>CAWUFW010000021.1:6682906-8025371 GCA_963921515.1 Calotriton arnoldi | reverse complement strand
AATAACTCATTTCATTTTAAAAGTTAATCCTACCTTACTACCAAGAGTGTATTTTTTAAATAAATCACCATAACCGAACAATTTTCAAATTGTATTGTAATTGCATTTATATAGCGCTTACTACATCTGTAGAGTCATTTAAGCGCTTTACGCTTTACTGCAGGTAGCGGGCTACTCCGTACCCAAGGTAAGTGGTTAATCCTGATTTATTTTGGTTATTAATAGTTATTGTTTATTGTTGGTTAATGGGATCAATTGTAATCTCTCACAGCAAGTAACCCCACACACTGGCCGTCGGCCTGTAACAACCTTAATGCAGCCGCCGAGCAGCCGGTGCAGTGAGGCGCTCCAGTCATGCAGGGGGAGGGGGTGGGTCGCTAGGCCCTCTATGTTTTATTGTACCGAGCGCTCCCAGTCCAATTGAGGGGTTACGAACCGCTGTCTCTCGACTAGTAACTGTAAGGAAACACAGCTACCAACATGCTTTTGAAATCTGCTGTCCCCGTATGTGGTGTGTTAATGCGGTCCATGCAGTGTTGTTCTCTGCGGTGTTTTTGTTTGCCGTGCACAAATCCCACTGTTTTTCTTTCTCACACTTCATGAGAAGCAGGGACCGTATTTCAAAATGGCGGGAAGACCATTATATGCAATAATAGAAAGTAGAGCAAGTCCCCTGGGCGCCAAGGAGTATTACATATCCACCTGTGATCTACTGGCGTTGTAAATGTAAATATTTTTTGAAGCACATTTACAAAAATTTATTTGGGGGGCAGGGGTGTTCTGACATGCTAAGCTGTCAACAAGCATCCTGTGAGGTAAAAACAAAATGCACAGGGATACATAAGAACATGCGGCACAATCAGAAGCGTCAGCAGCAAAGAACATTATTTAAATAAAAGCACGCACATTACAGTAAATATAATTTTTGTGGCATTTATGCAAGATTTCACAATTAAACGATTGCGCAATAGCACTTCCGAAACTTCAGGAGTTATGGGACAAAAGGGTAAAAAGGAACACCCACATTGTTACATGGTTGAATATTGAGATGGAGTTCACGGAATGTATGCAGAAAACAAGGTCACGAACTGGCACAGAGCTGCATTGCCGATTAATGAATTCTCACCACTGTGCACAGCGTTAGCTGCTGAAAGCACCACCGGAAATTGAGAAATCGAATCCCACATGACGTCATTGGTGCAAGAGACCTGTGTTTTGAGAAAGCCAGGTGTATTATAACCAAATACTATGGTATGCTAGCAAGCAAAATACAGAGTGGGCTGCTGGTACACGTAAAGAAGGAAAGATTAAATGTGGTTCAAAAGAAAGGCTGGGGTCCCTCCGCACACCAAGGGTAAGGTTGGTATTTTTAATACCGGTCAATGTTTTACGCCGTAGAACATGTTCCACTCTGCAATCATGGACGGGTTTCTTTCCATTACCCTGGAGACTATACCGTCTAGAGCGCTCCTTATCTTCTCCGTGAAGCAGCCCAGCGGGAGATGCGGGGAGGTGGGGTTTTGGCGGGATGCTAACAAACACTTTATAGATAAATAAAGGCGCGCTTAAAGTGAAAGCTGCGCCGTTCACAAATAAATAAAGGTGCGCTTAAAGTGAAAGCGGTGCCGTTCATAAATAAAGGCGTGAAGGCTGCTTTGGAAGAAAGCTAACAAACATTGTAAGCACATGAGCGCAGGCAATGTAAACAAGAGCGCTTCTTAACTTCTCTGTGATTCTGGGCAAATTACTTAACCTCTCAATCAGACATCCAACCACATGCAAATTAGGCCAACCTGCATTGCTAGATTATGCCCCCGGGAAGTCAGGCAAATCGTATTGTATCTTGCCTTTCAGCCACTGCAGCAAACTTTGAGAGCACTGAGCAGTCACTGAATGGGGGATGCACTGTGGAGAGAGTGAGTGCGCCAGGATCACCATGGAGACGGCGAGTGAGGGAAAAACAGCGTCCAGGCGTTTAGTGGCGGAGAGGAGTGCAGCCAGTGAGAGGAGGAGCCCTGTGCAGAGGGTGAAAGGAGGTGCAGCGCTGAAGGGAGAGGTGTGGAGACGATCGCGATGCAAGCAAGACCCGCGGCCGCGAGACGCGCTCTGTGGTGGGGGAGGGGAGGAGCAAGTGAGATGAAAGCCAGATGGCGCCTGGAGCGATGCGAGGAATGCGTGTTACTGTGCGCGTACCTGCACGCTCTAGGCCAGCCAAAAAGCTGTGGTCGCATTTCTAAAAGCCCACTGACTAAATGTCTTGCCCAGATCAGCGCAAGCGCTGGCTCAGGGCGAGACCTAAAAAAACACAAGCAGCGACAGGCCAAAAGACGACTGCTGCAGGGGCTATGTGCACTCGGAGGGTTGGGGGAGGGTTTATAACACGAAGCAGCATGTGTTCTGAGCGTTCAGCGGGTTACAACACAGCATTTAGGCGGGCGGAAGCAGCGATGGCGGAAAGTAGGAAGGGAAACGCTGTGATTGTGTGGGAGGGCAACATTGAAATACATTAGAAACGTTAAAAATAATTAATTAATACAATTTTATTAAACAAAATACTAACAAATATAAAGCAAACTAGTTGCGTAAGACAGGCATATGCGGTTGTCCCGTTCTGCAGTTTTTGCGTCCTGGCTTTCTATTTGTTGCCTGTGACACGCACAGCAGAGACAGGGGGCGCTGCAAGTGGCCCCGAAAAGTCTTGCTTGGAGCCTTCCTTGACCAGGACTCACCAGACATGGCTTGGGCATTCGCGGCTGCCCGGGCACTGCCTGGGGCACTTTGGTGGACACTAGTGCGAGCGCGCCAAAATGGGAGCCCTCCACAAAATATCCCTTCTGATGGAACTGAAGATTTCACGCGAGCTGGCTATATAATGTATGAATTAATTAGACACACTACAATGCACACACAAAAACTGCCAAATAAATGCACCTTTACACACTATTCAAAGTGCATAAGAAAGTTATATACACAATTCATAACACAAGCAAATGCACACCACATATTCACATACAAAAATTCAACAGGCACTCACACACAATATAGAAGCACAAAAACACAAAGCGCACACACAGTAAACAACTTCCGCACATATTGATGCGTATATTTCACACACAAACACATACACAATACAGCCACATGCAAAGACACACAAACGCCACATTAATGCAAACACCCACACAAGGAAAACCTGCAACCTGAAGAAGCAGAAGAGCGGGACTGACTCCAGGCTTCCCAATGCGAGCACATTTTGTGATCCTGGGCGAATTATTTAAACTCGGCGTTCCTCTGTTTCTACATCTTCAAAAACGCTGTCACTAAAGGCAAATCAATTCCCCGCCTGCACTATATCACATTACTCACAACACACACCGCATCAACGCGAGCAGATCGCCAAACACACTCAGCACAAAAAGAAACACACATAAAGTCACCCACACAAGTACCAATAAATCTGGAGCAAAACACGATCAACTTCGTGGGTATCAATGGAAAGCGAATTAAACATATCCCTTTTGTTTAGAAAAAGTACAAATAGAGTTCGCTGCGCTCCTTTTTGTCCCGAGATACGATGACAGGGGAAAAGAACTATTAACCGCATATTGGCAGCTAGAGCTAGTTGTCCATCCGCCGCTTCTAACGCGCCCGAAAAATGCCAGCCATGCCCAGTGGCATAAAAACTTTCGTAGCTGGTAATCTTCACTTTTCCTGCGCTTGAAAAGAGGCCGGTGTCTCCGAGTATGTGGCAGGCTGGTCGGGCGGCTGCCTCACGCACGCACGCACACCGGACACCACCTCACTGCAAATTTCAGCATGCTTGTTGGTTAAGGAGGCAGACTCGCAGCTTATCAGGCTTGGGGGGGGGGGGGGGAGTATTATCAGAGGCAGTTTTGGCGCGCATGCGTACGATGTAAAGCATCGCGCGCATGCGAGAGTCTGGACAGGTCAGGCAAAAAAGAGTGCAAATTCACTAAGCCAATCAGAGAAGAAGACAAGCATTTACAAATACAATAGGACTCGTATTTATGCGAGACCCATTGCATTGTAAACAAAAGTGCGGGCGTTCAAGAAGGCACGAACGGGAGTGGGTGGGGGGTGGTGGTGGGCAGAGAACTTACGGACTGCGGGAGGGAACGGGGGGGAGGCAGGGGAACAAAAGAGTTTTAAAAGTAAAGGGGCTGATAGCTATGGAAGGAGAAAAATGACGACATGGCCGTCAGGAGGCGGGATTAAGTTGCCAAAAACCAATCAGATTGCAGCATTTACGATTTCGGCCAATAAAAAAAGATAGGCGGAAAGTGGGCGGAGCTTCCCCCGCTATACTGTATACACCATCTCTCGACGAGACCGCACATGCGCTGCCTAGGCGAGACCTAAAAAGTAGATACCTGAATGCGAGTAGTGGAAGGAACAAGTCATCCAGTCAAAAAAATGTCAGACAAGCTACACTCCACGGGAAGAACAAACTCAAGAGTGGGAAGGTAAGCCATCAAATAAGAAACAAGCAAATGAAACTGAAAAGAAAGCCAATAATAGATAGGCAAAGGGTTGATCTAAAGCCCACTCTACGTATTGGAATTGTGCATAATAGGTGCTCGACAAGAAACAGCTAAAACCTGTCTGTAGGCGAGAGCTAAAAAGATGCCGCTAGCTCCAGAATATTTAAGATTATTGGTCATTCAAGACAAATACAAATTAAGAATGTAAACATATGCTAAGTTTAAATGCACTATACTTGTGCATTTAATTTTTAGTTATTTAACAAAACATGGGCTATCCCAAAAGCAGCAGAGCATCAGTCACAGGGAACATTTTTTGTGGACCGAGTATCACTTAGTTATTAGGTGCTGTGCATGAAAATATAGTGGGTGAGGTATATAATATTGGATTATATTTTCGGCTCTTGCATAGTTACATTACAAATATTTGCAATTTGAGGTACAGTGAGCTATGGGACCCAATTCAGAAGGAAGACAGCAGACAAGGGGAAATCTGTGAATCTTAGGTGCCTTCTTGTCAGAGGATTCCCAAACATTTTTCAAAAACTTGCCTGGACTCCTATGCAAATTGTAGATTTTCACCCATACTCCCGCTTTGAATTCGCTCTTTAGGAATGGTCACAGTACAGAAAATCTAAGAAGCTGTGCAGTGGAATTGTCCAGTCCTCCAAAGGAAAAATAAGATTGTTTGTAGAAAAACTCTCTCTTATACCCCTCTCTTCTGCTTTCTACTCTGGAAACCCACTTTTACCTTTATTAGGAGCCATATATAATGTTTGTGGGTGTTCAATACATTGTGGGTGGCCACCCTCTATCACAAACAATGACAACTGCTCTCAAAGTTCTATTTGGTGTACACATGGTTTCTGTCTAGTATGTTATATTATATAATAGGCTTAGTGTACAGCAAACGACAACCAATATACTATGTCCTAAAGTGGTGTAAAAATACTGTATAATTTGACTAGTGGATGAGAGGTGGCTCCATACACACTGGACACTTGCATTGTATAATGAAGAGTTAAGAGATGGTGTTTAAGGAAAATGTGTTTCCTCCCTCAAAACTGGTGAGAATTTCAAACTCACCCCAAGAAGTAACAATACTTCTGTCAAAAACAGTGGAATACTCGTTTTCTACATAGGAAGTGGGAAAAATATAAAATGAATTGGATTCTTTCTAGAACTAAGCTGCGGTGCAGTAAATAGTGCTGGCCTGAAGAGCTGGACAATATACTTCAGGGAAAATAGTATGTAAACAAGTGTCACCACACTTCTACAGCACTTTACCTTCCAGTCTCTTACCTTTACCAACATTTTTTAAAAGGATGCTATATCCTTCCTCAAGAAAACACTCCCCTTTTGTATAATATAAACATATTTGTGAGGTAAACAAACTGTTTAGCATAGTTACAGCAAAAAGCTAAAAATTAAATGTTGCTTTGCTAATGAGAGCAAGCACATAATATAGGCAGCACTGTTTTTCTAGTTAGATCGAGCTATTTCCACATTGGTCACAAAGGCTCATCTGGCTCCGGTACGTCGACTTGATCTCCAGTACACCATGGTTGACAAAACCTCAAGGTCATGCCATAAGTCAGACACACCATACCAGGAAGTATCAAACTGATGTACTGTGCTCCAGGATCTGTCATTCACCCAGTTGCCCCTGCTAGAAATGGCATAAGTGTGGTATGAAGCTATAGAAGACATGGTTGATATTGCATACTGCAATGTTGAACTATACTTATCAACTTGACCCATTTGTGCGACCATCTCTAGTTTGGTTCTTGTCCTCTTTTATAAGACTGTTTTCATCCACATTTACCATGATGAACAACTCGCTCCTTCAATATAGATCAATGGAAGTTTAATAAATCTTTGTTCCTATTCAGGCTTGATTGAAGCTTACAAAAACTGACAAGTTTGCATTTGAAGAGAACTTGAGACTGAGCTACTGTGAAGAAGAAACCATTGCAGATGCTTGTGACAACGAATATGAGAGTTTCAAATAAAAGTTTCTAGAACTGAAAAGATCAAGACAAAGGACGTAAAGAAAACCCGAATCTGACATCATGCCTATCCCGAACTCAATAATCAATGCAACTACATAACCATCCTCCAAAGAGCTGGCAACTAGATAAATAACCAGTCACTGGAACAAGACAAATGATTAATTACTTTCATTACAAGGCAAAAATACAGCACTCAGCCAAACCTTTCTTTCTTACGATTTAAAGTTGAACAATAAAAGCCTTCAGCTTTAAGTATATGCAGTAACTGCCCTTGATAACAAAAGTAAAACAAGGATAGTCAAGCCACTGCAACCCCACAATAATTCAAGTTGATATTAAAAAGGTGTTTCACAACTTTTACCTCAGTACACTTTTCAGCCATACTCTGATCTATCCATAGCCTTCCCTGTGTTTTAAAGTCACGAAGGCATTAATGAAAAAAGGGCAACATTCAGAATCTATGCAATGACTGCCCTTTAAAAATACAAGTAAAAATCTGGTTGGTCAAGTCACAAACTGCCACTCAGGTGAATACTGACTTTGAAGAGAGTGTTTACCTCCGTCTGCCTCAAGGCCATTTGTCAACTCAATCTGTAACCTACCCACACATTTAACCAAGCATCCGATAAAATGAACATTCACTCCTGTTCAACTTTTAAAAATGATGGACTGAGAAACCATGGTCTCAGCCATTGTTTCCATTCTTGAAGCAGATCTAGACAGATACAAAAAATATGTGGTGTAGTCTCATTCCTCAAACTATAAATATGCTAACATAGACAACTGTAGTCAGCCTTTTCATCTAGCTTAAAGTTTCACCGAAGGAAGTAATAATAATGACAAATGTATGCCTGATCAGCTGCGCCAAGTTTGAGCAATGGTTGAACCTGTAACTAGACAATCAAGTCCCAGCACCTAGACAACTCAGCCCCAGCACCTAGACAGCCAAGCCCTAGCACCTAGACAACCAAGACCCAGTATTTGGACAACAAAGCCACAAAGCACAGACAAACCAAGACCCACTTCCTGCAACTATACAGCCAAGCCCCAATCCCCGAGACGAAAGAGGCAAACCCCCGAGCATTACAACTCAGCCCTAATCACTGCCACAAAATAACAAAGCCACAATAAAAACAATATATAATTCCTACCCTAGACAAACACCATTGCATCAAGACTACCAAAGCTCAGCAAATAAACAACCAGGTCCCAACTTCTGCAATCAAGGAATTGAACCCCAATTCCTGTAATGAGATGATCAGCGCCCCAACTATGCAGTTAAATATACGGCATCCAATCTATGTGACCAGACAACCAGTCCAAAAGCAATGCAACTAGATAAACAGGACTAAACCCATTCATCTAAACATCCAGTATCCATTCAACTAGGCATAACGATCCCAAATCCAAATTCTCACAAAATCGACTCTTCCAAATCCAACCAGAGATACAAGCCCCTGAATCAATTTAAAAGATCGCGAATTTGATCTTACCTCCCCCGCAAGACGGTCTTTAACACCCGTATCTTTCTGCTTTGCTTACGAGTCTCTAACAGGAAGGTAGGAACAGGAGAATAGCAAAGCTAGCGCTCACATTTTACGGTCTAAGGGACAGTACTCGGAGGTGTAGTGACCGTACCGCCCAATACACTACAATTGGTTAGAATGCGGAGACCCACCCCGGAAAAGTCCGTCCAATCGTCTCAAAAGAAACAACGACAAAATGCACCGTCCCGGAAGTGATTGGTCAATTCTTCGGTGATACCCCCGGGGTACCACAAAACAGTCTATCCCCCCGGGGAACAGTTACTGTATATTATCCGTGTATGTTTCACCCTGTTCTTGTCTCTTCCGTGTACGATTGAATAATGTTTCTCCGATAGCTCTAATTTAGTCCCCCCTTTCATGAACTGGAATAGCTCTTGAGCTGGTCATCCATTCGTATAATCTGCATGAACGGGTAGGCTAGAGTCCCGCCGCAGAGCTAATCAGTGAGAGCATACATAATAGTTCTCCCCGCTCTGACTTTAATGCAAGACAGTACATTATTCGTATATTGCATTGTATTCTAATTGCATTTATGTAGCGCTTACTACCTCCGACGAGGCGTTAAGGTCGCTTATGCAAAACATTCAGTTTTCCTGTCATTTTTAGATACATGACTAGTGATTCTAAAGAATGTAATTACAAACTTGTGGTGTTTGCCGCTGACTCGTGCGTGAATACCACAGCCGATGAACGTGCGCACTCTAGTGGCTCCCGAAGACAAGGCAGCTAAAAGAAAGCCTTGAGTTGACATCATTTTAAAGCATTTTCTTCTTTAATTTTTGTAATTTATTTTTGCAATTTTATATAGCGCGGAAATGGCCCAAAGGCATCAGAACGCTTTACACAAGCTGGAGATAAGGGTTAGAGGGGGTTATATTAATAGTAATTTAACACAGACGGTTACTTCGGTGGGCGTGAGCAGGAGTAACCACAAGAACTGTTACAGCAATTGGAAGAGGAAATTATACTCAGAGCATCGATTAAGATGGTGGGGTCATATGGCAAAAGCAGGTCAGATCACAATCTGAGAGTACTTAAGTCTGATTCGAGGACGAATTAACCAAGATGTCTGTCAAAAAGGAGGAGCTTGAGGTCCATGTTTGAAGGTTACTAGGCAGGTGGTTAGACAGAGGGAGGGAGGCAGAGACTTCCAGATTCTAGTGGCATTTCCAGAGAAAGACTGTGTCATGTATCGTTCTCGACTGAAGGTGTGGGGGGGGGGGTTCTAGTAGCAGGGATTGGGCATTTCGGGAACCCCTATTTGCTCCGGAGATTTTCAGATTCTCGTTTAGATAGGAGGGTGAGGGGGAATGCAGCACTCTGTGGGTAATACAAGCGATTTTGTATTGGGCCTGCACTTCAATGGGGAGCCAGTGGAGGGTTAAGCAGAGCAGGGGAGATGTGGTCAAATTTTTTAAACTGATAATGCAGATAAACTGTTGAGTCCCTACTTGACACATAAAACTGATTTTGACACCTCTTTAAAAGAAAACGACAAATGTGCACAATTGTTGCTCATTATAAGTTGATGAGTCTTGAGAAATAGATCATAAAGAAACGGAGTTACTGCTTCGTAAAAGCATGCAGAAGAGTGTAGACTAGATGAAAATGCTCGTTTGAATAACAGGTTCGTGTTTACTAAGTTTAAATGGTATATTCTTTTAACGTGGAATAAAATTGTGAAAGTGATGACTCACGTGTTATAGAAGTTCCATTAACCTATTCTCTTTTGAATAATTATGTATGTGAAGAATTAACGGAACTAAATGCTAATTGGATAACCAGATTAACGTTTATTGAAGAGTTTGGTTCTAACACTATCCTTGCTCATGTTAAAGTGTGCACCAACCAAGAAAAAAGAAATTATGCTGTACGTATATGCTAATTCCAATTTTACTGAAACTTTCAGAGAATGATCTTCATATATGTACTAATGAGAATTACTAAAAATGATTAAGTTACTTCACGTTTTGAAATAATTTTATATGTTGGTACTTTTGAAATGTAGGAATATTCCATAGTTACACATGCTAATTGCAATGAAATTACAATGCTTTACAAGTAACATAAATAGAAGAAATAATATAAGTGTTTAGAAACTTTAGAATGAAATATGTATTCGCATTATTAATTTACATCTTATATTTCATGAACTAAAATTCAATTTAGGCCTGCATTTTCTTTCTCTTGCTCGATTCTGTTCTCATGAGAAGCTCATACATTTGCAATGTGGGATGAAACGATGTTTCATAAGAAGAGTTCCCATGCACATACCAGGACTATCCACAACTATTTTGCTTACATTGGGAACATCTGCTGTGAGAAATTGTCCTTTTCAACTCACTCATGTGCCTTTGCTGAAAGCCTATTGGTTATAATGATACATTTTTGAATATTTCAACAGCTTCTCCACCTTTTTGCCATTAAATGTGTCTTCTTTATGCTGCATGACAATCACGCTATACGAAGTGACCAATGAACTGAGTGGTCTGACCAGATGAGGTGACCCAGGAGGTGTCACCCTAGAGCGTGGGAAATTATATTACATGTTGGATTGATGATAATGAGGGCATGCCATACCTTTTCAACGCTGTGTCACCTTTGCATTGAAGATTGCTTCCTGGCAGACTCAGAGACATTACTAGTTTCTTGTGGACTCTACTGGCTTTCCTTGGTCTGACGCATATGCTGTGTGCGATACTCCTGGACTCTTCTCCCCCATGGCAGAGAATTGTTGGGCCAATAAGGTTCATGTCCCTTCTGAACTCTTCCCTTTGAGCTTTGGTAATTGATGGCCCGAAAGAGATTAATTTGTTTATTCTGCATTACTAAATTCAAATGCCTGATATTGTTGTATTACTCTTCTTAATTTACTGGTAAAATAATCTAGCCATCCTCAAATCCTGTTTCTGTCTCTCTATGACTTGTCTACAATAATTGATTGTGCATACCAATATAGTATTAATGAGGGATGGAAATTCTAATAGAGAGGTCTCTGGTAAACAGATGCTGATGTTACTATTCTGCGTGGCTCTAACCGAATTATTGGTTTGTATGATCTTAGCCTGACTGAATTTCTTCAGGAGATTTGGTCTAGGAGTAATAATCTTGTATTTGTATAGTATAGTCTTGAGAGTTATATACATGAATCTAATCACGAGTTTGTAAGTCAGTTACCCAGTTCCTTGTCCATCAGTAATAATCTTGTATTTGTATAGCATAGTCTTGAGAGTTATATACATGAATCTAATCACGAGTTTGTAAGTCAGTTACCCAGTTCCTTGTCCATCAGTAATAATCTTGTATTTGTATAGCATAGTCTTGAGAGTTATATACATGAATCTAATCACGAGTTTGTAAGTCAGTTACCCAGTTCCTTGTCCATCAGTAATAATCTTGTATTTGTATAGCATAGTCTTGAGAGTTATATACATGAATCTAATCACGAGTTTGTAAGTCAGTTACCCAGTTCCTTGTCCATCAGTAATAATCTTGTATTTGTATAGCATAGTCTTGAGAGTTATATACATGAATCTAATCACGAGTTTGTAAGTCAGTTACCCAGTTCCTTGTCCATCAGTAATAATCTTGTATTTGTATAGCATAGTCTTGAGAGTTATATACATGAATCTAATCACAGTTTGTAAGTCAGTTACCCAGTTCCTTGTCCATCAGTAATAATCTTGTATTTGTATAGCATAGTCTTGAGAGTTATATACATGAATCTAATCACGAGTTTGTAAGTCAGTTACCCAGTTCCTTGTCCATCAGTAATAATCTTGTATTTGTATAGCATAGTCTTGAGAGTTATATACATGAATCTAATCACAGTTTGTAAGTCAGTTACCCAGTTCCTTGTCCATCAGTAATAATCTTGTATTTGTATAGCATAGTCTTGAGAGTTATATACATGAATCTAATCACGAGTTTGTAAGTCAGTTACCCAGTTCCTTGTCCATCAGTAATAATCTTGTATTTGTATAGCATAGTCTTGAGAGTTATATACATGAATCTAATCACAGTTTGTAAGTCAGTTACCCAGTTCCTTGTCTAGCAGTAATAATCTTGTATTTGTATAGCATAGTCTTGAGAGTTATATACATGAATCTAATCACAGTTTGTAAGTCAGTTACCCAGTTCCTTGTCTAGCAGTAATAATCTTGTATTTGTATAGCATAGTCTTGAGAGTTATATACATGAATCTAATCACAGTTTGTAAGTCAGTTACCCAGTTCCTTGTCCATCAGTAATAATCTTGTATTTGTATAGCATAGTCTTGAGAGTTATATACATGAATCTAATCACGAGTTTGTAAGTCAGTTACCCAGTTCCTTGTCCAGCAGTAATAATCTTGTATTTGTATAGCATAGTCTTGAGAGTTATATACATGAATCTAATCACGAGTTTGTAAGTCAGTTACCCAGTTCCTTGTCCAGCAGTAATAATCTTGTATTTGTATAGTATATTCTTGAGAGTTATATACATGAATCTAATTACGAGTTTGTAAGTCAGTTACCCAGTTCCTTGTCCATCAGTAATAATCTTGTATTTGTATAGCATAGTCTTGAGAGTTATATACATGAATCTAATTACGAGTTTGTAAGTCAGTTACCCAGTTCCTTGTCCATCAGTAATAATCTTGTATTTGTATAGTATATTCTTGAGAGTTATATACATGAATCTAATTACGAGTTTGTAAGTCAGTTACCCAGTTCCTTGTCCATCAGTAATAATCTTGTATTTGTATAGCATAGTCTTGAGAGTTATATACATGAATCTAATCACAGTTTGTAAGTCAGTTACCCAGTTCCTTGTCCAGCAGTAATAATCTTGTATTTGTATAGCATAGTCTTGAGAGTTATATACATGAATCTAATCACAGTTTGTAAGTCAGTTACCCAGTTCCTTGTCCATCAGTAATAATCTTGTATTTGTATAGTATAGTCTTGAGAGTTATATACATGAATCTAATTACGAGTTTGTAAGTCAGTTACCCAGTTCCTTGTCCATCAGTAATAATCTTGTATTTGTATAATATAGTCTTGAGAGTTATATACATGAATCTAATCACGAGTTTGTAAGTCAGTTACCCAGTTCCTTGTCCATCAGTAATAATCTTGTATTTGTATAGCATAGTCTTGAGAGTTATATACATGAATCTAATCACGAGTTTGTAAGTCAGTTACCCAGTTCCTTGTCCATCAGTAATAATCTTGTATTTGTATAGCATAGTCTTGAGAGTTATATACATGAATCTAATCACGAGTTTGTAAGTCAGTTACCCAGTTCCTTGTCCATCAGTAATAATCTTGTATTTGTATAGCATAGTCTTGAGAGTTATATACATGAATCTAATCACGAGTTTGTAAGTCAGTTACCCAGTTCCTTGTCCATCAGTAATAATCTTGTATTTGTATAGCATAGTCTTGAGAGTTATATACATGAATCTAATCACGAGTTTGTAAGTCAGTTACCCAGTTCCTTGTCCATCAGTAATAATCTTGTATTTGTATAGCATAGTCTTGAGAGTTATATACATGAATCTAATTACAAGTTTGTAAGTCAGTTACCCAGTTCCTTGTCCATCAGTAATAATCTTGTATTTGTATAGTATAGTCTTGAGAGTTATATACATGAATCTAATTACGAGTTTGTAAGTCAGTTACTCAGTTCCTTGTCCTCATTGTATAACTGGATTGGATCCCCTATTTCCAACCCTTCTCGGCAGGGTTAAAAGATTCATCGGAGGACCAGATGAATGCCTCTGAGGTATAGTACCAGGAAATATCAAGATCAAAGTAAATGGGCTCTGTGGCGCTACAGCAAGACCTAAAAACGAAGCAAGCTGTAGCATGTAGAGTTGCTCTCAGAGGGCCCAGGTGAACTTTGGGAATGCCTGATAGGAGGGCAATGCCATAGTCTAGTCTAGAGAGCACAAGTGACTGCACCACTATTTTGAGATCTTGTTCTAGAATCAGTTGTCTGATGCCCCAGAACTGCTTAAGTTGGAGTCATGCGCTGTTGGCCATGGCTGCAATGTGTCTGTGACGATTGAGCTGATTATCAAGGGTGACGCTGAGTGATTTCGCACTCTGGACAATGGTGGGGCAGGAGGTTAGCCATCCATTCTGGTACTGGCGTTTTTGCTTTCAGGGGTGAGATCAAAGAAATTCTGTTTTAGTTGAGTTGAGTTTTAAATGGTGGTTGGACATCCAGTTTTGAATCTTTAAGAGAGTTTTTGAAAGCAGGGCAATGTCTTTCAGAGAAAAGATTTTCAAGTATATTTGTTTGTCATCCGCGTATAGGTGAAAAGAATCCCAGGGTTTCTGAGAATCACACATAGAGGTTTTAGTTAGAGGTTAAAGAGGGTTGGGGAGAGGATCAAACCTTGGGGGATCCCTTAGTGAACAATGACTGGTCTCGAGAATGAGTTGCTCATTTTCACAATTTGGGAAAGGTTTGATAGGTATGAGGCAAACAAGTTGAGGACACTGCCTCCACCTCCCATTCGAAGTTCAAGAGGAGGTACAGATGGTTGACACTGTCAAATGCAGCGGATAAATCTAGGAGGACCAGGAGGTAGGAGTTGTCAGAGTTGAGGATTCTGAGGGAGTCATCGACTATTTGAAGGATCACAGTTTCTGTACCTTGACCCTGTCGGAAGCCTGATTGGAGAGTGTCAAGGTCGTTTGTTCGAATGTTTGTGGCTAGCTGGGATGCTACGCAACTTTCAATGACTTTGCCTAAAAATGGCAGTGAGGAGACTGGGCGGTAGTTGTT
Organism: Calotriton arnoldi; assembly: GCA_963921515.1. NCBI lineage: Eukaryota > Metazoa > Chordata > Amphibia > Caudata > Salamandridae > Calotriton > Calotriton arnoldi. Next base: position 8,010,533 of record CAWUFW010000021.1, on the reverse strand, counting down.
CAGGTTCTCAGGATCAAGAGATTGTTTTTTCAAGAGAGGGGTGATTTGACCCATTTTTAGTCGTTCTGGGAAGAGGCCCTGTTTGAGAGAGGAGTTCACCATCGTGGTCCAACTGGGGAGAAGGTGTGTGGCAAGAGTTTTGCTGATAGAACCTGGGATGGCGTCCTGGTGGTGGTTTGAGGGTTTTTCTTGGGAAATTGTTTGTTGTAGGTCCTGTTCGGAAATTGGAGAGAAGGATGACCAAGACTGTAGTGCCTTGCATGGTAGAGTCTCAACCGTTTCAAGGGAGTCATTGATGGGCAGCGAGATATGGATGTCTCTAACTTTATTATCAAAGAAATCTACAAAGTTGTTGCAACTGGCCACTGATGACTTAGGAGCCGAAGTGGTGGAGGGGTTAGTAGTCTGTGCAGTGACCTCAAAAAGGCACTTCAGTCTGTTCTTTTCTGAATTAATGAGGGCTCTGATATGGGAGGATTTGGCTCTGAGGATTCGGTCTTTGTAATATTTTCTTGCTTTGCAAAGCTTAGTCAATTTCAGGTGAGATGGCACTTGTCTCCATTCTTTCTTGCATTTTCTGACAATCTTTCTTTCTTCATAAAGCTCTTTTGAGAACCAGGGCCTGAAGGGTTTAGGTCTGGATATTTTGCATTTCAAGGGAGCACATTTGTGAATAAGGGATTCTTTGCAGGAATTGTACTTGTCCGTGGCCGCGTTAATGTCCAGATGAGGCCTACACACACCCTGTGCGAGACAGTGAAGGGTCGCAGCCGGAGCCAAAGACGGCGGACATTTGAGGTCCTCTGACCATCTGTGCAGACCCCCAAGGATATTACGGCATGGATTAGCAAATTTTGCGGCACATATATGGAAGTTTAGCGGCACAAATATGGAAATTTAGCGGCATTTTTCGGCTCCTCATTTTACTCATAATCATTCATTTTCAGCCTTAAATCAATGGAAACTGTTTTAGCAGAGTATTCCACTTTGAAATAGGCTTGTCTAAAGTTCTGCAGCTCTACGGAAGCACAGCTCCAATCCTAACCACGTGCGAGGGGGCCCTATTTCTCCCTGGGATGTTCTAGCACCCTTGTAAATATGGGGCAGCAAGTTGCCCCGCCGGTGCGTCACAAAAAGTGACGTACCGGCTGCGCAGGGCTTATTTACAGGCCCCCTGCACTGCCGGTACGTCACTTTTTTAGACGCACTCGCGGCGCAAGGGGCTTGTCCATATTTACAAGGCCACGTAAAGTCACCCTGCATGACTTTTCATGGCCTTGTAAATATAGGCCCCTTCCACGCATTACTCTGTGTGAAAGGGACGTTCCATGGGTGTTGCTGTGGGTGTTCCCAAGCAACATCCATAGAACTTGATGCATTCCCAGATTTACAACATTTTGTAAAACTGGGAATGCGTCAGAATCCTACCCCTCCTCAGGAGAAGCGTAGGAATGGTGCAACGTGGAGAAATATTTTTATTTCTCCTCGTTCTTTCCTCTTTCTATGCGTGCTGCATTCTGCACATAGAAAGAGGAAAATGCGATTAATGATTGTTTTTGTGTGCAGGAAGGTGTCCCTTCCTACACAAAAACAATCATCCCCGCTGCACAGACACCCTTGCAAAATAACGCAAGGGTGCCTGCGCTGGCGCATGGCAGGCAGTTGTGCGCCAGTGCAGGGGAAAGCCCAGGGATGCGTCGTATTTTTAATACGACACATCCCTGTGCTTTGAAAATGACGCACCACAGCACAGCTAAATGGCTTGTGGCGCTGCGCTGAATAATTTTCTTGTAGATGAGGCCCTTAGACTGTACTCTGGGTTGATTGCAGTACCGTAGCAAGGATGCAATGGGCCCTGGTGCAAGCAAGAAAAAGCCCCTCTGACTGCTGTTGGGGTAGTAAAATACAGCATTCTTCGGGTTCAATGTGCTCCGGTGCCCCAGCACCTGCTGCACCAATGGTAGGTACTCCCTGCTTGATTGGCCTGTGAAGGCAAACTTGCTGTCACCTTTTCAAAGAAATAGAGGGCTTGTGTTTTTCCTTGGTGAGTGCTAGCACCTAATCCAATCCTTCTTTCAACCTTGAAATTCTCATTTTTGGTTTTGATATTATTATTGTAAATTCAAGGGTACAAGTCCCAGAATGCAGAGAAATAAACCTATCTGAATGAAACACCTGAACCTCATATACTGCAAAGGAAGCTTTCTGTTGATATGTGTGTAGCTTGTCATGTAAATAATGCTACTGGGGGTTTTATCCAGAGCACTGTGAGGATCCGGGTGCTGTTGGTGGAAAAAGGGCGCCTAGTAATCTGGGACCCCTAGACGGAAGTCTGACAGCATCACTGCCTCGCCTCCCCTTCTCCAAGTTAACAATTGTACCTAGAGACTGACTGGCAGTTAAGTATATACGTGTACCTCATTTCTGTAGTGCTGAATTCACACCCACTTGCACAATTCGACACTTGCCGTGTGCCAGTGACCAGGTAACCAGTGGAGCCATGCATGCTAGTTACATGGTGAAGGTGCATCTACAGTGGCACATTCCCTGGCACTGCAAGCAGGGCAGCCGGTCTGTATAGTGATATCACACCTGTCACACTGTGCAGAATGTCTGATCCCTATAGTGATTGGTTTCCCTCACAGTGCACTCGGTAGGTCACTTTCAGAGTGGTATAGGTTTTTTAAAAATGTGTATGTCACATTAGGCATACAGCTCCAGACAAACTCTGCTGGGCGCTGAAATCGTGCTAGTCTTGATTGGATCCCTGTAGCCAAGCACCTCTTGTAAAACCTGCTTGCAGATCACTATAGACATACAATTCTTGTCACACCTATGTGCTGGTGACTAGAAGCATGTAGCTTGTAATATCTGTCTGAAGGTCAGTATAGACATGCAGCTTAGGAATTACTATAGCAATATGGAAATTGGACAAATATGTGCTTTACTGCAGTATTAGAGAATGTAAGAAATATGGACTTAACTGTGGCCTTGTGAGAACTGTGCAGATATGTGTACTAATGGGCGCATTATCTATGGATGGACCACCACATTACTGATATGTTGAGCTTGTATATGGGCATCAGGGATAGCATATAGTATAGACTTCTGATGGTGGCTATACTAAACACTAATAGCATGGAGGAAACTACGCACTGGGTTTTATACCCATTATATTGTGCTGATGGCATGAAGAAAAATATTAGTAATATCAGGAGTACTATTTGCTTGAAAAGAATTTGCAGACTTTAATCTATTGTTTGCCCAGAGCGCACTGAACCTTTGCACTTGCACCTTGTAGTGGCTGCTAATAACTTACCTTTCCATTTTAAAGTCGCCTAATTTTTAGTGGTTTTTAGCTGTGTTTAAATGTATTGTGTACCTTGAATTTGATGCTATGTTTCTCGGCGGCTGTTGACTCCGCCTGTCCGCCGGTCTCCCTCCGTAGTTCCCACTTCCCTGTTGAGACATCTAAAGACGGCATTTTGGGATGTGCGTGCTCTAGTGTCTCAAAGGGCGGGGAATATAAAAATGTGCGCTGCGTGGGCGCGCTGTTGGTGCGCCGAAGGCAAGCCCGTCTGCGCCCGTCAGCGTCCCGGATGCGGCCAGCGCCAGCCAATATGCCGGTGACTTCTCTCACATCAGAGATAACGCCATCCAGTATAATAATAAGGAACTTTGGTCTCCCAATTCTAACAACTGAGATGCATGAGATGGGATGTCGCAGTTGACAGCACCTACACCTGTGATAATTGTAAGTTAGAACTTTTCCAGCCCCTCCTTTCTACCGTTGATAAGCTTAGGGGCAGGCATGTGCCGCTTTCTATTAAGGCAGCGCTTATCAATGCCCATTCAGTTTCTAAACACTGCCAAGACATCTTCGACCTGCTCACCGATGAGTCCCTTGACTTACTTTTCTTAACAGAAACATGGCTCACTCCATTTTCTAACCCAGTTATTGAAATGGCTATCCCTAAATGGTTTTAAATGTTTAGAGCAGACTGTAAATCAGGGCGTGGGGGGGTGTGGCAGTGGTGGTGAGGGAAGAATGGGAGTGCCAATTCAATGAATTGACGGACTCACCTGACATCGAAGCCCTGGATTTTTGTGTTAAATTTTCTTCACACTACTGTCTGGGGGGGGGATCTTGCTCTACCGACCCCCTGGCCCTGTTGGTCTCTTCCCCAATTTGCTTAATAACTGGATTATGCCTAGAGCTTTGCGTTACACGCATTTTTTGCTTCTTGGTGATTGTAATATACATATTGATAACATGGATGGGAGTGATACGCGTGATTTTTTATCCGTGCTACATGCGACTCAACTTCAGCAATATGTATCCGTCCCCGACTCATTGTGGAGGTCACGCGTTAGATGTCATGTGTTCCAGTTTGCCACTGGCGGTGACCCCCCCCGCAAGTAACCTGGTCTGATCACTATCTGATCTCCTTCTCTTGGTTTTCATCCAGGCCTTGCTGTGCTGGCACGAGTAAGGAGACGCATAAAATTGAGCCAGCTGCAATCTGCCAAGCCCTGGTTGAATGTCAGCCTCAGCTCCCTGCGGATTTCGACCTAGCTCTTTCACATTTTAACAGATGGATAGAGAAGGTGGTAGTCGATCTTACTCCACAAGTTAGAACCAGACGTCAAAATGTGCCGCTGTCTAAACCATGTTTTTCGCCCCAGCTTAAATTACAGAAACAGCAATGTAAAAGGCTGGAAATGAAATGGAGACAGAACTATAGTATAGAGGCCAAAACTGCATTGAAAATAGCTCAAAAATCCTACTATGTGGCTATTGTATTAGCTAAACGCTCATACTATACTGATCGTATTGCCCAGTCGGGCAACAACGCTAAAGAATTGTTTAACATTGTTAAAAGTTATGTGACCCCTAAAGCTATGAACAATGCCCACGCCCCTTCTCTTTCCTGGTGTGAAGAGCTCTCCAATTTTTTTATCAACAAGGTCAGGGCGCTTCAATTGCTTTTCGGCAACCAGGATGCCCAGACCACTTTGGTGCCGCCTGACCAACAAGTCTCTTCCCCTGCTAAAGTCACTCTTTCCACCTTTGACCCTATATCGCTGATGGACTCCTTGGCTGCTCTGTCCTCTCTTAAATCAGGCTCCCCTTACAATCCCTGTTCTGCCAAACTTATGGCTAGCGCGGCTGTTGCTATCAACCCGCTCTTGAATCAGTTGATCAATGCCTCGCTGACATTGGCCTCTGTTCCTACTGACTGGAAACAGGCACTGCTTATTCCTCTTATTAAAAAGACATCTTTGGACCCTCACCTACCGGCCAGCTATCGCCCTATCTCTCTGCTTCCGGCTATTGCCAAAGTATGTGAGAAAATGGTCAATAAGCAGCTGACCTCTTTCAATAAACGGCATGGACTTTTGCACCCGGGTCAATCGGGATTCAGGGCCTCATATAGCATGGAGTCCGCCTTGGTGGAAATCACAGAGGCTATCCGTGAGACATTGGATGCTGGGGGCAAGGCAGTTTTGGTCCAGTTGGACCTTTCTGCCGCTTTTGATACTGTCCCCCACTCACTTCTTCTAGCCCGTTTGCAGAAATTAGGTATCATTGGTGCCACCAGTGAGTGGTTGAAATCCTTTTTAGAAGGTAGACCCTACAAGTTTGGATCCCCCCTTTCGCGTCATCTACTCAAGCCCTTCAGACAGGGGTCCCGCAGTGGTCTGTATTGAGCCCAATGTTGTTCAATATTTACATGACTCCTCTTATTCAGCTGGCAGAGGAACTGGGAGCTAAAGTTGTCGCTTATGCCGATGATACTCAGCTCCTGTTCACTTGGAAAAAGCAAGAGACCTCCACTGCCCATGTTAAAACTTGCTTGGCAGCAGTGTTCAATTGGCTGAAATGTAATGAAGACAAAACCGAGATCTTACTCTTCGGGGAGTTCCCCCCTCTGTTTTGGCATAATTTCTGGCCTAATGAGTCTCCCAGGCCCTCCCCTTCGGGCCTCCCAGTGAAAAATCTCAGGATCTGGTTCGATGAAAAGCTTAGTTTCTGCAACCAGATCAGTAAACTGACAGGCACCTGCTTCGGCATCCTGAAGCTTCTTAAAAAATTTCTGCCTCTTTTGCCCTTATCAGCAAAAGAAACGGTCATTCGGCCCTTGTCACCTCCTGCATTGATTATGCGAATGCACTGTATGTTGGCCTTCCTGGCTACCTAATGGACTGACTACAAGTGGTCCAAAATGCTGCTGCCCGTCTACTTTTTGACCTCCCCAAACGTACCAGTGTTAGGCAACATTTGCGCAATCTGCACTGGTTACCGGTGAAAGCTAGGGTCACTTTTAAGGCTCTGGTAACGGCTCATGCTGCGCTCTATGAGTATGGCCCTGCCTATCTCAGGAAACGCTTTCAGTTCTATATCCCTGGCAGACTCCTGCGTTCCTCTAACACAGAGGTCTTCAAACGATTTCGGTCTGAGCCCCCCTTAAGCAAAATGTTTTGAAGTTGGGCCCCCCTCTAAAAATATATGGCAAGGATTTGGGGAGTGGGAGGGATGATCACAGGGGGCAGGGATCATGAGACCATTTCAGATGTGCTTTTCTGTAGCTCGTAATCCACACTAAATGTGCAGAACCAAGCAAGAACAGAATTGACCACAAACACTACTGCCCATAATTGGGGTGCCGTTGGCCCCAATGCACTCCACCTGCTGCACTAATGATGGCTGTAGCCCTGAGAAACAAGCTATTTCCTCTTCTTTCATTCCTTCTCCACCATGTCTGACCATCACTTCAATCTCAAAACAAGTCCAGGCTCTGTCTGAAAGAAAATTAGCTACTGCATGCTTCCCCAGTTGTTTTTCGCCAATGGCATCATCTGTCCTAATGCTAGCAAGGAAAATGAGCCCCCATGCCCAAATTCTATTGTAAAACATTCATAATTGTGATGCAGTGGGCCCCTTGGCAAAAGTGTCACTGTACTTGCTTCACTAATATTAGCTGTTGCCTTGCTGTCGCCTCTGATCGTTCCCAACATGGGATCCCATCTCACACCAACCCTCTCCCTCTCCCTCCCATCCCTCCTCACCCTCACATCTCTCTGATGCCCAAATCAAGGTGTCGCCTCTGTTTAATTTTCCCCCTCCCTTGGGTCATTGCTCCAAGGCTCAAAGAAACACTGGCACAGGAAGTGTGTCCTAGAGCTCTTATGCAGCTGCAGCATCAAAGATGCCTACAGTTCTGCAAAGCAGACTGTCTACTCAGCCCACTCAGCTGGGCTAATACTTATAGGTCAGATGCCCAAAGCAGGCTTTCTCTAAAAATAACCACACGAATAGCACATTTAGCCCCCCTCCTTCCGCTGCTTGGGCCCTGTTCCGTGCGGAACAATGGTGTCCTGGGCCCTAATGCTAGCAAGGAAAATGCACCCCATGTTCTTTTTCATAGCAAGACTACCATAACTGAGATCTAGTGCCCACTTACAGAGTGTGTGTGGAGGGGGGAGGCTCCTGTGCTGCAAAACAGATTGAGAACAAAAGAAGGAACATGCCTTCTCATCAAGGTGCCCGCTACCTGAAAGAAATGCAAATGTGTGCAATGGTTGGAGCCAGTGTAGGCTTTAATTAATAGAGTCACTCAGTTTCATGGTGACAAATATTTATTCTTTCTGAGAGGTAATATATGTGTCCATTAAAAGGAGTGCACCCTTTTAATGGGCATATATAACAATATTTACATTAGGTATAGTCTGGATTCTTGTCACTAAAATGTATATTTTTAAAGCACTTGTTTTTATCTTAAACCGTATTTTGCTGCAGTCTGTTTTATACATTGGAATACAATTTTAAAACAATGACATTCACAGTGCTTTCTGTCACAGACTGGGACATTGTAGCACTATTCCTCACTACACCAATCAGGATTTAATTCTGTGACTCAGTCGTCACACACGAAGACATCTGCAGTGATCACATTAGCTAACTGAGGTTCCATAAGGTAAAAGAGTATATTTCCTTTTGGTTAGTTTAACTTGCATTTCTTTTTCAACTAAGGTGTGTGCGTCTTTATTACAAATATAATTACATCTTCAAAAATAGAACATAAATTAGATATTGCATTTTACAAAATGTAATGTAGTCTCGCAGATACTAAGATGTAGTTTCTATGACAAACCAGATGTCTCTAACTGCAAAACCTCAAAGTCCTTTTACAATCGTCACTGTGGTGCAGTAATTGAGTGCAGGACAAGTCACCATCATGTCTGTCAATGCCCCAACGAGAATGTTAGGTGATAAATGCCATCCATTTATCACTCTCCTGCCTGCAATCTACACACTTGAAAACAAAATCGGAAACATTGTGAGCACTTTATTCTCACCAGCTCCAAAATACAAAAATGCAGCAGTATGTCCTGTGAGGTTGTACATGTGCAAAGTTTATTTTTCACAAAAAAGAAAAATCCCTTGTTTGCTGTGCCTCCCAACAAGTAGTTCTTAAGTACTTTTCTCTTTGATACCTTTCAATGACCACCAGTAGTTTGGATGGAAACTCTCTGTTTATATCACCCACCGCACCTTTCCGAGTTGCTAAACACTTTCACAGTTTAAACGGGATTGGGTTTTAGTTCCTCCGCAGACATTCCATTCCATTCCCCCACAGATTTACGCTGTTGCCTGATGACCTGGCACTACACCACGCCCTATACGCCTAATTGACCGTTAATTGATGATTTGTCCTCGAGTTGTGTGCGTGTTTGTATATGTAGTTATTCCAAGGTGAACAGAAAACAATGGAATGCAATTTTTTTCCTTCTTTTTAGCCTGGTCTTTGACCCTAACTTCACACTCGCTGGCCTCCCCAGTGCCACTTACTTATACGTCCTTTCACTTTTTTTGTGGCGTTTAACTGCTGCATGTAAATGAAGACAGCCTAGAACGGCGCCTTTCGCGCTTCCAGGCTATCTTCATTTACATGTAATTGCAGACCTATTTGCGCCCCCCTGGCAGCACATCCTCGCCCCCCCAGGGGGGCGCGCCCCACAGTTTGAAGACCTCTGCTCTAACATGCTTATGGCTGCCATTCCCAGATTCCGCATGAAAAGAAAGGGGGGCAGCTCCCTGGCTTATTTGGCAGCTGTGACTTGGAACTCTCTTCCCTTTGACTTGCGCAGCTTACAGAACCCTACCCAATTTAGGAAGAAATTTAAAACCTTCCTGTTCAACTGAGCTGGTTTTCTGTTTCCATCGCCTCCCTACCTCTTGCTGTTGACTCGCGCCGGGACACTCTTTTGAGTAGCTGTGCGCGTTATAAATTATGATAACATAACATAACATTTGTTCCCTTGGATGCTGAATGCCACTAAAGGCTGCAGAGGCACTGGGTTCTAAACATTTTTTACCACACTGATGTCCACGGTGTGCGTAAAACGCATCATTTGCTACATTCCGTAATGACTACTTAGGAGAAAAACATAAAATGTACTGAAAAATGTTCATAATTTGTTTCAGTGTCGACCAGCGACACTTACCATCTGTGATTTGAATGTCACCATTTTCAAACCTTTTCTTAACATTTTCTTGACCGAGGACGCCCAAGTTCCCCTTCAAAGTATTGTCGATTCGCGCACATTCATCAATCTCACTGGCCCAATCTGCTTTAATATTCATCTGGCACGTGTTCATAAAAAATACCTTATATCTTTTTATCTCTGCAATTTGACACAACCTTTTCCAGAAATAAGAGAGTAGTGGTATGAATATAGGTACGTTAGCGCCCCAAGGATAAATCACACTCTTATCTGTATTCGAAGTACACAAATTCTGTGGACGGTGCTGTAAGATGAGAACCACCAACCTCCCCAAATACGTGGTCGAGACCAACACAAACAGAATAGTAATCCTCAGCACACGTCAAGGTAGTAGCAAACAAATAATCAATGTGATTCATACACATAAATAAAAAGAATTGTAAGTCTGATTTCTTTTCTTTAATCTTTGGTCTTGCATCAGCCACGACTTTCTCAAGGCTTACAAGATTCCAAATTGTTCTTTAATTAGTGGTGATAATTCCATCCCACTGGGATTTAAAATCAGTATTTGGATGTCCATGCCAGATCCGCGATGGATCACCGTCAGATGCCAATCCTAGAACACGTATGAAGACGAGTAGGTCTTTTGCACACACGCCGATATCGGAGTGTGTGCAAAAGACCTACTCGTATTCACGATCTGACTTTCGTTAAACAACTTAGCAAAACCAGACGGTCTCCGTCCAAACCTCCCCGACCGTCGGAGGAGGGCCATTGATTAATAGTACCTGCGACCCTGCCGCCCTGGAGAGAACCTACCTGGTGAAACCCGAATTTCCAGGCTGTTGTCTCACGCTTCTTCTTCATGTTACTGTGCGCCCAGGGATGGCCAGAAACTCACTGCAATAGGAACATATATTCCACCAGTTCCCTCCTGCACTACTTCTCTGTCACCCTGGTCCAAGTGACAGGGCTGTCCGCCTGGTGAGACCATGTCCCCATGGGAGAATTCCCGAAAGTACTCTTTATGATTATGGACAGGGGCCACTTGGGATGGGTGAGTATGTCGACTCAACCTGTCAAGGGGGTTGGAGTGCGTGGGTGGGGTCATTTTGGGATTTTCTTGACTATGTTTGGGAAGCGTTGGAGTTTGGGGAGGGGGGGTTGTCCTGCCGTTTTTGTGGGGCCTTTATGATTTACATGTTACGTTCTTGGAATTTTACAGTATTGTCTCTTCAGGGTTTTTACTCAACCAGTACACCAGTGCTACATCACACACCATCACGCACCACATGCACTGTGGCACAACGTGACAACCGTACTACCTTCCTTATGCCATGGCCAGAGTCACATATTTAATGTGGAACGTACAGGGTCTCAATGACCACCGCAAGTCCTGCCTAGTACATGCCTACCTCGCCCATCAGGGAGTTGATGTGTGTTTCCTACAGGAGATGCACCTGAACACCAGTACCACATCTGGTCTCCGTGCACGGTGGAGTGGCGAGTCCTACTCCTCGGTATATTCAAACTAAGGCAGAGGCGTCACAAAGGCACATGTTTCTCTTCTTATCACAGTTCCCGGTCCCGTATAGACTTCTTGCTTGTGTCCAGAGACGTTCTCACTTGGACCACGTGAGTTACGCACCTTCGGCGCACTCTCTTTGACCATGCGCCAGTGCGATTGGTTGTCCAGATCCCACAGACTCTCCCTCATGCATTTTCGTGGTGATTGCCCCACACGCACTACGGGACACGTAATTCAAGGAAGAGTTCCATCTAGCGATTATTGATTATTTCCCTCTCAATGCTGGGTCGGTCCGATCGCCCTCCACTCTGTGGGAGGCGTTCAAGGTGGTGATCCGTGGGACCTACATTGCAAAACAGTCTGGAGTGCTGAGGGCAATTCGAGGGTCATTGGGTAGGCTAGAATCGGAGACCCACAGGTATACACTCGAGATCCCAGTCCTGCTGTACTGGCCGATATTAGAGACAAGCTATCTGCATACCTCGCAGAGGTAGACAGGGAGGTACAATACCTGGGACGAGAGGCGCAGCCGCGATGATATGGTGAGGGGGATCGCCCTGGAAGAACACTGGTAGGGCTACTGCGCAGATCTCACACTTCCACATATGTGACTGAACTGGTGGACCAAAGCTCTCGGCTGGTCACCTCCCCGTCGGAGTTACCTGAGGTCATGTCCTCTTTTTATGCCCAGCTTTATTCAACTGGGACGGTGTGCGACCCGGAGACACTGCAAAATTATTTTGACTCTATCCAGCTACTTTGGCTGGACCCTGGACACAGGGAATACCTCGATGCCCCGATCACGCCAGAGATCACCCAGGTCATCACAAGCCTGCCGGGCGACAGGGCCCCTGGCTCGAACGGGCGAACGCCACCTTTCTATAAGGAGTATGCCTCTATACTCATCCCGCACCTCATCGAGATGTACCATGACTCGCTGACCTCTGGGCAGCTTCCCCCATCTCTAAGAGAGGCGATAATAGTAACTATACTTAAACAGGACAAACCTGCAGAGCTCTGCGCCTCTTACCGGCCCCTGTCCCTAATAAACATGGATAATAAGATATAAGCGAAAGTTCTGGCGAACTGCCTGTTGCCTCTCATGCCCTTAATCATGCTGCCAGATAAGTCGGGTTTCATTCTTGGACGTGCCACATCGCACAATCTTCGTACCATATTTTCGGTAATGCACCACATCCACCCCTCTGTACCGGCAGTAGCCGCTCTGCTTGACGCCACTAAGGCGTTTGACTCCCTCGAGTGGACATTCCTTTTTCCACTGCTCCGACGCCTGGGACTCAGCCCTAACTTCATCCAAAAAAATACAACTCTTATATACACTCCTCACGGATAACGTCAGACTGAATGGGCATGTCTCTGACCCAATAGAGATTACGCGGGGCACAAGACAGGGGTGTCCTCTGTCCCCGCTCCTGTTTGCTGTGGCTTTGGAGCCACTGGTGGCTAGATTGCGCCAACACCATGCTGAGTGCGGCATTGGCTTCACCAGCTGGGGGCTGATCGTCTCGATGTAACCTGACGATATCACCCTCTACATACGTGAGCCGCGGGTAAATCTGGAGCCAATGAGACGCGAAGTGGTCCGCTTTGGGGGATATTCGGGAATTCAGATCAATTGGGGGAAATCGATACTCTTCCCGCTTACGGAGGCCATGACGCAGTACGAGACTGAGTACCCATTGAAGTGGGCAGCGGAACCAACTAGATATCTGGGTATATGGTTAAGCAGAGAACTGAAGGAACTTTGGAAGGTGAATTATAGGCGTGCAATGGACTGGCTAGAGAAGCACATTCAGATGTGGACTAAATTACGATTATCCCTCGCCGGGCGTATAGCTATTGCACAAATGGTAGTACTCTTGAAGTTTTTATATCTATTTGTCAATGTTTCCCTCCCACTCACGGCGCAGTTCTTTAAGCGACTACAATCCAACATGATCACACTCGTGTGGGTCAGGCTGACAGCCGAGGATATCCTATGAGCTCCTTACATTGCCACTGGCACGCGGAGGACTGGGTGCGCCGGACATGCAGTTGTATGCCCTATGTGCTCAGGCGAGCTTCTTACACTTTTGGCTCCATCCCACCCCGTTCCAACTACATTTGGTAGTGGAGCGGGACCAGGCGTCCCCATGGCCACTTGCAATAGCATTGTTCCAGCCGTACAAGGCACCCAAGGACAAAATAAACCCTGTGGAATGTGTGCGTTGGGCATGGGACGGCGTCCGTCGATGAGCTGGGCTCACAACGCTATATGCGCCATCTGCAGCACTGGCATACAACCCCATGTTTCCCCCGCTACAGGACAGGAGTGCTGCCGGTCGCGCTAGCACACTAGGCGTCAAAATATTTGCAGACCTATACCCGGAAGGCCAGTTTCATTCCCCATTCACCGGTACTAGCGTTCGCTAGCTCATGCCAATAGATACACTACTGTACTATCAAATCAGAGCGACCTGCCGCACACTACACGCCACATTTCCTCCCCCCACCTGTCTCCACGGCATTGGAATACATTCACACAACTACATCGCCGCCTAAACTTATCACCCAACTTTATTCACTCACACTGACTGCTTCCCTGGTGGATACCTCGAAAGCCCAGGTGGCATGGGAGAGGGATCTGAGCTTGGACATACTTGAGCGCAATGAAACTATTGTGTCGGTTAAACTAAACGTCTATCCCATGGCAACAGACTGAGATTAATGCACTTCAACTATTTACATAGAACGTACCGCACACCCTCGCAACTGCACAGAATGGGACTGTCCGGGGACTCGAGCTGCTTACGCTGTTCTGCGCCAGAGGTAATGTTCTTGCACCTGGCCTGGTCTTGCCCGAGGGTGGCACACTACTGGCCGACTGTCTGTGGCACCGTTGGTGCCATTATAGAGGCCCCCTTCCCACCTGATCCCGTGGTGTGTCTCCTTGAGTATGTCAAAGAAGCTCCAGACGCGTTCCGCCGCCTTATTGCTATGCTATTCTTGCTGGCTAAACGCAGAGTGATGATACACTGGGGACGAAAGCCGATGGGAAACAGCGTTTACAATACTGGTAATACCACGCGGGTAGATTACAACGCGGACGTTACATCGTCCGCGTTGTTACCACGCATGGCATTACATCGCAAGTCGTTTCTACGACTTGCGCTAGATGGCGCGCAACACCAGGGAATGTGTTGGATTTTAAATCCAACATATTCCCTGCTGTTGCACTAACTGGAGTAGGAATAGTAATTTATACTATTCCTAAGTCATGCGCGCCATCTAGCGCAAGTCGTAGAAACGACTTGCGATGTAAAGCCATGCGTGGTAACAACGCGGACGATGTAACGTCCGCGTTGTAACCTACTGCGGGGTAATGGATGGCGTAGTAACATCATACATTCAAGCCGATACCCACTAGTAGAGCATGGCTGACGGATGTCTCTTACTGCCAGGAGCAATGAACCACATATTGGGATCTCATGCCTCCAAAGACCCGCCCTAAGGACATTTGGGAGGCCTTCACTACTTACCTCCAACAAAAAGTAACTGACGAGACAGACACACCCGACCCTGTAGCTCCTAGAGCCCAGGCTGCCTCTTTGTGATGACCCTCTGCCGGGTCGTGATGTATTGCCGCTGTTCCTGATGTGTACCATATGGCCTGGATAAGAAGGCTGACCAATATTTGCTGCAGTCATTCTACTGTTAACTGTGATATGTGGGGAATTATACAGTATACTTTGGCGCTTGAAGATACAATGTATTGAGACAATGTGCTGTTGCCTAAGTGTGACCGAGTTGGGGGAATTCTTCTTGACTTGTATGTCTTCCTGAAAAGTACAAATAAAGTTAAAAAAAAAAGATCATGCAGAAATCTCCTGGTAAAGACAACCTCTTAAGAGCAAGGCACTATCTGTGTTGACCCCACTAGAGGAAGCCAGAGCCTAGCAGTCGGGAAACTTTTGTTTTATTCAGTTGGTGAAGGGTAGAACAGTACAGGCCTTTCTTTATTGCTGTGGGAGGATATAAGTTATTTCCTTTTATTGTTTCGGTGATGAAGGGGAGTAGAGCAGTATAGTTCTTTCTTTATTGCAGTAGGAGGAGATAGGTGAAGTCCCTTCTTTTGTTTCAATGCTAAAGGGGAGTAAAGGAGTATAGTCCTTTCTTTATTGCAGTATTGTCCTTTCTTTGTTGCTGTGAGCTTTGAGGCCAAAAATTGGAGAGTGTTGTGCAAATCGGAGGGAGAAAAAATGGAGGCGGGGGAGGGGCCAGTGGGAGCAGAGGGGCCGACCGTCCTGTCAGGTCCCCCATGCTGCCCAAGAGCCTTCCCCAATGTCAGGAGATCATTGTGTAGACAGTGAAGGCTACTGTACCCGTAGCATTTATTTCCCATTGCTTCTCCATTGGTATTGCCTCCTTATGAATCTTTATTTATTTCTCCTCATCTTAACAGAGTCTGTGTGCTTAAAGTACTTGGTACTCTTGACTTCACCGCAGGTTCAATACCCTGATGTTCAGGAGTGCTCAGTAAGCCGGTTCCCTCTGGGTCTCAAACCTGATAGTATTTTGGAAGGGACATTGAAACGGGTCCCTATCGGGCAGACAATATCTGAACAATTTAAACATAGTAGAGAGGCAACATTGGATAAGAACATAAGTAAGATCAATGTGCTAGATAAACACAAAGAACAGATGAGTAGAGAGGTCTTTTTGTTGATTTTTATGATTCTTTATTCAGAGTCATCTGATTGAAAAATAAAGTTCCGCGCAGCCAACGCGTTTCGTCCAGTTATGGACTTCTTCAGGCTGCAAACATATGCAATCATGACTTACATTACTCACTTATACAAACACCATAATCTACATATTATCACCATATACACAAATACAATACAAGACAATACCTTAAAAAACACATTGTGGCGGAACAGTAATTGCTAAATGCAAAGTGTATCTCAATGTATGCAATAAAACATTGCTATTCATTTTGTGTATATTTCTTTCATAACACTGTTATCTCTGTTACTTAAAAAGCTAGAGAAATACATTTATTTGTCATACATTACTCAATTCCATACTAACATTTTGTACACTCATCCCTGTTAACAAAACCAAACTCATTGATTCTCCATACCATTTACTGACGTTTTCAATTCTTAACGTGTACTTTTGATTATTATACACATCTTTATTACACAAAGCTCAGTTAATGTAGACTGTATCATTCATTGCTTGCTTTACGTACATATCCTATTCCAACAGAGCTAAAAAAAAAATCAATACAGACCTCCTTAGAATTCATAAGTCTTTAATGTGGGCACACGTCTATTTCATACATGCACGGGTCACTAATTTGTCTTCTTCCATCCTCATCACCATAGCTTTTCTTACCCGGTTATCTAACCACGGGGGCTTTTCGTTTATGTCTACAAGGGTACGGTTAATCCCAATGATGTAAGTAACGGAGGCAGAGAGAGATAGCACCAATATCTCCCACCATAGCATCATGTGAGTAAGAAAAGAAGACAACAAACTATTACGGTGTGGTGTTACTGAACAGCATGGCCGTACATTCTCACTTACCCAAAAAATCACATACTCAATTCTGATACATGAAATGAAACTTATGATGCGCTTCGTCATAATTCATGCGTAACTTTTGTGCACGATTTCTGTAAATCAAAGAGGCAAACATACACAGTAAGTGAGCAAAAAAGGTGGGTGAATCCAACGATAATCTGCATTCAACCAAAGAAACTAATCAAGGTCCCTATCAGCTACAAGATTCACATAAAAATATGTATATTACCATTACAGCCCTCATTAGTAAGTGAACAACCATTTAATAGGGAAGCTAATGAGCCATGGGTCATGCAGCAGGTTTACTCAGAAATCGCCCAAGTGCATGTGTATATGCACATACCTCCAAACATATTCCAAATAGCGTATTGTGTCCTTCAATGTCTTGATGCCAGGGCTAATTTCACTTTATGCATCCATATATTCGTCGTCTAGAGCTACATGGAAACAGAGGAGAAGGGGAGCAGACATTTACCCCACATGAATGTGACTGGAGACAATGCACTAAACACTGACCAACTCAATAAACTGTGTGCCGTGCTATTATTCGTACTAACCTATTATGTGACCGTTGTTGAGAAAGTAACCTATGACACCAAATGGTCCCATGCAGGGCACAAGTCCTAAAAAAAGAAGTGGGGGGACGCTGACGTCACGACAGGAAGTGACGTCACGAAAGGTGGCTTGCACCATCAGACTCATTGCCTCCCCTCGCTCACCCCTTAGATGCGATTGCATCAGAGAAGCCAGCGCGTGAGCAGCGTTCTGAATGAGCTCCGATCTCGCCCCAGAGAGGCCAAATAGTGAATGTGTGGCTCCATTTGCTCCAGTTATCGAGCTTCCGGTAAAATAAGTGGGGGACGCCGTCCACCCGCGTGGTACCCCGACTCGAGCCCTGGTCCCATGTACATATTGTTATTCAGGTCTTGTCCAATCTCATGTTCTTTTTAGCCATGCACTTATCGGCATCGAAAACTCCAACCAGTGTGAAGTTGAAAACTACATGTCCAAGAAGGACCCGCACGGCCTTACCTTCCGCTATCTTTCTGAACAATTAATGTAATAAATGTTCAGGTAATCTATGTAAGTGATTTGCTTCCCGTTTATATTTCAGGAGCAGGAG
Source organism: Calotriton arnoldi (assembly GCA_963921515.1). NCBI lineage: Eukaryota > Metazoa > Chordata > Amphibia > Caudata > Salamandridae > Calotriton > Calotriton arnoldi. The sequence continues at coordinate 7,992,783 of CAWUFW010000021.1, read as the reverse complement.
AATACAGCAAGCGGAGTTGCAGTTTGGCAAAAGAGGAGAGGACCTAAAGCAGCGTCCCCTGCTAGTCTTCACTTCCACTCTAAACGCATGCAGCTCAGACCAGTTCCCGGGACCCAACGAGGGAGCCAAGGGCTCGGGCCGCGACCCGGCCCTACGATCAGACGTTCTGAAGTTTGGTGCAGCAGGTGTGCTGACCACAGCAAGGCACAGCGTATGCACACCCCTTCACAAACACAGCAAGAGGCAGATCAGCCAGGGGCCGATGTTCATCCATGGCAACTCGACCTGGCCACCTGGGAACACTACTCAGGAATACAAGGTCGGCGGGTCAGGCAGCAGTGTTTCCAGATTTTGAAACCCGTCCCAAGCCCAAAGCCGCTCAAGTATAAGCCCAAATTTAGCCCAATGCAGACCAGTGTCAGCCCAAAGTAACAACTCTCAAATTATGCAGAAATAGTCATCAGAAACCATTTTAAGGATGAATCTAAATTCTATTCAATATACAGATAGTTGGAGGGGTTAACTGGGTGCCTGTCTTAATGCTACTTATTTTCAAGACCAGTCCCCACTGTGACTTTGCAACGTGTAACCGGCACTGCTAAAGTTACAATAGTAGAAAACACAGATTAAGAAAGGCAGCAATAGTATTATGTGCCAATTACTGCTCCCTCTAAATTGTATTGTAAGCAAATACGTAGAACTCACAGTGCCTGAATTATTCATTAGATTACACATTAAAAATGAAAAATATACATGGAAAAATGGTCACTCACTTCTCATGAGGAGCAGCAATTTGGGCAAACTTCTGGTTTTTAGATTTTATGATTCGTAGCTTTTGCCTGGACGTCGCTTTGATCAAGTGCACATCAGTCCTCTGACACACCTGTTCAGATTGGAGCACTTAGCAGGAGCCAGTTTGTTTTCTTTCATTTCAAGAGAGAAAGCAAGATCAATAGCCACATCCTATGCCTCGATAGGCTCGTTTCAAAGTGTGAGGCAAGTATCTGTTACTTAAACATGGCTGGTAAAGTGAAACTACAAATGGCTCATTCAATTACTTCTGGTTTTTGGATTTTATGTTTTGCAGCTTTTGGCTGGAAGTCGCTTTGATCAAGTGCACATCAGTCCTCTGACACACCTGTTCACAATGGAGCCGTTAGCAGGAGCCAGTTTGTTTTTTTCATTTCAAGAGAGAAAGCAGGGTCAGTAGCCACATCCTATGCTTCGATAGGCTCGTTTCAAAGATTAAGCCATGCACCTGTAAAGTAGACAGCAGGTAAAATGAAGCTCTGAATGGTTCAGTCATCACTCACTCTCAAAGTTTGCTGCAGGTTGCTTCAAATCATTGTAATGGGCATGCAGTTTTATATGGCAGTACTTGCATGCTGCCTTGGTATTATCTCATTTTATAGGGCAATCCATCCTTTTAATTCAGAAACCATTACCACTCCTTTTTAGGTCGAGCCTGAGCACGCGCGCATGCGCTGCTCTGCGAGGCTTCTTGTAAGCACTCAAAACTTACTTTGTGTGGGTCTGACTCCCCCCACGCATTGGGTTGGCTGTTGCCTGTGTCATTTTCTTATTGTAGCCTGCAAATGGCTAAAGGCGGGCACATGTCCCACCTTTTTGTCAAATGTTCACTCCCACAGCGTTTTGCTTGCGGGAGCGAACAGGGGCGCGTAGGCTGGCAGCTGCATTCCTCTCCTCGTGGGTCAGGTTACACATGCGCATCCTCGCGAGTTCCTGCCTATCACGGCGGCCTGGAGATGCTATCGCAGCCGGCTGTCCGATAAGGTTACCCCGAAAGCATTTTCTGGATTAAATTCTGTAAAACAGGCGACAGAGGGCACGGCAGCTAGGACAGTGCGGGGCTGTCCGTGAATTCAGATCAGCAACAGCCTTGCTGTTTACCTTGGAGCCACGGCTGCCAAAGAAAAGCTGAAGGTCTCCCATTACTTTAGAACTAAAAATGATAAATCAATCTACGACAATTAAATGAAGTCGGTAATTCATGCTAATTGATCCTAGGCGGTGAGGCCATCTGTGGGATGGCGGAGCAACCCTCTGCCTTCTAGAAAAAAACAAAAGCCCTCGCAGCTCTACCTCCTCTGTGTATTGCCTCTCTCCTCTCTCGTTCTCCTTTCCCTTCCTTCCCAGGGCCACCGCTGACTTCCCTCGTCTCTCTCCTCGCCCCCTTTGAGTTCTGTCTGTTTCCTAAAATACTGACTTGAGCTGCCTCATTTTCCTTTCATATCATAAAGATAATAGCGTGTGATATTTGTAGTGCTTAAACCGCGCCTAGGAACGCAGTCACATCATTTTAACCCATTTTAGTGATGCTCATGTTGTCGACCTTGGAAGGATAAACATGGAATAAGGAAAGGTGTCTTAGGAAATGTGCTACGGCTTGCTGGTACCCTTATACCTCGATATCAGGTGCAGTAAGCTCACCATGCTGTCTTTCCATCTATCTAGCAGTTGCTGCACTTGCTTGTGCCTGATTCCCACCTCAATGGGCTAAGCGTCTGCACTGGGCGACAGCTTTGCATCAGAATGGGGCTGACCCACTCTTTCATCTTACCAATGTCGATAAAACGAAGGCCATTAAGTTGATGATAATAGAACATAATATCCAAGCTCCTCCGACTCTTTAGTTTGTAACCTGGGTTAAATAAACATGAGGGAGTCTGTCAGCTAGTCCTGTTTTTCAGCCACTAGCGCTAAGCATGTTGAGGGTGTCATCCAGTTTTTCAGGGTATTTTTCATTGTATTATTTGCTTTCAGCGGCGCACTCAGCAGCTCTAAGAGTTCTGAAATGTGTAAGTCCACACATAACAGGGTGCAAGTGAAAATACTACAAGTCCCAGAGTGCTCCGAGCTAACTGGTGAAAGCCCGCCAATGGCTGAATGTCAGACTTGTGATTCGTAGCCAGTTGGCAGCTATGTACAATACTCATCGTTCGTTTCCTGGTGCTGGGGGAGGGCTGTCGTTCTGAGTGACGTTTCCGACAGATGTAAGGCAGGTTGGGACACGAGCCTGGCTGTGGTAAGTGCCTGGAAGAGGCAGACCACGGCAGTTTTAAGTTGCCGTGATTCGCAGGCCACACCCCTGGAGCTGTGGAAAAGGGCTCAGTAATTGTGCTCTGGTCCCACGGATTAGGTTTCCTCGCTTTGGCTTTGAAGACGTGCAATTGACGGACCCGTATTAGTGCTCAGGATTTATTGGACAGCATCTGTGTGAATTTCCACTTAATTTTTATAATTCCAGCATAAGACTCTGCAGGGGGTAAAGTACACGTGCATTTTCTGGAACAAGCGTTCCCTAATTTGTTTTAAAAACAAAATCCACAAAAAGCCTCTTATATTTTTTCACTAGTGAATGCTAGATTCCTCCCTTGTTCCTGCATATATGTGGCAACCTGAGCCCTCCCCACCCGCTCGGCCCTCTCAAGCATTTACAGCCTACAGACGGGTCAAACCAAATAATCGCTAAGAGGGTGAAGAATCCCGGACCCAACTAGTTTCAATTTACAGAGCAAACCACGTTTTCTACGGTAATTCCTTTGCCAGAGGCTGTTGCCCATTATTTAATAAATCCATTTGATTTTTCCATCACTCTTTGCAATGTTTACGTGAACTTGCTCGTTATCGCTTCAGCAATTTGTTCATAAAAACACTAAAACGACTTGTAAATAAATATATATCAGCGCATGCTTTTTGGGACAAATATATACTTGAAAACATTATCATGTCCACAGCAGCATCCGTCTTCAGCACAGACGTTCGTGAGCTTAGTACACGTTCTGAGTACCTCCTGAGAATAAACCTCACTCCCTGTAATGGACAACATCAAATTGCACTGAGAATGCAGATGGATTGTGAAGATGGAAAGCGGGCGTGCTTTCACTTTATATGAACCTGTGCGTTTAAAGCCCGTCTAAGCATTAATAAACCATCACCGTGTCCCATCTATGCTCAAAACCACTGGAATTAGGCGATTTTACGGTTGTGGCGGTTCCCGCATAACTATGGATTTGCCGAATTTACCACATAATCGATCAGCTGCTACCTAATCTGCAGATTTCATAAATGTGCTTGTAAATCAAAAGTTACAAATAAAACGTTGCAACACATACATGTTGCAGGGTAGTGGAAGGTCCTGTGCATAGGTTGACTGGTCAAGTTTCTGTTGCTTATTTCTGTAAATAGGTGTCAAATTGGTACTATTGAGACAAAAGCTTTGCTCACAAAGTATTATGTGTAAAAATGCCAAAATAGTGAGGTAATACCAACACTAAGTGTGCCGCATAATTTGCCTTTTCTTGCTGCAAGATTTAGTCAAACCAGTCATCATTTGGTTTTCCCCTGCCGCATGATTCCAGTGGCATGATTATATCAAGGCCAATGGAATTATGTGATTGTGCGGCCACAATGATTTTTGCATAGTTATAGATTTTCTGCATTTGCCACATAATCCATCATCCACTGCATAATCTGTAGATTTTACAGAAAAAACGATTGTTTCTAGCTTATACAGATCAAAAGTTACTAAAAACACAAAAAGTGTTGCAGCGCACTGGAAGGCCCTTTGCAAAGCTTGACGTGCCACATTTCTGTTGCTTATTGCTATATTTGGATTCAAAACTGGTTGCATATGTTAATGTGTTTTGAACCTAGTGACTGACACTGAAAAGTACATTTGGCACAATTTGTTTTCTAGAAGATGGAGTGAATGAAGCCAGTGTGTGTAGTGCATAAAAAGCAGTGTGTGAACTGATCCCGATTGCTGCGGGGTGAGGGGGGTCAAACTGTAATTACTTGGTTGCTTTTTCATCTCCAGGTTACTGCATATCAAATGATGCAAACACCCTAAAAAATAAATGCAACTGTGAGACATTACTTAAGGGCACTTAAAGGGTGCTAAAAACAATCTTCATAACTAGCAAACATTTCCATTACAGCGCCAATAGCTCTAACTAAAAAAAAGCGAGACCTATTGCATTGCAAATGCTTGTTGTATATTGTAGTATTGAGCTCACTTGTCCATGTTGCACTCTTTAAACTGCAACTGCTTGGCCGCTGGGATAAGCTGCTCAATGATGATCTGTGTCTTGATGAGAGGGCAGGGGACTACCTGAAACTGCAAGAGACAAATGATCATCTCTCCGTCTATACTGGCATAACTGTGGTAATCCTAGAGCTAATACATGCCAATGGCACCGTCTTAATCAAAGTAGGGGGGAAATAGGTTTGGCTCATCTTGATAAATTTCGTAGAGCATTCCTGAAGCATAGCAGTGTTACACAAAGGACGTCACACCATGTGAAAGTGTAATTTTAAGACCTCATATTGCTCTAACAAACATATCTATACATGCGTGTTCGGCAATCGTAAATCTCAATCAAGAAGGTTGCAATTAAATGTGGGTGGTAAAGGGACAATGCAAATGGTCATTCCCTTTCACCTGTAGACAGGAAGCACCTCCATATTAAGGCATGTACCTGTAAGTAGACAAGGCTGGTAAGAGGAAACTGTGAATGACTCATTACGGCAGTGAAGAGTTTGCGACTTACAAGTTGCAAGAAAGTGAAGTACTTTTGTACAGGCCAGGCCTGCTTTAATTCCATCAAGCCAAGGTAGCCGCTTACTTACGTGTATTGCTTTTGGCTCTAGTAGTTTAGGCAGATGCACAGGAGTTTTGTCACCACGACATCCGCTGAGCCATCAATCAATAAAGAGTATCCAGGTTTTCCAAAATCTTGTTGCAGCCTTTCCTCAAAATATGGGTTTCAATCTCTAAATCTCTTACTGGCATAACTGGTTATTCTAGAGTTAATACATGGCAGTGGCACAGGATACATTACAGTAAGCTTGTGAAAACAATGGTTGGCTGCAACATCAGTGTAGTTATACACTTCTATTCAGAAGGCTTTCAACTCCAACCTTAGAAGTGTTTTAGTATGCTCAGTGAATCTGGAAGACAAGATGGATATTTTACAGGCCAATACTTTAATGAACTCCAGCCACATTTTCACAATGTCACCCTTAAAGACAGAGGTGTGGTTACTTTCTTCCAGTTTATTAATGAAAGTTAGTCCATGATCCACACCCTGATCTGAAAGAAAAATCACTTGGGGCCAGATGTACAACCAGTGTAAATTGCGACTCGCAATTTGCGCTCGATTGCGAGTCGCAAATTGCGAGTCGCAATTTACAATGTACAACAGTGTCAGTGACACTGATTGCGATTCCCAATGGGGTCTCAAAATGCGAGGCTCATGAATATTAATGAGGCACTCGCAATTTGTGACCCCATTGGGAATGGCTGGCCCTCCCAGGGATGGACCTGCTGGGCTCAGCAGACCTCCATGTCTGGGACTGCTTTTAAATAAAGCAGTTTTTTTTTTTTTTTTTTAAATGCAGCCTGTTTTCCTTAAAAGAAAACGGGATGCATTTAAAAAAAAAAAAAAATGAAACATTTTCATTTCATTTTTTAAGGGCAGGTAGTGGTCCCTGGGACCACTGGCTGCCCCTAAAAAATATTTTCCCCTGCATTTGCAAAGGGGAAGGTGTTCCCTGGGGACCCCTTCCCATTTGCGACTGCATTACCACCCTCTTGAAGAGGGCGGTAAATTGTGAGTGTTTTGCGACCGCAATTGCGGTGCAAAACATTCACACATAGGGCAGCGAGTCGCAATTAGGAAGTGACACCCTTGGAACGCCCCTTCCTAATTGCGAGTTGCTAAACACTATTTTGCGTGTCTGCGACTCGCAAAATAATGTTTGTACATGGCCCACAGTGATTTTGCATGTGCAAAGGGGTCGCAAACGCGTTTGCGCATGCAAAATCAAGTCGTACATCTGGCCCTTACATTTGTAAATCTAGGCTCAGCAATTTCTCTTGATTACAGGTGAAAATATTTGAAGTATCCTTTTAATTTTGGACAAGCACAGAGTATGTAAGTACCGGAAGATGTGGAGTGCATCTCCAGATTCTAGCTGAAAGATTTTAACTACTTTTATTTCTTGAAAAACAGGTTTTGAGAAAGTTAAGTAAATCAGGTTTGTCTCATCTGCAAGAGACAAACAATCATCTCTCCATCTGTACTGGCATAACTGTGGTAATCCTAGAGCTAATACATGCAATGGCACAGTCTATCATTTTTCAGCAGTGTCATTTGGGAAAATACCCTTTCCACATGAGCATTGAATATCCTGAGTCTAAATGTTTATAGCACCCATTGCAAGCCCGTGAAAACAATGGTTGCCAGCAGCATTGGTGTAGATATACACTTCCATCCACAAGGATTCTATGTTTGAAGTGTCAGGAAATGAGCATGAGGATACACTTCTCCACTTCTCCACTGTGACTCCAGTGCTTCTAATGGGTATGTGAAAAAGGTATCTGGTAAGTCAGTTACAGGAGGTTTGGGATCTTCAAGCACTTTTGGGGACTCAAAACTTCTAATTATTTAAGCATGCTGAGAGACTCAGGAAGTCGAGCCTGATATTCACCCACCAATACTTTAAGTATGGACAAGTACAGAGTATATAGGTCGCAAAAGATGTGGAGTGCATCTCCAGATTCTAGCTGGAAAATTTTATTAACTACCTTTATTTCTTGGAGCACTGGCTTTAAGGAAGTGAGGTAAAGTAGGTTTGTCTAATCGTGATACATTTCTTGGAGCATCCTTGCTGCACAGCAGTGTTCCTCATAGGATGCTGTGCAAAAGGGTACTTTTAAGGCATCATATTGTTCTAGTAAATGCTCTACACAATCTGCCATCACTAGCCACCGTGTTTCTCAAAGCGAAACTAATTTCAGGGGCATGCCTCCGTCCAATGTGAGATTCAAATCCTTATAGTCAGCCTGGCGTTTTGGTGAGTGAGAAAACCAGTTGTAAGTTTCTCTGATCATAAATTCTATTTTGCTAGGAATGCTCCTTATTGCTTTCTTAGCAATGATGCCAAGGGAGTGGCAAATGCAGTGCACAAGTAGCAAGGAAGGTTGCTTATCTCGCAACAAGGTGAATGTTGAGTGGTGCTTCCCGCACACAACGCTTGCCCCATCTGTGCCTATGCCAATTACATTTCCAAACTCAAGGTTACAAGTTTCAAGCAAGTTTAGGACTGCATATGCTATATCTTCAGAACAGGCCTGATCTAATTCTACCATGTCAAGGAAGGTACATATGAATTTGTTAAGCTTTTTGCTAAAATACTTTACGCAATTCACAGCAGTTTTTTACTTCAATGTCAGTTGATTCATCAATCAGTAAAGAGTTTGGTGATTTTCCCATATCTTTCAGCAATTCCTCTTTGAAATATGGGCCCAACACAGAATTAATTAGTGCTGTTCATTTGGTGTGGTGCATTCCGAAGGCAGGGAATGCATCCTTCAAAGTTTCACCATACCCATCTATAATTATTAATGGATGTGCACCAAGCAGTTTGTATGACAAACCTGATTTCTCTTCTTTTGTGGTTGTTAGATATCGAAGGGATGGGTTGTACAAAGGATGCCATAGATGTGCTCACTGCATTACAGCGTGAGCAGTGTTTTGTGGTTGCTGCATGTTGTTCCAATCATTATAATGGACATGGAGGTCTATATGTCAGTACTTGCATGCTGCTTTGCTATTATCTGTTTTTACAGGGGCAATTCATCTTTTTAGTTCAGTATCCAACTCCAACTCTTTTCTGTCTATTTCTTTATATTGTGCCCACTTGCCCAGCTTGCAATAATTAAACTGCCAAGTCAGCTGGGAGCACATCAATGATGAACTATGTCAGGATAAGGCCGAACGACTACCTGAAATTGCATGAGACAACAAAATGCAATCATTATCCCTAGCTCACTGCCAATCATGTTTCAAGCAGTAACAAAATACTACTTAGAAATGCTGACTGCCAATGGATACTGTAACATACTTCTACTCTCTGCATGTCCAAGGGTGTCATTTACTTATTTTGGGGCACAACACCAATAAAATCAAAGGAGATACTAAGTGGTGTTGACTCTTAACTGGGGCAATTAAGTTTTTCCAGGGCTGACACAATTGAGTGAGTGGGATTTGTCATGTTTTGAAATGGAGGGTGAGCCAAAGTGTGGCAACTCCCTCGTATTCAGGGAGAATTAAGAGGTATGCTCTAGCTTTCAATCTGTTTATAATGCGTCCACCGCCCACCTGCACAGAGAGAGCATGGCGAGCATGACCGCTGCTTTTAAACACAGTGGCGCTGGCCAAAAATGATTGCCCACAAATGCCCAGGGCCGTCATTGGTAGCGCTTTCACGCACAACAAGATTGACGGCCCTGTGGCCCACAGACTGTACACCCATGAGCCGCAACACTAAGCTAGGGTGGCAACACGTACGCTGCAGCAGGTGCGCTTGCACTTACACACAAATGTCCTGCTGGATCAGCAGCACATGTGTATAGTAACTAATCATCCCATCCTGCCATCCACTCCACTCCTCCAATCATTCCCCAGCCATCCAGCGCACTTTGCGCTCATTCGCCAATCTCCGCTGACCTTGCCTGTGCACCACTGACTGATAGGCACGGAGTGTCGTTGTTGCCACCCCAGCCACAAATTTGTGCACAATGGGCTAATATCCGCCCAAAACGTGGCTACCTACCAGGTGTGGGTTTTCCCCGTACAAATGGGAAAAATGTCGCCCATTTGTTTCAGGAAATAGCCCAATCTCGCAACACTGTCAGGGAGGAGAGAGTAGCGGAAGTTGCAGTTGGCCAATGCGGCGCTGCAGCACATTTCTCTGGGGTTGGTGGTTCGGGGGCAGCCCAGGAAGTGACGCAACCCAACCTACTAAAGGAACCTCAACTGCAGCAGGAGGAGGCAGCGAAGACACACGGCCCCAGAGTCTTCTTACATTTACTGTTTAAATTATGCATTGATAAGGGGAAAAATGACAGTCTTTCTGCCCCCCCGGGAGGCAGATGGGAGCTGTAGCCCCCAATCTGGCCCCCCCCGGGGGGCACAGAAAGCCCACTAGAAACCATGGATTTTTTTGTTTTATTAGTGATGGGGTAGGGGCTGCCCAAAATGGGCATGACAATACCCCCACCCCACCCCCAGAGAAATTCCAGTCTTTCTGCCCCCCGGGAGGGCAGATGGGGGCAGTGGCCCCTGATCTGCCCCCTGGGGGGGCAGAAAGCCCACTAGGCACCAGCGATTACGCAGGCTATTTTTTATGCGTGGGGGCTGCCCAAAATGGTCCTACCAATGCCCCCACCCCACAAAAAATAGCCACAGTCTTTCTGCCCCCCTTGGGGGCATATCGGGATGAACCCCCCCTCCCCCGATTCCCCCCCAGTGCGGCAGAAAGCCCACTAGGCTCAGACTTTTTCTTAGCAATGTGCCTACCTGTGGATTTTGGGCCCTAGCGCAGCTGGCACGAAGGGAAACCTAGCAAACCTGTACATTTTTGAAAACTAGACACCCAGGGAAATCATCCAGGATGGGGTGACTTGACTGGCTCTCACCAGGTTCTGTTACCCAGAATCCCTTGCAAACCTAAAAATGTGTCCAAAAAAACCACATTTTCCTCACATTTCTTTGGTGGAAAATCCTGGAATCTGCGTGGGTCCACAAAATTCCACCTACCCCGCGTTCCCCAAAGTCTTCCGAGAAAAATGGTACCTCACTTGCGTGGGTAGGCCTAGTGCCCACGACAGGCAAGGGCCCAAAACCTTTTGAGGCAACATCAAAATTACCTATCACAAAACAACCTGGTTTTGCAAGGGTGGTCCCATGAGTTTTTGGCCCCGGGCTTGGCGGCCATCTAGGGAAACCTACCAAACCCACACATTTCTGAAAACTAGACACCCGGGGGAGTCCAGCGAGGTATGGCTTGTGTGGGTCCCCCAACGTTTTCCTACCCAGAACCCTCTGCAAACCTCAAATTTAGCTGAAAAAATCACTTTCTTCTCAAATTTCTGTGTGGGAAAGTTCTGCAATCTACGTGGATCCACAAATTTCCTCCCACCCAGCGTTCCCTCAGGTCTCCTGATAAAAATGGTACCTCACTCACGTGGGTGGGTCAAGTACCCGCGACAGGCAAGGGTCCAAAATGTATTGAGGCGACATCAAAATTGCCTATCTCAAAACGACCTGGTTTTGCAAGGGGGGTCACCTGGGTTTTTGGCCCGGTGCTCGGCGGCCACCTAGGGAAACCTACCAAACCCACACATTTCTGCAAACTAGACACCGGGGGGATTCCAGGGAGGTATGGCTTGAGTGGATCCCCCAACGTTTCCTTACCCAGAATCCCCAGCAAACCTGAAATTTAGCTGAAAAATTCACTTTTTTCACACATTTTGTGTGGGAAAGTTGTGGCATCACCGGGCTGACACAAATTTCCTACCTCCCAGCATTCCCCAGGTCTCCGATAAAAATGGTGCCTCACTCGGGTGGGAGGCCCAAGTACTCGCGACAGGCAAGGGCCCAAAACGTATTGATGCAACATCAAAATTGCGTATCACAAAACGACCTGGTTTTGCAAGGTGGGTCCCATGACTTTTGGCCCGGGGCTCGTGGCCACCTAGGGAAACCTACCAAACCCACACATTTCTGAAAACTAGGCACCCTGGGGATTCCAGGAGGTATGGCTTGCGTGGATCCCCCAACGTTTTCTTACCCAGAATCCCTGCAAACCTGAAATTTTGCTGAAACAATCACTTTTTCACACATTTGTGTGTGGAAAGTTGTGGCATCACCAGGCTGACACAAATTTCCTACCACCCAGCGTTCCCTCAGGTCTCCCGATAAAAATGGTGCCTCACTGGGTGGGAGGCCCAAGTACTCGCGACAGGCAAGGGTCCAAAATGTATTGAGGCGACATCAAAATTGCCTATCACAAACGACCTGGTTTTGCAAGGGAGTCCCATGACTTTTGGCCAGGGGCTCGGCGGCCACCTAGGAAACCTACCAAACCCACACACTTCTGAAAACTAGGCACCCGGGAGTTCCAGGAGGTATGGCTTGCGTGGATCCCCAACGCTTTCTTACCCAGAATTTCCTGCAAACCTGAAATTTTGCTGAAAAAAATCACTTTTTTCACACATTTGTGTGTGGGAAAGTTGTGGCATCACCGGGCTGACACAAATTTCCTACCACCCAGCATTCTCCAGGTCTCCCGATAAAATGGTGCCTCACTCGGGTGGGAGGCCCAAGTACCAGCGACAGGCAAGGGCCCAAAACGTATTGAGGTGACATCAAAATTGGATATCACAAAACGACCTGGTTTTGCAAGGGGTCCCATGACTTTTGGCCCGGGCTCGTGGCCACCTAGGGAAACCTACCAAACCCACACATTTCTGAAAACTAGGCACCGGGATTCCAGGGAGGTATGGCTTGCGTGGATCCCCCAACATTTTCTTACCCAGAAGCCCCTGCAAACCTGAAATTTTGCTGAAAAAAATCACTTTTTCACACATTTGTGTGTGGAAAGTTGTGGCATCACCGGGCTGACACAAATTTCCTTCCCAGGTCTCCCGATAAAAATGGTGCCTCACTCGGGTGGGAGGCCGAAGTACCCGCGACAGGCAAGGACCTAAAACATTTTGTGATAGGCAATTTTGATGTTGCCTCAATACGTTTTGGGCCCTTGCCGGTCGCTGGTACTTGGGCCTCCCACCCGAGTGAGGCACCATTTTTATTGGGAGACCTGGGGGAACGCTGGGTGGTAGGAAATTTGTGTCAGCCCGGTGATGCCACAACTTTCCCACACACAAATGTGTGAAAAAAGTGATTTTTTTCAGCAAAATTTCAGGTTTGCAGGGGATTTTGGGTAAGAAGACGTTGGGGGATCCATGCAAGCCATACCTCCCTGGAATCCCCGGTGCCTAGTTTTCAGAAATGTGTGGGTTTGGTAGGTTTCCTAGGTGGCCACCGAGCCCCGGCCAAAAGTCATGGGACCCCTGCAAAACCAGGTCGTTTTGTGATGCGCAATTTTGATGTCGCCTCAATACGTTTTGGGCCCTTGCCTGTCGCGGGTACTTGGGCCTCCCACCCAAGTGAGGCACCATTTTTATCAGGAGACCTGGGGAATGCTGGTGGTAGGAAATTTGTGTCAGCCCGGTGATGCCACAACTTTCCCACACAAAAATGTGTGAAAAAATGAATTTTTCAGCTAAGTTTCAGGTTTGCTGGGGATTCTGGGTAAGAAAACGTTGGGGGATCCACGCAAGCCATACCTCCCTGGAATCCCCGGGTGCCTAGTTTTCAGAAATGTGTGGGTTTGGTAGGTTTCCCTAGGTGGCCGCCGAGCCCTGGGCCAAAAGTCATGGGACTCCACTTGCAAAACCAGGTTGTTTTGTGATAGGCAATTTTGATGTCGCCTCAATAAGTTTTGGGCCCTTGCCGGTTGCGGGTACTTGGGCCTCCCACCCGAGTGAGGCACCATTTTTATCGGGAGACCTGGGGGAACGCTGGGTGGCAGGAAATTTGTGTCAGCCCGGTGATGCCACAACTTACCACACACAAATGTGTGAAAAAGTGATTTTTTTCCAGCAAAATTTCAGGTTTGCAGGGGATTCTGGGTAAGAAAAGTTGGGGGATCCACGCAAGCCATACCTCCCTGGAATCCCCGGGTGCCTAGTTTTCAGAAATGTGGGTTTGTAGGTTTCCCAGGTGGCCGCCAGCCCCGGGCCAAACAGTCATGGGACCCCCTGCCAAACCAGGTCGTTTTGTGATACGCAATTTTGATGTCGCCTCAATACGTTTTGGGCCCTTGCCTGTCGCGGGTACTTGGGCCTCCCACCCGAGTGAGGCACCATTTTTATCGGGAGACCTGGGGGAACGCTGGGTGGTAGGAAATTTGTGTCAGCCCGGTGATGCCACAACTTTCCCACACAAAAATGTGTGAAAAAGTGAATTTTTCAGCTAAGTTTCAGGTTTGCTGGGGATTCTGGGTAAGAAAACGTTGGGGGATCCACGCAAACCATACCTCCCTGGAATCCCCCTGGTGTCTAGTTTTCAGAAATGTGTGGGTTTGGTAGGTTTCCCTAGGTGCCGGCAGAGCTAGGGTTCAAAAACTACAGCTAGGCACTTTGCAAAAAAAGGGTCATTTTTCACTGTGAAAATGTGGTGTGTCCACGTTGCGTTTTGCACTGTTTTCTGTCGCGGGCACTAGGCCTACCCACACAAGTGAGGTACCATTTTTCTCGGAAGACTTTGGGGAACGCGGGGTGGGTGGAAGTTTGTGGATCCACGCAGATTCCAGAACTTTCCACCACAGAAAAGTGAGGAAAATGTGGTATTTTTTACAATTCTTTAGGTTTACAAGGGATTCTGGGTAACAGAACCTGGTGAGAGCCAGTCACGTCACCCCATCCTGGATTCCTCTGGGTGTCTAGTTTTCAAAAATGTATAGGTTTGCTAGGTTTCCCTAGGTGCCGGCAGAGCTAGGGTTCAAAAACTACAGCTAGGCACTTTGCAAAAAAAGGGTCATTTTTCACTGTGAAAATGTGGTGTGTCCACATTGCGTTTTGCGCTGTTTCCTGTCGCGGGCACTAGGCCTACCCACACAAGTGAGGTACCATTTTTCTCAAAAGACTTTGGGGAACGCGGGGTGGGTAGAATTTTGTGGATCCACGCAGATTCCAGAACTTTCCACCACAGAAAAGTGAGGAAAATGTGTTTTTTGGACAATTTTTTAGGTTTGCAAGGGATTCTGGGTACCAGAACCTGGTGAGAGTCAGTCAAGTCACCCCATCCTGGATTCCCTGGGTGTCTAGTTATAAAAAATGTATAGGTTTGCTAGGTTTCCCTAGGTGCCGGCAGAGCTAGTGATGGAGCAAGGTTTCAAAATTGAAACTTGCTTGTATGCAATCTTCCTCATAGTATTAATATATTAAAATTTGTACTGTCAATACTAATCCTTGCATTCACAAACACGAAAGGGATAGACGCTTGCCTATGTGTTTTACTAATGAATAACGCTTGTCCATAAACCAAGATGGCCGCTAAAAGCGCGGGACTTTATTGCGCATGTCACAACCTGATCACATGGTGTGACGTCTTTCTTTGCTTGGTGGGAAACTTCTGCTTCTGCGGAGTGTGTATTAAAATGGCCGCTAAATGTTTTCACATGCTTAAGCTTGCTCTTATGTCGTTATTAAATTGTCGTTTTCTTAACGCTACTAATGCAGGATAGTATTATGATTAAATGGGAATAGAGTTAGGGAAAGTGGGTATACAGTGAAACTTTTTATTTGTGATTTTAATATTTTCTTCTTGCACTTTTAGTAATTCGTAAACTTGGGCCTGGGTTGGTGTCTTGAAACTCGAGAGACAGAGGGTTCTGCGCATGTGTCCTGTATGCCTGCCAAGTGAAGTCAACTTGGACGTCTCCCAAGGCCACGACCTATTGGCCGAAGATGATGTACCCAATGTTTCCGGCGGAACAAATTGTTACTTTTCTCCTGTAAAATATATAACATTTGTCATGAGAGGGGTGGGAAATAAAGCGAATGTATTAATTTGAAGGGGAGGGATCGTAAAGACAATAGGCTTTACAATTTAGGCCAAAACGATATGGTGCGAGAATCCACCCACTGTCCCTGTCCAATCAGAAGTAGTGGTCCCATATTTTAGCAACATTAAGGGGAGGTATATGGCGTAGAAGGGTATAATAGATATAGAATTAGCTAATTAGTTAGCACAGGAGAGCGGAGATGCTGACAGAAGAGCTCCAGACTGCCCAGCTGATCGGTTGCTGACTGAATTTCTGTCCGGAAGAGGTCCTGAGGAGGGGCGGCGGAGTCCATTAGACGGGAGAATCGAGAGAAGTCGAGTATCAGAGAGGGAACGGCGCAGGCGTCGTTGTAGAGAGGTCACCGGTCCTGTCCTGATCCTGGAAGAAGTCTTTACTCTTCATCCTTCCTGGGTCCTTTCTTTTCCAACTCCTTGGCTAAGGGGCTTGGTTCTCGCATTAGGTAATTATACTGCAACCTTTAGTTGCGCTGCTGTTTCTATCTTCTCCTCTTCCTTAAACACCGTCATTTATTAGCAAATCATTTCTATGCTTTTTCTTGGGTATTTCAATCAAGTACCGTGTTTTCTGTATTTTACTCTGCCAAAACTTTAGATAAACATTTTAAAACTTCCTGACTCAGTGGTTATTTCAGTATTATGTACTATAATGAATGTCACTCATTTTAAACTTCCCAATTAGCAAAGGATCCATTGGTAAGTTATTACTCTTCAATCAGAAGGTAATTGGTAGCAGGGACTTTGATAAAAGAGTACATCTGACACCCAGCGTAAGTATTAGTGTAGTGTGAATGTATGGGCCCAAGTGAGTATATGGTGTATGAATGCAGTTGGCTAATATTGCGCTGGATCAGTTTTCTGGTAAGCAGAGGACGGTTGTTGTTACTCTTTGTTAATTGGGTAATGAGAATTTTATTTGTATTTTTATGAACTAACATCCGTTTAAATTTTGAGTTTTTGTTACATGCTGTCCAGAATACCCCGGGGTAGGTAAAAAGAATAGTGGGTGGCAAGTGGAAGCCATACTGCAGTGAGGTTATCTGTCAGGCAGAAATAGTACTGAGAAGTTAAGCAGGACTTCAAGTACTCGTTAGGGACTCTATGCGTGTGAGTAATAGCAAAAAGGGTACGCTGATAAAAATTTGATGTTATATCACCTAGTAAGGGTAACATTGGAGAAGTAACAGGTACTTCTGGAGCTTGCGTGAAGAGTAGACGGAAGTGTTTTACTCGTAGTGTATGTATTAGTAAACGGAAAGGTTTTACTAAAGTGTGGAAGAAACTATCTTTTTTCGAAATTAGTGGAAACTGGCACGATAGCGAATGTTTTATGTTGTTACTGAAATTTAATTAAGATTTATAGAGAAAATAAGTTTGCGTAAATTTTTGTAAAGGGAGGGTCAGTTGCCGGAGAGGGAGCTGACGTCACAAAACGCCGCGCTGTGGTAGGTTGAAACAGCAGGTGTGGAAAAACCCTTGTAAAGGAGGGGTCAGTAGTCAGGAGTAGTACTGACGTCACAGGTGCCGCGCTGGGATTGGTTAAACCAGCAAGGACAGAAAAGAGCAGATTGTAAAGGAGGGGTTGACAGAGAAACGTCACCAAAAGGCCGCGCAAGGATTGGCTCGGAAATAAAAGATAGCAGACATTTGATTGGTCGAAAATATAGAAGCAAAATTCTTAGTGGATAAGGATTGCATGTTAAAACGTGATCCGACTTTAACAGGAACTCGTCCGGTTAGGAGATTCCTAGGTTTGCAGAATATAATTTTGTACACAGAAGATTAGATAGAATGTACGGAGAAAAGAGAAAAATGTCATTCTTACAAAAGATTAAGAATTATTTTAAAAAGGACAAAACAATCAAAACTAGAGAAGGAATTATTATTCCACCAGCTAAAACGCCAGCATCATTTATGATGATGGAGAGAGGTTATCATACCTGTGTATGGATGGAAAATTGGATAGAATACACCAAAAATGATGGAGTATTAGCATTTCCCCAGAATGGCACGTTCAATGGGCGAATTCTTCAGAACTTGAGATTGAGGATGAATGACTTAGAACCCAGACCTAGATTAACCCAGTACGAAGCTCTAGAAGAATGGGAAACCGAGGCATTTGAGCGGGATAGATCTAGAAGTAATAGGAGTTATCCAGGATTTTACCCCAGATATTTACGTGAGTCGAGAGAGGGTCAGATGAAACAATGGAGAAGGACAATGATTACAGAGGGACTGTATCCATTATTCACAGAAGGAGAGAAATCAGGAGGGAAATGTACGGAAAAGACAAAACATTTAATGAGAAATGAGGATTCAGAAGACGAATTTATGGAAGAAATGTTAAGAAATCCCCCACCATATCAGGAAGGGACAAGTGGATGCCCTCCTAGTGCACCACCACAAACTCCCATGGTACCAAAGGTAATGCATGAGTTCACCCCGACTAGAATACTTCATGACAAAGAAAAAGAAGCCCTAGAAAAGACCAGAACAGAATTAATACAGAAAATAACTCAGATAAAAGTACATCCTGATTCGTTGACCATACCAGTAACAATTGGTCCAGTAGTTCCATTATATGGTACTCAGGAAATTGTCCTCAACCCATACTTGCACCTACTCCTGTGAGTAATCCTAGACCTGAAGCTCCAGTTATAATTGAGGATCAATTTAGTGACTGTGAATCCACAATATCACTTATGGATTTGCCTATTCGAGGTTCTGTAAATAGTACTCCAAGAAAAGATGTGCCTGGAGGTTCAAAAGATGTAAGTTTAGTAACTTCATCAGGAGCAAAAAGTGCTACCATAGTAACACCTGAAGATCTAGAAAGATGGGTACAAGGGTCAGTTAAACAGTGCACACCTCCAAAAGTACTGGATATCCATAAATTGAAAGTTGAATTAGAAGAAATAATAGCAGGAAATGTAGGAGTAGAACGCTTGAATACCTATGATGAAGAAGAATTATTATTCTTGTGCAGGAGTATCACTAGAAATGTAAAGATATTCCATGAAAAATTGTCCAACTTAGCATTACAGATGGGAATCGAAATAGGGAGATCAAAAGTATTACAGAAACCCTATAGAGCAGAATTTGCAGACAAAGATTTAGAAAATATGAATGCATCTGGAAGAAGACTACAAATAAGAGAATTAATGTTAGTTTTACAAAAATGGGGAGATCTAGATAAATGGAGATCTAGATGGGCCAAGAAAAAGGCAGAAGCACGAACAAGTAGAACAGCATCAGAATATGTAATGAAGGAAGCAGGAAAAGCAGACCAGATGTATCCAATGCGAGAAGTTACAGGAGGAGGATATGTACATGTCCCATGGAGCAGACAGGATATTTTATCATTTACGAATGATTTACCAAAGCTGAGGAAAAGCCAATTGAATGGTACAAGCAGGTTGAAAGGTTTGTGAAAGTGTCAAAGGTATTGTTGAAGGATTTAGATGATTTGTTTGACATAGTGGTACCTGCCGATTTATGGACAGATTGTAAGATCACAGTCGATTGGCCTAGTGATGACTATCCTAGAGATCCGAAAACAGGTGCCCCGTCAAATAATGTGATGAAAAAGTATCAGCAGGTGATAACATATCTGAAAGGGAAAATACCCCCGAAAGAAACAGATTGGGTGAAAATAGATCGAACAACCCAAGAAGCCAGTGAAACAGTGCATTCCTATTATGAGCGTTTATTGCAGGTATTTAAACAGTATAGTAGATTCGAGGACATTGGAGACAAAAACATGAGTCAGTTTGTGTATCGATTTGTTTACGGTCTGAAGCCAGAGATTTGCCAGATGATTAAACAACATATGCTGTGTTGGCAGGGAAAGCCCATAGATGAGATTCTGAAGTATGCAAAATATTGTGGAGACGATATTGAGGATAGACAAAGAAATTGCAGGAAAAAGTGATGTGGGCTCAGGTGAAAATGGCAGGGAATTAATTTGGAAAATCCGAGTGAAAATCAAGGAAAAGATTCTGGAACGAGTGGTGATACGGGAATTGGTGGAAAATTTAGAGGACGAATGAGTAGAGAAGAAGCTAAAAAGAAATTTCCTTGTCATGGATGCAGAAAATTGGGGCATTGGAAGGATGAATGTAAAAAGATTCGGAATAATAATGGCCCAAATCAAAACTTAAATCCACAGACGCAGAATGATTCACAACAGGGTGTAAATCCCCAGAGTCAATTACCACCTCCACCTGTTCAGGGTAATGTAAGCAGAGCAAAACATGGTACAGACATTGGATACCCAGGAGGGAGTGGTAAGAATGATTATATGACATCACAATTTCTTTTGCAGGACAATTATTGTAAATTCGACTCATGACGGTGCCTAGGAGAGGGGAAGAAGGAGTGCATACTTGGCGCATCCTTACAGGTAGATCAGTCTGGTCCATATGTTGAAGGAAATGTGAAAGGTAATGATATTACTTTCCTTTTGGACACTGGTGCTACCAGGTCTACTGTGAGATCAGCAGACATCCCAGACCTTCCTCTCTCTGGTGAAGATATCCAAGTAGTAGGGGTAGCTAATCAAAGAATTAGAACACCTCTTACAGAACCAATGGAAGTCAAAATAGGAAACTTCAGAGAAATGCACCAATTTGTAGTGTGCGATTCTAGCCCAGTAAATTTATTAGGTAGGGATTTATTGTGCAAAATGAACTGTACAATTTTCTGCACGCCGGATGGTGTGGCAGTTCAGACACCAGATGAGGACCATGTTTATAAAATTATGGTTGCAAAACAAGGTACAGAAATAGATGAAATGTTTTCGCTGATAACAAAAGATGAGTTGCCAGAAGAATTAAAAGGTACAGTAAACTCAATAGTATGGGATTTCACCGGAAAAGAAGTAGGACTTATGGCAAAAATAGATCCAGTTCAAATTACAGTAAAAGAAGGTGCAATTTTCCCAAATACTAAACAATACAAAATGAGTGCAGAAGTAAAAGCAGGAGTCATTGAAGAAATCAATCGAATGGTAAAACAAAACATCCTAAAAGAAGTAATGAGTAGCCCATGTAATTCACCAATCATGGGTCTAAAGAAACCTAGTGGAAAGTATAGGATTGTTCAGGACCTGAGGAAAATAAATAAAATTGTAGAACCATGTTGTCCCATAGTACCAAATCCTGCAGTAATTCTATACCAGATCCCTTGGAATGCAGGATGGTTCACAGTAATTGATTTGTGTCAAGCATTCTTTTCAATACCATTGCATCCAGACAGCCAGTACCTTTTCTCATTTAAATTTGAGAACAAAGTCTATGTGTGGAACCGTGTTCCTCAGGGGTACACAGAAAGTCCTTCCATCTTCAATCAGATACTGAAAAAGTGCCTTGAAAAACTAGTGATGCCAGGAAGCTCAGTTTTAGTTCAATATATCGACAACTTGTTAGTAGCTTCGACCACCAGAGAAGACTGTGTTGTTGATTCCATAGAATTATTAAATCTTTTGGCTGAGGAAGGGCATAAAGTCTCACCTGAAAAGTTACAGTTTTGCAGGACAGCTGTTAAATATCTGGGACACCAAATTGAGAGGGGAAAAAGAAGAGTAACCTCTGAAAGAGTAGAATTAATAAAAAGAATGCAAATGCCCGTAACCCAAAGACAAGTGAGAATGTTCCTAGGAATAGTAGGATACTGTCGACAATGGATACCAAATTTTTCCATGTTGGCTAAACCCTTAATTAACATGACGAAAAAGAAAGCAAAGGACCCTGTTGAATGGGAGGATGAAAGTGTAGAAGCTTTTGTCAAATTGAGAAACGCACTTTGTTCAGCACCTGCCTTAGGCATGCCTGATTATAAAAGAGAATTTGCATTATTCTGTCAAGAGAGAGAAAATTGTGCACTTTCTGTCCTAACTCAGAGACATGGACTAGACAGACGTCCTATAGCATATTTTTCTGCTACATTGGACCCAGTAGTAGCCGCGTTGCCAGGATGCTTAAAAGCAGTAGCAGCGACGTGTTTGAGCATTGAACAAAGCGAGTCAATTGTGATGGGACATCCTGTAAAAGTGTATGTTCCACATGCAGTTGTCATTCTGTTGACAAGAACCCGAACTCAGCATCTTACTCCTAGTCGGCTGACTAAATATGAAAGGATAATAATGGGTGCTGAAAATGTGACCATGGTAAGGTGTACAATAATAAATCCAGCAACTTTATTGCCAGACCCATATCATGAAACAAATAAAGATGACGAAAAAGATGAACATGATTGTGTACAAATTACAGAATTATATACAAAACCACGCCCAGACATAGAGGAACAGCCTCTTAAAAAGCCAGACAGGGAGTTATTTGTCGATGGTTCATGTCAAAGACATGAAGATGGTAAACTAACTGCTGCCTATGCGGTATGTGAATTAACTGGAATAGTTGAAGCATCCTATTTACCAGGAGTCAAATCTGCACAAGTAGCTGAATTGAGTGATTTGATAAAAGCTTGCAAAATTGGGAGGAATCAGAGTGTGACCATATTTACTGATAGTCAATATGGTTACGGGGTTGTGCACGATTTTGGACAACTGTGGATGCAGAGGGATTTCATGACTTCTTCAGGATCCCCCATTAAAAATGGACAATTTGTAAGGGAATTGCTAGAAGCAATACAATCACCAAAAGAATTGGCTGTGGTGAAATGTGCCGCACACCAGTCAGGAGATGACTGGGTGGTAGTCGGCAATAAATATGCAGACTTGGTGGCTCAACATTGTGCCAAAACCAGAACGTCAGTCAATAAGAGGGTGGAAAGAATGGGAATCAGCTGCCAACTTATGCTGTATATGCCACCTGAAACTTGGAATGAAGTGAAGAAATTGCAAGATGAGGTTGATGAAAGTGAGAAGAATTTGTGGATCAAAGTGGGTTGCTCCCAAAGAGGAGAAGATGAAGTGTGGATCAGTGCAGATGGCAGACCAGTCATGCCAGACTGTTTACTCTCACAAATGGCTAGAATGCACCATGGAGACTCACACATAGGGAGAGATGCAATGATTAGGCTGTTCAGACAAAATTGGTACAATCCCAAATTCAGGGCTGTTGCAGAGAGTCTTTGCCAGAGATGTCTAACCTGCCAAATGCATAATCCAGGCAGGAAAACGATAATTGGGTTTGGAAAGATTGGAAAGGCAGAGGGCCCATTTATAAGACTTCAGTTCGACTTCATACAGTTACCCCCATGCAGAGGACTAAAATACGTACTAGTCATAGTGTGTCTGTTTTCAAAGTGGGTGGAGGCTTACCCTACTAGGAGAAATGACAGTATTACAGTTGCAAAACTGTTGTTACGAGAGCTCATACCTAGGTTTGGTTTCCCAGTATCTTTGGAATCAGATAGAGGAAAACATTTTAATAGCGAAGTGATCCAGATAATCTGTGAAGCATTTCAAATCAAGCAGAAATTGCACTGTGCATATCGCCCAGAGGCTTCTGGAGAGGTTGAACAATTAAATGGCACTATAAAGTCAAGATTGGGAAAAATGTGTGCATCAACATCATTAGAGTGGCCAGACGCATTGCCACTTGTCTTGATGGGACTCAGAAGTATACCTGACAGAACGACAGGATTGAGCCCCCACGAAATAATGATGGGAAGAGCAATGAGACAAACACATGTTCCCACAAACAAACTGGTGAATATATCTGATGATATGGTTTTGGATTATTGCAAAGGATTGGCTGACCTAGTGCGTTCTGTCTCTCATCAGGTTGGAGAAGACGCAGTTTCCAGGCAGCCTGAACTAGAACATGATCTGAATCCTGGTGATTGGGTGGTAGTGAAGAATCACACCAGAAAAACGTGTCTATCACCCAGGTGGATCAGACCTTGTCAAGTCATATTGACCACCAATACAGCAGTGAAGTGTGCAAGATTTCCTAATTGGATTCATGTAAGCCACACAAAAAGAGTAACAGAACCTGAAGAAGAGAATCCACAGACAACGCCAATCACTGAAGAAGCTGAAGGTTGCCCAGCTGAGGAATCTCAAGCTAGAGGTTCGAGAGAAGCTGACGGAGAACAACCGAGCACAAGTCAGGATTGGATACCAGTGGTAGAAGTTCCTGAAGTATATTACAGAACGAGAAATCAAACAAAATTGGAAGACATTGAAGAAGATCAGATAGGTGAAGAAGAAGAAGTTCAGGATCAAGAAGAAAAGATAGTAAAAGATCCTGAACTAAATCAGATAGGGAAAGAAAATTGGACTAAAAACAGTGAAGATTTAATTGACTTTACACAGGGAAAGACAGGTTTAGAAGAATCAGGTCAGGCTGCAGAAGTTCACAGTGCGATAAGCCCTGATCAGAAGCAGTTAGATCAAGAAGAATTCACTAAAGAAAAAGGAGTTAATACAAATGAACATAAAGAAATAAAAAGGAACAAAGCCAACATTTTGAAAGTCATTGTGGAGCTGCTGAAAAGAAACCAATCAGACCTGAAAAAGAACAAACAAAAGAGGCAGTAATCAAAGAAAACAAAACAGTATTGAGCAGTGAAAATAACGAGATCTTTGAAGACGTAAACAGAGAAACAGTGCCAACAAAGAAAACAAGAAAAGGAGATCATTGGCCAAGTGTCATCAAAAGAGTAAAATACCACATAACAACCAGAAGTGAAGATCCAGAACAAGTACCTGAAGTAACAAGTCAAACTGAACAAGAGAAAAAGTCAGGAAAAAGAAAAAGTAAAATTCAAAGGTCCTGACTGGACTTATATCATTCTTGAAGATTTTGAAAGCTCAGAGTCAAGTGACAGTGGTGGCGAAGGAACAAGTGCAGAACTAACATACGAAGAAGAAACAACACCACCCTGACTAAACAAAAGAATCATCTAAAGAAAAGAAGAAAAGATAAGAAGAGCAATCTTCCTTGTCGAAAAATGCCTGATGATAGAGTTACTGGGAGACCAAAACGCAATTGTTGTAGGAGATGCTGTGCAATCTGCATATGTAGTCTAGTATTGGTCAGACCCCCCAGGATATTGCGGCATGGATTAGCAAATTTAGCGGCACAAATATGGAAATTTAGCGGCACAAATATGGAAATTTAGTGGCATTTTTGCGGCACTTTATTTTACTCATAATCATTCATTTTCAGCCTTAAATCAATGGAAACTGTTTTAGCAGAGTATTCCACTTTGAAATAGGCAACCTGGGATATGGAACAGAGGAAGCAGCCCACAGGTGAAGGCTGTTATCCCTTGGAAATGCAATCCTCCATTTGCTTTAGTATAGGTTCTGAGAAGCCCATCAAAGATGGCCTGGTAGCATCCTATAGGAAATGGCATTCTAGAACCTACCTTAGTGTATGCTCTGGGGGTCCAGATTGGAGGGACAGGGAGATACCCAAAGAAATTGAAATTATGCAACCAGTCACAGTATATGACCTGTGGAATCCACTTAGGAGCAGCAGAGGAGAAACTCATACTAAAGGAACTATACAACCGTGCAATACTTCAAGGCAAATCGCGAAATCCTGGAGGGTCTGGCTAGGGCTCCGACCGTTTATGTTTTCACGGGTGAAGGGGGCGGGGGCACAACGTTATAACATTTGCAATGTAATAGGACTCGCATTTACGCTGCGTCCAAGCTATTGACATTGTAAATGACAATGCCATTTATTTATGTTTTAAAAACCAAAACATAAATAAAAGGTATTGTCGTTTATAATGCCAATAGCTCAAACTTGCGTAAATGCGAGACCGATTGCATTGCAAATGCTTGCTTTTTTACTATTCTGCTAGGGTGACAGACATTTACACAGGACATGTATGGATGGATTTTGCTGCTGCTCTGTCCTCTCTCCACCACTTCCTTGCCGCCTGACAGTTTCCAGAGTGTGACTTCTTTTCACCTGATCTGCCCCATTGGGTTCACTGCCTGCCCGCTAAGTGTCCTGTTCTGGCCCCTTGTCTCCATGGTACCCATCACCTTCTGGAAAATGTCCTCCTCTCTCTTGATTTCTACCCGCGCCAGGTTCTGCCCTAAGGTGCTCGCTGCCATCCCACTCCTTCCTGCCTTTGTCCTCATCTCATCTTCTTGTGCTGCCTTTTGCGCCATGATGCCCGACACCTTTCGTCCGCCTGGCCCTTACTTGTGCCAACTCTGTTACCAGGAAGCTTGCTGCCTGCCCTTCTCTCGCCTGCCACCTACATTTGTCATGTTGCCATTACCATACCAGTTCCTTCACTGGGTTTAGCTCCCAAGATGTACTCTTTCTGCCCGAATTTGCTATGATAAAGGCACCCTCTTAAAATGTGGAAGAAGCGTCTCCCCATGAAACTTAGTCACCAGCAGTTACTGTCTAATTGTGCGCATTGCCGATTTCGCGGGCACTTTTGTAAAAATTGAGGCATTTTTACAAAAGTGCCGATTTCGCGGGCACTTTTGTAAAAATCGCGGCATTTTTACAAAAGTGCCGATTTCGCGGCAAACCGCGAAATCGCGAAATCGCGAAATCCTGGAGGGTCTGATTGGTGCTTATAGTATGGTTAGTCCTGATTGTAGCAATTCCTTACCTTATGATAATAGATAAGAAAATAAATAATGAAACTAAAGGGAGGACAGCAAACATGAAGGGCAATAGAGTAGAATTAATGGCAGAAGATGAGGCAGAAATTCATCATGAAATAGCTGATAACGACACTAGTTTAAATGTTTTCACAAAGTTATTGTTTCAGTATGTAGACACAATGGAAGTTAGTAATTGTTATGTCTGTATGAAGTTACCCGAATCAGTAGCAGAAGGATTAACATACCATCATTTACCACTGACATATGGCATCTCATGTAGTGTATTAACAAGTTTATTTTATAGAACAGGTAGGCTACAATATTATTATTCAAATTTAGATGTGATATTTTCTGAGGTTCCGATTCGCAAGAGTATGAACCCAGTGCTTACTAGTCAAGACGCACAGTTTATGGGAGAGTTTTTCTTAACAATGAAATCGATAGACATAACACATGCACATAGACACAATCTAACATGTTCTTTACTAGAAGAAGAAAAGATATTTTTGAATTTAGTAGAAGATAGAAGACATGATTTTCAAAAGAAAGCTTCAGAGCATAAGGCTCAGTTGCCACCTTGGGCGAAGAAGGAAGGGAGTTATACACCTGGTAGAGCTCAAGCTGCAATGGCTCTGGATTTCGTAAAGAAAGGAAAAATTTGTCTTCATAGATTAAAGACTGATTATAACAATGTTTTCATCGGTACCAGTGAATGTGAACACAATTTTTTAATTATTGGAGGTTGGGGACTCAAAGGAGGAACAGATTCAGTTTTTCCTGGAATCTATTATGTATGTGGGAATAAGGCTTACTTTAGGCTTCCTGCAAGGTGGTATGGAAGTTGTTATTTTGGAATAGTTTTTCCAAAGATATACCACGTAAAAGAAACACTGGAAACAATGAAAACAATAATGAGTTAGTACGTAGAAAAAGAGCTAGTTTTTCAGAAATTGTATGTGATATATTTGGTGCATTGATACCTTCAGTGGGAATAATTCTGAACTCAAAGAAAATATGTAAATTGTCTACAGTGGTTGATCGTTTATCAACGGATACTGCTGGAGGTTTTCTAATGATTAATACGGAGATGGTTGCGATTAGATCTATGGTGATGCAAAATCGACTTTCTCTTGACATTCTATTGGCAAAAGAGGGAGGAGTCTGTAAATTATTGAAGACGAAACATTGTTGCACTTACATTCCTGATAAGAGTGCAGAAATTGGAACGTACATTCAGAACATAACTAAACTTGAGAAAGAACTTAAACCACTGGAAGTTGATAGTGTATGGGAAAGATTGACAAATAGTATATCGTCAATTGGAACCTGGTTTGCTAATATAGGAAAGGACTTATAGGTCAAATTTTAGTACCCTTAGCAGGGATAGCAATAATAATTTTAGCAATAACAATATGGTGCAAATGCTGTAGAAAGAATGGGACATATAAAGTGACAGGAAAAGGAAAGAAGAGAAAACTAGATGAAATCGTACTAGAAGAATGGAGAAGTGATTTATACAAGAAATTAAAAGGAGACTGTAAGAATAGAAAAAGTAAAATTGAGAATGAAACGAATGCTAGAAGTTGGCATCTGATTGAGGGTAGTATTTTGATGGCTCAGAAACGCCATCAGAGAGGGGCTTGATGGAGCAAGGTTTCAAGATTGAAACTTGCTTGTATGCAATCTTCCTCATAGTATTAATATATTAAAATTTGTACTGTCAATACTAATCCTTGCATTCACAAACACGAAAGGGATAGACGCTTGCCTATGTGTTTTACTAATGAATAACGCTTGTCCATAAACCAAGATGGCCGCTAAAAGCGCGGACTTTATTGCGCATGTCACAACCTGATCACATGGTGTGACGTCTTTCTTTGCTTGGTGGGAAACTTCTGCTTCTGCGCAGTGTGTATTAAAATGGCCGCTAAATGTTTTCACATGCTTAAGCTTGCTCTTATGTCGTTATTAAATTGTCGTTTTCTTAACGCTACTAATGCAGGATAGTATTATGATTAAATGGGAATAGAGTTAGGGAAAGTGGGTATAAAGTGAAACTTTTTATTTGTGATTTTAATATTTTCTTCTTGCACTTTTAGTAATTTGTAAACTTGGGCCTGGGTTGGTGTCTTGAAACTCGAGAGACAGAGGGTTCTGCGCATGTGTCCTGTACGCCTGCCAAGTGAAGTCAACTTGGACGTCTCCCAAGGCCACGACCTATTGGCCGAAGATGATGTACCCAATGTTTCCGGCGGATCAAATTGTTACTTTTCTCCTGTAAAATATATAACATTTGTCATGAGACGGGTGGGAAATAAAGTGAATGTATTAATTTGAAGGGGAGGGAACGTAAAGACAATAGGTTTTACAATTTAGGCCAAAACGATATGGTGCGAGAATCCACCCCCTGTCCCTGTCCAATCAGAAGTAGTGGTCCCATATTTTAGCAACATTAAGGGGAGGTATATGGCGTAGAAGGGTATAATAGATATAGAATTAGCTAATTAGTTAGCACAGGAGAGCGGAGATGCTGACAGAAGAGCTCCAGACTGCCCAGCTGATCGGTTGCTGACTGAATTTCTGTCCGGAAGAGGTCCTGAGGAGGGGGCGGCGGAGTCCATTAGACGGGAGAATCGAGAGAAGTCGAGTATCAGAGAGGGGAACGGCGCAGGCGTCGTTGTAGAAATGAAATGAAATTTGTACTTGTAAAGCGCACCCATACCCCCAAAGGGGTGTCCAGGCGCTGTACGCATACCGCTGTGGAACCCTTCCTGGCTTTTCCCTGTGAAATGTCCACTCCTGGGCACCCCCAGGGTGAAGCCAGGCATCCCAGCGCTGTTGGGGCCGTTGTCACCGGTCCTGTCCTGATCCTGGAAGAAGTCTTTACTCTTCATCCTTCCTGGGTCCTTTCTTTTCCAACTCCTTGGCTAAGGGGCTCGGTTCTCGCATTAGGTAATTGTACTGCAACCTTTAGTTGCGCTGCTGTTTCTATCTTCTCCTCTTCCTTAAACACCGTCATTTATTAGCAAATCATTTCTATGCTTTTTCTTGGGTATTTCAATCAAGTACCGTGTTTTCTGTATTTTACTCTGCCAAAACTTTAGATAAACATTTTAAAACTTCCTGACTCAGTGGTTATTTCAGGATTATGTACTATAATGAATGTCACTCATTTTAAACTTCCCAATTAGCAAAGGATCCATTGGTAAGTTATTACTCTTCAATCAGAAGGTAATTGGTAGCAGGGACTTTGATAAAAGAGTACATCTGACACCCAGCGTAAGTATTAGTGTAGTGTGAATGTATGGGCCCAAGTGAGTATATGGTGTATGAATGCAGTTGGCTAATATTGCGCTGGATCACTAGGGTTCAAAAACTACAGCTAGGCACTTTGCAAAAAAAGGGTCATTTTTCACTGTGAAAATGTGGTGTGTCCACGTTGCGTTTTGCGCTGTTTCCTGTCGCGGGCACTAGGCCTACCCACACAAGTGAGGTAAAATTTTTCTCGAAAGACTTTGGGGAACGCAGGGTGGGTGGAATTATGTGGATCCACGCAGATTCCAGAACTTTCCACCACAGAAAAGTGAGGAAAATTTGTTTTTTTGGACAATTGTTTAGGTTTGCAAGGGATTCTGGGTACCAGAACCTGGTGAGAGCCAGTCAAGTCACCCCATCCTGGATTCCCTGGGTGTCTAGTTTTCAAAAATGTATAGGTTTGCTAGGTTTCCCTAGGTGCCGGCAGAGCTAGGATTCAAAAACTACAGCTAGGCACCTTGCAAAAAAGGGTCATTTTTCACTGTGAAAATGTGGTGTGTCCACGTTGCGTTTGTGCTGTTTCCTGTCGCGGGCACTAGGCCAACCCACACAAGTGAGGTACCATTTTTCTCGGAAGACTTTGGGGAACGCGGGGTGGGTGGAAGTTTGTGGATCCACGCAGATTCCAGAACTTTTCACCACAGAAAAGTGAGGAAAATTTGTTTTGTTTGACAATTCTTTAGGTTTGCAAGGGATTCTGGGTAACATAACCAGGTGAGAGCCAGTCAAGTCACCCCATCCTGGATTCCCCTGGGTGTCTAGTTTTCAAAAATGTATAGGTTTGCTAGGTTTCCCTAGGTGCCGGCAGAGCTAAGGTTCAAAAACTACAGCTAGGCACTTTGCAAAAAAAGGGTCATTTTTCACTGTGAAAATGTGGTGTGCCACGTTGCGTTGTGCGCTGTATCCTGTCGCGGGCACTAGGCCTACCCACACAAGTGAGGAACCATTTTTCTCGAAAGACTTTGGGGAACGCAGGGTGGGTGGAATTTTGTGGATCCACGCAGATTCCAGAACTTTCCACCACTGAAAAGTGAGGAAAATGTGTTTTTCTGGACAATGTTTTAGGTTTGCAAGGGATTCTGGGTAACAGAACCTGGTGAGAGCCAGTCAAGTCACCCCATCCTGGATTCCCCTGGGTGTCTAGTTTTCAAAAATGTATGTGAGCACGTTGCGTTTTGGGCCGTTTCCTGTCGCGGGCACTAGGCCTACCCACACAAGTGAGGTACCATTTTTATCGGGAGACTTAGGGTAACACAAAATTGTAGAGCAACTGTTATTATCTATTGACTTTCGATGCATTTCTGCCTTCCATATGAAAGACAATGTGTAAAAAAGAAGTCATTTTGAAAAATGACTTATAATTCTCATGCTAGTATGGGTGCTCCCAATTTTGGAAATGTGCAAATATCTACTGTTTCTAAACTCTATATTTTGTTCCCATTTCAGAAATACATAGGTGTCTTTCATACCGATTTTTCCATGCATACATTTTCCCAGAATAATTGCTATATACCCGGTACATAATAAAAACCATTGCAAGACCCTGCTCAGTTATTGGCTCTGGGTTCGTCGGGTTGTTGGTGAACCTATAAGTCCTATATATCGCCACAACCAGAAGGGTCCAGCGGATGTAACGGTATATTGCTTTCAAATAGCTGTCATAATTAGAACAAGTTACAGGTGAAAACGTTGACACAAATGGCTGTTTCTTTCAACTAATGTTCAATTTTTCCTATATTTAACTGTTTATTTCTATAAAGAAAACTTGAAGGATCTACACAAATGACCCCTTGCTGAATTCAGAATTTTGTCTACTTTTCAGAAATGTATGGCTTTCCAGGATCCATTATTGCTTTCATACCCATTTCTACCATTAACTGGAAGGAGGTTGAAAGCACAAAAAATAGCAAAAATAGGCTATATCCCAGAAAAATGCCAAAACTGTGTACAAAATTTTGGTTTTCTGACAAAAGTCTGCTTGTCCCTGAAAGCTGGGAAGATGGTGATTTCAGCACCACAACCCCTTTTGATGCCATTTGCAGGGAAAAACCAGACGCTTTCATCTGTAGCCCTTTTTCGCATTTTTCCCCAAAAAACAAAATTTAGCTGTATTTTGGCTAATTTCTGGGTCCCCTCCAGGGGAATCCACAAACCCTGGGTACCTTTAGAATCCCTATGATGTTGGAAAAAAAGGACGCAAATTTGGCGTGGATACCTTATGTGGTCAAAAAGTGCGAACTACCCCAAATAGCCAAAAAAAGGCTTAGCACGGGGGGGGGGGAAGGCCTAGCAGCGAAGGGGTTAAACCAAAAAGTCCTGCAGGACCGAATGGGCAAAGTGCCCGTCTTGACTGACCAGGCAGTAATGTTTTGTGAACGTGTGCAGCAATGCCCACGTTGCAGCCTGACAGATGGCCAGGAGAGGAACGCCACACGCTAACGCAGCGGTCGCAGCCTTGACTCTGGTAGAGTGAGCCCAGTAGCCCTCAGGGGGCGTAGCAGATCTTAATGCAAGGGACAATCCATCATGATATGGTTCTTTTCTGTATAGCTTTCCTTTTTTTTGCTCCCAAGTAGCCCATGAAGAGTTAATTGTCCACCCAGAACTCTTTTGTGCGGTCAAGGTAGAACGGCAACGCTCTTTTTGGGTCCAGGCAGTAGAGTCTCTCCTCTTCTTTGGAGGGATGAGGTGGAGCAAAGAAAGTAGACAGGGTGATGTTCTGGCCCACATGGAATGGAGTCACAACCTTTGGAAGAAAGGAGGCATGCATCCGGAGAACCAGCTTATCTGGGTAAAAGGTTGTATAAGGAGGGTGCCTAGAGAGTGCTTGTAGTTCGCTGACCCTCCTGGCCAATATTATGA
The DNA here is from genome assembly GCA_963921515.1 of Calotriton arnoldi. Taxonomy (NCBI): domain Eukaryota; kingdom Metazoa; phylum Chordata; class Amphibia; order Caudata; family Salamandridae; genus Calotriton; species Calotriton arnoldi. Next base: position 7,960,539 of record CAWUFW010000021.1, on the reverse strand, counting down.
ACACTAAAAAGGCAGTTTTGATGGCTAAGAGGGCAATTGTGCAGAGGCTCAAACGGCGCACACATGAAAAATAATGAGGACCAGGTTGCGGTCCCACTGAGGCATGATGAAGAGCGTAAGTGAAAACATAAGTTGCAGGACTTTAAGGAACCTAGCTAAAACAGATGACTTAAAGAGAGAATGTAGAAAGGTAACCCTTAACTGTGCCCAAAGCAGAGCCCTGCTGGGCCAAAGACAATGCAAACAAGAGAACTCGTGAGAGAGGTGCAGATAGGGGGCAACGTTGTGGGAAGCACACCATAACACAAATTTCTCCCAACTGAGGCATATATCGACTTGGTGGAGGGACGCCTGGCTGGCAGAATAACATCACATACTTCGGGAGGAAGGTCGAAAGCTGTCAACTGTCACTGCTCAATCTCCACGCATGCAGGTGGAGGGTGTGCAGGGACCGGGTGCAGAACCCTGCCCTGTTACTGTGACAGGAGATCCTCCCAAAGAGGCAGCCTGACTGGAGGACCTATGGTCAATCTCAACAGCTCGGGATACCAGACTTTCCATACCCAATCTGGAGCCACAAAAATTACTTGGACCCGGTTGTTTCTGATCTTCTTAAGAACTCTGGGTAGGAGTGCACCAGCCTTCCCTTGAACAAAGGAAGAAAGGCTTTTAATGCCAACTAAATCGCCCGAAGCTCCAACAAGTTTATGTGATGCTCCAACTCCACTGGAGACCAGAGTTCTCTGATCTCTACCTCTCCCAGGTGGTCACCCCAGCCCAAAAGTGACACATCTGTCACTACAGTCCACTCTGGTTGGTGGTTGGGGAAGGAAGAAGGGTTTGCCATTGGTCCAATCGTGGTTCGTTAGTCACCACTGCAGGTCTTTTGCAGTTGCCTCTGGGATCTGGACCATGTCAGAGAGGTTTCCATGATGCTCCACCCACTGGGCTTTTAGGTCCCACTGCAGAGCCCGCATATGCCAGCAGGCATGTGCCACCAGCAGGATGCAGGAGGCCATGAGGCCCAACAGCCTTAGAGTCAGTTTCACCAAAATCCAGGATAGAGGTTGAAATATCGGTATAATAGCCTGCATAGCCTGGACTGGCCGCTTGGGAGGATAGGCCCGAAAATGCACTGTGTCCAGAACAGCTCATATGAAAGAGGTGGTCTGAGAGGGAGTCAGGTGTGACTTTGGCATGTTGATAGTGAACCCCAGCAAGTGTAGGAGGTTCGCCGTAGTCTGAAGGTGGGTGACAACTGCCTGGGGTGAACCCACCTTCAACAACCAGTCGTCGAGGTAGGGGAAGACTGAAATCTTGGACCTCTACAAAATCACCTTGGTGAACACTCGAGGGGCATTGGTAAAGCTGAAAGGTAGCACAGTGTTAGAAATTGGGACTCTAGTTGGCAGAGGCTTGCACTCTGTCCAAGTAGGGACCACAATCCTAGTCAGGGTAACTCGGACACAAAACCTAAATTAACCTGTGCTCAACCCCGGTAGCTTGGCACAGAGCAGGCAGGCTTAACTTAAGAGGCAATGTGTAAGGTATTTGTGCAGCACTTCAAACAGTAAAATAGTGAAAACACCACACAAAAAGATCCAAAAATCCAATAAATAGAACTTGAGATATGCAATTTTAAAGATTAAGGTGAAAATAGCGCATAAAAGCACATAGCGCCAACCGTGGTTATTTGGTCACACCAGACCAGGACAAAGTCACAAGTTCAGGCCAACCGCAATAGAGTCTGGGCCAGCTACAGGGACTGACTTGGGCCTGCTGAACACAGTCCCTTAAATCCTGGTGTGTGGTCTGTGCGGCGTTGCTTTGCAAGGCTTTGCGGTGGTTCCGATGAGGATCACAGAGCGCAGAGCACCTTAGGCCCACTTCCAAGGTTCCAGGACTGGGGTGGTACCACCTGGCAGGGCCAGCTCCCAGATGGCAGAGTCCAGGTGAGGAAGCATGTTGGTTGGAAGTCTTTTGTGTCCCTGAGAATTCAGAAAACAGGAGACCAGTCAGCTGGCCCTTGGAGTCACTCTGGGTTCTGGGTTGTAGAAATGCAAGTCCAGTCCTTCTCACTCCCATGCAAGGGGGCAGCAGGAAACAGGTCAGCACAGCAAAGCAGTAGTCCAGCAGAGTAGCAGTCCAGCAGAGTGGCAATCCTTATAGCAACACAGCAGTCCTTCTTCCTGGCAGAGTGTCCACAGGTCCAGAAGTCAACTGAAGTTGTGGTGTCTGAGGTCCAGTATTTATACTTTGATGCCCTGGTTCTGGAAGGTGGGAGAAGCAGTGGGTCTGAAGTGCAGGGAATCCCGCCCTCCCCTGCCCTGGCTCCAAGTTGGCTGGAGTGACAATACATGATTGTTAGGACTATTGTGACTAGACAGGACTCAGCCTATTCAGGTGCAAGCAAGACTGTGCGTAGTTCCACCCCCCACATCAAGCCAGTTAATAGCCCATTAAGACCCATCAAGTCACACCTAAGCTCCCATTGTGCGTGGCTGTCTAGTGAGAATACACAAGGCCCACCTGTCACCCGCCCCCAGACGTATATTCAGAGACAGGCAGAAGGCATAGACTGGTTAAAGTAAGAAAATGCCAACTTTCTAAAAGTGCAAAAACAAATGCAAAAACAACAGTTGATGGACAGAATGCAGAACAATGTCATACATTCACCCCAGTACAGAGATCTGGGCCTAAATCCATCGTTTTTTTGCTCACCATGCCATTCCAGTTTGAACCCAGCCATATGCAAATCAGTCTTGACCCTGTGCCTCATGGGAACAGTCCAGCCCGAACTGCCAAGCCAGGTCCTCCCTGGACTGGAAACAAGCATCCTAGGACCGGTTTCGGGGTTTCACCCCTCTTCAGCCAGGATAGCTTGATTCCAGTGGCATGGAGAGCACGGGACCCACGTCTGGGCATACCCGTCCCACTCGGGGTGACAAATGCAAAAACAACAGTTGATGGACAGAATGCTGAACAATGTCATACATTCACCCCAGTACAGAGATCTGGGCCTAAATCCATCGTTTTTTGCTCACCATGCCATTCCAGTTTGAACCCAGCCATATGCAAATCAGTCTTGACCCTGTGCCTCATTGGAACAGTCCAGCCCGAACTGCCAAGCCAGGTCCTCCCTGGACTGGAAACAAGCATCCTAGGACCGGTTTCGGGGTTTCACCCCTCTTCAGCCAGGATAGCTTGATTCCAGTGGCATGGAAGAGCACGGGACCCACGTCTGGGCATACCCGTCCCACTCGGGGTGACAAATGCAAAAACAACAGTTGATGGACAGAATGCAGAACAATGTCATACATTCACCCCAGTACAGAGATCTGGGCCTAAATCCATCGTTTTTTGCTCACCATGCCATTCCACTTTGAACCCAGCCATATGGAAATCAGTCTTGACCCTGTGCCTCATGGGAACAGTCCAGCCCGAACTGCCAAGCCAGGTCCTCCCTGGACTGGAAACAAGCATCCTAGGACCGGTTTCGGGTTTCACCCCTCTTCAGCCAGGATAGCTTGATTCCAGTGGCATGGAGAGCACGGGACCCACGTCTGGGCATACCCGTCCCACTCGGGGTGACAAATGCAAAAACAACAGTTGATGGACAGAATGCAGAACAATGTCATACATTCACCCCAGTACAGAGATCTGAGCCTAAATCCATCGTTTTTTGCTCACCATGCCATTCCAGTTTGAACCCAGCCATATGCAAATCAGTCTTGACCCTGTGCCTCATGGGAACAGTCCAGCCCGAACTGCCAAGCCAGGTCCTCCCTGGACTGGAAACAAGCATCCTAGGACCGGTTTCGGGGTTTCACCCCTCTTCAGCCAGGATAGCTTGATTCCAGTGGCATGGAGAGCACGGGACCCACGTCTGGGCATACCCGTCCCACTCGGGGTGACAAATGCAAAAACAACAGTTGATGGACAGAATGCAGAACAATGTCATACATTCACCCCAGTACAGAGATCTGGGCCTAAATCCATCGTTTTTTTGCTCACCATGCCATTCCAGTTTGAACCCAGACATATGAAAATCAGTCTTGACCCTGTGCCTCATGGGAACAGTCCAGCCCGAACTGCCAAGCCAGGTCCTCCCTGGACTGGAAACAAGCATCCTAGGACCGGTTTCGGGGTTTCACCCCTCTTCAGCCAGGATAGCTTGATTCCAGTGGCATGGAGAGCACGGGACCCACGTCTGGGCATACCCGTCCCTCTCGGGGTGACAAATGCAAAAACAACAGTTGATGGACAGAATGCAGAACAATGTCATACATTCACCCCAGTACAGAGATCTGGGCCTAAATCCATCGTTTTTTGCTCACCATGCCATTCCAGTTTGAACCCAGCCATATGCAAATCAGTCTTGACCCTGTGCCTCATGGGAACAGTCCAGCCCGAACTGCCAAGCCAGGTCCTCCCTGGACTGGAAACAAGCATCCGAGGACCGGTTTCGGGGTTTCACCCCTTTTCAGCCAGGATAGCTTGATTCCAGTGTCATGGAGAGCACGGGACCCACGTCTGGGCATACCCGTCCCACTCGGGGTGACAAATGCAAAAACAACAGTTGATGGACAGAATGCAGAACAATGTCATACATTCACCCCAGTACAGAGATCTGGGCCTAAATCCATCGTTTTTTGCTCACCATGCCATTCCAGTTTGAACCCAGCCATATGCAAATCAGTCTTGACCCTGTGCCTCATGGGAACAGTGCAGCCCGAACTGCCAAGCCAGGTCCTCCTGGACTGGAAACAAGCATCCTAGGACCGGTTTCGGGGTTTCACCCCTCTTCAGCCAGGATAGCTTGATTCCAGTGGCATGGAGAGCACGGGACCCACGTCTGGGCATACCCGTCCCACTCGGGGTGACAAATGCAAAAACAACAGTTGATGGACAGAATGCAGAACAATGTCATACATTCACCCCAGTACAGAGATCTGGGCCTAAATCCATCGTTTTTGCTCACCATGCCATTCCAGTTTGAACCCAGCCATATGGAAATCAGTCTTGACCCTGTGCTTCATGGGAACAGTCCAGCCCGAACTGCCAAGCCAGGTCCTCCCTGGACTGGAAACAAGCATCCTAGGACCGGTTCGGGGTTTCACCCCTCTTCAGCCAGGATAGCTTGATTCCAGTGGCACGGAGAGCACGGGAACCACGTCTGGGCATACCCGTCCCACTCGGGGTGACAAATGCAAAAACAACAGTTGATCAGTTGACTGGGGGTGAGTGTTTGATTTGCTCTAACGCTCCGTCCATCATCCCCTTTGGTATCGCTTTGTTCGCCCTAAGTTGGCAGGGTATGCCCAGACGTGGGTCCCTTGCTCACTTTCCCACTGGATTCAAGATAGCCTGGCTGATGAGGGTTTTGAACCCGAAACCGGTCCCAGGATGCTTGTTTCCGGTCCAGGGAAGACATGGCTTGGCAGTTCGGGCTGGACTGTTCCCATGAGGTACAGGGTCAGACTGATTTGCATATGGCCATGTCTGAACTGGGGTGGTGGAGTGAGCTAAAGAATGATGATGGATTAAACCCAGATCAGTTGACTGGGGGTGAGTGTTTGATTTGCTCTAACGCTCCGTCCATCATCCCCTTTGGTATCGCTTTGTTCGCCATAAGTTGGCAGGGTATGCCCAGGCGTGGGTCCCTTGCTCACTTTCCCACTGGATTCAAGATAGCCTGGCTGATGAGGGTTTGAACCCGAAACCGGTCCCAGGATGCTTGTTTCCGGTCTAGGGAAGACATGGCTTGGCAGTTCGGGCTGGACTGTTCCCATGAGGCACAGGGTCAGACTGATTTGCATATGGCCATGTCTGAACTGGGGTGGTGGAGTGAGCTAAAGAATGAGGATGGATTAAACCCAGATCAGTTGACTGGGGGTGAGTGTTTGATTTGCTCTAACGCTCCGTCCATCATCCCTTTGAGTATCGCTTTGTTCGCCCTAAGTTGGCAGGGTATGCCCAGACGTGGGTCCCTTGCTCACTTACCCACTGGATTCAAGATAGCCTGGCTGATGAGGGTTTTGAACCCGAAACCGGTCCCAGGATGCTTGTTTCCGGTCCAGGAAGACGTGGCTTGGCAGTTCGGGCTGGACTGTTGCCATGAGGCACAGGGTCAGACTGATTTGCATATGGCCATGTCTGAACTGGGGTGGTGGAGTGAGCTAAAGAATGATGATGGATTAAACCCAGATCAGTTGACTGGGGGTGAGTGTTTGATTTGCTCTAACGCTCCGTCCATCATCTCCTTTGGTATCGCTTTGTTCGCCCTAAGTTGGCAGGGTATGCCCAGACGTGGGTCCCTTGCTCACTTTCCCACTGGATTCAAGATAGCCTGGCTGATGAGGGTTTTGAACCCGAAACCGGTCCCAGGATGCTTGTTTCCGGTCCAGGAAGACATGGCTTGGCAGTTCGGGCTGGACTGTTGCCATGAGGCACAGGGTCAGACTGATTTGCATATGCCCATGTCTGAACTGGGGTGGTGGAGTGAGCTAAAGAATGATGATGGATTAAACCCAGATCAGTTGACTGGGGGTGACTGTTTGATTTGCTCTAACGCTCCGTCCATCATCCCCTTTGGTATCGCTTTGTTCGCCCTAAGTTGGCAGGGTATGCCCAGACGTGGGTCCCTTGCTCACTTTCCCACTGGATTCAAGATAGCCTGGTTGATGAGGGTTTTGAACCCGAAACCGGTCCCAGGATGCTTGTTTCCGGTCCAGGAAGACATGGCTTGGCAGTTCGGGCTGGACTGTTCCCATGAGGCACAGGGTCAGACTGATTTGCATATGGCCATGTCTGAACTGGGGTGGTGGAGTGAGCTAAAGAATGATGATGGATTAAACCCAGATCAGTTGACTGGGGGTGAGTGTTTGATTTGCTCTAACGCTCCGTCCATCATCCCCTTTGGTATCGCTTTGTTCGCCCTAAGTTGGCAGGGTATGCCCAGGCGTGGGTCCCTTGCTCACTTTCCCACTGGATTCAAGATAGCCTGGCTGATGAGGGTTTTGAACCCGAAACCGGTCTCAGGATGCTTGTTTCCGGTCCAGGGAAGACATGGCTTGGCAGTTCGGGCTGGACTGTTCCCATGAGGCACAGGGTCAGACTGATTTGCATATGGCCATGTCTGAACTGGGGTGGTGGAGTGAGCTAAAGAATGATGATGGATTAAACCCAGATCAGTTGACTGGGGGTGAGTGTTTGATTTGCTCTAACGCTCCGTCCATCATCCCCTTAGGTATCGCTTTGTTCGCCCTAAGTTGGCAGGGTATGCCCAGACGTGGGTCCCTTGCTCACTTTCCCACTGGATTCAAGATAGCCTGGCTGATGAGGGTTTGAACCCGAAACCGGTCCCCAGGATGCTTGTTTCCGGTCCAGGAAGACATGGCTTGGCAGTTCGGGCTGGACTGTTGCCATGAGGCACAGGGTCAGACTGATTTGCTTATGGCCATGTCTGAACTGGGGTGGTGGAGTGAGCTAAAGAATGATGATGGATTAAACCCAGATCAGTTGACTGGAGGTGAGTGTTTGATTTGCTCTAACGCTCCGTCCATCATCTCCTTTGGTATCGCTTTGTTCGCCCTAAGTTGGCAGGGTATGCCCAGTCGTGGGTCCCTTGCTCACTTTCCCACTGGATTCAAGATAGCCTGGCTGATGAGGGTTTTGAACCCGAAACCGGTCCCAGGATGCTTGTTTCCGGTCCAGGGAAGACATGGCTTGGCAGTTCGGGCTGGACTGTTGCCATGAGGCACAGGGTCAGACTGATTTGCATATACCCATGTCTGAACTGGGGTGGTGGAGTGAGCTAAAGAATGATGATGGATTAAACCCAGATCAGTTGACTGGGGGTGAGTGTTTGATTTGCTCTAACGCTCCGTCCATCATCCCCTTTGGTATCGCTTTGTTCGCCCTAAGTTGGCAGGGTATGCCCACACGTGGGTCCCTTGCTCACTTTCCCACTGGATTCAAGATAGCCTGGCTGATGAGGGTTTTGAACCCGAAACCGGTCCCAGGATGCTTGTTTCCGGTCCAGGGAAGACATGGCTTGGCAGTTCGGGCTGGACTGTTCCCATGAGGCACAGGGTCAGACTGATTTGCATATGGCCATGTCTGAACTGGGGTGGTGGAGTGAGCTAAAGAATGATGATGGATTAAACCCAGATCAGTTGACTGGGGGTGAGTGTTTGATTTGCTCTAACGCTCCGTCCATCATCCCCTTTGGTATCGCTTTGTTCGCCCTAAGTTGGCAGGGTATGCCCAGACGTGGGTCCCTTGCTCACTTTCCACTGGATTCAAGATAGCCTGGCTGATGAGGGTTATGAACCCGAAACCGGTCCCAGGATGCTTGTTTCCGGTCCAGGGAAGATATGGCTTGGCAGTTCGGGCTGGACTGTTCCCATGAGGCACAGGGTCAGACTGATTTGCATATGGCCATGTCTGAACTGGGGTGGTGGAGTGAGCTAAAGAATGATGATGGATTAAACCCAGATCAGTTGACTGGGGGTGAGTGTTTGATTTGCTCTAACGCTCCGTCCATCATCCCCTTTGGTATCGCTTTGTTCGCCCTAAGTTGGCAGGGTATGCCCAGGCGTGGGTCCCTTGCTCACTTTCCCACTGGATTCAAGATAGCCTGGCTGATGAGGGTTTTGAACCCGAAACCGGTCCCAGGATGCTTGTTTCCGGTCTAGGGAAGACATGGCTTGGCAGTTCGGGCTGGACTGTTCCCATGAGGCACAGGGTCAGACTGATTTGCATATGGCCATGTCTGAACTGGGGTGGTGGAGTGAGCTAAAGAATGATGATGGATTAAACCCAGATCAGTTGACTGGGGGTGAGTGTTTGATTTGCTCTAACGCTCCGTCCATCATCCCCTTTGGTATCGCTTTGTTCGCCCTAAGTTGGCAGGGTATGCCCAGACGTGGGTCCCTTGCTCACTTACCCACTGGATTCAAGATAGCCTGGCTGATGAGGGTTTTGAACCCGAAACCGGTCCCAGGATGCTTGTTTCCGGTCCAGGGAAGACGTGGCTTGGCAGTTCGGGCTGGACTGTTGCCATGAGGCACAGGGTCAGACTGATTTGCATATGGCCATGTCTGAACTGGGGTGGTGGAGTGAGCTAAAGAATGATGATGGATTAAACCCAGATCAGTTGACTGGGGGTGAGTGTTTGATTTGCTCTAACGCTCCGTCCATCATCTCCTTTGGTATCGCTTTGTTCGCCCTAAGTTGGCAGGGTATGCCCAGACGTGGGTCCCTTGCTCACTTTCCCACTGGATTCAAGATAGCCTGGCTGATGAGGGTTTTGAACCCGAAACCGGTCCCAGGATGCTTGTTTCCGGTCCAGGGAAGACATGGCTTGGCAGTTCGGGCTGGACTGTTGCCATGAGGCACAGGGTCAGACTGATTTGCATATGCCCATGTCTGAACTGGGGTGGTGGAGTGAGCTAAAGAATGATGATGGATTAAACCCAGATCAGTTGACTGGGGGTGAGTGTTTGATTTGCTCTAACGCTCCGTCCATCATCCCCTTTGGTATCGCTTTGTTCGCCCTAAGTTGGCAGGGTATGCCCAGACGTGGGTCCCTTGCTCACTTTCCCACTGGATTCAAGATAGCCTGGCTGATGAGGGTTTTGAACCCGAAACCGGTCTCAGGATGCTTGTTTCCGGTCCAGGAAGACATGGCTTGGCAGTTCGGGCTGGACTGTTCCCATGAGGCACAGGGTCAGACTGATTTGCATATGGCCATGTCTGAACTGGGGTGGTGGAAGTGAGCTAAAGAATGATGATGGATTAAACCCAGATCAGTTGACTGGGGGTGAGTGTTTGATTTGCTCTAACGCTCCGTCCATCATCCCCTTAGGTATCGCTTTGTTCGCCCTAAGTTGGCAGGGTATGCCCAGACGTGGGTCCCTTGCTCACTTTCCCACTGGATTCAAGATAGCTTGGCTGATGAGGGTTTTGAACCCGAAACCGGTCCCAGGATGCTTGTTTCCGGTCCAGGAAGACATGGCTTGGCAGTTCGGGCTGGACTGTTGCCATGAGGCACAGGAGTCAGACTGATTTGCATATGGCCATGTCTGAACTGGGGTGGTGGAGTGAGCTAAAGAATGATGATGGATTAAACCCAGATCAGTTGACTGGAGGTGAGTGTTTGATTTGCTCTAACGCTCCGTCCATCATCTCCTTTGGTATCGCTTTGTTCGCCCTAAGTTGGCAGGGTATGCCCAGACGTGGGTCCCTTGCTCACTTTCCCACTGGATTCAAGATAGCCTGGCTGATGAGGGTTTGAACCCGAAACCGGTCCCAGGATGCTTGTTTCCGGTCCAGAGAAGACATGGCTTGGCAGTTCGGGCTGGACTGTTGCCATGAGGCACAGAGGTCAGACTGATTTGCATATGCCCATGTCTGAACTGGGGTGGTGGAGTGAGCTAAAGAATGATGATGGATTAAACCCAGATCAGTTGACTGGGGGTGAGTGTTTGATTTGCTCTAACGCTCCGTCCATCATCCCCTTTGGTATCGCTTTGTTCGCCCTAAGTTGGCAGGGTATGCCCAGACGTGGGTCCCTTGCTCACTTTCCCTCTGGATTCAAGATGGCCTGGCTGATGAGGGTTTCGAACCCGAAACCGGTCCCAGGATGCTTGTTTCCGGTCCAGGGAAGACATGGCTTGGCAGTTCGGGCTGGACTGTTCCCATGAGGCACAGGGTCAGACTGATTTGCATATGGCCATGTCTGAACTGGGGTGGTGGAGTGAGCTAAAGAATGATGATGGATTAAACCCAGATCAGTTGACTGGGGTGAGTGTTTGATGTGCTCTAACGCTCCGTCCATCATCCCCTTTGAGTATCGCTTTGTTCGCCCTAAGTTGGCAGGTTATGCCCAGACGTGGGTCCCTTGCTCACTTTCCCACTGGATTCAAGATAGCCTGGCTGATGAGGGTTTTGAACCCGAAACCGGTCCCAGGATGCTTGTTTCCGGTCCAGGGAAGACATGGCTTGGCAGTTCGGGCTGGACTGTTCCCATGAGGCACAGGGTCAGACTGATTTGCATATGGCCATGTCTGAACTGGGGTGGTGGAGTGAGCTAAAGAATGATGATGGATTAAACCCAGATCAGTTGACTGGGGGTGAGTGTTTGATTTGCTCTAATGCTCCGTCCATCATCCCCTTTGGTATCGCTTGGTTCGCCCTAAGTTGGCAGGGTATGCCCAGACGTGGGTCCCTTGCTCACTTTCCCACTGGATTCAAGATAGCCTGGCTGATGAGGGTTTTGAACCCGAAACCGGTCCCAGGATGCTTGTTTCCGGTCCAGGGAAGACATGGCTTGGTAGTTCGGGCTGGACTGTTCCCATGAGGCACAGGGTCAGACTGATTTGCATATGGCCATGTCTGAACTGGGGTGGTGGAGTGAGCTAAAGAATGATGATGGATTAAACCCGGATCAGTTGACTGGGGGTGAGTGTTTGATTTGCTCTAACGCTCCGTCCATCATCCCCTTTGGTATCGCTTTGTTCGCCCTAAGTTGGCAGGGTATGCCCAGACGTGGGTCCATTACTCACTTTCCCACTGGATTCAAGATAGCCTGGCTGATGAGGGTTTTGAACCCGAAACCGGTCCCAGGATGCTTGTTTCCGGTCCAGAGAAGACATGGCTTGGCAGTTCGGGCTGGACTGTTCCCATGAGGCACAGGGTCAGACTGATTTGCATATGGCCATGTCTGAACTGGGGTGGTGGAGTGAGCTAAAGAATGATGATGGATTAAACCCAGATCAGTTGACTGGGGGTGAGTGTTTGATTTGCTCTAACGCTCCGTCCATCATCCCCTTTGATATCGCTTTGTTCAGCCCTAAGTTGGCAGGGTATGCCCACACGTGGGTCCCTTGCTCACTTTCCCACTGGATTCAAGATAGCCTGGCTGATGAGGGTTTTGAACCCGAAACCGGTCCCAGGATGCTTGTTTCCGGTCCAGGGAAGACATGGCTTGGCAGTTCGGGCTGGACTGTTCCCATGAGGCACAGGGTCAGACTGATTTGCATATGGCCATGTCTGAACTGGGGTGGTGGAGTGAGCTAAAGAATGATGATGGATTAAACCCAGATCAGTTGACTGGGGGTGAGTGTTTGATTTGCTCCTAACGCTCCGTCCATCATCCCCTTTGGTATCGCTTTGTTCGCCCTAAGTTGGCAGGGTATGCCCAGACGTGGGTCCCTTGCTCACTTTCCCACTGGATTCAAGATAGCCTGGCTGATGAGGGTTTTGAACCCGAAACCGGTCCCAGGATGCTTGTTTCCGGTCCAGGGAAGACATGGCTTGGCAGTTCGGGCTGGACTGTTCCCATGAGGCACAGGGTCAGACTGATTTGCATATGGCCATGTCTGAACTGGGGTGGTGGAGTGAGCTAAAGAATGATGATGGATTAAACCCAGATCAGTTGACTGGGGGTGAGTGTTTGATTTGCTCTAACGCTCCGTCCATCATCCCCTTTGGTATAACTTTCTAAAAGTGGCAGTTGCAAACTTGCAACTTGATATCCAACTTTACCATAAGTTGAGATTTTAAATTGTGAGTCCAGACTGAGACACCAAACTCAAAATATCTGTATTTTCCCAATTGGAACATACACTTACAAAATGTAATAAGATAATCCCAATGTTAACCTATAGGAGAGACAGGCCTTGCAGTCCTCACAGTTAAATGAATGTAAGAGTTTTTCACTACCTGGACATTTGAAACTTAAAAGTACATGTCCAACTTTTTAAATACACTGTATAGTGACCTTGGGGCTGCCTAGGGCCTACCTTAGGGGTGCCTTATATGTATTAAAAAAAACTTGCCCGGTCAGCATAACAGTTTAAAACTGCACACACATTCTCTGCAATGGCAGGCTTGAGACATGTTTAAAGGGCTACTTGCTTGGGTGGCACAATCAGTGCTGCAGACCCACTAGTAGCATTTAATTTACAGGCACTTGGCACATGTAGTGCACTTTACTAGGGACTTGTAAGTAAATTAATGATGTCAATTGTGGATATGTCAATGTTACCATGTTTTAGGGAAAGAGCACATGCACTTTTGCACTGGTTAGCAGTGGTAAAGTGCCCAGAGTAGTAAAGCCAACAAAAACAAATTCAGCAAAAAGGGGAGGAGGAAGGCAAAAAGTTTGGGGGTGACCCTGCAGAAAGGGCCAGGAAACCCAGTAAACTGAAAGTGTTTGTGGCCGAAGGTGAACCGCAGATAGTGCCTATGGGCTGGCAGCATGGGGATGTGGAAATAAGCATCCTGCAAGTCCAATGCTACCATTCAGTCTCTTGGATCTAGGGCAGACAAGACTTAAGCGAGCGTGAGCATTTTGAATTTCTTCTACTTCAAGAAGAGGTTGAGAAGGCGCAGATCTAGGATAGAACGAAGGCCTCCATCCTTCTTTGGCACCAGTACGTAGTAGGAATAGCAACCACAACCTACTTCTGATGCAGGCACTGTTGGGGAAAAATATATATATCAATATGTATTTATTACACAGTTTGCATAGCTAGTTCCAATTCTCACCGCACTGAGCTATCCCACTTCTCCCTGCATGAGCTGCCAGCCAAGTCCTCCTTGGAGCTCCCCCTTCCTTCCTTCCTTCGTATTCCAGCCCAGGACCAGGACCATGGCTCTCACTGCCCCTTGAAAGACACCATGTAGGAAACATTCCTATTGGTGATGTAACATGGAATGTTGAGGGGGAAAGCTCTGGAGCTGGCAGTTAGTGGAAGCTGTAAGCTGCTGGAGGTCGCTATACTTGGTGACAATAAGGAAGACTGAATTTACACTTGTGTTGTGTAAATTACTACATATTTTGGCGACGAGTGACCGCGCCGCAGGGGGCGGACATCCTAACCTGTGACCTCCACCCTTGGAGAGCTTAAGGAAGCTCCCTGAAAACGTCTGGCAACTGTGAGTTTGGTGTCATTGTGTTTTTTTTAAGAGGAGAACCCGCGCTGTGTGAAGGTCGACTGCCTGGGACTACAGGGTAAACTGACTTTGATAGCTTATAAAGGCATTTTTATACTGTGTGACACGAACCAGCATGTGGGATCGGTGAACTGATAAAGAAACTGTTGCTGTTTCTCCATAGAAAACGGTTGTGAGGATTCGTGGGGAAGATTTGGATGGTTTTGTTTTCCTGAAAGCGTGAGGGAAATTGAATGTTTTCTGAAAATGAATGAATTTCAGTTCCTTTCAGCATGCTCGCGCTTCTACATTAGCGCTCGTGCTGTCTTGTATATGCGTGTGTGCTCAAGCGCTGACACAGAGGCTCGAGGGACGCTTCAGCAGCCTACGAGAGAGTGCTTCGGTTGCCTCGCAGATACCAAGGTTCGTGGCTGCTTTGTTTGAGCGCTGTGTGCTCGAGCGCTGACACCGAGGCTCGAAAGACGCTTCAGCTGCCTACGAAAGAGCGCTTCAGTTGCCTCGCGGATACCAAGGCTCGAGGCTGCTTTGTTTGAGCGCTGTTCCGTGTGTGCGCGCTTCACACGCATTAGTGCCTGATTTATTTCAAGCGTTCCATTACGCTTGACCGCTCCTGCCAAAATACTCTGCTGCCTATAAATCTTCCTGCTATCTAATTAAACAGAGAACCTACCTCTCTTCCTTGGACGTCTGCTTCACGCATTATCTGATCGTTCTGGCTGCAACCGTAAGGGAACTTCACGAGCATGAAACAGAAGGACAAGCTCCAATTAGTAAAGAAAAGAAGAAAGCAAAAGAGGACTGGAACAAGAAAGGAAAGGAAAGGAAAAGATTACTATTTTTACTTGAGAAAGTGCTAATGAATCTTGCACTTTTGATATTTTTCGAGCATTTTTATTATAGATTATTATATTAATTTGTTATGTTGATCTATTGTTTTAGTTAATTATATTAGTTAATTGTTTACATTTGTTTTATTAAATTGTATTTTCAGGATGGCTGAGCAAATTATGATGGCACCTCCTACATTTTTACCTGTGCCTGGTGAACCATCAATTCTGTGGAAAAGGTGGAAAAATATGTTTTTCACCTATATGGTTGCGATAGGAGTGGACAAATATGGACCTATTAGGAGACAAGCGATCCTCTTGCATCATCTAGGGAATGAGGGCAATAGAATATACGATGATTTGCCTGAAGCATCATTGGGTGTTGGGGATGGACAAGCTGCAAATGTTTATGATATGTCCTTAATGATGCTTGATAAGCGCTTTGTACCAAAGATAAATATCGTATTTGAGAGACATAAATTCTTCTTGCGGGTGCAAAGAGACGATGAAGATATATTGACTTATGTGGCTGCATTAAGGGGATTAACTGTAACCTGTCAATTTCAAGATCTAACAGAGTATGATTAGGGATCAAATTGTGCGTTGTACCAACAATAAGCAAGTCAAGGAGAAATTGTCGGCAAAGGATTCTAATCTATAGGAGACAATCCAAATTGCCAGGAGCATGGAGAATGCAGCTTTGTGGCTCAAGGGCATGGAGTCAGGGAGTGAAAAAGTGAGGGAGGTTATTGAGGAAGGTGTTGTTGAAGTGAAGGGAGTAAAAAGGGAAAAAAACAGTCAAAACAAGTGGAACAAATGTGGGGATTGACACTGGAGTGAATACGAGTGGTAGAGCGGGAGTAGTTGGAAGTAAGACCTTGGTGAATGACATGAGAGACATGAGAACTATAATTTCTTATAGGTGTGGTAGTCCTGGACACATTAGTTCAAGTACCAGGTGAGGAGCCAGAAATGTAATTTGCAGGAATTGTGGTAGAAGGGGTCATCTGGCTAAGGTTTGTAGAACGAAAAGTAGGCTGCAGCTGCAAGGAGTCAAGATGATAGAGAATGTGTGTGAAAATATTAAGGAGGTGGTGATGTCAGTGGATCAGGTTGTTGAGCCTGTGCATGAAATGAATATCTTTGAACATGTAAGGAGTGACAGTAAAGTGAAGATGGAAAGTACTTGTAGATTGGAGAAACCCCATTGTGAAGTCAATCTAGATGGGGTGAGCGTTCGTGTCTTGGTTGATTCAGGTAGTTTATTCACTCTTGTAGGAATGGACACATACGTGGAGTGTTTCAAGGGAAGAATGATGGAAGAGCTACAAGTGTCTGATGTGAAAGCTGTAGGATACGGTGGCAAGAGGATAGAGATTGTAGGCATGAGATGGATGAATATTGAGTTCAGGAATAATGTAGTGAGAGGAAGAGTGTATATAACAAAGGAGAGTTCTGATCTTCTTGATTGACGACACCAGAAGGATTTAAACATTGTTCTGAATCCAAATGCTGATGCCTGTCATGGTGATTGAAACTGGTGCGCAAGAGATTGGAGAAGGGGAGAGTATAATACAAAAATTCCCTCAAGTTTTCTCAGAGAAATTGGGATTGTTGAAAGGCTTTACCCACAAAATTATTTTGAAAGAAAAAGCGATGCTGGTTGTGCACAAGGTAAGAGCTATACCACACTTGATGAGAGAGCCGTTACAAAAAGAATTGGATAAGTTGCTTGCAGAAGGAATTATAGAACCGATTGAGTCTTCGGAGTTGTTATCTCCAGTGGTAGTGGCTCCCAAGGATGGTGGAAAGATTCGCCTATCCATAGGCTCAAGAGAACTGATTCGCAATATATGGGTGGACAGACAACCACTACCCAATATATCTGAAATGCTAACTATGATGGAGGGTGGAAAATGGTTCAGTGTTCTTGATATGTCATCGGCATACCATCAAGTGAACTTACATGAACAATTGAGACCGCTAACTTCATCTATTACTCCTCTGGGGGCTTTCCGTTATCGAAGGATGCCATTTGGACTTGCTTCAGCTGTTTTTTAGAGGATGATGCAAAGTTTTTTTGATGGTATGCAGAAAGTCCTATGCTTTTAGGATGATATATTGGTGGTTGGTGGATCTGAGGGAGAGCATGATGAGGTGTTAAACAAAGTATTATCAAGAAAAAAAAAGCACGGATTGACCATAAAAAAAGAGAAATGTCAGCTGAAAAAAAAACAAGTCGATTATTTAGGACATGAGATTACTGCCATAGGTATTAAGCCTAAGAAGAGTATTGTAAGGCTATATCTGAAGTACCCAGGCCTCAAACTAAGGAGCAGTTAAAGTCTTTTTGGGGCTTGTGGAGTACTGCTCTAAATTTATAAGTGATTTTACCGATAAAGTTGAACCCATGAGGATGTTATTGGAAAATACTGCTGTGTTTGAATGGGGAGAAGAGTGTGAAAGTGCTTTTACTAATGTAAAAGCATCAATCAGCAGGTCACCGGCGCTATATCACTTCAATGTAAACAACAAAACGATAGTGACCACTGATGCAAGTAATGTTGGATTGGGGGCTGTGTTGTCCCTGAGGGTGGATGGACAAGAAAGAATAATAGTATTTGTCTCCAGGAGACTGCAAGGGGCAGAAGGGTCTTATTCTACTATTGAAAAGGAGGCATTGGCATGCTATTGGGGGATAAATCACTTCAAATATTATTTTTGGGGTTTACCCTTTACAGTCCGGACGGATCACAAGCCTTTATTACACATATTCAAATGTAGTAAAGGACTTGAAGGTGGTGTGACACCAAGAATAACTAGGTGGTTGTTATCGGTAATGGATTTTAATTTTGTTGTGGAATATGTTAAGGGAAAGAAAAACGTAGTTGCAGATTATTTGTCCTGAATGCATGTTGGCCTTCTGGTTTATCCTGTTGAGGTTGGTTGGTGTGATAAAGAAGGAGAAGAGCAAGTTAAAATGGATGTTTGTGATCTGACTGGATTTGCATTGACTGAGGATGACTGGCATAGGGCTGTGGTGGAAGATGATGAATATGGAAAATTGAAAGATTTGATTACTGGAGATTGCAATTAAGAAGGTGGTGATAGTGAAGCGATGAGACCGTATGGTGTGGTCAAGGATGAATTAAGTGTTTGCGGGTTCAAGGTGCTACGGGTGGCTGTGTGGTTCCCCTAAGCAGTTTCAGAGCAAAGTTAATTGATATGGGACATGAAGGACATTTGGGTAGAAGTTTAACCAAGAGAAGGTTGAGACAGTTGTTCTGGTGGCCAGGAATGGATAGAGAGGTAGAGGATAAAGTGAGGGATTGCATGGCGTGTGCCTACAGTGATATGAGCAAAGTGGTGAGAGAACCGCCCTTGTGTTGTAAGGAGTTGCCTGAGAAACCTTGGGAACATTTGGCAATAGATTTTATTGGTCCAGTGGAAAAGTTGGGAAGACAGGCCCGGTGTTTACTGGCATTGTAGGTTACCACAGTTAATGGTTTGTTGTAAAGACTATGGAGTACATAACAACAGAGAATGTGGTGAAAGCCTTACAGGACATTTTTATGGAGCAAGGTATTCCTAGGGTGATTACCACCGACAATGGAGTACAGTTTATTTCATCTGAGATGGTAAGGTTTTTGAATCACCTGGGATCAAAACGAAAAGGTAGCATTGTTCAGACCTCAGGTGAATGGCTTGGTTGAGAGGGTGAACTGTATCATAATGGAAAACATTCAACTTCCCTTGGCCAATGGATTGTCTTGGAGAGATGAGTTGAACAAAATGGTATGGGCTCACAGAGTCACTCTACATTCCATTACAGGAGTATCACCCTTCATTGCTCTTAAAGGAAGGGAGCCTGCCACTAAAGAATCGCCGATGTGGTTGCAAGACAAGAGACGGGTCTGGGTTGATCGGGTAGCCATGAAATCTAGAGTGAGGGAAAAGCAGAGCATGTACAAACAAGTGTATGATCACAAAAAAGGAGTGAAATCTGCTCACTGGAGATGTGGAGATTGGGTGGTAACAAGGAATGGAGGTATTGTAAAAAAAAGGGGGAATAAGTGCTCTCAACCTAGTGGAGCGGTTGGGGTGAAAAAGAATGTGGTTGTGTTGGAGGGTGGTAAGGAATGGAGTTTTGGTAACCTGAGCAAAATGGTTGGTCCTGATCACTCTTAAGCTGATCACTGATAAGCTGGAATACAGAATAAAGCACTTAAAAGCATTTGGCACACTCACAATGAGTCTCTGACCATTAACGATGTATGAGCTCTTAAAGAGCAGAGAAACAAATGGGTTGTTATGTATCAATTCTACAATGTATTCCTTATCATATATGTTGAATTGTTGATTTGGTTATGTATCTATTCTCTCTGTATATTTTATCACATATGTTGATTTGTTGTTTTGGTTGTGTTCCTTTGTAAGGGGGGAGATATGTAGGAAACATTCCTATTGGTGATGTAACATGGAATGTTGAGGGGGAAAGCTCCGGAGCTGGCAGTTAGTGTAAGCTGTAAGCTGCTGGAGGTCGCTATACTTGGAGACAATAAAGAAGACTGAATTTACACTTGTGTTGTGTAAATTACTACATATCCCCTGACACCCACTCCTTTTTAGAGACCCTTCGCTCTCTATCATACCATGCACAGCTGGTACCAATTATCTCACATAAACTCCTATACTGGCCTCCTGTCTCCCACACTAGCTAAGCACATTAGGACATTCCAAATGCACAGACTTAGTTTTCTTCTCAGGAGCCCCCAACAGCTGCCTATACTGCAAGATATGATACAGATGTTTCTGTTCATTTTATGCTTGTGCTGCATTTCTATATGTTTTCTCATATTTGGCACTGTGACTTCTTTGTCTAATATTGTATATAATGCTCATACACTGGTCACTCAGGGAAGAGGGAGCCGGCCTGGACTGAGTGCATGGTTATTTGTATGTGTGCTTTTTTTTCCGTGGTCGGCCAACAGGCATTGGTACCTACAAAAACATTGAATCTGTTCCTGAGCCCCTGGGGTCTGGTGTCTTCTTTTCATCACTACGGTGAGGGTGCAACAGTTATCCCCTGACAAATGGTGGCCATACAGGGAGGTGTGGAAAGTGACGACGGTGAGGTAAGTGCTTTGCCACCATTGCCATTCAACACTTAGAATACAGCTGGGTCTCCCCCTGCTCTCTGGCGGTAAAACAGGGGACTGAGGAGCCAACTATGAGTTGCTCTATGTTGGTAGGCAGCGACAGATTCCTCTGGGGGATTTAACTTCCAATGCGAAGAGCCTGTGCCAGGGGGAGTTTGGAGCATCTGATTATTGGGTTACACCGGAACACAGGGAAATGATTTTGAAATGTGCACAAAGGGAAATTGGTTGTTGAAAAAGTGATCTCATTTGAATTATATATTGACTGATGGTGATGTACAGATGTTTCTATTGTATTTTCGAATAGAATGATGTTTTTCTTTAATTATATGTGAAGTGGCGTATTACTGCAGTGTTGAATATTGGACTCTTTTAATGAGGTTTCTCTGAGTTATCGGCAGCTGTTGATTTTCTCTTCTCTCTCTCTCTGTCAACTACCTAACATCTTTTTCTTGCAGGACATTTTTATTGTGTTAATTTTTCATGGAGGAAGTGCACATTGTGAATGAAAGGCACATTTCATGGGAGTAATAGGCAATGATAGTTCTAGTGGTAAACCCCCATATGCAGAAAAAGACGAGAAAGTAGTTTAAACAGTTGGCAGGGAAGAAAGGTTTTAAATTACCACCAGAAAGCCCTGCAGCTCAGGTAGTTGAGGAGACGAATTGTCTAAAGTACGTAAGCCCTTTTTACATGTTAGTGTGGAAATGAACAGGTAATATTGAGAGGTGGCCTGAATTTGGTTCTCTTGAGATAGATGATATTAAATATTTGACAGAAACTATAGAATTATGAGTGACCCAGCATGGGATTGGTACTATATGAGTGATTGTTTGCAGCAGTGGCGTGCAACTGCTAAAAAGAGAGCCCTCCTTTCAAAGAAAAAAAAAGGCCCGGGCAATGCGAAACCACCACAATCCCCTGACACAGAGACCGGGAACTGTTCTAAAGTGGCAGGGATGAACAGTGAGCGTGCGACACCTAATAAAAGAGAACTAGAATTGGGGATGGATTGGCCCACAACATATAGCCAATGTTTACTAGAATTAAGTAATTGTGTGCTAACAGTAAAATATTTTCTGTCATTGTGCAAAGTCTGTGGTTTTACAACAGTTGAAGTAGATAGAGTTAGAACAATTCCAAACACTTCCCCTAGTATGGCTGCCACTGTGATGTGCATTTGTACGCACCGGCAGGTGCATGCTGACATAAATGAATTGAAGAAACTGTTTATTATTAGCTACACAGACACTTAAGAATGTATTATTGACTTCAGTGGCCCATAGTTGTAAACTTCGCCACCCTGATTGGTCTACTAAAGAATATCAAGAGTTTTGCATGCTTCTGGTAAACATGGAAAGGGATGGTATTTTCAAGGTAAAGAAGGACACAGTGACAAAAGGATTATGATGCAGTGGGTGTAAAGAGAGGAGAGCCCTGAAGGAATGTACTACCAGGGGGCGCAGCATAGACAGGATGAAGGATAAGGATACCAGCGAAATGACAAGAGTAGAGATCAGTGTTATGTTTGCCATAAGTATGGGCACTGGGGGAAAGATTGTAGAAATAGAGGGAGAGAGAGTAGGAGAGAACGATGGGGACATGACAGGAATGATAGAAATGATAGAAATGACAGGGATGACAGAAATGAGAGGTGTGAGTGGTTTGACAGAAATGATGTACCACCACCAGCACCACCAATGGCCAAAGACATCCAAGTGACCCAGCACTCCATGAGGAACCTTTTCTGGGGACAACAAGGATCAGCATACTACAACGCAGAGAGAGAGAGATACCATGACCCAAATTGCAGAAACACCACCCCAGTGTTTTATGATGAAGGTATCAGACACGCCCAAGGAGAATCCCATGTTTCCAATTAAGGTAGGCGGTAAAGAGCTTGATTTCTTGATAGATAGCTGCACCACCATATCAGCAGTGAGGGACAAGTTAGGTTACAGCAGTGGCCAGAAGGGGACCATTGTGGTGGTAAATGGAATGTTGATGCATGAAGAGTTAACTGCACTCCTACCAGTATCTGTTGACGATTATTAAATGACCCATCAGTATCTTTTGGCACCAGATGCGCCTATCAATTTGCTGGGGAGAGACCTCCTCTGCAAATTGCATGCAACATTATATTGTCGTATGGCCGTTGGGGACATTGTCAACATTGCTAAGTTAGCATGAGCTCTGCTGCCATGATGCTGCTTTTGTGCACGTTACTACATGACTTTATTATGCAAGACTCTGTTTGTGCCTTTCACATGAGAACTGTCTGCTTTCTGTGTACTCTGCCTGTTCCTTGAGTTTAGTCTGAACACGATGTGCAAGGTCGATAAACAATGCCCCTTGTTATTCTGTTCTGGTCAGTCCCTAGCACTTAGACAAAACATGTTACACAGCTGCAGCTGCTGGAAACCCGTGCTTTGATATTATGGGATTGCATGTTGGTTTAACACACACTTGGAGAGGGACCTTTCCAGGGAGAAGAGCTATGCTATTCCTATGATGTAAAACTACCATCTAGGCACTACGGTATGGGGTCTGCTGACAAAGCCCAGAGATCTTCCTTTATATAATAAAACTTCTTCTTGCCATGGGGAGGGTGGTTAGGCCTTATAGTCCTTTATCCACTGTCTGTATATGATGATTTCCCCTTTCATAGTCTATGGACTTGCTACAATGCTAACTGTGTGTGGTTTATGTGGTTTATGTGCTTTGCTGCTGGTAGTGGCTCGTATACTGCATTATAGAGCACAATGGTTAAAAATAAACATTTTGAACTGTAACAGTGACTCTGTCTAATCTTATTGTGGACAAGTACGAGTGAGTGAGAGAAAGGGTACGACTTGCTACCGCGATTCCTGAGAGTCGGGAGTGTTGTGTTCTGGGTTGTCTAATCATTTGTAGCTTCGTGATTATGTAGGAGAACGAATGAGACACTATAGCTAGTCGGTTCTGGGATTTTGGGTACTGAGGCGGTAGGAAGGCTTAGCCCCTACACACCGAGGTCCTGTTTTCCTGCGCATAGTTCTGTGTGTGCAGAATCCCCGCAACAATATTTTTCACATAATGGGATTTACTTACAAGTACCTGATCACAGATTCTAATTGGCTAATAAAGTGCTTATTGCTTGCAAACTAAGGGGGTCATTACAATAGCGGGCGGATCGCCACCGCCCGTATGGCGGTGGCGATCCGCCCGCCCGCATGCCAATTCCCCTCGCCACATTACGATGGCGGGGGGGACCCCGGCGGACGGAAAGACCATCCGCCGGTTTTCCGCTGGTCTAACAGGGGACCGGGCGGAAAAGGGCACTAATATGGTGGCGGTGTCTGCAAGACACCGCCATCCATATTAGGATGGTGGCGGAGAGCAGCCTTTCCATGGCGGCAACGCCGCCATGGAAAGGCATACGGCCTTTGCTGTTGGGGGCCCGTTGCGGGCCCCCCAAGATGTTGGGGGGTGCAGATGGGGGATACCTATGGTACCCCCTGCATTTGTGTGCACAAGGTGGCAGGCACCGCGCAGTGCCTGTCACGTTGTGCATGCAAATGCACAACATGCATATATGGCATTGTGGCGGGTGCTGCTTACAGCACCGCCCGCCGCAATTCAATATATGCGGGATGCCACCGCCACCGTGGCGGTGGCATCCTAATGCCTACAGCGGGACCGCCGCTCCTCTGGCGGACGGTCCCATTCTCCGTTACGGTGGCGGGCGGACTTTGTCCGCCCGCCATCGTAATGTGCCCCTAAGTGAGGATTCAGTGTTATGTGCACCCAATGTCTTGTCTCTCACTCCAACACGATACCAATGGACTCATTTACAGGGAGATTTCTATAATGACATGTTTCAAGAGTTGTTTAATTACAGCCCTGACATTGAGACAGATTTAGACACACTCTTATTGCAGCTGACACTAATACCAGGGCCTGTACACTGTACTGCAGCATTTTTAACTAGGCCAGTGCCTGAGTGAGTACGCCTGCATCGCAGATAAACACCTGTACGGGACAATGCAGTTGCTAGAGGATACATTGTATGTAGGCAAGGAAGGGTGTGCAGTGAGCATTGAGTTAGGACCACAATAACAGCGGTTATTTCAAGCGCAAGCTTCAGAACCACACGTCTGTATCTGTAGCACAAGACTTTTACCCTAAAGAATAGGGCCCCATGGTCAAACGCCTTCAGTACTTGCCAAGAACTAAGGTTTTTACATTGGAAATTGTGTCTGTGTTTGGAAATGATGAAGGATGATGTTGGACTTTATGCATGATCAGAAATGACAGACCTGCAGTTTTTTACAAGCTTGAAGGAAATGTGGCTTTACAGAGTACTAAAAACAAGATTCTTGAGCAGGTGAGCTTAGAGGCTTGGGCAAACCACAAAAATGAGGCAGGGTTGTTGAAAACATGCCTTCCCCATAAGGTGACACTTAAGGAGAATGCAGAATTACCCTATGTGCGTTAGTACAGACTGTGACCTCACGCAGAGGAGGGAATAAAACCTGTGATTGAATGTCTGTTACAAGAGGGTATCATAAAAAAGACCACTAGCCTGTCTAATAGTCCTTTTATTCCACTGCCCAAAGGCAATACAGGACAATATAGGTTCATACAGGATGTGCGCCAGATAAACAACATTGTGGTTCCCTTAGCACCTGTTGTTCCTGACACCAATACTATATTATCTTCTATACCTGTAGAGGCAGAGTACTTTTTAGTCATAGATCTCTTCTCTGTGTTTATCAGCATTAGAGTCCATCCAGAGAGCGAGTTCCTCTTTGCCTTCACCCTAAAAGATACTCAGTACACTTTCACATGATTGGCGCAAGGCTTCACTGGGAGTCCCACGGTCTAATCGCAGGCAGTAAAAAGAGACCTGGACAGGCTACACCTGGAAGGTGGTAGCATTGTCTTGCAGTACGCTGATGATCTACTTGTGGCATCTCCATTACTTGAGGCTTGTGAAAAAAAGACACTGTAGCTCTGCTAAACTCCCTCCAGGAGAGAGGACACAAAGCCTCATTGTCAAAATGTCTGTGCTGCTAACAAGAGGTGACTTACCTGGGTTATGTGGTGTCCAAAGGTACACGCCGCATATCATCTGACAGAATAAAATTGATTCAGAGCATGCAGCCCCCCTCCATCAAGTAAGGAATGATGTCCTTCCTAGGGGATGATGAACTACTGGTGCCAGTGGATCCCTAAGTACAGATCCTATGATGCCATCCTGAGACAATGTACACTAAAAGATGCACCCAACAACATTGTATGGACTAATGAACTTGCAGACTGTTTAAAGAAACTGAAAGAGACATTGTGCACTGTGCCAGCATTGGAGCTGCTAAATTACAAACTGCCATTCCATCTCTATGTGTCAGAACAAAATGGCCTTTCAAACCGTGTGCTGACACAGCAACATGGCTCAGGAAAAAGACCTGTGGCATACTACTCTGTGACTTTGCCTTCAGCAGTGACTGGGCATCTAGCTTGTTTGTGAGCAATGGTTGCAGCAGCTGTGTTGGTAGAGAGAACAGCTCCCATTGTGTTGGACTACCTTTATATTGTTTATATGCCACATTTGGTACAGCTGTTCTTGTCATCTGTGGCAACACAACATTTTTCAGCTGCCAGGCGCACAGGTTATGAGGTCACCTTGTTGTCTAACACTAATATCACCATTAAAAGATGCCTACCTGTTAAGTTGACAACATTGTTACCTGCAACAGGTGATTCTGATGAGACCCCTGAACATGACTGTGGGTAGGTTGTAGAAACATGCTCCACACCTAGACCAGATTTACAGCAGACACCTTTAGAAAAGGCAGACTATCAGTGGTACACCAATAGTTCCTCCAGAAGACTAACTGGCACTGACTACAGAGCAGGGTATGCTATTAAAATAGTTGATACCATATTTGAGAGTGCATCTCTGCCACCTGGCACGTCTGCCCAGCAAGCTGAGCTGTATGCTGTAACAAAGCATGCATCCTAGCTGAAGGGAAGACTGCTAACATTTACACTGACTCATGTTACGCCTTTGGAGTTGTCCATGATTTTGGGCAACTGTGGCAGTTTTGTGGCTTCATATCAGCAGCAGGGCATCCCATCCAAAATGGTCCTTTAGTGAAGAACTTGTTAAAGGCAATTTTACTACCCCACAGGATAGCAGTAATATAATGTGAAGCCCACTAAGAGCTAATACGGAGATTGCCAGAGGTAACGCCATGGCTGACACAGCAGCAAGAGAGAGAATGTTACAGCCAGTGCAGATGGTGCATTTAATGGTCAAAAGCATACCACAAATCCAGTAAATTCAGAGACAATTTTTGCTAGCTGATGTGAAAGAAGCACAATGGTCTGTAACACCAAATGAGGAGAGGGTGTGGATTGATGCTGGATGTGAGCAAAATGAGTAGGGCTTGTGGGTTCACTGTGATGGGAGGCCTGTGGCCCCACGCAGCATGTTCCTTCTCCTTACAAGACTTGCGCATGGACCAACACACAAGGGAGGGATGAACGCTTTAATTAGACGAGAGTAGTTTACACTGGGAATAACAGAATTCACTACACAATTATGATCCCAATGGCTTGCCTGTGCCCAACATTCTAAAGGTCGGTCCCCTGCTCCACATGATCACTTACCAGTACCACAGGGTCACTTTACAAACTTGCAGATTGATTTTGCTTATATGCCCCCAGTGAATGGATTTAAATATTTGCTGGTGTGTGTGGATCAGTTTTAAAAATGGGTGGCGGCATTTCCCATATGGAAGAATGATGCAGCAACAGTTGTGTGTTGCTTGATCAAAGACATCATACCAAGTTTTGGGGTCCTGTCAGGGGGAATGAGTTTATGCCTACAGTTGTGCAAAAGGTATGTGAGTGTTTGGGAATAGAGTAGAAATTGCATGCCCCATACCACCCCCAAAGTTCAGGCCAGGTGGAGCGCATTAACTCCACAATAAAAAATAGATTAGCAAAGACGACTGATGCAACAGGTCTTAAATGGCCTCATGCTTTGCCATTAGTGCTGCATGCCATAAGAGCAACGCCATCCAGGACAACTCTTTTCTCACCACATGAGGTATTGATGAGGTGGCCTATGTCAGTGGGGGTGAGGTTGCCTCTCACACGTCCCAAGCAGCACTGCTGTGGACTGATGAAAACATTTCTGACTACGCTGTACAGTTGGCATCACCATCTCCAGGTGAAGGAAGCTTTGCCCCATCCGTCCTCAGAGCCCATGCACCCTTTTAAAGCTGTAGACATGGTAATCGTGAGAAAAATAAAAGATGTTTCTCTTAGTTCTAGGTAGACTAGACCACACCTCGTGCTTCTGGTGAAGAGACAGGTGTCAAGGTGAAAGGACGTCCTGAGTGGATTCATGGTACAAGATGCAGAGCTGCGCCAAAAACCCCTCCAATAGAGGTACCAATAACTGAGGAGCACCTCTCATCTGATGTACAGCGTGATAGTACCCACATTGTACTTTACTACCAAATATTCAGGCCCAATACCAAGTGTTACCTGTGGTCAAAGACAATGCCGAAGACAATGCATTTCCTTTATGCATCAAGCATCATGTTTCAGGATGTAACCCAGCTTCCCGGTACTTAGAGAATTAAAAAAGTAGCAAGCGCCCTAACGTATTGGAATTTGGTGATATCATGGGTAATTGGAATATAAGAGACAGAGAGTTAGTGTGTAGGCATTGGACAACTGTGGTAGTCTGTGTGCCAAAATATGTACCTGATTTAAGTGCCGGGTAATGCCCTGAAAAGCTGTGCACTTTATTTTTACTATTATGTTTCATCTCATGTGTATATATATATATATTTACAATGTTGTATGATATAGTTATCATAAAGGGAGGATTGTTGGGGAAAACATATATATCCATATGTATGTACTACACAGTTTACACAGCTAGTTCCAATTCTCACCCAGACGGTTTCAACCTACGGAACTATCCCACTTTTCCCTGCACGAGCTACCAGCAAGGTCCTCCTTAGCGTTGCCCCTTCCTTCACAGATCGTATTCGAGCACTGGACCAAGGCTCTCACTGCCCCTTGACAGACACCTCCTCCCTTTTTAGAGACCTTTCACTCTCTATCGTACCATGCACATCTGGTATCAATTATCTCACAGAAACTCCTATACTGGCCTCCTGTCTCCCACACTAGCTAAGCTCATTAGGACATTCCAAAAGCATTACGCATAGACATAGTTTCCTTCTCAGAGGCCGTCTGGTGTCTTCTTTTCGTCACTATGGTGAGGGTGCAACTGTTATCTCCTGACAAGCACCCTCTTTATGGCTCCCTTGTCCAAGAGAGCCTGCACTTCTTGACGGAGCAAGTAGAGATGGTCCTCTGTCAGCCGACTGTAAATGGGTGGCATCGGTGGGGGGGTCACAAAGAGGAGGGAGTAGCCACTTTGGACTATTTGTAATACCCAACGGTCAGATGATACTGACCATCAGTGGGGGAGGTGATGGCATATCCTGCCTCCCACTGGGTGCCCATGATGGTCTGAGGGCAGACCAAAGAGGCTTGAAGGCAGTGGCTGACAAGGGGATGGTGGACTGACCTGACCACTGGCCGCCTGCCCCATGTGGTCACTGGGACCCGCACCCTCGTCCACAAAAAGGCTGAGAAGCCTGCGGGCCATGGTGGCTAGGACGGTATGGGCGCGGTTGGAGACCCCTTCCATAGCAGGTGGATTGGGGTTGACGAGGGGCCATAGATAAGCCCAAAGACCTGGCCGTAGCCTTGCTGTCCTTGAAGCACTCCAGTGCTGAATCAACATTGTCTCCAAAGAGACGAGAGTCATCAAAGGGCATGTCCAAGAGAGAAGCCTGGACATTCCCTGAAAAAACAGATGTTCTCAGCTAGGTGTGGCGCCTTAAAGCAACTAACAATGAAATCGCTCTACCTAGCGAGTCGCTCCAGTCAAGTCTACATTTGATGGAAACTTTGCTGCATCTCTCTTGTTAAAACAACAATTGATGGACAGAATGCAGAACAATGTCATACATTCACCCCAGTACAAAGATCTGGGCCTAAATCCATCGTTTTTTTGCTCACCATGCCATTCCAGTTTGGACCCAGCCATATGCAAATCAGTCTTGACCCTGCGCCCAATGGGAACAGTCCAGCCCGAACTGCCAGGCCAGGTCCTCCCTGGACTGGAAACAAGCATCCTAGGACCGGTTTCGGGCTTTCAGCCCTCATCAGCCAGGATAGCTTGACTCCTGTGGCATGGAGAGCACGGGACCCACGTCTGGGCATACCCGTCCCACTCGGGGTGACAAATGCCAGAAACCGGTCCCAGGATGCTTGTTTCCGGTCCAGGGAAGACATGGCTTGGCAGTTCGGGCTGGACTGTTCCCATGAGGCACAGGGTCAGACTGATTTGCATATGGCCATGTCTGAACTGGGGTGGTGGAGTGAGCTAAAGAATGATGATGGATTAAACCCAGATCAGTTGACTGGGGTGAGTGTTTGATTAGCTCAAACGCTCCGTCCATCATCCCCTTTGGTATCGCTTTATTCGCCCTAAGTTGGCAGGGTATGCCCAGACGTGGGTCCCTTGCTCACTTTGCCACTGGATTCAATCTAGCCTGGCTGATGACGGCTGAATAGCCAGAAACCGGTCCCATGATGCTTGTTTCCGGTCCAGGGAAGACATGGCTTGGCAGTTCGGGCTGGACTGTTCCCATGAGGCACAGGGTCAGACTGATTTGCATATGGCCATGTCTGAACTGCGGTGGTGGAGTGAGCTAAAGAATGATGATGGATTAAACCCAGATCAGTTGACTGGGGGTGAGTGTTTGATTAGCTCAAGCACTCCGTCCATCATCCCCTTTGGTATCGCTTGTTCGCCCTAAGTTGGCAGGGTATGCCCAGACGTGGGTCCCTTGCTCACTTTGCCACTGGATTCAAGATAGCCTGGCTGATGACGGCTGAATAGCCAGAAACCGGTCCCAGGATGCTTGTTTCCGGTCCAGGGAAGACATGGCTTGGCAGTTCGGGCTGGACTGTTCCCATGAGGCACAGGGTCAGACTGATTTGCATATGGCCATGTCTGAACTGGGGTGGTGGAGCGAGCTAAAGAATGATGATGGATTAAACCCAGATCAGTTGACTGGGGGTGAGTGTTTGATTAGCTCAAGCGCTCCGTCCATCATCCCCTTTGGTATCGCTTTGTTCGCCCTAAGTTGGCAGGGTATGCCCAGACGTGGGTCCCTTGCTCACTTTGCCACTGGATTCAATCTAGCCTGGCTGATGACGGCTGAATAGCCAGAAACCGGTCCCAGGATGCTTGTTTCCGGTCCAGGGAAGACATGGCTTGGCAGTTCGGGCTGGACTGTTCCCATGAGGCACAGGGTCAGACTGATTTGCATATGGCCATGTCTGAACTGGGGTGGTGGAGTGAGCTAAAGAATGATGATGGATTAAACCCAGATCAGTTGACTGGGGGTGAGTGTTTGATTAGCTCAAGCGCTCCGTCCATCATCCCCTTTGGTATCGCTTTGTTCGCCCTAAGTTGGCAGGGTATGCCCAGACGTGGGTCCCTTGCTCACTTTGCCACTGGATTCAATCTAGCCTGGCTGATGACGGCTGAATAGCCAGAAACCGGTCCCAAGATGCTTGTTTCCGGTCCAGGGAAGACATGGCTTGGCAGTTCGGGCTGGACTGTTCCCATGAGGCACAGGGTCAGACTGATTTGCATATGGCCATGTCTGAACTGGGGTGGTGGAGTGAGCTAAAGAATGATGATGGATTAAACCCAGATCAGTTGACTGGGGGTGAGTGTTTGATTAGCTCAAGCGCTACGTCCATCATCCCCTTTGGTATCGCTTTGTTCGCCCTAAGTTGGCAGGGTATGCCCAGACGTGGGTCCCTTGCTCACTTTCCCACTGGATTCAAGATAGCCTGGCTGATGAGGGTTTTGAACCCGAAACCGGTCCCAGGATGCTTGATTCCGGTCCAGGGAAGACATGGCTTGGCAGTTCGGGCTGGACTGTTCCCATGAGGCACAGGGTCAGACTGATTTGCATATGGCCATGTCTGAACTGGGGTGGTGGAGTGAGCTAAAGAACGATGATGGATTAAACCCAGATCAGTTGACTGGGGGTGAGTGTTTGATTAGCTCAAGCGCTCCGTCCATCATCCCCTTTGGTATCGCATCTCTCTTGTTGGCAACAGGCTGAGTGAGTATGGCCTGGGCCTCCTCCAGGACCATAGGCAGCACATGTGCAACCGAATTCCTTAGTTTCTGACGTGAGTATGTTATCACTGCTGGATTCAAAACTGCACACCAGGACTGCCTCCATCTACCCAGTGGCTGTCTCGCCATCATCTACAAAGACTCCCTCAAATGCACAACCACCCCTGACCCGGACACTCCTTTCATCGAACACCTGCACTTCAACCTGCAAGTAAACATCAACACCACAGTGAAGAACTTCCTTCTTCTCGGCAACTTCAACTTCCACCTGTAAGACCCCTCTGACTACTGCTCCACCAACCTCCTCGAAAGTCTACACAACATAGGACTTTCCCAGCTCGTCACAGAACCTACTCACAATGCAGGACACACTTTAGATGCAATCTTCGCCTCCGGTAACTGCATCAGCTACTGCTCTGCCTTTCCACTCACATAGACCGACCACTACATTATCCATTTCAATATGTACATGACTCAAGCCAAAGCTCCCATCAACACCAACCAACCCAGCTGGAACTGGAGCAGAATAACGGAATCAGACTTGCACTACACTCTTGAAAGTAACCAACCTGACACCACCAACAACAATACCACGGACATCTCCAACTTCAACCAATGGATCTCCAACTGCGAGGATGCTCTTGCACACATCAAAACTCACAAACATAACAGAACCAACAACCGCGGCCTCTTGGTACATGGAAGAACTCCGGAACTCCATAAGAACAGCTGAAAAAGAAGTGGAGAACCATCAATGATGCCGACGCCAGATCAACCTATAAGGCTGTACTCAGGCACTATCACCACCTCCTGAGAGTTACCAAGAGAAGGGAACTCATACATAGGATCAGGGCCAGTTCCAACAGCAGCAAAGAGATATTTGCCATCATCAAAACATTTACCACTCTGGACGCCTCAACCGACTCCATCACCCCCTCACAAGACCTCTGCAATGTCCTTTCAAATCACTTCAACAACAAAATCAAGAAGATTTACAGTAACTTTGAAAAGCAACCAAACCCAGAGGACATCATCAGAAAACTGCACACCCACCACTAGGTCAGACACCTAACCTACTGGAGAAAACTCACTGAGTAAGATATCACTGCAATCATGAAGACTGTCTACTCCGGGGCTCCCACAAATTCATGTCCACACCATATCTGCAACCTAGAAGGACCTGTGATCAGCAAATTCCTCACACACATCATCAACTCCTCCATTGAGTCTGCAGCTTTCCCAGAGAAGTGGAAGCATGCTGCAATCACAGCCCTCCTAAAAAATCATCGGCTGACCCAAATGAACTCACCCACTTCAGACCCGTCTCCTTACTAGCATACCCAGCAAAGGTGATAGAGAAAGCAATCAACCAGCAACTCACCAGCCACCTGAATCTCCACAATCTTCTTGACCCCTCCCAATCCAGATTACGCAGCAATCACAGCACAGAAACAACACTTATCACTGCCACAGACGAGATCCGCACCCTCCTTTACCGAGGAGAAACCGCTGACCTCATACTGCTGGACCTCTCTGCAGCATTTGATACCGTGTTACACTCCAAACTCATCAGAAGATCACACGACACAGGCATCCAAGGCCCAGCCCTCAAATGGATATGCTCCTTCCTCACAAAGAGAACTCAGCGAGTCAGACTCCCCCCTACATATCGGAGCCTAAGAACTTGATATGCGGAGTCCCTCAAGGGTCATAACTCAGCCCCGCCCTGTTCAACATTTATATGACACCACGCGCCGACATCATCAGATCCCATGGCATTTTCATCATCTCCCACGCCTATGACACCCAACTCATCTTCTCCTTGTCAGACAAATCCCTCACGACCAGATTCAAATTCACCGAATGCATGATCCAGGTAGAAGAATGGATGACAACCAACTGCCTGAAACACAACATAGATAAGACAGAAGTGCTGATCTTTGGGAACAAAAACTCTCCCTGGAACTCTACCTGGTGGCCATCAGAGCTGAGCTCAGTCCCACGCCATCACCCACCATACACACCCACAACTGAGGGATCATACTAGATGGCAAACTGAACATGGCCGCTCAGGCGAATGAAGTTAGCTCCTCCTGCTTCCACATGCTATGCATCCTTAAGAAAATCTTAATATCGTTTTCCAAGAGCACCAGGCGTACCGTTACTCAAGCCCGAATGACCAGCAGACTTGACAATGGCAGCGCACTCTATGCTCGAATCCCCAACCTCCTCCTCCACCATCTGCAGGCCATCCAGTATGCCGCTGTAAGATTCGTCCTGGACCACCACCGGCACACCCATATCACACCTCACCTCAGAGATGTCCACTGGCTGCTGATACACAAACGCTGCCACTTCAAACTCCTCATACATACATACATACATACAAAGCACTGCACAACATTAGACCAGCATACCTCAACTCCTGCCTTCACTTCCACCAGCCACCTTCGCTCTGTCTCTCTCACTCTCTTGCACACACACACCGCATTTGCAGGAGAACAGGAGGGCTAACCTTCTCATATCTCACATGCAAAACATGGAAAAACGTCCCTATACACCCAAGGACCTTCTCTTCACTTCCAGAATTCCGTAAGAAGCTGAAGCACTGGCTCTTCAACTAAGTCCCTGCAGATGACCTTTCACACCTGCTCCACCGTCTGGTTAGCCCTCAGTGATTAGTCGTACTTTAAAAATCCCTGTAACATAACATTAAACAGCGTCACGTTTGACCTCCCCTCTCTCTTCATGTACACATGCCAGGCTGTTGGGCTCTTTTCGTCTTTTTGATTTAAGTGACTTCTTCTCTTCCTGCTTCTTTGATTACATCAAAATCAGAGCAGTATCTTAGTTTCAAAACCTCTGCCATCTCCTGGGGTAAGGCTCAATTGCTTGACTTACTAACTTTGAGAGTCAAATGTACACATGGAGTAATTTGTCTATCCAACTGGAATACAACAGTCCCCGAGGTGCTTATACCTAAGAGTTAAACAACGGCTCCCACTTCCAATAACCACTGGCTGCCCCAGGATCCAGAGAAAAGGCCTCACATGAGCCATAGAGAAAGCAAGGAATTTGAAGCACTTAGAGATAGCATGTAGGAAAAAAACATGTGGTAGAGGCATTTTGGACACAGAGAGCTGGTAGTCTCTGGAAACCTGGAGATGACAATCTAGATTGGCAGCATTTATAAAGGGTAATTAGAGCTATAGGAGACATAGCATCTAGGGCACAGAGGGAGAGGGTGACTGAGGATGTTCTGAGGCGCCAGTTGGAAAATGGGGGCTCAAGAGGGGGCCTCTGGGGCAAAGAGGGTTGTGCCAAAGTGCACTAACAGAAGGCACTTGGGCATACAGATAGAGATGGAATCTGTGGCACAGAGAGAGTGGGTGGTGGCAACTAAACTTTGCCAATTGGACATGGGGGCTTGGGGGGGGGCTATCTAGGGTACAGAGGTAAGATCAACCAAGAACTTTTAGAGACTGCAAATGTGGGCAGAAGCAAGGAGAGGACATAGAGGGACTGGACACCAAGGGACATTTACAGAGATCAATTGGGATGATGATAGAGAGAGCACAATTCACACCAAAAATCAGAACTTCACTCTGTTAGGGTTTCTCCTATGTTTGTAGTACTTTTCAAATGCTTTTGAATTAACAATGGCTCGTACACATGGGAGGTCCCAAACAGTCCCAGAAGAATAGCTTTGTCAGTTACTTTTAAGTCACCGGGAAAGTTAGTAATCCAGACTCCGGATGAGACATCCTAGCATCCTTTGACACAGACATTTTAAATACGCATAGTGGTTGTATATTTTCTAATCCTGTCTATTTCTGTAATCAGTCGCAAATATCCAAAGCCTTGATTAACTGGCTTTTAATTCAGTTTGTTAACGGACGCTGGCTGGTGATAGAGCTCTGACAAAAGAAGTGAATAGCTGTCATGCTGTATCAATGTGATTAATGTGTTTACTTTATGCTAATGCTTACAGCCAGTGATTCACACAAACCATTCCTCTCAGATGTACTTACAAATTAATGATATGTCTCACATGGGTTTGAAGGAGTAGTTGGAGTACAATTTAGGAATGCATGTGATACTCTATTGTACTTGACTAAATCATTTACAAATGCATAGTGCCTTCTTTTATTGTAAAGTTGAACTGATATGATGGATTGTCGTGTGGTTTATTCATTTATGCAATAAATCTTTACTACTGCTGTGTTATACCCATGCGAAGTGACTACTTTGAAGCCTCCTTTGAGCCTCATCCAGTATTGCCAGTCAATTAAATTTACTGTGCTGCAGCAGTGACCATCCTCGAGCAAAAGACCTAATAGTGCTATTGGACTTCAGTAGAGTAAACTACTTCCTCTAGTGCCGAAAGTGCTAAGGACTCCAAGTAGTGTGAGCTTCCTGAAAGCAGTGCCCTCCTAGTTTTGTTGCGCTCCAGTGTTGCGTAATGGTCTATCAGTGATATTGTACAGGACTCTTGTAGAATGAGCTTCTTTCTCCAGTGCCATAGGACCCATATAGTGTGAGTTTCCTCCAGCAGTACTTTCTGTGTGCCATGAGACTCCAGCCATATGAGGGGAAGCATTGTTGAGCAACCAAGGCAGTTTAATTACTAGGTTGTTTTGCTGTATCCAAAAGCTATAAAGCTAAATGACAGGCAGCAGGACCCTTATGAAAAATGGGAGCATTAAAAAGTATCTGTGCAAACAATAGTCTAGGTCAATATGCTGCGCACAGATGACCAGCAAAACCTTCTGTCTTTCTTACAGGATCCGCTCTTCCCCAAGTGTCTGTATAGCCTCTGTCTTTCTCCTGTTGACATAAGTCAATAGTAGCCAGACTGAACCATCTAGTGTCACAATTTTCAACTGTTTGCTCTTTTCACCTTAGAATCCATATTGCACCCTTGTGGATTCTCCTATGTCTTCGTTACCTCTGTCTCTCCACATTCTCGATTACACCATAAACTAGTCCCCCATTGCATTCTAAATTCTGTGATGTCCACCTACTCCCCATGCTGTTTCTCTATCATCCTTCGAGCATCTTGCAGGGACTCTTGTACCTCAGTCTTCGGTTGGAATCATTAAATAACCCCCGCCATTGATCGTATGGACCTTTGTTCTTTGGCAAGGAGAATTGAGAAGGAGCAATCATTTACATCAAACTCCATGAAAAGTGAAGTCTATTTGGGGCCTCACAAGAATTACGAGAGAGAGATGGTGTGAGTTTAAGGGTTTTATTAACAAATTAATTCAGCTCCAGTTATTTATTCAGTAAGTATTCATTTTAGTCATCACCATTACTGATTCAAATAATCCATTAGTTGTTATTTCAATACAAAATAGAATACCACATTAGTGAGTATTACAAATAAAATAGAGAAAATACAGCAAGCATATTACATAAAGAAATTCCCTAATCTAAATTGAGGTTAGGCATAAGAATGGAAATTACTTCAATAAACAAAGAAAGGTGTGAGTTCAGATACCCAAATGAAGAGTTCTGATGAGAGAATGGAAATGCATAGACATGAAGCCTTTGCACTTAAGCAATAGAGAATTTTCAAAGCTGGAAAGTGTTCTCAGTTATAAACCAGCAGACATACCTACTGCCTAAGTTAGAGTCGGGAAAGGCTTAGATAGGGTCTCTCCTGAAAGAATCCCTAATTCTCCTACTCTGCTCTAGGGACACACAGTAATATGAATCTATTAAAACATAATTGCAACAATTGATACATTCCCTGTATCCAACATCCAAACAAGTCCCAGCAAACCCTGGAAGTAGATCAACTCCCTAGTTTCTCATGTCTTTTCAATAGGCTACAGAATAACGTCCTGGAAGAGATACATCGCCACATCTTGCGGTTTCAGACAGTTCTTCCCACAAATCGCCCTTCGTGCCATCTCCTCTTCTCCTGATGAGAACCTCACTATCAGTTGTCTAATACATGACAAATGCCTATTCAATAGCTGAAAGTCACAGCATCTGCAGCAGAAGAGAAAAACATCTTGTGCAAGACAACAGTTTAATAAGATAACATGCCTTTTAACCCTAGCATGTAAAATCAAGGTTAATATGACACCAGTGGCTAGGCTAACGTAAGTTAATACATTATGTTACTTCGTTTATGCTTAGAACGCCTATGTATGATTACCTACTATAAAGATTTAATTTATTATACATGTGCTATTTAGCGGAAGAATTTGCACTTTCAAGTTAAAGGTGTTATGTTTACAAAATGAGGACATTTTGCTCTATCAACTTGCTCATTCTGGTGGCTAAAAGAGCCATCACAAATGAATCTCTAAGGTGCATCTCCCTTCCTTGTTGAGTCATCTGTCTTATTCTTTAAGGTCTGCATTTCCTTCAACGATTTGTAAGCCTTACTCTTTCTTTCTTCCATTTCTATTTCTCCCCACCTATGCCTTTTCTTTTCTTTATTCCTTTTAGGTAGCATCTAGATCCTTTATACATAGCAAATAAGCCTATTGAGCAAATACCAATAATCTATATAGGTCTTAATATGACTCACTTCCAATATTTCCAAACCAGCTACTTTTAGCAGAAGCTCTTTTACCTAAGGTTACTAACACACTAATTCTTTCTAAGGTTTCTATTTCAGGTTTTAAGTTAGAAATGTACTTTACAGATTCCTCTATAATCTTACTGTTGCCGGGTAGAAATAAAGGAGTGTTGAACTTTCAACATCTTACAGACTGTCTTTCTCACCAGCAATATATCTAAAGCTAATCTCTCTTGCAAAACCATTGATCTAATAGCTGCTAACTCTGTATTCATTGCTAACAAAGCATCAGATGTGCTAGTGGCAACTTATCTACTACTGTAGAAAGTTTTCTAATTTTCTTGCCATTTAGAACAACTCACACTAGGGGAATGATTGCACCAAAAATATCTCCCACTAATTGTGTCCCATCAATTGTACTACGTTTATGTCTGTGAGATTAATTCATTGTTAGAGCGTCTATGTTATTTACATGATACAGCTTAGGGAATAATAAAGCAAAATAACAACCACCCTCCCTCTCAGGAGGTAGATGGAAAAATGCATCATGCCCACAAATGAAATATATTCCAGGGATAACTGGTTCCTCCCCAGTTAATATTAGGACAGGCCCTCCAAAAACATTAAAAGTATGTTCACAGCTACGTATCCCCATGTGTTTGGTTCTAATATGATTTCTCCTTTTGTAAAAGCATAGTTTCACTTTCTGTCATCTGTATAATTTCAATTTGGGATATATAATTTTCTTTGTATACTCATCTTCTTCTTTTCACACATTTGTTAAAACAACTTCTTGTTTTGTTGCCTTATGAAACATGAGCTCTCCTATTCTCTAATGTCTAGCCGAACTTCTTTTCCAATGGCTGCATTAAGCATGTCAAATTTCGTTCATATGTCTTAACAGTGTCTACCTTTGTAGGAGATCTAAAAAAATACCAAGCTGTCTCCATCGCCTTAGCTTGTGGATGGGGATTCATTCTTTTGTGAAGAGTAACTTTAGAAAGTATAAAATAACAATTAGAAAAATACTGTTCAAAATGATTCTGTCTATAAAATACGTTAAACAATATACTACATGTAACTGCTTATGAGACAGGAATATGATGGTATGTTACATCCTCGGTAGTTAAAGTAGGTAAATGTACATAAACAGAACAGTCCTTAGCATCTAAAGCGTGTGTGTACTCCTGAACTAATCTAGAATAAACATTGGATGTGAAATCTCCATTTAAAGCATCTATAAATGAAGCTTTTAATTTTCTCTCATCTATTGTATGTGTAGGTGCGGGTGTAGATCTAAGTGTCTCTATCTCTGCGATAACACTCATACCAACTAAAACAATTATGAGTGCTAATACAATAACCATTTGTGTAACAGCAATCCCTATTCTACACCTAGCCTCAGTAAGGAATCACGTTTGTCTATAGTCAGACATTCAGTAGAATTTAGCAGCAAGAAGATTTAATATTCTGCGTTCTACTTGGGCAAAATAAGCAAAACCTTTGATGATTAACTTGTGGTTATTTCACTCAGCTTATATATAATAGTCTTCATGAGGCATTCCTAGCCCCCCTCCATTTTCTTCTAAATATGCCAACCCTACTATTCTACTGCAACCTTGGCCCTGAAGAAATCTTCTGAATCTTTTGTTTGTTTTATTTTCTTTACACAAAAATTGTCACGTTCACTTATCAGTTATCACAGCCTGTTTCAATAGTTCTATTTACAACCAGATGTAAATTGTTAAGTCTATTTTATAATTTTGTGTCAAGTGTGAATGAGGTGCGGTTTTAGTTTTACATATCACAGAAGTTTAAGTTGTTCTGTTCTCAGTTCATTGGGATCATGAACTGTTGCATTAGGCACATGCTCTGTACAATAAGTCTATTCAGGTGCTTAATACCTAGGTATCCTTGCTCTCTTAGATTTCTTGGGCGTCTATTGATCTTCTTCTGTGTCACTTATACCACTATATTCAGTTTCTTAGATGATGGTTTGTGGTATGCGTTCAATAGACACACTAGATTTCAATTGTTGTCTACTCCTTGGCCATTTCTCTCTCTTTTGTAGTTTTCATTCCTCACACTTGCCCCTTCATAAGGGTCATTCGGTTGCTCTGGTGATGGTTCAGTAGCTCATCCTCTTCCAAGCTCACCTCTTCGTCTTCAGAGGATGCTTCTGCACCACTTTGTGAGATTTCAGGAACTTGGGCAGGTGAGGAATTCTAATGAACGTCACCCCCCTCTTGCCCTTCAGATGTACGGACACAGGCCGTTGCAGACTTGGCTCAAATGACACCCCTCATAAAGTGGACATCCCACTCTCTGGGTGTGGGATGCATGAATCTAGTTGGGTATCCCAGCACATTTCACAGTGGTGTTAGTTATCAGGATCACTTGCTAGGGCACTTTCTAGATTGGCTTCAAGCAGGATTTTCGAACGTGCTTCTTAACAAGAGCCCAGTCGCCAGGGTTAAGATTGTGGCAATGTTCCTGACTCAGGATGGTAGTGACCGCTCCAACCTGGTGAGGGACAGAACACACCACATTAGCTAACCCCTTGCAGTAGTTGAGAATCATGTAATCTGTGATATTTACAAGTGCATTTGCAGGCACAGTAGGCAGTCGCATGGCACGCCTCATGAGTATCGCGTGTGTTGACAACCCTGTTCTTCTGTGAGGGGTGCTTCTAATACCCATCAACACTAATAGCAAAGTGTCTGGCCATTTCAGAGAAGTAGATGCACAGACTTTGGCCAAACGAGATTCCAATGTTCCGTTAATCTGCTCAAATACTCCGGAATCTTATGGACAGTAGCTACAATGCAATCTTTGTCCCACTTGTAGTGCCACACACAGCATTCTAAGGATCTTGTTATTAAATTGAGTCCCTCAGTCTGACTCTAGAGAAACCAGGAACCCAAAACTGGGTATGAGTTTCCACAACAGCAGTTTGGCCACAGTGAGACTGACAATTCTGCGCACTGGATAGGCTTCCACCCATTCAGAGAAAATGCACACGATAACCAGAATATATCTCAGCCCATTACAAACAGGCATTTCGATGAAATCCAGCTGCATTCCATTGAAGGGTTCTCTTGATCTTCCTATGTGACTCAATGTTACAGATGTTCTTCTTCCTACATTCATCTGCTCACAGGTCACACATCTATGACATAATTCCTCAGCTAGAACTCTAAATCGAGGACTAAACCACTTCTCCCTAAATAATCCCACCATGGCATTCTTTCCGATATGTGCAGGACCATGAAAATGTCCCGTCATGGGAAACAACAGACTATCGGGCAGCACTGGTCTTCCATCAGCTGAGACCCAAATGTTTTTATCACATCCTGCTCTGATCAATCCTTGCTCTGATTCTGACTTCTTCCTGCAATCTCTTGATTTCCTCCCACGTATCAGCTACTGACAACAACATTGAAATGGTGGTGTCCTGATCAGATTAATTTGCATATTTTCCATTAAATGCGCATGCCACAACCGCACAAAACCAAGCAACTGTCAGCATATCTGTTTCCAACAGTTACATAATAATTTCCACTTCTGTAGGCTGCGCATTTAACTGCAATTTTTTTGTGCCAATTGTAATGCTTCTAACAGTCTCATCACATATTCTCCATTCCAGATAGGGAATCCCGGTTGAAGTCATGAAACCTCTTTGTGACCACAACTGTCCATAATCATGGATAACATCAAAGTCATACTTACTATCAGTAAATATTGTCACCTGCAATTGCTTTGAAAGATAGCATTCTCTGGTAAGGGCGACCAATTCTGCCACTTGTGCAGAGGTAACACCTCGAAGTCAGGAGGCTTTTACCACTTCCTGAATTGTACAGACAGCATAAGCTGCTCTCAAATTCCCCTCATTATCTCTTAGGTATGAGCCATCAACAAAGATTACACAGTCAGGCTCATCAAGGGGGTTCATCCTTAATGTCAGGTCTTGGCTTGGTGCATAAATCAGTGACATCGAGACAGTCATTCTCAACCTCTTCCCCAGTTTCAGGCAATGGTAAAAGTGTCGCTGGATTAAGAGTTTGACATCTCTTAAGTATGAAATTTTCAGCTGCCAGAATCAACAGTTCATATTTTGTAAGTCTGCTGTTTGTCAGATGTTGCATCTTAGTTCAAGTGAGCAAGATCTCAACGGAAGAGGGAGCATCACTATAAGGAGATGTCCCATAACTATACTCTCACTTCTCTGAATATTGACTCCAACTGCTGCAACCGCTTTAAGGCAGCCGGGCAGTCCTGCAGCAACAGGGTCAAAGGTAGTTAAAAAACATGCCACAGGTCTTAAAGAGTCTCCATGCAATTCAGTAAGCACTGAGAGAGCACAGCCCTCCCACTCACTGCAGGACAAGGTAAACACTTTTCTGTGATCAGGCATTCCTAGCGCAGGGGCACAACAGAGACTTTCTCTCGCTTTAAAGCAGTCATTGTCCCATTGAAGTGGATCAGGCACATCCTTGTGCGTCAGCATCAGTAATGGCTTGGCCATTAGGGAAACATTGGGTATCCACTGTCTGTAGAAGCCCACCATTCCCAAAAAACCTTCCGACTTCTCTCTGCGTTTCGGTGAATTTATTTTCAGGATTACTGTGAATCTTCCTTGTGACACCTTCCTTATTCCCTGCTCAATGAGATGTCCTAAATACAGGACCTCTTTTTGGCCATATTGCAACGTGATCGGGGTCAACTTATGTCCATTTTCAG
Organism: Calotriton arnoldi; assembly: GCA_963921515.1. NCBI lineage: Eukaryota > Metazoa > Chordata > Amphibia > Caudata > Salamandridae > Calotriton > Calotriton arnoldi. The sequence continues at coordinate 7,918,068 of CAWUFW010000021.1, read as the reverse complement.
TCAAATGATTCAGCAAAGTAATTGTATCTTGTTTGCAAGCTTTTTGTGTACTTGATGCCACAAATAGGTCGTCAGTGTACTGTACAAGAACTGAGCTGCAAGACATTTGCAAAATCTCAAGATTCTTTTTCAAAATTTGATTGAAGATCGAAGGGATCTCCGTACACCATTGTGGAACTCAGCACCATGCCAAAACTCTATTCTGGAACACAAATGAGAACAGGAATTGACTGTCTTCATGTAATGGGATACAGAAGAAGGCCTGGCAAAGATCCTCAACAGTAATCCATTTGTCAGGAATCCATACGTGGCTTTTCTGCTAAATACCGCAGATGATGCCTTCTGGTCTCTGCTACCTGGCCATAGTCACCGCTTATCTTGGCACCTTCTCTGGTGTTCTTACCACACTAAATTGAACAAGTGATTGTCCTACTCACATGATATGCTCCTTGGCTCATGGTCCTCACACACACTACATATCACCTCTCTTGCCCCTAGCAGTACTTTAGTTACCAGGATTATCAGCAGTGCAATCCATGGCTTGGGTTGCCTAGTGTGCAGGCAGGTAGCGCTGTTATATTTGTAGGTGCTGGTGGTAATGTTGCTTGTGGCATATATTATCAGAAAACCTTACTAATCATGCTCCGGGGGCTGTCCCTTGTGAAGAGGAAGTGCCAACTCGCATTTAAGCACGCTAGTCGAACGTTCGTGCCTCGATGCTTTGCATTAAGGAATGTGAAGAGGAAGGATCGGACTGGAGAGCCCTTCAGGATTTCGGACGACACCATACCTGGCATTTGATAAGTATTCTAATTCTAGGGGGAGGTTTATATGTTATTACCTTTTAGCTTTTTTTGTCTGTTTCACTGGGGAGTTGGCAACATAGACCCGAAAGCTAACTGGTGCAAGAAGGTTCGCTGGCTGATGGACTATTAAATGGGCTGGTAGTTGGAAAAGTGTGTGCCTGTTCTCAATTATCCAAGGGGGCAGGAGAGTAAAGAGTTGGATTACTACATGATTGTATTTGAACCTGTGACTACCAAATCATGAAGACCTACATTTAAATGTGGCGGTTTAACACTTGTTACCTGTTCCAGGTGCAGTAAGCTGGTGTATCCATTTGATCAGAGAACTTTCTAGATTTTCATGACAAAGAAACTCATGCTTAGGGGTCGATTCCGATCTCGGTCGGAGGCGCACCCAATACCATTCGGTCGGGAAAAAAGCCATGCGAAAGCCAGTTTCCCGACCGATCCTTACAGCACACCGAACGAGCAAGTACGATGCGCACAACAGCAAAAATTCCGGCCGAGCCGTACTCACCCAAACCAGGTCCTGTTCTCCGACCGAGGCGAATCCGGAAACGCCGAATCGAGTCGCACGGAAGGGAAAATGCAGCCCCGTCCGGCCGGACAAGTACGATGCGCTTCCCGTACGCGCCGAACCCGTCGCTACGCACGGCACGTCAAAGCATCCGGGAGAGGCGCACATAAGCTCCGAATCGCGCCACAACACGATCCACGGCTACGAGACGAACACGGCACCGACGAGGACGACGCGAAGCGACGAGGACGAAGCGAAGCGACGAGGACGACGCGAAGCAACGAGAAGGACGAACGACACGAACCAACCATGAATCCCTTCGTCCCGATCATACCAATATTCTACATCTACTACCGGAACAGGCACGGACGCGTACGGCGCAGAAGGTAAGTCAGACACCAACCACAAAACACATACAACACGTACACGACACATCACACACATACACTGGGAATCTGAATATACTTACACCAGCAACAGCAGCACCATAGGGGCGGGATGCCCATCACCAATGCCACATATGCACACAGGGGCCTGAATGCGCGCCACCACCCCAACCCAGGGGGGCTGGATGCCTACCACTACTACCACCCTTAGCCAGGGGGCAGGATGCCTACCACTACTACCACCCTTAGCCAGGGGGCAGGATGCCTACCACTACTACCACCCTTAGCCAGGGGGCAGGATGCCTACCACTACTACCACCCTTAGCCAGGGGGCAGGATGCCCACCACTACTACCACCCTTAGCCAGGGGGCAGGATGCCCACCACTACTACCACCCTCACCCAGGGGGGCAGGATGCCTACCACTACTACCACCCTTAGCCAGGGGGCAGGATGCCCACCACTACTACCACCCTTAGCCAGGGGGCAGGATGCCCACCACTACTACCACCCTCACCCAGGGGGGCAGGATGCCTACCACTACTACCACCCTTAGCCAGGGGGCAGGATGCCTACCACTACTACCACCCTTAGCCAGGGGGCAGGATGCCTACCACTACTACCACCCTTAGCCAGGGGGCAGGATGCCTACCACTACTACCACCCTTAGCCAGGGGGCAGGATGCCCACCACTACTACCACCCTTAGCCAGGGGGCAGGATGCCCACCACTACTACCACCCTCACCCACGGGGGCAGGATGCCTACCACTACTACCACCCTTAGCCAGGGGGGCAGGATGCCCACCACTACTACCACCCTTAGCCAGGGGGCAGGATGCCCACCACTACTACCACCCTCACCCAGGGGGGCAGGATGCCTACCACTACTACCACCCTTAGCCAGGGGGGCAGGATGCCTACCACTACTACCACCCTTAGCCAGGGGGGCAGGATGCCTACCACTACTACCACCCTTAGCCAGGGGGGCAGGATGCCTACCACTACTACCACCCCCACTCATAGGATGGACAATGCATGACACAACCAGCACACCACAACCTAGGGAATGCAAGATAAAGACATCCCCCCACCACCATGACAAGCGTGTGTAGGCTGTGTCAAATGCCTACAACACCGAACATGACTTTGAACATACAATGTGACCCCCTAGCACATGTGCCACACATATATGTGTGTGGCACCCACAATGCAAGCAGCCCATGACCATTGTGGCAATGGGGCCTAAACCCCCATCATCACAGTGACCAAAAGGTAAGTGTGGGGTCCATAGCTGAAGCACATTTTGACCATTGTGGCAATGGGGTCTAAACCCCCATCATCACAGTGACCAAAAGGCAAGTGTGGGGTCCATAGCTGAAGCACATTTTGACCATTGTGGCAATGGGGTCTAAACCCCCATCATCACAGTGACCAAAAGGCAAGTGTGGGGTCCATAGCTGAAGCACATTTTGACCATTGTGGCAATGGGGTCTAAACCCCCATCATCACAGTGACCAAAAGGCAAGTGTGGGGTCCATAGCTGAAGCACATTTTGACCATTGTGGCAATGGGGTCTAAACCCCCATCATCACAGTGACCAAAAGGCAAGTGTGGGGTCCATAGCTGAAGCACATTTTGACCATTGTGGCAATGGGGTCTAAACCCCCATCATCACAGTGACCAAAAGGCAAGTGTGGGGTCCATAGCTGAAGCACATTTTGACCATTGTGGCAATGGGGTCTAAACCCCCATCATCACAGTGACCAAAAGGCAAGTGTGGGGTCCATAGCTGAAGCACATTTTGACCATTGTGGCAATGGGGTCTAAACCCCCATCATCACAGTGACCAAAAGGCAAGTGTGGGGTCCATAGCTGAAGCACATTTTGACCATTGTGGCAATGGGGTCTACACCCTCATCATCACAGTGACCAAAAGGTAATTGTTGACAAAGAAAGAGCTGCAACTGCCAAACTGCATGGATCATTCCTGGTCACAGAACCAAAAACTCATCTGTGGCAAAGTAGTGTATGTGTCCCATTGCAACATAAATTGGGGGAGCCAAATACTGCAGTGCAAATGAAACATTCCTTTGGCCATGTGCAGACAAACAACACCCATGGGGGCTGAGACTGTCAACAGTCATCAATGACACAATGACAGAAGTGACCATCAGAATGCAGAACCACATATTTGCACCAATGGGCACACAAATGCAGATACCCTGTGGAGACAGCAGATGTGAGGTGAACAGATACCATACCATGGCAGCAATGGGACACACAAACCATGATCACTGTGCTGACCGATGACCTAGGAGTCCCAGGGACAGCAGGGGAAACACACCAAACAACATACAGCCAATGGCACACCCAAGATATGCCAATGCAGTGGTGCAGATGCACAAACACAAACAGGCAGACCAACACTGTCATCATACACAGCAGGTGAGGGGTGGGGGTGCCAGTGTCCCCAGGCAACAACACAACACATGAGGAGAGCTGAATACCAATCATACAGATGTGCATACACTGCCACACTAAGGTAACTCATGGATCCAAATCCCCTATGTGGGCAAGCAGGCATTGACAGGTGAGAGGGAGCACAAAACACACATGTCACACAGGCACGTAGGAACAACAACTGACACAGCAAGTCACAGACACACCACAGCACCACCCCCAGGGCCCCCACAATGTGGTGACCCTGGGCTGAATAAAAATACCACTGTGATGACAAAGCTAAATGTCGTTCACACTGTGAACCACAGTCAGGTGTCCTGAGCAACAAACTACCATCACACCTACACAAGCACAAATCAATCAGCATGGCCAGTAAGCCAAGGCCAACATGGAGGCAGGGGACTAGCCGGGCAACAACTCTCATCTGCACACACTCAAGACCACACCCCTCGACCTCCAACAATGTGCAGCAGTGAAGTACACATGCACTGGTGACATTGCACATGCACCCATGACTATTCCAGGGTGGTGGGTGGGAACCAAGGTGTAGAAACACATCACACATGGACACTCAACAAGACTCCTGAATGTCTGACACACTGCACACTACGCTGTACATGGACATGACGGCAATACCACACCGACCAATGGGATCCCAGCCACAGTCACACACCAATGAAGAAGCCAAGGTCACCCACAAAGAACACACATAGACAACAACCAACATTGCAGCCCGGACCCTAAGGAGTGCCAGCAGTCACACACACAACGTGTCACAATCACTGAAAGATAACACAAACTGGAAATCACATGACAGGGGCAAACAACAAGTGCCAAAGGGAAACCTGACTGTGACCCATCTGCGTCTGCACACAAACTCTGCCCTGACAGCAAACACACCTATGGGTGACACCCTGATGACCAGTAATGTGCCATGCACCCACATCACAGAGAACACAGGGAGAAGACTTTGGGGGAACATAGCTCAAGTCAGCAAGCATCACAAACAGGTACAACACTAGGGATCACAGCATGCGCAGATGAATGGAAGTGAACACACAGACATGCACATACAACACACACCTTGGGCGCAGGCAATGTCACACGTGTACACACTGCCATGAGGGGACTCCACTCCTGTGTGAGGAAAGCTGTGCCATATGTTGCCTCAGTAGGGCCCCATCATGTCAGCTGAGCACTTGGTCACACAATCAACAATTAGCACCAAATGAGGGCTCCCATCACATCAGCCTGGTCATGGATGTGCCAACGGAATCATCAGCACAGATCCAACACACTTGTATAGCAATGTTGCATTGACTACACGGATGAGTCCCTCCCCATTGATGCCCAAACCTGCATGTCCACTGGAGATGGCAACACGGTCAGGGAAGTAGACAAATGCAACGATGGCAGGCACAACAGATGTGCAGGGGTGGAAGCCACAGATATGAAATTGCCAATGTAAGTAGGAAACCCATTGCCAAATACTGAACACATGACACCCTCAGATGCTGCTATTGATGACATGGATACACCACATGATAGGACACATTCCCCCTGGACCACATGGGTTCCTGCACAGTAACACTTCATAATCATGAGACCAGATATCACCATCACTGCAGCAAGGGCATGGTTAGCTGCACCAACAACATGTACATCTGAAGCATGAGCACTAGAGAAAAGAAAGTTGCTTTATTCAGCATATGTGTTGTTTGATAACGACGTCCAGAAGAAATTAGAGCAAAGGCCAATGGCCAGTCCATTGTCAAAGTTCAAACAGGGTGACACTGGCAGATGTCACCCTACGCATGCCTGCACAATACCAGGGACAATCCACTAGGAGGGGCAACCGGGGGCAGGCCAGGCACCGCAGGGACAGGATCAGGGCTCACCAGGGGGAGTCAGGGAAGGGGTGGTGGGTGCTGGAGAGCCACTGACAACTGCAGTGGAGGTGTCTGACATGGTGTGTGCCGGCACAACTGGGGGCATGACTCAGATGTCGTGGGTGCCGGCACAACTGCAGTGGACCCTGCAGATGGGGTGGACAGGTCCGCCACTGCAGTGCCCAAGTCAGACAGGGCGGTAGTGGACTCCACTGCAGTGCCTACCTCCAGGGGAGGAGAATGGGGAACAGGCAAGGTGGGTTGGACAGAGGGGGAGGACACCCTCACCACATCAGTGGCACAGACAAGCGCAGCGGGGGTGTGGTGCTGGGAGAGCAAGTGGCAGGGGGAGAAGGCCGGATCCTCTTGGGGATGGTATATCTGTGGGTGGGGGAACCTGGGGCAGGGTGTGGTGGGGGCACCTGTGCAGTGGGGGCCTGAGGGATGGAGGACGGAGACCTTGTGCCTGAGCTGCAGGGCGGTGGCGGGGTCTTGCTCTTACCACTCCGGGGGACTTGCGGGTGGGGGCCTCAGTCCGTCTGCGCCTGGGGGAGGGTGTCCGGGGGCGAGGGGCACTCTGCTCCGTGTGGGTGGGCTTCCTCTTCCCCCGGTATGCTGGAGCAGCTTCATCGGTGGGGAAGAGGCCGAGGTCACAGAGGAAGAGCTGCTGTGACTTTGGGGTTGCAGGTGAGGCAAGGGAGGGTGCTTTGGAGGGAGAGGGAACTGAGGACTGCGCAGTGCATGTGGATGCGTGTGTGTGTTCCAGGGCCCCATCCCCTGTGAGTCTGGCTTCAGTCCCCTGAATGTGCGTGCGTGTGCGTTTTGTCATTGGCGTGTGTGTCAGTGTGCTGGATGTGTGTGTGCTGGTGTGTGCCTGTGCCGGTGTGTGTGTGCCTGGGATGGGTAAGGTGCTGGGGAGTGTGGATGGAGCAGAGGCAGGAGGGGTGAGGGACCGTTTGAGGAGGGACACTGCTGCCGTCAGGGAGGAGTCCATGGACCTATTGCCCCTCTGTAGGTCAGACATGCCCGATGAGATGCCCTCCATGAACGACACCAGCTGAGTCAACAGCGCGGTGTGCGCATGGAGGACACTCAGCATGGCTGTCTGCCCTACATGGAGCTGGCGAAGGAGGTACACAGACTCCTCACTCAGGGCAGCAGGGGACACAGGGGCAGGGGTGCGGTGCCTGGCCCAAAGGAGACACGCTCCCGGACATGGGAGCCTCCACGGACCTGGGGAATGGGAGCCGATGGGAGGGCGGTGGTGGTGCTGGTGGTGGCGGGGACAGCAACACTAGCTGGGGTGTGGTGGCTGCTGACACCCGCCTCCACAAGGGAGTCATCCTCCGAGTTGCTCTGGTCCTCAGCTGAGGTGGATGCTGCTGAGGACTCCTCGGTGTGGCTCCCCTCGCCCTCCGTGCCACTGGGTCCCTCCGACCACTCCTTGGCTGCTGACCCAGTCTGGCTCTCCGGCTCCTCCTGGTCCGTGGAGCTGTCCCCTTCCGTGGCCGTGGATGTATCTGCAAACAATGGGGAAACAGACAGACATCAGTCACCTGCACATAACGCACACACCACTGTGAGCACAGCACATCACAGAGCAAGCCCTGGCATCATTAGTTGTACATTGCTAAAAGTGCACTAATTGAACAGGAGAAGTCAATTGTCAGTCTGATGCCAAGCATGGCACTCACATCCCACATGGCCTTGCACCCATCTGTCTGGTGTCTGTTGGATTGCAACACCCCAGTGTTGACACATGCACCAAGTACACAGTAGTTGGACAGTGCAGAGGACACGGTGTGGACACATCACAGCTCTTGCCACTGAGTCAGTACAGGTTTCCGGATGTAAGGGATGCCCAGAGTCAAATAGGAAATGCATGTGATGCATACCAGCGACAGACACCATGATGCACCCATGTCCTGATAGCCAGCGCCACTATGGTGTGCATGTAGCACATGTCACTCCCCTGCAGGCTCACCAATCAGTAGACACATGCCATGGCGGAGGCATGACTGCAAAGTCATACATCACTGGCTCAGTGATGTATGACTTTGCAGCCAGACAACAACACTCTGCACTGTGTCACAATAGTAGGTCATGGGGAATGCAAGTCCTGGAGCTGCACAAGTGCACATGTACATCCCCCCACAACACATCCTCTTAACCCTCATCTGTCCAGGTCATACCTATTGGACATATGGGAGACCTGTGACACTACCCTCTGAACCTGAGCCCCTCACACTCTGCTGTGCATGGGGAACAGCTGCCTGAACTTCACATTTACATGCCCCAGTCTGCATGGGCAGCTGATCAGACACCTATGTGTCACACAAGTATCGTCTCCTATGGTCACATCTCCAGTGGCATGCTGAGCCCCTACCAAGAAACTCCACAGCAGTCCTGGCGACTAATCCACAGCACACTGACACAGAGGCAGACACCTGAGGGGTCAAATCACTGTGCACAATGTGTCCGCTGATACACGGGAGTGGGAGTACAGAGTGTATTGTATGGCCTGGAGTAGGCATGACTGTCCAGCCCCACATGAATGAGGGATGAGCCCTGGACTGTAGGCAGCTGGCTAAGTATGTGTGACACACGTCATATACATACTCCTGGGGCCCAAACATTGTTCCCACCCGCAGCATGGGTGTGTGCCAGGTACCCCAGCCACATGTGGTGGATCAGCTCAGCAATTGGACCACAGATCAAAGTAACACGCTGAATACATGTCAGAATACAGGCATTGTGTAAGCAATGGACCCACCCATGATGCCCACCACAGAGTCAGGGAAACAGATGCTGTCTCCCACCTTGAGTCAAGCAAACTGCAAGGACACAGTCCTAAGTGACAGAATTCCCTGCATGTAAGGGCCACACCTGGGTATCAGATGAGGAGTGGGCAGTGCACAATAGAGGGACATGGCTCCTGGACAACATGACTGCTGTACTGTGGCAGTTTAACCAGGCCCGAGGAGGGCACATAGCATGTTAGACAGAGTACACAGTGCAGTCTTTGACTCACCCCCTCCTTGCTGCTCTCTGGCCTTCAGCTGCCCATCCAGGTCTGGAAAGACCACCGCCAGGATCCTGAGCATGTGGGGGTCAGGGTCCGTGTTCCGCCCCTCCTGCGAGGAGGCGACAGCTTCAGCTGGACCCGTGCAATCCTCCGGGTCCAGCCCCGAAGGTCCTGCCACCTCTTTTGGCAGTTGCGGATCCGGCGCTTGTAGACCCCCACGGACCGGACAGCCCGGACGATGTCCTTCCATATCTCATGCTTCCGATGGGCAGAAGCCTGTCAGGATGACAAAGTGATAAGGCCATTACTACACATGCAACATATCCGTGCATGACACAGTTGCATATACATGTCGCAATCACAGGGGCACATGGTGTACCCAGGCAGTGCACGGCTGCCCATGGACAGTTTTCCAGAAGTCACTACATGGTATCATTGCATGGGGAGTAAAACCCTGTTCAGAAGCACTGTCACTGCACCATACCTGTCCAGTGCAAGTCACTACACACTATGGGGGGTGACAACTACTCAGTGAGCCTGCTAGCCAGTGGTGTGCTGACTCTCAGCCTTGCTAGTCAGACAAAATGCACATTCAGAAAGGCAGTGCACAGAACACTCACCTGCTCCCCTGGTGTCCCATACAGCTTGCTGTACTGTGGAAGTAGGCTGTCCAGCAGGGCCTGGTTCTCCTCAAGGCTGAAGGCTGGGGCTCTCTCCACAGTACGTGCCATTGCAGGGTCCAGAGGGGCAGAGACAGCAGCAGTGCAGTGGCAGATGTCGTCCTGGAGCATGTAGTGCAGGCAAGTGGGCTCTCAGGGGAACAGGCAGCAATATATATGTGCTGGAGAGGCAGATACTGTCCCTTGTGTCCAAAGTGATAGGTCCAAGTCGTTTGCATCTTCTGAATCTGGCCAATCCATGGAATAGCAGCACCAAAACACGCCCACAGCATCCTTCAAAACTTCAACTTCATGACATACATGATTTTGCAACATTGTTGTGGGTGACCAACTGATTTTCCAGCAACCGACTCGTTCGAAATTCGAAAACGCGTCCGTTGCCAGGCAAGCCCATTGTCAATGGGTGCGCACCGATCGGTCCATTGAGGTACAACGCGCACAGGGGTACAACGCGTACCCGCACACATTGAAAGCAATGGGCCGGCCGGAGGCACCGATCGGTCCATTGCAGTTCAACGCGCACAGGGGTACAACGCGTACCCGCACACATTGAAAGCAATGGGCCGGCCGGAGGCACCGATCGGTCCATTGCAGTACAACGCGCACAGGGGTACAACGCGTACCCGCACACATTGAAAGCAATGGGCCGGCCGGAGGCACCGATCGGTCCATTGCTGTTCAACGCGCACAGGGGTACAACGCGTACCCGCACACATTGAAAGCAATGGGCCGGCCGGAGGCACCGATCGGTCCATTGCAGTTCAACGCGCACAGGGGTACAACGCGTACCCGCACACATTGAAAGCAATGGGCCGGCCGGAGGCACCGATCGGTCCATTGCTGTTCAACGCGCACAGGGGTACAACGCGTACCCGCACACATTGAAAGCAATGGGCCGGCCGGAGGCACCGATCGGTCCATTGCAGTTCAACGCGCACAGGGGTACAACGCGTACCCGACACATTGAAAGCAATGGGCCGGCCGGAGGCACCGATCGGTCCATTGCTGTTCAACGCGCACAGGGGTACAACGCGTACCCGCACACATTGAAAGCAATGGGCCGGCCGGAGGCACCGATCGGTCCATTGCAGTTCAACGCGCACAGGGGTACAACGCGTACCCGACACATTGAAAGCAATGGGCCGGCCGGAGGCACCGATCGGTCCATTGCAGTTCAACGCGCACAGGGGTACAACGCGTACCCGCACACATTGAAAGCAATGGGCCGGCCGGAGGCACCGATCGGTCCATTGCAGTTCAACGCGCACAGGGGTACAACGCGTACCCGCACACATTGAAAGCAATGGGCCGGCCGGAGGCACCGATCGGTCCATTGCAGTTCAACGCGCACAGGGGTACAACGCGTACCCGCACACATTGAAAGCAATGGGCCGGCCGGAGGCACCGATCGGTCCATTGCAGTTCAACGCGCACAGGGGTACAACGCGTACCCGCACACATTGAAAGCAATGGGCCGGCCGGAGGCACCGATCGGTCCATTGCTGTTCAACGCATCACTGTATATGTGACTGGCATAGGTCAGCATGCCTGTCTCAGATGGACATATGCCAGCCACAGATAGCTCCCAGGGAGTGAGGGGCACACCTACATCACGACAGCCTGTCCAAACCTTATCATAAGGCATGTAAGGCTGCATTTCCTATTGTGTGTATGTTGGTGTACATGTTGTCCTGTGGGTGTCACCTGTGGGCAGCCACCCCCAGGCTGTGCACGTGTTCATGGGGACAGGATCCAGGGTGTTACGTGTACGTGACCACTGTGATGTGCAACTGTTCATATCTGTGCATGTGTCATGGTCACATTTCACAGTGGTGTTTGTGTATGTCATGTCACATACCCCGTGAGTCCCATGTGGGACGGTATGTTTGAGCCAGGGTGTCCCAGTGGCACAATAGTGATGGCCCTCCACAGTCTTTGTGCATGTAGTGTTTACAATGTCTCTGATTTCATGTGCACAATGGGAGACAGTCTCCACATCCACGTTGTGTGTGCATGGACTCTGATGTTGTGCGTGTGTGTCACAGACGTCCATGGCTCTCCTGCCATGGCAAGTGTGGCCACTACCTGTGGGGGTCATGTTTGTTTTGCTGTGGTGTACACATGATACTCCAGGTGATGCCAGTGTCCATGTGGCATTACAGGGTCCCTGGGAATGTGCCTGTCGTTGAGCTGTGGTGCCTGGGGCACATCTGTCCTCACATGTCACTGGGGGGTGACTTTGACACAGCATCATGATATCCAATGGGCCAACCTGGGACAAATTGATGCCACCTGTAGGACCGTGTTGACAGATGTTGGCCATGTATGTACCATACATGTCGTTCCGGTACTGCACACTTCATGTAGTTGTGCCTCATGATGATGTATGTTGGGAACTTGAGTGTGTTCAATGCCGCATATGTGGGGTGACTGACGATCTTGCTTACTTCTCCTCTGCACTGCAGGGCTCCTGCTGTCCATCGGCCATTCCCAGACCTGGCAACGATGGTGGAACGGGACAGCATCCGACGGTACCGCTTCACCAGGCAGCTGATTGAGGATTTGGCAGTGCAGTTGTCCCCACATTTGCAGCCTGGCCGGCCGTATCCTACAGCGCTGACCCCCAAGGTGAAGGTGATGGCAGCCCTACACTTCTTTGCCACCGGTACCTTCCAACATACTGTGGCGTCTGCTGGTGGGATGTCACAGACCATGTTCAGCCGTGTGCTCCGCGATTTCTTGGCGGCAATGTTGCTCTTCCTGAACCGGTACATATATTTCCCTAGACTGCGACGACTCACTGACGTGAAGAGTGACTTTTATGCCCTGGGGAGGATGCCGCATGTCATTGGCTCCATTGATGGGACACATGTGGCTTTGGTACCACCACAGGCCCAGGAGCAGGCCTACAGGAACCGCAAGCACTACCACTCGGTCAATGCACTGGTGGTGTGTCTTGCAGACATGACCATCACACACGTGTGTGCCCGTTTCCCTGGTTCAGCACATGATGCCTTTGTGATGAGGAGTAGTCGCATCCCCAGGTTGATGGCACAGATGCAGAACCAGCGTGCCTGGCTTGTCGGTGTGTACTGACTTTGTGCCATTGTGTGTGATCTGATCTGTAGTATTCCGCCCACTTTTCCAAGTCAGCTGATGTGCACTTGTCTGTCCGTAGGTGACTCGGGATACCCCAACATGCCGTGGTTGCTGACACCCCTCAGGAACCCTGTGACACCTGCCCAGATGCGCTACAATGAGGCACATGGTCGGACCAGGAGAGTGATTGAGCGGACCTTTGGTCTCCTGAAGAGCCGCTTCCGCTGCCTGGACAAGACCGGAGGGTCCCTCCCATATGCCCCTGCGAAAGTGTGCAAGATTATCATCGTCTGCTGCATGATCCACAACCTGGCAGTGCGGAAGGAGTTGCCTCTCATCCAGGATGACGATGACCAACATCCGCCACCTGTGGAGGATCCTGGCCTGGACCACGATGCCAGTGACGATGATGATGATGATGATGATGGTGATGTCCGCACACAGCTCATCACCAACTTCTTTAGCTGAATGTGAGTATCCTGAGGTGTCATGTGAATGATGTGAGTTGGCATGATGTGTGGGTGGTGCTCTGGTGCTGTTGGAGTGTGTCCATGGGCTACTTGACAGGATGTGTGTTGCGATGTGTGGTGACAGGTGGGCTGTACTCCCCAACAGTGTTGACATGCTAACTTGGTTCTGGGTGGGTATCTTGTAACATGTATTGTGCATGAGTTTTGCTGATCTGTCCTGTACTGCATTGCTTTTGACTGTGTGTCATTTCTGTCCTTCACAGGGTACTTTCAGATTCGTTTGGTCAACTGTGTCCACCGACGACGTGATTGCACATCCAGGCTGGTAGCTGTTGTGTCCCTACAGGTGATGTGCGCCACACCCATGGACTTCCTTCCGTCTACAGTTGTTGACTGTGTGCCCGCTACCAGGTGGGGTTACCTTGCATCTGTAGTGGTTACGGCATGTTGCTACTGTGTAATAAACCTGTGCTTCACTTAGTGATGTGCGTTGTCTGTGGTCACACATTTGACTGCCATTTGCTTACTGCACCTGTGGGCTACTTGACTACAACTGGGAATGGGTGTGGTGTCTGTGCATTGCACCGTCTTCCCTGGCAACATCAGTGTAGGCAATGAGTCAGATGGCCTAGGTGTGTATGTGTTGTGTAGCCCTGGTGGTGTGTCTCCCTCATATGTGTCACGTTGCCTGTACTCACATGCCTGTGTTGTCCTTGCTGTTGCAGTTCGCATACACAGTGTAATTTTGCAGTTCATCATCCCCATAACAGCACCCACGTTGGAATCACGACAGAGGCAAGTATGGTGTATTAGTGTGTTTATTGTGATACATCTGTGTTAATAGTGCATAGGATGGATTGTGCTGTACATGAATCTTGCAATCCCAAGTTCCTAGGTGAATTGAAAGTCCAGGTAGACAGGATCCCCAGTATCGGGGCCACAGTTGTCTGACACATTGTTCCAACTTGTACTCCCCATGCAATGTGTGGGAGTAGTGTTGCCATCAACAGGGTGAACAGTCTGTGCACAAAGGCGAAAATCCAGAACAGGTTCAGGCTTCCTGGGAGTTGCGCTTGGCCATCAGCCTCTCACTTTCCCCTCCTCGGACAACGCCTCTTCTTGGGGGGGGCCCTCAAGTGCAGGCTGCTGCGGTGCAGGGGACTCTCCGCCAGAGTCCTCCTCCCTCCCTGTGGCAGTTGCAGTTTGTTCGGTACCAGATGTTGTTGGCACACAGGGAGGTGTGGACTGGTTGCTGTTCATCTGGCGGAGGCATTGTAAAATGTCCCTGTGCACCGCCGTCATCTCATGTAGTACATCCCACTTGGACTCCACGCGGGACATGTGGGAGTCCACACGTGACATGTGTGACTCCACGTGGGACATGTGGGAGTCCAAGCGGGCATGATGGGCAGCCTGCTGCTGTTTGATGTCTCTGAGGAGCCCCACTACCTGGCTGAGCTCTCCGGTGCTGGACTGGTACGCATCAGCTATGCGTACCAGTTGTGGGTCTTCATGCACACCAGCAACGTCTGCAAGCAGCGACCTCTGTCTCCCACCCCTCCCACCACCCCTGCTGACATGTGCAGTGTGTGCAGTTGCACGCACAGATAACCCTGGTCCACCTTGGGGGGTGGTGGTGGTGGTGGTGTCCATGGCCCCAGGTTGGTCCAGGGTCACTGCGCTGGTGTTGTTCCTTATTCTGTCCATGTCGGCAGGGATGGTATTCGTGGTGACAGTCGTTGGAGGGGTGGGTGCAGGGGGTGCAGCTGGTGGACCTGCTGGTGCTGCAGCTGGTGGTCCTGCTGGTGCAGCAAGTTGACTTGCACCGGATGTGCCAGGTTGTTCATCGTCCGAGGAGGACAGAGGCTGTACGACGCCAGTGAGCTCGGCATCCTCTTGAGCCTGGGACTGGGACTCCTCAGCGTCTGCTGCTGTGTCCCTATCATCACCTGTTTTTGGGAGACACAAACAATGTATTTCATGTTTCTGCAGGCATCAGTGGTTGACACACCTGACAGTTGTGACTGTGCCTCGGGGTGCGGGCCTGTACATTGTATTGTCCTAAGTCGTCACAGTCAGGGGTTGATATTGGTGTGGCACATTGTCCTGCATTATTTGGGCATTTCTATGTATTCTCTGGGGTGTGAACATGGTCTGCATTGATTGTGTTTGGTTGACAGCCAGACCTCCTTCCCACCCACCCACCCACCCAGTCAGTTATCCCACCATGGAACGTGCTTGCATTGCAGGGAGTGGAAGTTGTCTCTCAGGATGTCAGTCAGTGGTGTCCTGCTGTTTGTTGGTGCACAGTTGCCAGCAGGGCCTTGTGCTCCCCACAGCAGTAGCCAGTATCAGCCATCTTGTGAGTCCTTCTCCACTCCCTGTGATGTGAGCATGGTTCAGGGTGGTGTTGATGGGACAGTTGTGGGGGTGAGCTATGTCTGTGACTACGACTCCCATCATGCTATTGCCTCCACCCCCTTCCCAGCATGCCCATGCTTCCTTCCTTTTGACTCTGCTTCCCTGTGGGGTGGGCTGGCTGTGCTGACAGGATGGCTGGGAGTGTTGTCCTGGCAGTTGTTTGGCTAAGAGTCCCAAGAGTGTCCCTGTGCTTCACACAACATAACCCAGGGTGGTGGTGCTTTGTGGGATCTTGTGTTAGGATGGAGGGCATTGCATTCTACCAGGTGGGTACTGTGGAGTTTGTGTTGGGGGGGGTGAGGGGAGGTGCTGGTGACTATAGTCAGTGCTGCAAGTCCCCCTTCCCACCCAGCCAGCCAGATATCCCACCATGGAACGTGCTTGCATTGCAGGGAGTGGAAGTTGTCTCTCAGGATGTCAGTCAGTGGTGTCCTGCTGTTTGTTGGTGCACAGTTGCCAGCAGGGCCTTGTGCTCCCCACAGCAGTAGCCATTGTCAGCCATCTTGTGAGTCCTTCTCCACTCCCTGTGATGTGAGCATGGTTCAGGGTGGTGTTGATGGGACAGTTGTGGGGGTGAGCTATGTCTGTGACTACGACTCCCATCATGCTATTGCCTCCACCCCCTTCCCAGCATGCCCATGCTTCCTTCCTTTTGACTCTGCTTCCCTGTGGGGTGGGCTGGCTGTGCTGACAGGATGGCTGGGAGTGTTGTCCTGGCAGTTGTTTGGCTAAGAGTCCCAAGAGTGTCCCTGTGCTTCACACAACATAACCCAGGGTGGTGGTGCTTTGTGGGATCTTGTGTTAGGATGGAGGGCATTGCATTCTACCAGGTGGGTACTGTGGAGTTTGTGTTGGGGGGGGTGAGGGGAGGTGCTGGTGACTATAGTCAGTGCTGCAAGTCCCCCTTCCCACCCAGCCAGCCAGATATCCCACCATGGAACGTGCTTGCATTGCAGGGAGTGGAAGTTGTCTCTCAGGATGTCAGTCAGTGGTGTCCTGCTGTTTGTTGGTGCACAGTTGGCAGCAGGGCCTTGTGCTCCCCACAGCAGTAGCCAGTGTCAGCCATCTTGTGAGTCCTTCTCCACTCCCTGTGATGTGAGCATGGTTCAGGGTGGTGTTGATGGGACAGTTGTGGGGGTGAGCTATGTCTGTGACTACGACTCCCATCATGCTATTGCCTCCACCCCCTTCCCAGCATGCCCATGCTTCCTTCCTTTTGACTCTGCTTCCCTGTGGGGTGGGCTGGCTGTGCTGACAGGATGGCTGGGAGTGTTGTCCTGGCAGTTGTTTGGCTAAGAGTCCCAAGAGTGTCCCTGTGCTTCACACAACATAACCCAGGGTGGTGGTGCTTTGTGGGATCTTGTGTTAGGATGGAGGGCATTGCATTCTACCAGGTGGGTACTGTGGAGTTTGTGTTGGGGGGGTGAGGGGAGGTGCTGGTGACTATAGTCAGTGCTGCAAGTCCCCCTTCCCACCCAGCCAGCCAGCCAGATATCCCACCATGGAACGTGCTTGCATTGCAGGGAGTGGAAGTTGTCTCTCAGGATGTCAGTCAGTGGTGTCCTGCTGTTTGTTGGTGCACAGTTGCCAGCAGGGCCTTGTGCTCCCCACAGCAGTAGCCAGTGTCAGCCATCTTGTGAGTCCTTCTCCACTCCCTGTGATGTGAGCATGGTTCAGGGTGGTGTTGATGGGACAGTTGTGGGGGGCAATATGTGTGACTGCGACTCCCATGATGCTATTGGCTACACTGACTTGGCCAGCATACACAGAATTCCTTCCTTTGAGTGGTCTTCACTGTGTGTTGGTGTTGTTGTGGTGGCTACATGTGTGGATGTGTGTGTTAGTTCTATTTGTGCCACTAACTAGCTGTAGTTGTGGTTGTGTTTGTACATGTGTTGGCACAGTTGGATGTGACTTTTTTGATGGCATGTGTTGTGTTTATCTGACTGACATACACATTTTGGGATGATTCTGTTCTAGTTGCTGTGTAATTGCTATGAGTGCATGGTTTGACTCTCCCTTGACAGTGATGTGTGTGTTTTGTGGCAGTTTATTGTGTACATTTGTTGTGTACTCACCAGGCTCTGGGATGTTCTCTAGTCCATATACGCTCACTGGCGGAAGGATGGCCCGCACCTTCTCCTCCCAGGGCCTGAGGTATATTGGCTTGGCAGGAGGGCCACTGCCGGTGTGTTGGCTGTTGATGTAGTCTATCTTCAGCAGGTCCCGTACCCTCCTGCGCACGTCATACCACCTGTTCTGGATGTCCGTCTTTGTGCGCCGACATGGTGATTGGGCGTTCACCCTGTTGATGATCCTCTCCCACATCTTGGTTTTCTGCGACATGGGGGTCTGTTGGACCAGAGTGCCAAACAGCTGTGGCTCCACCCTGAGGATCTCGTCTACCATGACTTCCAATTCACTATCTAGGAACTTGGGATTCTTCTTGGGGGGCATGGTGATGGGTGGTGATGGTGGGTGATGTGTGTGTTGGTGTGCAGGTGTGGGTGTGTGTTGTGCTGGGTGTATGTGAGGTAGGTATTTGTTGGTGTGCTGATGGTGTGTGGCTTGTGTGAGGGATGAGCTGTGGGTGTGTGGTTGCTTTCTCTTGGGTGCTGGCAGTGGAATGGCATTTGCAAAGGCTCATGGTAGTGATTTGTGTCCTTTATATAGGTGGAGTTGTGGGTGTGTCTTTGTTCTCTGTCCCCACCCCCCCAGTATTTATTGGCTTGGTAATTGCTTGTTTGGCCTTTTTTTGGTTGATTTTTCCTTTGTGCTGTTTGTGTATGTTGGAAACGTTCTTGTGACCGAGTCGGACCCTGCATTGGTCTCGTACGGTGTTTTCCGTTTCGTTCACGCTGTGTTTGTGCAGTTTTGTATGCTGCGTACGCGTCGGTCGCGGTGTATTGTGTTGCTTCGGCTCGGTTTTGTATGCGTGTCGGTCGTACGGCTTGTCCTCCGTCCGACTCGGTCGTGTTTTCGCGCCTTGCATCGTACTTTGCGGTTTGGAGTTGGCGGGTACGATTCGGTCGGATTTGTTCCGGGTGCGTGTCGGTCGGTTGGATTCGCGTGTTTTTCCGGCCGGATTGCTATTTTCCGAGCGGCTCGGTCGGTCGGCTTGGTTTCCTAACGTGTCGGTCGGATTTATCGCGGCTTGCATCGTACTTGGAGTGTCGGGCGCCACTGGTACGTGTCGGTCGGTAATTTTTCCGGCTCCGAGTCGGTCGGTGCTTTTTCCGGCCCGAATCGGAATCGACCCCTTAGTGTCCATCTTGGGATTTGTACACTAAGCAACCTCATTTTAAAGGTGACAAGAGACTCTCTGGAGAGATTCCAATGCTGTTTACCCAACATAATTCTTTAAGGTTTTTGTTTTAGCTCCTTGTTTTAACTCATTATTTTAGTTTATTATTTGTTTCAGACCCTTTGCCCTTGAGTTCATTCCAACATCACTGTGTATATCCCATTCCCGTGGTGGCGGTTTTTAAGCGAGGGAGAGCTGGTCCATGCTGTCCCCGCAATAAGTCAGTCACAAACCTTATTGATGTCTAACCAGCCTTGTGGAGTACCTGACACCATTCTGCATCACAGGGAATCTGAAATAATATTGTAGCTGGATTCGGTACCATGGAACAACATCTGATGACTATGCTATTAATTTTCTGTAAGTCCTGCACAATTCTATACTTGCTGTTAGGCTTCTGCAAGCCCATAATCGACAAGCTGCAAGGACTTCCAACTATTTCTCTCAAAATTCCTTGTTTTAATATTGATTCAATAATAGGAGTGATTCCAGCCACTGTCTCAAGCATTAAGATTGTATGATTGCATTCTCGGAAATACTGCATTCAGTTTAATTGCTATTCGAACAGGTTCTACACCTCGGATAAGCCCGATGCCCTTACCCGAAAAATCCCATACTTCAGGCTTTACAGTATCTCGTAGATTAGAAGTTAAATACTCTACCGCTCTTACAGGGTACAATCCAGCAGCTATTTCTCATCTGGCCACTTTAAATTCAACATCTTCATCATGTGTTTGGAATTCAACACCATCCGGTATACAGTAAATAGTGCAATTTAATTTGTACCAGGGATCCCTTCCGAACAGATTTACAGGACTTGAGTCACACACAACAAACTGGTGATCTTCTTCAAATGAGCCTATTTTTATAGGAAATTTCTTAGTAACAGGATTAGTTATTTGATTATTTGTGACACCTACAACTTGGATCTTCTTTCCTGAGAGGGGTAGGTCAGGGACTTCTGCTGTTCTAACAGTGGAATGGGTAGAACCTGTGTCAATCAGAAATGACAGCTGGTGGTCATTTACCTCGCCTTCTACAAATGGACCACTCTAGTCTACCTCTGTCTGCCCATAGTACGCAGTCTTTCTACCCCCCTCAGCTACCGTCATTGTGATTTTTTTAAAGAGTCAAAGATTTTGTTTTAGGAACATAGGAAATTGTTGGAATGAATTCTCATTTTGGAAAGGATTCTGGTTTGCTCTTGGTGCTTAATTCATATTAAATCTAAGTTTACCAATGCTTTGTGCGGCCATTGGAGCTTGTGGGAGCTGCATCATAGGGACTTGTGACTGATTTGGTGCTTGCATTCACTGAACTGAGACCTGAACTGGAACATTTTTATGTTTTGTATTTGCCCATCACCTCTTACTCGGTTAGGATTCTGTCTACACTCCCTCTTCCAATGCCCGAGCTTGTTACAATAATGACAAGGCGTCGACTTCTTCAATATTGCAATATCTACTCCTGAATTTGGATCACCCGAAACACCTTGACCTCTTCCCTGTGGAACACCAACTACTCCTTGTGCCATTCGACTTCCATTCTGGAAAGCAACACCTTGCATTCCATCGACATTTCCTACATATGGCTGATTTTAAAAACCCTTTCTGAACCAGCTTCGTCTGTGCAAGCATACATTTCTCCTTAAGCATTTTCTGCTTCACCTCTTGTTCATCACAACAGTACTTAGCATACCTCAGGATCTCATTTAAAGGTTTAGTCTGCCAGCAAATCACATTCTGTTGTATGTACACACTAATCTCTAGTCGCAACCAAAGAATGAACTGTGACACAAAACTCCCCATTGCTCCCTTTTCGAGAATTTCTTGTCCACTGTGCTGTTAGAACACGTGTAACAATCGCTCACAATAAGCGTGCACTGATTCTTTAGTTTCTTGAGTTGTTCTGTTAATTTTCAACCAATCAATGTCCCTTGCAGGTACCTTTCCCCTCAAAAAGGTAATCACCTCACTGTACTTTGTCATCACTATAGGTGAGGGTGCATGGGCACGTGCATCTCCTGGGGCTTCTGTACGTGGCCTTTGAACAGCTATCTTGCATTCAGCCCATAAATCGCGCGGTACCACAATGTCGAAAAAAATATTCAAATCCATCCACAGAACCTTCAAAATTTTCGCAAACCTGTCAACCTGTGTATACCACTGGGCAGGAGTCCCTCTTAGTGTAGGAAAGGTGTTCGTAAATGTCGCAAGATCACCGCGACTCCATGGCACATGTACATACACCTCCACATAGGGAATGTTCAAGCCTTATCCTCATCTGGGGGTACTGGAGGCGGTTTACCATTTACCTTTGTAGTATCTGATTGTTTCTTTTTTCTTCCCCTGCTTCTTTGCCCATTTACTCTCTAATCTGTCAAAGTTACTCCTCTGTAGAATGCACTTAAACAGTTCAGCAATGTACAACTTCATTCCGGAAGATCGCATAGTGACAATTGCCTCATCATCTATCTGTACCCTAAAACCTTTATGCAAAGGAATACTCTTAGAGAGATCTACTTCATACTTCTCTACTAATTCTGTCAGCCTATCATGTTTAGTAGCCGCACGCCATGTAATTTCCTTACTCAGATATATCAGCTCATTTTCCTGGTATTGGTTCATATGTGAAATATCTAGACTTCGTCTAATTAATTCTTTGAACTCCACTTTCAATTTTGGTACATCTAAAGTTCTCACTTTTTCTTAGGTCGTAGATGATCTCTCTTTATCTACTGTTCCCGTATTCTCAAGAGTTTTCTCAAAGCACTGGGGCAGAATTTCATTATCGAATGGTCCTGTTTCCCCCTGTGCAACTGGAGTTTTAAAAACAATACTTCTTCCTTCTCTTAAAGACTGAACATCTGATGGTGGGGTCTAAGCAACAATTTGCGAGTTTTGCTGCATCGGGGTACATCATGTCGTGGCTACTCCTCCTTCAGCTCCTGGAACAACAGGATTCGGAGCAATGTTTATTGGTGCAGGTGGAACGGGAATTGCCAATGTCTGAGCCCATACAACTTGTGACACTCGTGCAGGAACAGTCACAATAGAAGCTGCAACACCTGGAGCAATTACAGTAGTAGCTGCTTCGGCAGGTGCAGTTGCAATTGGAAGAGTTGGAAGCGGTCCCCCAATCGAAAATTACATTCGGGTGAACAAGGGCGGTAGCCACTGTACCACTAGAGCTTGTAGCATTTTTTGGACCTGATGATGGAGCAACATATGGTGGTGGACGTGAGGACAACAGAGCATTTAAAATGTCGTCCCGGGAATCACAATCAGTGTCTGTTTTTCTTGAAGGCTCCTCATCATCATTTCCCTGCCTTTGATTCTTTCTAGGCTTACCTGTTGTCCATGCAGGGTACAGTCTAGCTCCCTCAACTATACATTTTCTCCATCTTTACTGTTCCTCATCCTATTTAGCATCAGCTTAATTACGGACTGGTCTCCTTTCTCTGTTCTGATATCTTTCTTTCTTTTTGGCATGAGCTGCATTCTACCAAGAATTTAATGCTTTATACTATGTGGGTCTAGGAGGCGGTTTCATCTCATATATGTTTCCTCTTCAATTTTCAATAATCTTTAAATCAAAATCCCATATAGTTGAAATCTTAATGCTCTCTCTTTTTCCGTGATCTTGTGCCATTGACAAAGCCACAAACATGTATGGAGCCCTAAATTTGTCACCATATAATGACCTGGCACAACTTACTGTGGAGCCTCCTCGCACTCATGGACAGGGACTCGCACATCACCTTTCATTAAATCTATAAGGGCTTTAAAGCATTTCATGATTACACCAATTTAGCAATAAATGAGCAAAACAAAAAATGTATTCAACAATTTTCAATGTTTTTGTTAAATTCACAGTTCAGTACACATCAATATTCACACAGTCCTATCACAATTAGGCACCTGATATCCCACCAACCAATCCCAACGCCACACTGTTCACCAGTTGACCTAGCCCAGTGCAGAACTTTCTGACACGATTCTCACAATCGTTTACAATTTTCTCAAACACTAAATTTGATAACTTTAAGCAAGCACAACAAACAAATAACTCTTACCTGCTCCACTTAAGAAGCCAACGTAGTTCATTCATACAAGAATCAAAATATTATCTTGTTCTGACAATTCATGAGCAACATATAAGAAAGGCAAGTATATTTCTTCCAACTCTTTCTTCCTAGGCCATGTTGACTTAATGTATCCTAACATCTTTTGAATTTCTTGATAATTTCCACAACCAGTTTTCCATCGACTCTCTACAATGCATACTTTGGATACTTCACAAATCGATACAACTTTTTCTGTATCATTATCCTCAACAACATCTTCACAATCATCCACTGGGAGCCTAGACAGACAATCTGCAAAAATGATTTTCACTCCTGGAATATATTCAACTTTAAAATGAAACTCTTGCCATCTATATTGCCAGATAGCAATCCTGGAAGTCGCCTTCCCACACCCTTTTGTAGTGAATAAGTCCACTAATGGTTGATGATCCGATCTGATATCTGAATTTTGTACTATATACATATTTCCGCAAATATTCAATTTCCCAACAGCATTCTAAAGTTTCCTTTCCTAATGTTGAACGGTAACTTCGGCACCCCTTAATGGTCTAGATGCAAACACAATCGTGACTAATCTCCCTTTGTGGTTTTTGCATCAACACTGTCCCACACTTACATTACAAGCATCTGACACAATAATTGAATTACATCTAATGTCATATGTTGATAAAGTAGGAGTTGACGCTATCTCAGATTTTAATCTCTTGAATTCAGCCACACACTTCTCGTCCCTTACAAATCAAATTTCTCACATTCATCATTTTGTTTGCAAATACAGGTATGAATTTGGCATGATATTCTGCCAACTTGAGATATGATCTTGATTATCCTTATTTTTCGGGTCAGGTGACTCTTTTATTGCCTTGACTAAACTGCGTTTAGGTGAAATACCATGTTTGCTAATGCTGTGACCAAAATAATTTACTGATTCCACTTCAAATTCACATTTCTTTCTAGTCAAGATGAGACCATTTTCTTTTTCTGCATGTTGTTGTTTCATATTCCCAAAGACTAAAATGTCGTCCTGAAAATACAGCACGTTCTACACATTACTCTTTGAAAAATCAAAAATTCTGAAATCAGTCCAAACGGCATCCTCTTATATTTGTACACACCTTCAGATGTTATAAACAAAGTGTACTGCTTGCTTTCCTTATCCAGTGCTTTCTGATGGTACACACTGGATAAGTCCAACATACAGATGCTCCTTTCAACATGAAGAACATGTCCCCTATAATTGGTAAAGGGTGTCGATCAACCCATACACAATCATTTAAGTCTCTTAAGTCAACACACAATCTGACCTTTCCGTTAGGCTTGTTCACAACCACCACAGGGTATAACCATTCGGAGGATTCAAACTCCTCTATTATGTCTTGTTGTATTAACTTACCCAATTCTTCCTTCAATGTACCCCTCATAGCTAATGGTATATTTCTCACCTTGTGCACTTTGGGTATCACATTCTGTTTTAATACAATTTTGTGCCCAACATTTTTCAAAAGTCCCAATTGTGACGAAAATACTTTAGGAAACACCCTTTCCCAATCAGTTGCTTTATCCTCATTAATTTGCAAAATCAGGTCACTATACCCCAACACTTGATCAGGATGATTAAAATCAGGTGTGATCATGAAATCTCTTTGTTGAGGCCACCCTAATAAACAAGACCCATCCCTTGCCACATATACTTTTGCTTCAATAGTTTTACTTTTACAGCTTAGCTTAGAAGGAAAGTATCCTAAAACATCAATGGGTTTGTTCCCATCGCCAACCAATTTAATATCTGGTGGTGACAACTGTAAATCTGGAAATTCGTTTAACCAGTTGTCGCCAATCAAGGTATGTCTAGCTCCTGAATCTCACGGCACACCTTTACAAAGTCCACACAGGCCACCGCTGTGCGCGCACTGTCATTAATATTGAGATATACCCCTGTCTGAACATAGTACGCAGCACGCCACAGAAAACATGGATTACGAAGAAATATCAAATTTAACCGAACTAAGGGCAGAAACGTTTGCCTTCGCCAATGATGAAGCCACGAGAATCTATGCACTTATTCAGGAAGAAACCACTGACTTCACCATCAATCGCACAAAGGAACAAAATATTCGACAACCATTGTATCTATCAAAAAAGAGATAAACCAAAGGTTACACGCAAGCACTATGATAAAGTACCATCGAGTGCAAAGAATACCGAGAGGACTGAGAATCCCCTCAAACCATACCTATGCAAAAATGTACAGAAATTCAAGGACCGTTGGTTTGCCATATTGAACAAGTGTTCGTTGGATTTAATTTTGTTAATAATTGAGGAGTTATCAAACATACTTGAGGAACTCACAAAGGAAATATCTACTATCAAAGCAGAACTTGACAAGTCCATGCCAGCAGAAGAGTGGGCAAAAACTTTGGAAGACATCAATAACCAACTACAGCGACATACCCAAGAAGTGAACGAAAGGAAAATTCATAAATTCCGCAGGGATACGATTGATTATAAACTAGTGGAGGTATATACGTGGGCCGACATATACGCTAAACGCAGGCAAAACAAACCGTATACCCAAAACACAGACACATCTTCGTCTGAGAGTGACACTATAAGTCAACCAAGGAACATACAAACCCCAACCACATCTACAGCGCTGTCTAACCTACCCATAACAACAGGAGTGTCTTCTTCTTTTTAGAGGTAGGCCCAGCAGATCAGGACGACCCAGGCGGAGCAAAAGAAAAAATCAAAGAAAAGGAGAAAGAGCAACCGCAAACATGCACGACTACGGCAAAGAAAGACAAGGGCAAGAAAGGGGGTCACTAGATAATCTAGTCATAAACATCTCAGATTATCATTTTTCTGAATTGGAATTAAAAACACTACAAAAGGGGACATCATTCGTACCCACCACCCATACCAACGGTTTAGAATTAGACATCAGTTTTTTCAAACTCATGAGGAAATTGAGATTGCGACACTTTTTTGAAAACATAGTCATTGACCGTCCGGCTTCCGAAGAGGATCCTTTGAAGGGATTGAAAGTGAAAAGCACCTATATGGCTCCCATAAGCCATAAAAGCCTGAACAGGTTTGAATTACTTGTCAAACAAGATATTTTGAGATTAAACTTCCAGAAAAAACCTAAACGGAATAATCTCACAGAGAAGGAAATAGGGATTTTAAAATCCATAGCCCAGAACACAACCATCACGTGTCAAAAAGCTGATAAAGGAGGAGCGCTAGTAGTCTTAAACACCAGTCATTACAACACAGAGGTGGAAACCCATCTACTGGATCAAGACACATACATAAAGCTGGATACAAATCCCACACAACAGTACCTGGAGGTACTAAAATCAATCGTTCACAGAGCCCATGACCAAGGAATTAGCAATGAAAAGACACATTTTTTTTTTTATACAACCGAATCCAAAAAGTTCCACTATATATATGGTACCAAAAATACACAAAGACCCTCTAAAACCACCATTTCGTCCAATAGTATCTACACGAGGAAGCCTACATGAGCCAATAGGCAAGTTTTTAGATCAGTACCTGCAACCAAGTGTTGTAAAAATGAGCACATTCATAAAAGATACAACGGACTTTTTGAACAAAATCAATCAGATCACCATCAAGGAAGATGAATCAATACTACTATGCACAATAGATGTCAAATCGTTGTACACGTCAATTCCACATCAATCGGGAATAGACGCTGTGGAACACACTCTGCTACATACCGACTATGAAGAAGGATTAAAGGTATTTTTGATGGAGCTCTTACATTTCACTTTATTGCACAGCTATTTTAAATGGAAAGAGGACTGGTTTCTACAGAAGACTGGCACTTCGATGGGCAATTACACAGCACCATCATACGCAAACATTTTCATGAGCCGGTTTGAAGAGGAAAACATATTGTCAGAACAGACATGGAAATCTCACATAAAAATATTTGTAAGATTCATTGATGACATCTTCATACTATGGAACGGCACAAAAACGACACTTAATGATCTAATATCCAAACTGAATCGGATAGACGATAGAATTCAGTTTACACATGAGATTCAAGATCAGACTATAACATTTTTGGAAATCACAAAAACCACCATGGGCCTTGAAACGGATTTGTACAGAAAAGCAACAGACAGAAATAACACTCTCTCATATGAAAGTTTCCATCAACAATCGCTTAAACATCATTTGCCTTATACCCAGCTCTTGAGGGTACAAAGAATAGTATCTAATCCAGAGAAAAGTGAAGATCGCATAGATAGCATGCTACACAGATTCAAAGAACGAGGATATCCGGAACAAGTATTAATGCAGGCCAAAGCACGATGTCAACTCAAATCAAGAGAGGAATTATTACTTGTTAAAGAAAAACCGATACAAGACCGAATGACAGTAGTGTCCAAATATTCCACAATGAGTAACGCATATAAAAGAATCATCAGAAAACATTGGTCAATACTCAAACTAGAACCGGACTTTAATCAAATTTTCAATCAGGAACCTATATTTGCGTACACCAGGGGAAAGAACCTGGGTGGAATCATTAAAAGTCCCATCAACCAAGTCCCACAATCATCATACAAAGGAACCATCCCATGTTGGAATTGTAATAACTGCCACAACGTCATAACGGGTTCAATCATAAGCCATCCCATGAAGGGACATAAAATCAAATTAAAGGTGAACGCTACCTGTGACACATCTAACGTGGTTTATATGCTCAAGTGTCTATGTGGGACAAACAGAAAGAAAAATAAAAACACGAATAAACGAGCACAAGAGCAACATAAGAACAAAACAAATCAAATCAAAAGTGGCAAGTCACTTTATTGAAGTGGGACATAACGTTTGCCAATTAAACTTTTGCATTCTGGAGACCATGGAAAGATGTGAAGTTATTACAACGTGAGAACTATTGGATTCGGAACCTAAACTCGCTAAAACCCCATGGGATAAACGAACGCATGGAGTTTCAATGCTATCTTTAAACATGACATGTTTAATTTTCATTTTTTACTTTCATTTGGAATTACCATACCACGCTTGAAGTAACCTTTGTTGTATTATAATCTATATTATAATCTTTCACTTCAGACACTTTTCTGAAATATAGCACCAAATTTTTGTATGCCCTACACTACGTGTACTAATCATCACCGAACCAGTTCAACATGGCCGCTACACTCAGTTTCACGGCCCAGTCCTATCTTTAGCTCTGTGACGTGCGTAGGTTCGTCACTTTGTAGTATTAACGCTGATTCACTTCCGCTATAATAGATCACCGACACACACGACTAGAATTAATCATCACACTAACTTCTAAGGAGAAAACCGCTAGCGTCCAGGTTTACAAGTGAGTTATCCAAAACATTTGCTTAGCGCGCTCAGTAACTTTCTACCAAATAAGACATATTAGAAACGTTTGCGCACTTTTTGAGCGTATTAAAACAATTTCACTTAACTTAACCTGATATTAGCGAGCACTAATAGAAGCAGGTATCGCACTATTCCAGCAGCACGGTATCTATCCAGATTGATAGCCTCTTGATCAATTTCTTTTTAAACACGGGCCATAGAGTCGTCATGCACAATATGGTTCACACGCTGCACCCTTTTAGCGTTTTAACATCGTGAAGTGATGTTCCTACCTTTTCTCACCATTTCACCCACGGGCACCCCCTATCACTTGACGTTTTTATATACAATTATGCAGTGGTCCTTCCTGTTCAGTGAAACATGTTAATTCAATTCAATTTAATTCATAGATCGTCCCCGGATGAAGGCCATCATGGCCGAAATGCATTGGGACAAGGAATAAACGAATGTAAATTGATATTAATGCATTCTGGAAAATGCAGTTCAAACGATTGATAAAGAAGATATAGTGTTGTGACGTAACAATACAATGAACTTCTGACATAAAAACGGAGTACTTTGATTTATTTAACAAATATTTAAAAACTATTTGAGGAAATTCTAATAACTGTTGAAACCCATTTGGGAACCTGCAAGCCAGTGCCCGGGGGACATACCCCACGACATGGGGATGCGGCCAGGTAGCTCCTGAATCTGCCATTACCTTTATTTCTTTGCTTCTTATATTGACAACACTAAAAGGGGCATCCTTTTCCTTCTCATTACCTTCATATATACTTAATACATATTCCTCTATTCCATTTTCTGGTTCATGATTGCTCTCCTGTATAAAATTTGTTTTTTGTTTGTTTCCCTAACTCCCACTCTCTGTAGGCTTATTTTTACTTTTGCACATCCTTGCATAATGTTTCTTAGCCCTACAATATCTAGAAATCTGACCTATTGCTGGGCACAATTTATCATTGGCCAGGTGACCTGCAAACACGCATTTAAAACACATCCATTCCTTCATATCAGTACTTTGCGTAGAAGATTCTGTTTTAACCTTCCCTTTTCCCGACACTTTGTCTTCCACATTACATTTTTTAATCAATTGTACTTCGGCTGATTTTTTTGCTGTGAACTCCTTCATGCCTAACTTCATTTCTTCAAAATGATGTGCCACATCTATAGCTTTACTTAATGCCAAATCACTCACTGACAATAGTTTTTCTTGTAACTTTGTATCAGCTATCATATGTACCAATTGAATTCATCCATGAAATGAAGCATAATTATACTTGGTTGCTAAGATTCTTAAGTCATTAACAAATACATCGACTGATTTGACGCATACTCAGAAATTTGTGTTGCACAACTACTTCGTTGATTTTTTTTGTATATAAATTATCCAATAGTTTTATAGCTGATTCATACATGTCTATCTGTTCTCCTTCATCCTCTTCCAGTACCATTGTTGGTGGTAAGTGATATAACACATACCTACCTTCTGCACCTAATTTTTTTTTTCAAGATGGCCAATTTCTGTTTGTCAGTATACACATCGCCCCCATTTGCTTCTATATAAGGCTCAAACCTAATTTTCCATGGTCTCCATTACAATATGGATCTCCTGGTGTAGGTAAAAATGGTACTGGTGCATTTATGCCATCCATCTATATTAATTACCAAGAAAAATATACCTTATTAAATTCTAACTATTTATGCTCTCTGGTGGGAGAATCCCTGATTTTTAATACAAAAATACAGTGTTTGCAATGGTGTGTGAATCACCGAGGTGTTACCAACCAAACACATATATCAATCTTTTGTATTCAGACTGGTGTATTCCCATGCAATGTTCACACTGGTGCGAATCACTGAAATTTTACAATTAGTACCAGTGTCTGCACAGGTGTGCAAATCACCGCTTCAGAGTATTTTGCTTTTTCAAAGATGGCCGCCGGCAAAGTTGACTGTTCATACTGGTGTACAAATCACCGAAATATGAAATTAATACTGATATCCGCACAGGTGTGCAAATCACAGAAATTTTAAAATTAATACTGATCGTCCCACAGACGTGCAAATTACCACTTCACAATAACACACACAGCCTTCTCCCAAATTGGCTACCGGTTGTGCGCGTTGCTGAATCTTAACTCCTGTTCCACTACTGTGTGCGTATATCACAGAGACTGCCAAGTACCCTCCTAAAATGGCCACCAATCGTGCGCATTCCGTTCTCACTGCCCCACTGGATTCAAGCTAGCCTGGCTGATGAGGGGTGATGCCCCAAAACCGGTCCTAGGATGCTTGTTACCGGTCCAGGGAGGACCTGGCTTGGCAGTTCAGGCTGGACTGTTCCCATCAGGAACAGAGTCAAGACTGATTTGCATATGGCTGGTTACAAACTGGGGTGGGGTGGTGAGCAAAAGAACAATGGATTAAACCCAGATCTTTGTGACTGGGGGTGAATGTTTGCACTGTTCAGCATTCTGTCCATCAATTGTCCCTTCTGCATCCATCTGAGACTATGGCAGTTGATACAGCTTCGCCTTACATAATTTCTGGACTTAAGCATTCAGCTCCATCGTCAGGGTTCACCTTCTACTGCACAGGTGACTTGCAGTCAAGGAGAGAGAACTAGACGTGTGTTTAAAGAGGGGGGGGGTCACAGTTGTCTGGCAGTAAGTGACCTCCGTAGGAGAGAAAGGAAATAGTGGAAGGACATGAGTATTGGATAAGGCAAGGCAGGAAAACCACTTATGACCTTTGAGCACTTGGTAGCTAATCCTAACTTCTGATCCTCTGCTTCCTTACACATCCTTGAATCACTTTCCGCTATCCATGTGCCCAGTTCCTGCTTCATTCTGACTCTGGTCCTTTTCCTATCCTACCCTTTATAGGCCTGCAGCCCTCTTCTGTCTGATTATTTCCATTCTCCCTTTTCTCAGTTCTCTGCTTTTCCACTGTCCTCACGCACGCATCTCACCCAGAGATTCAGTATACGTTTTAAGAGAACTCATCAAATTTTGTGCTTAAAATTGTGGATGTCAGTCCACATTTTTGGAAGTGTAAACACCTCCTTGCCTAAAATGTTGGTGTGAATAACTCTCCAGAGAAAAAAAGGAGGAAATCTGTGGTTGCCAGGTGACATTCTCATGTCAGATGTCTTTCAATTTTGAAAGCAAAAAAGAAAAGGTGCTTGGTCAATAGTATTTGAAAGATTCTCAGACTGAGCCACGAGAGCATATTGATGAATGCAGGCAGATGTTGAAGCCAAAAATAAATAGCAATCAAACAGCTCATATTACGTCATTGGGGCAGACGCTGGAATTCGTAGTTTAAATGCATTGCAAATTAGGAATTTTCTGACTTCCTAGTTGTTATATTTTTAGAGGATGTAGCTGGGTTTCGGTGCTAGTGATGAAAACTGATGGGTGACCCCAGGCGCCACTCGCTATCTCCACTTGAGGCGAGTGGCAAATAAGTGACGGGTGACATGGCTGCCGGAGAATGATGGACTAAGGGTACCAGTAAATGGCTGCAGGGAGGTTTGTATGGCATCCACTGCTGATGATCAATACATGTAAGGAGTTAGTGTGCCTCATCTCTGTGCTCAGAGCCTCGGCAAGGAAAGTCGATGGAGTATGAACCAAGCAGGGCACCTGCAATAGGGGATAATGGCACAACCTTGACAATACACGACACTTTAGCACTGTGCAGCTATAGAAACATGAGGAACCAGAATATACAAATATACACATTATCATTTACTAACTTTGAGAGGGAAGCACATGTTAGTGCAAGAAAGCAAAGTGCAACTATGCACATTGTCAAAATAGGCCCTAATAGACACGCTGCTAGCCAGGAATGTACAGCATCTCGTTTCTATCGGGAAGAGGATGGCGGTCGACCCATATGCATTTGTTCACATCCCTGAGGTCAACACACATGCATATGCTTTCATTCGGTTTCCTAGGGATCACAAATGGACTCAACCACTCAGAGGCTTCTATTACTTCGATCACGCCTTCCTCACACAACATCTGTAGTTTCTCTTTCAATAAGCCCATCAAAGCCAGTGGTATGTTCCGCACCTTGGACACAGCTCCTTTCTTTAGCACTATCCGGTGTTCAAATTTCTTCAAACACCTCAAATGTTTTCCAAATAAACTTAGAAACATTGTGACCCACTCATTCACCACATGGGATGCGGTCAGCAATACTTTCCTAGGGTGATTTCAATTCAAGATCATCCCCAATGCACATTGCTCCTTCCATCCTAAAAAGGACCTCCCCTTTTCAATCACACAGTGATGACTAGGTTGAAGAGCAACAGTGACATCACGCATCTCTGTCTCACACAGGTCCTGACTTCAAAGCTGTACTTGGCATCTCCCACCTTGAGGGTAAAATTATCATAGAAGCTCTTGATGAACTATCTGCAGTGGTATGCCATGGGCTCTCAGTATACACCAGAGGCTGTCACAGTGGATACTGTCAAAGGCTTTCTCAAAATCATTGAATTTTGTGTATTGTTGAGTCTGCCATGCCTTGCACTGCTCTATGATGTTGCGTAGAGTAAGGATCTGATCAACACACCCTCTGTCCTTGCGAAACTCAGCCGCCCTTTTCTTAACTGTTTGTCCATGGCATCAGAAATGCGCTGTATAATAATTTTCAACAGGATTTTAATCAGGGTTGACAGAAGGGTGATTCCACGCCAGTTGCTACAGTTGGTAAATGCTCCCTTCTTTAAAATCTCTACGATGATGCCTTGGTTTCAATGGGACAAGTTACTTACCTTCAGTATCGCCTTATCTGGTAGAGACATGATCTAGCCACAGATCCCTTACCTTTGAGTCTCTCAGGCATCAGACTGGATCCGAAAGATTTTTCTTCGAGCAATACCCTTGCGCGCCGGTAGGTGGTGTCAGTCGGCTCTGCGTGAAGTCGTCGTCTCCGCCGTTGTGATGTCTGCATCACCTATATAGGCACCATCTCAGCGGGCTGACGTCAGTTACTTTCACGACTTTCCATGCCAGGAGCACGGAGCCATGAAGTGCACTGACATTGGTGTCTTTTAAACAACTAGGGCCCTGAAAAGGAATAGCCCTGACCCTAAAAACATATCCGCAGTGCTGGGAGGACGGGTGGGTCGGCTCGATCAGGAGTCTACCAGATAAGGCGTTACCAAAGGTAAGTAACTTGTCCATCTGATAGAGACATCTAGCTGCAGGATGCTTGCCTTTGAATAATACCCAAGCAATACCATCCCTGGAGTAGGTACTGGGTACAAGTTTAGACCAGGAAGTCCTGCAGGACAGAGTGGCCAAAAAGGCCGTCCCTGCGGACTTGACTGTCCAGGCAGTAGTGCTTGGTGAAAGTGTACAGTGATGCCCACGTTGCTGCTTGACAAATGTTGAGGACTGGGACTTCACGTTGCAGTGCCGTGGTGGCAGCCTTAGGTCTGGTAGAATGAGCCCTTAAGCCCTCAGGAGGCTGCTTTTTGGACAGAGCGTAGAAGATTTTAATGCAAAGGACGACCCATCGAGAGCTAATCCTTTTCTACACCGCACGACCCTTCTTCGCTCCCACATACCCCACGAAGAGTTGGTCGTCCACCCGGAACTCTTTTGTGAGGTCAAGGTAGAATGAAAATGCTCTTTTTTGTCCCAGATGGTGGAGTCGCTACTCTTCTTTAGAGTGGTGCGGAGGAGTGTAGAAAGTGGACAAGTTGACAGATTGCCCCACATGGCATGGTGTTACCACTTTCGGTAAGAAAGAGGCCCTAGTAAGAAGCACAAACTTATCAGGGAAGATGGTCAAGTAAGGAGGCTTAGATGACACAGCATGCAATTTGCTCACCTTTCGGGCAGAAGTTATTGCCACTTAAAAAGTCTGTTTTGATGCTACACAGCCGGAGGGGACAGTTGTGCAGAGGTTCGAATGGAGCACACATCAGGAAGGTGAGAACCAAATTAAGGTCCCACTGAGGCATGATGAAAGGGGGAGGTGGAAACATATGTACAAGCCCTTTGAGAAATCTATTTACAATAGGGGATTTAAATAAAGAGGGTTGGTCTGGAAGCTTCAAAAAGGCAGATAAGGCTTAAAGGTACCCTATAAGAGTGCCCAGAGCAGAGCCCTGCTGGGCATGGGTCAAAATAAAAAGGAAAACTTGAGAGAGGGAAGCAGAAAGAGGATCAGTAGATTTTTCTGTACAATATGTTACAAATTTGTTCCACCAGCAGGCATACAAGGTCTTGGTAGAGGGACGCCTGGCTGCCAAAATAACATTACAGACTTTGTGAGGAAGGTCGAATGCTATCAACTGCTGCTGCTCAATCTCCATGCAAGAAGGCGTAGAGTTGACAGGTCTGTTGAAGGACCCTCCCCTACTGCTGCGACAGAAGATCCTCTCGAAGGGGCAGCCTGATTGGAGGATAGATGCTCAATTGGAGAAGCCCTGGATACCAGACTCTCCATGCCCAGTCCTGAGCCACAAGAATGACTTGGGCCCGGTCGCTCCAGATCTTCTTGAGCACTCTGGGCAGGAGTGGAATGGGCGGAAAGGTGTATAAAAGGCCTGAGCTCCACTCGAGATGAAGAGTCTCCAAGCGAGAGCCACCTTGGAAACTTCAGCACACAAAACTGCTGACATTGCGCATTCTCGGCATAGGCGAACAGATCTAACCAAGACTCTCCCCACTGTTGAAAGAACCTTGTGTCACCTCAGGATGGAGACACCATTCGTGATCCGCTAGCATCAACGGCTGAGTTCGTCCACCCTGGGGTTCAGAGAACCTGCCAGGTGTTGAGCCACCAAGGATGTGCTCTGCTGTTCCGTCCTGTCCAGAGACGCCGGGCCCCTCGACAAAGGATCCACGACCCTACCCCGCCCTGGTTGTTGCAGTACCAAAATGCCGGTGAAGTTGCCCTTGAACACTTGAACCAGCTTTCCCTTGATTGAAGAAAGAAAGACTTTTAATGCCAAGCGAATCACACGGAGCTCCAGCAGGTTGAAGTGGAGTCCGGATTCCGCCGGAGACCAAGGTTCTCTGATCTCCACCTGTCCCAGATGGCCACCCCATCCCAGGAGTGACGCATCTGTCACTACTGTGTGATCTGGGTAGGGAAGGGAGAGGGATCTGCCTCTGACCCAACAGCGGTTGGTCAGCCACCACTGCAGTTCCTGCACAGTTCCCTCTGAGATCTGGACCATGTCGGAGAGATTCCTCTGATGCAGCACCCACTGGAACTTCAGGTCCCACTGCAGAGCCTGCATATGCCATCTGGCATGTGTCACAAACAGGATGCAGGAGGCCATGAGGCCCAGCAGTCTCAGAGTCATTCTCACCGAAATACAAGATAGAGGCTGAAAGATCGGTATCATAGCCTGAATATCCTGGACTCGTCACTCGGGAGGATAGGCCCGATATTGCACTGTGTCCAGAACAGCTCCAATGAAAGAAAGCGTCTGAGAGGGAGTCAGGTTTGACCTCGGCACGTTTATAGTGAACCCCAGCGAATGCAGGAGGTTCGCTGTAGTCTGGAGGTGGGCGACAACAGTCTGTGGCAAGCTCGCCTACAACAGCCAGTCGTCGAGATAGGGGAAGACTGGCACCCCTGATCTGCGCAGATGAGCTGCACCACCGCCATCACCTTGGTGAACACCCGAGGGGCTCTGGTAAGGCCAAAGGGGAGCACTGTGAACTGAAAGTGCCCGCGGCCTACCGTAAACTGGAGGTAGCGCCAATGAGCAGGCAGGACTGGAATGTGAAATTAAGGCATCCTGCAAGTCCAATGCTACCATCTAGGCTCCTGGGTCCAGGGCAGACAAGACGTGAGCTAGAGTGAGCATCTTGAACTTTTCCTTTTTGAGGAAGTAGTTGAGGGCTCGCAGATCTAGGATAGGGCACAGGCCCCTTTCCTTCTTCGGGACCAGAAAGTAGCGAGAATAACAACCACAGCCTACTTCTGGCGCCAGAACCCCCTCTATGGCTCTCTTGGCCAAGAGAGTCATGACATCCTCCTGAAGCAAAGTATGGTGATCCTCCGTCAGCCGGTCATAAGTTGGAGGCATGGAGGGAGGGGTAGAGTCAAAGCGGAGGGAGTAGCCCCTTCGGACTATCTGAAGAACCCATCTATCCAACGTAATTTTGCCAGTGGTGGAGGTGATGGCTGATCCCGCTCCAACTGGCCGCCCATGATCTTGAAAGGCCAGACTAGGAGGGTTTGGAGATTCAGGTTGCAGGGGGGAGGTGGACTGACCTGACCTTTGGCCACCCGGCCCATGGGGTTAGAACGAGCCGTGCCCACGACCGAGCATAGTTTGCTGAACTTGCGCTGCCTTGTGGCAGGAATATGGCTGGCACGGCTGAGAGCCCCTTCCGTAGCCACGAAAGGGCGAAAAGCAGATGGGGGACGTGTGGCCACTGAGAGGCTCAAGGACTTGGCCATAGCCTGTGAGTCCTTAAAGTGCTATAGGGCCATGTCTGCTTTGTCTTTGATGGGACAGGTGCCAATAAAGGGCATGTTCATGAGGGAAGCCTGGACATCCCCAGAAAAGCCACAGTTGATGACATCGCTCTGCCCAGTGAGTCGGTTGTGTCAAGCCCACAACGAATGGCCAACTTTGAAGCATCTCTCCCGTCTGATTCCACTTGAGAGAGGATGGCCCGGGCCTCCTCCGGGACCTGTGGCAGCTCTTGCGCAACTGTCAGGGCGATGGCGGAGGGCGATTGTCCTATTCACCGGAGCCCCTGTGCTGGGCTTGGAGCAGGTTCCCAGAAGGACATCAGTCAAGGCCTCATTGAATGGCAGAAGGGGTTCTGAAGAGGAGACACCCAGGCTGCAAGACCTCTGTCAAGATGTTCGTCTTGACTTCCACTGTAGGGAGCTGAAGGTCCACGATCTCAGCTGCCCTTCTCACCACCATAGCATATGAATCTCCCTCCTCCATAGCCACAGTAGGGGGAGAAAGCAGGCCAGAATCTGGAGAAGTATCTAGTCCACTGGCCTCACCCAGTACCTCATACAAGTCCAGTTCGTTTTCAGGCTGGTCTTATAAAGGCTCCAGCGACCCCTATTAATCTTCCTCCATTCCTAGCCCTTCAAAAAAAGGCTGAGGAACCGACCTAGGACCCAAGTGTGCCGTTGTAATTGGCTTCGGTAGGCGCCAATTAAGCTCCGGGTCGTCTGGGATACGAATGGGGCTGCGTGGGCGCCAGAAGTCTCGGTGACACGGCCAGCACTGGGGAAGGTAGCAGTGGCACGACCGGCGTCGGTCCGGATCCACCACCGGATCCAAGGGGGGGTATCGGCACCGGAACTGCCGCCACATAACCTGAAGCAGCCCCCTCTGAGCCTCTGGGGCCTGAAGGCGCGCCAAGAGGGTCAGGCCACCCAAAAATGAGGCACATGGTGTCATAAAGTTCTTTGAGCTGGACGGGGGTCGCTCCGGGGAAGGCAGAGAAGTGAGGAGCTGACCAAGGCGCAGATTCCGCAGAGCGAGGCATAGAGTGCCTAGACTCCTCAGTCACGTCAGCCGAAGGACAAGTAGTAGTAAAGCATACTTCGACTTCTTTTGTTTCTTATGCCTCTTACCTAACCTACCCGACGACTTTGAGTGGGAGGACGAGGACTTAGGACTCCAGGAGCGGAGCCCGGATCTTCTACTTGACCGAAACCTCCTGGGCGAACGACGCAGTGCCGAGCACTGAGCCGCAAGGAGTTTTAGGGACTGCTCCCTTAAAGCTTTTGGAGCCATGGCCCGGCAGTTAGAGCACAACTTCGAGTTGTGGTTGCGCTGCAGGCACCAAAGACAAATCAGGTGTGGATCTGTCACTGATTTGGCGCGGTGGCAGAAGCTGCACAGGTTGAATCCAGAAGTCTTCTTTGACATGGTGGAAAAACCTACACACCAAAAAATGTTCGACAAAACATCGAAAAAAAGCCTGTGAAAAAGTGACAGAGGTTAGGTCTCTTCACGGGTTTGCGCTGGCTGGCGCGGAAAGAAAAGAACTGACGTCAGTGCATCTAGGTGGTGGCTATATAGGTGACACGGACATCACAACGATGCCAATAACGTCATGCGGAGCCGAAAGACACCACCTACCAGTGCACAAGTGTATTGCTCGGACCTCAGAGAATTACAAAGATTAGAAACGAGTGCATTATAAAAATCTCTGAGAACATGCTTAAAATGCACTGTTGGTGCAATCCATTAGAAACGCAAGAGAACGTACCTGCTTTGGTTAAGCTCTTTCTGAGGTGCTGTGCAAAATAAGGCACCCGAGCACATGCCTTTACATAAATGGTAGGCTTATGCTGCTTGAGAAAAGGAGCAAGAGAAGGTCACGAGGCAACTCGGGCCCAGGCAAACAGATTGTTCCGAACATCCTCGTGAAATTTAGCACTGCAACACTCTCGGAGAGGAAGCCTTGAGGGCATAGACTTGGCAGAATGCTTAGGGAGCAGTCTTTGTGGTTGCCAAGCATACATCATCTCACACACCTAGAGACTAGCAATAACACTACCTGAGATCTGGTGGTCTTTACCCTTGCAGAGGATAGATGTCAGGAACCCTGAAGAATGTAGCAATGGTGCCTTTAACAGCTGCTTAGTCTGCATCATTGCCTCCAAAGTAAGGAACAGTTGGGCAGTAGAACGCAGGTCTAGTAACAATGGTATAAACGCTTCTGCATGCGTTTGACAGGCTTTAGGAGACCGCGAGGTGCCTGGTGAGAGCAGATGCATCAAGCTCATCGGATACTTTGCGGGAAGGACTTCTCAGGACCCTTAACGTAGGAATCAGTAGTCATGTTGAAAATGTTGTAGGTGCCCTTACACAGATCTATCTCAGCCAGGTAATGCAAAAAAGACATACCATTATCCCCTCCACAGGTGAACGGGTTGATGTCTTTTTCTAGATCCTACTGGCAGAGTCTCAGCCACCTCTTTTTGTAAAGAGTAATTGTGGAGGACTTCCAGACTGCTAACAGTAACTCCAGGTTCCAAAAGGTCTAGGTAACTCTTCAGGAACCATTGTGATTGAGCTGAGTGATGCGGAAAGGGTGAGGCAGGTGGCATAAAGACACAGCACTCACCCTCTTACATGAACAGGGCA
This sequence comes from Calotriton arnoldi, assembly GCA_963921515.1. Lineage (NCBI taxonomy): Eukaryota > Metazoa > Chordata > Amphibia > Caudata > Salamandridae > Calotriton > Calotriton arnoldi. Next base: position 7,878,408 of record CAWUFW010000021.1, on the reverse strand, counting down.
TTTCTTCCTCCTTTGAGAGTGGCGAATGTGGTACATCTGATGGCGCAGGACTGAAAGCCAGTCTTGGAGAGTCCAAGCCAAAGCCAGCAGGACATAGAAATAGCTGGGGCATTTGAGCACTTTTATATGGACCTCTACACGGCAGAGGTGACGGGCCCTCAGGAAGCCCTGGCTTACACAGCCACAGCATACACTACACTCCTCACGATGAAAGAGGCACTCCTCATGGAGACCAGCATACTCCCGGAGGAGGTTCTATCAGCCATCGCGCAACTGCAACTGGGCAAAGCCACATGACAGGAAGGTTCACCCTCGGATTCTACAAGGTGTTTGGTGCCCAGTTCACCCCAATCTTCACCCACCTCTATGACTCCTTTAGTGAGACAAGGCCACTCATTGAGAGTATGTGGGAAGCGGTAATCACGGTGCTCCCCAATCCCATAAAGGACCCCACGCTGTGCTCTTCCTATAGGCCGTTATCCTTGCTTAATGTTGATGCAAATCTCTTCACGGGCATTCTGGCCTCTCGCCTCCATCCTTACATGCTAGACCTCATAGACCCAGATCAATTGGGATTCATCCAGGAGAGAAGCTACAGTGATAACACTAAGTGCCTACTGCACCTCATAAACAAGGCGACCCGCTCACGAACCCCAGCACTCCATATGTCAATAGAAGCAGTGGAGGCGTTTGATCGGTTCATTGTCCCTTTCTGTGGCACACTCTGGACAGGGTGGGTCTGGGACCACAATTTTAAACATGGGTATGATGTAGCTATGCCAACTACGCATTGCACGTTAATGTCTCTCTCAACAGGGCTTCACTATTGCCAGAGGCATTGGTCAGGTATGTCTGTTGTCACCGCTCCTCTTTGCCCTCTATATGGAGCCCCTGTTCAAGCGCATATGGGAAGATCCAGCGATTAAACGCATCACCATAAGCCGACATGAACAAAAACTAGCTATGTAAGCAGCCAACGTCCTGGTAGCACTCACCCAGCCTCTATTCTCTTTGTCAGTCCTCCTATGAGAGATGGATGCATTTGGCAGAGTCTCCGGCTTCAAAGCCAACATACAAAAATCACAAGCTCTTAATCTTACCACTCCACAAGTTGACAAGGCACAGCTGGAACAGCTCCAATCCAATCTCCTAGGCAGCCCAGTGGGTACCCTACCAGGGGCTAAAAATATATATTTCTCATTAGAGAAAACAGTGAGCGGCAATTACTCCGATGTACTAGACACAATACGCACAGACCTACAATTATGGAAATCGAGAGGACTCTCGTGGGTGGGTAGGATATCGGCGTAAAAAATTACCTTACTTCCTAAAGTAGTCTACTCCGCTCCCCCCCACCTCTAAGCTAAATGGCAGCACCTATTGAGACCTTTATTTGGGACGCAAAAAGCTGCGCGTTGCGAAGTAGAGAGAGCCTACCTCTCGGTAGCGGATGGAGGCCTACCCACTTACCAATTACTACCTTGCAGCTCAATTGCGGTACTGATTGGAATGGAACAGGCCACAGACAGAGAAACACTTGTGCTTCATTGATCAGGCCATTTCAGGGATACACATCTGCAAAATTCCTTGAATCCTTAAAAAGCACAGTACCCTAGAAGTCTACATCTCACCGGTAGTAAGGGCAACAGTTGAAGCCTGGGATAGGGTTGCAGTCACTAAAAACGTATTGTCTTACCTCTAGCCCCTCACAGCCATCGTTGGCAATCCCACCTTCCCACCGGCCCTGTCCACAGCCGAGTTCCACAACTGGCATTAGGCCAATTGTAAACAAATTGGTGATCTCTTTCACTATGCAGGCCTCATGGACATCCCACGACTCTAATCGAAATATGGATTCCTGGCAGTGGAATGCTGGTGAAACATAACGATCAAACACTGGGTCATGCAACCCATGATCCAACTACAAGGTAGCAGACAACTCACGGCTTTTGAAAAATGGCTGATGACCAGAAAGGATAACAAAGGCCTGCTCTCAGTTATATACCATTTCCTCAATAAAGCCACAGACACAGAGAAATCTCTGGCGCAGAAGAGATGGGAAGCAGCCCAATCGCTACTTCACCATTAAAAAATGGTCTGACATTCTCCTTAGGACACACACGTACTCTTTCTGTGCCTCTGGAAAACAAGCAATGCTCACAGTAACCCACTATTGGTACTACTCATCAGCTAAATTGGCAAAATAGAAAGATAACATTTCAGATGGCTGCTGGAGCAACAGTAAACAACAGGCATCTTGACACACCTCCTTTGGCGCTGCCCCAAACTCAAAAGACATTGGGAGTAAGTTCTAAAAGACATCAATGACATATTTGACAAGAGGTCCCACCCGTCTCCAGCTATGTGCTCATGGGGCTTCCTAACGCGCTGACCTACCTTCCACACTCCCACAAGGGAAGGCTATGGCAATGGACGGCTAAACAGGTCCTCACAGTCAAATGGGACACTGATTTGCTGCCGACACACTCGGACTGACTGCCTAAACTATGGGATCTCATTGGGATGGAAAAGCTCACAGCCTCCTTGGAACACACGTTGCTGCAATTTGACAAAATGTGGGGCCTATTCCTTTGCATCTTGGCACAAGACTTCCGGGAACTCACAATGCCCTCTGAAGCTATGAATACTCTGGCTCATGGGAGGCCAGGAAGCACAGGACTCACTGGATATGGACTGATCACAGTAGGATGGTGCTCCAAGGCACACAGCCCAGGGCACTGTATAAAGCAGAAAACTCAGCACTGGTGAAGACAGCAAAGCTCCCTGGATACAACCTCTCCCCCTCCCTACCCTACTCCTCCATCCTCCCTTCCCATCTACACAGCCAGTCCCATACCCTCCCACCACATCTTCCCTTTCTACATCCCCCAAGTTTTCACTCCCTGTTTTCCTCATGGGCCTTTAGAAGTAGGTAAGTGTTTTGTTACTGAAAACTGAATGAAAACAGATTTGAACCATAAAATAAATTATTTCGTCACTGCAACAAATGATATAATTTTGTAATTAAAGTTGTATTTTTAATTATGTGACATCATCGAGACAAAAAGAAACAATTGATAGCAAGCAAGTAAGCCCTTGACAGAAGGAATAACAAAAAGATATGTGTAAGCAGAAAAGATGTAGCCCCAAAAACTCTTTCACTTTTTACACTTTTTATAGACTTTTGGAGGAGGAAGGGATAGGATCTCACATCTGTTCATCACCACCCTATTTTCTCTAACAAAACATACACACACACACAATCTCTCTGCATGCGGCCTCACTCTCCAATTGCACTTTATGTGTACCGTTTACAAATGAACCATATTAAGAGATCACCTTCGTACGGGAAGATTGTGTCCATGTGTTGGTTGAACGAGGTTCTTCCACATTTGCTGCATGTACTATACTGCTTCTTTTACAACAACACTGTTTCATAAAAGCTGTGATTTCTTACACCAACCATCACTTCTTATTTTACAACACAATCATTTTTTTCCCCACCGCAACCTTTTTAAAAAAAAATTCTGGTCTGCTAAATTTCCCCTTTTTTTTTACTCTTAAGCCCTGCTTTGTTGTTACATGTAACCCTCGCTTTTGTTTTGCATTTTGACGCCTTTAGCTGACCTTACGTTTTCACTTCTTCATTTATTTCATGCTCACTACTTCTTGAATCTTTCGTCTCGCAAGTGTAATGGAAAGTTTGATATTGGGTCTGTTCATCGGGGACTCTCATGCACTGACAACTGGGAACAAGCTGCGGTAGGAGGGTGTGTTGTGATTAATGTGGTTGGTCATATGTCTTCGAAGCCGAAGGTCACAAGTGTGCAGAAAAGCAAATTCACTCATTCTTACAGGAAAATTCATTAAAAGACAGAAAGAGAGATCTAAAAGTCATAGTGGTGATAAAAAGTACAGAAAATGATTAGGAGTAAGACAGAAACAAATAATGCCGCTATATTTGTTGGTAGTGTTTCTGTGCACAACAGAAACCCACAGTCACGTAAAGTCAACATGGGACCGCCTCTTTCTCAGTGTGCAGCCACTTTAGGACCTCCGTGGGCTGTCATTAGGAGCTCCGCTGCTCCTCACAGTACCGACTCCTTGTTATCCGGGTCTGCGGGGCTCGGCAGGCTGAACCCTGGATTCCTGTGTGTGACCAGCGGCGAAGTTTCCGCCTCAGACCTGGAGTTTGGCACGGCCTCTGTCTGTACCTCTGTCAGCTCTGACTGGTTCCGCGCCATTTCCTTTTGATTCAGATAATGAAGGATGCCTGCGCCCAGCGCGTCCCCTTCAACATTCACGACAGTGGTGGTTCGATCCCTGGGGAACAAAAACACATGGTTATCAGTGCCAGCCGTGGGAAACTGCACTTTAAATCAAATCACATCTGAATAATATGGCTACTGTGAGCTTTCAATGAACTTCAATAATATTGCTATCTATTGCACTATGCTGTGCCTTTTCAGAGCAGTTAGATTCCAAGGGTTCCAACCTCTAAAGGGGGAGGGGATAAAGTGTAACAAAAGATGTAGTGGGGCTATGGCCAGCAGGCTAGTGGAGGGGCAGTGGGGAATCCTGTGGAGAGGAGAGAATTAGTTGGAACAGAGTACTGCTTAAGTGCATCCAAGCTCACAGCAAGTTCAAGAGTAAATCAACTATCACATGCACAGACACACAAAAATTCATCAATAAAAGTGGCCACAGAACGAATTTTGTTTTGTCTAATTAATATGCAGATAATTTCTACCAAACAAAAACAAGAAAGGAAAAAACACAGGTCCTTTCTTTAGGTTTTGATCCCTCTTTATGAGTTGATTGTCTCTTTCCCATCAAACAGAAGACAACATGTTAGGAGCGATTAATCTAAATCCATCTGGAGATCAGTTCTTTGGGGGTTTGCTCCTATTTAATGACAGGGCTCGAAAAATCACAAAAATGTTACTAGACCTGCAGGTCTAGTGAATTAAATAATCTACTCAACCTAATTATAATGCTCTTGACCCATAAACTGGCTTCAAATGATGTGATCCTGGGCAAGTATTTTAATTCACTGAGATGCCATTTTCTTCTTTATCACATATGAGAGCACCTTCAAATACGCAAGTTCAGCATGTCTGCTGTACAGAAAACGCTTTGGTTTGATTTAAAGACTAAACATTAGCTCCATATAGAATGCAAATCTAGCCACATATAATATACAGTTGACTGCAGACTTGTCTCTTAGTTCATTGAATGCATTGTCATCAGGGCTTGGCCAGGAGTGACTCTCACATCATGTTTAAAAACTAACACTTTTAATAAATAAATAACGAAAGCATAAAATAGCAGCCCACAGTTATTTGAAATCAGCAGATTTTACATTGAAATGGCCACAGAATTTGTCACTGGCATGTGGTGTGGTTTTAAAACTATATAGTGTACAATGTTTGGAAATAAAGTTTCTGCATATATTAGTCATTTGCACATCACCAAGTAAAGTGTTCTGATTTGATTTTCCTTTCCTAATTTCTGATCTACTTGTACTATTCATTTACAAGATGTTCAAATGTTGTTTTAGAGAAAAAACAGACATTTTACTGCATTTTGTTTCACAATTATTGTCAAATAGCTCACTTGACAAAAAGCATTGACTATAAAAAGAGAAAGAAAAGTAAACACCATTTTCCAGGAACACATGAACAAAAATTAGTAAACAGACAAACTAACACTTGACCTTTGTCCTTGAGCAGTTGGCAAATGTGTCAAGATAAAACAAGATTTAAAGGAGTTTTAATTGCTCATTCACTTTCTGAAACAGAACACCTGTTTCTTCCAGCTTAAGTGTACTCGCCAGCAGGGTCGAGTAAGTGCTAAAAATAGCTCGACCTGCTAAAATTTCACTCGCAATTGCGAGTGGGCGAGTGGATTTTTCGAGGCCTGAATGTGTATGTGTGTGCCCTCTTACCCAGGTCATCAGCTCTACCATCTTCATTTCAGTAAGTATCCTGACGAAATCTAGATCCTCCTTCTACTAGTGAGAGATTTGCCAAATAAACATCAATAATTGAATGGGACATATATTTCCAGGATGCAGACATTTTCCTTTGTTTGAACACAAAAACTAAAGTTGTCATCTGTGAGAGCGGACCTAATGTAAACCCATCCCTGGCTTTCACATGGCCTCCTGTGTTGTGCCAAACTCTAATCAGAGAGATAAAACAAAAAAGCGTGTAATCCTCTTCTGATAAACTTCTGATAAACCTTGTGGCAAAAAAACAACTATTCATGATGAGAAAAGTTCACCCTCTCCTAAAAGTCATTTCATCTCATTTGATCAATCAATCAGGATTTATAAAGCGCGGCTAATCACCCGACAGGGCATCCAGGCGCTTGCAGGCCCCGGAGGCTTATTCGATAAGCCAGGTCTTGAGGGCCATTTGGAATCCCGGAAGTGAGGTGATGGTCTGGAGGTGCGTGGGGAGGCTGTTCCAGGTCTTTGCTGCGATGTGGGAGAAGGAGCGTCCTCCACTTCTGCTTCGGTAGATGCGGGGAGTATGGGCAAGTGAAAGGGAGGTGGAGCGTAGTCTTCTCGATGGTTGGTGGAAGTTCAGGCGGTGGTTAATGTAGGCTGGTCTTAGGTTGTGTGAAACCTTGTGTGCCTGGGTCAGCAACTTGAATTGGCATCTCTTCTGTACGGAGAGCCAATGGAGTGTCCTGAGGTGGGGTGTGATGTGGTTTCGCGGGGGAAGGCCGAGGGTGAGTCTGGTGCGGCGTTCTGTATGGTCTGAAGTATCTGCAGAAGGTGTGCTGTGATTCCTACGTAGAGGGCATTGCTGCAGTCCAGTCGGCTTGTGTTGCAGTGCTTCTTGTGAATTGGGGTAACCAGTTGAAGGCAGTGGCGGAACATAAGGCCCTGAAGCCCCCGGAGTGCGGGGGGTGAGCTCCTAGTTACGTGAGGGGCTCCTCAGAGTCAGTGCTGCTATAGTTTATAACAATACTTTGGTTAGGACAGCCTGGCCTGCCCATGGTTCCTAAGGGCCCCCTGCCTCTTGGTCTTATTGTCTTTGTCTGTCCGCCGCTGGGCCAGTAAATATGAATAATATATTTATTATAGGCACTTGGAGCAGAATCGACCTGCATAGAGAACCGAGAACGAACTGAAAGCAAGGTTCCTCCTGCCTCAGTACCTAGGTGTCCCCTTTTGTTCACGGCGGGCCAGGGAGGGCCGTGTCATGGTCATGCACAGATTAAACTGCACAAGGCCATTCACACGGCGCGAGCCAACGGAAGCTATTACTGTGAGTAACATACCATATTCATTATTATGGCATATTATTGTCGTTTGTTGCTGTATTTGCTTCATTGTGGTGCAGGCACAGCCCTATAGTATTGGCTCTTCTCCTGGCGCCCCACCCCCTTTGCATTGGCTCTTCTCCTTTCCTTCTCTTCTGGGCCCCACAAGTGTGACCGGGTGCCGGGGTGGTAGTCAAAATGCACACAACGCCCAGGGTATTTCTTTCTTTGAACATGACACGCAGAATCGCTTCACCTATGGTGAAGCAATTACACGTGTCATGTTTAAAGAAAGAAATAATGCCCTTTTCTGCATTTTGACAACTGCTGGATGGATGCCTCTGGGAAGCCGGCGTGAACCAGCCAGCTCTGGCATCCACTTAGGGGCTAGTCATCGGTCAAAATGCAAAAATGTTTTTTCTTTCTTTAAACATGCCATGTGGTATTGCTTCGATTTATGTCCTAAATTGAAGTGATTCCTCATGCCATGTTTAAAGAAAGAAATACCTTGTTTTGCATTTCGACGACTGCTCGTTGGAAGCTGTCGGGTTTGATAATATCTGTGTGGCAGCCATCGAGCGGTCCTCAAAATGCAAAGAGAGTATTTCTTTCTGTAGTACTGTAGTCTCTATGAAGCTACATTCCTAGGAAGGGTCTTGCTGAGGCCATGTAGGTGAGAAGAGAATGTTACAGAATTAAATTAATTCCTTGGTCTTTTCGAAACCAGTTGAATTTTACTTCAAGAAAGGCTGCCCGTTTACTTGCATTTCTCATTTCTGTGTCTCAGTGTATCCTTGCTGAAGCTTTGGTGTTGACTATAGTTTTTTTAAGTGAAGTGCGCCTTAGTTGTCAATGCTTTAACATAATTTCAGAGTGTAGCACGTGGGCAGGGGTCAGGAAGGCGATGTATAAATGCTGGCGAATGCTTTGCTGAAAGTTGGGGTCAATGGATTTTCCTGTTTGTTTACCCCATGAGGCTAAAAAAAAATTCTCACTGCCACGTGGTGAAGACCAATTGACAGCAAACTGTTGGGTTTATATTTTCAAGTTTTCGGATAGTAAAAATGTATTGCCCTCCAAGGTCCATGCAATGTGAAGTCTGGGCCATGACTAAATCCAGGCTTACGTTTTTTTGACTATCCCTTGAGTAAAAAGCCATGTGAGCCTGCATCAAGTGAGTGGTGGCAGACCAGAGTGACTTTTATTAATTAGACCATGTCCTGAGATGTGTTAAATAGCCAGACAGATGGCTCAGTGAGTTAAACTGCTTCTGTGACTCACGAGTTTGAGCCCTACCAAAATCAGCAACCTCTCACACTTCTGAGGTCTATGAATTGAATACAATTGGTTTGGATACTACCAACACCTGTGCTGCGCTTGGAAACATCAGATATGTACTGCTAAATGATAAAAACAAATTATTATGAAAGTGATCTTCCTTAAAGCTAGTCGATGTGGAGCACTTCAGAATGTATGTCTGGCATGTCAGTGTTTATTTGTATGCAAGAGGGATAAGGTACAGGAAGATTTACTTTCTGTGGCCTACTGAAGACACTAACGAGGTCGTTAATATCAACCTGCAATAATGTTGCATCCATTATAGAAACCTACCACTGTATTGTAAAGTAATAATATATTTGCTGTTCAAATCTCCACACATACTTATCTTAGGACACAAACATAAGTGGAATTATGAATAGTAACACAAGGCCCTCCACGGCACCGGACCAGCATACCTGAACAGCCGACTCAAATTCCACGCACCCCAAAGGACCCTACGATCAGCCCAGCTCTCCTACGCCGTGGTCCCCCGCACCAGAAAGTCCAGATCAGGCGGCCGCTCCTTCTCCTTCCTCGCGGCCAAAGCATGGAACGCCCTTCCGCTCCACCTCAGACAGACAACATCGCTCCCCATCTTCGCAAGAAACCTCAAAACCTGGCTCTTCGACAGACCCCCTCCTTGATGGATGGAACCTGCACCCCCACCCCTAGCGCCTTGAGACCCTTACGGGTGAGTAGTCGCGCTTTAACAAACCCCTGATTGATTGATAAATATATATATCCTTACTGTGTAGTGGTTGTAAAACTATTCACATGCAATATACCACACCTGTTATAGTGACCCACCACTTGCCTATCTCTTAACCATGTGCAATAAACTAAAAACAGCAAGTTCCATGGGAGTGCATGAGTGTCAGAGGGGTGCAAGCAATCCAGTGTAGGTGAATCACCTGTGTTTGGTTAGCCTAGCCAAGAAAAAGTGCTATGAGCCTATTTAATTCGCAATATTGAAATCGCTTCGGTGATTGATTCGTTCATTCAGTTTGTCTCTTTTAAATGTGTAAAACATATTGCCAGGTGACTACGTTGCACTGCCGTTTATACTACGTATGGGTGTGAGGTGTATCGTTCTGTCCTCAGCTGGGGTTAAGGTGTTTGTCCTAAGGAGGGAAGGTGTACCTCACCAAAATTCTGAAAGAATGCAGCGATTCCATAAGTTATATTGATATCTAAACATAGGCAGCACAATGTCAGAGACAATGAACTGGAAGGTTCGTCTAGGCCTGCCCTCAATGCCTGGCCTTGGTGTCTCCTTTGGTTCAGGGTGGTGTGGGCCATTCATAGTCATGCACAGTGTAACTGCACGTGAAATCATTCACATGGCACGAGGCACAGCCCAACACACTGCAAGTTTGAGTACTGTAGACACCATTGTCTCCTCCTTTTACTTTAGTCTCCACTCTATCTATCTATCTATCTATCTATCTATCTATCTATCTATCTATCTATCTGTCTGTCTGTCTGTCTGTCTCTCTATCGATCTATGACATGGACGTCATTTGAGGGTCACCAGGGGTTGCAGCAGTGATCCCTGGCTTGCTCTTTGTGATCCCTGGCCTCAGAGATGTCAAAATCAGTGCCAGGAACTCAGGAGCTGCTTGTCCTTATGGCGTCAGTTGGGGCTTCACTCTCCTGGTTTTCTACCAATTGTTTTGTTACACTAATAGTGAATAACATTATGTTATTCACTATTAGTGTAATAAAAAATGGAGTAGAATTAGCTAGCTGGAATGGGACCTTCCTGGCAGCTAAGGTAGGTAAAAATGTTTTTTTGATGTATGTTGTGTGACTGCTTGTGGGCGAGAGTGTATTTGTGTGAGAGAGAGGGTGTGTGTGTACCTGTGCGTGTAATCATTAATGTGAGAGTGAATGAGAGAGAGAGTAATTGACAGGTAGTGTGTGAAAATGTGTGAGTTTGATTGTCAGTGAGTAAGAGTGAGTCAGACTGAGCAAGAGTGACTGCAACTGACAGAATGATTAAATGAGGGAGTGCTAGAGTGTGAGAATCAATGTGAGTGAGAATGAGGGAGAGAGACAATGAGTGAGTGGGTGTGAATAAAACGATTTAGAATGCTTGAGTGAAAGTATGACTCAGTCATACAGAGAAAGTGAAATTTGAGTCACTGTGAATGTGTGAGTCATACTGAGTGAAAAGTGAAAGTGAGTGAGAGCTAGGAAGTAAGAGTAAGAGTGTGAGCAAGATAGTGAGTGACAATGAATGAGTGAGTGCAATTTGGTCAAAATGAATAAGTGAGTGCGAGTGAGAATAAGTGAGTAAATGGACGTAAATGAGCATCAGTGAGATTGTGATAATATGCTTGTGAGTCTGCTGCTTGCCATGGCATACTGAAGGTAATTGTTGATGAAGGCACCAATGGCAAAATGCTGGCACTGGCATACTGGAGGCAATTCTTAGCATGACAGGCATCTGTGGCAAAGTAGTGACATACTAGAGGTAGTTTTTGGCATAACAGTATAATAGTGGTATTGACATGCTAGAGGTAATTAGTTCTGAAGGTATTTCTTGGCATAATGATAAAATACTGGTACTGGCATATGAGAGGTAACTGGTGGCATTTAGGGCACCTGTGGACAAATGCTGTAGCTGGCATACTTGAGGAAATTCTTTGCATGGGAGCATCAGAGTCAAAATGATGGCACTGTCACATTGGAGGTACGATTGCCATGAGTGAGGGCAACAGGGATGCATGAAAGGGGGAACCATTACAAAATGCTGCCCCTGACATACTGAGGTAATTGTTGAGGTAAGTGTCACTCATGGTATATGGATGGCATTAATAGCAAAAATTCTGGCTCTGGTATATTGTTTGTAATTTTTGGCCTAAGAGGGCTCCCATGACAAAATGCTGGCCCTGACACAATGGAGGTATTTTTTGATATGTGGGGGCACCCATAGCACATTTTGAAAGGAAAATGCTACTTACCAGTATGCATCTGTTCTTGGCATGTAGAGCTGCAGATCCACACACTATGCATAGATCGCCATCTGGTGTTGGGCCCGGATGTTTGCACTTTGTTGTTGTATTGGACTATGGGGCCGATTCCGATCTCGGCCGTAGGGCTCCGAATCGGATTCGGCTTAACCGGATCCGATTCGAAGCCCTATTTCCCGACCGATTTGTACGCGCGTCCGGGCGAGCGAGTACGATGCGAATTCGCCGACCGACTCGTCCGGGCGTCCCGACCGCTCCGACCGACACGTTCCCGGGTCGAACCGCACCGACTGACTCGCTCGGACTCGACTCGCACCGCGCAATGGAGACGTTCCCCGGCCGGGTAAGTACGATGCGCGCCGCGAGCAGTCCGACCGAGCCGCGCACTCCGGCTCGAAAGAGCAGTCGGAGCCGTACTTTGGGGGTCCGTGTCGGACCCCCTGTACGCGTAGCCGCGCGAGTCGCACACAGGGGGACCCATGGGTCCCCCTACCTGTGCGTGTACGGCGCGAGTCGCTTCGCCACGTACACGCTGTAGGGGGCGCCCTTGTCCGCCTCGCACCCATTGAGTCAATGGGAGCCCGCGTACGCGTTGTACGACCGGCTCCCATTGACTTCAATGGGAGTCCGACCGACTCGAGTCCGATGGCATACGTGCGCATCGTACTCGTTCGGTCGGGCTGCTAGGGTCCGATTCGGTCGGAAATCTCTCCGAGTCCGGCTCGGTCGGAAAGATTTCTGGCCCGAATCGGAATCGGCCCCTAAGTCTTTGGAAGTCACGAGTTAGGTGACTCTTCCTTTGGACAATAGTGCGCATGGGCATCGACTCCATCTTCAGATTGTTTTTTCGCCAAGAAGGGAAATTATGGAGTTTTGTGAGAAACAGAAAGAGATGTCCATGTATGTTGTATCTAATTAAGATAATACTGGAACAGATAAAGGTAGCCGGGGAGGTGGGTGGGCGTGTGTGGATCTGCAGCTCTACGTGCCAAGAACAGATGCGTACTGGTAAGTAGCATTTTCCGTTCGAGGCATATGAGCTGCAGATCACACACACTATGCATAGATTGCATAGCAGTACTTCCCTTTAGCGGCGACCACCAGTATCTGTTGCAGTAGTTTGAAATAGTGTTTTGAGTACAGCTTGGCCCACACTAGCTTGTTGTTTTGCCTGCACATCTACACAATAGTGTTTTGTGAATGTGTGCGGTGTAGACCATGTAGCTGCTTTGCAGATGTCATCTAAGGGAATGTTCCCTAAAAATGCCATGGAAGCCCCTATTTTGCGGGTAGAGTGGGCTTTAGGGGGAATAGATAGTGTACGTTTTGCTTTGTGGTAGCAAATTTGTATACATTTGACAATCCACCTTGCAATCCCAGACTTTGATATAGGATTGCCTTTATGTGGTGGTGAGAAGGATACAAAAAGTTGTTTTGTTTTGCGAAAAGGTTTTGTTCTGTCAATGTAGTAAAGGAGGGCTCTTTTCACATCTAGTGTATGAAGAGCTCTTTCTGCTACTGTTTGTGGTTGCGAGAAGAATACTGGCAACTCCACAGATTGGTTGAGTTGGAAGGGAGAAATAACTTTAGGAAGGAATTTGGGATTTGTCCTGAGAACCACTTTGTTATGATGGAGTTGTAAAAATGGTTCTTGAATAGTTAGTGCCTGCAACTCACTGACTCTTCTGAGAGATGTGATGGCTATAAGGAAAGCAACTTTCCATGTAAGAAATTGGAGATCACATTTATGTAGAGGTTCGAATGGAGGGCCCATTAATCTAGTGAAGACGATGTTTAGATTCCACACTGGAGAGGGTGGTACCCTGGGAGGAATTATGCTTTTGAGGCCTTCCATAAATGCTTTAATGGCTGGTACCCTGAACAATGACAAATGTTGTCTATTTTGTAGGTAAGCTGCTATGGCAGCGAGATGCAATCTAATGGATGTGTATGCTAGATTACATCTTTGAAGATGCAGCAGGTAACATATGATGTGTTGAATGGACGCATCTAGAGGATTGATTGTGTTATTGGTACAGTATATAACAAATCTTTTCCACTTGGCTGCATAGCAGGCTCTAGTGGTGGGGCGCCTAGCCTCTTTGATAATGTTCATACAATCAGGTGGAAGATTGAGGTAACCAAATTCTAGGACTTCAGGAGCCAGATCGCTAGATTGAACTGTGCTGGATCTGGATGTCTGATCTCTCCACGGTTCTCTGTTAAGAGATGTGGGGAGAGGTGTAGTTTTTGGTGCGGGACTACGGATAGATCCAGCAATGTTGTGTACCATGGTTGTCTGGCCCATGTTGGAGCAACTAGAATCAGTGTTAGTGACTGTTGTTGCAGCTTGCGCACCACTAATGGAATGAGTGGGAGAGGCGGAAAAGCGTACGCAACTCTGCCTGACCAATTCATCCATATCGCATTGCCTTTGGACAATGGGTGTGGATATCTGGCGGCGAAGCTTGGGCATTTTGTGTTGTAATGTGTGGCGAAGAGATCTATCTCTGGATGCCCCCACATTTGGAAAAACGGTTGAAGAACCTGTGGGTGAAGTTCCCACTCGTGAATCTGTTGTGTTTGACGACTTAACAGATCTGCCATCTGATTCTGAATTCCTGGAAGGTGTTGGGCTAAAAGGAATATGTTTTGAGGAATAGCCCACCTCCATATGGTCTGAGCTAGTTGGGAGAGCTGCAGAGAGTGCGTCCCCCTGTTTTTGTAAATAATACATTGCTGTGATATTGTCCGTCCGGACTAACACAGCTTTCCCTGATATGTGTTTCTGGAATGATTTTAATGCCAGAAAGATTGCTAGTAACTCCAAATGATTGATGTGGAGTAGTTTTTGTTGAGGTGTCCATGCGCCCTGTATGGTGTGATGTAGTAGATGAGCTCCCCATCCGGTGAGCGATGCGTCTGCGGTTAATACAATCTGTGGAACTGGCTCTAGGAACGGACGCCCTTTGGAAAGGTTTTGGGTGTTCCACCACTGCAGAGAGCGATGTGTGCGGCCGTCACCAACACCAGATCTGTTAGCTGACCTAGAGCTTGGTTCCACTGACGTGCTAAGCATTCTTGCAAGGGGCGCATCTGGAGTCTTGCATGCGGGACTATGAATATGCAAGAGGCCATCATCCCTATTAGTTGCATAAACACCCGAGCTGGAAGGGAGTGCTGCGGCGGGAATTTTGTTATAAGGGCTTGCATGTTTGCTATCCTGGCTGGATTGGGGTATGCAAGGCCTCTTGTGTCTATTGTGGCACCTAGATATTGCTGGGTGTGGGACGGTTGGAGGTGAGACTTTGTGAGGTTTATTGTGAACCCTAAGTCGTGAAGTAGTTGGATTGTGGTGTGTGTGTGATTTACACACTGGGTATGCGACTTGGCTTTTATGAGCCAGTCGTTCAAGTATGGGAAGACGTGAATTTGTTGTCTTCTTAAGTGGGCTGCTACGACTGCCAGACATTTTGTGAAGACCCTGGGAGCTGTGGTGACTCCGAATGGGAGCACCTTGAACTGATAATGTTGACCGTCCACTACAAATCGAAGATATTTTTTGTGAGCCGGGTGAATGGGAATGTGGAAGTAGGCGTCCTTGAGATCTAAGGTGGCAAGGAAATCGCCTTGTTTGAGTAGAGGAAGGAGTTGTTGAAGAGTGACCATATGAAAATGGTCCGACTGTATGTAGAAGTTTAATGGTCTGAGGTCGAGGATGGGCCTCAGGGTTCCGTCCTTCTTTGGAATGAGAAAATACAGTGAGTAGACCCCTTTGTTTTGCTGATGCAGGGGAACTGGTTCTATTGCATGTTTTTGTAGGAGGGAAAGTACCTCTTGTTTGAGAAGCGTTAAATGGTCTGCTGACATTGGACGCTGTTTGGGTGGTATGTTTGGAGGAGTTGAAGTGAGTTCCAGGCAATAACCGGATTGGATGATTTGTCTCACCCACCTGTCCGTGGTAATGGTGTTCCAGACAGGTAGGAGCTGTAGTAATCTTCCCCCGACCGGAGTGGAATGGTCTGGGGGGAGTGGAGGGAAGTCATTGTTTGGAGGTGGAGGCAGTATGGGTATTGACGGTTTTGCCTCTACCCTTGTTATTATTACCCCTGTAGCCTCCCCTGTAATAACCTCTGGTAGAGGAGGTCTGGGTGGGACTTTTATAGGACGTGGAGGAGTTGTCCGTGGTAAAGCCTCTAGAGGCGCCCCTATAAGAGGAGCGACAAAAGGAACTTCTGGGAGTTTGGGATTGTAATGCTCCCATTGATTTGGCTGTGTCGGTGTCTTTTTTCATCTTTTCTAAAGATGAATCCACAGTAGGGCCAAATAAATGTTCTTGGTCAATCAGCGGATTTAGTATGGCAGTTTGGACCTCTGGTTTGAACCCTGAAATATGGAGCCATGCATGTCTACGCAAAAGGACACTGGTATTAATGGCTTGTGAGGCTGTGTCTGCGGCATCCAGAGCACAACGAATGGAGGTGTTTGTTATAGTTTTGCCTTCCTGTATGAGATCATTGGCTCTTGCTTTGTATTGATCTGGAAGGTGTTGTAGTAGTAGTGCGAGAAGAATACTGGCAACTCCACAGATTGGTTGAGTTGGAAGGGAGAAATAACTTTAGGAAGGAATTTGGGATTTGTCCTGAGAACCACTTTGTTATGATGGAGTTGTAAAAATGGTTCTTGAATAGTTAGTGCCTGCAACTCACTGACTCTTCTGAGAGATGTGATGGCTATAAGGAAAGCAACTTTCCATGTAAGAAATTGGAGATCACATTTATGTAGAGGTTCGAATGGAGGGCCCATTAATCTAGTGAAGACGATGTTTAGATTCCACACTGGAGAGGGTGGTACCCTGGGAGGAATTATGCTTTTGTTCAGTTCATCATAATGTGCCCTATCGTATCTAGCCAGCAACGCCTGTGTGTTGGCAATTCGCCAAATGTTAGCTGCCTGGGACGCTGTTCTTTTACCTGATGCGTCCAAGACTTTTGACTCCTTATCAGGAGGTGGAGCATCGCCTGAGGTTTGGGAGTTAGCCCTTTTCCTGGCGTTAGAAACCACTAGGGAATCTAAGGGAAGTTGCCCTTTAATGTAAACAGGGTCAGCTGGGGCAGACTTATATTTATTTTCTACCCTGGGGTTAATGACTCTAGCCCTGACAGGATCTTTGAAGACTTCAGGAGCGTGTTTGATTACCCCTTTCAACATTGGGAGAATAGAAGTGGACCTTTGAGATGGTGCGAAAGTGTCCATAAGAAAGTCTTCCTCTATAGGGTCTGTATGTAGATCTACACTGTGGTAATCTGCGGCTCTGTGTATGAGCTGAGTGAACCCTATAGTGTCCTTTGGCGGGGATGGTCTAGATGGGTAGGCATCATCCTGTGGTGTGTCAGGAACATCTGATCTGGTGTGCCATAATTGTCCCATGGGTCAGTTGGGATATTAGGAGGGCTAGGTTCTCCTAAGGGTTGATCATCACCCTCGTGAGAAGGGTCCTCATCATCTTGAGGTGGAGGAGATTGTGAGGGTATTGGAGATGGAACAGGAGAGATGTGGTGTGGAGGAGGGGGTGGAGAAGGGATCCTGAGAGGAGAAGTGGCGATGTCTCTTTTCTTGAGAGGGAGTGGAGCTGGTGCAGGTTTGTCCAATTTCCTCTTCCTGGAAGGACTAACCACAAGGCGACCTGTATTTGGGTCTATTTCCAGGATTTGCTGGGTTGGATCGGGTTGGAAAAGCTCCTCCTGTGAAGTATGGTGTTTCGGCGCCGATTTTTTTGCGTCCGAATGTTTGTGTGGCACCGATTTTGGAGTTGTTTTGTACTCCCTAGGTTTGGAAACAGGAGTTTTTGTCGGTTCCGTTGGGGTCTTTGGAGCCGGTACCGGTAACTTTTTCGGCTCCGAAGGTTGCGTTCCAGCGGTTCTAGGAACTGGCTGTTTGCTCGATTCCGATGGCTTTTTTGGAGTCGAAGGCGCAGTGCCGGTGGGTTTCGGTACCGAATGCGCCGATGTGGATCCCGGCTTTGGCGTGGGCGTAGACAGTGGCTTGTCTTTTGGTCTCGGTGCCGGGGATGGGGTTTCGGCACTGAGGGTAGGCTGGCTCGAGCCCGAGCGGCCTGAAGGCTTATTTGTCGACTTCTTGGCCTAGCCGGAAGGCGGGGCGTGAGAAGTTTTGTCCCGGTGTGCACCTAGGCCCGAAGGTGAAGGTGTTACCAAAGCCTTTGCCGGAATGGATGGTGGGGAAGGGTCGACGTCAGTACTTACGACCCGTTGCCCAGGAGTGATGTCTTTGACGTCGGAATCGTCGGCTTCGGAGGCGCTGATGAGGCCCTCTTCGAGGTGTTCCTGTTCCGGTACATCAACGCCTTCCTGGAAGATATCGTCTGGTATGGATGTCGACGATCGAGCCATGTTTCTTCGAGCTCGACGATCCCGTATGGTTTTCTTGGAGCGGAAAGAGGCGCAAGCTGGACAGTCTTTGGCCTCGTGCTCGGGCGAAAGGCAGAGGTTACACACCTCGTGAAGATCGGCGTGGGGAAACTTGGAGCCACATTGAGGACACTTTTTGAAGGGAGTCCTTTCCATGAGCCAAGAAGGCCTGATGGCGCAGTTAGACCAGAAGGCCTGCGTCGACGACCGGAATCGAAGGATTGGAGTTGTAGAGATGCGCGTCGAAAAAGGGAAACGCGATCGAAAACAATACAGACGAAAGGGTGAAGGATTGCACGTCGAAAGTTAGAACAGTGGCGGCACCGAACTGGAGCGCGACAAACACATCCGAGCCCGAAGGCGGAAAAAAACAATCTGAAGATGGAGTCGATGCCCATGCGCACTATTGTCCAAAGGAGGAGTCCCCTATCTCGTGACTTCCAAAGACGTATTCCAATACAACAACAAAGTGCAAACATCCGGGCCCAACACCAGATGGCGATCTATGCATAGTGTGTGATCTGCAGCTCATATGCCTCGAACAAAAAGTTTCAACTCCAGGGGAGTGTCTGGTTCCATTGGCTTGGCACACCATTCGAGGACTTGAATATTTAAAATGTCCTTTCAGAGACTATGGCTTTGTAGCAAAGTTATGTGAAAGTTATCCTTTAAAATGCATTATTTGACCCCAATTGTTTCAAACTGTTCTCAGGGGCAGGCCCCCCCCGAGCCCTCTTAGGAGAGGTCTGGCCCACTTGCTTCCCTCGGTCACTACAATTCAGGGCTAATATTATGCCCCACAACTTTCAACGATCACGTCACCACCATAATATATGTGGTATCTAAAATAGACGTGTATGTGTTGCGTTGGGATATAATCATGCAGGCATTATGGAACTTCAGTAATGTCACTTATTGTGATGTCACCAGGGTTACGGTCATTAGACATGATCTCCTGGGAGTCAAAGGTCATATGATGTCACTACCTGGGATTTCATTAAGGCCAACGGGCGCTTCTCATAATATAGGGTGACAGAGCACTTTACATTATACACATATTATACAAAGACAATAAATCATACAAGTGTGTACAATGAACATAAAGGAAATGCTACATAAGACAATGAGGTCTAAAAGATGTAAGAGTCAGAGTCACTTGTTTGTCATCGATACTAATAGATATCCTATGTTAAGAGTCCTTGCTCCAGAGAAACACAAAATCAGGCGTTAAAACTCAGGATTAAAAACATAACACGGTGGTTGGTGAAGTCTATACTAATGAGAATTTCTTGACTACTTTTAGAGAGTAGGGAAGGATTGACGAAAAAACTGTACATTTCTAAGCCCATGCATTCAGTTTTCACATGCCTCTTTCATGCCACTTCATAGCTCCGTCAGCCCTGAGTGCAGGGCCTCCCTCCATGTACATTGCAGGGGGGCCCCCATCAGGTTTTGCTATGCCCCTACTTGAAGGTCTTAAGTAGCATGCACAGAGTGAGGAAGCAGGCGGAGGGGACGGCGTTGATCTGTGATTTCATGGTGAGCTTGTTGTCAATGATGCTTCCGAGGTTTCTGGCGTGGTTGGAGGGAGTGGGTGCGGGTCCTAGGTCTGATGGCCACCAGGAGTCGTTCCATGTGCTGCTGCTGTTGCCAAAGATCAGTACTTCCGTCTTGTCTGTGTTCAGCAAGAGGCAGTTGTTCTTCGTCCAGTCGGTGACGTTTGTCATGCATCTGTTGAAGTTTGTTCTGGTGGTGGTGGGATCGTCGGTGGCAAGAGCTTTGTCCTCTAAAGAATGGACTATTGCAATATTGTCTATGCTGGACTTCCAAAAAACACAAATCCACAAAATACAAGTAAGGTACAGAAATGTTTGGATTTAGCTCAACGTGTGACCTATAGGTCTTTATTAAATCTGTCGGACTGCACTTCACAAACTCAGATGTAGCTCTCATTCAGCCTAACCATATAACTACTAGCAGTTGCAGCAAATTTAGTTATGTTGTAATCTGAAGAATACTAAACTTAGTTATTTGGATTGAGCTGCTTACTATGAACACATCATCTAAGAATCAGTTGGTTCTACATTTGAACTAAAGCTTGGCTGAGCTGGATATGTATGTCATTTGGGAATCCTGTTCTCCTCTTTTAGAATTAAAAACATTTTGACCAGACAATTCAAATAGTTTCTTTTTTGAGGAAGATCTAGGTGATTATTCATAGAAAAAAACATAAGAGCTTGCGAAATTCATGGATGTGGTTGTTACGGCACAAAATAAGAAAGGACATTCTAATAAATTTTAAGTTTTAACGAATGGTTGAGCACCTTGGCTAACATGAATTTAGATTCTGTACACAGATTCGTTTTTCAAATCTGTTTTGTGTAGTTTTAGTTATTGGTACTATCTATTGATGTGGTGGTTAAGAAACTAAGACAAAAAGTAATATTTCAAGCATTTATTGCTTAAACGAGAGATTGTGGATCAACAGTAACGGGATCTGGATTCCGACCACAGGCCTTGTTTCATAATCCCTTCATATGGTTTTTATTTGCTTTATTAGCACTTGACCATTAAAATAGTTCTCCCAGAAAACCTCTCTCTCACTCTTATTGAGGTTAAAAGTATGAAAGCACTGCTTCAAACATAAGAGAACCAAAATAAAAGGCCATTTATCTACAAACACATTATGAGCATGGCATAAATATTTTAAACCTGAAATGGAATAAATATATAAACAAATATCACACTGAGCTTATATTTTGTTAAGGATGCAGGACACAACCTCCAAAATCAATTCTGCACATACACAGGTCTGTAAATGGTTTGATGAAAGTCCACATTCACCCACACAGCAATGTTTATAGGATATTCATATGAAGTCACACAGCAGGACTAGCAAACAACCAACCCAGTTAAGGGGCACTGGGTGGATTGGCTTATGTTCCCCAAGACTATAGCTGGATTGCCGCCACTAATGCTCATCTCACTTCATATAAGGGAGCACTAGCTACGATCAACCAGGAAGTGTTTTGCATCCATAATCTACTTGAAAAAGCTAGGCTAGAGAAACATTTTGGGTGAGAAAATATGCAATATATTCTAATGCCAATGAGACATACTGTACTTTTAGTCAAAAGATCATTCTCGTCATGCTATGACATCCCAAGTTGGGTGACTGGGGGAGTGTGGAGGAATGGTGACAACAGCCTTAGCCTCTTCTCTGTAAAGTCCTCTCCACCACATCTTCCTCCCGCACCCCATGTTGAACCTTTTTTTTATATTTGTTAGGCACTTCACAATTAAGCCTTCACAAACTTTTTTCCTGAAAAGGTATTCAATGCAAATTTGTGGCCTGTTTTCCCCCACATGCTGGGGATTCTGAAGATAACCAGTTTGCAGATTCCCCTAGAAGAAACTGCGAAAATAGGCACAATATAGCAAAATATTGGTGTTTCTTGGGAGTAAGTGAAAAATATTTGTTTCTAAAAACTGCCTCAAAACGTTTGGTGTGCTAAGATCATCACCATCATAGCTTCCATGAACAAGCAGAGTTGTAAAAAAAAAAAAAAGACCACAGTTTTGCATTTTTTTAAGAGGTAGTCGATTTTCCAATTTTTTGTGGTTTCTATTTGCAATTTGTGGTAGAAACGGGTGTGAAACCCACTGCTGATCTCGGAAAGCTGTACACTGCATCTATCAGACCCTTCTGGTCACAAGTATGTATAGTGGTTGTTGGTTTTCCAACAACACGCAATACCCAGAGCGAATAATGATATTTTCATGTGTACCGACCATGCAGTATCCATATGATACAATCTAATGAATGAAAACGGGTCTGAAGGGCACTTATGCATTTTTACATGTGCCCAAGACACTTATTCTAGGAATAATGGTATTTGTACAACTCTGAATTTGGGTTTAACCATGCTATCATGTGATTCAGAGTAGGTTTTCAAAATGTTGTTTTTCTAACAAACTAGCTTAACATTTAGAAGACAAACATCGAGAGAAATTTAATTAACAATAACAAATGTTCTACTATTGTGTAGTCCTATACTTCTCACAACGTAAACGGTACCCCTCTTGTGTGGCCGGTCTTATTACCTGAGAAAAGAAAGGCCCCAAAATGAAAAGTGGAGACTGCAAAATGTTTGCCTTGCACATGAACACATTTTGGGGATGTAGGTTGTTTAAGTAACTGGGCCCAGACTCGGCCACTACCATGGGAAGCCTCCAAAACCCAGACACGTTTGAAACAGGACACATGGGGGAGTCTAAGGTGGTGTGAACTGCATGGATTTCACTAAGTTTTCCTAACCACAATGCCCTGCAAACCTCAACCTTTGGCTACATTCACGCATTTTCTGCACCTTTCTGTGAGGAAACGTTCCAGAGTCTGGGGTGATCCACAAAATTCCTACCACCCAGCGTTCCCATACGTCTCCCAATAAAAGCATTATAAGTGAGGAATTGGGCTGTGACCCCACCCGATGATAGGCCCCAAAGGGGGCAGAAAGAACATTAGACACCAGGGAAAAATAGTTTAAAAAAAAGAAAAGGTAGAGGAAACAAGAGGAAATTTGGATTCTTTTATGCATAGTTTTGGCATATGGGCCAACCGAGAGGGGCTAAATCCCAGTTTCCTCTCACTTGCCATAGGGATTAACTGAAATTTTTTGACTCTAGAGTCAGCAGACAACCAGGCAACGCTACAAATCTGAGCATTTCTGCAACCTAGAGACCAAGACAAATTCACAGTGTTGTGGTTTATATGGATCCCACTACACTTTCTTAGTCATAATGCCCAGCAAAATTCTAATTTTGGCTAAAATAAATAAGTTACTTACCTTTGGTTAGCCCTCTTTCTAGTGGATAATCTATCTAACTACAGATTTCTCACTTCAGAATATTCCCCAGGCACCAGACTGGTTCCAGAAACCTTTCTTTGTAATGCTCCTGCATGTCGCTGGCACAGTTCAGCTCCATGTTGGCTTCATATCACCCCTGAAGTATATATAAGTATATAAGCGCCACCCTGCATGCTGACATCAGTCTCTTATTTCCCCTTCAGCTCCCTCAGATGTGGAACGTGACCGGTTGTTGGTAGCAGTGTGCTGATCTCTAACTTGTGACATTTTTAGATGATAAAAATAGACCACTCCACAGAACAGGGAGGTGGAATGTTAATGAGGAGTTTGTGATTAGATAGAATATCCTCAAGAAAGAGTGTTACTAATGGTAATTAACTTATTCTTCTGATGAATACTTTTAACCACCGATTCCTTACCTTAGAATAGATACCAAATCAGTCCCGGCCCTCCCGCTAGGACGGAGGGTCTGTGGAGTGGGCTCAGACCAAATGTTCTGTAGGACCGAGCGGGCAAAGTGCCCCTTCCTCCAGAACCGGCTCTCAAACCAGTACTACTTCGTGAACATATGCACAGATGCCCATTTTGCAACCTGGCAGATGTCAAGGCTGGGCACTCAGCAAGCCAAATGCAGTGATAGCAGCCTTAGCCTTGGTGGAATGGACTCAGAGACCTTCCAGGGATTGCTTCTTGGCTATCTTAATGCAGAGGACTATCCACCTCATCACAGTCCTCAACTACACAGCTTTCCCTTTCTTTGCACCAGATATTCCCACAAAAAGTTGATTGTCTACTTGATGATTATTGGTACAATTAATGTAAAGGCCCAAAACTCTTTACGGATCCAGCCGATGGAGCTTGTCTTCTTTCAAGGGTTAAGGGTGAGCAAAGCAAAGAACGCAGGCAGGGTAATAGATTGCCCTATGTGAAAGGGAATCACCATCTTAGGCAAGAATGTTGCCCGAGTCCTCAGCACCAACTTGTCTGGGAGAAAGCTGGTGTATGGTAGTTACACAGAAAGTGCCGAAATTCACTCATGCAACGAGCTGACATAATTGCGAAGAGGAAGCCAGTCTTCAAAGTCAAAAGATGCAGTGAGCAGCTAAGCATCACCTCCAAACTATTAAGACAAAATTCAGGTCTTACTATGGCGTCACAAATGGTTTGGGAGGGAAAATGTGAATCAAACCTTTTCAAAATTCGATCAGAAGAAATGATTTAAAGAATGGTTGTACATGTAAATGCAAAAAGGCTGGAATGACCTACAAAGAACCTTTAATAGTGCCCACTGCAAGCCCTTGCAGGGCTAAAGATAAAAAACGATGTCCAACAGATTTGCTTTTAGGGTTCAGTCGCCAAACCAAGCCACAAATTTGTCCCAACGACCAGCATAAATGGATTTCAAGTAAGGACGTCTGTCGACAACGATGACATCCGCCACTCCAGGTCAAACACAGTTACTTGTCGTCGCTCAATCCCCATGGCATGTAGGAGTAGGTTGTGCAGATTTGTGTTGAACACTCTGCCCTGTTGCTTCCACAGGAGACAGATGTTTATGCCTAGAAGTTCCAGATAACTAACTCACCTGGCCCAATGCAGTGCCACTCTAATGACTTGGGCCAGTCGTTCTTGATCTTCTTTGAACCCGAGGCAGGGGCGGAAAGGTGTACAGGAGTCCCTTGCTTCATTCCAGCCGGATTGCATCTTATAACGAGTGTGCTTGAGGAAACTCCAATGCTCAAAACTTTTAATGATGTTCGTTCTCAATGGTGGTGAAAAGAGGAGTTCTTGCCACTTTTCGAAGATGCCCTACACCATCTCAGGATGCAGACGCCATTCATGATCTTACCAGGCTCTGTCTGCTCATCTTGTCTGCTCTGACATGCAGGGACTCTGCCAGGTTGTTCCCAATAAGGGAAATGCCCTGACGCTCCAACCAACTCCAGAGGCAGAGAGCCACCTGGTGAAGGACTCCACTTCCCCCCTCCATGCAATACCAGATGGCAGTGGTGTTGTCAGTGAGAACCCACACCAGCCTCACCTTGATGGATGGCAGAAAGGCCTTCAGAGCCAGATGAATGGCCCACTACTCCAACAGACTGATGTGGAACCAGGCTTCTGTTACAGATCAGAGTCCGCTGATTTCCACCTCTCCCAGGCCTATTTAGCCCAGCAGTGATGAGTCTGTCACCACCGTTAGCTCTGGGTGAGTGAGGAAGGGAAAGTGGCCTGCCACTGGACTAACTACATTCAAGCAGCCACCACAGCAGTTTTAGAGCCGTCTCCCCCACGGTCTGGATAATATCCCACATATATCCATGATGCTGGGCCCAATGGAACTTCAGATTCCATTGCAAAGTCTTCATGTGCCGCCTGGTGAAGCTGACAAGAAGCATGCTAGGTTGCTAGGTGGCTAGGTGGCCAAGAAGCCTCAGAGTCACTCTCACTATGATCCATGGCTGAGGCTTAAAAATCGGAATCATGGACCGAATGTCCTGGACTTATTGCAGCAGCGGGAAGGCCCAGAACTGCATGGTGTTCAATATAGCTCCAATGAATGGAAGCCTCTGTGAAGGAGTCAGGTGTTACTTAGGCTCATTGGTAGTGAACACAAATGATGTCAGGAGGTTCGTGGTCATCTGGAGGTGGTCCACGACTGACTCTGGTTAGCCCGCCTTTAACAGCCAGTCATTTAGGTAGGGAAAAACTGGTATCCCAACCTCTGCAGGTGGGCACCATCCACCACCATCACTTTAGTGAACAACAGAGGGGTGCTGGTGAAGCCGAAGGGAGGAACAGCAAACTGAAAATGCTCCTGGCATACCTTGAACAGTAGGTAACATCTGTGGGACTACAAGACAGGTATATGAAAAGTTGCATTCTGCAGGTCCAAGGAGCATCCAGTCAGTGGGATGCAGGGCAGACAGAATCTGGGTCAATGTGAGCATTTTGATTTTGTTCTTCTGCAGGAAGGCCTTCTAGTGGGCTTTCTGCTGACCTCCAAACAGCCTTCCGGGGTGCAGAAAGTCTGTTGGGCCTGTTATAGGATGGGGCAAGATGCACAGCCTTAATGGGCCGCTGCCATCCCTTTAAAAAAAAAAAATTGTTTTCCTAGTGTCGTATGGGGCCATGACCCGATGCCTGGCCGCAGCACCCGCAACCCATTCTTTTGTTTTTGGACCATTTTTCTCTGTTGTCTAGTGGGCTAGTTAGGGCAGAAAGACTGTTCCATTTTTTTTAATTGGAGGATCGAGGGGGAGTACTTGTCCATACCGGGTGATCTGCTCCCTCACTCCCTGGTGTCCGGTGGGTAGATTCCTCCTTAGTGATTGAAGTCCTGTGGCGATCCCCAAGCAGTGGTCAACTAGGAAGAGGAATCACTGGAAGGGGACATTGAAGCCTTTCCAGCAGTATTATCCTGCTTGGATCGGTGCTCAGGGGCTGAGTTAAGCCCACAAGCACTGTGCAAAGTGAAACCAGTTGGCACTAGGGGTGCTGACTGGTTTCTCTTTACATCAATGTAACATCAGCGCACTGAACGACACACTGAAATGAAAAAAATAATGGAATGCAAGGAAAGTTCTTCCTCGCATCCCAACATTATTTTTCAAAAGAAAATCCATCTGGTGCTCTCACCAGAAGGATTTTCTCACTGAATGTGTCAAATCGAATGTCTCAGGCTCATCTTATCAATATTTCCCATAAACATCAAATTTAGGACTGGGTTATGTCTCCAAGTTTTCCTTCCGGGTTTCCCTTCTGAACCATGTTAGGGTAGCCTGGCTAACAGGGAGCCAAGGAGAGGAATTGGCACAATCTGTATAGGCAGTATACTGTACTTATCTTACTGTATTGAGTCCTCTTTTTGAGGCAGACTTGGTGCTAGTAAAATGATTGCCCTGTACCAGAGGTTGTTTGAAATTCTCAACATCCAAATGTGCAATAGAAACTGCCTCATGGAAAAAAACGTGTGGGTGTATATGAGGGTGCACAGACAGAATATCGAGTTTCAAATATCGATATACAAAAATATCGAGTTTGAAATATCGTCATACAGGAATATCGAGAGCAAGAATATCGTGGTCCAGAATATCGACATTAAGGTAAGAAATATCGTTTTTGAAAATATCGAAGTTAGTAATATCGTTTGTTAAAATATCGATTTTTATATTAGTGTTATGTATTTTAGTATGTATTTTAAAAGTATGTGATGTAATTTTTTTGTATAAGTATTGATTTTGTGTTTTAATATATGTGTTAAATTTTTAGTAGTGATTAATTTTATGTTAATAAAATTTTGCGTTTTTTAGTTCTGTAGCGGGTTGTGGGATTATAGGGGGATAGAGTGGGAAGTAGTTTAATTATAATAAAGTCATTATTATTTTTTATTTATTAGTATTTATTTAATTTAGATTTTATAGTGTTCATTGTGGGAATTAATTTGTAATAAATTAATTATTAATTGGTTGTTAATTTTATTAATTAATTAATTGATAATTATGTTAATTGTGTTTTTGGAGCGGGTTGGAGCGGGTTGTGGGTTTATAGGGAAATAGGGTGGGAAAGTAATTTAATTATAATTAATTTTTTTTATTATTAGTATTTATATAATTTAGATTTTATAGTGTTAATTGTGGAAATTAATTTATTATTAATGAACTATTAATTGGTTGTTAGTTATTATTAATGAATTGGTAAATATTTTAATTGTGTTATTTTTGTAGGAGTGGGTTGTGGGTTTATAGGGGAATAGGGTGGAAAGTAATTTCATTTTAATAAATGTAATAATATTTTTTATATATTAATATTTATTTATTTTTTAATTTATAGTGTTCATTGTGGGAATTAATTTATTAATAATTATTTATCAATTGTTTGTTAATATTAATTAATTAAATGATTTGTAATTAATTATGTTAATTGTGTCATTTTTTAGGAATGGGTGGTGGGGTTTATAGGGGAATAGGTTGTGAAGTAATTTATTTAAAATTAATTTATAATTAATTGATAATTAATGGTAATTAATTTATTAAAAAATAATGATGGCAATTGTGTAATTAATTTGAGATGTGAGTTGTGGGGTTTATAGTGGTAAAGGGTGTGAAGTAAATTATTTTCAAATAATTAATAAGTTGTTAATTTAAAAACATTAAAAAATTTAAAATTAGTTATGGAAATTGTGTAATGACTTTTATGTGTGTTTTGTGGTGTTTATTGGGCTAGAGGGTGGAAAGTATTTTATGTTTTATTAATTAATAAATATTTGCCAATTATTATTCATTCTTTAATTGTTAAATTTTTATGGTTATTGTTTACTTTTATTTTGTGTGTGGATTTTGGTTTTATAGGGGTAATGTTTGGTCAGTAAATACATTTTTATATGTTTTAATTTGATTTTTAATTAATAATATTTGTTTATTTGATAATTAATTATGTTAATTATGGAGGTACACTTTTTTATAGAAATTTAGATGTGTGTTGTGAAATGTGTGGTGTTATAGGGTAGGAAATAAAGAATATTTATTTTATGTAACAATTAATGTTTTTGATTATAATTAATTTATAATAAATATAGTTATTTGTTTGTAAACATTTTTTGTAATTTTTATAAAATAATGTTTGTTGGTAATTTTTAGATTTTTTTAACATTATAACGTTTCTATTTTTTGTTATTTTTAATATTTTTTATATATTTATTATTTTTGTGTTTTTAACAATATTTGTATTGTAGTTGATTTTTTGTTTGTTTTTATTTTTTTACTGACTTTATTGAGAATGTTAATTTTAACCCTCTGCTATCCAACACTATCCCTACTGTTGCATTCACTGGAGTGGGAATAGTAATTTTTACTTCTCCGCTATCCAACACTTTCCCTACTGTTGCACTCACTGAAGTAGGATAGTAATTTTTACCCCTCCGCTATCCAACACTTTCCCTACTGGTGTGTTTTTAACAATATTTGTATTGTAGTTGATCTTTTGTTTGTTTTTATTTTTTTACTGACTTTATTGAGAATATTAATTTTAACCCTCTGCTATCCAACACTATCCCTACTGTTGCACTCACTGGAGTGGGAATAGTAATTTTTACCCCTCCGCTATCCAACACTTTCCCTACTGTTGCACTCACTGGAGTGGGAATAGTAATTTTTACCCCTCCGCTATCCAACACTTTCCCTACTGTTGCGCTCACTGGAGTGGGAATAGTAATTTTTACCTCTATGCTATCCAACACTTTCCCTACTGTTGCACTCACTGGAGTGGGAATAGTAATTTTTACTTCTCCGCTATTCAACACTTTCCCTACTGTTGCACTCAGTGGAGTGGGAATAGTAATTTTTACTTCTCCGCTATCCAACACTTTCCCTACTGTTGCGCTCACTGGAGTGGGAATAGTAATTTTTACCTCTATGCTGTCCAACACTTTCCCTACTGTTGCACTCACTGGAGTGGGAATAGTAATTTTTACTTCTCCGCTATTCAACACTTTCCCTACTGTTGCACTCAGTGGAGTGAGAATAGTAATTTTTACTTCTCCGCTATCCAACACTTTCCCTACTGTTGCACTCACTGGAGTGGGAATAGTCATTTTTGCCCCTCCGCTATCCAACCCTTTCCCTACTGTTGCATTCACTGGAGTGGGAATAGTAATTTTTAACCCTACGCTATCCAACACTTTCCCTACTGGTGCATTCACTGTAGTGGGAATAGTATTTTTTAACCCTACGCTATCCAACACTTTCCCTACTGTTGCACTCACTGGAGTGGGAATAGTAATTTTTACCCCTACGCTATCCAACACTTTCCCTACTGTTGCACTCACTGGAGTGGGAACAGTAATTTTTACCGATGCGCTATCCAACACTTTCCCTACTGTTGCATTCACTCGAGTGGGAATAGTAATTTTTTCACCTCCGCTATCCAACACTTTCCCTTCTGCTGCACTCACTGGAGTGGGAATAGTAATTTTTACCCCTACGCTATCCAACACTTTTCTTACTGTTGCACCCAATGGAGTGCAAAATGTAAGTTTAATTTTTTTAAAATATATTAATATTTTAATTTATAATATAATGTTTTTTTATTAGATTTTGTGTTATAGGTATATGTATATTTATATATATTTATTTGTTAATTTTTATATATTTATAACATTTTAAAATAAATTAAAGTTATTAGTTTATTAATTGTTTTAAAGTAAATATACATTTATATATTACATTTTATATATGTACATTTAAATATTTTAAATTAAATTTATTTATTATATTTGTTTAAATGTACATTACATCTAAATATTTTTTTAAAGTTAATTTTATTATTTAATTTATTAAACATTATTTTTCATATATAAAAAAATCGATATTTTGTACATCGATATTTTTTACATCTATATTTTTCTCTCAATATTTTTGTATTTTACATTTTAAAGATAGGATGTCGATATTGTGGATGTCGATATTTGTGTATGGTGATATTTTTGTAGTCGATATTATGTCAGTGATCCTTTTATGAGGCTGACCCAAAGTTAAAGCATGACTTGGGGGAAATTGGGGCCAGGAAAGCTTGGTTCAGAATAAAAAATACTAAAGGTTAAGAGTTCTTATGATTATAGTCAGAGGTAATATTAGAAGCTCTAGCAGACTTCCAATTACCGGTAACAGGGAAATACAAGTTCAGGAAATGAGATGTTCTGTCTCTTCTGAGAAGTCTTCTCAGGTTGCAGAAGTGAAGATTAGTTGGTCCTCAGACTGACAGACTAGTTTTTGTAAAGCGCTCTGTTACCCATATAAGTGCTATGACTCAGATTTTATAAAGATAAGCAGGATAAGGACAAATACGTGTTTTTTTACCACTTTGCGGCACTATCGTTTATCTTTTTTTCAGAACCACTGTATGTCACTTGTGTTCAGATCAGAATAAGACTGAATATGTGGAGGGCGGGATTCTAAGGCAGATTCATAGAATGTCAGATTGTGGTTGCGGTCCTAAAATCTGATACCTTTTATTCCAAATAGCATGAGTGCGACATCAGAATAGAATGTAAAGCTCTTCTTTGGAAAAGGGAGCATTGATCCATGTAAGCAGGTTAGACAAAGGGCATGGGCATGTGCAATCCCTGTGCGAATATGTTAGGCTGAGGATGCTTAAGTTAGTTAGAAAAATGGGGAAGCAATATATTTTTGGTGGAGTGGAAGCTCAAATGGATTCACCTAGTAAAAAACTTGCAAGAGTTACATGACTAGGTAGTGCACCATCATTTCAAAATGACTGCGGTTCATCTTCTCAGGGACCTCACACAGAAGGGAAATTGGGTGACTTGTTCCTTTGGGAAGAAAAAATGTGGAGGTTGTCCAGTCTTTCTTTTGGTATTTTGAAAGCTCCTTAGTGCTTCACAAACAATGTGAGGTTGATCATTTACTTAGAGAGAATATTATGAATGGCACATGACAGATGAGCCTTGGGTCATCAGACGCATATTTGGATATTTGGAATCATTGGGATTTGTAGTGAATCCGGAGACGTACAATCTAGAGGCAAATCTGGAGGAGATTTTGGGTTTCATCATATAGACAAGGAATTGTGTGCTGAAGTTGCCAGTGGTAAGGTTAAAAAATATTTGAAAGGACCTGAGCAGAGTTTTGAATGTGGAGCAGGTTTGTTTAAGAATGTAGCAAAGATAATTAGTTTACTGTCCCTTACGAATCAGGTGTTTTTTCCAGGTCCATTGTTTTATTGTGCATTGTAGTTGGTTGAAGAATGCTCCTTTAAGGTGAAGGTTGAATTGCGTAGGATCAGCCAGATGGCAAGAGGTGTGGAAAGAACTGCTTCGGTGATTAGACAATGTAGAGGCCTGGAAAGGAAGGGCAATTTTTGGAACATCCTGATTTGGTGATAGGGTCGGATGTGAGCGTGGAAGGTTGGGGAGCAGGGAAAAGTGCGGGCAGATCACCAAAGAAGGACACTAGTCAAACAAGAGCGAAATGCATATCTATTGCTTATAGCTGCTGGCAGGGTGGTTTGCAGTGAGGTATTTAATGCAGAGCAGGGTCCGGCGTTTTATGAGGCAATTCACTGTTCGTCACCAAACAGTGAACATGACCAAAGACAGGCACCGGTCAGAAGTAGATTCAGATGAAGTAGCTTTGGAAGAATACGGCTACATAACCTGACCTTCTCTGGTGCTTGTATTTCCTTATACAAGCAGCATAAAACCCTACAGCCAACCTACTCGCATTATATCAACAAACTAAGATCTACTGTTCATATCCTGACATAAGACAAGCTAGAAATGCAAGAAAAGTGCCTGACAGGCCCTTCAGTGACATTCTCAATAATAATAATCCAGAACACCTTTATGTGCAGTGACTACAAGTGCGACTGGATACACGGAATTGAATATATGGGCTTGTACAATATCATTCCCAGATACCAGATTCCATATTTAGCAAAGAAACACTTAGCACTTATCAGGAAAGGACGTTTTATGTGAAGCACACGTTTCAATTATATAAACAACTGTATTTATGCATAAATCAACAACTTTTTATTAACTTCTATCAATCAAGTGGGATCAGGTGGGTTAGGAGAAGCCCACTCATTCAAGTGTCAGACAAAATCCCAAGCAATGCATACCAGAAGCAATGAGGAAAGAGACCTGACCCAACCCTGCCAATGAGTAGCTGGAAACATCAAGGGGCCGATTCTGGTGCGGGTTGGAAAAGCTTCCCGACCGAATCGGTTGGGAAATGGTGTCCGACCCACTCGGATCGGGAAAGTCCGACCGGCGGAGTAGGATGCATCCGGATGCTTCCAGATACGATTTGGTTGAACTCCCATTGACTTCAATGGGAACATTTGTTCCTAACCGCATCAGAATTGGGCCCTCGGTCGGGAAGACACGTTCCCGATCTGATTTGGAAGGAGCAAATGCCGTTAGGAGGCCTTCCTAACCGCATCAGAATCAGGCCCTCGGTCGGGAAGCTTTTCCAACCCGCATCAGAATCGGGCCCCTAGTGTTTCAAGTTGTATTCCATACAGGAGACGGAGAAAGATACTTACACAATCCAGTCCACAGCTAATATGAGAGAAAGATCTTTTGTGGGAAGTCCAATGGCCTCCAAAATAATTGCAATGGTGAGAACTCCTCCAGCTGGCACCCCAGCTGCTCCAACACTGGCTGCTGTTGCTGTGACCCTGGGAATATGTTCAAATATTAGTTGGTCCAGTAATTATAGCCATGGTGGCAAATATAATACAATTTTATCATTTTCAAGACACACAGGCATGTTTCTTTCTTTTAGACAGCCCTGAGGAGCCGACTGGATGATTGGTTCATTTCAACAGTTTTCAACTACACTTGCAGGTACATTATTTACTATATAGTTGCAGCAGTGTAACTGAAGTGCATTGTAATGTTCTGTTGAATATTAAACGACTGGCAGACACCCAGGAGCTGGTTACCGCCATACCTGGTAGGATCAGAACCATCAACACAGATTTAAGGAGCTTCAAAAGTAGCAAAATAAATTCCAGTCCTCATTCCTGATCACGCAACAATACCAAGAAAACTGCCCTAGAAACCCTGTACAATATAAATACTGCACCTGGCACTTTACCGTTGGTGGTTTTACCTCCTGGTCCACATTTCTGTAGGTCAGAATGTAGGATGACGTGCAGGAGTAGTTTTAATGCACATTTTCCCTCATTTCTTATACAAACTCCTCCAAGTAATATACATGAAGGGATTTGTGGGGTGAAAGAAGCAGGTCAATGAAAAATGTGTTCACACTTGGAATGGAAATCAGGACAAATAGAGTTTACGCCTAACTGGTTTTAAAGAAGGACTCGGAATAGGGAGTTAAGGACCTAATTTAGGGTCTGGCTGAATGGGAACCCAGCTGTAAGTTGGTGGTGCTCCCTCTCTGCTAAATCTGTGGTTCCCCCACTGTTTACAATCAGGGAAGTGCCAGGATGACCGGACAGCCCTTCCGCCGTGGGGCCACTAGGCAGTCATCCAGCCCCATTGAGGGTGAGACTATTGTCACTCATTCTCCATGGCAGGCATGCACTGGAAAAATACAGAATGGCACAGGGAGAAACCTCTCTCTCATTGGGGTCATTTGTTGTTCTTCAGAGAAACTAAACTCCGGAACAAAAAATTTACCTACTCAGTAAACTTTGAGTGTTGTAATGGGAGCTACTGTAAAGGTGGTTCCCTTTACAGCAGAGAGATTCCTGCCAGGCAGGTGGGGATCTCTAAACCAGGAGTATGGTCCTTTTATAGGAAGGCTGACGTCATGACCTCCACCCTCTTGCGGAGTGGCAGACCATCCACCTGAGTCTGAATAAGGCCATAAGTGCTTACAACACAGCCATATATATAGGAAGAAGCTACACGGTGAGCCTGATTCACAAACCTTTTTTAGTGTAATTGAGAATGCACAATTGTAGCCTGATAAAATTCCAATTATTTATCGCAGAAATAACAGATCTGCTGTAAACATTACTGGTAGCCATGTACGCAATAATTGTAACATTTCTGGAGCTCCGCAAACACCCAAGACATTTACCGTAATCAACAGGAGGTGTGCAGTTTTACCATGACGACTCCTGGGTAATTTCTGGAAATTGTTTGATGTGCGCTGAATAGGAAACTATTCCTTGTAACCTGATTACCAAACATTTTCTTCCTTTCACAAGCATTACCTGGAAGTTTAACATTTGCTCTGACATTTTTCTTACCTTCTGACAAGTCTTAGAGGACTTTCAAACCAACAATAGCTGGTGAAGCAATTCCCTTCACGTCCCTGGAACAGTGCCGAATTGAAGAGCAGTGCTCAGCACTCCTGTATCCAGCTTGATATAGAGCCTGCCTCAAATTTGGCTTTTGGGCATGAACAGCTCCTCTCAAGACTACAGGCCACATGTATCAAAAATCCAATTTGCGTTCCTTAAATAGCGAATTTTAGGTAATTGCTATTTAAGGAATGCAAAATAGTATGTAGGAAACTAGCGATTACCTAATATCGATTCCTAAAGATTCGCAATTAAGTAATAGCTATTAAGTTATACTACTACATTCGTTCCTATGGGCCTATAGGTGAGAATGGTTTTGCATTAACTAATTTGTGATTACCTAATTGGTAATTTCAAATTAGGTAATGCAAAACCAAGGGTGCCCGGGGGCCTAAGGCCCCCTGAAGCACCCCCCCAAAAAACATGTGCACATGTAAAGCGCACACATGCCCTAGGCACATGTGTGCGCTACACAGCACTTTGAAAAATGCATTTTTGTGCATTTGTCCAAAATTGCACATGGTTACCATCGACTTGGAGTAGATGGTAATAGCACTTCCTAAATGAACAGAACATGTGCTTACAGAATCGCAAATTGCAATTCCCTATTTGCATTCGCAATTTTAGGTAATCTCCAAAAATTGCAATAACTTAAAATTGCGACTACAAAGCCTTTCATACATCTTGAAAGGCGATTTTGAATTTGCGAATGGCAGAAAATACCGATGTGCACCGTTTGCAAATGCAAAGTTGTTTGATACATGTGGCCCTACGTTTGGGGCTTGCACCCTCTACTTCTCTCCTCTTCTCCATGGGGCCTTTCCCACAGGTCTTCTTTTCTAGTCAGTGAAGAATGATTAAGCAGGGCATAGCTAAACAGCAGGGTTGCTAATTTCCTGAGGCGACATGGAGACTGTATTTCACAGCCCTAAAGCCTATATCAGACAAAAGCCCTCTAAAAGAAGCAGGATGGCGTCATGATGGTATTCATTTCAACTTTAACTCTAATGGGACCAACGTTTTCTAAGATGGGTACTCCTTTTTCTGCAGTGTGGCACCGCTCCAAACTGCAGAGTTGTTGGAAGGCACACAAAATCTCACCTGTGATTTTAAGGGTTGACAAAATATGTACTTAGCAAAACCTCACTCACCAGGCCTGACTTCATGCTGGTGAGAACACATACCTATGCTACGGAGGTTCCACTCTACCACCATTTGTGACGAAGCGTGCAGGACTAATGGAGGCGCCTTCTGCTGGCTGCCTCATTATACATTTCATTCCTGGAGGGCTCACTCAAAATCCAGGTACAAACAAGCATTGAAAGGCTGGGTAAAACGTGAATTTATAAGAATACAACATAACAGTAAGTTGGAACATTTTTGGCAACATATAGCTAGATTTATCGCCATGTCAATCTATGTTGTAAAAGGCAATATACTCGATAAACCGCTGCCACATTTTAAGAAATGCAAATCATACCATAATTACATTTGGAAGGAGACCGTGGCATCAGTCACACATTGCCCTGTAATTACAAAAAAACAGTTGCCAGTGGCATAATTTCAGGTTTATGGCTTAGATGAAGCAATACAAGTAATTTTATGATTAGTAAATAACTTACGAGAGGGGTTGCCCAAGTTAAAACAAGTGAA
Source organism: Calotriton arnoldi (assembly GCA_963921515.1). Classification (NCBI taxonomy): domain Eukaryota; kingdom Metazoa; phylum Chordata; class Amphibia; order Caudata; family Salamandridae; genus Calotriton; species Calotriton arnoldi. The sequence goes on along the minus strand of CAWUFW010000021.1, from coordinate 7,842,090 downwards.
AATATTTTCTGAATTATTTAGGAACACCAGTTTGTTTTAGAAGCAGTGCTGTGCACGTTCCTCATTCCTGTCTGTTGCCATGACAGGAAAAACATAAAAGTCCTCATGTCGCCAGTGACTCTGCAGTGTCCAAAGTTGCCACTGGTCACGATGAAACACATACAGTACCCTGCATTAGCATATTGTTGTGCCCACTGCGGCGTATGAAGAAAGGCAGAGGGACCTATTCACAAACTGCACTTTATGCTTTATACTAAAAAGTACTACTCAAGTACTGCAAAATGCTATTCACAAACCTACACGCCGAGACCTCCGTCTCTGACTCGCCTGTATTTTCTATGTGACGATCTCCACTCAATTAAGATTTCTGCACATGTAAGCCTATATTTTAGTACTAAATGTGGGAGGGGTAGGTAAGTGGATGGAAAATTGTAAATACTTACACTTAGGGCCCGATTCCGATCTCGCTCGGAAGCGCTCCTGACGGCATCCGTCAGTAGCGAGTCCGAGTCGTACGCGTGATTTCCGTGCGACTTGTACAGCTGTACGAGCGAGCAAGTACGATGCGATAATCGCCTCGCGCTCCGAGTGGCTCGTACGCGTCAGCGATCCCCTCCGGACGACTCCGCCATGGCTGACACGCACAGCGCAACGGTGCGGATTCCCGGACAACCAAATACGATGCGCGCGCCGAGCAGCTGGATCGAGTCGGAGCCTCCGACTTGAGAAAGCTCCGGGAAGCGGACTTCGGGGGTCCATAGCGGGCCCTCCTTAACCCGGGGCCCCTATGACTCGATCACTGGAGGGGGCCCCCCAAGGGAGCCCCCTACACATGCATGCACGGTGCGGGTGGGACCGAGGCGTCCCCGCGACACTGGGTGCCTTCGTCCGCGACGTGCGTTTATTGTCTTTGGGAGCCTATGTACGCAAAGTACACCTGGCTCCCATAGACTTCAATGGGGCTCCGAGCGACCCGAGTCCATCTGCGCTGCAGCGCATCGTACTCTGTCGCTGGGAGCCCAGGAGCACGAGTCGCTCGGAAAGCTCTACGAGCGCGAGTCGGCCGTAGGGCTTTCCGAGCGAGATTGGAATCGGGCCCTAAATGGGAGTGTTTTCTGAGGAGTAAGGAGGGGTTTGGGGAGGACTAAAGAGAAGTCAAGGCAAGGATAGACACCCACCCACGAAAGATTAATCCCATTGCTATTCACAAACGGCATTTCTAAAACTAAGACAGCCAAAAGAGGTACCCAAACAGTTGTAAATGTACTACAGTTCATACCTGGAGACCGTCCAGCACCACACATGGCTAACCACTGGACGGCAACACTTGTTCATAGAAAATAGCAGCAGCAAAATAAAACCCCACAGGAATAATGCTAAAATACAATAACTTTTTTGACTTTTAGAAAATACATATAAATTATATTTAACGTTTAAAAAGAAAAAGAAAAAAATAAATATTATTTATTATGATTTTCAAATAAACTTTTAAAAATTATAAATGTAACTTATTTTTTGAGGAAAAAATTAAATTTAAATAAAATCTATACATATCTTTTAGTCGTTTTAATATATTTTACTGAATGTTGCATTTAAAAAAATCTTCAAATAAATAATTATAAATTAACTAAATAAATTTGAATTAATTCTTTTTTATTACACTTTTATAATAGTGCTGTAACGTTTTTTTGATTTGTTTTGGGTTTAAAAATATTTTAAATTACTTTACGTTAATATTTGACATTAAAATATTTCTACTATTTTTTTTAAAAGTTGAATAAACTTTTTTACCTTTGCCTATACTTTACCATAGCGAGAAGTCCACCACCATGGTCAAGACCTCTGACTATGTGTGAAAAGTTACTAATAGTAATTTTACACTTATAAATCTGGTTCCACCTCCTGGTTTCTGAAATCGGAGATATCATTTCTAGGTACCACCGAATTGTAATATCAGTTATTTTGCTGTGTATTTGAATGTGTCTCAGTATACTAGGAAGATTACCAGAGGCGCTCTAGAATGGAAATTGTTGGAGTGATATGCAATTATTTGTTGTAATCGAAATAAGATGTCTTAATATGTTAGGAGAGAGTTGTTATAGGGACAGACGATATGAGATCTTGAGAAATGTTTCGCATCAGAAGTATTTGGTACCTCCTTTCTCTTTTTGTAATAAAATAAGGCAGGTGAACATAGCTTTTTACTTTACAGAGGGGTTGGACAAACAGAGACCTTCAAGAATATTGCCACAGACCACAAATAATGAAAAATACAACCCCATGTTTTACCTGTTTCAGTCTGATGAAGAACACACTACATACATAATGAGAAGGGGAAATTATGAAATCCGTATCACTCACACAATGGCCCATAAGCATAAACAATAATACCTCACGTGTCACATTTGGCCTAAAGATTCAACAACTGATGTTTCAAATGTCTTCTAATATTTGCCTCCTCAATGAAATGAAATGAAATGAAAAGACCATTTATTGAGCGCGGTAGCTACCCTCAGGCGTCCTAGCGCTACGGACAGAGCCTATAAAAAGACCATTGAATTATTCAGTTTTATTGAAGAGCAGAGTTTTTAGGCGTTTGCGAAACAGAAGTAAATTGGGTTCTGATCGCATATAGAAGGGGAGGGAGTTCCAGAGTTTAGCGGAGTTATAGGAAAAAGACCGAAGAATCTAGGCTGCATTGTTTGTTATTGACTGAATGTCAACGGTTATCCCTTAAAATGAACTGGGGCTTGAACAATGAAATTTGAAGAAGTGACAGGCCCATGCCAAGTTTAAGAACACCTATAAACTGTAAAATTAAGAGCATTAAGCTTAATCTAAAAAATATGCATTTACATATTTGCCTTGTCAGGGGTCTCATTCAAAATAAAGAGCACAATAAATACACAGGGCCCAAATCAATAAAAAACACATATAACCTGTGTTGATTTACGCTCCTGCCTGAACATGTTTTTTTTAAAATTCACAAATCTTCTCAGTGGTAAGTCTGCAAAGCTGTGCTACTTGCAGGTTTGCAGACACACTCATTGAAAAGCCATGTGACTTTTTTGTGCATTACTATTCCCTCCACTGTGGAAATGTACACATAGTAGCCCAGAACAGACTTTGAGTTCAATTACATTCTTGGGGACTGATACTACTCTCATTCATTTTTGCATATAATTGCACTCGAAGACTAGGGTTAGAGTTAAACTTTCAAACGATTGAGGGCTGAAACAGGGCTCGCAAATAGCTTTAAACACACGTGCAAACTGGCACCCTTTCTTTACATTTGGACGATTTGACAGATGTTTTGGATTCAACTGATAGTTCTGCACAATAATTGCTCACACTCAGGACAGGCACCAGCCCAATGCTGGTGTCCTACTTTTATTATATATGATTCCAATTGGCCTGCAAGCACAACTAACCCAACTGCAGCATTTGAACAGCGAGAAGAAACTAAAGATAAACCTACAACAAATTTCACGTCTTCTGAAAACCAACATTTAAATGGCCGGTCGACTTACCATCCACTGAATATGTTACAAGGTAGTATAGGATTGTTATGGTTCAGAAATTAAACACTTCACACTACCAAAGTGTCAGCCAGGTGTGTACGAATCAACAAAGGTGCAATACTGTTTTAGGCTGTTAATGGGAGGAAAGGTTCAAGCCCAGCCCTCGCAGCAGTGTATTCTATAATAATTCCAACTCTGTTGTGTGTATCAGTCCCAGGATGCTTGTTTCCGGTCCAGGGAAGACCTGGCTTGGCAGTTCGGGCTGGACTGTTCCCATGAGGCACAGGGTCAAGACTGATTTGCATATAGCTGTGTCTGAACTGGGGTGGCGAAGTGAGCTAAAGAATGATGATGGATTCAACCCAGATATGTGACTGGGGGTGAGTGTCTGAAAAGTTTCAGCGCTCCGTCCATCATCTCCTTGTGTGAGTATCAGTTGCCTTCTTTGGCAAATAGTAACAAGCACTGGCAAAGCCAATAGGTCTGGCATTGGCTACCAGTCTTTTGGCAATTCTTATTTTGTCAAGGTTTTTGCAAAACTGTATTGTTCGGGAAGCTGTTGGGTCCTCATTAAATCTAAAATAATAAAATAAAAAACAATGGCTAAAGGCAAAAGTGTTTTTCTAAGGTCCAAAAAATTACACATTACCATGGCACACCAGGCACTAAAGGGAACTACTTTGTGTGTGCGTGTGCTCCTAGTGATAGAGCAAAATACTGTTACTCAAGGCGACATTAACCAAAAGCTTAAGTAGGCTGACCCATTGCACCATGCTGTATGCTATAGTGGGCGGAAGCAAAATGGGAATTACAACATCAGACCAATGGGTGAATAGAGGTAGCTGAAAGCCCCTTTAAGTAAGCATACTATACATACTATTTTAGAAAAATCTAAATGTCTTGGCTAATGCCAGACCTAAAAACACTAGAAACTCTGTTAGAATTGAGATGTCAACTCTGCACTGCTGCCTCAGACTTGAGTTTTACTTCCCCATTATCAACCTTAACAACTATGGGGCCGATTCCGATCTCGGCCGGTAGGGCACCTAACAGTATTCGTCCGGAAAAAAACCCAGCCGAATGCGTGTTTCCCGACCGATTCGTACACCCGTCCGGACGAACAAGTACGATGCGTATAACAACCCATTTCCCGAGCGAGCCGTACTCACCCAATCCAGCTCCTGTTCCCCGCCCGAGCCAGATCCGTAAACGCCGAATCGAGTCGCACGGAACCAAATACACAGCACCTTCCGGCCGGACTAGTACGATGCGCGCTCCGTACGCGCCGAACCAGTCGCTACGTCCGGCACGTTTCAGCATCCGGGAGAGCCGCACACAAGCTCCGTTTCGCGCCACAAGACGATCCACGGCTACGAGACGAACAAGCCAGCGACGAGTACGAGTCGAAGACACGAGAAACCCGAACGAGACGACCCAACCATGAATCCCATCGCGCAGGTCCTACCTATACTCTACATCTATTACCGGGACCGGTACGGACGCGTACGGCGCAAACGGTAAGTCAAACACCAACAATACAAACAAACTACACGTACCCAAAATATGTCACACACACATAGGGATGCACAAATGACGTACACTAGCAACAGCACAACCATAGGGGTGGGATGGGCATCACCAATGCCACACACACCCATAGGGGGATGGATGCCTACCACCACCCCTACTCAGGGGGGGCTGGATGTCTGCCACTACCACCACCCCTACTCAGGGGGGGATCAATGCCTACCACTACCACCACCCCTACCCAGGGGGCTGGATGCCTACCACTACCACCACCCCTACTCATGGGGGCCTGGATGCCTGTCACTACTACCATCCCCACCCATAGGGGATGGATGCCTACCACTACCACCACCCCTACTCAGGGGGCTGGATGCCTACCACTACCACCACCCCTACTCATGGGGGCCTGGATGCCTGTCACCACTACCATCCCCACCCATAGGGGGATGGATGCCTGCCACTACCACCACCCCTACTCAGGGGGGGCTGGATGCCTGCCACTACCACCACCCCTACTCATGGGGGCCTGGATGCCTGTCACCACTACCATCCCCACCCATAGGGGGATGGATGCCTACCACTACCACCACCCCTACTCAGGGGGGGCTGGATGCCTACCACTACCACCACCCCTACTCATGGGGGCCTGGATGCCTGTCACCACTACCATCCCCACCCATAGGGGGATGGATGCCTACCACTACCACCACCCTACTCAGGGGGGGCTGGATGCCTACCACTACCACCACCCCTACTCATGGGGGCCTGGATGCCTGTCACCACTACCATCCCCACCCATAGGGGGATGGATGCCTGCCACTACCACCACCCCTACTCAGGGGGGGCTGGATGCCTGCCACTACCACCACCCCTTCTCATGGGGGCCTGGATGCCTATCACTACTACCATCCCCACCCATAGGGGGATGGATGCCTGCCACTACCACCACCCCTACTCAGGGGGGGCTGGATGCCTACCACTACCACCACCCTTACTCATGGGGGCCTGGATGCCTGTCACCACTATCATCCCCTCCCATAGGGGGATGGATGCCTGCCACTACCACCACCCCTACTCAGGGGGGGCTGGATGCCTGCCACTACCACCACCCCTACTGAGGGGGGATGGATGCCTATCACTACTACCATCCCCACCCATAGGGGATGGATGCCTACCACTACCACCACCCCTACTCAGGGGGCTGGATGCCTGCCACTACCACCACCCCTACTGAGGGGGATGGATGCCTATCACTACTACCATCCCCACCCATAGGGGATGGATGCCTACCACTACCACCACCCCTACTCATGGGGGCCTGGATGCCTGTCACTAATACCATCCCCACCCATAGGGGGATGGATGCTCTACCACTACCACCACCCCTACTCAGGGGGCTGGATGCCTGCCACTACCACCACCCCTACTCAGGGGGCTGGATGCCTGCCACTACCACCACCCCTACTCAGGGGGCTGGATGCCTACCACTACCACCACCCCTACTCAGGGGGTGGATGCCTACCACTACCACCACCCCTACTCAGGGGGCTGGATGCCTGCCACTACCACCACCCCTACTCAGGGGGGGCTGGATGCCTGCCACTACCACCACCCCTACTGAGGGGGGGATGGATGCCTATCACTACTACTATCCCCACCCATAGGGGGATGGATGCCTACCACTACCACCACCCCTACTCATGGGGGCCTGGATGCCTGTCACTACTACCATCCCCACCCATAGGGGATGGATGCCTACCACTACCACCACCCCTACTCAGGGGGGCTGGATGCCTGCCACTACCACCACCCCTACTCAGGGGGCTGGATGCCTGCCACTACCACCACCCCTACTCAGGGGGGCTGGATGCCTACCACTACCACCACCCCTACTCATGGGAGCCTGGATGCCTGTCACCACTACCATCCCCACCCATAGGGGGATGGATGCCTACCACTACCACCACCCCTACTCATGGGGGCCTGGATGCCTGTCACTACTACCATCCCCACCCATAGGGGGATGGATGCCTACCACTACCACCACCCCTACTCAGGGGGCTGGATGCCTGCCACTACCACCACCCCTACTCAGGGGGTTGGATGCCTGCCACTACCACCACCCCTACTCAGGGGGGCTGGATGCCTGCCACTACCACCACCCCTACTAAGGGGGGCTGGATGCCTACCACTACCACCACCCCTACTCAGGGGGGCTGGATGCCTGCCACTACCACCACCCCTACTCAGGGGGATGGATGCCTACCACTACCACCACCCCTACTCAGGGGGCTGGATGCCTACCACTACCACCACCCCTACTCATGGGAGCCTGGATGCCTGTCACCACTACCATCCCCACCCATAGGGGGATGGATGCCTACCACTACCACCACCCCTACTCATGGGGGCCTGGATGCCTGTCACTACTACCATCCCCACCCATAGGGGATGGATGCCTACCACTACCACCACCCCTACTCAGGGGGCTGGATGCCTGCCACTACCACCACCCCTACTCAGGGGGTTGGATGCCTGCCACTACCACCACCCCTACTCAGGGGGGCTGGATGCCTGCCACTACCACCACCCCTACTAAGGGGGGCTGGATGCCTACCACTACCACCACCCCTACTCAGGGGGGCTGGATGCCTGCCACTACCACCACCCCTACTCAGGGGGATGGATGCCTACCACTACCACCACCCCTACCCAGGGGGCTGGATGCCTACCACTACCACCACCCCTACTCATGGGGGCCTGGATGCCTGTCACTACTACCATCCCCACCCATAGGGGGCTGGATGCCTACCACTACCACCACCCCTACTCAGGGGGCTGGATGCCTGCCACTACCACCACTCCTACTCAGGGGGCTGGATGCCTGCCACTACCACCACCCCTACTCAGGGGGATGGATGCCTACCACTACCACCACCCCTACTCAGGGGGGCTGGATGCCTACCACTACCACCACCCCTACTCAGGGGGCTGGATGCCTGCCACTACCACCACCCCTACTGAGGGGGGATGGATGCCTATCACTACTACCATCCCCACCCATAGGGGATGGATGCCTACCACTACCACCACCCCTACTCATGGGGGCCTGGATGCCTGTCACTACTACCATCCCCACCCTTAGGGGGATGGATGCCTACCACTACCACCACCCCTACTCAGGGGGGGCTGGATGCCTGCCACTACCACCACTCCTACTCAGGGGGGGCTGGATGCCTGCCACTACCACCACCCCTACTCAGGGGGGGCTGGATGCCTGCCACTACCACCACCCCTACTCAGGGGGGGCTGGAGCATACCACTACCACCACCCCTACTCAGGGGGGGCTGGATGCCTGCCACTACCACCACCCCTACTCAGGGGGGGATGGATGCCTACCACTACCACCACCCCTACCCAGGGGGGGCTGGATGCCTACCACTACCACCACCCCTACTCATGGGGGCCTGGATGCCTGTCACTACTACCATCCCCAAAAATAGGGGACTGGATGCCTACCACTACCACCACCCCTACTCATGGGGGCCTGGATGCCTGTCACCACTACCATCCCCACCCATAGGGGGATGTATGCCTGCCACTACCACCACCCCTACTCAGGGGGGGCTGGATGCCTACCACTACCACCACCCCTACTCAGGGGGGGCTGGATGCCTGCCATTACCACCACCCCTACTCAGGGGGGGCTGGATGCCTACCACTACCACCACCCCTACTCATGGGGGCCTGGATGCCTGTCACTACTACCATCCCCACCCATAGGGGGCTGGATGCCTACCACTACCACCACCCCTACTCATGGGGGCCTGGATGCCTGCCACTACCCCCACCCCTACTCAGGGGGGGCTGGATGCCTGCCACTACCACCACCCCTACCCAGGGGGGGCTGGATGCCTACCACTACCACCACCCCTCCTCATGGGGGCCTGGATGCCTGTCACCACTACCATCCCCACCCATAGGGGGATGGATGCCTGCCACTACCACCACCCCTACTCAGGGGGGGCTGGATGCCTACCACTACCACCACCCCTACTCAGGGGGTGCTGGATGCCTGTCACTACCACCACCCCTACTCATGGGGGCCTGGATGCCTGTCACTACCACCACCCCTACTCATGGGGGCCTGGATGCCTATCACTACTACCATCCCCACCCATAGGGGGATGGATGCCTACCACTACCACCACCCCTACTCAGGGGGGGCTGGATGCCTGCCACTACTACCATCCCCACCCAGAGGGGGATGGATGCCTACCACTACCACCACCCCTACTCAGGGGGGGCTGGATGCCTGCCACTACCACCACCCCTACTCAGGGGGGGCTGGATGCCTGCCACTACCACCACCCCTACTCAGGGGGGGCTGGATGCCTACCACTACCACCACCCCTACTCATGGGGGCCTGGATGTCTGTCACCACTACCATCCCCACCCATAGGGGGATGGATGCCTGCCACTACCACCACCCCTACTCGGGGGGGCTGGATGCCTGCCACTACCACCACCCCTACTCATAGGACGGGTAATGCATGACACAACCAGCATACTCCCACATAAGGAATGACAGAAAATTACATCCCCCCCCAACACCATGACAAGCGTGTGTAGTCTGTGTCAAATGCCTACAACACTGAACATGACATTGAACATACAATGTGACCCACTATCACATGTGTCACACATAAATGTGTGTGGCCTCCACAATGCAAGCAGACCATGACCACTGTGGCCATGGGGTCGAACACCCCATCATCAATGTGACCAAAAGGTAAGTGTGGGGTCCATAGCTGATGCACCTCTTGAACAGTGTGGCCATGGGGCCTAAAGCCCCATCACCACAGTGACCAAAAGGTAAGTGTGGGGTCCATAGCCGATGCACATCTTGAACACTGTGGTCATGGGGCCTAAAGCCCCATCACCACAGTGACCAAAAGGTAAGTGTGGGGTCCATAGCCGATGCACCTCTTGAACAGTGTGGCCATGGGGCCTAAAGCCCCATCACCACAGTGACCAAAAGGTAAGTGTGGGGTCCATAGCTGATGCACCTCTTGAACAGTGTGGCCATGGGGCCTAAAGCCCCATCACCACAGTGACCAAAAGGTAAGTGTGGGGTCCATAGCTGATGCACCTCTTGAACAGTGTGGCCATGGGGCCTAAAGCCCCATCACCACAGTGACCAAAAGGTAAGTGTGGGGTCCATAGCTGATGCACCTCTTGAACAGTGTGGCCATGGGGCCTAAAGCCCCATCACCACAGTGACCAAAAGGTAAGTGTGGGGTCCATAGCTGATGCACCTTTTGAACAGTGTGGCAATGGGGCCAAAGCACCATCACCACGGTGATCATAAGGTAAGTGTAGTCATGGTAAAAGCTGCGAAAGCCAAACTGTATGGATGAATCCTGGTCACACAACAACAAACACATCAGTGGCATAGTAGTGCTTGTGTCCCATAGCAACATAGATTGGGCGGGGCAAACAGTGCAATGTCACAGAAACATCGTTTTGGCCATGTGCATACAAACATCACCCATGGGGGATCACATTGTCAATATTCACAAATAACACAATGACAGAAGTGACCATCATAATGCTGAGCCACATATCTGCACCAATGGACACACAAATGTAGATATCATGTGGAAACTGTCGATGTCAGGTGAACAAATACCATACCATGGCATCAATGGGACATACAAACCATGATCACTGTGCTGACTTATGACCTAGGAGTCCCAGGGACAGCTGGGGATACCAAACAAACAACATACAGACAATGGCACACTACAGAAATGCCAATGCAGTGGTGCAAATGCACAAACACAAACAGGCAGACTCACACTGCATTTCAAACACAACAGGTGATGGGGGTGTGCCAGTGTCCCCAGGCAACCACACAACACATGAGGAGGCCTGAACTCCAATCACACAGATGTGTATACAGTGCCATACAAAAGTTACTCATGGATCGGATACCCCTATGTGGGCAATCAGGCATCGTCAGCTGAGAGGGAGGCCAAATTACACATGTCACACAAGCTTGTAGGAACAGCAACTAACACAGCAAGAGACAGACCCACCACAGCACTACCCCCAGGGACCCCACATTGTGCTGACATTAGCCTGCATGACAATCCCACTGTGATGACAAAGGTAGATGTCGTTCACACTGTGAACCACAGCCATGTGTCCTGAGCAACAAACTACCATCACACCTACACAAGCTCCAATCAATCAGCACGGCCTGCCAGCCAAGGCCAATATGGAGGTAGGGGTCTAGCCGTGCACAAACTCACATTTGCACACTCAACACCACACACCCTGATCTCCACCAATGTGCAGCAGTGAAGCTCACATGGACTGGTGACAGTGCACATGCACCCATGACAATTCCAGGGATGGTGGGGGGAACTAAGGTGCAGATACCCATCACACATGGCCAGTCAATAAGACTCGTCAATGTCTGACACACAGCACAGTACACCGTACATGGGCTTGATGTGAAATCCACCACAATCAATGGGATCCTGGCCATAGTCACACACCTACGAAGAAGCCAAGGTGACACACAAAGAACACACGTACACAACTTCCAACATTGCAGCTCTGACCCCGAGGAGTGGCAGCAGTCACAAACACACCGTGTCACAATCACTGAAAGCTACCACAAACTGAAATTCACATGACTTGTGTAAACAACAAGTGCCAAGGGAAATCCAGAATGTGCCCCATCACCGTTTGCCCACATCCCCAGCCCTGACAACAAAGACAACCTGGGATGACAACCTCATGAACATTAGTTTGCCATGCAACCACATCACAGAGAAACCAGGTCCAAGATGCTGGATGAACACAGACCAACTCTGCAAGCAACACAAACAGGAACATCCCTAGGGACACAGCATGTGTAGGAAAAGGGAAGGGAACACGCACAGACATGCTTACACAACACACAACACGGGCACACGCAATGTCACGGGATTACACACTGCCATGAGGGCACTCCACTCCTGTGGAAGGTCCGCTGTGCCAAACCTTGTCTGTGCATGACTCAAACATGTCAGCAGGACACTCCGTCAGTGAGTCAACAACTACAACACACAGAAGGCTCTGCTCACATCAGCCTGGGTACGGGAGTGTCACGTCAGTCATCTGCATACACCCAAAACACGTGTCAAGCCAGTTGCACTGTATACACAGATGAGTCCTTCAACATTGATGTGCAAAACTGCATGTCCAGTGGAGATGGGCACACAGTCAGGGAAATCGGAACATTGAACAGTGGTAAGCCCACCAGATGTTCATCAGTGTAAGACAAAGATGTTCCTTTACAAATGCAAAACGTACATCCCTGTGTCAAATGCTGAAAATTACACCCTCAGACTGCAGCAAAGGATGCCATAGATCCAGAGTAGAACAGGACACATATCCCATGGACCACATGGAGTCCATCACAGCAACACTTCATTTTCCTGAACTGAACACTATAACAACTGCAAATGCAGGATGCTACTCATCTACATCATGTACATCAAAAGAAACACCTCAATTAAACAAAAAGAGGCTTTATTCAGCTAATGTAAAATTAAAAGTTGACGTCCAAAAGAAACTAAGGCCAATGGCCAGTCCAAAATCCATGTCCCAACAGGGTGACAAGTGACAACTGGTCACCCATTGCTTGCCTGCACTGGTACGGACAGGGGACATCCCCCTTGGAGGGGCACACAAGGGGCTGGCCAGGCACCGCAGGGACAGGATCAGGGGATGGCAGAGTGAGGCAGTGAAGGGGTGGTGGGTGCAGGAGTGTCACCGGCAACTGCAGTGGAGGTGTCTGACTCAGGGGGGGCCAGCACCACTGTGCTACACAAGTCAGTTGGTGTGGGTGCTGCAACCACTGCAGTGGGCTGGTCTGATGTAGTGGACTGGGTCCCCACTGCAGTGCCCAAGTCAGACGGGGTGGTTGTGGACTCCACTGCAGTGCATAACTCCAAGGGGGTGGAAGGGTGGGCAGATGAGGTGTGCAGGACAGAGGGGGGGGGACCCGGTCCCCACACCAGTGGCACTAACAGGCAGAGCGTCTGGGTTGGGTGTGGAAGAGCAAGTGGCGGGGGGGAGGGCCTAAGCAGTCTGGGGATGCGGTATCAGTGTGTGGGGGAACCTGGGGCAGGGTGTGGCGGGGGAACTTGTGGAGTGGTGGCCTGGGGGATGGAGGAGAGAGACTGGGTGGTGGAGCTGCGTGGTGGTGGTGGTGAGGTCTTGCTCTTCCTGGTCCGGGGAGACTTCCGAATGGGGTCCTGTGTCTGCCTGCGCCTGGGGGAGGGTGTCCGGGGGCGAGGGGCACTCCCCTCTGTGTGGGTGGACTTCCTCTTCCCCCGGTATGCTGGATCAGCAGGATTGGAGGGGAAGAGGCCGAGGTCACACAGGAAGAGCTGCTGTGTATGAGGGGTAGCAGGTGAGGCAAGGGAAGGGGTCTTGGAGGGAGAGGATTTGGAGGACTGCAGAGTGACTGTGGATGCCTGTGTGTGTGTGTGTTCCCCATCCTCTGTGTCTGTGGTATCAGTCCCCTGAGGATGCTTGTGTGCACGTCTTGCCTTTCTCTTGGGTGTGTCTGTGCTGCTCGTGTCTGTGTGTTTGGGTGATTGTGCAGGTGTGCATGTGCTTTGGACAGGTAGGGTGGCAGGAAGTGTGGATGGGGCAGAGGTGGGAGGGGTGAGGGACTGTTGGAGGAGGGACACTGCTGCCGTCAGGGAGGAGTCCATGGACCTATTGCTCCTCTGTGGGGCAGACATACCCGTCGAGATGCCCTCCATGAACGACACCAGCTGTGTCAACAGAGTGGTGTGTGCATGGAGGACAGTCAGCATTGCTGTCTGCCGACATGGAGCTGCCGAAGGAGGTACACAGACTCCTCACTCAGGGCAGCAGGGGACACAGGGGCAGGGGGTGCGGTGCCTGGCATGAAGGAGACACGCTCCCGAGCACGGGAGCCTCCACGGACCAGGAATGGGAGCCAATGGGAGGGCGGTGGTGGTGGTGGTGGTGGGGCCAGACAGACTAGCTTGACTTTGGTGGCTGCCGACACCCTCCTCCACAAGGGAGTCATCCTCCGAGCTGCTGTGGTCCTCAGCTGAGGTAGATGGTGCTGAGGACTCCTCAGTGTGGCTCCCCTCGCCCTCCGTGCCACTGGGTCCCTCTGACCACTCGTCGGACGCTGACCCAGTCTGGCTCCGCTGCTCCTCCTGGTCCGTGGAGCTGTCCCCTCCTGTGGCCGTGGATGTATCTGCAAACAATTAGGGAAACAGACAAACATCAGTCACCTGCACTGAACGCACACACCACAGTAAGTACAGCACATCACAGAACCAGCCCAGGCATCCTTAGTTGAACATTGCCTAAAGTCCTCACACAGATTTGTGGAAGCCAATTGTCAGTCTGATGGTCAACCATGGGACTCACAACCCTCCTGCCCTTGCACCCATCTGTTTGGTGCCTGTCTGATGGTAAGACCCAAGTGTGGACACATGCACCACCTACACAGTTGTTGGACATTGCAGGGAACACGTTGAAGTATGTGAACATGCACACAACACATCTCTTGCCACTAAGTCAGTGCAGGTGTCCGGATGAAGGGATGGCCAGAGTCTAAATAGAAATGCATGTGATGCATACCAGCACCACACACCATGATGCACCCATGTCCGGATAGTCAATGCCACAATGGGGTGCATGTTGCACATGTCACTCCCCTGCAGGATCACTCTTAGGAAGTTTAATGCCATGACACAGGCATGCGTGCAAAGTCATACATCACTGTCTCCAGTCACATGGGCATGGCAGCCAGCCAACAACAGTCTGCAGTGTGTCACAATCCTAGGACATGGGAATGCAAGTTATGTAACTGACAAGTGCACATGTCCATCCCCCAAAAACCACATCATCAGTACTACTACTTGTCCACGTCATACCAATTGGACATATGGGGGACATGAAACACAACTCTCTGAACATGAGCACCTCACAGTGTGCTGTGAATGAGAAACAGCTGCCTGAAAGTCACAGTCGCATACACCTGTGTGCACAGTCAAGTGATCAGACACCTAAAAATCACAGAAGTTTCGTCTATCATGGTCACATCTCCGCTGGCATGCTGAGCCCTAACCGATAAACATACCAGTAGTCCTGACAACGAGGACACAGCACAATGACAGAGGCAGACACCTGAGGGAACATTTCACTGATCACAACATGCCAGATGGTACACGGGAGTGGGAGTACAGAGTGTATTGTATGCCCTGGAGTAGGCATGACTGTCCAGCTCCACCTGTAAGAGGAATGAGTCCTGGACAGTAGGCATGTGGCTGAGCACGTGTGACACACTTGATACACATACTCCTGAGGCCCAAACATTGTTCCCACCGGCAGCATGGGTGTGTGCCAAATTCCCCAGGGACATGTGGTGATTCAGATCAGCAAGTGGACCACATATCAAAGATTACATGTCAGAACTTAGGCATTGTGTAAGCAATTGACCCACACATGAATCCCACAACATAGTCACGGGAACAAATGCTGTCCCCCACCTTGAGCGAAGCTAAATGCAATGACACAGTCCCCAAGTGACACAATTTCCTGACTGTAAGGGCCACACATATGCGTATCAGAGGAGAAGTGGGCATGTCACAAATGAGGGACATGGGTCCTGGACCACATGACTGATGTACTGTGGAAGTTTAACCAGGCCAGAGGAGGGCACATAGCATGTCAGACAAAGTGCACAGTGCAGTCATGGACTCACCCCTCCTTGCTGCTGTCTTGCCTTCAGCTGCCCATCCAGGTCAGGGAAGACCACCGCCAGGATCCGGAGCATGTGGGGGGTCAGGGTCCGGTGTCCGCCCCTCCTGCGATGAGGCGACAGCTTCAGCTGGACCCTTGCGATCCTCCGGGTCCAGCCACGAAGGTTCTGCCACCTCTTCTGGCAGTTGCGGATCCTGCGCCTGTAGACCCCCACGGATCTTACTTTCCGGGCGATGGTCAGCCAGATTTCCTGCTTCTGGTGGGCATCGACCTGTGAGGATGACAAAGTGAAAAAGGACATTACTACACATGCAACATATCCGTGCATCACACAGTTGGATATACATGTCTCAATCACAGGGGCATATGATGTACATAGGCAGTGCAACAATGGCTATGAACAGTTTGCCAGCAGTCACTACATGGTCTCATTGCATGGGGAGTAAACCTTTTTGGAATGCACTGTTACTGCACTGTACCTGTTCAGTGCATGTAACTACACACTTTGGGGTGTGACAACTACTCAGTGAGCATGCTAGCCAGTGGTGTGCACACTGTAAGTCCTGCTAGTCAGACAACATGCACAATTGGTAAGGCAGTGGACAGCACACTCACCTGCTCCCCTGGTTTCCCATACAGCTTGCTGTACTGTGGAAGGAGGCTGTCCAGCAGGGCCTGGTTCTCCTCAAGGCTGAAGGCTGGGGCTCTATCCACAGTACGTGCCATTGCAGTAGCCAGAGGATGCAGAGACAGCAGCAGTGTTGTTGGCAGATGTCGTCCTGGAGCATGTAGTGCAGGCAAGTGAGCTCTCAGGGGAACAGCCAGCATTATATGTGTGCTGCAGAGGCAGATACTGTCCCATGTGTCCAAAGTGATTGGTCCAAGTCGTTTGCATCTTCTGAATCTGACCAATCCATGGAATAGCAGCACTAATACACGCCCACAGCATCCTTCAAATCTTCAAATTCATGACATCCATGATTTTGCAACATTGTTGTGGCTGGCCAACTGAATTCACTGCATCAGACTCGTTGGAGCCACGAAAACGCGTCCGTTGCCATGCCAGGCCCCAGCCAATGCGTGCGCACCGATCGGTCCATTGCTGTACAACGCATACCCGCACACAACACATGCAATGGGCCGGCCGGGCACACCGATCGGTCCATTGCTGTACAACGCGTATTTCGGGGTACAACGCGTACCCGCACACAACACATGCAATGGGCCGGCCGGGCACACCGATCGGTCCATTGCTGTACAACGCGTACCCGCACACCACACATGCAATGGGCCGGCCGGGCACACCGATCGGTCCATTGCTGTACAACGCGTACCCGCACACATCACATGCAATGGGCCGGCCGGGCACACCGATCGGTCCATTGCTGTACAACGAGTATTTCGGGGTACAACGCGTACCCGCACACAACACATGCAATGGGCCGGCCGGGCACACCGATCGGTCCATTGCTGTACAACGCGTACCTGTACAGGTCAGTCGCATATGTCACCATGCTTGTCACTGTTGAACATATGCCAGCCACATATACCTGCCAGAGACACAGGGGCACACCTACAACACCACACCCACTCCACACTGTTTCCTAAGACATGTAAGGCTGCATTACCTTTTCTGTGTATGGGGGTTGACATTTGGTTTCTGTGGTGGCACTGGTGGGCATCCACATCCAGGCTGTGCATGTGTTCATGGGGACAGGGTCCTTTGTGTGTTGTGCACATGACCACTGTGATGTGCAACAGTTCATTTCAGAACATGTGGCATGGTCACATTTCCAGGTTGTGTATGTGTGTGACATGTCACATACCCCCTGGGTCCCATGGGAAGGCATGTACGTAACAGGATGACCCATTGCCACAATAGTGATGTCCCTCCACAGTCTGTGTGCATGTTGTGTTTCCGATGTCTCTGATTCCATGTGCACGATGGGAGACAGTCTCCACAGCAACGTTGTTTGTGCATGGACTTTGATGTTGTGCGTGTGTGTGTCACTGATGTCCATGTCTGTCCTGCGGAGGCAACAGGGGCCACTACCTGTGGGAGTCATGTTTGTTTTTCTGACGTGTACATGATACGCCATGTCATGCCAGTGTCCATGTGGCAAGACAGGGTCCCTGGGAATCTACCTGTCAATGTGCTGTGATGCCTGTGGCGCATCTGTCCAGACATGTCACTGTGGTGTGTGTGTGGAACGTGACAGCAGTAAATGGGTAGTGATACAGCCTAATGGTTTCCCATAGCACAACCTGGTACCTGTTGTGCACACATGTTGTACTGAGAACTTAGATGATGGCCATGTAGGTGCGAGTTATGTCCGAACAGAACGGCACACACATCAAGTACTTTTTAAAAAAATTTTTTTTATTGTTTTCCGTTACACAAACAATTCCAGTGACCAGTTCCAGTACATGAAGTATATCTTAGCATGATCTTACACAGTGTATAGCATGATGTCACAGATGCTAATAGCATTAGGGGCTTAAACATATGCCAAGGGGTTACAGTATGCAAACATAACACAACTACATTCTACCCCAGTATATATGGGCACATAAACATTCGCGAAGAATCAATCTGTTACTCAACAGAGCAATGCACATCATACCTTTTGTCCCCCCTCCTAATGTGTGTCAGGGAGTAGTCTCTTCACTGAGGTTGTGAGCATGAGTCCACAGTGTATATAAGTGGATGATCGATGAGGTACGTGGTGAGGGGGTCCCATATGTCACGAGGCCGGGAGGGCAACGGAAGTAGTTCAGAGTATGTACGTATTTGTTCCTGCCACAGGATCATATCGCCCAGCCAGTCCTTAAATTTCAGCGCTCTGCCCCTTCCCCACCTGCAAGCTACCCTCCGTCTGGCTAGCAGTATGCTAAAAGTAACGAATTTATGCCATGTCGCTGGTATCGCCTCAGCATATCCCAGTAGCGCCAGCATCGGGGACTTTGGAAGTTCTAGGGTGGTCATGAGTTCCAGGGCCGTGAATACCTGTTGCCAATATGAATGTACTGCGCTGCAGTCCCATGCCAGATGGAGAAAGTCTGCGTTGTCTGCCCTGCACCTGTCGCATCTAGCACTGTCACGCAACCCATACCGATGTAACCGGGCTGGGGTGTAATAGAAACGGTGTAAAAATTTGTAATGCGTGATACGCAGCCTACTATTCGCGGAAACAAGTGCAGTCTGCTTGCAGCAATACACCCACTGCTGGTCCGTAATGTCATGTCCCAGTTCAACGCTCCACTTGGCACGTGCAGGACTAGGAGGGTATTCCATTTCCGTGTAAAGGCTGTGGTACAACCCAGTTACGAGGTGTGAAGCGTTAGTAGTGCGCAGCATATGGTGCAATGGGGCAACTGTGGGGGGCTCGTTAGGGTACGATGGCGTGTATTCCCTTATTCCCTGCCTCAATCGCACATACAGGAAAATGTCTAAAGGGGACGGCGGAGATCCTTGAAACAATTGCGACATGTCCCTGAATTTGCCATTTAGATAGAGGTCACCCCAGCAGGTAATTTTGAACTTAGATTTGGTCTTAGCAAATATTCCCTCCTGAAGAACCGGCATTTTTGGATGATACGTGAGTGGGAGCAGTGGGGAATAGAGCACCGGTGCCCTAAGTATACGAGTCACACGTTGCCAGGCCTTAAAAGTGCAATCTGCAGAGGTAGGTCCCACTGGACGGCTCTCAGGAACCGCCAGTATGACCCCGTCTAACGGGATAGGATGCGCCAGCCAGTGTTCCGTTGCAACTTGGGGTGTATATCTGGGTGGGTGGAACCAATAGTGCGCAAAATGTGCCTGGGCGCACAAATAGTACAGTTCAAAATTAGGCACATCAAATCCTCCCTGGGAGTATGAGCTGGCTAGTATGTCCCATTGCAGACGTGGTTGCTTGCCACCCCAAACCAGCCGTATGAGTTCCGATCTCAGCTTGTTAAAAAAAGGGCGCCCAGGATACAGCGGTATGTTCAAAAATAAATATAAAAGTTTAGGAAGGATAATCATTTTTATAAGTGATATTCGTCCCGCTATGGTGAGTGGGAGGGCTATCCACCTACTAATGCAGCCCGTAATGTGGTCAAGCGCACAGCCGTAGTTACGACGCAATAATTCCTCGCGATCACCGGTGACATGTACCCCCAGATATTTGACCTCTTCTGTACACCACTCAATAGGGTAGTCTGTGGGGAATGGCGTTGCCGCAGGGGTAAGTGGGTAGAGCTGGGATTTAGCCCAGTTAATATGTATGCCCGATAATCCGCCGAATCTCACAAACTCCCGTAGAAGCGGATTAAGATTTTGAATCGGGTTTTTTACATATAGGGTGACGTTGTCCGCATATAAAGAAATCAGTACACATCAAGTACTTGTGTCTCGTAATGATGTATCATGTGAAATTGAGTATGGTGAAAGGCACATCTGTGGGGTGACTGACAATCTTTCTTTCTTCATCCTATGCACTGCAGGGTTCCAGCTGTCCATAGACCATTCCCTGACCTGGCAACGATGGTGGAACGTGACAGCATCCGACGGTACCGCTTCACCAGGCAGCTGATTGAGGATTTGGCAGTGCGCTTGGCACCACATCTGCTACCGAGCCGGCCGTATCCTACGGCGCTGACACCCAAGGTGAAGGTAATGGCAGACCTACACTTCTTTGCCACAGGTACCTTCCAACACACTGTGGCGACTGCTGGTGGGATGTCACAGACTATGTTCACCCGTGTGCTACGCGATGTTTTGGTGGCTATGTTGAGGAACCTGAACCAGTTCATCTATTTCCCCAAACGTCGACAACTCACTGACGTTAAGAGTGACTTTTATGCCCTGGGGAGGATGCCACATGTAATTGGCTCCATTGATGGGACACATGTGGCTTTGGTACCACCACAGGCACATGAGCAGGCCTACCGTAACCGCAAACACTACCATTCGATCAATGCGCTGGTGGTATGTCTTGCAGATATGACCATCACACATGTGTGTGCCCGTTTCCCGGTTCTGCTCACGATGCCTACGTGATGAGGAGTAGTCGCATCCCGAGGATGATGTCACAGATGCCGAACCAGCGTGCCTGGCTTGTCGGTGTGTACTGACTTTGTACCATTCTGTGTGTTCTGCTATGTTGTATTCCGCCCACTTTTTGAACTCAGCTAATGTGCAATTGTCTGTCTGTAGGTGACTCCGGATACCCCAACATGCCGTGGTTGCTGACACCCCTCAGGAACCCTGTGACACCAGCCCAGATGCGCTACAATGAGGCACATGGTCGGACCAGGAGAGTGATCGAGCGGACCTTTGGTCTCCTGAAGAGCCGCTTCCGCTGCCTGGACAAGACAGGAGGGGCCCTCCCATATGCCCCAGCAAAGGTGTGCAAGATTGTTATCGTCTGCTGCATACTACACAACCTGGCAGTGCGGAAGGAGTTGCCTCTCATCCTGGATGACGATGACCAACATCCGCCACCTGTGGAGGATCCTGGCCTGGGCCACGATGCCAATGATGATGATGATGATGGTGGTGATGTCCGCACACAGCTCATCACCAACTTCTTCAGCTGAATGTGAGTATCCAGGGAGATGCAATGTGAATGATGTGAGTTTGCATGATATGTGTGGGTGGTGCCCTGGTGCTGTTTTAGTGTGGCCATGTGCCACTTGACTGGATGCGTGCAGCGATGTGTCCTTACAGGTAGTCTGTACTCCCCAACAGTGTTGACATGCAAACGTGCTTTTGTGTAGGTATCTTGTGACATGTTTAGGGCATGAGTATTGCAGTTCTGTCCTGTTCTTCAGTGGTTTTGACTGTGTGTCATGTCTGTCCTTCACCGGGTGCTTACAGAGTTGTTTGGTCAACTTGGATCCCCCAACACCATGATTCAGCTTTCAGGGTGGCAGCAGTCGTATCCCTACAGGTGATGTGCCACACACCCCTGGACTTCATATCTTCTGCACTTGTTGACTGTGTGGCCACTGACACGTGGGATTAACTTGCATTTGTAGTGGTAACAACATGTTACAAATGTGTAATAAACCAGTGCTTCACTTTGGGATGTGCGTCGTCTGTGGTCACACATCTGACTGACATTTGCTTACTGCACCTGTGGGCTAGTTGACACAGACTCTGAATAGGTGTGGTGTCTGTGCATTCCACTGTATTTCCTGGCAACATCACTGTGGGCGATGAGTCCGATGGCCCTGGTGTCTGTGTTGTGTAGCCCTAGTGGTGTATCTCCCTCATATGTATCACGTTACCATGACTCACACGACGGTGTTGTACTTGCTGTAGCAGTTAGCATACACAGTGTAATTTAGCAGAACATCATCACCATAACAGTATCCACATTTGAATAACAACAATGGCAAGTATGGTGTACTAGTGATTTTATTTACAGAAATGTGTGTATGTATAGTGCACAGGATGGTGGGTGCTGTACATTGTGATTGTGATCCAAAGTTCCCAGATGAGTTGGAAGTCTTGGTAGCAGAAATGTCCTGAGTGAAGTCCACAGTCATATGATACATTAGTCCAACTTGAACTCCCCATGTCATGTGGGAAAGTAGTGTTGCATTCGACAGGGTTAAACGTTTGCACACAAAGGAGAATTTCCGGAACAGGTGTTGGCTTCCTGGGGGATGTACGTGGCCATCAACCTCTCAGTTTTCCTTCCTCGGACCACCCCTCTTCTTTGTGGGGGACCCTCACGTGCAGGCTGCTGCGGTGCAGGGGACTCTCCGCCAGAGTCCTCCTCCCTCCCTGTGGCGGTGTCAGTTGTTGCAGCACCAGATGTTGTGGGCACACAGGGAGGTGTGGCCATGTTGGTGCTAATCTGGCGGAGGTATGTCAATATGTCCCTATCACCGCTGTGAGTTCTTGCAATGTATCCCACTTGGACTCCATGCCCGACATGTGTGTCTCCACACGGGCCATGTGTGTCTCCACACGGGCCATGTGGGAATCCAAGCGGGCATGATGGGCAGCCTGCTGCTGTTGTATGTCCTTGAGGATCCCCACTACCTGTCTGACCTCTCCGGTGCTATCCTGGTACGCATCAGCGATGCGTGCCAGTTGTGGGTCATCATGCAGTCCAGACCCCTCTGCAAGCAGCGACCTATGTCTACCACCCCTGGCGACACGTGCAGGACCTGCGGTGGCACGCACAGGTGACCCGAGGCCCACTTGGGGGTTGTTAGTGGTGTTGTCATCCGTTGCTCCACGGTGGGCCTGGGACCCTGTGCTGTTGTCAGCGGTGGTCCTTGGTCTGTCCGTGTCGGCGTGGGTGGTCTGTATGTTGGCAGTTGTTGGAGGGGTGGGTGCAGGGGGTACAGATGTTGGTCCAGCTGGTGCTGCATGATGACTCAGACCGGAGGTGCCAGGTAGGTCTTCGCCATCCGAGGTGGGCAGAGGCTGTTCCACACCAGTGAGCTCTGTGTCCCCCGGAGCCTGGGACAGGGACTCCTCCTCGCCTGCTGCTGTGTCCCCATCATCGTCACCTGTATTTGGAAGAGACACACATTGTATGTAATGTTTCTACAGGCATCAATGGTTCACACACCTGACAGTTGTGACTGTACCTCTGGATGCGTGCATGTACATTGCACTGTCCTAAGTTGTCACAGTAAGAGGTTGATATTGGTGTAGCACATTGTCATGCATACCTGGGGCATTTGACTATGAATGTTGAGGTGTGTGCATGGCCAGCATTGGTTGTATTTGGTGGACATCCGGCCATCCTTCTCCACCTGGCCCAGTTATCCCACCATGAAGCATGCCACCCTTGCAGTGGGTTCAGGTTGACTCTCAGGATGTCATTCAGTGGTGTTGTGCTGTTTGCTGGTGCACAGTTCCCAGCAGGGCCTTGTGCTCCCCACAGCAGTAGCCAGTGTCAGCCATCTTGTAAGTTCTTTTCCACTCCCTGTGATGTGAGCATGGTTCAGAGTGGTGTTGATGGGCCAATTGTGAGGCTGAGCAATATCTGTGACTCCAACTCCCATCATGCTATTGGCTACACCCCTCTTCCCAGCATGCCCGTGCTTCCTTCCTTTGGACTGTGCTTCCCTGTGCGGTAGTGTGCTTGTGCTGACAGGAAGGTTGACAGTGTTGTCCTTGCGTTTGTTTGGCTACAAGTCCCAGGTGTGTCCCTGTGCTTCACACAGCATTACCCAGGGTGGTGGTTCTTTGTGGGATCTTCATTTGGTATGTGAGGCATTGCATTCTCCCAGGTGGGTTATGTGGAGTTTGTGTTGAGGGGGGGGTGTGTGAGGTGAGCTGCTTGTAACTATGGTCAGTGCTGTGAGTCCTCCTTCCCACCCAGCCAGATATCCCACCATGCAACGTGCTTGCATTGCAGAGAGTGCAAGTTGGCTTTCAGGATGTCAGGCAGTGGTGTTGTGCTGTTTGTTGGTGCACAGTTCCCAGCAGGGCCTTGTGCTCCACACAGCAGTAGCCAGTGTCAGCCATCTTGTAAGTTCTTTTCCACTCCCTGTAATGTGAGCATGGTTCAGAGTGGTGTTGATGGGCCAATTGTGAGGCTGAGCAATATCTGTGACTCCAACTCCCATCATGCTATTGCCTACACCCCCTTCCCAGCATGCCCGTACTTCCTTGCTTTTGAGTGGACTTCACTGTGTGTGAGTGTGACAGCAATGGCAAAATGGCTGACAGTGGTGTCCTGCTGTTTGTTGGTGCACAGTTCCCAGCAGGGCCTTGTGCACCCCACAGCAGTAGCCAGTGTCAGTCATCTTGTCAGTCCTTATCCACTCCCTGTGATGTGAGCATGTTTCGGAGTGGTGTTGATGGGCCAATTGTGAGGGTGACCAATATCTGTGACTACAACTCCCATCATGCTATTGGCTACACTGACTTCACCAGCATACACAGATTTCCTTCCTTTAAGTGAGCTTCCCTGTGAGGTGGTGTTCTAGTGGTGGCAAAATATCAGGCAGTGTTTGTTGGTTTGTACCACTGCCTTGCTCTATTTGTTGTTGTGTTTGTACATGTCATGACACAGTTACATATCACTATGAGATGGCATGTATTGTGTTAATCTAACTGACATACACATCTTGGGATGATTATCTTTTGTTTGCTGTTGATTTGCTAGGGGTGGATGGTTTGACTGTCCCCTTGAGAGTGATGTGTGTGTATTGGCACACAATATTGTGTATATTAGTTGTGTACTCACCAGGCTCTGGGATGTCTGTTAGTCCATATACGCTCACTGGTGGTAGGATGGCCCGCACCTTCTCCTCCCAGGGCCTGAGGTATAGTGGTTTTGCAGGAGGGCCACTGCCGGTGTGCTGGCTCAGGAGGTAATCCTTCTTGAGTAGGTCTCTGACCCTCCTGCGCACATCATACCACCTGTTCTGGATGTCTTCCTTTGTGCGCAAACATGGTGATTGTGCGTTCACCCTGTCGACGATCCTCGCCCACATCTTGGTTTTCTGCGACATGGGGGTCTGTTGGACCAATGTGCCAAACAACTGTGGCTCTACCCTCAGGATCTCGTCTAACATGACTTCCAATTCACTATCTAGAAACTTTGGATTCTTCTTTAGGGGCATGGTGGTGGTGGTGATTGATGTGTGTGTGTGTGTGCAAGTGAGGGTGTGTGAGTGTAGGTTTTTCTGTGTGTGTGTGAGGGTGCTATTTGTTGAGGTGCTAATGGTGTGTGGCTTTTGTGTTGGATGAGCTGTGTGTGTGTCTGTGTTTGCTGTGTGATGGTGTTGTGTGCTGGCAGGTCAGTGGAATTTGCAAAGGATCATGGTAGGGATTTGTGGGCTTTATGTAGGTGGAGTTGGGGGTGTGTCCTTGTTCCATTTTTTCTCCCCCTGTATTTATTGGCTTTGTCATTGCTTGTTTGGCCCTTTTTTTTGTATTTTTTCATTAGTGATTATTGTGCATGTAGGAGTCGTTCTTCTGACCGAGTAGGACATTGCAGTTGTCTCGTGCGCGCCTGTCCGAGTCGTTCCCGCTGTGTTTCAGCTCCGTTTCATATGCGGCGTACGCGTCGTTCGCGGGGTATTGTGTTTGTTTGGCTGGCTTTTGTATGCGTGTCGGTCGTACGGCTTGGGCTCCGTGCGAGTCGGTCTGATTTTGCACCCATTGCATCGTACTGCGCGGGTCGGAGTTCGCGGGTACGTTTCGTTCGGGTTGTTTCCTGGTGCGTGTCGGTCGGTGCGATTCGCGTGATTTCCCGGCCGGATAGCTTGTTTCCGGCCGGGTCGGTCGTTCGCCTTGAGTTCCGTACGAGTCGGTCGTGATTTCCATGCATTTCATCGTACTTCCCAGGTCGGGCAACGCCGGTACGTGTCGGTCGGACTATAATCCCGTACCGAGTCGGTCGGTATTTTTTCCGGCCCGAATCGGAATCGGCCCCAATGAGTTTGATAACTTTACTTGTGCTTGTGCTAGGGCTGAAAAGAATACATTCAAAGTACTGATATTTTTATATATGCATTTGGCTGTAAATAAAAGCTAACTGGAAAGTATATGTATCAAATGATAACAGAATTTTACCTCGCTAACCAAGACATTATTCAAAATGAGCACACTGCAATGTAAATCCTATTTGAAACCAACAGTCACCCATGACGACTGAGGACACCCCCCTCCCGTTGTTGAAAAGGATGGTAGACACTAAGGATAGGAACACTAACAGAAACCGAGGCAACACCCACGCCCTAAAGTGAAAATAGGCTCCCCACCCCGGGAGAGGGACAAAGCCTGCTCCCCACTGAAACCATAACTAGGTCAGTAGAGACTGCCCTCAACTTATTTTCACTTTTCGATGGTACCCAGAGGAACTTACTGATTTGGCAGGCAGGCTTGACCTTCTCTTCATGGGGTGCTCCACCACCTTAAAATATTCTCATAGTTAACCATTTCAGGCTGCAGTGCCCACCACAGTACACCTCACCCTTTCCTGCTCCTACGTTTAGTTGATAGAGATGTCGCTGACCAGAACTCTGTCGATCTGGGCCTTAAATGTTAATGGCATGACCAGCTATGTCCGACACAAGAAGGTGCTAACTTACCTAAAGTCTAAAAAACCTGACATCCCACTTATAAAAGAGAAACACCTGTTGTCAGCGGAGTCTGCCAAGCTGCAACGAGATTGGGTGGGTCAGGTACTCTCAGCGTGTAGAGATGCTCCAGAACCAGACACCCCGGCAGACACTACTGCACCCTATCAGAAAACTGATGTAGTAATTCTGATCCATAAAAATTTACCGGCCCAGGTCACCCATACCTGAGCGGACCCGTGTGGACGCTACATCCTCGCCACACTTGCCATACACGACCATCTTCTCACAGTAGCCTCTGTCTATGCTCCCAACCTTGCTAAAGCCTCCTTCTTCCCCCGCTTACACAGATCACTAGTGGACAACCAATCTTCGACGCTAATCCTCAGTGGTGAGTGGAACATAGCCACCAATCCAGTTTTGGACTGCACCTCTGCTCCAGATCTTAGAAATCACCCTGACAGAAGTTTACTACGGGACCTCATGGCTAATTACTCTTTGGTCGTCTCCTGGCACATCCATCAGGATAGGGACAGGGATTATACATTTCTCTCTTGCCCTCATGGCATGGAATCCTCTGTCAACTTCTTCCTGGCCAAAGAGCGACCCTCCCCAAAATCCTAATAGCGCAATCGGCGAGAGCGCAATTTTGGACCATGCCCCAATCTCACTATGGCTGGACCGGCGACTCGACTCAGAGATAGGCAGATCCTGAAAAAGAAATATCGAATACTATTGGCAACCGGATAAAAAGAGGTAACTGCAAGCGCTCCTCAAAGATTATATTTCCCTTAATGAATATTCTATCATCTCACAGAAAACTTTCTGGGCTTCAGGCAAAGCCTACATTCGAGGGGTCTTGATAAAAGCACAAGCATTGCTGTGCTGTAAAACTACAGCCATGCAGTCAACTAGAAAGGGATGTCTGGGAGGCACATGATGCTATAAATAGACCTCAACTGCTGCACATTAAAGGATTGTGACCCAAAAAATACGATCCCAATACTGTCCACTCCCGGCATGCAGAAGAGGCACACCGACAATAAACCTACGAGCACGGCAAGAAAGCTGAATGTCTCCTCGCCTGGCAACTAACACAAAGACAGTTCCAGATGACCATTATAGCACTACGCATTGAAGGGCCACCGTTATGTTACATAAACGTGGAATTCCGGTTCTAGTACGCCTGAACCCACAACTCTGAACCTCTGCCTAATACCACAGTGGAAGATCGATTCATGGAACCTCTGTCCCTCCCAGTCCTAACAGCGGAACTGCACGACACGTTGGATGGACCCATAACGGACGCAGAAATTGCTGACGCGATATAAACGGCATGCCTTCTGGAAAGGAACCAGGTGAGAATGCTTACCGATCAAGTTCCACAAGATCGCAGCAGAACATTTGATTCCTCTCATGGGGTAACTATTCCCAGAGGCCCAGACAGAAGGGGGTCTGAAGCCGGAGTTTCTCCATGGCTACTTAACAGTGCTGCCAAAGCTCGGAAATGACCCCCAACATTACACCAGCTCCCGTCCAATATCCCTGATCAATAGTGATCTCAAAATATTTTCTTAAGTTCTGGCCAACAGGCTAAAAGTGGGGATCCTGTACCTGGTGCATAAAAATCAAGTTGGCTTTGTTCCTGGTCGCTCCTCTCTGAACCCGCTCCACACAATCCTACACCATCTGTGGCTGTCCAGACCGACTACGGATGAGAGAGGGGCCTTCTCCCTTGATGCAGAAAAGGCCTTAGACAGGTTGAAGAGGGGCTACCTATTCTGTACCATGGCCTGAATGGGAATTGGAAACAATTTCATCATGATGACCTCTTGGCTCTACAACTCCGTGACAGCCACTCTACCTAGTAATGGCATCCACTTGTGTGCCATCTCTCTTCGCCGCATGATGCATCAGGGATGTCCCCTTCCCCTTTGCTCTTCCTATTGGCACTGAAACCACTGGCCTTTGCGATCCGCACTTCGGAACAGATACGAGGCATTTCCACGGCAGCCGGCCACCTGAAACTTGGGCTATATGCAGATGACACCCTGCTTATGCTCTCTTACTCTGTATCCTCAATACAAACCCTGATGACAATCCTGGAGAAACTTTCAACATTTTCTGGTAACAAGGTCAATTGAAGGAGGAGTGAGGCCCTCCCAGTTACGTCCAACACATCAGCGACCTCCCTATTAAACTTTCCCTTCACCTAGAACCCTGCCCAAATGAAATACCTAGGAATTTGGGACTTTGTGAAGTGGAGTGACTTGCACTTGTCGCTTTGGGGCTGTGTTCAAACAATTAAAATAGTGGTGGCCCCCACAAAACAATTATGAGCTGGGCATGCTGCCGATATCGAACCCACAACCCTGCTCTGACAAATCGACAACCTGATCAAGTCCTACATCTGGCAAATGGCTAAACCTTGCCTACCCATGCCCAAACTCTATGCGGAAACGACATCCAGAGGCTGGAGACTCCCAAACATCACAATTACGTGCAACATCTTTCGTAAATGGCCTATCAATTTGTCCCAGGTCTCGAACAACCAGACTGGGTGACACTTGAAACAGCCCTTTGACACGGATTGACAGAGCCGTCCCCCTCGAGAAACCCTTAATAATCCCATGATAACAACCTTGGTCCAAATATGGAAGAAGACGCATCTCCTTCTCCGTTCAGATAGTCTTCTTCATCTTCAGGCACCCATCTGGGACAATGCAG
The DNA here is from genome assembly GCA_963921515.1 of Calotriton arnoldi. NCBI lineage: Eukaryota > Metazoa > Chordata > Amphibia > Caudata > Salamandridae > Calotriton > Calotriton arnoldi. Next base: position 7,812,452 of record CAWUFW010000021.1, on the reverse strand, counting down.
AGCTGCTAATTGAGAAAGTTCCCCTCAGATGGGACACATAGAAACGGAAGGGAATACTTGTGTTATCCCAGGTTCTCTCAGCGGGACAGCTGAAACCCTTCCTCAAATTACAGGAACACTTCCAGCTGCAAAAGGACGTTCTCCTGCAATACTACTATCTATACTGCATTACAACAGCTCTCTGCAGGAGGCGGGAGGAGATACACGACTCAGCACTCCATGTCTGTCTGTAAAAATGGGAAGCATACAGGAAGCTAATCTCAGGACTTTATGGAGTGCTGATAACAACACTGTATTCCGAACCACCGTCCCAACACTTACTAGCCCGTTGGCGCCCATACCTGTTACAGTCCCAACGGACTAGACCTGGACAGCTCTCCTAGCCGCACATGACAAGCACCTCCATGAATTACGACTGAAATTCAGCTACTTCAAAATACTTCATGGATGGCACTGGACTCCGAGCAATCTACATCGTGCGCGCCTGGCGACCTCGGACGCCTGCTGGAAATGCTGCACACCTGGAGGCAATATCATCCACATACTATGGTCATGTGACCTTATATAAGAATACTGAAACGGGGTCTGGGAGTCCTTGCTACAGTCCGGCGATTTGGACCTCCGACCCTCAGTGGAGCTAGTCTTTCTACATAAAAATCCATCTGACTTATCCATTGACAATCACATACGGTGATAGCTCGCCTCGGCTTTGGCAGAACTCTGGATCCTGCGTCGTTGGAGAAATAATCCACACCCCGACTTTAGTGGACTGGATCGCAGCCATGGCAGCAATAACCTCTCATGAACGCTTGATTTACATGCTCAATGACCAGTTGCATATTTACAAAACCATCCGGAACTCTTACCTATCCTGCACAAATCACAACTCTTGATAAACCTGCGCTGGTACTGGGGTCGCCAAATGATACGCACCCATTGCCCTCGGTACTTAAGACTTACCCATGTGAGTAAACATCTCTTCTATTACTACCTGCAGATACTATTGGCGGCGGACTAACCCCATGGCTTGATTCCTTCTTTAATTTCCGAGCGCAGGGACAAGGCATTCGGTCTCTTCCTCCTGTTACATGACTCGGCATTGCTGTTTATTTTCTTTCTTTAGATAAGCTTTTTCTATGTTTTTCAGCCATACAGTCAATTGGGCTATCATATGATACCACTTTTCTACATGACACGAATTGCTGACTTTATAAGATCTCGTCTTAGCTCACTGTACTTGACACCTTTGTATACTCAAAATAAAGTTTAAGAAAGATTAAAAAAAAAAGAAAACTACAGTCAAGCAGATTTTCGAAATGTAAAACTTTCCTCATATTATATAGAATCTCTAGAGCCCAGTGTTCATGCCCTGAATTGGTCAAACGTCACTAAAAATTCTTACAACTGATTTTTGTAGTCAGGTTGTAGTACAATCCGTGCAGCAATTGACTTCAGTTTTAAAGGGGAAAAGTACAGAATATTTGGTTTTGTAGTCATGTTTTTTAAACTGGCCGTAAATCGGCTTCATGGTATGAGAAATCTCAGAAGCTACTGACTAACGTCAGAGTGGTCATGCTTTGTGTATTTCTACATTGAAATGAAAAACTTTATTTTAAGGCTGTGATTAACTGCTTTTTTATTTTTTGTGCACGCGGCTAGCTGATGTCTAGTTTTGTACAAAATCTTATTTCATTGTGAAAACATATTTTTAGGATTATTTTATTGTACATGATTTAATCAATGCAATACATTTCTTACCTTACCTTGTAGTACAATTCTGCATTTATGCAGTGCAGCAGTGAAATTGCATTGTTTCTTTTTCTTCTCAAACAGGGAAATATGTTTGTCGTTGAAGAAACGCATTCCCATACACCCCTACAAAGTTTGGGGTATTTGGCTTCCCTTATAGGAAAGGAATTAACTCCTGCCTCAGACTGATACATATAGAAACATATATTTTTGGGCACTCATAAACTTACACTGAAATACATTTGTGAATCGGGCCCCAGTCTTCTAGTCTGAACAACACAGTGACATAATTACTCTCTGGCTGAGCAACATAACCTGCCTGCTTTTCTTTCTGCCACGTCACTCACTGCCCCACGCGTACGACTTGTACTTCTTTTCTTGCAAATGTGTAAGTCTGCTTTTGGAAAATCATACTCGGGTGTACTGCTTAATAATGATAAAAACATCCACAGAAAAATACAGTTAAATCTGAAAAAAGTGAACTATCTATGCTGACTAATAAAAGAGAAGATAGCTGTTGTAAACACCGAGAGACTTACAGGATAGTAAATATCTGCCCCGCATTTAGATCCACGTTGTTTAGCTGGGCAATGAACACTGCAGCCATACACTGGAAGATGGCAGCTCCATCCATATTTACCGTGGCACCAATGGGTAGAATAAAGCGGCTGATTCTCTTGTCCACCCCATTGTTCTCTTCTATACACTTTATCATAGAGGGTAGTGTGGCAGAACTAGAATGAAGGAGAAGAACCAACCGACCATTAGAAAGATTACAAGTACAGAAGCAAAGCTTCACTCAGTGGTCCAAATAACGATAATTAATTAGTAATAGAAATCACCAGAATAAACCGTTCTATTTACGAACGAAAGAGTTATCTTTGTGTGTACTAATAGCTTTAGTGCTCCATACAAATCTAGGGGAAGATATGTATCTGGATGCATATCTTTCGTATATATTGTCATAATTTATTTGTTCAAAGAGAATACTTTAATCATTAAGACCTCATACACGACTTGGAGGAGGGGGCAGTAATTATTTTAATGAGATTGTCAAATTATTGGAATGTATCAACCACGGGATTATATAGTTTTTTTAAATCTGTTTATTCTGGTTTCATACCAACAGCAAACAACAGTTCTCATAACAACTCCTCCTTCCCCCTCCCAACGGTGACACCCCACATACAGACAGTCCCCTGAGGACAAGCCCATGAGCCGATCCTAGCATGTAACATACAAGTCGCATAGTGCCGAACTACAGTTCTGCGGCCCCATTACAGATAGCTCCACTCCGCGGTCACTCATTGTCCGAAGAGACGTCCTCCAACCCCCTCCAAGAACCCCACACTTTAGCGAATTTGTTCGGGCAGCCGTGTGAGAGATATTTTTGCTCCTCCACTCTCATGCAACAGTTCATATTAGACTCCCATTGCTGCCCCGTTGGGCCCTGTTTGCGTGCCACCATCAGGGCTACGTTACAAAATAAGAGCGTATACCCCCCCGAGTGTCTGTTCACCCCAGATCACCAGCAGCACAACCTTAGAAGTCAGTTCCAATGGTACGGACCTCCTCCCAGAACTTGCGGATCTTGGAGCATTCCCATATTGCGTGTACTTATGAGCACCGCTGTTCACAGCCCCGCAGGCAAGTGTCTGACTCCACCCTGCTCATTGTAAAATAGCCTAGTCCTGGTGTAGTATGCTCTGTGGAAATGTTTTTATTGAATCAGCCTAAAACCTGTGCGGATTGCCACCTCTCCCAGGTATTTAAAGGCTTCTCCCCATTCATCATCCTCAAGTCTACCTAGATCTCCTTCCCAACTCTCATGCAGTCTCGACAGTGGGGGAGTGCTATTAGCCAGAAGTGTACAATATATGGCCGAGATCGCATGTCGGTGCAGGGGGAGCTCCCAGTACCCTATATTCCAGGAGATTCTCGTCCTGCAACTCAGTATCGCAAGTACAGTCCCCCGGCTAGTTCGTATTGAGATTGGAGTTCCTAAAAGGACATCATTTCCTGGTCGTCCCATATATCACCCAGCCGTGATGTACCTATCAGGTCCCATTGCCTGTGGCCCTCCACTCCCTGGAGCGGTGCTAATCCTTCCAAGGTCCAGTATGCAATGAACTATTCAAGGGAATTATTGGACTAGCTGATGGTTATCTTCATTACTTAGGGCCATGTAAAAATTAAGCAGGTCATTTGACCCACAATGTTTTTGGTAGGTTATTTATGGGAGTTTTTTTGACCACTAGTTTTATGGGGAATACCCACCAAAAATACGCCCCTCCCAGCAGTTTAAAAAGCGTTTCTTTGGCAAAAGATTTACATAGCATCAAAGAGGCCTCATGTGACATTTTAGTCAACAAACAAAAGGTGATGGAAGGAATGCTTGAAATAAATCTAACCACCCTGCTCCAATAGGAACGGTCCAGCCCAAACTGCCAGGTCCTACCTGAACCGGAGCACAATAATCCAAGACCAGTTTTGCCCTCTTAGGGTCTCATCAGTCAGGTGTAGCTTGGTTGCAGTAGCACAGTGAGCATGGGCCGCATCTAGGCACACCCTTGCCACTTAGGGTGGTACATCAAAAGTTCAAAAGGTGACGGGAGGAACGCTTGTAATTTGTCTAACCAATACCAATTGCTTGGGCTAGCATTCCAATCCATTTTCCTTTTGCTCGCCATGCCACCTGAGTTTGGATCCAGCCATATGCAAATCAGTCTGGATCCTGCTAGAATAGGAACAGTCCAGCCCAAACTGCCAGGCCTGGTCCACCCTGAACCAGAAAAACAAGCAACCCAAGGCCAGTTTTGCACTGATTGGGGCTCGTCAGTCAGGTGTAGCTTGGTTCCAGCGGCACAGGACCCACATCTGGGCACACCCTTGCAACTTGGGGGGGGGGGGGTACATTAAACACACAAAAGGTGTGAAACCAATTTTGGGTTATTTGTATTCCGGTTCAGGCAGGACCAGGCTGGCAGCTCAGGTTGGACTGTTCCTATTGGAACAGGGTCAAGACTGATTTGCATAATGCTGGGTCCAAACTGAGGTGGCATGTTGGGCAAAAGAACGATGGGTTGGAATGCTACCCCGAGAGACTGCCAGTGGTTAGACAAATTGCAAGCATTCCTCCCATCACTTTTTCTGTGTTTGACATTTCAGCCAACAGCACTTTATGGGTTAGAATAATAATGGGAATCACTAAACAACAAGTGCTAGAACAAAGCCAGACCCTGAAAAATGGCCCTAACGACAAGAGCTAGAATGTTATGGAAATGGTTGTAACTTGTCATCATACTAAGAGAACAATAATAAGTCGTCTGTCTCATTATATAGGAAGCCAGAAATGGACACTTTTACAAGCGGGGCGCAAGCCTACATTCACAAACAGAAGGGTGATGCTTAGAAGGGAAAAGGATGAACTATAAGTATATCTTCACAAGGAATATCAAAATGTATTTCATTGTTGAAAACAAGCCCTGTCCTTGCATACTAATGGCATCAGATTGTGCTCTATACAATTACTAAAAAACAATTACAGCATGTTTCAAACAGAAGGCTAATAAATGTATTTTATTATTTACACATAAGCAAATTAACCAACCTGGAGCACGTTGCAAAAGCTGTTGCAAAAGGTGTTATAAGTCCTGCAAGAAACTTGAATGGGTTTTTCCTCGTAATGGCAAAATAAATAAGTGGCAGAATTAATCCTCCATGTATGAGGTGGCCCAGGATAGAAGCAAAAATATACTTTCCAAGACTAGTCACTAAGAGGACAATGTCATCCATTTCCACTATTTTGCTGGCAACCAGGAACATAATGCCCACGGGTACATACCTGCATTAAAACATGGCAAAACAATGGTTAGTTACAGCTGTTCAACTACATAGAAAATCGATCTCTTTGTGCTTGACAGACACAACCTCAAATGTGCAACAGATAGCAAATGTCCTAAATTAAGGTCATAAATAGCACATTAGGCTTATGCAGATGCATGTAAACTGTAATACATATTTAAGCAAGTCAAATATATAGAAAGTTGAGCTAACTGAGTCTGTCCTTTCTTAGGATTTAATAAATAGCTTTTGAAATAAATCTATTTTGCTCAAGCAAATCCTATTTAGCGATCACAAAAATCAATGTATTCTCTTATATTGGCCACTGAAGAATCATATATGTATGTATGTATGCATTTGGTATTTCAATATAACTAACCTAGCCAAAAGGCAGTGGAGTGCTGTACATGATCAAAGACAAGCAATAAATCAAAGAGGAATAGCAGAGGAAGCTGGGTTGTGGGCGGTTAATGCATTGTAATGTAGAGTTCTCCAAAGAAGTGAGGCTTTAATCCTTAACTGGAGTAGCTTTGGGGTGGTTCTGATGGATACGGTATGATGTTCCAGATCCTGGGTACATAGTTTGAAAAGGCTTGCTGTCTTGTTTTTCTTTTTTACACTTCTTAGTCTGCAGTCTGGTGGTGTCCTGGATGTGGGTGTGTTGAGAACCACCAGAGATGGTGAGCTTGTCTGCAAGATAAGCTGGAGTGCTGGTTGTGATGGCTTTGTAATTGAGGAGCTGATTTTAAAGATGGTGAGCCCTGCAAGGGGAGCCAATGGAGTCCCATCAAGATGAGGGTGGCGTGACCATATTTCTTCAGGTCCTGTATGAGACATCCTGCAGTGTGTAGCGTGTTTCTAAGGAGTGCACGTGTGGAGTCTGGGAGGCCACGGAGAAGGGCATTACCAACATCCAGATGCAAGTATTTCAACAGCAGTTCTGAAGTATTTTTTGGGAAGAAATGGTTAAACTTTCATTAGAAGAGAATGCTGGTATCAGGCTTGTTTTTTTCTGTAGCAATGTGTTTTTTGATGGTGAGGTTGCTGTCCAGGGTGAATAATAGTGACTTGGCATCGGGTGAAAGTTGGGGCTCAAGCCGCCAAAGTTTATGTCTTGAGCCAGGTTTGTAGTGTATCTTGTTTGCTGTTCCTGGCAAATAACAGGAATTCTGAATTAGTAGGATTGAGCTTCAGGTATGTTTGAATAATGTGCAAACCCTTCTTGAGGCATTGGATGCCTGATGAAGAGAAGACTTTCAGTTAGAGTTAATATCATCAGAATATTGGTGAAGTCTAGCTGAGATCGCGATGCTGACCGGCTGAGAGAGGCCGCAACCACATCCCCTCACTCCCCCTTGACGTCAGACGCCAAGAAACAGCTGAGAGGAGCCGCGCGCGATGCTGCCGAAGCCGCCGACGATCCCGATGCAATGGAGCCGCGGAGCCACCGAGGCCCGTTTTTGATATATCAGTGGGCAGCCTGAGGCCTGCTTTGATACAACAGCGGGCAGCCTTTCTTAACTGATGAGGAAAGGAGTTTCTATCTCTCCCCTTTCTGCGCTTTGCAGCCCTGCCAGTTTCTCTTAGCGCTAGGAGCTGGAATAGGAGCTGGGACTGCTTGTGAAGACTCTGGAGCTGTGACAATTTGGTGCAGCAAGCCAAGCTGTCCAAGGTGCCTTGGGGGGGTAAAACTCTGCATGCCCTCTGTTATACTGGAGTTGGAGAGTTCGTATATAACGCAAGGCTGAATACTCTCTGCAGGGCTACAGTGCCAGGACACCCTCGGTCTGGCTCCACGGACGCTGGGACTCTGTGACCCTCGGACTCGTGGTTTTTAGACCATCTTTGGGACTCCAGGTTTCTCTCCAAGAGGTGGTAAGTGAAGGTTTTTTCCTTACTCACCGGTATATGGGGCCCCCTATACCACTTGGTTGAGGGTCGCTGGGGAGGTCCCAGGAAGTAAATTTGGCAGCAATTTAGGCCAGTGAACTGCAGAGGGGCTTTGCGATCAATACACTATGCGAAAGCTTACCAAAGGAGCCAAAGGAATTGCCCAGTCTGAGTCTCCAAATCTGGGCCAAAAGGTTAAAAAGTGAGCTGGCCAGGCTGCAGCTCGTTCTAATCACGCAGCCGCTTTCAGAAAAGACCTGCCCCTCCTTACTGAAATCGTTGAGATGGCAAGCACTGAGGCCGCTAAACAAGACCATCAGGGAGCAGCCTCAGTGGATCTGGACTCGACCATTAGCCCTAGTCATGGGCGTCCGCAGAAATTTTTCCAGGGGGGGGCAAAATGTTAACGTCATCACCATCCTCCGACATGATGTGTGCCAGGTGCGGCACAAGAAACACTGGGGCGCAGGAGGAGCCATGGGGGGCAGGAAGCAGGCCGCATATGTTCTCATACACCATAGGGTTGTTGTGCCACAGCCATCTCTTTCTTTTGTGGCACCCCAAAATCCATACCCGCCCTGGTCCCTAAAATTACCCCCTAGCACCCCAAAACCCATACCCACCCTGAACCCTAAAATTACCCCTGTCTCCCCCCAAAACTCATACCCGCCCTGAACCCTAAAATTACATCCCTGGCACCCCAAAACCCATACCCACCCTGAACCCTAAAATTACCCCCTAGCACCCCAAAACCCATACCCGCCCTGAACCCTAAAATTACCCCTGCCCCCCAAAACTCATACCCGCCCTGAACCCTAAAATTACCCCCTGGCACCCATAACCCATACCCGCCCTGACCCCTAAAATTGTCCCCTGGCACCCCAAAACCCATATCCACCCTGAACCCTAAAATTACCCCCCGTCACCCCAAAACCCATACCCGCCTGACCCCTAAAATTGTCCCCCTGGCACCCCAAAACCCATACCCGCCCTGAACCCTAAAATTTTCCCCCTTGCACCCCAAAACCCATACCCGCCCTGAACCCTAAAATTACCCCCTGGCACCCCAAAACCCATACCCGCCCTGACCCCTAAAATTGTCCCCCTGGCACCCCAAAACCCATACCCGCCCTGAACCCTAAAATTTCCCCCTTGCACCCCAAAACCCCTACCCGCCCTGAACCCTAAAATTTCCCCCCTTGCACCCCAAAACCCCTACCCGCCCTGAACCCTAAAATTACCCCCTGGTACCCCAAAACCCATACCCACCCTGAACCCTAAAATTATCCCCCTGGCACTCCAATCCCTAACCCACCCTGAACCTTAAAATTACTCCCTGGCACCCTAAAACCCACACTGAACCCTAAAGTTACCCCCGGGCACCCCAAAAGCTGAACACTACATTCTGATTGTGTATCGCGCCGTCTCCCTGCTCAGGAGGATCTGCTGGTCCGGATCTGCTCGCCCTGGTCCGGTTCTGCTCGCCCTTCTCTGGAGCTGTTCTGCCTGCCCTGTCCCTCTTCCGGACCCACCGAGCCTGCCTCCGTGCACACTGCCTGGACCTACTCTGTCTGGCCTGGTTCTTTCTCCTTTGGACCCGCTGTCTTCACTGGCGGAGTTAGGACACAGGTCTCACTTCTCTGAAGCTGCTCTCCCTCACCCAGATCCCCCCCCCCTCCACTTGCTCTCTCATCTTCCTTCCTCCCTACTTCTCGGTCTCTCTTTCCCCACTGCTTCTCTCTCTCTTTCTTTCCCCCCTCTTCCTTCACTCTCACCCCCCACCGTATCCGTCTCCCCGACCCCACCAAGTCTTCCTCTGTCCCCCCTCTCTCTTCCTCCTCCTCATGTCGGTGATAGGGAGCCCGGGGCCCTCTCTGAAAATGCGAGATGGAGGTGACGTTAAGTGTGAAAGCACCAAGGTGTGAACCGGGAGAAGAGGCGGGGGAGGGGGTGGGCGGCAGGTAGAGGGTCAAAGGGGGCACTGGCTCTCAGAGAGGTGAGAAGGGGCGGGGAGCGGCCTGAGGACAAAAACAACACTGGAGCAAGAGGCAGACGCTCTGCGGGGAGTCTGGTGTTGTAAAATGAAGAAACGCACACTTCTTAGCACAACAAAGCAGCGAAGGGCGCCTTTCACTAGAGCCAAGAACCAGACCCATCGCGAACAAACAGCAGCCACCTGAGAAACCAGCGGTGTCATGAAAACAACAAAGGACAGAGACAGACGAATGCCGCCGAAACCTGGAACTACAACTTACACCTTTAACAGAAGGCAATTCCTGATGCAAGCACCACACGCCAGAACACTATAAATATATAAATCTCCCATCAATGCACACCTGAGAGTGAATAAAAAGATGAGCAGCAAACTAAGGCAGTGACTGACAGACACTATGCATGGGCGTCCGCAGGGGGGGCAAGGAGGGGCGCTCCAGGGGGGGCAAGCGCCTCTCCTTGCCCCCCCCCCCCTGCGGACGCCCATGGCCCTAGTGGGTTGGCTTCCTTAAGGGCTGATACATCAATTTTTTCAGATTCGACTAAGTCAAAAAATCTTACACCTGACGGAGCAGTGGGGGAAACCAAAGATCTTAGAAAGTACCCTCTATTCTTCAAAGCCAAGCCGGGTATGCTCTTGGGTGAAGTGGAGCAGGAGATGGCAGGTAACGACCTCCTATTAGTTGACAATTCATTGGACTTATGTCCGGAGACTCTAAATCCCGTGATTGGTAGCCATTCCTCCCTTCCATCTTCAGGTTTGTTAGGACCATTAGCTGGAGGGGGGCCCGTGGATCAATCTATTCCGGTGGTCCCAGCGGTGTCTGTTTTGACTATACCAGTGGAGTCTGTGCTTTCTGATCCAGAGGTTTTGCAGTCTGATGATAGGCCTAATTCAAGTCAGGTTAATCCTTCTCTGGACAGTAGCTCTTTTTCCATGCAATGGGACGCTAAGAGTCTTCTTAATTTGATTCTGGAAGAAATGTGTGAACTGAAAGCTTCCCAATCTGCCGAGATTGCGGTAATCCATGCTCGCTTGACAAATATTGAGGAAAATATGGCTCAGATCCCTGTACGGCTGTCGGAGGCCGAAACCAGGATTTCGCAATTGGAGGATCAAGTGTCAACTATGAATCTCAAAGTCGCCACTTTCCAGTCCCAGAGAACCACTCTGGAATATAAATTGGAGGAGTTAGAGAAGCATTCCAGGCGTTCCAATCTCCGTATTCTGGGCATCCAGGAGGGCAATGAGGGCCAGCAGACTCTACAATGAGTTGATTCATTCATAAAGAAAAATGTCCTCCCAGAATTCAATGGTGATCTGACAATAATGAGAGCCCATCGCGTTCCAGCACATCTCCCTCCTAATGCTAAATTCCCACGGACTATCTTGGTTAACTTCGGGGACTTTAGGGTCAAGGAACAGATTTTATCAAAAGCCATTAAACAAAGACAGTTCTCCTCAGCAGAAGTCCCATTATGTCGCATTTTTTCGGACATGTCAGCTTCCGCAGCGAAAAGGCGGAAAGAGTTCGTCAAAATGCTACATTTGTTTAAGGAACAGGGGGCGCAGGCAATGATAGCCCAGAAGAGTAGCTGAAGGTGCTCGTCAAGGGCAGATTCCACATCTTCTGCAGTGTCCCAGACGCACAGGAATTATTGCAACAGATTTCCATGGATAAATCCTAATGGCATTATGTTATTTTCTAGTTATGTGTTTGGGGTTTCTTCTTTTCTTTTCTTGGAGGCAAAGAGCTACTCGTTCATGGAGGACTGTCATTGTTTTCTTTTCTCCTTTTTTGTCTTTTGCTCTTTTTTTTTGTTTAATGTAGGCTTATTTGTTAAAGAAGGGGTGGGGAGGGTCGGGGGGGGATGGGCTGTCCGGCAGCACTAGGCACCAAGTCATTGTGCCAGTAGAAGGGTGGGTGGGATAGGTTGTCAGGTTTTGAGCAGGTGCGGCCATCTGCTCAGGGTGACAATGGGTCGAGGGTGAAGCCACGGGGGTGGAAAGGGAGCATGGGGGAAAAAACGAAATCCATATTCTAAGTTCCAATACATCCGTCCATTGTTATATGAAAGGGATGAAGGGGGGATAATTCACTCTGCCTGCCTTTTGTTGGAAACCTTTCTCCGAAGTGGTAAATCTATATTCTGTTTCAGATTATTGGGGTATCTAGAAGCTTGCCTCTTTTCTTGTAAATGGGAAATAAGGAAATATTGAAAGTGGTTTCTTTCAATGTGAATGGCCTCAATAATAATAAGAAAATGCGGGCCATTGAGGCTTGGATTAAGACAGAGAATCCCTCTGCCATCCTCATACAAGAGACCCATATACCAGCGGGGAAAATAGCAGATTTTTCATGGTTTAAATCCTGGACAGCGTATAGGGGTTTCTCTTCATCTTCTGTAGCCCACAGAGGGACGGCGATTTTTCTTAGTAAAAAATTTCAGGCTGAGGTAGTTAATTCCGCGAGTGATCAAAGTGGAAGATGGTGTTGGGTCACCTGTAATCTAGGACACAGACCTTTGACGCTCGCTAGCATATATGCCCCAGGAGAGGACAATCCCATCCCATATGAGGAATTTTTCCAATCATTAATCGAAGTATCAGGTGATTTAATTGTGGGGAGGAATTTCAATTTCTTAATGAACCCGAAAATTGATTCCTCATCTAATTAAAAAAAACAGTTAAAACGAAAAACTTTCAAAATTGTACAAAGCTATAGTTCGACGCTTGATATAGCCGACCCATGCCGGGCTGCATTTCCCACTGAAATTGCTTACACCTGCTTCTCAGGAAGATTTCATACTTTCTCGTGCATTGATTTTTTTCTTATCTCCAGGCGACTGGTTTTTAGTTTGCAGAAAATTCTTCAGAATGGGTTCTCGGACCATGCATTGATCATTTTAGAGTTAGAGCTGGGTGAATGTAGTACAACCTCCAAAAGATGGCTGTTAAATCGAAAATATTTATTAGAGGAGAATTGGGTGCTTTCTATTAAAATAGAAATCAGAGAGTTCTTTGAGCTAAATCATGGCTCAGCACCACTGCATGTGGTCTGGGATTCGTTCAAAGCATTTTTCCGAGGGCTAGCTATCGGTAAAGATGTGGAGAACTCAAGGAATAGGAAGGAAGATAAGCGAACACTAGAGCAACAAGCATTGGCATAGCCAATAGGTCTCGCCTTTGGGACCTTATAAGTGTTTAGCCATGCAACAGTTGCATAACTAAATACTTATAAGGTCCCAAAAGCGAGACCTATTGGCTATGCCAATGCTTGTTACCTATTGATCTTTGGTCCCCTTGAAAAGCCCCTGGGACTTGACAGGCGTTGGCTGCAGTAAGAGGCAGCCAGTGAAATCTTTGAGGCGTCCACGTTTCAGGGTCGTATGCGTTTACACTCAATAGCTCATGATGTCCATTGGCCCCAGGGTCACACGCACGGATCTCGGGGCCAGGCAGGACACCCAGACCCACACAGGCTGCATAGGTTGTTCTTGGCCTGGGCTACCACCACAAGATGTATCTGGCCTCCATGCTGGCCTGTCCTTTGCGCATCACTGCGGAGTACACCCAGAGTGCATTCTCATCATTGCCAAGAACCTACAGTCACCCCAGGCGAGTGCTGGTGAGGTGCGGGCAAGGGTGCCACACTTCCACACGACACTGACATCCGCATCCCCCCATCAATCACTCCGTGGTTGCCCCTTCTTGGTTTACGTTCTGCCCCTCCGTGTTTAGCGCTCTAAGACCGGCCATACCCATGTCTGTATCTTTATATCTGGCCTCCACTCGAAGGACAGCACTCGGTGTCCTTTCCCTCTCCAGACAGCACCCCTGGACTCCTCTGCATGTCCTCTCCTCCCCGCAGACCCCTCTGCACGTCCTCTCCTCCCCAGCAGAGCGCTGCATGCCCGCCGCTCTTTGTTACACCTTTCATCGCTCTGTCTGCGGTGCCACTGCCTGGGCCCGCGGCTCGTGCTCCTCGGGATACAAGCTGTCCTTGCTCTGTACCCCTAGCCCCCGCCCAGCACTCTATGCCCTTGGTCCAGCAAGCCATGCCCTCTCTATGGCTGGCCTGGCACCCAATGTCCTTCCCTGGCCGAGATTTTCATGCCCTACACGTCTCTCCTGTAGCAGTCCACCCCCTGCCACTCCTTGGCTAAGCCTCTGTACCCTGCACATCCGTGGACAAGCACAATACCCCGCCACCCCCCCCTCCCACCACACACACACACACACATCTCTGCCCTGCCTTTCTTTGGGCCAGCACTCTGTGCCCTGCCCCTCTCTCGTCCAGCGCTCTATGCACTGTGCCATCCGCGCAGCACGCAACGGCCTGTCCCTCCCTGGTCCAGCACTCCACTGACTGCCATTCCTTCCCTGGTCCAGCACTCCATGCCCGGCCCCTCCCTGGCACAGCACCCCATGCCCGGCCCCTCCCTGGCACAGCACTCCATGCCCGGCCCCTCCCTGGCACAGCACTCCATGCCCGGCCCCTCCCTGGCACACCACTCCACTGACTGCCATTCCTTCCCTGGTCCAGCACTCCATACCCGGCCCCTTCCTGGTACAGCACCACATGCCCGGCCCCTCCCTGGCACAGCACTCCATTGGCTGCCACTCCTTGGTCCAGCACTCCATGCCCGGCCCCTTGTCTCTACAGCACTCCATGCCCGGCCCCTCCCTGGCACCGCACTCCATTGACTGCCACTCCTGGGTCCAGCACTCCATGCCCGGCCCCTTGTCCCTACAGCACCCATGCCCGGCCCCTTGTCCCTACAGCATTCTATGTCCGGCCCCTTGTCTCTACAGCACTCCATGCCCGCTACCATTCAGTACGATATTCCATGTCTTAAAATGCTGACCAAAGATAAACTTTCAGTTCAAATTAATTAAAAGAGTGAATATTTTGGGGTCACGTAAAACATGCACATAGCCAGTAAGAATACCCTGCCCCCACCGCCCCCCATTACAGCCATCAATGTCCCATTCGCAAAGAGATTGATTGGTCCGTGTGGGACAAGGAAAGGCCGAAGTGAAAATGATCTGTGTCACCGTCCACGTCACGGTTGCAAGGGTTAGTGAAAACTGATAAACTGTACACAGAGTTCATTTGCTCCGACAGGTTCCCTGTTTGCACGTCTCATCATTCATTCATCCACAGTGTACGTGGGGGGTAGAATAAGATTCACGTGGGAACCAGAGCATGCTTGTGGTAGACGACATGTGCGGTCTGCCTGCATCAAAGTACAGCATAAAAGGGGCCTTCCATCCAAGTACACATTCGTAATAAGTGAACTCAAAGTAGGCGGAAAAAAGTGCAATGGGGGAAGGGTGCCTTCGCTGCGAGGTGGGGTGCAGATCCGGAGGTGGCAGGGCGTGCTCCAGCGGAAGAGCACATCCATCTACGCCGTAGTTGCAAGCCTCACCCCACCCCTTCCTAGCCAAGGGCGAGGGTGGCTTGCTGTGGGTATGCCCTGCAGTGAAACAGGAGGAGCCCTCTTACTGAAACATCAGAGAGGTCCAGGTGGCGTGGGTAGGCTGCGGAGAGGAGACCGGCGCAAGCTCTCTCGTGTATTGCTCGAGAGGCCCCTTAGCGACAGGGGCAGAGGTGGGCTAGCGGGCATGCAGAAAGACTCAAGTACCCTGTGCAGACAGCAGACAGGGGCGGCGGCAGCAGTCGGAGTGAGTGGGGAGCCGTCGATGGGGCTTTAATACCGAGGGAGAGTGCAAAGAGCTGAGCCCGCCTCCCTGCCTTCTGGGCCCGCCCTGCCCACACCTCTCCAGCCGGCCCTTTCCAGCTGTTCGCACCAGTCCCGGCTTTAACTCTGACTCACGGCTAGGGTGGGGTAGCGGGTGCGGGGGAAGGGTGTGTATGGAGGGGGTCGTTAGAGAGTCAGAGCAGGGGCCGAAAGAACGGGGTCGTGGTGTATAGGCGAGGGACATTTAGTTAGAGGAAACGGTCGTGCCGCGGCATTGTGCAGAGGGCGCAGAGAAGAGAGGCAGGGTATGTAATGGTGTAGAGGGCAGAAAATACGATTGTACGGAAACAGCGACTTATATTTGGAAGTAAAGAGACGCAGGGAGGGCAGGGGTTACTTGGGTAGGAGCAAAGGGGCGGACAGAAACAAGTGCCCGCCTTTGTCTCGGCTGCGCATGTCGTCCTGCCTGCAGTAAGAAAAGAGGAGCGGAGGCGAGCGAGCGCGGCAGCCTGCTGAGCTGACCACACGTTCGTGCACAATGGCCATGTGTTTCCAATTATCGCGCCCGTGTCTGGGCACGATAATTGCAAACAGATGCCGGCCGTGCGGGTAACCGCAGGGAAAAGGCCATGACGCACGAGCGTGTGGTCAGCTTTCAAAAGCCCACTACATAAAGTCTTCGCCAGAAGCAGCGCTTGCGCGCTACTCTAGGCTCGACCTAAGAAGAGCAAAGGTCTTTCGACATATTCCTTTCTAGCCCCTCGGTCATTAACCGACGACAGTTGGATCAGGCTAAACGGAACCTGGCTGAAAAATATTATGCTAAAAGTGAATCCCTATTCCAGCATGATAGGCAAAAGATTTATGAAGAAAGCAATTATACAGGGAGATTTCTTGCATGGCAGGCAAGGGAACGGGCTGCAAGTAATCAAATAGTTGCACTGAGATGCCCCACTTCCGGTTCTCGTTCGGAGGACTTGGGAGCGATAGGAGATATAATAGTACAACATTATAGGAATATATATGGCCAACAACAACCTATTGATATGACATCTTTGGGAGATTTTCTCCAGGAATATGAATTACCTGTCTTATCAGTCTCTGTAAAAAGGAACATGGTGAGCCCATTTACAAAAGAAGAGCTAGGGGAGGTTATCAAAAATCTCCCGAATGGTAAAGCCTGTTGGCCGGACGGCCTCCCTGCCGAGTTTTTTAAAACATTTGCAAGTGTAATTTTGGATTATCTCCTTTTAATTGTAAATTCAATTCTTGAAGGTGGGTTTATACCTCTGTCTTTCAGAAATGGGAATGTAGTCAGTTTTTAAAAAAAAGACAAAAATAGTGAAGACCCCAATTCATATCGTCCCATCACGCTTTTAAATTCTGACTACAAAATAATTACCAAAGTTTTAGCCAATCGATTTAACGGGATAGCCTCACACTTAATCCATCCCGATCAAAATGGTTTTATAGCCGGGAGGCAGCTCGGCACCAATACGCATTTTTTAGTGGAGGCACTAGACTATTTTGAGACCCGGAAGATACCAGCATTAGTACTTTTTTTAGACGCCGAGAAGGCATTTGATTTGGTGATTTGGGAGACTTTATTTTGTATTTTAGCTAAATTTGGCATACCCTCCAAAATCACGGGGTTGGTTGAGAAATTATATTTGAATGCGGAGGCCAATATCATTATTAATGCCACTGAGGTTGGCCAAGTAAAAGTTAAAAGGGAAACCAGACAGGGATGTCCGCTATCCCCGGTGTTATTTGCTTTTTTTATTGAGCCCCTCGCGATAGCCATCAGGAATAATGGGGATATCTGCCCTCCGCTTCCAACTATGGGTAAAGTTAAATTATACGACGACGACATTATGCTTATTATAAAGCCGGAGAAGGAAGTGCAGGCAAAAGCCTTCCAGATTTTTGACCTTTATGAGTCGTTTGTGGGATACAAAATTAATAAAAGAAAAACAGAAATAATTTTGTGTGGTTGTGCATCTAGGGATTTACACCCCGATATCCTTCCATGCTTAAATACAAATCCCAAGAGATACCTAGGTGTTTATTTTTCGCCATTAATTTCGGAATTATATGATTTAAATTTTGTTCCATTGTTATGAAAAGTTCAGGACTTATTCTCTCGATGGAATTCTCTCCCATTAACCATTCTCGGCAGGGTTGCCTTGATCAAAATGTCGGTGCTTCCACTGTTTAATTTCCTTTCTTCAGCAATTCCCTGTGTTTTAGTGAACTCCTTTTTACGAAATTAGAGTCAATGTTTACATCATTTTTGTGGGGCAAGAAGGTTCCTCGAATTGCACTTAGCACCTTATATGAGGAACTGGAAGATGGTGGCTTAGCCCTCCCCAATTTGAGGGAATACTATTTTGCATATTTTGCACAATATATGTCTAGGTTTAAGCAGGGACCACATCCGGGTCTTTTTATTAACTTTTTCATGAATTTAATATGTAAAGAAAATCAGATCCACTGTCACTATCAATTTTTAGATCTCCTAAATTAGTAAGATATAAGTGTTTACACTGGTTTTTTCATAAACGTCAGGCTTTTTTTAGAAGGTACTCCATCCCAGTAATTAATTTCGCAACTCCGATAGCTGGTCTTATTGTGTCAGCAGGAATTAGAGATCCGTTTTTAATTATACAAATTTGGACCAAGGCTGGTTTTTGGAAACTCTCACAAGCTGCCAAATAAAAGGAGAAGTACTAACTCGCTGTGTGTGGCACCTCATTGCTGTGAGCAAGGTTTTTGTGGATTTATTGCGGTCGGCTCGGACCGCGGGGTTGCCCTGCTGCATACGAGGCGGATTGGCAGCGCTGAGGAAAGGAAAGCGCTGCCAATACAGCGTGTCCTGTTTGGCGAGCGGAAGAAGGTGGAGGCTCCGCTTTTGGACATGTGAGCAACCCAGTGGGGTATTTTATTTTGGACAGTGTCAGGGGGACAACGGTACACCCACTTAGGGCAATACTTACAGATGTACTACATCAACCAGAATGCTTAGGCACTGGGGCGGAGCACTTAAAAGCGTACAGCTGCGCTTAAGCAAATCTGTTGAACTCCTGAAGCCCGAAGCCAGTGATCAAGGGTAGTTGTTACCAGAAACGCGTATGGCAAGGAATTTTTGAAATGAAGGGCATTACTGAACATGTGCTCATGTGACAAAGCGGATTTCTTCACAAGCTGCCAAATAAAAGGAGAAGTACTAACTCGCTGTGTGTGGCACCTCATTGCTGTGAGCAAGGTTCTTGTGGATATATATATATATATATATATATATATATATATATATATATATATGGCCTTTTTAGTTGGTTTGTAGATTATCCCTGTATAGTTCCATGTTTCGTAGTTGTCATTGTGATACTTCAGCCTCGATGGTAGATGGCAATGTGTAATCCTATTTCTATGTCTAGTACTGTCCCGGTTTTTAGGTCTCGCCTGACCCAGGCCATGCGCTGGTCTGGCGAGACTTTTAGTGAGGGCTCAAAAAATGCTACCATGGCCAGCCTAGAGCTACAGTGCATGTGCGCGGGCGCGCGCTTAGGAGCAGAGGCGCCATATGGCAAACCTCGTCATGCTCATTAAGCGCGCCCGCGATCACTTTCCTTTCACTTTCGCCCGCGATCACTTTCGCGGCGCCCCTTTGATGTGCTCGTTCAAAGGTTCCCTGCGTGTACATGACCCAGGCAAGCCCTTTAAGGGCTATTAGGAGGCCAAATTAAAGAGAAAACCTTCCAGCGTCAAATGCCACGGGGTCGGTGCATTTGTTAACTTCACTGGAATCCATGCCTTTGTTATCTTCGAGAGCCCGGAGAGAGCATCATTAAGGTCTTGTCTGCGCCGTTAATAGCGCAGGCTGCCTTATAGTTTTAAGGGCCTCAATTTATATATTTTTTGTTTCCAGTAAACGTGTTCGCTGTGCTCAGGTTCCGCAGCATCCCCACAATGACACCTAACACTTCAAATCATGCACTCTCCGTGGATGCGCCTGCATGATCCTTAACATAAGGTAAAACATTTCGTGATCAAGGAAATGCTGTTTTTAATTTGTGTCATCGAAATATTTCTATGCAACTGCTGCTCTTTTTACTTCACATTACAAGATGTTTTGCATGTGTGAATTTTGGCACATGACCTCTGAGGCAGAGTGTTCCAAATCATGGCTTAGTTGCAACTTTTTTATAAAGGTTCCTAAAGAAAAAGGAGCCAAACTCGGATTGTTCATAACCCGAAGTCATTCCCAAGCAGAGCGCTGTGCACTGTCCTGTGCTGAATAAGCTACTGGTCTCAGCTCAGTTACCAGCACACCAAAGTTCACATCACTGAAAGCACCATCGCAACTGACGTTAATTGGAGCCTCGGCTCGAAGTCTCAGCGCAGAGGTCAAGCTTTGAAGGAGCAATGGAAGATGAAATACCCTCATCCTTAAGAGGGATGTCAATTCTGCAAGATGGGAGAAACCGCAATTGTGGGAAAGTATGTTCAAACTTTTTTCGTGGTAGAACTGCTACTTAGAAGATATGAAATTGTTTCAGAAAATTCAAATGGTTTTATCTTGACTCAAATCTAGTTTGATCACCTGGGGAGAGAAAGGAGAGCAGCAGGGTGCACCATTTAGCTTGGGCCTCTTGATTTCGCCAAACAAGATGTTCTGGTGTACAGGTAAGCCTGGGCTTACCTGAATATCATTTAACTGTAATTATTTTTTGTCAAACTGCCCAGAAAATCAACAACCTACAGTAGAGACACAGCAATTGGATAGTAAGTAGCTAGAGCTAAGAATCTTTCTGATCACAATTAGTTTTCCAAAGATATCTATTCTCTTAAGAGGCATGGCCAACAAAAAGGCTTTCCTGACAAAAATTGTTTACCTTATTTCTTTCTCTCTAAACATATTTGTTAAGTTAGGGATCAACTTTCAAACTCAATGTGTTCTGTAATGCTTTCTAGAAAGTCGGTGTATGCACTATAATGCAGCCATTTTAGATGTGCGCTTTTCCACCCCAATGCCCCAAACTGTTCTGTGAGCATTGGCATAGCCAATAGGTCTCGCCTTTGGGACCTTATAACTGTTTAGCCATGCAACAGTTAATGTTGTTGCACCGAGGATATTGTGCTGCATAACTAAATACTTATAAGGTCCCAAAAGCGAGACCTATTGCCTATGCCAATGCTTGTTGGTTCTAGAAATCTGGTCACCCTAACACACGAGGGTGTGGTGGCTGACTGTGTCGAAGTCAGCTGAGGCTCCAACAATATCATGAGGCAGGGGTAAACCTCATTTGTGGTCAATGGGCGTTTTCTATGTATGTACAACAGCATCTTTTGTCACAGAACTTTGGGGAGACTGGTTTCCTAAATATTGGTCTTAAAGGTATGTGGATAGACAGTCAGGTGTTTCTAAATCCTGATGTAAAATAGGGGCGATTACACAGACAATCCCAGCGGCCCTAAACCTACAGAAGGGTAAATCTTTAATGATCAAGCACCAAAAAACACATAATTCCATGTACTTATGAAAAGCATCATTAAACACTCCATTGAAAAAACTTAGAACTAAGTGGGGACAATATATAAATCTAAATGTTGATTAGGGATGGTGAGAAGTAGTAAATGTTACTTTAACAGGCCAGAACAGATTTGGGATTATGGCTAGGTCACTTTAAATACCGTTATGAGTACTAATAAATATGCTCATGGCTTTTTAAACTAGGTAGTTTTCTAACTGAATTGTTTACACCTAGTTGTGCTCTTTTTTTCTCGACAGGTTTCACTGAACAGCGAGCTCTGTGAAACCACAACTTTACTAAAGTGTAATGTTACATTGTGTGATGCACAGAAAACCATATAAGAGACAGAATTATGACAAGCCTTTCTACTATAAAGAATTTATTAGAATGTTGTAATGTTGACAGGTCCATTGAGGACAATGTAAAATCAGCGGGCCACAATCATTAGTATAGGGTGGCTGCTGTCAACATCACAATGCCCTAATTTCCAGCCTCTGGCTGTCCATCTCTCCTGTTTTTCCAAGATATGTGATTGCCTTGAAATGAAGGAAGCAGAAGCTGTGTGAGAAGGCATACAGCAAGCCTTCCCCTCTCCATACTTGTTTCACAGTGATATTGGAGTCATGGAATGAGGTAGGGGGAACTCTCTTTAGCTCCTGTGTCTGCTTTGACTTTGCCAAAGAAACAAAAGCAGTTTGCTAGAGCCGAGGGAGAATCAGGAGCTGACCTGAGCCCCTTTCACTGTTCCTTCGGGCCCTGTTTTATGTCTGTCAGTTGCTGTTATGACCCCTTGCTCTGCAGCTACTGTCAGACATACACAAGAGAAGCTGTGGAAGGTTCAGAAGCTTCTGAGGCGCAGAGGCTTTTATACCACCTGTGTGTCGCAGGAGGCTTTTGTTATGTAGGACACTCCCTCATGAGGCAGATTGCGGTCATAGTTTCTAGCTTGCAGTAGTGAACTATACCGGCCATTAAAGTTCTGCTGCCTTCTTGTAGACCTTCACCCTCAGCTCAGGCCTACAACACTGCAGTGGGACTTTAACGGCCGGTAAAGCCCGCTATGGTGGTACATAACGCTATTCAACATTAGACTTCTGTGAGAGAAAGTGCCTTAGGTCAGCTTGAAATGTTGAGAAAATATTAATGTGCTAAGGAAGAGTGCTGAAATGTAGAAAAGGAACACAAAATCGGTGAGTGTCATATGATTATAATGTGTCATTAGGGTGAGACGGTTTAGTCCTATTATTTATTTGTGTTTTTCAAAAGTATGTTTAAGGCCGTGGAACATCAGAGCGCTTCACATAGTAGGCATATAAGGGGGCTCCTACTAGCAACAAAAACAAATTCTTGAGCAAATCCAGAAAAACACTGGTTCAAGGTGCGTTTTTTGTTGAATAGTGTGGTTATCAGCAGGACCCTCAGAGCTTCCAGGCACTGGGCTATGATCTTTCAGCGATCACCAAATACGTCTGCATTTAGGAGATTGTGGAAAAGGCACTTGAGTTTGAAAGTTGCCCTGTTATCAACAGAAAGCCAGTAATGTAAGAGCAGTATACCATGATGTCTTCATAGCGACCGGTCCCAGGGATCAGACATGCTGCAGAATGCAGAGAAGATGTCAGCGGAGCAAGGTCTGTTTTAGAAATGCCTGAAAGTATCGAGTGCCATACTCCAGTCTAGACAGGACCAGTACTCTAGTCACAAATTTGAAATCCTGATCTCTGAGAAGGAGCTTGATTCCACAAAACATTCAGATCCAATGATTCACACTCCTGGCCAGGGAGTTAGTGCTTTTCTACGGGTTAATTGTTTTCGAAGGATGAAGCCCCGTGATTTGGCGTTTTCAATGGTGGACAAATTGCAGCTGCAGATGTTGGCAGAGAGGATCGTTTCTGGAGTAGCATTAAGAAAGTCTGAGACGAAATCAGGAGCAGCTGTGTTCGGTTAGCGTTGAATTTGAGATGATGGCCAGTCATTGAAGTTTGTTGTCAAGTGTTGTTGCGACCAGGGAGATGTTCTCTGGAGTAGTGATCTTTAGGTGCAGCTGTGTTTTATCTGCATACTGAAGATAAGATAGGCCCGAGTTTCTGATAGTTACCAAGACGTTCGAGGTAGAGGTTAACAGTACATAAGATATAAGTGATCTCCTAAAAACACCCTGGAGCACTGGAGAACGATTAGAAAAAAACTACCTATTTTGATGACTTAGAAATATTTTGCTAAGTAGAAGATGAATCTGTGTACTAGTGTACAAATCGCTTTTTTTTTACAAAATGCTCTATGAAGCTGTATATATAAACACAATGAATGAAATGGCAGAAGAAGAAAGTGTTAAAGGGAAATTCACTTCCTTTGATGTTGGTGTGGGAAGCAGGAGGGATTGAGCCCTCTTTTGTGAGGGCTATGAGATCTTTCGTGAGGACTGTGTTTTGATTAATCGTGTAAAACAATGAATAAAGATAATACGAAAAGTGAATTTTACATGGCACCTACCCACATGTCTTAAAATAGTTGAGGGTCACAGGGGGAGGTCAAGGGCCCCTGCGGCCACTGCCATCTTCCCTGGCGGGAGTCAGCCGCTTTCTGATTTTGTAGGTGTCCCGATGCCCACCCGGGGCACCAACTTGTCTTAAAATCATTGGGGGCTGTGGAGGAAGCCCCAGCAGCCGTTGCTGGCTCACTGGCCAGCACCCATCCTGGGTGCTGGCGGGAGCTGACAAGGAATATGCTCACACCCTGCAGGAGCAGATTTTTCCTCTGCTCCCGCAGCTGTCACACACACTTTTTCCTGCCCCTTCTCGAAGGGAAAAAAAGAAAATGTCTGCTCTCGCTCGGCAGCAGCTCAGGGAGGGTGCCACACCCCTCAAAAAAAAAACCCACACAAGCCTGAAGGAAGGGATCCTTGGAGCTCTAGTATGGCTCCCTAGCTTAAAAAATGTTGGGAGCCATCCAAGCCTTTGAGAATAGGGTCCACGGGACGAAATTGGCTAGGGGAGAGTGGCCGCACGCCCACCTGCCCATGTTTAAAAAATGGCGGATCCTGGGGGTGGGATGCTCGGAGCTTAAATCGGCTCAGGGAGGAGGCTGCATGCCCCCTCATTTTTTAAACTATTTTTTCAGTGACATTTAAGCAGTTAATGTGACTTACTGGTTCCAATACAAACCTAAAATCCCCTGAAAAGCGCTAGTTATGGATTGCTATGTGAACCATGACTCATGTCCCCACCATCCACTGCTCATGATCTCATTACATCACATCTCT
The DNA here is from genome assembly GCA_963921515.1 of Calotriton arnoldi. NCBI lineage: Eukaryota > Metazoa > Chordata > Amphibia > Caudata > Salamandridae > Calotriton > Calotriton arnoldi. Next base: position 7,788,476 of record CAWUFW010000021.1, on the reverse strand, counting down.
GATAACAACTCAAACTGCATGAATAATAACATCACTGATGACTTATTGAATAACATCATTCATGACGTGATCAATTATTTCATTTGAGATGTCGTCAGTGATGTCATGGGTGAGGTGATAAACTGTGCATGCTCAGTTGGGGGTGGATGGTGATGAGTTATGGTTTCCATAGCATTCCATAACTGGTGAGTTTTCTGTTGCCAGTATTTGCACTTGTGCATCAAACAGGCAACAGATATGAATGCAGAATACACATTAGTCCACAAAATTAAACTGAAACGCACCCTCGTGCAGCAGACTGGAGGAAAGATACTAGACAATAGTAAAGAGAGGAGTGAAACTGATACTCAGAGAAACTGGTCATCGAAGGGCTAATTCCATATATAAATATAAACACACACACACACACACACACTCGCCTTACATCACAAAAAAGTGTCATCATTTTATTGTACTTACCACATGATCCAAGACACAAGAACCATGGTTGCCTCATTTAAGGAGTTAAAAAATCGTATCAGATCCTCCCCTTCCGGCCCAAGCTTTTTCAAGGCTACTCCCAAAATAAGAGCAAACAGGACCAAGCCCAGAATGTTCATCCCTTCGATTTCTGCACCAAACGGTATCTGAAATTAAAAAATTCATATGTACATGCATATCAAATTATTTGATAAGCAAAGCAATAGCTTTATTGAAGTCTGTGCACTAAAGTAATAAACAGGTTATGTTTAAACACAAACGGTGACATTAATTCTTCTAGTGACAAAGATCTGTCTTCAATTTAACAGCATGCAGTACTTTCTGGGGGTTTTCCTATCACTAAAGGACTATTACAAAACCTGGCAGAAAGCTGGAAACTTTGAGCATAAATGACGTTAACTTAATGAAGGACTGTAGCTTATGCTAAAAACAACCTCCACATTTTTACACAACAAAACGGCTTCACAGCACGTTAATAATTTTTCATTTGTAGCACTGCCGCCAAAGCCCAATCGAGGTTTTGTCTGAGGTATTTTGCAATACTGAAATCTTTTCCAGTTGCAACCTCTGGCTCAGACATGAGGGCGGTAAAAGTACACAATGCGCCGTTCCCACGGATCGACCCTCGCTGTTGGATAAGCACCGGAAGGACCTGCTGCAGACAGTCACGACTCTCGTGTAAGCCGCTGCAAAGCTTCGGTGCAAAGGGACACATGAGATTTGTAGCTATTGTTATACTATAAAAACGATGGCATTCTCAAATACACTTTAATATGGGTCCAGAAATGACAAACCAAGCACAAAATGGCCGGGCGCGCTCCGAGTATGGAGGGCGTATTGCACTGTACTGTACTCGCATTTATATAGCTCTTTCCATACACCTTATGAGACATAACGCGATTTTCTAGGTGGTCCGTTGCATTATAGATTTATATAGAGCTTCATAGCCCTGCAGATGTCGCGAAGCGCTCTAAATTGCATCAGGCTTCTCAGCGCTCTTTGAAGTGCATGGTTGATGGTTGTAATTTACGTATGCTAGACATGTTGGTGAGGTGCTTCAGGTGTAAGTGGTGGGTGCACAGCGTGGCTGCTTCATGAGGTGCTCATCATCTTTTGGGTGATCAGCATCATAGGGAGGGACCACCATTGATGCGCATCAGTGGTGTACATTAGGGTATATAGAGTTCACCCAGTGGCACCAGATGGCCCAAAGTCTTGAAGACACTGTTAAACCACCATAGGATATTATTCGGAGTCTGCCCAGGAGCAAAAGAGGAGCAACACATTGGCAACACTGTAAACCAGCAAGGAATATATTTGGAAATCTACTCATCAATGCTAAACTAGGGGAGTGCAAAATGTGCTTTCTCGTAATTTTAGCAGAATTACGCAAAATACAAATCTGTCATTTTACACTATATTTTAGTATAAAATGCACCCTCACATCGATCATTGTGTGGTAATAAATAGTGCAAAAAAGCAAAAGTACCACAAATAACAACAGCTTGAGTTTTACTGTTCCTGTGCGTTTGCTGTAATGGCGCATATTTACATAAAGTGGTTTAATGGTGTAGTTCCGGGAATTTTGCATCACAGGCGTAATGCGAAATTCCAAAAATTATGCAAATTATGTCAGCATAATCTATATTTCACCCGGGCCTATGTTAAACCACCAATGAGTATTTTGTGGAGTCTAGCCAGGAGTCACAGAGGAGCACCAGAGGAGAAGCAGCCCATCGGAGGCACAGTTGAACCACCAGGGAGTGTTATATGGCGTCTTCCTGAGAGTGATAGAAGAGCAACCCATTATCAACATTGTTAAACCACCAAGAAGTATTGCCTGGAGTCTAGCCGGGAGAGACAGGTGAGCAGGCCACTGGCAGCATTGTTAGACCACCAAGAAGTATTGCTTGGAGTTTAGCCGGGAGAGACAGGTGAGCAGGCCACTGGCAGCATTGTTAGACCACCAAGAAGTATTGCCTGGAGTCTAGCCGGGAGAGACAAGTGAGCAGGCCACTGGCAGCATTGTTAGACCACCAAGAAGTATTGCCTGGAGTCTAGCCGGGAGAGACAAGTGAGCAGGCCACTGGCAGCATTGTTAAACCACCAAGAAGTATAGTCTGGAGTCTAGCTGGGAGAGACAGGTGAACAGCACACTGGCAGCATTGTTAGACCACCAAGAAGTATAGTCTGGAGTCTAGCTGGAGAGATAGGTGAGCAGCCCACTGGCAGCATTGTTAGACCACCAAGAAGTATTGCCTGGAGTCTAGCCGGGAGAGACAGGTGAGCAGGCCACTGGCAGCATTGTTAAACCACCAAGAAGTATAGTCTGGAGTCTAGCTGGGAGAGACAGGTGAACAGCACACTGGCAGCATTGTTAGACCACCAAGAAGTATAGTCTGGAGTCTAGCTGGAGAGATAGGTGAGCAGCCCACTGGCAGCATTGTTAGACCACCAAGAAGTATAGTCTGGAGTCTAGCTGGAGAGACAGGTGAGCAGCCCACTGGCAGCATTGTTAGACCACCAAGAAGTATAGTCTGGAGTCTAGCTGGAGAGACAGGTGAGCAGGCCACTGGCAGCATTGTTAGACCACCAAGAAGTATTGCTTGGAGTTTAGCCGGGAGAGACAGGTGAGCAGGCCACTGGCAGCATTGTTAGACCACCAAGAAGTATTGCCTGGAGTCTAGCCGGGAGAGACAAGTGAGCAGGCCACTGGCAGCATTGTTAAACCACCAAGAAGTATAGTCTGGAGTCTAGCTGGGAGAGACAGGTGAACAGCACACTGGCAGCATTGTTAGACCACCAAGAAGTATAGTCTGGAGTCTAGCTGGAGAGATAGGTGAGCAGCCCACTGGCAGCATTGTTAGACCACCAAGAAGTATAGTCTGGAGTCTAGCTGGAGAGACAGGTGAACAGCCCACTGGCAGCAATGTTAAACCACCAAGAAGTATTATCTGGAGTCTAGCCAGCAGAGACAGACGAGCAGCCCACTGGCAGCAATGTTAAACCACCAAGGAGTATTGTCTGAAGTCTAGCTGGGAGAGACAGATGAGCAGGCCACTGGAGGCATTGTTAAACCACCAAGGAGTATTATACTGAGTCTAGTCGGGAGCGATTGAGGAGCACCCATTGAAGGTACTGCTAACACACCAAAAGAGGAATTTATGCCCTTCTCCCATGGCCGAGTGGGGAGAGGTTCAGGGAGGATTTAAAAGGGGAGGAAGGAAACAGTACTGGCCCACAGTGCTTGTGTTTATATCTGCACCAAGGCATAACCAGACTCAAAATCAACAAGCATTGGCATAGCCAATAGGTCTCGCTTTTGGGACCTTATAAGTATTTAGTTATGCAGCACAATATCCTTGGTGCAACAACATCAACTGTTGCATGGCTAAACACTTATAAGGTCCCAAATGCGAGACCTATTGGCTATGCCAATGCTTGTTTATTTACTTAAGAGCCTGCTGTTGCATTGCAGTAAATAATTATTGTGCTTATGGGGAGGAGACACAACATATAGTGCTGCGAGGGCTTGGCTTGGAGCAGGATGAAGGCGCTATAGAAGCCAGACAAAGTGTAGATGGGAAAGACAGATCAGCTGAAGGAGTGAGTGTATGACAGCAAAAAAGGAGGGAGAAGAATAAACTAATGCGATAGAAATCAGAGCGGCTAAGCTTAGGTTTACCATGGTGAAGTCTGAGTTATTGTTCTGAGCTTATGTTTGCCATGGTGAAGTCTGTTATTGTTCTGAGTCAGTTGATACAATTGACCCAACAAGCCTGAAAACAATGTTTTTCAAAATAATATAAAAAAATAACAGAGGTCTGGGCTTGCAACCGGAAGCAGGCTTGCAAGCAAATAGGATGAAACAACAACAAAGGGAAAAGCCACAGGAAACAAAAACCAGTCCCCACACCATAAGACTTTCGGCGTAGAAGCTCTCCATCCCAATTTACTTACGAAAGAGGAGAGCAGCATTTTAAAAAGGTTGCAGAAAAAAGGCTGACACCAGCAGCCAGGCGCAGATTTTCCTCATGTTCCATGCTGCTTGCTATACAGCACGCACACTGAAAACTAGCAACAGTTGCGCTGTCAAGCCAGATCTAAAAGAAGGGGTCATTTCTGAAGTCATCATTATTATTTATATATATTTAGCTGACCTCGCAAAAAATGTCACTCAACTTGTCACATGACACGAGTAAATGTTACACACAACCACACTAATAACATGGGAATGTCAAATAAAAGCAGGCCCGCAACATGTCAGTCAGGACGACTACCCTTATCCCAAACAGAATTTAAACACTTCCGGGTCATCACAGCCTATGTAAGTGAAATGGGATGGTTCTTCAAAAACTTCCATGACTTACGTGAGCCACACTAGGGGATAGCGCATCTTTTAGGAACTAAATTGCAAGGACGCATAACTACACTAGTGACAATCTGAAATAAAATCACACCCACATAAGGGTTTGATTTTAGTTGTGTGGGCGAGGACACAAATTACTCAGCAAAGGCTGAGTTTAGAAATAAAGGGGCATGCTTACTTACTCAGTGGATGCAACGCGGAGTCTGGCTATCGATCGCTGACTGTGGCTCCTAAGGGTGCAAGAGCTGAGGCAGGGGGCGGGTAACACTGCAGGCTACAAAACCTACCCTCCGATACGAATCCTACTTGGGGTCCAAATAAAATACGACACATAACCCAGCTTTCGTAATACTTCTGTTTTGGTCACTCATAACAGGCTAGTGGAGAGCAATCACTGCGAGCTACAAAGGAGCAGCCATTGCAGTAAAAGGACTCAATCGTGCGGTTACAGTGACCCGCTCCGGTCCGTGCACAGTGAACACGCTCTTGCCCTTACCTGCTCGACTATCCCGCCGCCCCTGCTTGCTTCTTCAAAACACGTGCTTTTGCACAGCAGACCACAATCCTTCAGCGCAGAACTAGAGTGCAACTCTCGGAGAGACACGCCCACAGACTAAACTACGCTCTGAGCTGTACCCCCGGGGTACCAGACAAAGTTACGTGTTCCAAAGGTACCATCTAATAAGCACGGAATCGAAACGGAGGAGCGGGGGCGAGCGAGCGCGGCAGCCTGCTCAGCTGACCAGACGCTCGTGCGTCATAGCCTTTTCCCCGCACGGCCGGCATATGTTTCCAATTATAGTGCACGCGTCTGGGCACGATAATGGGAAACAGATGTCAGCCCTGCGCGCGTAACCGCCCGAAAAAGGCCACGACGCACGAGCGTGTGGTCAGCTTCTGAAACCCCTTACTTAAAGTCTTCGCCTAGCAACGCTTGCGCGCTACTCGAGGCTCGACCTAAAAAGCACCGCAAACAAAAACACAAAAGCCATGGTGTCTCCCTCTAAGTACACAGCTTGGACTATTTTCCCTCTGCATATTAAGCTTGCACCAGTGCTGGAAATGGAAAAAAAGAATTTAGGGAACCCTCAAATCGGGAAACTGCAGACATAGGTTTAAAGGGGGATGTCCAGGGGCAGGACAGAATGGGAGTGGAGTCAAGCAGGGCAGATTCAGAAGGTGTTCATTCAGTGACAGTTTTAAGCTAAGATGCCTCCTCCAGTATAATATACTAAGCTTTGACGTAGTTTAACACTTTTATAATTTTGTATGTGTGCTCTAGGGTTCAGCCACCATGCAAAGTTAGAAACGTTTGAGAAAAGAGAACTTTTCTCTTAAGTTACACCTGCATCGAGGAGGTGAACATTTTTTGTGCAAATTCCTGACTAGCAATATTAGTAGGTGGGGCGTGGCCAAGATGGCTGCCGCATCATACGTACTTTAGCGAGCTCCGTCCTGTGCCTGCTTAAAATCCTCAATATATCTTGCACATCTGGCCTGAGAATTTCACAGATTGTCTGAGTAGCCCACACTCGGGGAGCACACACGTTTGGGGAGATACGAGGGAGCCGAGCCGAGAGTGCGACCGACAAGCGGGGTCTGAGGCGGCGAATCCGATGGAGCCAGCCCGGCGTTGCCCAAAGAATTAAGTGCAGAGGTGACAACTGGTGAGCGGGCATGCTCACACCACAGAGGGACCGGACCACCTCCTGGAGATTACCTTATGTGCCCTGACCGGGTTTGAACTCATCTCTCGTCCCGTGGGGCATCCGGCCATGGCGAGGCCCAGGCCCTGAGTTGTCTGACAGGGAACCTCTGAGAGCGAATGTCTCCTTTCTTCTGGCCCCTGGCAAGGGTGACAACTGCAAGGACCTATGGGAGTTGGGGTGCGGCGGAGCCACACTGGGGGCCCTTCTGTGATCCTGTGGCCCGATCTGCCATCGCCAGGGCAAACGAGGAGCCCAGCGGCATCTAGGTCGAGAGCAGCTCCCTGCCATTGACTCTCTGCATCTGCCGTCCCATGAGGGGAGAGCTTGATTCAGAGTGCGCGCAGCTCTGGCATTCACATGACGGAGGCCTCGTCGTGAACTGGGGAAATCAGGGCCACCTGACACTGTCTTCCTGGGCTTGCACTCTGCTCTGCCCTGATGGGGCCTGAGTGACTAAGAGAGGGCTGGAGCATACGAGGTAAGCCCAAAGGGCCACTGAGGCACTGACTATCACACCTGCAGCTTAGGGTGGCAGACTGGCCAAACATGGCCCTTCCCAGAAGGCCCCTCTTCTTCCATCCTGACCATCGGATTGGGGGCCATCAGGCTGAGGTGGAGCAGGGTTCTGAAGTTTGGAGTCCCATAGCATGGGTGACTGGCTCCTGCTGCAGTCTGCCTTGCTGTGGGCACTGACTGGGGGAGGCATAACATCATTGCTCTGAGGCCCTGCAAGTTGAATTGGGGCCCATCACTCACTCCCCTGTCAACAAGCTGTACTTGTGGGCCGCCTGAGGGGGTGGGGGGGCCCTGTCGTGTAGTTCCTAATAATACATAGGATCTGCGCGTTTAGATAACATAAACTAAGGGATTGGTGTCCAGACTGATTCCAGACACGCCCAAAGGATATGTTAGTCTTCAGACCAGCTAGCCCACAGTGCCACCATAAGCCCCCTAACTTTACCAAGGAGCAAATAGTCTCCGGCAACTATCGAACATGACAACTATTGATCCTTCAGGGATCGTGGAAACAGTGCAATACTTTTCGCTCAGTCAATCGTGCTCACTTAGTCTCAGAGAGATATACAGAATAAACATTGGGGACGTTTTCAATAAGCATTTATTGAACCAGCATCATTCTAGTATAAAACATGTTAGCTGCAACAATCATTAGACGGAAACAGATATATAAGACTACAAGCACCGACAGAGTAAATAAAAGGTAGAATTCTACCAAGGTGCTAAAACAGTAAATATATGCAGGCATATCGATACATGGCAGTAATCAAGCGTACTCCTACGATGCAAACCCTATCTAAGTGTACCTAACATGTATGTGGGTGTAGAGCCAAGAATCCCCTAGGAAACAGCCAACCCCATTACCTGATGGGAGAGAACGAAGGACCCCGTCTTGGCCTCGAGTTAGACACCCCGCAAGGGATGTCAGACTACTGCGTGCTGGAGCTTCTGCAGGCCGGGACCTCAGTGTCTAGTGTCACCGTGGAAGCCTTTCCTCTGGTTCCCCATGAAGATGTGGTTCTTTTATACCCACAAAATACCCTCAGGGGTTTTACCTAGATATGTAATGGCTTGCCATTATGTACAGTCGACCTGTCATCCAAGGATGACGTTAGCAGTGACTTTGTACAGAGTTATTATAAAGAAGATGGTAATCCTGCTGTGTACGTCCTGGGCAGGAGATTAAGATATGATACTATGAACCCTCATGCATAATAAATGAGACCAGTTTCGGAGAAAACTGGTCAACATTTATTCAGCACATAACCAGGTAAAAGGTCAGTGCCAGACCCGTTATGTAGAGCAAGGTAGGACGAATGTAGGTAAAAGGTCGTATTGCTACCTAGGCCTATATTGGGGTACTATGGGGTTCATAACAGCCCAAGACACCTGCAAACCCTTGGCAGGGCCGTGTCCAGCGATATCATGATGGTGAAGCCTAGAACAACCAAGAACCCGGCCCAACCCCAGCAGCCCCACGCTGCTTCCCACCTCTGCGAACTGGCCCTTGGTGCCCTGAACCACTTCGAAGCCATTCTTAATACACACTCGGCTCAATTTAAGTACTTCACGCCATTCTGAACACTAAAACATTGCTGGAGGCTAAAATCTAAAATCGACGCTGTCTCCCTAGATGTGAATATACTAAGAGCGGACCAGTGAAAGCTGGCAGATCATGTGGATGACGCAGAATCCACGCTCGCCACCATGAGACCTACTGCATAGGATCTGTAAGCACAACTGAAGGTCATGATGGAGAAGGTGGCCTCTCTGCACCACAGAGCAGCAGATGCGGCAAGGCCCCAGAGACGCAACACCATCTGCCTGCTGGGCTTCCTCGAACGATCGGAGGACCCCAGCGTGGAGCTCTTCATTGAAAACTGACTGATAGACTCAGTACTGGCAAACAAAGTCCCGAAGCTCTTCTCTGAGAAGCGGGCACACCACATACCTGACAGGCTGCCACCCCAGGGAGCCCCACCACAGCCAATCCTTGCCCGTCTCCTTAATTACCAGGATCGTGAGCTGGTGCTACAACAGTTTCGAGCGAAGGGCCCCATGCGCTACGAAAATCACAGCATATGTCGACATCACAGCAGAGGTACAGCGTCTATGTGGCTCTTACGTCAAAGCCAAGCAACGCTTCTAGGTGCTGCAAGTCAAATACGCACTTGTATTCCATGCAAAGCTCAAAGTGTTCGATGGTGAGACCTCACACATCTTCTCAACCCTGCAGGATGTGAGGACCTGGCTTCATGCTAAGGGACTGGCTCAGACTCCTTTGGAGAACCAGAATGATGGTGAGTGGTTGGTGTCCCGACCTAGATGCAGAAGGCGCAAGAACATTAAAACCCGCCTCACTCAGGACTAGGTGGCCGCGGAGCAGGCGCGGGCGGTGAAAGAGGCCTCGCAGCACAGCACAAACTCCTTTGCTCACCTGCAGTCTGGGTGCGCCTCTGATTCCGGCTCAGACACGGGCGGCTCTGGCACTTCAACCACTAGCATTCACCGGGGCCCAGCACTCACACCGCGAGCAGCAGATGATTAGCTATGAATGCTTGCCTGGGTCCGAGGTTGTGTCTCTGTAAGGGTGGAGCACTAACTGGGGCGCGCATTGTTAATGTCAGCCACAGCGATAACAGCAGGCCAGATGCCAGGTCATTCGAAATGGGGCCACATTGAGGAGAATGCGGACATTCGCTGCTACATGGCCCAAATGAACTTCAAAGAGGACATGTTTAACTTCTGTTAAGTTTCCTTGGTTGTTGGTTAATTGTTGGGGATCTATGGTTGGGAACGCAAGTGTCGCCTGACCTGGGAGGGGAACAGCTGTTTTGTCTTGTTGTTTCAGAATTATTTTAATGGAGTTTTTTCAAAGTACTGAGAGTTCTCGGCACATAACCACATGGTGACGTTGGTCGCAGTGAGTGGGAGCGAACGACACAGGATGTTACACGCATGAGGGCCTGGCATCGTCCCTGGGATACAGCTCACCGTGACACACTATGGGTGCACGCACAGATAGTCTCACTCCACAATAAAATGACATGATATGGAATGTGCATGGCATGGCTACTCCTGCCAAATGATATCGGATCCATGCATACCTCAGCGACTCCCACACGCACATAGCACTGCTACAAGGGACAAACCTAACGCTCACAGAACTCCCCAGGACTCACACAAAGTGGAGGGGACAGGTGTATTGCACCTCTTCGTCGGCCTACGCATGTGAGGTACTTAGCTGGATTGCCCCGGGGTCCCCTATGTCGTAGATACCCTTAGTGTTGATGCAGGAGGGCAGTATGTAATATCGGAAGGGAACCTTGATGGAGCTCTACTAACACTAGTAGGGATCTGCTCACCCAACACTAACCAATTGAGCTTCCTTGACACCCTTACCCCTGCGCTCTTCCAGGACCCGCACTCTCCAGGTATATGGGGTGGGAGTTTCAACTGCATGCCTGAAGTAAACTGCAACCGCTCTCTTGCCCCCTGCATAATGCCGCATGTATCCGAATGTAAAAAGAACAATTGATGGACAGAATGCTGATCAATGTCTAACATTCACCCCAGTACAGAGATCTGGGCCTAAATCCATCGTTTTTTGCTCCCCATGCCAATCCAGTTTAGACCCAGCCATATGCAAATCAGTCTATACCCCGTTCCCCATGGAAACAGTCCAGCCCAAACTGCCGGGCCAGGTCCTCCCTGGACCAGAAACAAGCATCCTGGGACCGGTTTCAGGGCATCACCCCATATTAGCCAGGCTAGCTTGACTCTAGTGGCATAGAGAGCACGGGACCTACGTCTGGGCATACCCGTCCCACTCGGGGTGACAAATGCAAAAAGAACAATTGAAATACAGAATGCTGATCAATGTCAAATATTCACCCTAGTGAAGAGATCTGGGCCTAAATCCATCGTTTTTTTGCTCCCCATGCCATTCCGGTTTAGACCCAGCCATATGCAAATCAGTCTTGAATCAGTCAGCCCAAACTGCAAGGCCAGGTCCTCCCTGGACCAGAAACAAGCATCCAGGGACCAGTTTTGGGGCATCACCCCTCATCAGCCAGGCTAGCTTGACTCCAGTGGCATGGAGAGCACGGGACCCACGTCTTGGCATACCCGTCCCACTCGGGTTGACAAATGTAAAAAGAACAATTGATGGACAGAATGCTGATCAATGTCAAACATTCACCCCAGTACAGAGATCTGGGCGTAAATCAATCATTTTTTTGCTCCCCATGCCATCCCAGTTTTGACCTAGCCATATGCAAACCAGGATGCTTGTTTCCGGTACAGAGAGGACCCCGCTTGGCAGTTTGGGCTGGACTGTTCCCATGAGGCACAGGGTCAAGACTGATTTGCATATGGCTGGGTCTAGACTGGGTGGCATGGTGAGCAAATGAACAATGGACTTAACCCAGATCTCTGCACTGGGGGTAAATGTTTGATTTGCTCTGCATTCTGTCCATCATCTGTGTGTCTTTTGCTTTCTCGCCCTAAGTGCGGCGGGTATGCCCAGACGTAGGTCCCGAACTCACTTTGCCACTGGATTCAAGATAGTCCGGCTGATGAGAGGTGATGCCCTGAAATCGGTCCCATGATGCTTGTTTCCGGTCCAGGGAGGACCTGGCTTGGCAGTTCAGGCTGGACTGTTCCCATGAGGTACAGTGTCAAGACTGATTTGCACATGGCTGGTTCTAAACTGGGATGGCACGGTGAGCAAAAGAATGATGGATTTAACCTAGATCTCTGCACTGGGCGTAAATGTTTGATTTGCTCTGCATTCCGTCCATCATCTGTGTGTCTTTTGCTTTCTCGCCCTAAGTGCGGCGGGTATGCCCAGACGTAGGTCCCGAACTCACTTTGCCACTGGATTCAAGATAGTCCTGCTGATGAGAGGTGATGCCCTGAAATCGGTCCCATGATGCTTGTTTCCGGTCCAGGGAGGACCTGGCTTAGCAGTTCAGGCTGGACTGTTCCCATGAGGCACAGTGTCAAGACTGATTTGCACTTGGCTGGGTCGAAACTGGGATGGCATGGTGAGCAAAAGAATGATGAATTTAACCTAGATCTCTGCACTGGGGGTAAATGTTTGATTTGCTCTGCATTCCGTCCATCATCTGTGTGTCTTTTGCTTTCTCGCCCTAAGTGCGTCAGGTATGCCCAGACATGAGTCCTGGGCTCACTGTGCCACTGGATTAAAGCTAGTCTGGCTGATGAGGGGTGATGCCCAGAAACTGGTCCCAGGATGCTTGTTTCCGGTCCAGGGAGGACCTAGCTTGGCAGCTCGGGCTGGACTGTTCCCATAAGGCCCAGGGTCAAGATTGATTTGCATATGGCTGGGTCTAAACTGGGGTGGCATGGTGAGCAAAAGAACAATGGATTTAACCCAGATCTCTGGACTGGAGTGAATATTTGATTTGCTCTGCATTCCGTCCATCATCTGTGTGTTTTTTGCTTTCTCGCCCGAAGTGCGCCGGGTATGCCCAGACGAGGCTCCGGGCTCACTGTGTCACTGGATTCAAGCTAGCCTGGCTGATGAGGGGTGATGCCCCGAAACCGCTCCCAGGATGCTTGTTTCAGGTCCAGGGAGGACCTGGCTTGGCAGCTCGGGCTGGGCTGTTCCCATGAGGCACAGGGTCAAGACTGATTTGCATATGGCTGGGTCTAAACTGGGTTGGCATGGTGAGCAAAAGAACGATGGATTTAACCCAGATCTCTGGACTGGGGGTGAATGTTTGGCACGCATCCTCTCGGATCACTGTCCTTTGCAATTAGCCCTGCAGTTAGGCAGACTGCTTCTGAGGATACCCATCTGGAGGCTGCAGACTGAAGCGCTGTTACACCCTCCATTCAGGAGAGACCTGTCGAAGTGTATAACCCAATACTTTGACCTTAATAAAGGATCCATCCCGTCCAGGGCACTGGAATAGGATGCCCACAAAGTGGTCATAAGAGGGTACTGCATGGCTGCCACATTGGGGGGTTCTCCGAGTCCTTCTGGGGGTAATTGTTGGCCCTCGAACAAGAATTTAGCCCTCTTGAGACAGAGGTGGCTAATTAAACCACGAGGTTGAGCGTCTCCAGCGGCTGCGTAAACAGCATAGCGGCTGCGTAAACAGCATATATAGGTGGAACTGCGCTTGGGGAAGGAAGCATGACTGCAAGCGCCGTCTGACCATGTTGCATGCCGAGAGAGACCAGTTTGGAAGGATGCTCGATGGCTGGTCAAGGAAGACCAGCAGCACACTCTCCCCCTCACCTCCCCTCTAGGAGCTATCAGATGGGAGGGTGGCTTGCTGGTAGCCACACAAGCTGCCATTAACGCTTTCTTTCGAGACTACTACAAAACTCTGCATAGGGCTGAGGGCACTCACGTGAGCTACTATTGCCCCACCTGTCCCGGCTCCTGCGGGCTGATTTGAACGGGCCTCTCCTACTTGAGGAAATACGGGCAGCCAAGTGGCGGCCGCTAAAATGCTCGTGTTGCCCCGCTTACTATACTTTTTTGCTGCACTCCCGCTTGTGCTTCCCAGATTCTTCTTTCGAGAGCTGCATGACCTCCTGCTGGTATTAGTATGGATGCGGGCCACTCTGCAGTGACCTTTAATTGAGGGAGGTCTCGGTGCACCTAATTATGAAATGTACTATATGGCGGCACATTTACAATGGCTGCTGCGATGGCTGAGCACGACTGCATGCCCCGGGATGGCGGCCATCCGCACGATCCTTAGTGGGCAGAATATTTACACGTGACTGGCAGATTCGGGTAACTGCCCACAATGGGAGACATGTCAGATGACGGTGGCTCGGCTGTGCTAGCAGACATTTTTGCATGGCAAGGGACCCTGCATTCCGTACTCTCTGCCGATAGCGAAATGCCAACTTCTGGGACTCCAGGGAATGATGCAGGATATGACTCGGAACAATGGAGGGAGGCGGGGATTGACCACTTAGGAGATCTCTTCCAGGATTGCACACGTATGCCCTTCCAGGACATCACGCACACATATGGCATAGGAGCAGGCCACTTCCTGACATATCACGCCAAGCAACACATAGTATGCACCGCACCACCTCGAGAGCTGGGGAGGCAGAGCCAACTCCATCACCAGCGCTACACGTTCTGCTCACTCATGGAGACATACATCGAGCTATCTCCACACTAAACACAACACTGAATTCCAGCCCACCAGGGGGCACGGAAGGAGAGCTGACCAGGTGGAACAGAATTCTCCCACAACCGCTGCCGGACAAGGCTTGGGTCCGAGCACTCCACCACATGAAAGAGGTGTCCCAAAAACACCAGATTTTGCTTGGCACAATTCAGGTATGTACACCAGGCCTGTCTCTCCCCCCAGCGGATAAAGCGTATGTTCCTGGCGTCATCCCCCGAATGCCCCAGGCTCATTACAGTGGAAGCTGGATTTTACCACATGGTCTGGGAGTTCCCAGTGTTGCTTTTGGCCTGGACTGAGGTTACAGCCATCACCGCAGAACTCGAGGAGTATAACCTCACACCCAATCCTGAGTCCTGCCAACAGGGCCTCAGCCCTAAGGCTAAAGGGGACAAACATCTGCACAGATTTATAGACCTAGTTTTTGTCCTATTTAAGCGAAAAATTGTGATGTCTGGAAGGTGCCCACGGCTCCGGATACACATCGCTGGCTAACCACATTATTGAAATGGGCCCTCGCGGAAGCAGATGCACTCCAGTTGTTGCTCACAAGGGGAGACAACAGGACAGGAGAGGGGAGTTGGGAGACCTGCATTACCAACATTGAGGTTAAAAACAACACCCGCTAACCCTGATACTCATGCCACTCCTAGCTGCAGGGGACAAACCGCCCGACTCACTGGCACCAGTGCTACTTACCCACGATTGCACCACATTCCCCGTGACACACATCTGTAATAACGCCCAGACTCTCGACTACCCAACATGCTCTGGCGGCATCATGCAGATCGCACAATCCATATCCTTAGCAGACTCCACTGTTACAGTTGTCTTATGTTTGTCTAATTTTCCTTTCTTATCTTTTGTTGGAAGATGCTGCTCAAGAAGCAGTGAATTTTAAGCGCAACAAATGTGTTACTGTTTATCCTAAACAAAACTCTTCAATGTCTTACTTGCTGTAGAAAATCAATAAAATAGATTTTTTGTATAAAAATGAGCAGATGGGGCTTTGAATCGAAACCCATGGGTGGTTGCATGAGAACGCCCATATACCATCGGTGGTATGTACCCTTGACGCAAAGTAGCATGTAGCACAAAGTGGTACTTTGTGTTACTTTGGGGTTACATATTTTGAGCTGGAAAGTTAACTCCAAAATCAACAGTTTGTGTCAGTTTACATCACTTTTATTATACAAACCATGCTCAAAGTGTTGATAAATTTGGGACCAAGTGTTGCACTGTGTTAGGCTAAGTCTAACTCAATTTGTATCGTTGATATATAAGGGGCTTTTGGGTCAATTGTCTAATCTATAATAGTATAAACCCTGAAACAAAATACTGTTTTGTAATATATTGTTTGGTTTATTGTCTTGTTGGGGATTAGGAGCACTGTATAAACACAAGTATACTACTTTACAACACTCAACCTAAACTCTTCAGTATAATCTTGTTAACTATGCAACAAGCAAGTTATTGTGTGCCACACACACGGTTATTATTATATTTAAAAATACGATCAAACTAACACACTAGACTTTCACACAGGTCACACATCCACATAAATACAGACGCAAACAACCAAAAGTAAAAAAACAAGCATTAGCAAAACCAATATCTTTGGGATCTGTTGGGTTTGCCAATGGTTTTAGCCATGCTGTAGATTTATACCTGATGCTGTGCATAATTGCTAAAAACAAAAGAGAAAAAAGCCTATGACTCAGCTGGCATGCCATTTTGTAGACATACACATCAAGCATGCATGCACCTACAAAATGACTCAAGATCTTTCTTTTTCTTTACCAATCAGAGTTGGATCCAAAAACAAAAAGAAAAAAATGTAGTGCAAGCGGGTGAGGGAAAGAAGGGGCACTTTCAATTACAGAGATAAGGAACACCAGGTTGGGGGAAACAACACAGGGCAGACGGAAGCAACACAGGCCGCAGGTTGGGAGAAGCAGCATTGGGAGCACGTGGAGGGAAGCAAACGAGAGGAATGTGGAGCCGGGGAAAGCGAATGGATGAGAATGCGCAACGTAGAGCTGATGGGGAGAAGTACACGGTGAGAAAGACATGTTTGGGTAGAGAGGCACACAAGGGTGACTGCATCTTGGAAGGGGAAGAGGAGCGGTGAGAAGCACACGACAGAGAAAGAGCAGCATTAGTGTGACAAACGGGGAAAGTACAAGAGGCAGACAGCTGGAAATAACATGCACTCTCATGGACTGCTTAAACAAAATAATGAAAAAGAAGCACCTGAAAAGCACAAGTAATGCGTCCATGCTCCAGGGGAGCGACAAATGCATGAAGAGCAAGTAAAGCCCACACAAGCTAATGAATAAAAAGTAAGCAAATGAGAGTGACAATGAAACCAACCAATGGTAAACAATGGAAGGGCTCTAAGCCCAATATAAGCAGACAATACGTCTTGCAACAAACAGCGCATGCGCTATCTATTAGGCAAGACCTAAAACGACACTAAAATATCTGTTTATCCCTTGGGAGCTCAACTGATAAGCTGCCTCTACCTACTTATAATTGGCTGCCCCATCTGGAGAAGAGATGCAACATGTGGCACCTGCATTAGCCCTAAGACGACCTGTTACAAATGAATTATCTGTCAACACTGTAGTTTTCCAGCCCAGGAATGATTTCAACAACACCTCTTCCTTAGTGAAGATATGAATTATTTGTCAACAGTGGAACCCGCTGCACTGGAGGAAAAGGGACCCATCAACCCCTTGCAAGCAGTTGTTCCCACGAAGATTCACACACTAAGTGTGAGAGTGCTGCTGACTTCAACCAGGACAGACTGCCTTGCAGCCCCAGACACAAGCCGGAGAAACCTGAGAATGGTCCAGAACGCCGTCAGTTCCTGGTCAATAATATCTGTAGGAACTGGAATCCAGCCGGTTCTCATGCCATTTCAGCACTGACCAGCACTCCTGCTGTTCGGAAAGGAGCTAAGGATCAGCACCTTCGAGTAGCATCTCGTAAATCATCGACCCTTCCACCTTCTTTGGCAGAGGTGGCCTTTTGATAGATAGCGCCCTAGGCAGAACCAAATTTTGCGTCCCCTTCACATACCCTGGGTGTGTTGGTAAAATGTGAGGGGGTAAGAAAAAGGACGGCCAATAGATGAAAAACAAACAGAATGTGGACACAGGTCCCAGTGTTTAACACACTTTTCTTTGCAGCCAGGTTAGATGGAGACTGCTGGAGACAGCTCCTGTGCCCCTCTGAAGGTCGGTGGGCTGGGTGTGGGCCCAACTCACCCACGCAAAAGGCCGGCCCTGCTTTGGTTTCTGGCCGGCTGCAGGACCTCTGCCCATTAAAGTAAGCGGCCTAAAGTTGGTCCCTCCACTCCCTGAACCAGCTCCTATATCCTGATTGCTGAACACATTCAGTCTTTTTGCTCCTTACTCATGGTTACATCTGCACAATAGAAATGCTACTACATACTTATTGGAACATGCCAAGCATCCATACTAGCACAATTAATGGTAGGAAAAAAAGCAGGCATTGATCTGAAAGCGAAACTTATTGTTAGTCCAGCACTTATTTGTGTAAAAATAGAGAACCGTCTGAGGTCAAAAACATTTGAAATGTCGCAGATGCTTCATAAATAATTCCTTTTCATGATTCATTAAGAGGAAATGGTCTCCATCAGGCGGCCTCATTAGCAGTAACATTAAGGGAAGTTGCTGCAATGAACTGATTAGCAAGCAACCTCCTCTTCACGCGAAAGCACCTATTATTATGCAGAGGGATGCGTGGCCCGGCTAAGACGGAAGAGGATCAAAGGAGAACAGGGCTTAAATCTCATTAATTTAGATGGTTTAAGTGAAGTGACCCCAAACCTCCATAATTCAGATTTAATGAATGCCTCGGATGCTCAGAAGTCATTTGGCTAATGTTGACGATAACTGGATGGATAATTGTCTAATTGTTCATATCAATGCTCAGCCTGGGTCACCGTGCTTCAGCTTATTACTGCAATATGCCAGTGACAATTCATAACATGCAAATCGTACCTTTGTGCCTTAAATGGTATATTACTCCCACCGACATAGGGGTTAGACCTGCTTATTATCTTCTTGAGATACTGATTAACATCATAGGCCAGTAAGAACATGCACCACTGTATCCCTCCTGCCAACCTCAGAAGCCAATACACTAGGCTCAGAGAAAGTTTTCAAAGCACACACCGTCACTGCTCAGGCCCTAATTACAAGTGACCAGGGGACCCCGCACTGGTAATGCCACACTCAGAACCACCAACACCATGGGGTATGGTAACTTCGTTTCTCGCGGAGGTCTGCTGAATAGTCGTGGGAATTTGTCTCACTTGTTTTTCCTTGCTTCATACTCTTTTCACTGATATTCCCACATTTGTAAACCTGATTCCAGATTACCTCCCGATTTGTAACAAGCTCCTTTACTAATCACAACAATCTGCAAGTGTATCCCGACTGCATATTTTTTTTTACCGTCAAAGGCCAAAGGTATGGGGTGCAAAAGGAGAAGACATTGAAATATGAAAAATGTTCTTTTGTCAGAAATACACGTCGTCGGGATACATTAGTCCCTTTACCACTTCCTACAGAAAGTGAAGAATTCTCGGTTATGAGCCAACTTTTAATACCCCAAGCTCCAAGATAATAAAATCATTAGCCACCCACTCACTATTTCACAGTCTTATAAATGTATCTAAAGGCAACATGGTGGAAAAGGTCTAAGAATTTTACTGAAAGATATAGAAATAAAGCATCCTGCTCCGACCAGATATTCCTTTCTCTTTTCACGCTGAAGCACAACCAGATATGATTTTGGTAACAAATGTGATAACCTAAAAAGAACACATTTTCCTTAGGACTGTTTTACTCTAACCAGAGAAAATGTGACAGCTCATATCTCAGACCCAATTTTGAGTAGCACTAAACATGCAGTACTTAGAGCATCATAGCATGAATGTCCAATAGACACTGATCAAGTCTCATTATATAACTCCCAAAATTATACACCTTTGACTATTTTAACTAATGCCAAGTATGTCAGGCTTTTCTCCTCCAACCACCCTCCATCCAATGGCAAATGACTGCATAGGAACAGGTCAGTCGCTATTTTTGTGATCTAGTAAGCCACCTCCACGGGCAAGCCAAGTATAGCCACGTCACAGTCTTCTTCTATGTCATCATTTAAGACTGACATAATCAACCTGTCCTATATTAATGAGGCTTGCCTACACATCTAGGACCTTATCATGACGAACTGCCCCACATGTTTGGTGCTTGCACCGTCTGAATTACATACTTACCTCGGAATTTCTCAGTTAATGCCTGCGCTGGAAACAGCACACCTCTGTTTTCGAGCATTCACTGACTCTGAGAAATCCCTAGATATAGGCATGTACTTTAGAGAGTGCACATGCAAAAAAAAGCAAGAACTCCGCTCTGTGCTGAGCCTGCACAACTGTTCACTATACGGCCCCGGCATCCATCTTTAAATTAATAACCATGGAGCTGATAGTTCCGAAGACCGTCAATTCCATGGTTATTAAGATACAAGCATTTACCAGGAGTGGGACGGATGCCCACAATGTAGCAATAATTAACACCATTATACAAGGGACAGCATTTTACCATGGGGGGGCAGTGGGTACAACACTCACACATGCATGTACACATACCAACTGATGTGAGGCATCTTTGTTAATATTTATTACCGCTTCAGTCCCAACTCCCAAGGCCCACTAATGTCACGCTCCTGCTCCTGGCTGCCTCAGTTCTCGCCCCTAGATTTCCCACACCCCTGCAAGCAAGGCAGGGCTGCTGGAAGCCGGAGAGGGCAGGCAGGCGGGAGGTTCTGGGTCAGCTCTTTCAGGAGGTGGCACAGATTTGTGTGTCTTTCAAGGTGTGTAGGGGCAGGGAGACGAGGTGGATGCTGGAGCAGGATACTCGTAAGAGAGTAGGGGGTTGAGTCAGTGAGTATATTGTACCTTTTGAGGACCAAGGAGGGGACACATGAGTTGGGGCAGCGCAACTGGTATTGGTGGAGGGAGAAGCAGTAGAGTTACTTGTTCCTCTTGGGGCAGCACACTTGGTGCAAGATGAGGGAGGGGTCAGGTGGATTTGTTGTGCCTTGGGCATTGTTTAAAGGATGAGCTGCTCCAGTCCAGTCGATTGCTGAGCCGCCGCCAGGAAGGTGCTTGATTCCCGACCTGCGATCGGATACAAATTCAGACAACACTGAATTCGTCTTTATTACGAACTACACCCCTGTACCCTGACAGTTCCATGAGTGCCTCAGGCCACACCTAGCCCTCGCCTTGACTAATTACGGCTCACCATACCAGCGCTCTGTACTCCAAGCCCTGTCAGTCCCAAGTTTCACGCCCAGGTATTGACGCCGGCAACCTTGCGCCTCACGCGCCGCTAAAGGCGTAATCTACCCCGACCGCATTGCCGCTCCTGAACAGCCTCAGACTAAGGTTTCCACGCTCGCCCCTGCACTACCTCTGGCCGGAGGTAGTCCAAGACCAGCAAATTCTCCAAGGCTCTATTAATTGATACAGCCGCCCCACTCAAGAGGCCTCCCAGGTACGACTGAAGAGACCACGCCCGTGACCCCGCCCGGGTCCACTCCCTTGACCAAATGAGATTTCAGATTGCTCACTATATGTCCTGAAGATGATCTTAAGTTTATAAGATCAAAACGCCGTCGACCCTTACAACAGGAACTCCTTCCATTGTTTACATTTACGTGGAGTTCCATTTGTCTTGTTGTCAATGCGATGTTATGTCTTTTAATCCACTATCACCTTGTCACATCACGCCCACTTTCACCTTTGTGAGCACCTGAATATTACTTAGAGTACTAAGTTTTACTTGTATAAAATAAACTGTCTATTTTGTACGAAATATGTTCCCCTACTTCTGTGCTCCCCAGCATGATTAATGCTCTAGTTTAATTGAGATTCCTAGTGCCCCTTTTGGGGTTCACACTTTTTGCTCCGGACCCTTTGTGGCCACCACTTGAACCACTGTCTTTCCAAAAATATTTGATCACCCCAGGTTCGCATATTGGGGTACCCTTGTTCTCTCATTCTACACTATACGGCCCCGGCATCCATCTTTAAATTAATAACCATGGAGCTGATAGTTCCGAAGACCGTCAATTCCATGGTTATTAAGATACAAGCATTTACCAGGAGTGGGACGGATGCCCACAATGTAGCAATAATTAACACCATTATACAAGGGACAGCATTTTACCATGGGGGGGCGGTGGGTACAACACTCACACATGCATGTACACATACCAACTGATGTGAGGCATCTTTGTTAATATTTATTACCGCTTCAGTCCCAACTCCCAAGGCCCACTAATGTCACGCTCCTGCTCCTGGCTGCCTCAGTTCTCGCCCCTAGATTTCCCACACCCCTGCAGGCAAGGCGGGGCTGCTGGAAGCCGGAGAGGGCAGGCAGGCGGGAGGTTCTGGGTCAGCTCTTTCAGGAGGTGGCACAGATTTGTGTGTCTTTCAAGGTGTGTAGGGGCAGGGAGACGAGGTAGATGCTGGAGCAGGATACTCGTAAGAGAGTAGGGGGTTGAGTCAGTGAGTATATTGTACCTTTTGAGGACCAAAAGCTGCATGAGTTGGGGCAGCGCAACTGGTATTGGTGGAGGGAGAAGTAGTAGAGTTACTTGTTCCTCTTGGGGCAGCACACTTGGTGCAAGATGAGGGAGGGGTCAGGTGGATTTGTTGTGCCTTGGGCATTGTTTAAAGGATGAGCAGGCTGTGAAGCCCTGTTTCCCTCCCTGGAGACGGTAGAGGGCTCAGCAGTGCCAGTGGGTGAATCTTTGGCTTTGATGACACCTTCCCCTCTGACTGAGGGATTCTTTTGGTTCTCCCTATGCGCTAGGAGCTGGGACAGGAACTCATTACTTTTCCCTAAGCAATGCTGGTTGTACATTGTTTCTCCTTTGCCTGTACAGCAACAGTACTTCAGAATCATAATCAAATGAAACAATGGTTAATCGCAAGTCAAGGCAGACATTTTCAGGCAAACCTCAACAAAATGTATTATTGAAGAATACACTAAATTACATCAGGATTTAAACACAAGCAAGCAACATAGTGATGGCAGATAAACCCTACCTCATTTTTTGAGAGTGAACAGCTGCCACTCTGAATTATTACATTATTTCAAGTGTTTATGCTTTTGCTGGACACTCACCTTTTCAAGCGTAACATTTCCAATTGTGGCATTTTTCAGAATTGTCTTGTAGTCTGTGGCATACTAGAGGCAAAGTAAAAAGCAACATACAATTTTAGTTCATATGAGTAATGGGTAAATAGTAGAAACACAGATCAGAGAATAGCACAGATGCAGATAAATGTTGTTATTCAAACTGTATACGGGCCAAACTCAAAACAAGTATGATATGATTCATAACTTGGCAACCCTCCATCCCAACCACCTGGCTGCAGGGCGATTATGTTATCTCAATGCCATGGTTGATATCTGTAAACTCCTGTTGTGTATTTTTTTTCCAGTTAGTCTAAAACACTTAAATAATTTGCAAGTGTAAGGGAAATCTGATTTGCAGGTTACAGGGAAGAAGCCACAGTCTTGATGTTAGCTTTGGGTGAGCTCCACACTGGCCAAACAGAATGATCTAAAAGGGTAAGCAATTTTTCTCCAAGCATATCCATGGCTCGCCTTTGGTATCAGGACTGAAGCAGCAACACAGCCTTTCAGAGAAAGGTGTATAACAGGTGATGTATAATATTTACAAATGGTAGTGGTGGTCTTATTGGTAGCACATCACTCTCTAAGTGCATTAAGTATTAGTTCGCAGTATTGGTGCCCCTCAAGGTTAAAGATTTACACCCCACTACCTAAGGTGTTACCCGCTGTGGTTCAAAAGAACCCAGTGGTGATATCAAAGATGAACCTCGGCACTCAAGTCAATTCAATTTTGATTCATACAAAAAGATTTTTTTATTTTTTAACTTGAAGCAATTCAAAGTACCAACAAACAAAAAGTTTCATGGAACAATTCATAGTACCAGCAAATCAAAAGTTTTTGTCACTTGCTGTTCAATAAAATAAACACATCCAGCAAACAAATTTAGACCATATGTTTAGAAACGGATAGCATTATATTTCAACGATGGAAAGCTTGATACAGTGATCCTTCCACATAGCGTTGGACCGGCAGCCGACACGTGTTTCGTTTCAAAGAAACTTTTTCAAGGCTTCAAAAACTTAATAGATGGATTCTCAAAGTATTCCATATGAGATTGTGATCTTCCAGCGAAAATATTTAGACCTGGTCATTCAACGACGAGCATCGGACTATGATATGCCCCTGTCTTCGTAAATTCCGTCGTGTACCGAAGCCGTTCCGGATAAGTCAGAAAAATCTTTTTGTATGAATCAAAATTGAATTGACTTGAGTGCCGAGGTTCATCTATACTCTTTAACAGGTGATGTATAACAGGCGATGTGCAATACACCCACCACACAAGCGAACCCTTTAAAGTCAACAGTATAGTTCAATCGGAAGTAGCCACAATCTAAAAAATTATGAAAATCTCTTTAAGAGACTTATTGGGGACTATAGATCAATCAATGATCCATGGGTTCATGAGGTCAGACAAAGTTGGGAACTTGCATCAGTCAAGGGTACTACTTCGTTCTGATTAGAAAACATTTCCAGGTATCAAAATAGCCCAGTGGTCGAACCAGGAGGCTATAACAGGCGAAACCGCTTCAAAGTCTAATACCCATAATTAAAATGTTTGGCAGCCACACTTTGATGAGATGAGAAGTACTCTCAAGATACTTACTAAAAAATGTTGCCTTCTTCAAGAATAGATGTACTGTACTGGGCAGCTCATTATTTAAAAAAAAGCCAAAGCTTTACATTAATGGTGGAAAGTAGTTAAAGGATGTTGTACCAAATAATGGGTCTAGGGTTCTTCAGAACTGGCTCCAGCGAACCCGGTCGACTTCAAGATGGCTGTAGCGACGGCCACAAAAGCTGGACAACAGACCTACCAATAATTCACCAGTAAACTGAAACTCATTCAAGTTGACAGCCAGCTTTTACTGTTCTAGGATTCTTCTGTTTCCATGCCCGACCAGGCTCACAAAGCAAACATAAAAGAGATGATGGACGGAGCGCTGAAACTTTTCAGACACTCACCCTTAGTCACTGAGTTGGGTTAAATCCATCCTCATTCTTCAGCTCATCGCCATCCCAGTTCAGACCCACCCATTTGCAAATCAATCTTAACCCTATTCCACCTGGGAGCAGTCCAGCCCAAACTGCCAAGCCAGGTCTTTTCGGGACCGGAAACAAGCATCCTGGGACCGGTTTCGGGGTAACACCCCTCATCAGCCAGGCTAGCTTGAATTAAGTGGCAAAGGGAACAAGGGTCCCATGCCTGGGCATACCCTGCCAACTTAGGGCGAACAAAGCAAACACAAGGAGATGATGGACGGAGCGCTGAAACTTTTCAGACCCTCACCCCCAGTCACAGATCTGGGTTGAATCCATCATCGTTCTTTAGCTCACTTTGCCACCCCAGTTCAGACCCAGCCATATGCAAATCAGTCTTAACCCTATTCCACGTGGGAACAGTCCAGCCCCTACTGCCAAGCCATGTCTTCACTGGACCGGAAACATGCATCCAGGGACCGGTTTCGGGATAACACCCCTCATCAGCCAAGCTATCTTGAATCCAGTGGCAAACTGAGCAAGGGACCCACGTCTGGGCATAACCTGCCAACTTAGGGCGAACAAAGGAAACACATGGAGATGATGGACGGAGCACTGAAACTTTTCAGACACTCACCCCCAGTCACAGATCTGGGTTGAAACCATTATTGTTCTTTAGCTCACTTTGCCACCCTAGTTCAGACCCAGCCATATGCAAATCAACCTTGACCCTATTCCACATGGGAACAGGCCATCCCGAATTGCCAAGCCAGGTCTTCCCTGAACTGGAAACAAGCATCCTGGGACCGGTTTTGAGGTAACACCTCGAATCCTATTAATCCTATTACTTTACTTTGATCATACTTAGTTCTTGTCTATCACCTGTCCTGTGTTGTTTAGTGGCCTCAGTTATACTTTGAGTAGACTGGTATTACCCTGCCTTATCTCCTTGCTAAGTGTTACCTCTGGAATCACTCGGCCCTGCCTTCGCTCTCTGATACATTGGAGTCAGCACAAGTTCTTAAGATGGATAGGCTGATACATTATTTCTTCCTGCAACTGTTCCCTGTGTCCAGCTTCCCCTTTTTATAAAGTCTGACACCATTGAAGCTCTATGAATTATGCCTTTTGGTTGCAGAAATATCAAAAAGCACCGGCTGCAAACTTGATTGTGAAGGCTCTCCCTAACAAGGTCAGCACTCTCCTAGACATTAAGACCATCCCCCAGGTCAGTTTCCCAAACTCTGCACCAGAAAGGCATCCCATAAATCCTGACTGAACAACTGGCAGTCTTCTTGTGGTTCACCAAGACTCAGGGACTGGGAAAAGATGAGTGGTCAAAAGCCAAGTGTGTGAAAATCATGTTCACACCTCGCTGACAAATCCATGCAAGGACCAGTAAATCTTTCCACATTATGAAGCATGCTGAACGCCTCTGAAACTGGGAGGAAAGGATGGCGCTATTAGGCCGATATGCCCAAAGGGTTGATTAAGCTGTAAATCAGCCGTGGCTAGATAAAGTATAAAAAGCATAACTGTTCGTAATTTTACAACCAAATGAGATATTTAAAATCTAAACTCAAAGTTGTGACCTTGTCCTACATTAGATAAACTTTTTAAATATGAGGTTCGTAAAATCCACTAGTGCAGAAATATGAAGTAATGAACGAAATATAATTTAGGAGAGGTGCACCTGCAGATAGGCGACTGTGAGTTATCCACGTTGCACACAAAGTAAGCAGACACTGTAAGATTTAGAGCTATCTGGCAAAAATTTTGTATATCTGAGTAAAGTAGATTTTAAGAGCCCTCTGTAGTAGGGAATTAATTTCCGCACTTTATTAAAATAGTCGCTGCTAGCCGCACATGCACTTTAAAGAGTTCTTGGATATTTGTATTGATGTAGTTACTGGTATGGTTTTTAGCCACTCTATGCACTTTTACTGAAATATTTGCTGCTAGTTGCACATGCACTTTAAATAGTTTCTGATATTTTTTCGCTAGCTGTTTGTCACCATTGTTTAGTGGGCCAACTATGCAATAATAGTTATTAATGAATATATGCTACTGTGGAATATATTCTGTATGCACCTTCCTATATTTTTTAATCCTCTCACATTGGTATTCAGTATCCCTATGGTTGACGCTAACCCAGAGTCTTTTTTTATGCATTATTATGTAATGTATATTATGTTTTTTCTGCCTTTATTCCTGCTCTAATAAAAATATAAAAAAAAAAAAAAAAGTAAGCAGACATACTGCATGACAGACCTTTGTTTGTGGGGAAAAAGTCTACTCTGCAGTCCCATAAACAGGTACTCTTGTAACCAGAAAGGAGTCCACATGTGCAATAGACCCACATATAATATACATTATATTATTATTGCACATTCCACAGTTCAAGTAAGTTACAAGTCAGGTCACTCTCATGTGAACATGGGCTGCACTGGGAATGAAAACAACAACATCTTAAAGAAATCATATTCTGGTCAAGAGACTGCAGCAAAAATCAAGAAGGGGAAAAAAGCAAACAAATTAGGTTAACACCGAAGGTAGACGGGATTTCTTACATAAATGTTTTAAGTTGATCGCCACCACATTTTGGAAATACAGACTTTTTTTTACATGGAACACAAATTAGTCATATCAAGCAACAATGGAAATTATAGAAAAGGGTTTATATTTCGAAAAACAAAATAGTTTAAGAGATAATTATAGGATTAAGTGAACATAGGTTTAAGAGGTTAGCAGTGACTGAAAAACAGGCGCAGGATTGTGTGATGCTTATGTGAAAAAAGGCATGACCAAGCAGATTTTTATAGGGACTGTGAGCTAAATTTGAGATGTGTTTGTACCTTTACATACTTTCCTCTCAGTTTGTGCATCAGCTAATGTTTAAGGAGTTGTTTTTTGTGATGAACCAAAACTAATCAGTGACATAGCAATGGTGATCTATAAGAATGAATTCAAAAGGATCAAGATATTTGCAAGAGTGTGTCAGGAATAAGGGAGCTACACAGACTCAGGTGTTCACTGCTGGGACTGGCTGCCATAGAATATAGTGGAGGAAGTCAGGAAGATTGTGGAGGCCAAGGGGAGGGACTTTTAGATTATGAGTGTTAGCCAGGCTTTATATGCCAGACTTCCCAGCTTTTTGTGAATTCGCGATTTGCAAACATCCCACAATGTCTGTGGTGGCCCGCGATGCCCGTTATATCAGACAGTTGGCTGTAAAAAACGCAAAAAAACCTTTCTCCCAGTGGGGTTTGTTTTCTTTACCTGATGCCTTGCTATAGTGCAGCATTTCCGACAAACCAGTGAAGAAAAGAAACACCAAACAAGGAGCTAATTCTTTTTTCGTTTCAGAAAGCTTTCTTCTTTTCAACTCTGATGATAGACACTGATCAGCACAACAGGGACTGGTACTGTGTGATAGGAAAGATGCTCCCAACCTTTCATAATGGGAGAATTTTGAAAGAGCAAGAACTCCAGGCATTTTCATTTTCTTTTCAAATCTGCGCAGCACATATCTGACTCAGAATAAACCAGATAATAAACATCCATAAATGTATACCTTATCCAATAATACATGGGTTTAATTGAATGGGTGTCTTGCAAACAGGTAAATATACCTTGTTTGTATTAGTGCCTGAGCAAATTCAAAATATGCTAGTGAAGCTGCAGCAGTAACGAAAACATGGATAGTGTGTGGTATTTGATAACACACCAACAGTGCTGGTTTAAAAGCCATGCTTAGGGCCACATGTACGAAGGTAAGTGTTTGCGATTACCACATAACGAATGTTTGCGATTCGCTATTTGGTAACAGCAAAGACCCATGTACAAATGTGTGGATTACATATTTTTCGATTCCAAGTGGGTCGTAAACAGAACTACCTCATGAATATTAATGCGGTAGGTCTCAGTTTGCGACCGATTGGGAATCGCAAAACTCACAGGCATGGGGGCTGCTGAGGTCAGCAGACCACCATGTCTGTGACTGCTTTTATATAAAGCAATCTTTTAATAAAAATAAATGCAGCCCGTTTTCCTTAAAGAAAAACGGGATACGTTTCAAAAAGAAAAATGGAAAGTTTTCTTTTCTTTCTTAAGAGTAGGCAGTGGTCCGTGGGACCACTGCCTGCTCTTAAAAAATGTTTTTACAAACATTCATAAAGGGGTAGGGGTCCCTTGGGGACCTCTTCCCGTCTGCGAATGGGTTACCACCAACTTGAAGCAGACAGTAAAATGCAAATGTTCTGCGACCGCATTTTGGTTGCAAAACATTCACACATACCACTGCAATTCGGTAGTAGGAAGGGACGCCCTAAACACGCCCCTTCCTAATACCAAATCGCAAACCTAATTTGCTATTCGGTAATAGGTTATGGAATCGCAAATAGGGATTTGTACATTTCAAAAAGCCTTTTTGCGATACCAAATGGGCAGATTCTGCGATTTGGCCCATTTGCGAATTCAAAAACACTTTGTACATGTGGCTCATAATTTCTGAGGCTGTGAAACAAGTAACAATGACCAACTAGGTTACAGCTACTTCTCATAATGTGGAAAACCAAAGAATCAACACAAACATCAAGGGCCCAATTTATATGTGAGCGGAAAGGGAGCTTCTTCCATGCCAACATAATGGTAAACCTGCTCAATTTAAATTCAGGCAGACCATAGTTTGACGACGGTGGAGACTACTTCATCTCCACTGTGGTCAAACCCCTCCAACGACCTGATGGAGTAAAGGCTGTTGGTTGTATGTGCGCCTAGCTAATTTTGATGGGTGGTCATACAGCCGTTTTTCAATGCCATCACCGCCAGGAAAAACCTGGCAGTAAGGCAGGGCACGAAAAAATAAAAAAATTCTCACTAGACCTGCAGGTCTAGTAACTTCAAAAATCTACTCGACCTAACTGGAATGCATTTGACCTCTGTGAGCAAATGTGACAAGTTAACAAGATTTAAAGGCATTTTTATTGCTCATTCACTTTGTGAGCAATAAAGATGCCTTTAAATCTTGCTATCTTGTCACATTTGCTCTGCTTTCAGAGACAGAGGTCAAATATCAGTCTTCCTTCTTTTTCACCAGAAAGGGCGAGTAGGACCTAAAAATAGCTCGCTCTAATTAAATCTGGCTGGCAAATGCGAGCAGACGAGTGGATTTTTCGAGCCCTGAGTAAGGGGCACTGAAAAGTGATCAATACCCGCCTCACCCTGGGAGGAACTCCCATGACGAGAGAGGCATTTTTTTATTTTCAAAAAACAAATCCCGCTTTGGATTTTCTTTATAAAAATTAAATTTGACTTACAGCTCCGTCATGTTGACGGAGCCGTCCATCAAAGTTACAATGCAATGATAGGAACCGCCTTGACGCCATGCTTGAAGTGTCTGCTGGGCTCGCAGACATTTCAAAATTTTGCGGGTGGCACCTCTGTCAGGGCAACAGAGTACTTTACTCTGTCGCCCTGGTAGAGGATGTGTTGTCTGCCAAGTATTAAATCAGGTCCCAAGTCACCAACTGACAGCGGCAGGATTATGTGATGTTGAATAGCATGCAAATGTGAACGGTGTCAAACCTTGCATACTTACTCACTTATCCACCTATATATTCCTCTCAGTGAGATAAGCACCCACTCCAGAGATCTGTCTGTCTTGAATAAATCATAAAAGTATTACTGGACCTGCAGGTCTAGTGACTTAAATAATCAACTTGACCTAATTGTAATGCCCTTGACCCATAAACTGGTTTCAAATTATGGGATTCTGGGCAAATATTTAAATTCACTAGGTTGCCATTTTCTTCTTTATCACATATGAGAGCACCTTCAAATACGTGAGTTCAGCGTGTCTGCTGTACAAAAAACTCTTTTGTTTGATTTAATAGACTAAACCTTTGCTCCATATATAATACAAATCTAACCACATATAGGATACACATGACCCCTGACTTGCCTCTTAGTTTATTAACAGCATTGTCATCAGGACGGGGGGGGCAGGAATATTTCTCAAATCATGTTTAAAAAACTATCATTTTAAATAAATACATACCTAAAGCATGAAGTGGTAGCACACTGTCATTTGCAATCAGTGGATTTTCCATTGAAATGGCCACAACATTTCCCACTGACATTACTATATAGTGTACAAACAATGGGGCCTATTATGATGGCGGTCGGAAAACCTCCCCGACCGCCATGGTAGCGGGAAAAGACCGCCCGCATGGACCGCGACATCACCCCCGGTCGAATTACGATGACCCGCGGTCGGCGGTCGGATCGCGGGACTTAACATTGCGGCGGTTGCTGCTGCCCGCAGCACCGCCGCGATGTCCAAAGGAGCATGTCCTGCATTTCCCTGCACTGCGTGGCAGGCACTGCACAGTGCCTACCACCTGGTACAGGGAAATGTAGGGGGGGGACCATGGGTACCCCCCCAGTGCACCCACGCCTCCCCCCAAAACATTGGGGGCCCGCAACGGGCCCCCGGAAGACAATCTCTGCATGCCTTTCCATGGCGGTGTGACCGCTGAGGAAAGGCTGGCTACCGCCGGCATCATAATCCTGCCGGCGGAGCCTACTCTGCACCGCCACCATTATCCTGGTCCTGCTCCGTCTGCCAGGCAGGAGTGCGGATGGCAACCGGCGGAAAAGCGGCGGTCGGAATTTCCCACCACCGCGGTCACCACCGCCTTCCAAATGTGACCGGCGGTTTTCTTGATTGCAATCGCGGGCGGATGTCCACCGCCGGTCCGGCGGGCGCCACCGCCGGTGGACATATGACCGCCATCGTAATAGACCCCAATGTTTGGAAATCGAGTTTCTGCAAATATTTGTTTTTTGCACATCACCAAGTAAAGTGTACTGATTTGTTTTGCTCCTATTTAAATCATTGTTTGCATCACACTTTTGAGTTACAAAAAAAATGTGCTTTAGTAATTCAGGACATATTTTGAAATATTTGTACTATTCATTTACAAGCTATATAAATGTTGTGTGTTAGAAAAAACTGACATCCTTCAGCCTTTTGTTTCACCATGATTGTCAGACAGCTCACATGACAAAAACCTCTAACTGTAGTAAGAGAAAGAAAAGTAAACACCATTTTCCAGGATCAGATAAGCAGCAATTAGTAAAAAGACAAACTGACATTTGACCTCTGACCTTGAACAGACAGCAAATGTGTCAAGAAAAAAAAAGATTTAAAGGCCTCTTTATTGCTCATTCACTTTCGAATGAACAGAACACCTGTTCATTTCCAGCTTAATTTCAGTCGCCAGAACTGACCAGTAGGTCCTAAAAATAGCTAAACCTGTTAAAATCTGACTCGCCATAGCGAGTGGATGAGAGATGTTTCGAAGCTTGCTATAGGCAGCAACACTGAAGTTAAGCCTTTTGGTGGCCGTGACTTTTCCTGCATAAAAATGGATTTGCTGCATTTGTCACATAGTCCATCATGGGCGGCATAGCAAAAAATAGTTTCTTGCTTAAATGAATCAAAAGTTACTAAAGACACAGCTGCACATGATGCAGTGCAGTGGACCTTCACAAAGTTTGAATAGTCAGCTTTCAGTTGCTTATTGTTACATTTGAGTGTTCAACTGGTATTAATGAACGGAAGATTGCACTTGCTGCCCTCTGTGAGAGAGGGAAGCTTGCTTTCCTATTGAAGAGCTGTGCCTGTTCCGTGAAGAAGGAAAGCTTGAACTGCTTATGCAGCAACAAGAACTTATCCCAAGCAAAGTTGCACTGTTGCAGCCATAGCTGTACCTCTCCGCTTACAATGTTTCTGTCCAAGGTATACCTGTTCTACAAAGAAAGGGATTTTCCACTGCTGTTGCCCCATCTTATATGAGATGCACTTACATAACAAACCCTATGAACCAGGAACTGTTTTACAAAATACAAAGTGAAATACTGAGACCTCTAGTCCTTAGGACAGTGCATTACTCTAAAGGGACAATATAAGAGCAACAAAACATGTTAACGAAATAGAGAGGCAGGGACTGTTGCTTGACCTTCCTGGTTTTAATCTTCTGGCAAGGATATCCCAGTAAAAAAAAAAAATATATATAACAGCTCGCCCACACATAATTTTAATACCTGGTTGACAGTTCAACAAAGGGAGAATATAAAAGTAGACATAAGGCACATAACATCACCCAAATTATGGAATCTTTAACTTGTAGACTGTATAACCAGTGAACACTTGTACGTTTGGTTGCTTTCCAGTGTTAGATGTGAAACCCACTGATGAAAAATACCACGTTTGGCATGTGAGGGTTCATTATCTTATGTGGGTACATGAATGTATGGTAATTCCATAAGAGGTTTGGTTGTTTCTTTTAGGAGTCTTGTACTTCTTGTATATTTGTTGCAGTTTGTTTATGGAGAGTGTACAGCAGTTCTTAAACTACTCTCACTCTCTTAGTGTTTTTCTTGTGTTGTAAATGTTCTATATGTGAGAAAGAATTGCTATATTTCTCCTGCTACTACCACCTGTTCTTTACTTATTCTTTTGTGTTACAGATTGTTGCACTAAGGCTGCTTATGTTGTACAGTACCACTTCTTAACTTTCAATCACAAGACAATAATATGTAAAATGTAATGATTGTAAAGGAAGAAGATAAAAGACCACAAAAATGCAGCAAAAATCACAATTGTTTGCCATAAAATATACTTATCCATGCCGCAATATGCTGGGGGTCTGAGCAGTCCACTTCAATCAATCAGGGAATTGTAAGCGCGCTACTCACCCGTGAGGGTCTCAAGGCGCTGAGGGAGGGGGGGGGTCCGCAGATCTGTTTAGCCGAAGAGCCAGGTCTTGAGGGTCTTCCTGAAGGTGTTCAGGGAGGGGGAGCGTCTGATGTCTGCCGGTAGCTCGTTCCAGGTCTTGGCTGCAATGTGAGAGAAGGATCTTCCGCCTGCTCTGGCTCTGTGGATGCGCGGGGTTTCGGCCAGTGCGAGGTTGGCAGATCGGAGGTTTCTTTTGGGTACGTGGAAGTTGATTCTGTCGTTGAGGTTTTTGGGTCCGGTGTTGTGTAGGCATTTGTAGGCGTGAGTGAGGATTTTGAAAGTGACTCTTTTCTCCACGGGGAGCCAGTGGAGACTTCAAAGGTGTTGGCTGATGTGTTCGTGTCGGGGGATGCCGAGGACGAGTCTGGCGGCGGTGTTTTGTACTGTCTGGAGTTTGCGGAGTAGGGACTTGTTGATGCTGGCGTAGAGTGCGTTTCCATAGTCCAGTCTGCTGGTGATGAGTGCGTGGGTGACTGTCTTCCTTGACTCAGGGGGATCCACTTGAAGGTCTTGCGGAGGATGCGGAGGGTGTTGAAGCAGCTTAAGGTGACGGCGTTGACCTGTCGGTTCATGGAGAGTGATGAGTCGAGTACGATGCTGAGGTTCTTGGCGTGGTCTGAGGGGGTAGGTGGGCTTCCGAGGGCGGTCGGCCACCAGGTGCTGTCCCATGCAGAAGGGGTGGTACCGAGGACGAGGACTTCTGTCTTCTCGGCGTTGAGCTTCAGGCAGCTGTTGGTCATCCAGACTGCGACATCTTGCATTCCTTTCTGGAAGTTGAGTTTGGCAGTGGTGGGGTCTTTGGTGAGGGAGAGGATGAGCTGGGTGTCGTCGGCGTAGGATACGATGTTGAGGCCGTGTTGTCGGACGATGGCTGCGAGGGGGGCCATGTAAATGTTGAAGAGGGTGGGGCTCAGTGATGAACCCTGTGGGACTCCGCAGGTGATTTTCGTGGGGTCGGAGAGGAAGGGTGGGAATCTGATCCTTTGGCTTCTTCCGGTGAGGAATGATCGGATCCAGTCCAGGGCCGTTCCCTTCCCTTGGGAAGATGCCTGGCAACTAGCCCCTTCGCTTTAGCTCAAATTATTCACTATTGATGCATACCTAACCTTCATTGTTTTGTTCTTTTCTCTGTTCCCTGACCTTCTTGCCTCAATTCTGACTTGTTCTATGGATTACGATTTGATACTGTTTGCTGACCAGTTGCCTTAACTCTGACTAGCCTCTTGGACAATGATTTGATTACGTTTTCTGAACCATTGCCTGAAATCTGAATTAGGTATTGGTTGCTGTGCGTGCTCTCCCTCTTGCTCCCTGAATTCCAGGTTCACTTTCGATCCAGGAATCTACAGTTGCTGTTATTAGCTTCCTTCGTTTGCGGGTTAGGTTCCAAGCTACCCGCCAATGCAAAGCTGGTAAGAATATTAAGCATTACCTCTTCGTCCTTCTCTCGCTTGCAGCCATTTCCTCTGAGGCCCTACCACCTTCCCCAGACACCAATCCTACGCCATCCTGATGAATAAAAACCCCTCCCCCGCCACTACTTCTGTCTTTCTTTGTTTCCTTACCAGACTTTGTAGGTGATGGAGGGGCCCCAGTGACCGACGCGAAGAATGCAAGTTATGGAGTACGAGTCCTGCTGGCAAGTGGAAGAGCCCGTTGCTACCAGGAGCCGTGTTGCCCAAAATTCCTTCTGGGCGGCAGCGGACGTTCATGGCAGTGTGGTACACCTTGATGGGGTTTAGCGGATCCACGGTGGCTGGGGCACTGTTTCGGGTTGTTGGAGGTTGCTTCCTCGGAAATGGTGCTCTAAGGCTGAAAGTAGTGAGCGGAGCTTTCCTGACAGTGTCGGTAGGGTCCAGTTTGGGACAGCATTTATGGTTTATGATGACATTGTATTGTTTTGAGGTGATTGGAGGACTGAAGAATCTTCTCTAATTGGTTGCGCCCTGGTGGACATGGCACTATTGGAGGGGTTTCGTGCTAGTGAGGGTATTTTAGAGGCATAAGGATGGCTGCAAATTATTCCACAATGTTGGGGAAGTGAGCAGAAAAGAGGCAGCATGTGATTTATTCCCCCTCTTCTTCTGATGATGAGAGTCCAGTTCCAGCTAAGGTACCAGCTAGTAGTGGGACTCCTTCTGGTTCATTGCCTCCATTATTGTCCCAATCAGCGGTGCAGGATATGATTGAGGCCACAGTGTCTAGAGCTTTGGCCTCTGCCAATATGAAGAGGTGTAGCAGGATCCAGGGATTCTTCCTTTTCGGATTCTGACAGACCCTCTACATCAGCGGGAAAGTATCTCCGGAGAGAAGAAATGTGGGACACCCTCTCTCATGTGCGCCAGAATTTGGGGTTTCCTCCTTTTTCGAATGGATAATGAGGAGGAAACCTTATTTCTGCATGACGCTATTAAAAACATGGTTATGTCGGAGTGAAAGGAGGTGGATAAAGTGCCTGTTTCACGTTTCTTACAAAAACTTTACATGTGGGGAGGTGATGATGTTCTCCCACACAACATTAAGGTGGATTCCATTTTGGCTACCCTTATTGGCAAAATTAATATTAATCTTGAAGACTGTTCTCCTACTGACCCTTCTGATTGCGAAGTGAATACTGGCATAAACAAGCGTTTGCAATGCAATAGGTCCCGCATTTGCGAGAGTTTGAGCTACCTGCATTGAAAAATGACAATGCCTTTTATTTATGTGGAATGGTCCTGCTAGAAAGAGAGAGATCGGAGTTTTATCTAGTGGCAGTTTTGACTCGCCATAAAGTAGCGCAGAGGGTTAATGTGCCTGCTGCAAAGAACAGATCTGTATCTTATGTGGATAGCTGAGTAAATTAGTAAAGCCAGCTTCACCAGCGCTTTAAAACAAATGAAATGTATGAGAGAGAGAGGGGCTATGGAGAGGTGAAGGGCACTTTTGCCGGGTAGTAGTGAGGGAATCCGAGGAGTAGGTCATGGGGGGCAAAAAGGATTGTCACGCCAGGGGCCACAAACACTAAAGCTGACCCTGTTGATCTCCTTCCAAAGCAACGCCTGACTGCTTAATGATCCACAGGGGGGCTGATGGGAAATTTGACATATAAAGGACAAGTCCTCGTCACTTTGGGCAACGATATTTATAATGGGTCAAGTTGCGATTGGAA
Source organism: Calotriton arnoldi (assembly GCA_963921515.1). Taxonomy (NCBI): domain Eukaryota; kingdom Metazoa; phylum Chordata; class Amphibia; order Caudata; family Salamandridae; genus Calotriton; species Calotriton arnoldi. The sequence goes on along the minus strand of CAWUFW010000021.1, from coordinate 7,752,034 downwards.
TGAGGTGACGACAAGACCTCGTGTTTGGAGCAAAGGGGGCGGGCGGGCAATCTTATAGCATTAAACCAATATCAGGAAATAAAAGTGTGCAGGGCTTTAAGCTATCCTTTACTTTCTGTTAATTCCATTCCCTTTTCATAGCCCTTCTGCGGTAAAAGAAAGGCTTTGCAGAGTTACGGGTAGAAGTGGGGTTGGGGGGCAACTCTTCATGTCATCCGTAGTCAGAAGGTATGTGCTGTCACTTCCTCAAACCCGAACATTTTGGTAAACTGACGTCCATTCACTTGAGGCGAAGTAATAACCACTGTCTACGGAGCTTGTGCCATCCACACCCAGCTTCCACTCATGCCACGTGAGCGCCAGGATGACATCTCCCTCTCCTCTCTGCCTATCCCTGTAATCCTTCTTCCATAAGCGTTAGCGAGTGTTAACTCTCTGCTTTCTGTCCACCAAAAGCACTGTAGATCAAAATGTGACTCCCTGCGAAATGAGGTGCCTACTGTGTAGGAAGTATATTCAACACTGCACTCTACAACCCATCTTGAGTGAGTAAATACACGGATCACACTAGACCGCCATAACTTCTTGCAATGAGGAACACCGGAACTAAACACAAAAGGCTCCCACATTTCAAAAGTGATACGAGGCCACACAAGTGGTAGGCGAGCTGTTGAATGCTAGTGAAATAACATAGCATAAAGTAAACAAGTTTACATATTTTTACCGTACCACTCTAACAGACAATATATAAAAACATCATAAACACAATTCATTGTACGCTTCTGAGAACGCCCACAGTATAAGAACCAGCTCTTCAGCCTTATGGCGAGGGCATTGTAAAGTAGCAGCACAGCACTCCATTTCCGTCCACTTGGTTCAGCTGTGAGGCAGGTGCTGGCTGGAGCCCGCTCACTGATGGGGAGGGAGAGAAGGGATGGGGGAGGGAGGGAGACAAGGGAAGGGGAGGGAGAGAAGCGAGGGGGAAAAAGGAGAAGGGAAAAGACATGACAATGAAAGCAAAACCAGCATGGCGATCGTGAAACGGGCACCGTGCTGATAGACAGAGCTCATACCTGCAGTTCTCTGCAGAGACTAGAGCCAGTCCACGACCGGGGAAGCTGCGAGGAGCAGGCACAGACAGCAGTGCCCCCTCCTCTGAGGCAGGCTGCAGCAAAACCCTCCCTCTCGTCCGCCTAGCTCCGCTGCTCTGCTGTGAGGCAGGCCAGGCTGGAGCCTGCTGACTGATTGGGAGGAGGAGGGAGAGCAGAGAAAGTGGGATGGAGGTGCCGGGAAATACACAACAATGAAAGCGAAACAAGCGCAGCGCTCATGAAACGGGCACAGTGCTGATAAACTATGTTCACTAATATTAAAAACAAGCAGGGTGGGGGGAGGGAAGTGCAAGAACAGAACAGGCGCTCTCCAAACGCCGCTGATGATGAGCAGGAAACAAATGCTGTGTGTGTTAGCTGGGAAGTGAAGAGTGTGCAACAGCCGGTAGGAGAAACTCATTTAACAAAATAGTGCTCACAGACTGTAACTTAAACATACTGAGTAACAATACAAGTAAAAGGGCCAGTCCTCATGGGAGGTTACAAAAGCAGAAAAGGCGGTACGAAGGAGGGACTACTAAGCCTATTCAGGAGTCAAAAGCAGCCCTTTAGAATGGACAGTAATAGGAGCCAATTGAAAAGGTGGCCAGAGCTTCAAGTCCATACCTGAATACAGCATGTCTCGAAGAGACATCGCAAGCGGTGCCTAGGAGAGACCTAAAAACAGAGAATTTGGCACTTAGGCCTAGTTTGCATGCAGCATATACAGCTCAGTCTGTTATCAAAGACTTTGATCAGTTGGTGGCCATTCAGGAGGGTTAAGAGTGTTCAGACATTTTGGCTGGCATGGAACAACAAGTGCGCCTATTGGCAGGTATCTCTTTGGATGTAGTCAAGGGGACTGCAATGTCTTTAGGAGCCTTAATTGCAGCCAGACATCCCCTCTGGATGAGAGAATGGAAAACGGAAGCAGTGGAAAAGAACGCACTTATGAAAATTCCATTTCACAGCAAAATGCTCTTTGGGGATCATATGGATGCAATGATTTCTATGGCTTTCAAGGACCGGAAGCACACTCTTCCATACAAAGGAAAGTCGGATTATAAGAGGTTTTGGGACAAGAGGTCCAGATAGTCTCCCTGTCCTATACTGCTTGCAAGCACAAGTACCAGCACAGGCGGTTTTCTCCTGCGTAAGCTTCCAAGAAGGAGCCAGTTCTAAAACAAAACCTGACAATTATGGTTCCTCAGGAAATCTTCCAGTAGGAGGGAAACTGCAGCACTTTTTGGACACCTGGTGTCAGGGCGTCACAGACAAATGGGTGCTCAACATAATCGACAAGGGTTATACAACAGAGTTTTGGAAACAGCCTCCAAGTACCGGTTTGAAGGTGACCGATCTTCTAGCAACAGGTCCAAAATGCCTAGCTCTGTTGCAAGGGGTGGAACTGTTGCTCAAGAAGAGAGAAGAGAGCAATTGTTTGGGTCACTCCAGAAGAGAGAGATGAAGGTACGTATTTGATCCTGTTTTTGGTCCAGAAGGTGTGAGGAGCTTACAGACCTGTTCTGGATCTGAAGTGGGTCAATACTTGGATTCGAACTCTTCATTTTTGAATGGTGACACTGTAGACCATTCTCCCTTTGATAAAGACAGATTCATTAGCGTCCATTTATCTGGAGGACGCTTATCTACACGTGCCCATCAAGAACTCGCATCAAAGATATTTGCGGTTTGCCCTGGGAAATGATCACTATCAGTTCCAAGTTCTGCCTTTGGGTCTCAAGTCGTCCACCTAGGTCCAAGCATTCTTGGTAGCCCTGCTTCACACCGAGGGGATTGGTTCAGGCTCCGTTAGCGGACTTGATGTTGTCCCATACAAACAGGGTGCTGGAGGATTTTCAGGCACATGGGTTTCTTCTCAAATGGGAGAAGTCCAATTTAAAACCAGTGCAAGAACTAATTTTCATTGGGGCTCGTTCTCATATACAGGGGAAAACGGTCCTAATATAAACAGACGTCTCGGCCAAAGCTTATGTGAACAGATCGGGGGGGGGGTTCATTCCTGGACTCTGAATACATTTTTCACAGAATGTTCTCTTGGTCCCTGGATTTTCTTCTTTCTCTAAGGGCGATTCACATTCAGGGCACCTACAATGCAGCAGCAGATTTACTCAGCAGGGAGATTCCTTCTTCTCTAGAGTTTTCTTTGGATCCAAAAGTGTTTTCTCTGTTAATTCTTTGATGGGGTCTTCTGGTGGTAGATCTGTTTGATTCAAGGTTCAATACCAATATTCAGACGTTCTGTGCAAAGGATGCTCAGCCTTGGGCAATAGACGCACTGTCATGTCGGTGACCGATGGATCACCTATATGCCTTTCCTCCGTTCCCTCTCATCAGGCCGTTTCTGGTGCGGGTCGGATGATGGGAGCAAATGTGATTATAATTGCGCCTCTGTGCCCTCGAGCAAATTGGTTTTCTGTGTTATCTCAGATGCAGGTGTCTGGGAAATGGTCTCTGTCTCTGGTTCCGACTCTTCTGGACTTCCCAACGTTGAGTGGAGAGTCTACAGAAGCTCCGGTTGACGGCTTGGAGGTTGCGAGGAGGGGATTGAGAGGTAAGGGAGTTTCAGATTCTCTCGTGACTACGTTATAGGTTTCCAGGAAATTGTCAGTGCAATGTTCCTATAATAGGCACTGGGGCTCTTTTTCTAGGTGGTGTGGAAAGAAAGGTTTGGACCCTTCTTCTGTTAGCTTGCTCATGGTTATGGTGGTTTTGCAGGATGGGTCATGGTTAGGGTTAACAGTGGCCACTCTGAGAGTCCAGCAATCCAGGCATTTAGAGGTCCATGGAAGAATTTATCAGATGAAGAGGGTCTGGTGTCCCGTCTTTTAGAGGGTTTATCCAATACCTGTTCTAGGTCATTCAGGTCCGTTCCTCTGTGGGATTTGACGTTGGTTTTGGAATCATTGACTAAAGCCCCATTTGAGCCTTTGGAAGATGTTGATTTACAGTTGCTTCCCTTTAAAATGTTTTTTTTGGTAGCAATTACGTCAGCCAGGAGGTTAGGGGAATTGGGAGCATTGACTTGTATGTTTCCTTTCTGCAAAAAATATTTCTGACAGGTCACAGTCCCTTCTTTTACACCCAAGATCAACTCCCCTTTTCACAAACAGCAAGCGATTCTGCCAGAATGTTTTCCTTCTCCTTCTTTGGAGGAGGAGAGTGGTTGCATCTGTTGGATGTAAGGAGGGTTCTCATCATCTAATTGAAGAGGGTTCAACCATTTTGAAAAGTGAAGTCTTTGTAACTTTTGGTCCAGGAAGGAAGGGAGAGAAGCCGACTATGGCCACTTTGAGCAGATGGATCAGGTCGTTGCTTGCAAAAGCTTATTAAGTTCAGGGTCAGATTCCGCCATTACCTATTCAGAGTAGATCGACCCGTAGTATGGCTTCTACGATGGCGGAACTGCAGCATGCTTCTATTGAGGAGATTTGCAGTGCGGCTACATGGTCTGATTCCTCTACCTTTTTTAAACATTATAGACTTGCGGCAGTTCAATGCATTTATGATATCTTTGGCTACAAGGTTCTGTCTTCTATGAAGAAATAGAAGGCTCTGGTATGGTGAATATTTGTAATAAAGCGTAATCTTTGTGCAGTAGGCATTGTCAGTTGTTCTGGTTCTTTGCTTGTTACTTCCCAGAAGTAATTGCTACAAGCAAGGGAAGGACGAAGTGGTAATGCCTAAATTACTTACTGGTAATTGGATTACTCTGAGTTCAATTCCCTCGCTTGCAGCCACTGTCTCTCCCACTGTCCCTATATACAACAGACAAATGCAGTTGGTTGGAGCTTGGTTAAAGACAGAAGTGGCGGGGAGTGGTTTTTACTCATCAGGATGGCATGGGATTGGTGTTTGGGGGAGGCGGGAGGGCCTCAGAGGTAATGGCTGCAAGTGGGGGAATTGGAGTCACTCTAATGCAATTACCAGTAATTAATTTAAGCAATACCTCACATTCTCAGAGTATTTCAATGTTTAGAGTATTTGAATGTTTATGCAACATTGTCAAACGTTGCTTGTTTTATTTATCATCAGTATTACTTTGCATTCACCTCTCAAGAGTGTGGAATTTCTATTGCCTGGCACCCAGGACATATTGTTTGGAGTCAAGGACATCACATTTTCATAATAATTTTGTCCCTTGGACAAGTAGGCCCAACCTCCTGCCGCACAACCCCATTGGCTGGCAGGTCACAGTACCATATTAAGAATCTGTTAGAACTTGAATTTATGGTTAATTAATGCTATGTCTTTATTAATAGGATGAGAGCTATAAGGAAATGCTGTGAGCTCAGCTTGCACTCCCAACAGTGGTTCCAATGTAAAAATATGTACACACATTGGCAAGGTTTAACAAATTGAGGCTACATATAATGCTTCCAGAATACTCTCTGATTCAATGCAACTACTTGCAGAAGTCTGAAAGCAAGATTGGTGTTTCTTTGCTTTCAAAATAAAATGTATACAAAAAATAGCAAATAGAAGAAAAATGTTTGGCAAATCTGGAAAATTATAGGCACCATTTTTTGAGGCATCCCTTTAGTAAAACGTGTTTATACATGCTAGTATTTCCAGAAATATTAATAAAGGAAATATTAGTGTAAAAACAGTTTCAACGAGATTAAACAAGGAAATAAACCAGCACAGGTAAAGACAAACAGTTAAGTGGTAATTGCTAGGCTTTTAGTTTTGTCAATGGGTGTGTGTTTTGACATTTTTTTTTTGTAAGATGTTATTGTTGTGGGACCTGCCAGGCCCTTACCAATGTGACAACAACATTGACTAAAAGCAAAAATGTTTTTTGGTCTCAAAAAGCACACATTGCCATAGTAGTCCCAGAAAGTGAAGAAAACTACTTGTGTGCTCATGTGCTCCTTGTGAAAGAGCATCACTCACAGTGAAGTATTTTAATAAAAACAAAAGGCCTTGACTAATGCCAGACATAATTAGGGGCCCAATTATTAAAGAAAGTCACAAATGTGCTCTCATGATATATGTCCTCGCATTAGTGCAGATTTACGACTTTCATGAATTCACAAGTATTTACAGAAGCTAGCCTGGAAAACGTACTCCATTGTGAACTGCATATTTGCCTGAGCAAATATGCATGTCATAACTTGCTCACGCAAGAATCTGCTGAGCGTATGCAAGTTCACTTTCCCTAAAACCCCATTTTACCCACCCTGGAAAAAGTTTTACTTCTGCCATTGTCAGGAGTAAATTTCCAACATGCCCTAGTGTGGGAAGAGATTAGAGAAGAGTTGGTAAAAGCCCTTAAACATGCACGCTTGTAGGTGTGCACAAACTTGAAAGGATATTCCAACCCCAGAAAGACCACTTCTCACTACTATCAGCTCAATTATGTAAATCTGCAGAAACAAGGAAAAATCAGAACATTGCTAGAACACAAACCCTGCTATAATTTGAGTCCTGGCATTATTAGAGATGCTAATATTTTTTATGTTATACATGTATATGTGTGTGTTTATTTCGTACTATGTACTCTTTTTCTACTACATACACATATATATGTATTTTTATATATGCTCCGGGTTACAAAGGAACAATGCGAAACCAGATTTCGCAAAAAACTGAAGCCTTGGCTATTTACAACGACACACTAAATTACAGGTACTGGGCGCGTAATGTAATTGCCTTCCAAATTCTATAAGAGGGATCGCTTTAGCGCGGGGACACACAGGTGGTGTAACCAGGCGCTCTACAAATGGCTAAACTAAACTAAACTAATTCAGAGCTCTCATTCAAAGAGAATGCTGCCATAATTTCTCACCTCACTGGCTGGCACCAAATGGACAAGTGCATTATTTTACACAACAAGTAAATTTATGAAGTATCCTGTCCCATGGACAAGCAGATATTTTATAAAATTTCCTACCCATGATCTCTGTAAACGCTACTGTGAATCCCATGAAGTATAAGAAATATGTGGGTGATGAGACTGAGCCACTTCAGCTTTCTTTCTCTCACATCTAACCCCTTTCCTCTCCAGGATTTGGTTCAGCTGTTCATTTTTTTTATATGTCTTTATTAGCATTTTATGTATCACATTAAACGATGTACAAATGCATACAAATAAGTAACAGCACTGAGTTTCTTAAATCAAGTGGCGATCCATTAATGAACATACAACTCAATATGTCCTCGTGGCTGGTGGTCTTATAGGGTTGGGGCTTCAGTGGTATGGTGGACTAATCATCCGCCATCAACCCGTTTCGCTCGTGTGTCGAAAAAGGCATATCACCACAAGTGTAACAGTAAAACATGTATAGAAAACAACAGAGAACTGGATCTGTTTTAGGGGTGGCAGCAGTATGTAAGGATATTTTGTCTACAAAGATCAAGCAGTGGGGGGCTTGTCAGTGTAGAGGTGGGGTGGGGGAGGGAAGCATGTGGTAGATCTGCTGTTCATGCTTGCTCATGTATGAGTGGAGCTACATTCTGGGGAGAGGAGCGGATCGTCTACAGACACAGTCGAGCAAGACCCATGAATCCTGCCAGTTTTCCAGGCTGCTATACTCTTCTACATGAGCTCTGAATCCAGTCAGCTGAAACTTATGCCACAGGCCATTTCAGATATTCAGAAGGATTTAGAAGCAGCCTGTAATGAGTGAACTATTTACTCAACCTTTTGAACCCAATTTCTCCTACAGCGGGAGAGTCCTGTAATCCAATTCCCAGCTCTACCGGTTCTCATCCTAGCATACAGGCACTGGTAGTCCTGTTATTCACCCACTTTGTGAATTCTAATTTTACACCACCTAATCAATTCACTGGAGACTCCCATTTCTTCCAGTTCTTTTTAGGACAATGTAATCTACAGTTCCTAACACACTCAAAGAACTGCTAAAGTGGCTTTTATTTTGTCTTATTTGTCCAAGGATGCTTTAATTTGGGCTACACCTTTAATTCTCAATAAGAATTCTGGGCTTCAGCAATAGGCAGCCTTTCTAGGGCAATTTAAAGTAGCATTTGGTCAGAGACAAATTACACAAGCAGCGCACTCTGGACACTGGTGGGAAGACAGCGCTGATCATTTTAAATCTGTCTGTGGCCTTTGATACAGTCCACTACACCAGACTTCTAGCACGTCTCCAATCCATCGGGATAGTTGGACAAGCTTTGGACTGTCTGGCTTTCTTTTTGGAGGGTAGAGGACAGGAGGTATGGATCCCTCCCTTCTCTTCAGAGTTCCATGAGCTGACAGTGGGAATGCCCCAGGGCTCGGCCTTGAGGCCTACACTATTTAATGTATATCTCACCCCCACTAGCTCAGCTGGCCAAACCCTTGGGAGCAAGCGTTTGGCCCTGATTGGCCGCTGATGATACTCAGCTGCTGTTCTCCTGGGGCAGGGGAGAAGAGATCCTGGACTATACCATCAGATCCTGCCTTACAGCCGTCTTCCACTTGCTAACCACCAATCAACCTAAATGTAATGCAGACAAGACCAAATTACTCTTCTTTGGTCTTAACCTCCCGGAGACATAGCAGGCCCTCTGGCCAGATGACGCACCCCACACCCCGGGCCCTCAGGGAGGAACAGTTAAGAATTTGGGTGTCAAATTCGATGGCTGGCTGTCCTTCCAATCACAAATTAAAGCTGTAGTAGGTACATGTTTTGGCCTATTGCGCACTTTAAGAAAGTATTTACATTTCCTTTCGTTCTCAGCAAGGTCGCTGGTCATCCAGGCACATATAACCTTGAGGCTGGACTATGGAATGCCCTATATTTAGGACTTCCGAACTACCTGATCAACAGACTACAGGTGGGCTATACAAGTTGCTATTCATTCATTCATTCATTCACGTTGGCTTTTTACACCTCCGACAGGGCTCAAAGGATATTAGTATATTGTTACTCATGTCACCCAGTTAGCACAGCTACAATCAGATGCAGCCGGCACAGATGAGGCTTTGTCTGCCGCCTTTTACCATGGATTAAAAGAAGAATTTAAGAATGCTCTTTCCTTGGCTGCAACTGACCAACTACCTCTAATGCATTAACTGATTTAGTGCTTCAGATTGATCAGCAGCAGAAAGAATGCTGTGCTGAAAGATGCGGACACTAGCGTTGAGGTATTCCACCTGCTCCAGGTGACCGGCTATCAACCGTTTCTACTGAAAAAACTATGTAGATTGAAAACTTAAGTAAACCGTCGTCTGCAGAGGAAAAGGATTAGAGAAAACGAAATGGTCTATGTATCTCCTATGGCAAAGCAGGACACTTTGTGAAGAAATTACCTCAGCTGCAGGTAAACAAGAAGGTGTAATCTTAAAGAGCAGACCAAGGATGCTGAACCAGATAAATGTATGTAGATAGTGGTTGCTTTCTCCACAGTAACTTAAATTTTATTGTTATACTAACACCGCAGAAGGATCAGCAGATAGCCTAAGCATATGGTGTGGAAACATGAAGGAGACAGAGGAATGTAACTAGACCTACAAGAGCTTGAATTAGGTTTCCTTTTTTTGTTTGAGTGTACTTTGAGCACACACAAGCAAAAATGGTAAATACTCTATTTTCCTCTAACATCACTTGTGTATGCGGATGACATCACACACATGCATTGGTGCGCAGGGCTTAATGTATTTAATCTTTAATCAAGAGTCCCTCTCTGTTATAAAGTCTCCCTACTTATGTGTGAGCCTGCCTCTCACCATCCAGTCTCTAAGCTGACTTACTCTTTGCCTTTTTGTCCATCTCACTTCCTGTACTATTTTTGAGACAGGAAATAGTGCCTAGTATCTGCTTGCCAGATATACTGCTTTATGGTCTCAGCACCACTTTCACTACCAAACATTTTTTGTCCCACTTAAAGCACTGTCAATGCTTTTGTCTATTTGTTAAGTCGATGTTTCTGATCTTCCTACCAGAGGGATAACTGGTTGAGTTTAGCCACAACCTCTGCTTACAATGAATGGAGATTCAGTCATCACCTCACAGCAGTCTTGACATGACTCTGATAACAACTGTATTCTTTCGTGAAGATATGTTCAGCAATGTTCATTATTTTCTATTGTTTTTTTCTGTCACATCTATATCACAGCATATCAGACGCAAGTGAGGGTTCAGGTCTCAAGACACAAATGTCTTTAGATATGGACTCGCCTTTCTCTTCATCGTCTGCAACTGCATGTTATGAGTATTTGTGAAGCACTGTTGGCTGGTACCCCTATTGGTGTGTAAGGTGTAGGCCTCTTCTTTGTAGCTTCGGCCACTGCCTCGTTTCGTTAGGCAATATGCTTCTGTCAAGTTCATCAAGGGCTACTAATAATAGCTTTTATCTTCTTCTCTGAAGTGACTGGACCTTGTTAGTACACTGTCAATTAGCATGTGAAGTCAAACTGTAATTCGTTCTTTTAGCACCGTGGGCAGGCTGTGTTAGCATAACATGGATTAAGTTAATGTGTTGCTGTTTTTGTATTCTGCCATTGAGATGCATAAATACAACACAAACACCAGAACTTTGCGTACCTTCCTCCACAAGAATAGATACACACTTGGCAGCTTCAGTGACAGATAGATGATCATTCTATCGTAGCCACAAACATTTCGAGAAGTTCAACTCCAGAGTATGATATCAGCCAGGTGATTACCCACATTAGCTGCATCTACAGCAGTTTCCTTCTTTTTTATCACTTCTTGTCTTCAATGAACATTAGGAACATAATCCTAAGTTCGGAGAGACAACCCACTTGATTTTATTTTAAATGAGTTAGGACTGGAGGTGCACATTTCTACATATATAATTGCCCTTGCATGTTTCTGTGATAATCAGTCTTTGACATTTCTTTGATGGCCTGAGATAGAGGCTTTGCAGCCCATCTTGAAATGGTTGCCTCTGTCGTATCTGCACTGTTATTGCCGAAATGTAGGGCATGGGTGTTCACTCAGTCAGTAGGTGATATTTATTTTGTTTGTAGAATTGGTCTTTAAACTTTCTCCATGATTCCTTTGACAAATGTTTAAGGTCTGAATGTGTGTTCTCATTTTACAGCTTCATTTAAATTCAATAATCTTGTGTCTCAGTTTTATTATTTATTTTGCACAATTCCAAAAGGATTCTCATGAGTAGTCTCTGATCAGGAGTTAGTAACACAGTGATTAAAATTGAAAGCTCTTAATAAACTGAGGATAGCATTCGCATCTGAGAAACTGTTGAACAGACAGTGCACTGTTAATCTCCTCAAATGTGTGCCAGTGGGCTTCTCCCTTTACCTGGCTAGATACATTGAAGGTCTTGTATATGCTTGATTTCACAACTTGCTGGTCCTTGACTAGCGTCTGGTGTATTTTCTCACCAATTTTCCCAGGGTAAGTAACATATTTGTATACTGAGGTCTCAATACATTTATAAAACTTATAAAACGCATTTAGCCCTTCAGCCTACTTGAGGCCCTCACTGTTGGGAAGATCAAGTATGAATGATTCATGAGGCGCAGAGTTGCCATTGGTTACTTCTATTTTCATTTATCACTAGACTGCTCTAGCTTAGCAGCAGGACAGATTCTGGTATAATCACCATAAAGACAAGCTGTAAGCTTTGAGAATATATCCTGTAAGTATGATGTTGGACTCTTTTATTTTCTTCCTTGCCATGCAGCCTGTTTTTCCTTCACTTAGCTTAATCGGTCGTGCTCGTGAGAGCGACAAAGTAATTTGTGAGAACATCCCAATTCACAAAGAAATGCACCCACAAATGCAGTCTCCTTATGCTCCTTCTACCACATTTGAGTTTACAAGGCATAATGCAATGTTCAGGCAGGCAGGGGTCAAATGTAACTCCTTACAACTTTATGGTGCTCCATATGGCCACCTTAGTGCACTAAGTAAGTCTATCTATACATTTACTGTTTCCTTAGGTAGTAGTGGAAAGGGGAAAATGCATCTCAGTGACAGACATTCTAATGTTCCTCCTCTGAGATGTGTTCTGATCATACATGAGGATGGATGGCAAGGGGCATGCTGACATCAGTAGACCCTGTCTCATCCACCCACGTAGGTGATCAAAACTGAAGCATAGCCAACTGTTGGGCGTCTAACTAATACTTAGTGGTGCAGTTATGACAGTTGTTCACTGCGCTTGAGCACACTGTCATCCTGTCAGACCATGCCTACCCCCTTCTGTGTATCAACGAACATTTGTGTTACGAGGGCCTCTCGCACATTGCAAAGCTGGAGAGTGCTGTTGGATTCTTGGTGAATTACCTCAAAGATGTATATAATATTGAGCTCTGGGTGCTAACTTTCGGACACTGCTTAGTAACAGGAGATTTATAATTTGTACATTGCTCCTTTTTATTTGATTATTCACTTTTAAGGCGCTACTTTCATCAATGGCATCATGTTGATCGAATCTCACAAACACAACAGACACAGACAGCACAAATGAAAAATAACTTTTCAAACTCAGAATCACTCACAAGTATAAAGAGCCCATTTCAAGAGCTCTCGTTCTAATATATTGGGTGATATGGCCAGAAAGAAACTAAGAGCCAGCCCAATAGAAGGCCTTTTCAGTAAAGCATAGAACTTTGAATTGAATAAGCTGTTCAATAGGTAGCCAATGCAACGAGTAGTGTGCATCAGACATATGATCATATTCGGAAACAGCCATTACAACGCGGCTGTTTCCCCGCATGTTATTACATTGCATGCGTTACAACGCATGCGATGTAACAACGCGTGGCCATTACTACGCATGCCATTACATCGCATGCACTTTTACAATGCATGCAATGTAATGTCGATCCACATCGTTGTGAGGAAAATGAGGCTGTTACGTTTCCTCACAACGCGTGCACTGTGCACCGCCCCTCAGACGCAGGAACCACGAGGAGAGAGAGGTAAGGGGGATTGGGCTAAGTGGTGGGGGTTATTTTTTTAGGGTTTAGGGTAGTGTCGGGGTAGTCTTGTGGTGTTTGTGTAGTGTAGGGTTGTGTTTTAGGATTTAGGGTAGTGTCGGAGGGTCGTGCAGGGTAGTGTTTGAGTGTAGGGACTGGACTGGGGGTTGGGGAGGGTCGTGCTGGAGGTAGCGTTTTAGGGTTTAGGGTAGTGTTGTGGTGGTTGTGTAGTGTAGGGTAGTGTTTTAGGATTTAGGGTAGTGTCGGGGGGTCGTGCAGGGTAGTGTTTGAGTGTAGGGACCGGACTGGGGGTAGGGGAGGGTCGTGCTGGGGGTAGTGTTTTAGGGTTTAGGGTAGTGTTGTGGTGTTTGTGTAGTGTAGGGTAGTGTTTTAGGATTTAGGGTAGTGTCGGGGGGTCGTGCAGGGTAGTGTTTGAGTGTAGGGACCGGATTGGGGTAGGAGGAGGGTCATGCCGGGGGTAGTGTTTTAGGGTTTAGGGTAGTGTTGTGGTGTTTGTGTAGTGTAGGGTAGTGTTTTAGGATTTAGGGTAGTGTCGGGGGGTCGTGCAGGGTAGTGTTTGAGTGTAGGGACTGGACTAGGGGTCGGGGGAGGGTCGTGCTGGGGTAGTGTTTTAGGGTTTAGGGTAGTGTTGTGGTGTTTGTGTAGTGTAGGGTAGTGTTTTAGGATTTAGGGTAGTGTTGGGGGGTCGTGCAGGGTAGTGTCTGAGTGTAGGGACCGGACTGGGGGTAGGGGGAGGGTCGTGCTGGGGGTAGTGTTTTAGGGTAGTGTTGTGGTGTTTGTGTAGTGTAGGGGAGTGGTTTAGGGTAGTGTCTGGGGGTCGTGCAGGGTAGTGTAGTGTTATTGTAGGGAGAGGACTGGGGGTCGAGGGAGGGTAGGGTAGAGTCACTTACCTTGCAAACTTTTACCATGAGTATACCTTTACCACGCATGCCTTTGCGTTGTAATGGCATGCGTGGTAAGGAAAATGCTACTTACCAGTATGCATCTGTTCTTGGCATGTAGAGCTGCAGAATCACATACTTGTGCATAGATCGCCATCTGGTGTTGGGCTCGGATGTTTGCACCTTGTTGTTGTCTTGGAAGAAGTCTTTGTAGTCACGAGATAGGTGACTCCTCCCTTGGACGATAGTGCGCATGGGCATCGACTCCATCCTTAGATTGTTTTACGCCATGAAGGGAAATGATGTAGTTTGTAAGAAACAGAAAAGATGTCCATGTGTAATGTATCTAAGTAAGATAACCTTGGAACAGATAGAGGTACCGGGGAGGCGGGTGGGCGTATGTGATTCTGCAGCTCTACATGCCAAGAACAGATGCATACTGGTAAGTAGCATTTTCCGTTCGAGGCATATGAGCTGCAGAATACATACTTGTGCATAGACTGTATAGCAGTGCTCTCCCTTAGCGGTGGTCACCTGTATCTGTTGCAGTGGTCTGAAAAAGTGTTTTAAGAACAGAAGCTTGTTGTTTTGCCTGCACATCTACACAATAGTGTTTGGTGAAGGTGTGTGGCGTAGACCATGTTGCTGCTTTACAAATGTCATCTAAGGGAATGTTTCTTAAGAATGCCATGGAAGCCCCTAGTTTGCGTGTTGAGTGCGCTCTAGGGGGAATTGTTAATGTGCGTTTTGCTTTGTGGTAGCATATTTGAATACATTTGACTATCCACCTGGCAGTTCCAGCTTTGGAAATGGGGTTTCCTTTATGAGGTGGAGAGAAAGCTACAAACAGTTGGTTTGTCTTTCTAAAAGGTTTAGTTCTGTCAATGTAATAAAGTATAGCTCTTTTGACATCAAGTGTGTGAAGAGCTCTCTCTGCTACAGAATCTGGTTTTGGGGAAAAAACGGGTAATTCCACAGATTGATTAAGATGGAAAGCAGAGATTACTTTGGGAAGGAATTTTGGATTTGTTCTAAGAACCACTTTGTTATGATGTATTTGTAAGAATGGTTCTTGTATGGTTAAAGCCTGGATCTCACTTACTCTTCTAAGAGAGGTGATTGCGACAAGGAAAGCTACTTTCCATGTAAGGAACTGCAGTTTTATGAGGTTCAAATGCAGGACCCATGAGCCTAGTAAGGACAATGTTTAAATTCCACAATGGAGAGGGTGGGATTGTGGGAGGAATTATCCTTTTAAGGCCTTCCATAAACGCTTTGATGGCAGGTACTCTAAACAATGACAAATGTTGTCTGTTTTGTAGGTAAGCGGCAAGGGCAGCAAGATGTAGTCTTATGGATGTGTATGCCAGATTACATCTTTGTAGATGCAGTAAATAGCAAATAATGTTTTGAATTGAAGCATCTAGTGGGTCAATTTTGTTGTTATTGCAGTAAATGACAAATCTTTTCCATTTGGCTGCATAGCAAGCTCTAGTAGTAGGGCGTCTAGCTTCTTTAATGATGTTCATACAGTCCGGTGGGAGGTTGAGGTAACCGAACACTAGGACTTCAGGAGCCAGATTGCTAGGTTTAGTTGAGCTGGATCTGGATGCCTTATCTCTCTATGGTTCTGTGTCAGAAGCTTTGGGGAGAGTTGTAGTTTTTGGTGTGGAACTACTGAGAGTTCGAGGAGTGTTGTGAACCATGGTTGCCGGGCCCATGTGGAGCAACCAGGATCATCTTGAGAGACTGTTGTTTGAGCTTGCGCACTACTAATGGAATGAGCGGGAGTGGTGGAAAAGCGTACGCAAATCTGCCTGACCAGTTCATCCATATTGCATTGCCCTTGGACAATGGGTGTGGATACCTGGCGGCGAAGGTTGGGCATTTTGCATTTGCATGTGTGGCGAACAGATCTATGTCTGGGTGGCCCCACATCTGAAAAAACGGATGAAGAACTTGTGGATGAAGTTCCCATTCGTGGATGTGCTGTGTCTGACGACTGAGCAGATCCGCAATCTGATTGTGTACCCCGGGAAGATGTTCTGCTAGACGGTATATCTTTTGTGGGATGGCCCATTTCCATATGCTTTGCGCTAGTTGAGAAAGCTGCAAAGAATGTGTTCCTCCTTGTTTTTGTATATAATACATTGCTGTCATATTGTCTGTGCGGACAAGGACAGTTTTGTTGATGAGATGTGCTTGGAATGATTTTAATGCTAGAAAGATTGCCAGTAACTCCAGGTGATTGATGTGGAGCACTTTTTGTTGAGGGGTCCACCTGCCCTGAATTGTATGGTTTAGGAGATGGGCTCCCCAGCCGGTTAGCGATGCGTCCGCTGTTAGCACTATCTGTGGAACTGGGTCTAGGAACGGCCGCCCTTTGGAAAGGTTTTGTGTGTTCCACCACTGCAGAGAGCGATGTGTGCTGCTGTCCACCAACACCAGATCTGAAAGTTGACCTTGAGCCTGGTTCCACTGACGTGCTAAACATTCTTGTAAAGGGCGCATCTGAAGCCTTGCGTGAGGTACTATGAAAATGCAAGAGGCCATCATTCCTATTAGCTGCATAAACACTCGAGCTGGTAGTGAGTGTTGGGGCTGAGATTTTGTTATGAGGGTTTGCATACTGGCTATTCTGACTGGATTGGGGTATGCAAGGGCTTTGGAAGTGTCTATTGTGGCCCCTAGATACTGATGTATGTGGAACGGCTGAAGATGTGACTTGGTGAGGTTTATTGTAAACCCCAAGTTGTGGAGCAGCTGAATTGTTTGGTGAGTGTGGTGAACACACTGGCTGTATGACTTGGCTTTTATATGACAGTCGTCCAGGTATGGAAACACATGAATTTGTTGTCTTCGCAAGTGGGCGGCTACTACTGCCAGACACTTTGTGAAGACTCTGGGTGCTGTGGTGACTACGAATGGGAGGATCTTGAATTGATAGTGCTGACCGTCCACTACAAACCTTAGATATTTCCTGTGAGCAGGGTGTATAGGAATATGGAAGTAGGCGTCCTTGAGATCTAGAGTGGCAAGGAAATCGCCTTGTTGGTGCAGTGGGAGGACCTGTTGAAGAGTGACCATGTGAAAGTGGTCTGATTGTATGTAGATATTCAAAGGTCTGAGGTCCAGTATTGGTCTGAGAGTACCGTCTTTTTTGGGGATGAGAAAATAGAGGGAGTAAACCCCTGTGCCTTGATGCTGAAGGGGAACTGGTTCTATTACATGCTTTTGAAGAAGTGAGAGAACTTCCTGTTTGAGGAGCGTTAGATGTTCCGTGGACATTGGACGTTGTTTGGGCAGTATGGTTGGGGGAGTTGCGGTAAGTTCCAGGCAGTAACCATACTGGATAATTTGTCTTACCCACCTGTCTGTAGTGATGGAGTTCCAGACAGGTAAGAACTGTGAGAGTCTTCCTCCGACCGGAGTGGAATGGTCTGGAGGGAGAGGAGGGAAGTCATTGTTTGGTATTAGGGGAGGTTCGGTTATTGTTACCTCGGCCTCTACCCTTGTTATTATTTCCTCTGTACCCACCTCTAAAATATGCCTTGTTGGGGGATGTTTGTGTGGGACTCTTGTAGGAGGAGGAATGAGTGTGTGCGCTAATGTTTTTGGATGCGCCCCTATAAAAGGAGCGACGAAAGGAACCTCGTGGTGTTTGAGATTGTAATGCTCCCATGGATTTTGCAGTGTCTTTTTTCATTTTCTCTAAAGCTGTATCCACAGCTGGGCCAAAGAGGTGTTCTTGATCGAACGGCTGATTTAAGATAGTTGTTTGCACTTCTTGTTTAAAACCAGAAATGCGCAACCATGCATGTCTGCGAAGTAAGACACTGGTGTTGACAGAGCTAGATGCGGTGTCTGCTGCATCGAGGGCACATTTGATGGATGCATTTGTAATTAACTTGCCCTCTTGGACCAGATCGTTGGCCTTGGCTTTGTATTGGTCAGGTAAATGTTGAATAAGATCTTCAAGCTCATCGTAGTGAGCCCTGACATATCTGGCAAGCAATGCTTGTGCATTAGCTATTCTCCAGTGATTGGCTGCTTGGGAGGCAACTCGTTTGCCTGATGCATCTAGCAGTTTAGACTCTTTGTCTGGAGGTGGAGCATCACCAGAGGTTTGGGAATTAGCACGTTTTCTTGCATTTGAGACTACCAAAGAATCTAAAGGGAGTTGTCCTTTAATGTAAATTGGATCGTTAGGGGCAGGTTTATACTTTTTATCAATCCGAGGATTGAGAATCCTGGTCCTGACAGGGTCTTTAAATATGCCTGGTGCATGTTTAATGACACCTTTAAGCATGGGTAATGTATGTATTGATTTTTGTGACTGAGCAAATGTATCTAATAGGAAATCTTCGTCCATGGGGTCTGAATGTAGCTCAACCCCATGATATTGCGCAGCCCTATTAATGAGCTGACTAAAACCTATATTGTCATCTGGAGGGGATGGCCTAGATGGGTATACATCTGGATCAGGAAGGTCTGGAGGATCTGTGGGATTGTTGTAATCTTCCCATGTATCCTGTAGTGGAGTAGTGTCATCATCAGGGTCATCTAAAGGATCCTTATCGTGTCCACCCCGTCCCCTAGATCATCCTCATCCTGTGGTGGTAAGGGTAAGTATGGTAGTATTGGAGAGAGTTTAGGAGAGTGTATAGGAGAGTTTGTAGGAGACAAAGGTTTGGTAGGAAGAATAGGAGAAGAGGGTCTTAGGGGTGAAGTTGCAAAGTCTCTTTTCTTCACAGGTATCTCAGGAGAGTGTGAGATATCCGATTTCCTCTTCTTTGATGGGATATTGCCGATATGGCCTGTTTTAGGGTCAATATGTAATGTCTTTTGTTTCGGATCGATAGGATCTGGCCGAAACAGTTCTTCCTGCTTGTTGTCTCCTTTCGGTGCCGATTTTTTCGGTTCCGAGCGTGGTTTCGATTTGGGCTCTGGAGCCGTAGGAGGGGTCTTGTGCTCCTTTGGCTTCGATGACGGTGTCGAGTCCGAAATCTTCTTTGGATCCGAAGGTTTTCGGTGTTTGTTCGGTTCCGAGGCCTTATGGTCTTTCGGTGCCGAAGAGTTCGATACCGAGGCCTTTTTGGGTGTAACAGGAATAGGGTGTATCCCTGATTTCGGCACCGAAGGTGTTTTATGGGTTCTAACATGCGGCTTGCTCGGTCCCGAGCCGCCGGAAGGCTTTTCCCTTGTATTCAGAGCCGGGCCCGGAGGCGGGGCTTCTGAAGTTTTCCCTCGGTCTCGACTAAGGCCTTCAGGCGAAGTTTTGACCGGAGCCTTCTGTTTATCGGATGGGGCAGGGGCATGGACGTTTGTACTCACTCGTTGACCTGGAGTGATGTGGTCATCGGAGTCGGAGTCATCAGCTTCAGAGACGATGTCGAGCTCCTCCGAATCCTCTGCCTCTGGAACATCGGGGCCTTCGTTGAAAATGTCGTGTGGCACCGGTGTAGCCTGTTGAGCCATAACGTGTCGTCGAGCCCGGCGATCACGGATAGTCTTTTTGGAGCGAAAAGAGGCGCAGGCCTGGCAATCCCTTTCCTCATGTTCTGGTGAGAGGCAAAGGTTGCAGACCTTGTGGTGGTCCCTGTGTGGAAATTTAGCTCCACACTGGGGGCATTTTTTAAATGGAGTCCTTTCCATTAGCCGTAGGGCCGATTGGCGCAGATAGGCCCAGCGGCCCGCGTCGACAACCGGAATCGAGGATTTTGAGGTTAGCGCGTCGAAGGGCACGCGAACGAAACAATACCGTCGAGTGGTGATGAGTTGCGCGTCGAAAAGGGTTGGAAACACGGTACCGAACCGGAGCGCAGCAAGCACATCCGAACCCGATGGCGGAAAAAACCAATCTAAGGATGGAGTCGATGCCCATGCGCACTATCGTCCCAGGGAGGAGTCACCTATCTCGTGACTACAAAGACTTCTTCCAAGACAACAAGGTGCAAACATCCGAGCCCAACACCAGATGGCGATCTATGCACAAGTATGTATTCTGCAGCTCATATGCTTCGAACAGGCATAGTTGTGGTAAAACTTTGCGATGTAATGGCATGTCGTTGTCATTGACATCGCGTAGTAATACCCGCGTTGTAATGGCACGCGTGGTATTGGTATGCGATGTAATGAGTCATATGCGATCATATTTATTGATGCCAAAAATGAGTCAGTTAGATATATTCTATATTCTATGCAGTTTTCTTAGATGCGCATCAAGGAGTCTGAGCTAAATACCACTTCCAAATTCGAGGCAATGTCAAGTCTCACCAAGTCGCAAGAATGTCAGGAGTCACAAGCTTCTCCATATTGCTCGACCTACACTTTAGGCTTTCAATAATATGAACACCTATGCACTCTGGGGCGAAAGGGGTATTGGGAAGAGAAACACAAACACAGATACTAGTCTTCAGCTTGCACCAATTGAGGACTTCGCCTGTGGTTTAGCAATCACTGCCTCTGATCCAAAAATATAAATGACGATATTTAAAATCATACAAAATACTAAAATCTACATCTAGTAATCTAGAAAATTAATAATCACAGTTATGCCTTTTCATTATCTCTCTTTCTCTTCAACTGATGTTCTCTGTGATAAGTGTCCCTATGATAATCTGAAAGAAAAAGTTACTTACCTTCGGCAACAATCTTTCTGGTGGATACTCTATCTACCTGCATATTCCTCAAGTTTGAATATCTCAGGAGCAAGACTGGATCTGTAAAACTTCTGTCATAACTCTCTGGCAGATTGTATTGACTTCATTCCGACATCAGACATTGAGTCGTGATGATGTCACTAGAGACATAAAGCCTGAGGATAGTCACCCTAACTTCAGTTCAGTTTTTTCCACGTTTTTCAACACAATGCTGAGCTTTGCTCTCACATTGTGAGATTTTCTCACAGGGATTTTTTGTTTCTTTTTTGTACAGTAGGGACCATGTCACTACAGAAATGCTTGGGCTTTAAACCTTGTTGATGTTGCGATGGACAAATGTCCACCACGGTCCCACACAACAGCTGTCTGTTAGATTCACCAAGAATCCAACAGCACTCTCCAACTTTGCAATGTGTAAGAGGCCCCCCGTAACATAAATATTACGATACACAGAAGGGGGTCTGCATGATCTGGCAGTATAAAAGTGCCGTGAACAACTGCCATTACTGCACCACTTTCAGACATGACACATTGTTGTGTGACCACTGTATACAGATGCACCCTACGGCCATCAATAAACATTGGGTCAAACCTTCTACGGCTCGTACCAAAGAAGGCTGTAAGAGCTGTTGTTCAATGAGTTCAATGTCGACGTCCAGGCCCCCCTCAAGATCATCACCTTCAACCAATTCCTTGAGGGAGAAAAATGCCACCACAAGAAGAAACATTCTGCTTCTTCTCATCACCAACTCAGAAGTGCAGTTAAGTCTCCTCCAACTCCACCAACGGCAAAGTCGGAGATGAATGATGGGACTCCTGAAGGGCCCTCTACCTTAGGGCGTAATTTTGAGTCTAGCAGCTGGAGCAGTGGTCTACTGAGAAGATTCAGGACATTACTTCAGTACTCCTCCTGCCAACTTCAGAGATGACAATGGTCTAGTGTTAATTTCTATACACTGAACAAACTGCCTGCTTTGATCGCCGTCCACCAAACTTTTGTAATGTTTTTGTTCTTCAGAAACAAACTCCTAAAGTAGGAGTTTGCTTTTGAGAAACAATAAAACTAATTTGGGAGCTTTCTCCTAGGGAGTGTGGGTTATTATTGTTTTTTTCCTGTTCCTCACCGCTAGGTTTTTCCTGGTTGGAATGTACAGGCAAAAAAGCATTACAATGTTCACCCTAAATCTGGCAGATGGTGTAATGTCCTTCCTCCGTGATACCTGCTCCGTTGGGTTGACGAAGGAGGAATTGCATACACTGAGTTAATGGGATCTCAGTCAATAGAATACTTAAGGTCTGCCCATCTGTAAATTAGACAAGCAGGCGGAAGGTTTGGCGGGCAGGGTACTCTGTCGCATTTGAGATGGAGTACACTATCTACCAAACTCTAAATCAGGGTCTTTATTACTTAGTTGGTACATATATAGTCGCACAAGTTACTAACTTGTGTAACGATATATCTGTAAGAGACAGTAGTTAGTGACAGATTCCTTACCTTAGAATATCCCCAGGCGTCAGGCTGGATCCGGAAAGTTTTTGCGTAGCAGTACCCTTGCGCGTCGGTAGGCGGCGTCGTGCGGCTCCGCGTCCGTCGTCGGCGTCGTGATCGCCGGGATGACGTCGCGGGCAGTACTTAGGCGCCGCCCCTGCGCGCTGACGTCAGTTCTGTACACGACTTTCCGCGCCAGGAACGCAGAGCCATGCAAGAAGCTGACATAGGTGTCTGAAAAATACTAGGGCCCTGAAAGGGATGTCCTTAACCCTAGAAATCAGTTCGCAGAACGGGGAGGATGGGTGGGGCGGTAAGGAATCTGTCACTAACTACTGTCTCTTACAGATATATCGTTACACAAGTTAGTAACTTGTGCATCTGAAAGAGACACGTTAGTGACAGATTCCTTACCTTAGAATAGATACCCCAGCAATACCAACCCCGGTGGTGGGTCTGCGAACAAAGATCAGACAAGGAGGTCCTGGAGGACAGAACGGCCAAAGAAGCCGTCCCTCCGGACCTGACTGTCAAGGCAGTAATGCTTTGTAAACGTGTGCAGCGAGGCCCACGTAGCTGCCTGACAAATAACCGGCAGCGGAACACCGCGGCCCAAGGCCGTGGTAGCAGCCGTTGCCCTGGTGGAATGGGCACGCAGCCCAACAGGAGGTTCCTTTTTAGCCAAAGAATAGCAGGTCTTGATGCACAAGGTAACCCAGCGGGAGATGGTTCGTTTGTGCACCGCCCGACCTTTTTGGCGCCCACGTAGCCAACAAAGAGCTGGTCATCCACCCGGAAGTGTTTTGTGCGGTCGATATAGAAGGAGAGCGCACGTTTTGGGTCCAGACGGTGGAGCCTCTCTTCCTCTCTGGAAGGATGCGGAGGCGGAAAGAAGGTAGGCAAAGTGATGGTCTGCCCAATGTGAAAAGCAGTAACCACCTTTGGCAAGAAGGACGGACGCGTCCGAAGAACAACCTTGTCTGGATGAACAGACAGAAAGGGAGGTTTGCAAGATAAAGCCTGGAGCTCATTCACCCGCCGAGCGGAGGTGATGGCCACCAGGAAGGCTGTCTTTAGAGTCAGAAGACGAAGAGGACAGTTATGCAGAGGCTCAAAGGGAGCGCACATTAAAAAGGTAAGAACCAAGTTCAAGTGCCACTGAGGCATCACAAATGGAACAGGAGGAAAGAGGTGTGTAATGCCTTTTAAGAACCTGTTAACAACAGGGGACTTGAAAAGGGAGGGCTGATCAGGGAGCCTGAGGAAGGCCGAGATAGCACAGAGATAACCCTTGATGGTACCCAGGGCAGAACCCTGTTGGGCCAGAGAAAGAAGGAACAGAAGGACCTCAGAAAGAGGGGCAGAAAGGGGGTTCACAGCCTTTGCTGTGCACCATGCCACAAATTTGTTCCACCTGCAGGCGTATACCACCTTAGTGGAGGGACGCCTGGCTGCCAGAATCACATCACAAACTTCGGGAGGCAAGTCGAAAGGAATCAACTGCCGCCGCTGAATCTCCACGCAAGCAGGTGTAGACTGGACAGGTTCGGGTGGAGGACCGTCCCCTGCTGCTGCGACAGAAGATCCTCCCGAAGAGGCAGACGGATCGGGGGATCTACGCTCATACTGAGTAGCTCGGGATACCAAACAAACTCTTCGAGCCCAGTCCGGAGCCACAAGAATGACTTGGGCCCGGTCGTGCCGAATCTTCTTCAACACTCTGGGTAGAAGTGGTATAGGCGGAAAGGCGTACAACAGACCGCAACTCCACTCGTGACGAAAAGCGTCGCCGAGCGAGTGCCGCCTTGGAAATTCCAACGCGCAGAACTGATGACATTGCGCGTTCTCTTCGGTGGCGAATAGATCTAACCAAGGCTCTCCCCACTGTAGAAAGAGTCCTTGCGCCACTTCCGAGTGAAGACGCCATTCGTGATCCATCATGCACCTGCGGCTGAGGTTCGTCCGCCCTGGCGTTCAGGGAACCTGCCAGGTGTTGAACCACCAGGAACATGCCCTGATGTTCCAGCCATGTCCAGAGGCGCAGAGCCTCCTGACAAAGGGTCCACGACCCCACCCTGCCCTGTTTGTTGCAGTACCACATGGCGGTGGTGTTGTCGGTGAACACCTGCACTACCGTCCCTTTGACAGAGGGAAGGAATGCCTTGAGTGCAAGTTGGATCGCCCGGAGCTCCAGAAGGTTGATATGGAGCCGGGACTCCGCCGGAGACCAGAGGCCTCTGATCTCCGCCTCTCCCATGTGACCGCCCCATCCCAGAAGGGACGCGTCCGTCACAACTGTATGCTCTGGCTGGGGAAGGGAGAGGGATCTGCCCATGACCCATTGCCGGTTCGAGAGCCACCACTGCAACTGTGTTGCAGTCCCCTCCGAGATCTGGACGTGATCGGACAGGTTGCCCTGGTGCTGCGCCCACTGGAACTTCAGGTCCCACTGCAGAGCCCGCATATGCCATCTGGCATGATTGACCAGCAGGATGCAGGAGGCCATGAGGCCCAGCAGCCTCAGGGTCATCCGTACCGAAACCCAGGATAAAGGCTGAAAGATCGGAATCATAGCCTGAATATCCCGGACTCGCCGTTCGGGAGGATAGGCCCGAAACTGCGTCGTGTCCAGAACTGCTCCGATGAAAAGGAGCTGTGGAGAAGGAATCAGATGCGACTTCGGCACATTGATGGAGAACCCCAGCGAGTGCAGGAGTTCGGCCGTAGTCTGCAGGTGGGAGACGACTGCCTGGGACGAGCCCGCCTTCAACAGCCAGTCGTCGAGGTAGGGGAAGACTGAAACCCCTGCCCGGCGCAGATGAGCTGCGACCACCGCCATCACTTTCGTGAACACCCGAGGGGCACTTGTAAGGCCAAAGGGGAGCACGGTGAACTGAAAATGCTCGAGGCCTACCGTGAACCGAAGGTAACGCCGGTGGGCCGGCAGGACGAGGATGTGGAAATAGGCGTCCTGCAAGTCCAACGCTACCAACCAGTCTCCGGGGTCGAGGGTAGTCAAGACCTGAGCTAGGGTGAGCATCTTGAACTTCTCCTTCCGGAGGAAGCGATTGACGTTCCGGAGGTCCAAGATAGGACGCATGTCCTCCTTGTCCTTTTTGGGCACCAGAAAGTAGTGGGAGTAGCAACCACGCCCTACTTCTGGGGTCGGAACATGCTCGATGGCCCTCTTGGCCAAGAGGGCCGTGACTTCCTTCTGTAGAAGCACCAAGTGATCCCCTGACATGCGGTGGAATTGAGGTGGCATGGCTGGGGGGTGGTCTCGAAGGGGAGGGAGTAGCCCCTTCGGACAATGTCCAAGACCCACCTGTCCGAGGTGATGGGACGCCAGTGGTGAAGGTGATGGCGGACCCTGCCCCCGACTGGCGTGCTGTGCACCTGAAAGGAGGGACTAGGAGGGCTTGGAGGCCGCGGACGGGTTGGAGGTGGTGGCCTGACCCGCACGCTGGTTGCCCGAACCGCCACGGCGGTATCCACGTCCTCGGCCACGCGAAGGCGCTTGCTGCGCGGGCCGTTGGCCGGGCTGTGGACGTGACTGGGCGCCCCTTCCGTGGCCACGAAAGGGGCGAAAAGCAGACGTGAGCGGAGGGCGCACAACAGCAAGGCCCAGGGACTTAGCAGTAGCCCGTGAGTCCTTGAAACGCTCCAGCGCATGGTCTGCCTTCGAACCAAAAAGACCGACTCCATCAAAGGGCATGTCCATGAGAGTATTCTGGACATCCCCTGAAAAACCAGTGGTTCTCAGCCAGGCGTGGCGACGCAGCGCCACCGTCGTTGCAAGCGATCTGCCCAGCGAGTCGGCGGTATCAAGGCCACAGCGGATGGTATATTTAGCCGCATCACGCCCTTCCGCAATGGCGCGGGTAAGCAGTGTCTGGACCTCCTCAGAACACTGCGGCAAAACATTCGCCACCGAATCCCACAGGGAGTGGGTGTATCGGCCCAAGAGGCAAGCGGTATTAACAGACCGCAAGCCAGCACTGGAGGAAGAGAAAGCCTTCTTCCCAAAGTGATCCAGGCGCTTGGATTCCCTATCCGGAGGGGCGGTAGGGAAGGCGGTTTGGGAGGCAGAGGCTTGGACAACCAAGCTCTCAGGGGTGGGGTGTTGGGAGAGAAACAGGGGGTCGCCCGGAGCCGGGCGATGGCGTCGGGCCACGTTCCTATCCACAGGAGCCCCTGTGGTGGGTTTGGACCAGGCACCCAAAAGAACGTCAGTGAGTGCATCGTTGAACGGCAGCACAGGCTCCGAAGAGGAGGCCGCCGGCTGAAGCACTTCAGTCAG
This sequence comes from Calotriton arnoldi, assembly GCA_963921515.1. NCBI lineage: Eukaryota > Metazoa > Chordata > Amphibia > Caudata > Salamandridae > Calotriton > Calotriton arnoldi. The sequence continues at coordinate 7,725,706 of CAWUFW010000021.1, read as the reverse complement.
GAGGTTAGTCCTGACGGCCACTGTAGGCAACTGGAGATTCAAGGCTCCAGCAGCTCTACGCAACACCGTTGCAAAATTAGCCCCCTCCTCCGTTGCCACGGGAGGAGACAGCATGCCAGAGTCAGGGGAGGTATCCAGACCACTGGCATCCCCAAGTTCCTCAACCCAGTCCGGGTCAAACTCGCACTGTTGTGTGAGAGGGTCCTCAGACCCCTCCCAGCTCTCCTGGTCCTCCTCAGGTTGAAAATATGGAGGAGGAGGGACATAAGGGACCCAAGGTCTCATTGGCGCCGGAACCGGCGTCGGGCGACGCCGGTCCGGCTCCATGTCCGGACCCGGGGAGAACCGGGGAACGACGCCGCCCGGTGCCCCGGACGGCGTTGGAAACGGCACCGGGGACATCGGCGTCGGCGGAGGCGTGGTTAGGTCAACCGGCGTCGATGGGGGTTGCGGCACCACCGGAGCCGGGGTCGAGGCCGGGGCCAGAGCCGAGGCCGGGACGAAGGCTGGTGGGACAGGCGACGCCGGGACCGGAGTCGACGGCGACGCCGGAGCAACCCCATCAGGGCCCGCGGGGCCCGAAGGCGCACCGGAGGGACCTTGAGGCCCGAAGAGGAGGGCCATGGCCGACAGGAATTCCTGCACTTTGGCCGGATCCGCCCCCGAACCCGGGAAGGGCGGGTATGGCGGGGGCGACTCCACAGGCATGTCCGGGGCCGCGGGGGAGGGGACGGTGCCGGGAGGGGCCTCAGCCGAGTCGCGAGACCGGCGAGGCGAAGTCTTAGAGCGATGACGCCGCTTAGACTTCTTGTGCTCCGACTTACCGGAGGAGCGCGAAGACTTGGATTCCGACGACCGGCGGGGACTCCGCGTCCGGCCCCTCGACCTCTCCCGGGACCGGGGCTTGGTGCGGCGCAGAGCCGAATGCCGGACTTCGAGGAGCTTTCGAGACCGCTCTCGCAAAGCCTTAGGATGAAGTTTCCGGCAGTCAGGACACGACTTCGTGTCGTGGTCTCGGCCGAGACAAAAGAGACACTCGAGGTGCGGGTCCGTGATCGACATCATGCGACCACATTCCTCGCAGGGCTTAAAGCCGGGCATCCCTACGACACCTTAGGAGTCGTGAAGACTCGTTGAAAAAGCAGTGAAAAAATTCACCAAAAAAGATAGTCAAAAAGTGACTAGGGCACTGCTCTTCCCGGATCTGCGCTTACTGGCGCGGAAAAAGAAGAACTGACGTCAGCGCGCAGGGGCGGCGCCTAAGTACTGCCCGCGACGTCATCCCGGCGATCACGACGCCGACGACGGACGCGGAGCCGCACGACGCCGCCTACCGACGCGCAAGGGTACTGCTACGCAAAAACTTTCCGGATCCAGCCTGACGCCTGGGGATATTCTAAGGTAAGGAATCTGTCACTAACGTGTCTCTTTCAGATATTGTATTACAGTAAACCATTTTAAACGTTACAGTTGGGCCTTCTATTCCCATCAAAGCATCATTTATGGAGTCAATGCCTTTTTGATCTGATGCTCCGATTAATCTGTTCATTGTTGGAGCTGGAGTAAATTATTTGAATTTCTGGAATGCAACATTGATTCACAAATCGTTGATAAAAATTTGTGAACTCGATAAAACATATAGGGTCACATGTATCAAAAATCCATTTTGCATTCCCTAAATAGCGAATTTTAGGTAATCGCTATTTAAGGAATGCAAAATGGTATGTAAGAAATTAGCAATTACCTAATAGCGATTCCTACAGAGTCGCAATCGCAATTAGGTAATCGCTATTAGGTAATACTACTCCATTAAAGGTGCAAATGGTTTTGCATTACCTAAGTTGTGTTTTCCAAATTGGTAATCACAAATTAGGTAATGCAAAACCAAGGGTGCCCGGGGGGCAACGGCCCCACTGAAGCACCCCAAAAGAAATTTGAACATGTAAAGCGCACACATGCCCTACAGGCATGTGTGTGCTACACGGCACTTCGGACAAAAAAAATCTTTTTTTTGAGCATTTTCAAAAATTGCACATGGCTACCATCGACTTGGAGTCGACGGTAATAGCATTTCCTAAATGCACAGTTTGCATTTAGAAAATGCTTGGTACATGTGCTTAGAGAAACGCAAATTGTGATTCCCTATTTGTAGTTGCAATTTTATAGTAATCACAAAAAAGTGGCTTATCTAAAATGCACTGCAAGAGCCTTTCATACATCTTGAAAGGCTATTTTGCATTTGCAAACGGCCAAATTTAGCGATTCGCACCGTTTGCGAATGCAAAATAGGTTGAAACATGTGGCCCTAAATATAGTTCACTTATTGAGGTACAGGCACAGCTGTTATATTCTTAACATCCACTGTAAGGCCTTGCGTGGAATAATGAAACCCAGAAATTCCACAATTGAGCAAATGCCCTTCCAAACTTTGTAGCGCAACCCTGATATGAATAACATGTTCTATTCTGGTATCAGAAAAAATTAGAATTTTGCTGATGTAAACCACAACAAAAATTTCAATCCAGTTGCAATGAATGTGATTGAGGAAATATTGGAAGGATGCTGGTGTACTGCATAAACCAAACAGTATTACCTGATACTAGAATAATGTGAATTTAATACCAAAAACCGTCTTCCCTTCCTTTCCTAATTATTAGTAAGTGATAAGCTCAATGAAGATCAGTCTTGGTAAGGCCTTGGCTTTCTTTATTCTTTATTTGATCGAACATTACAGATATTAATAGGAGAGTATATGGATTCTTAATAGTGATGTGGTTCAGTGCTCTATGATAAATACAGATGCATAACTTTCCACTTTTTATAAGCATAAAGAACAAAGAAGATGCTGTTTGGAGATTGAAAAGGTCTAATAAATCCACTTGCCAGATATTTTTCTAAATATTGGTGCAAATATTCTGTCTCTATTTAGTAAGAGCATAAATTCTGCTGCGTGGTACAGGACTACACGGTTCTAGATCAATGCAACAATCGTAGGATGATATGACGGCAAAGTTTCTGTTTTCTTCTTCCCAAAGACGATCATGATATTCAACTGTTATTTTGACAATTCAACATAGGTTGACAATTCATTATCCCATTGTTTCACAATAGCAAGTTTCTCATTCTCCTCTTTAGAACCAATGTTACAGCCAACGTTTGTTTAGCAGGACAAACCTGCTTCTCAAAGCTCATATTAACTCCCATGATATTTCTCTTCATTTCAGAACACAGCCAATACCTGCCAGTTCTTAACCAGTGCTAGGAAGGAGTCCAAGATGTAGCTAAATCCTAAAGTGTGACAGTCGGCTTCAACAAATAAATCCCCAAGAGCCTATAATGTAGCTAATATTAGTGATCAGGAGTTCATGCAAGATCAACGAGGATCTCTGTCTTATTTCCATTTAGTTTAAAAAAAAATCTCCATCACCCACTTATGAATGGAGAAAAGGCACTCTTTAGGATATGTGGTCATACCCCAGTAGCTACTATATCTCATCCGAATACCTGAGTGCCATAGAGCCAAAGGTCCAGATCACTTCTTCCACTGATTGAACATCGATGTTAAACAGAATAGGGGACTGTGATAACCTCTGTGTTACCACAATGGTATCTCAGCAGAACGGTTTGGTGATACGGCCACTCAGAAAGGATATGAACCACTGAAGGGCAGAGTCAGTTAATTAGACTCTACTAACACATATCAATCAGAATGGTAAAGTCAACTGTGCCAAATGACGCGATCCAAAATCAGCAGGCTCTTGGATCTCTAGTTGATCCATGGAATCCATGCTCTCTAGTAGATCCTCAAAAGTGGACACAAAAACTGCCCGAAAGACTGTCTGGGTTCAGGAAAGACAGTTATCTGACTTGGAAGAGAAAACTTTCCAATAGCCTTTAGGTTGTTCTAAGTTGGTTTGTCAAAGATATGCACTACTGAAAGCCTAATTTCTATGTCTCAGCCTAAACCAGCCCTTTGTTTGCAAAGGATTTTTTCTGTATCTGGGTGCTGCATGAGAACTGGTAATATTTACTCTGCATTTGGGTACCCTTGTTCAATTGCACATCTAGGTGAACTTTTCTGTGGCTTATTTCCCCCCTCTGGGTACTACTAGTAATCTGTTTTATTGTACAAACGAATATTGATTGCCACAACATTTAAATCAACTTTAAAACAGCTTTTGCATCAACATCCTCTTGAGAGGAGGGTAAGAAAAACAAAACTGCAAAAGATAAAGACTTTGATAAAATTACATTGTTTACTAAGTACAAGTAGATCAATACAATGATTACTATAGTCTTGGTGTATCAGCGCCAGTCTTTTTGAGATGTGGGATATCGAACAGCAAAAGGCACCTATTACCTACCAAAAGAGTCCCACAGAAGTATTGCAAACATAAGTGCATGCATGGTCCTACCAGCACCCTAACCCTGGTTTCACATTAATACAAATTAGGTTCCCTCAATTATAGTTAGTTTTTAGCTAAGAGAACCAGAAACAACATGGTACCTACTCTTATTTCCCCAATTTCCTTTTCTTTACATGTGTAAGGAATCTCATTCTTTGATACCATTATGAGGTATTGGGTGTCCAGGTATCAGAACTGCAAGGGCTCAGTCTAAAAAGCTTCCAGACTGGGAAGTACACCTGAGAAAATCTGAAGAAGAGAGGCCTGGAACCAGAAGGTATACCGGCCTTTGATTAAAAAGAAGCAGTTCAGTTCTCCTAAAAAGAAGCTCATAACATTCACACTACAATAGCAAGAGATATTGGATAGAAGTCCTGCATGGTTTTGTAAAGCTGTGCTCCTCTGTCCCTTTTGTCTTTGTTTTCTGATCTAATTTGTTTTCTCCCTAAAGTATCAGCCAAATTGCCAGCTCCCTGGAGGTGCTAACAGTTTTAAAAGAAGCAACATTACTGCAATGCTTAGCTCTGTGGAGAGAAGGTACCCCCAAACTGTTCCCCAGCCACCGTGCTCATGGTAACTATCCGCTCTAGCGAAGCTATGAAGTGACTGAAACTAGTGACTGGTGATGGAGAAAGAAAATCCTTGTACAGGAGTAAAGGCTATTACTTACACATTTGTTGAGGAGGCCAGCTATGGGGGACAGATGTACGCAGGCACCCATGACTCCAGAGTCAACACTTACAAGTAGGGAAGAAATGTGGTCTAGCAGCTAGGACTTCCAACTTTGGAACCTGGAGTCCCAGGTTTGAATCCCAGATTCAGCGCTTGTCTCAGCATTGTATGATTCTGGGCAGATAACGTAATCTTCCTGTGCTAAGAAAAATGTGAAATGCACTATGTGAATTGTATTTGTGAAATCTCCACTTGTTGTACACAATCTTTTCCCATTACCCCAAGTAATGTACTAAACTCTATTGCTTTTATGCTAGGGTTGCGCTATATAAAAACCAATGCATACACATAGTCCTCTCACTCAAACCTTTCTAAAAAAATCAATACGAAGTCCTGCAGGGTCTTCCCTCTCCCTGCTTCTCTCTAATATTTACATGCTACCACCTTTGGCTCAAGCATTAGATTAAAAGTAGGTAAAATTTTAGATGCATGCGGATGATACCAAAATACATATCCATTTAGATTAATGAACTGAGATAAATTCTACCATTGTGAAATGCACAGACCTTGTCTCCTATTTGATGAAAGAAAGTTACCCATGTTTGAATGACTCACAACAGAACCCTAATTTATAAGGAGGGAGAGCTAAAAGTGAGTTTCTTTCAACTGGCCTCTCAATCTAGCCAACTCTCCTTCTCTTGTCATCCCAGCATGTCCGAAACTTGGGGATAACTTTATATTTGTACTTCTAACTTCATCAAGCAAATCAATATGGTATTCAAGAGAATTAATTTCCAACTCTGCTTCCTTTGGAAACTCTTTCTACTGCTTCTTGGATCAAGCTGACACATGCATTGCTCATGGCCTGACTTGACTACTATAATATAGTCTATGCTGGCTTCACATATAAATTAATTGTGAGATTGATAACAGTGCAAAATAAGGCAACTAGAATGTGTCTGCACTCACGGAAATGGGACCATATGAAGATCTTCACTGGCCCCTGGTTGAATTCAGAGTCACTGTTCATTATACACAAAACATAAATGGACAAAGGCCTAGTTACCTTCAGAAACTTGAACACCACTATATCCCAACCAGGAAACTATGAATCTCCTTGGCACGTGTTCCTCCTGGGGTCCTTAGTATCAAACGTGGTGGAGATGTCCAGGTATATTGATAGTGTGCTGGCAGAGTACTGCCTGCTCCAGGATAACCTCTCCAGTCTCCAATAGGTCTTTATCGTTCCTTTGTTGTCTGTTGAAATCCATTCGGAGAGGATGTAGTACTAATAATCCAGGTGGGTTTGGTACTTCCTGTCACACTCTTCTCGGGGAACTTACTCATCTCATGGAAGCCTGTTCTTAGTCTCATGTTTCATGGTCTCTTAGATCCAAGTTAATTTTTTCTGGAGGACATTGGTGTTAACTATCCTAAACCACCTATGGCATAACAATCATGCACAGATTTGTTTATTAAGGCAAGATACACAAATAGCCAGTTCTGTACTTAATCATGCCAAAACCTTATTGGGTAACAGGGTCTGCTTAGGACATATTAGAATTGGACTTTTAGAGGTGGAAATATGCTTTTTCTAGAGGAGTGGGCCTTTAAATATTTTTGCGTAAAAGCCTGAATTACTCACCCATTATATGCAACTGTTTGTTTTATTCCTTTAATATCATACTGTGTACAATTTAGGGCAAGAAAATTCTGCAAAGGTGTTTGTTTGCAGATTGCTATTTTACTTGAGAAGTTGACCTGCATTATATCGAGGGTACTACTGAAGCTGATTGATTTTGACTACTGTACGGTCTTATCTACGATACATGTGCTTACATTGATAGTGGGTGCTGATGATCATCACTCTTCCTTTGCTGGACAATCACACTGGTGTCCTCGCTTCTGTGGGTTTCATTGCACACATGTGTTTGACCACTGTCTTCTCCATCAGTCTAATTCTCAGCTCGAATACTATGGGTAGGCAGGGCTATTCTTGACCGTGATAGCAACAGCCTTTAATTGCTACTAAAATTACCACTTTCAGCAGGAGACATTGCCTGGTATCTTGGAGACCCAGCCTGATGTGGGGAAAGAGAAAGTTTGGGGCATCCATAATGCCTCCCAAATGCTGGGCAAAGTGAGTTCTACCAGTGCTCTACTGGAGCTGTTATCTCAGTGCAAACACCAGTTCATTGCCTATGCTACTGCCCAACCTAGCAGCAAAGGGTCATTTTTTATAATCACTCTCTGCAAGATTATGTTGCAATGGTGGACAAACATGCTACGGCACTGGCCATGTGTTGTTTAAGACAATTTGATTTCCGGCATTAAACAACACCATAATCCACTTCCATCATATCATGTCTTACCCCAATCACGTTACGCTTATTTATAAGCGTAAGCAGAGATGTTTGGCGCTACAGCACAATATCACAACTACCGGAGATTAATCACATTGGTGCAGGAGAGGGCCCACCCGGCATACCCCTTTCCCCTCAAACTTAACAGATACTCGTGGTGCAAGTGTAATAAGTTGGGCAGATAAGAATGTTCAGCCAACTCTATCACTGGGTATCAGTGACACAGAACAGGTTTCTGGACACCAGTCCCTAACATGGCGCTTAGTTTGTGGGACAAGAATATGCTACCGAAAAAAATAATGAAATGCTAAATTTGTCACACTTTCTATATATTGTAGCTTATTATACAATAAAATATTATATGGGAAATGTCAGAGAATAATCATTGTCATCAAGCTTCTAAAATGAGGGGTAATACTAAGCAATGCAAAGAAGCCTCCTAGCGTTGTCTATCTTATTCTAAATTGCTGAAAACTATAAAATAATTATCAATTAAAATTCTACGAAGAGAGTAGACAGTACTTATCAAAATGTATATTCAGGCCCAACTTACCTCTGTGCATTTCCCTTAGTAAAGAGGACAGTAGATGACTTGTTCAGAAACCCAGCAATTCGTATTCAGCACTTTCTTACGTCCCTGCTATCTGCCAAAAATGCTGTCTCGTCACAGAAATGTAAGGTGCTTATATATGGACATGCCTATGTTTAGATCTTGGGATCTCATTGCGCACTGCAAAGGTTTTTTTTTTAATAAATGTCTGCAATGAAACTAGACAGAACACTTGGAACACTATTAGTTTAAAAGCTGCATAAATGTTCTGAATGAAACCGCAAAGAAACCTTGGAAGCCTATTGGTTAAAGTATACATAATGTATCCAATGACATTGTAGAGAAACTTGGAACAAAAGGATTTATTCATTTTCAAACAGTGTGCTGTTCATCAAGGTCCTTCATCTGCAACTGGGACAAGAAAACATAAACACCCTGCTTGCCAAAGCTACAACTCTACACTGCGTACTCAAGGAACAAAAGCAATGCTAACTCATCTCAGCTTCATAGCACACCATTCATTCTAAACATAAGTGCATGTTCGTACCTTAAAAAGCAAGTGAACCTATAGCTAAATGAAGAAGGATTCTCAAAGTACATTTGCTGCTTATCAAAGGGATTCATCATGGAATATGAACGAACATATGCACTGAAAAGTCTATAAATATATAAAGTGATTTTCAGAGAGCGAAATTACTTGGACAGACACCAATAAACAAACAGAATCCATCCAGAAGAAGACGAGAAAAATACAGAAGAAGAACAAAAATAATTGGTCAAACAGCCAAGTTCTGAGGGATTTTCTGATCCTTAGAAAATTGTTCTCAACTTGCAGGGATAGGGACAAATAATCCCAGCAAAAGCAGCCACAAAAGAGAAAGCTCTGTCGCCACAACAGTTCTGAAATGGCATGCAGAAGAGTGCTTGATGAGTGGAGTATAACTACATTCAAACAGTGTACCACTTACATTTAATGGCAATAAACCCAGGGGACTTCTGATATATACCACGGACAACGGGAGGGAGGGCAGGACGTAAACAAGGCACGACAATGGGAGGGAGGGGGGAAGATGGAGAACACTGACAATGGGAGGGGGCGGGAACAAAGGGAACGCAGACAACGGGAGGGGGGCGGGAGGATGGAGAACACGGACACCGGGAGGGGGCGGGAACAAAGTAAAGCACACCAGGAAACTAAAATAATAGTACACATACTGTGTAACAACCAAGTAAAGGGACAGTAGCCATGGGAGGATACAAATGATGACATGGTCGTACTGAGGAGGGTCTAACAAGCCTATTAAGGAATCAGACACCAGCATTTACGAAGGGCAAAGACACAAGCCAATGAAAATGTGGGCGGGGCTTCTCCTCCGTACTCTACCTACAACAGATCGCCAGAGCAGTGCTTGCGCGCTGGCTCAGGCTCGACCTAACAAGATGAATGCAAGCCATCAAGTATGAAGCAAACGAATGAGAGTGACAATAAAGCCAACCAATGGTAAGCAGTGGGTGGGCTGCAAGCCCACTGCAAGTTCACAATAGGTCTTTCGCAATGAGACAGCTTCTGCTGTCTGGTAGGCGAGACATAAAAAACAAAATATCAAGCAATGTGCTCAAAGCCTAAAGCCTTCTTAAGCAAGAGACATTAGTACCACACTGCACACAGAAAATATGTAAGTATTTGACTTGTGGCTTCAGGTATGTAATTTAAAAATAAAATGCATCTTGATCTTACCGTTCGGAAAGCTGCTGCAACCAGATTTGATGGGAACAGGTTTCTGTTAAATAATAAAAATATATTTTATGAAGTATATCTATATTTATTTTAACTCATTAGACATTAAATTAAATATTTTACAAATACTTTAATTATTTGATTTGAATGAGAATGATACATGTGTGCTTTTATGTACACCCTTAACTAAATTATCTCTGATTTATTCAAAGATGATATATTTCTGCCACTTGGTAGTAGAGAAAACAAAACTACCAAGTTAATAACCCAGATGCCTGATTTCTGATGTTCCTAATTCAGTTAGAGCTGCACTTTTCATGTTAATAGTGAAACATGCACTAAAGCTGGTTGCTGTGCATGAAACACGTTTTCCCATACCATTAGGTTAAGCATTCACAGCTAAATTGTCAATCAAGTAATCCACTATGCCCACTATCCAATAACTTTTTGAATTCGTAGACTTGGTATAATTACATGAAATAGTTATAAAGCAATGTTTTCAAATATTGTCAACTTGAAAACTGAAAGCATATATTTTTCATTTTGATTTATATTTATTAAAGTTGTAAAAGAACCTGCAATTTTCAACTGAAATGCAATTCATTGTGAAGCAAAGATATACTCTTAACATTTTTGGTGTATTAGCTTAAATAGATATAAAGATGAGCAGGGAATATTTACATCACACTTGGAAAATAGACAGGCCCAGCCACACAATTGGGGTACCATTTTTATCGGGTGAATTGTAGGAATACTGGGTGGTAAACATTTTGTGCACCCTCCCAGGTTCCGAAATATTCCCTCACAGAAACAAGAGGAAAATATGTGATTTTAGTCAAAGTTTGAGGTTTACAGGGCATTCTGCATAGGTAAACATAGTGGAATCCACGCATGCCACACCGCCCTGGACTCCCCTGGATGTCTACTTTTCAGAAATGTCTAAGTTTAGTAGGATTCCCTGGGTGGCAGTGTAGCCTGGGCTCCAATATCGCTGCTACCCACATCACTAAAATTGTTTGATTTTGATGGTGAAAATTTGAGGTCTCCACGTTTCTTTTAGGTAATTCCCTGTTGCAGGCCCTAGAGAGAAGTGTGGGAACACAGAATATTTCAACATTCATTTTTAGCAACTGAATTTCTCTCCATTTTTGGCTTCCAAATGTAAGCCAGTGAGCACAAAAGAACACATTTTGCAGAATGCCCTCTGAATCACATGATAGTATAGGGAAAATAAATTCAGAGTTGTACAATTCACCACTGTTCGTAAACAATACCTTGAATACATTTAAAAATGCATTCATTCATTAGATTTTACCATATGAATTAAAGCATAGTCAGTAACGAAAACCCATCATAACCTGCAGCTCACTTGTTTGCTCTGGTTATGGCATGTTATGGACAACAAACACTGTATATACCTGTGACCAGAAGGTTCTGAGACAGTATATTACATTTATAAATCGTCCATAGGGGGCCAAAAATGTTATCAGCTATTTCTATTTTTTCAACTTTTCCATTACTTTTTTATTTCAAGAATTAGATTATGTGGGTACACCAATAGTGATTTACACAAATAAACGCTTGCCGCATTCTGTATTTTTCTATAGTTTTCAGAAATGTGTCGCTCTAGAGTTCACCCATGGGTTTCACACCTGTTTCCCCCCACAATCTTCTAGTAGGTTGAAACCACAAAAACATATGAGAAATGGACGATCACTTAGAAAAATGCAAAGAAAATGTGGGATTTTATTTTACAATTCCAGTAGTTCTTGAAAGCTAGGAAAATTGAGATGTTAGCAGAGCAAACCTTTTGTTGATGCATTTTTTAGAGAACAAACACATACTTTCTTGCACAGCATGTTTTTACGATTTGCCCGAATCCCCAACATGCGGGGGGGAAAAGGGCACAATTTGGCGTGGATAGCTTTCCTGGAGAAGAGGTTTCGCACAGTTGAACAGAAAGTGCTTCAAATATCAAAAAAGGCCTCAGCACTAGGGTGGGAAAAGACCCAGTAGCTAAGGGGTTAGTAGTGTCAATGAACTGTCTTGTGAAGCAATTATAGATTCCAAACATGCTTCTCAGCTTTCTGTGAACAACTTGCTAAATTCTTATTGACAAAAATCAGGAATATCACAGACAGCAACCCTGAAGAATTAAGCGCTAATCCCTTTGCTCAACACTTGAAAATCGGGTCAATCTCTGCATTCTATTCCTAGCAGATTTCCATTCTTGCTAATAAATGTTTTATCCTATGCCATAGCTGACATTATGAACATATCAATCTGCATCCCAGTCCATCATTATTTTGCACGCCTTGCCACATCAGCAATTAAAGAACTAACCTATGGTTCACCTGAGTATTATATAGTAATGTCAATTCATATGTAGTATTTCTGTCCCAAACTAATAATAATACCATAACACCCACCAGTCAACAGCCAATTGTGAATTATCCTTCTAACACTCACATAATACATATCTGCTACATGGTATGCCCATCACCAGTACTGTACCAGCCAATAAACTAGCCATCACCAAAAGAACAGGCATGTAATAACTGTATAGATCTATCAAATACTGCTAGTCAATTAGAGCACTTTAATCTAGTGCACCAGTGCATGTCTCAAATTATGTTACACTATGTCCACTTCTTTGCAATTCACGACACTCAGATACTGGATGATAGTAAAAATAACCATACCAGCAAATAATTATTTTTCTCTTTCCAACCATGACAACTCAGGACCAAAACTATAACAAAATTTCTGGTTGGACAACCCAGTGCAATAACCAGCTAAGTAGACTATATTCATACGACATAACATAAATGGACCTGCAGAACTGCTAAAAGTTACCAGCTTACTGGACATAAACTACGTGTCCATCTCTTACACCTCATCATCCACCATGCTACGAAGCACTGCATCCAAGAACACGATGGTCATCACACACAACAGGTAAACCCTTCTCACACAACATCACAAAATAAGGACAACTTCTAACCACGCCCCCTACATGGTGTAGCTTGCTGCTCATGTAGGCCATCTCTTCAGTGCCCCACATAGGGGTAGTAAGGGCTATATAAATGCTGCAATACAATACAATATATTGTGGGTGAAGTTGCATTTTCAGAGTTAAATGTCGGCGAATTAGCAAATCTTTTCTTGAGCTAGTTAGTACAAGTTTTGGACTTTGAACACCCTGTTTATGGGAGGTTACTTTCCACTCTTTATGTTAACTTGGTATTCCAATCCATATGTTTCCTGATTATGAGACAGACTTTGTAGCTAATTGATGTGACACATACGTCCAGTTATTTACAAATCCCTGTCACATGGAGTATGTTGATCATTATTTAGATTAGATCCGTCTTGTCCTACATAGTAAACTTCTTGACTTAAAAATTCATACTTTTAAGAATGAATCAATTATTTGGCATAGTTTCAACTGTGTCTCGATGCCGCAAGGAGTGGTCATAGAGAGACGCTGGGAAACACTATGAATGTTAAGAAACCAATTCATGTTAAATCATAATAAATCAAGTTCCTAATTTTGGTTTACTTAGCACTGGGGAGCTAAACGGTTAAAACCAGAAATACAAATATACACGCTCTCCAAGGTAACATGCAAAAGTGGTTTAATGAAAGCTGTGTGTACATCCATCCTAAAACTATTAATTCATGCTGGAGAGAGAAGTGAAATTTTCCAGATCAGAATTTTCCAGTCACTCATCTGAGATGGAAGGTTAGTCTTTTCTCGCACTCCCTCTGGGGAGGAAATCATAATGGTTCAGCTCATTTGAGGTCTTCAAGGAGGGCTACATGGGAAGGCATGTGGACATTTTAAACCAGTAGTAAGTAAGGAGGTAAAGGGTGAGCACATATCATCCTTATTGATCGATTCCATCTGGGGCAAATCCCTGATGAGTCACTAGTGATCAATGCAAGTGCTTGCCAGTGGCAATAAAATAAAGTGACATTTCTGCCCTTCCACCAAGGAAGTAATTGGCCTCTATTGGTCAGGATTTAAATGCCCTGTTGCTGTCGGTTCTAAACTCTCTTTGTAAGCCTGTGTTCCTTACAGTGTCAATGTATTTCTAGAACGGTTAAGGGGGAATATGAGGGAATTATTGGTACCAAATGCCATCCATCTAAATTGTTTTCAGACAGTTATGGCTGATTTTCTTACCTTTTAAGGAGCATATAAACACGATCATAGTAATTTATATGTAACTCGGCGTGTATATATATATATACATATATATATATATTATCCATCAAAGTGCCCAAAGCTTCAGGAAGGCACTCGGCTGCAAGTCGACCATCCGGACTTCCTTTCTGACTCTCCTTGGCAACCACAAGTTGGTTTGGCTGCCTGACGCGTTTGGATGCCCAAGGCATCTTAATCATAGGCTTTTATTCACAAAATTCAACAGCGAGGCTCTCGTTTATTTTCATGGCTGCATGCTTAATTAGTCAATTACCCTCAGAGGGTTTCCGCTTAGTGCATCCTTTTATTGCATGCTGGGATATACAGTCCAAATGCCGAGCAATTTTTTCTATCCTTAGTGGATTGCGGTTAGTATTTGCATTTTTTTTTTTTAAACTTCTTTCCCACTCAGGGCAAGAAAAAGAAGTTAATAAGAATGAAGTGTGAGGAACCTACTAAAGGTGATATATTCATTATGGCAGACAAGAGACTATCTCTCCCACAATGCACCGTAATTTCAAAAGAACCTACTATAGGCGGTGACATTAATGAACTGAAATAAAAGAAGGCCAGAATTTTCCTCTGCGTTCATTATTACTGTTGACCTCTGATGAAAGGCAGGAGCCTTGAAACGCGTCAGGTCTGAACAACCGAGGAGCAAGTGTGCGAGTCTGTGCCAGAGAAAACCGTATGGTGCAGTCCATCGAGAGTGCGCTTTTCATAAGCTTGGGCAGTTGGTTTGAACATTTTCTACGCTGTAGCCTTGCCGTGGAAAAGCAGCAACATCCATTAATTGCAGAGGAGGCCGCAGGTGGGAACTGGTCCGGACCTGATATGCGGCTCGGAGGATTGAGGCTTAATCGACTCTCACCTTGCTCCAGGGCCCACTCAGGGCAAGAAAAAGAAGTTAATAAGAATGAAGTGTGAGGAACCTACTAAAGGTGATATATTCATAATGGCAGACAAGAGACTATCTCTCCCACAATGCACCGTAATTTCAAAAGAACCTACTATAGGCGGTGACATTAATGAACTGAAATAAAAGAAGGCCAGAATTTTCCTCTGCGTTCATTATTACTGTTGACCTCTGATGAAAGGCAGGAGCCTTGAAACGCGTCAGGTCTGAACAACCGAGGAGCAAGTGTGCGAGTCTGTGCCAGAGAAAACCGTATGCTGCAGTCCATCGAGAGGTCGCTTTTCATAAGCTTGGGCAGTTGGTTTGAACATATATATATATATATATATATATATATATATATATGTATTAATATATATATATATATATATACATATATATATATATATACATATACACACACACAAACCAAAAGTTAAACCTTTGCTATAGTTAGGAACACTTTATTTATTCTTTCTATGCAAACCAAACTTAAAATACACAAACATTACAAAGTCTTAAGTTATAGTTATACCTTAATGTATAATTTACCACCACCTTTAAATTAATATAACTTTATTTATTCTTTAGCTGCAAACAAAAGTTAAAGTGCACAAACATTTACATTTCTAAACGTATGCCTTTCATTTATAATTTACACAACACCTTCAAATTATTATAGCTCGCACACCTCCTTACTCAGTGTAATCAACTCGGTAGCCACACTACATTAATTATAACACGCCACTCTCCTATGAACTATGTTCTCACAAAAGATTTGATTTGTAATGACTTAACTGTTCTTGTAAATACTATTATTTTACATGGAATAAGTGAGATAATATAAAACGGTATAAGCAGTGCATGGAGAAGGCACATGCTATAGTTAACGTAGTATGGCTACCATGTTGAATACTCTGTGCATGGAGGTCAGCGAGCTATAAAAATTTGAAGGAGTTGCGTAAATTATAAAAGAAAGGTATAAATATAAGTTTACAAATTTAAGTGCTTGTGTACTTTAACTTTTGTTTGTAGCCAAAGAATAAATAAAGCTATATTAATTTAAAGGTGGTGCGTAAATTATAAATTTAAGGTATAACTATCACTGAAGAATTTCTAATGTTTGTGTATTTTAAGTTTGATTTGTATAAAAAGAACAAATAAAGTTTTCCTAACTATAACAAAGGTTTAACCTTTGTTTTTTTCTTTAAATTCCAATGATTTTTTTATCTTTAATAACATTTCTTTTGAAATCATAGAGTTTACTGTCCTGGCACAGTAGATTAGAGGAGTGAGTTGTAAAGTGTACTGCCGCACAGTGGAATGGCATACAGTAGAATAGCCTACAGTAGAGTGGTGTAGAGTGGAGTGGCGTAGAGTGGAGTGTTGTACAGTGGAGTGAGATAGAGTGGAGTGGTGTACAGTGGAGTGGCATAGAGTGGAGTAGCGTAGAATGAAGTGATGTAGAGTGGCGTGCGTACAGTGGAATTGCATACAGTAGAACAGCATACAGTGGAGTGGAGTGGGGTAGAGTAGAGTGGAATAGCGTAGAGTGGAGTACCATAGAGCGCAGTGGCGTAGAGTGGAGCGGTATACAGTGGAGTGAAGTACATTGTAGTGGCATACAGTACAATAGCGTGGAGTGGAAAGTTGTAGCGTGGAATAGCATATAGTGGAGTGGCGTACAGTGGAATGGCATAGATTGGAATAGCCTAGAGTGGAATAGAGAGACTGGAGCTGCATACAGTAGAATAGCACAGACTGGAGTAGCGTAGGGGGGACTAGCAGAGAGTGTAGAGGCATAGAGTGAAGTGGCGTAGAATAGAGTGGCATAGAGTGGAATGGCGTAGAGTGCAGTGGCATAGAGTAGAGTGGCGTATAGTGGAAGGGCATAGAATGGAACAGCATAGAGTGAAGTGCTGTAAAGAGGAGCTGCGTACAATGAAATAGTGTAGAGTGGATTGGCATGCAGTGCTGTGGCATACAGTGAAGTGGCATACAGTGGAATAGCGTAGAGTGGAGTGACAGAGTGGAATGGCATAGAGTGGAGTGTTCTAGAGTTGACTGGAGTAGATTGGAGTGGCATAGAGTGGAGTGGCATACACTGGAGTGGGATACAGTGGAACATGTACACTGGAGTGGGGTAGAGTGGAGTGGCGTAGAGTGGAATAGTCTAGAGTGGAGTGGGGTAAGGTGGAGTGGCATAGAGTGAAATGGCATACAGTGGAGTGTTCTAGCGTTGAATGGCGCAGAGTGGAGTGAGGTACAGTGTAGTGTCGTACATTGGAATAGGGTAGAGTGGAGTGTCGAACACTGGAGTGGCATATAGTGGAATAGCATAGAGTGGAGTGGCATACAGCAGAGTAGCACACAATAGAGTGGCATAGAGTGGAGTGAAGTACAGTGGAATAGCGTAGAGTGGAGGGTTGTAGAGTGGAGTACATAGAGTGGAGTATTATAGAGCAGAGCGGGGTAGAGTGCAGTGGGGTAGACTGTAGTGGCATACAGCGTTAATAGCGTATTGGTGAGTGGCGTAGAGTGGAGTGGCATAAAGTGGAATAGCGTAGAGTGTACTGACATAGAGTGGAGAGACTTACAGTGGAGTAGCAAAGAGTGGAGTGGTGTAGAGTGGCATAGCATTGAGTGTTACTGGCGTACAGTGTAGTGACATAGAATGGAGTAGCATATAGTGAAATAGCATACAGTAGAGTGGCGTACACTGGAATAGGGTAGAGTGTACTAGGGTAGAGTGGAGTACAGTGGAGTGGTATAGAATGAGTGATGTACAGTGTAATACCGTACAGTGGATTGTCGTGAAGTGTTGGGGTAGAGTGGAGTGGCGTACTGTGGAATAGCATATATTAAAGCGATGTACACTGCAGTGGCATAGCGTGGAGTGGCATAGTTATGCCCAGCATAGTGTGTAGTATCGTACAATGGAGTTGGGTACAGTGAATAGTGCGGGGTGTATTGACGTATAGTTTAGTAGTGTACAGTGGAGTGGCATAGAATGGAGTTTCATAAAGTTGAGCAGCATACACTGGAATAGCGAACAGTGGAGGGGTGTACAGTGCAGTGGCGTACACTGAAGTGTGTTAGAGTGGAGTGGCATACATTGGAATGGCGTAGAGTAGAGTGGCGTACAGTGGAGTGGCACAGATTGGAGTGGCGTATAATGGAGTGTTGTAGAGTGGGTGTCAGGAGCTCCCCGTCCTGTCTGGTATGTCGGCACCCTCAGGGGTCCCTGCTTGCTCACATTTATGTCCACTAAGTTGTTTGATTTTTTCCTTTTCTTGCCACAGCCAATGTTTGTTTCTTTTTATTGTGTTTGTTAGTGCCAGTGCTTGTTTTGCCAATGCTTGTTTTTTTTGTTTTGGTGCTAGCAATAGTGTCACATTATTGGACATGTGTACCTGCCATGCTTATGTGTGTGGCTGAGGCACCTGGCATGCTTATAGGCGTGGCTAGCCATGTGTGGTTAACTGCCACTGAACTGCCTATAAAAGCCCAAGCCTCGCACCTGTCAGTGCTTGACTTAATCTCCTGGTTCCCGCTTCAGCTGGAGACTGCTTCTATCACCGCTTCAGGATTTCCTCCTTCACCATTGGACAGAAGCACGCGCCGGTCCAGGACTGCAGCAAGCATCGGACAGCTAAGTGCAGTGCGCTTTAAGGCTGCGTGTGAAGTGAAAGAATGTGTGACTTTGACATCTTCTGTTGGTATCGGAAGGCTCGTCTTTGCATATTTGCCATGTGAATTGGCTATCTGGTATTTGGCACAAGTGACTTTTGATTCAAGACTATGGCATTTACAGATTTGTTTTGTGTTTGAAATCATTTCATATTTGTATTACGCTTGGAGTCATTTTAGGTTTGAACTTATTTCATATTTGTATCCAGCCAAGCGCTTGGGGTCATTTTATGTTAAAACTCCTTTCCAACTTCTGAGAGTTTTGTTTCTACACTATTTGCATAGAACTTTGATATTAAGACGAATATTGTGAACTTGATACCGCGACTTGCGCATGGAAGCATCCTGTTACCCCTCTGATCATCATCTTGTATGGACACTGACTTATGTAGCCCTTTGGGCCTGTTCCTAGATGTGAATATTTGTTTATGGGTGTTTTGTGCAAATGAAACGATGTGTCTAGGTGCCATTCGTTTACCCGGCTGTTGATGACACATAATCATAACCAGTGACTCCTTTTTGGCAGCATTATTCTTAAGAGAACTATTATTTGGATTGTATTCTCCTGCAACCTACAGACAAAGGCTAAGAGAGTATCTCAACTCCTCTTGAGAACCAGGTGATTAACATAACTCGCCTATAATGAATGTTCTGTGTTGAGTGCGCCTGGGTGGCCCGGAAGTGTCTCTGTATTCATCTGTTGCATTTCTTATTTTATAGAGAAACGCAAGTCCTCAAAAACGCGACCCTACTCTGCAAACAGATCCCCTCGAGGGTGCCGGGCTAGAGCAGGCTTTGTGGAGTAGCTGTGTTCTCTCTCTTTTTCTCGTCCCATTCCCCTTCCTTTTTGGGACACCTACCGGGACTCCTGTAGTGAGTTCAGTAGTACCGAGAGGTGTTCTAGGAGGAGAGAGGACAGTTCATCGCTCCTGCAGACAACCTGAACTTCAGGTGAGTGGCTGTGCCACAGTCTTACAGTGGGCTGGTGTACAGTGGAATATGGTACAGTGTAGTGGCATACATTGGAATAACTTTGAGTGGAGTGGCGTATACTGGAGTGGTATACAGTGGAATAGCGTACACTAGAATGGGGAAGAGTGGAGTGGCGTAGTGTGTAATACTGCAGAGTGGAGTGCTGTACAGTGCAGTAGCGTAGAGTAGAGTGGCATATAGTGGAGTGAGGCACAGTGTAGTGGCATACAGTGGAATAGCGTAGATGGGAGTGGCTTACAATGTAGTGACGTACAGTGCAATACTGTTGAGTGGAGTGTTGTAGAGTGGAGAGGGGTAGAGTGCAGTGGGGTAGACTGTAGTAGCATACAGCATAATAGTGTACTGTGAAGTGGCGTAGAGTGGAGTGTTGCAGAGTGGAGTGGTGTACAGTGGAATAGCGTAGATTATAGTGGTGTAGAGTGGAGTGGCATACAGTGGAGTAGAGTGGAATAACGTTGAGTGCTACTGGCATACAGTGTAGTGACAGAGTGGAGTGGCACATAGTAGAATAGCGTATAGTAGAATGAAGTGTTGTACAGTGGATTAGTGTAGAGTGTAGTAGGGTAGAGGGGATTGGCATACAGTAGAGTGTAGTGTCATAGAATGGAGTGATGTACAATGTAATTGCGTACAGCGGATTTTTGTACAGTAGAGTGGTGTATAGCGGAGTGGTGTACAGTGGGGTGGCGTACAATGGAGTGGCATATAGTGCAGTGGCGTACAAAGGAACAGCATACAGTGCAGTGATGTACACTGAAGTGGCATACAGTGGAGTGGCATAGAATGGAATAGCATAGAGTGTAGTGTCATTGAGTGGAGTTGCTTACAGTGGAACAGCGCACAGTGGAGTAGCATAGAGTGGAAGGACGTACAGTGTATGGGCCTACACTGGAGTGTCATACAATGGACTGGCGTACAGTGTAATAGCATACAATGTAGTGGTGTAGAGTAGCATACAGTGGATTAACGCAGCGTGGAGTGGAGTGGCGTACAGGGGAGTGTGGAAACTGAAACAGATGTTGCATGAAAGTGTGTTAACAGATGTAGAAGTAATGTGGCAGGAAAATTGATTATTTGGTGTAAATGTTAATTTCTGATAGTATGAGTGAAAAGTAGTGTTAAAATTATAATTTTTTAAATAGTTATATATTGTGCCGCGGTATACCACGTTAAGTTTGCATACCATGGTACATGCGCATGATAAGGCAGGATGGGATTGGCTAGTGGATGTGTTTACCAAAAGGTAAGAGGCAGCCATGAGTAAATTTGAGTAAATTTTGTCTGCGTTCTGTGTCTCACTGTGTTCTGGGTTAGGGTCTTAGATCTAGGTAAGCAGTAAATTTCAATGTTGTTCCCTCCCTAATACCACTTTATTAAAGTGTTAATAGGTAGAAAAATCTATTTATAATTTCCTATATTTTGTTATAGCAGAAGAATTGCGCCCTTTTTAAAAAAGAATTTAAGGAGTGCTGTAATTTGTAGGTATTATTGCGGTACTGCGTAGATATTTTACTCAAGATTTAAATATGTTAAAAATGGAAAATAGCGCAACCTATATGTTGGGTGCGTCCCCCTGGGCACTATCTATACCCTGCTCGGGGTTAATTAATTAAACAATTTTTGTTGAAACAGATTTTTAGTCCACAGCTTGTATTGATTATTTGAATTTATTTTGTTATCCACACTCCATGAATTTAAATTCTTCAATCCGTGATTTTTCTATGTGTGTTTACACAGAATCATCCATGATGCATTCCATAACAAGTTTTTGGTTCAGTATAAGTTCCAATGCATTTCGGGCAAATTGCCCTTCATCAGGGAACAACTCTGTAACGTAAAAAAGGGTGAAAATACAATGAGGAAACCTGCCGGAGTTTTATGTATGTATGTGCAGTTAGTTTAAAAGGAAGGGTGGAGAGTGCCGTGCTTCTATCTAAATATTCTACATGAACCTGTAAAGCCTGTTAAGTTCGTGAGACTTTCAATTATTAACATGTTATTTTAGTAAGCCACAGGTGAAAAAACGATGTAAGTGCTAATAACCATGCTGGTATACAGTGATGGTGAATCTCTATAATTCAGCGATACCGTGTAGGAAACGCGTTAACCTCGCTCATGCTTGCAAGCGTGAGGGGTGAAATATTCGAGACTTCTGTTTATGGCGATCACGTGTTAAGTGCAGTAAAACAGTGTTTGAAAAACCCACGGAAGCTCTTTTTAGTAAACGGTGTTTGAAAACCCAAAAGGGACTCTAGTTAGTAAAACGACGGTATCCGTGTTTGTTCGGACGGTTTAGCAAGAAAATTACGAGTGCAGCGTTCTTAAAAAGATAGAGGAAAATTGTCAAACCTAATACTTACCTATATCTAAGGGAGAAACGCAGAGCAAAGGCAAAGTGCACCTAAAAACAACCTGGCTTCCTTTAACGTTTGTAAAGACAGTCATTAGCAATCACATAATGACTTGTCATCGCTATGTACCACGGTACTTCCGCAAAATAATGTCTAATTTTGGAACAATACCACAGCCATAGATATCACTAAGTTAAAATGCCTTATAACTAAGGCTCCCGGTTTTCCGTTTAAACGGATTTTTACATATAAATACAGACGGAAAACATTTTGGTTTTTCTCTGTATTTATATATAAAAACGGGAAAATACCTATAAATCAAATGCTCCTCCTGCCTCTGTGCTCCTCTGTAAAATCCGAGTCAGAGGTGCACAGGGGCGGCCAAAAGAAACGGGAAACTGCTGGCCCAAAACTGCTCCAGAGACGGGGGAACTGGGAGCACTGTGTCTGCAGAGACACTCCAGCACCTCTCACAGCGGTAGTTTTCGCAAGATAATTGCTGGAGCAGTGCAAGCAGCCGATGTCCATTAAGAGGTGTGAAAACACCCCAGGACATTGGCTGCTGCTCCAGCAACCTTTTGTTTCTTGTTGTGTGGGAGGGTGAAGGAGGTTGATGTGGCAGAGCAGGGGGGAGCGGGGCAGAAATGCCTCCAACAACTATTAGCATGAAGCCTGGCTGCATCTCTCCGTGACTATGCACGCTGTTGGGCAGTGAGGCTGAGTGAGAGGTGAGCAAGTCAGTTAGCATGACTTCATTTTTCTATTTAATGTTTATTTAAGTGCTACTTAAATAAAAATAAAAACAAGAAGAGAAATGACTTGCACCACCTGTGCTCTACATTTTCTCCATAGTGTCCATAACAAAGCACTATTCTGTACAGATGAAGATGCAGGATTCTTTCGATATTTGGGCGATTTACAATGCCTCGTGGGGTAGGTCGTCTTCTAGTGCACACTAAGAATGATCTGATATTCTAAGAGCAGACACTCTCTGAGATGGCTGATTAAATGTGAGTAAAAGAGTTAGTAATGCATTGACATTTTGCAAGACAGCTGCGCAAATGAGACCTAATCAAAATCACTAATTCACGCATCTTTTCTTAGAGGACAGGGAAGAAATTTGCTCCCAATATGTAAAGTGCACTTAGCATAGGCTCCAATTTAAAAAAAAACAGCTATAACAAACTAGTGCAAGTGTGCCTGTCAATTTAAATAAATGTGGAAAGATACTAGCTTTAGCGTTTTTTTTTCTTGCGTCAAAAATAAATGTGGATAAATACAGATAAAACGACCAAAAAATAAATATGGATAAATACAGACGGAAATGTGAAAAAAATAAATACCATAAAACCGGGAGCCCTACTTATAACTTAAAAAATACTTACCCTACTTTCCTGTAGTACCCAAAAGGATCATCTGTGCACCATAATGTCTAATCCTGTCAAATTTAATGTGAACCCATTCTGCCATTTTCACGCTACTCTAGATACAAAAGTCTATGGAAAATGCATTGGTGAAAAAATAAGTTTTGAGACCCCCCCCTTTTTTTTGCACCCCCTGGACCAATCACTGCAAAACTTTGCATTTTCCGCCAATGTATAAGTAAGAATAAGTCTGCAACATTTCATGGAGATTTGTCAAATGGGCGCAAAGTTATTAATGATATATATATATATATATATAAATAACCTACTGGCACTTTCCAGTAGGTAGTTGTAGTTAAGTTGTAGTTATAGTTAGGACCATGTTTCCATAGGAAAAGCGTTTTTTTGACTTGCCTATACCTTTGGTGCCATTTGATGAATCTTCACAAAATTTCCCCCCAAAAAGTGTGCTGATGATTCTTGTTGCGCATGGAACGTTTCGGGGTTATCCGTCGCGCGGGGCCGAGAAAAGGGGGGATAAAAAAAGGTGCATTTTCCCATGTTAATTAGCATAGGACTTGTCAACATGCTTACAGCCCATATCTCTAGATGGAATTAAACCAAATTTGGCAGTAAGGCAGATTTGGTTACGCAGATTCCGCTTTTTCTTATTTGGTGTAAATGCATTCAGTAGTTGTTGGGAAATTTAAGAGAATACAGTTAGTGATATCAGTCGCCGTGGATATTTTGTGATGATTTTGCGATGAATCACGAAAGCAAACGCCAATAGGAAAGCTGTGATTGGCTGACCGCAACACGAGCATATAGTTGCGGCTGCCATTTTATTAACCTGTACATGGTCCCCGGGGCTGAAATAAAAAAAAAAAAATTGTAATTAGGGTCAGGGTAGACGTACCCTGGCCCTATGTCTGATATATAGGGGTCTTTGAGGGACCCTTAATAGGATAAAAATATAAAGAAAATGATTTTTAAAATGAAGCATGATATTCGCAAATACGTCGTGACTGGTTGCGCAGCCCCCGTGTAATGTTGCGACGAATTCGCGAATATCGGGGATAAATGGAAAAAATAAATATATTGTACATGTACACTCATTCATCCACTCACAGACCCACTCAGACAGTCATGAACACGCTCACAGGCCCACTCAGAGACTCAGACATCCACTCTCAGACCTTTTGAGACACTGACACACACCCACTCACAAACTGACTCAGAGTCTGAGACAGTCACTCCCAGGCCCACTCAAATACTGACGCTCCCACTCACTAACCCACTCAGAGACTGAGACACCCACTCGCAGACAACCTCAGGCACTGGTGCACCCAATCACAGATGCACTCAGAGTCTCAGACACCCACTCACAGACCCACTCAGACACTGACACAGCCACTCACAGGTCCAATTAGGCAGTGACGCACCCAGTCACAGACGTGCTTAGACACTGATGCACTGATTTGCGGTCCCATTCAGACATTGATGCACCCATTCACAAACCCACTCAGACACTGACCCACTCAGACACTGATGCACCCTCTCACAGACCCACTGAGGCACCCACACACTGACCCACTCAGGTACTGATGCGCCCACTCACAGACCGACTCAGAGACTCAGACACCCAATCACAGGCCCACTAAGACACTGATGCACCCACTCACAGGTCCCACTCAGAGACTCATGCACATACCCAGAGACTCATGCACCCACTCACAGACCCACTTAGATATTCACGCACTCACTCACAGACCCACTTAGACACACACGCATTCACTCAAGACCCACTCAGAGACTCACACACCCACTCACAGAACCACTCGGACACTCTTGCACCCACTTATACACTCATACATCCACTCACAGACCCACTCAGACATTCATGTGCTCACTCACACACCCAGTGAGACAGTTATGCAGGCACTCCCAGACCCACTCAGACACACACACCCACTGAGACACTCACGCACTCAGTCACACACCCACTGAGACACTCTTGCACTCACTCACACACTTATTTTCAAAGGTTACAGTTAGGATTTTTTTTTTTTAAACCTTAGAAATTCACTGGGAAAAAAAGGTTAAAGGGACGCTATAGTTACGAAATGCTACAGGGATGTTATAGTTAGGCTCACATTTTACTCGTACAAAACCAGAGAAATTCAGCAGTTATAGTTAAGTGAGCGAGCTATAACTTACGTCCCCGCAATGCACTGCTTATGACCTCACATATTACATCATTCATGACATTGTCAGTGACATCACTGATGACATCATCCAGAGAACCACTCATACACCCACTCACACCCCTATGCAACCTCTCATACACTCACTCAAACACCCACGCAACCACTCACATACCCATTCACAGAAACATACAAGTACTCATACAACCACTCACTCCTCCACAGAGCCACACACACACCCACTAACTCACAGCCACTTATACAACCATTCACTCACCAATACAGCCAGCCACTCACCCATACAGCCACACACTCATCCATACAGCTACTCACACACTGACTTATTCACCTATACATCAACTCACACACCTACTCAATCACCCATGCAGCCTCTCAACACAGCCACTCACTCAACCATACAAGTACCACACACCCACACAACCACTTACATACCCATTCACACATCCATACAAACACTCCCAAATCCGCTCACTCACCCATTCACAGACACTCACTCTCCAATACAGCCACTCACACACCAACTCACTAACCAAACATCCACTCAAACAGCCACTCGCTTACCCACACAACAATTACACAACCAGCCACTAACTCATACAGCCATTCAGACACCTACTCACTCATCCATATAGTCACTCACACACCCACTCACCCACCCATACAGCCACTCACATAGTCACTCACTCACCCATACAACCACTGACAATCTACTGACGCACCCATAGAGCCACTCACACACCACTCATTCACCCATACAGCTACTCATTCACCCATACAGCTACTCACTCACCCACACAACTACTCACACACCCACTTATACACACATAAAGCCACTCACACACCATTCAGCCACTCACACACCCACAAAACCCCTCACACACCCAATCACACACTTATACAAACACTCAAACACCCACTCACATCAGCCCCATTTTCAAACAAAATAGGTATGGTCTTACCGTGACTGTAGACCCACTTCTATAAAAAAAATACATCATAAACAACAGAACTAAAGAGTGCAAACAAATATTACATCATGAAAAAAGTGTGATCATTTCAATCAAGGGACCTTAATATAATCAAATCAACAGCATTATTAATGCACCGATAGTTCCTAATCACAATTCATGCCAAATGGGATAATAGTACTGATACCAATAATCCAACGGGATTCAAGTCTTCTCAGTTTTAATGTTCTGTTGCCACCTCTGATGTACTTGGTGATGAGCTCTATCCCAACGTACCTCAGCCTGTTCCAATAACAGTTATGATGATCCCTAAATTGCTTAGCAGTGCTGTAATTGGGATCCTGTTGATTTATGGCTCTAGCATACTCTTGGATTCTCTTTTTAATAGCAAAGATGTTACTGCTGCTATATAGTTCTGAGGCATGGACACACAATACCATTCTGTCTGACGTGATGTACTTTTTTTTTTATTATTGCCATTTCAACAATATTACACAGCACAGGATACACAACTTAGACATATAGCATAAGGTTTTGCAATGATCCTTTTCATCCCAGCAATATTATCAACACAAAGAAAGCAAACAGCACATCTGTGTCTCTATAAAATAATTAAATAGGTCATTAAAGTCAGTGCAATATACCAACATACCCAAGAAACAATCAAACTTGTTATAAAAGAATGCCCCCTCCTGGTGCTCTGCTCATTGATGCCAATTTTATCCTCTCTGTCCGTCTGTATCTGCACAGTAGAGAGGAGTCCCAACAACAATTCTCATATTCTAATCCCGTCAACCAAGTTACAGCACTTCAGTTATTATGGTTGTGTGTCTTCAGATCCGAGTGGCCAGTTTCCCGCTATGTCGCATGCAGCAAGGGAGGCTGCAGCCCTTTCAGCACTCAGGTCGGAGATGATGGCCCCCCATGCAAGTAGGTCGTCCGACAATCTGCCATCTCATCATACTTTTTTCCTATGGGTTTCTTCTGCACCAGCCCATTCTGTTATATCTCTCATCCATTCGGTCGTCAAGGGGGGTCTAGGGCTCAACCACCTAATGGCAATACGTTGTTTGGCCAATGTCAACCCAAGAATAGCAAATTGTCTGCTCAGTTTCCTCTTTTTTTGGGCAGGGACTAGGCCAACCAGGCACTGCTTCTTCTCTCGAGGGATAGTCCAGTCAGTAGCCCTGTGCAGATGGCTCAATATCCCTGTCCAGTAGGGTAATATATGGGGACAGCCCCACAACGTGGAAAAGGTTTGCTGGGGTAAACCTGCATCGCAGACATCTAGAGTCCCTATCCGGGTGGTTAGCATGTAAGAGTTTGGGTGAGAGGTATGAAATGTGTATTATCTTGTATTGGATAAGTTTAAATATCAAGTTTACTGAGATCTCCCACATCCCTCCGTTTATTCTAATCTAGTCCATGAATGTGATAGGAAATTCACAGAATTAGCGCCAAGTGTCCTCAATTTTTAGGGGAGGGTGCAGCCTGTCCATTCGGAGGGCACGATATAGGTGCATGATGAGTCTCCAATCCCGCACCATCGTTAACAGGGTGCTGAGAGTCTGTGTGGATCTGGGGCCTCAGGAAATCTTGGCCACAATTCCTGCGCAGTGGCAGCTATCTTGGCATACTGGAGAAACTGCCCACAGCCAAGGTGAAAAGTGTTGATTGCGTTTTGTAAGGTGATAAATTTGCCCGACGGGTATAGAACATCTAAGGTGACACAGCCCCCCGCTCGCCAGCAGTCAATGGCCATGGATTGTGCTATTTGAGCAAACAGTGGAATATCACATATCTTAAGGTCCGGCGCGTATGGCGCTCTACGAAGCACCTCCCGCACTGCACGTTCCCAAAGCTTGCACACCAGTCTGATCACATGTAGAAAGGTCACAGACGCTCTGCTACCCTGCAGTAATAAGGTTACCAAATCACCGTCACCATATGTGCTTGTCAATATGGACTTCACCCAGATTGCTTTGTCATCAAACCAATGGACAGCATGCTGTAGGTGTGATGCCAATTAATAGAGTTTGAAGTCAGGTACTTCCATTTCACCTCTTTCCCATTCCAATTTGAGCATGTTCAAGCCTATTCTACGTCTCTTCCTCACCCATAGCAGGTCTATCAGAAGTCAGTCAATGTCTCGAAAGACTCTCCGGGGATTTCATGCATGGTGCCTTGTAGTACATACAGACAGCAAGGGATTACCACCATTTTAATTAAGGCTATTTCCCCATCAGGGACAATTTCAGGGTATTCCAAAACTGAATGGACAAACTGAGGGTTTTAATCATGCGGCCCATGTTAAGGGCGTGGCACTCTTGCACCCCATGCGCTATATACATACCAAGATACTGAACGCTGTCTGTTGTCCATGGCAGACCCGCTGCAGGGAGTCATGCGGGGTCTATTCCTTTCAGCTATCCCAATGGGAACAGGGCAGATTTTAGGTGTTTCACATATAGCCCCGAGAGCTCCCCGAACTCCCTCATCACATTTAACGGATCGTAGCTGCAACGTCTGGTTGGCGCTAATAAACCATAGCATCATCTGCATATAATGACACTGTGATGTACTTCTTAATACTGTGTTTGTGACCAGTATTAGGATCAGAAAAATCAGTCATCACTGAACTAGGTTTACATACTTTACAATGACCACATGAATGAAGGCCAGGACTGGGTGACATCCAGTTCTGGGCAGTGGTGTTTTGAAGATGGCTGTCAATGATGGATATTTAGGGTATGTGAGTTGAGGTTTCGACTGGGTGACATCCAGTTCTGGGCAGTGGTGTTTTGAAGATGGCTGTCAATTATGGATATTTAGGGTATGTGAGTTGAGGTTTCGATCCTATCCCATTTTGCGGTGTCTGCTCTTAGGATTCCACAATGAAATAAAGATGCTGATTTCTTGCAACCATGGAGTGGCCTGCTGGTATCGCCTATGGCCGAATTTGGTTACAATATGGTACAGTGTGTGTCTATACACACACATGCATATATATATATATATATATATATATATATATATATACACACACACACACACACACACACATACATATATGTGTATATTCATATATGCATATATGTACACGTTTAAAAGACACAATTGAGATGTACTTCTTTTCCCAAACAGGTGGACATGTGGGAAATTCACTCACTGCTTAAGAGCGTACATTTTTGGAGTGGTTTCTTTAGCATAAAAGTTAAAGTCACGGTTCGTGATACACATTTCCAAGATTATTTTTCTTAAAATCTAACCTCGATAAAGACAACCAATGAAAATACAATTACATAAAACATCTGCAGCTTTACACAGGATACGGCATTTTGAACTTGCTTCACGGTCAGGGCCTTTTGATAGCAGATGCTGTTATCGGTCCAGCTGCGTTTTTCCCATGTGTGTATTGCTATCATCAGTGTGGAGATGAAACAGAAACTGCAGCTGAAAATTGACGGCACTCAGTTAAGTTTCAGGGGTCTAAGCAAGGCACAGCCCATGCGGTCGACTATTGATGTACTCGTTAAGTGTCTGCAGGAGAACATTCCTTTCAGCAAACATCAGACCTGCTTCAACTGTGAAGGTAGTAGAGCTTCTCAGGTTGGCCTAAGTAACTATTCCGCGTAAAATCGGGAAAGGAGAGAACCTGCTTTTACTAACCTTAATTCTTTCTGTTAGGCATTTCAGCTCGAACCAATATCTCGTGAAAGAAAGCTATGTGGTTAGCATAAGCATAATGAAAACAGGAAATTACGTAAGCTATGAGTAGCCCAATCACTGGGTTCTGTCTAAGATTACTCTTGCGCCAATAACAATTATGCACAAAGTATTGAAGACTGTTTCAGAATTGCCCGGTATTACTCTAAAATAACTCACTACCAGTACAATATTGCCAAGGCACTAATGCAAAATACATGATCTGGTGCCAACAAGGCAGGGACAAAAGAAGTCAATTTACTCCTCCTTGACTCACCATGGGATCAGCCCTGCCAAGTACCACGCATTAGGCGTTAAACTAACGCATTTCAGTGTGGTGGTCCACATCATCTCACTGAAATGCAAAGTCACGCAAAATAGGCATAGTGCCTGCCTCGGCTGTCAAGCCGAACTAGTGCTGCTAATTCACCAATGCTGACTGAAACAAAATGGAGTGGCAGAGCGACGTGGAATGCACGCTGCTCCTGGCAGGCTTGGGTGGCTGGCTGAGCATAGCTACTACAAGGTAACAATAGGATTCCCACTGCGCGGCATTACTTGATTACATTCCTGATTCAGACTGATGTCAGGAGAGGCAGTGCCATTTCCAGCGCCTGAAGATGCCCAATGGACCAGCCTCTCATGTGTCTATGTCCGGGAGTCCTGTGACGTCTCGTAGGGTATGACCAATAGTGGGAAAGAGATGGGCATGACAGAGCATATGGCGAAGGTCGGCGGATGCCGATTGGCACTGAGGACAGCTTAGGTGAGTGTGGGGGAAATAGCGATTAAGCTGATCAGGAGGAGTTCAGTAGGCCCGATGCAGTATGGAAAACTGGAGGTTTTTAAACCATGCCTTCCGTGAGACTGAGTGGGGGAATTATAATGCCTATTCCCACTCTTTATTGTGAAGCACCCTCCCAATATCATCTTCCCATTTAGAGCGCAGTGTTGAGAGTGAGGGCTGGGTGTGTTCTTTGAGTGCTCTGTACAACCAGGTGATGAGATTCCTCCCGGTCCCCATCTGGAGCAGAGTTTGGAGGAATGCGTGAGTCGGGGGTTCATCGTCCATTATGGACCAGAGAACACAGAAAGAGTTGTGGAGATGCTCATACATGAGGAATTGGCCTGGGGTATCCCGTAGTCAACTCTGAGCTGGTTGAAGATGAGTAGTCGTCCCTAAGTGAAGAGCTCTCCCACTGTGTCTAGGGAATGCTCCCGCCAATGTCGCAGGTCCACCGCTGGCTATGTCCTGGGGGGAGGGGGGTGAGGGCCCTGAAGCAAATTGCGCAGGGGTGTAGGGCATGACATGAGGGGTAAGGAAGTGAACCTTGACCATGCAGCATCAGGCTATTGTGTGTAGGGACCCCGGAGAGAGGGGCGTGTGTTTTGGGGACAGAAGGACCCTAGCTGCAGCTGTTGTGAGGGTGCATGACCCATGGCCCATGTCACCTAGGTTCCGCCATGCTATCCAGCAGGACAATCACTGTATTTGAGCCGTCAGATAATAAGCCTCATAGAAAGGGGCACCTGGTCCACCTCTGCCTGTGGGCTGTTGCATCTTTGCCAATGTGAGGTGGTGGTGCTGATCCCCCCATATTAACTCTCTCAGTAGGACATCCAGATCTCGGAAAAAAGAGCTGGGGTACCAAGGGGAGGGGAGATGTGTAAAAATAATATAAAAATTGGGAAAGTATTCCCATTTTTGATAGGGCTATTCTGCCCATTACTGTCAATGGAAGCTGCTTCCAAAAGGGCACCCAGGGCCGCAAGGATGACAGGGCCCATCCCAGATTCCCATCGAAAAGCTCAATGGTTCAGTGGTACGGATGCAGTCCGAGGTATCGAACAGTAGTGCCTTGCCAGATGAGGTTGGCACCGCCCAGGGACAACTCACGGGGGAGGACCCCAGGGCGTAACGGGTAGACACTAGACTTAGCCTAGTTAACGCGGAGGCCTGCCACCTCGGTAAACTCGCTTAACGTGGTAGCAAGAGAGAAGAGGTCCAAGGGTGCGTCAAGGAGGTAGAGAAGCAGGTCATCCACATGTAGGGAAACTGCGTGCTGGCCGTCAGCTAGGGGATTTCCCATGTTCACCTCTCCCGACAGAGATGAACAGTGAGCTGCTCCATAGCTATCGCACAAAGGAGGGGGGGACAAAGGGCAGCACTGTCTCGTCCCTCTGCCCTCCGGTAAGGCCGGGGAAATAAGTTTTTCACATCGCACCCTGGAGACGGGCATAGCGTAGAGCAATTTCCTATACCATAGGAGATAATCGCCTACCCGAATGAGGGTCAGTATTCAGAACAGGTACTCTCATGCCTTCTCAAGGTCTAGGACCAGGCACGCCGCTTGTGGGAAATAGGCCGGGACCTTGTCCTGCACATAGAAGAGACGTCTAATGTTTTGGGAGGTACTCTGACCAAGCACAAAGCCATTCTGGTCAGGATGTATAAGTGCAGAGAGCAACGTGCATACCTGCTCACTAGGACTTTGCCTAATATTTTATAATCAGTGTCGAGAGTGGCTATCCGCCGATAGGAGGACAACCAGATGGGGTCTTTGTCGGATTTGAGCAGGGAGACGAGGAGGACCTCGCGGAGGGTGGTAGCTCCCCAGTGTTCAGAGACTCATTATACGTTTCGGTCAGTCAGGGGGTGAGACTCGAGGTGAAAGACGTGTAATATTTGATGGCGAGGTCAACTAGGCCAGGGGTTTTGTTCTTGGATAGGTCATGAATGACCTGTTTCACCTCAGCAGTTGAGATGGGGGGAGTCCATGTTGTCGCCGTGAGGCAAGGTAGGGAAAGCCCAGTCAAGAAGGCATCTATTGCGCCATCTGCGGGGAGGGGCGTTCCATACACTGCAGAGTAATACTTATGGAAAGTTCCTAAAATGGAGGACTGAGTGTGCAGGGCATCCCCCCTCTGAAGTAGAGATTTCTAATATGGAGTTTGGGAGGGTATCGCTACGAATCAGCCAAACTAGCAGGCGGCTGGACTTATCACCCTCACGGTGGACCTTGGCGGCGTAAGCGCTAAAGTTAAAGCACCGCAGGCACTCCAAGAGGGCGGTGTGTTGTTTTTTAGCTTCAATCAGTACTGATTTGCGAGCGTCATCCCTGTCTGCCTCTTTTTCTAGTGTCAGGAACTTGCACTCTAGAACACAAATCTCTCTATTGAGGGTACTAGGCACTCCCGTCACCACCTGCAGGCACAACGCCCGTGTCATGACCTTGAACGTGTCCCACTCCACCACCCTATTTGGCACATGATTTTGATTTTCAGTGAAATATTGGCATATGTGGGACTCCTGTGAACTCCGGAAGGCTGGGTCTTCCAGGCAGTCCCTGGGGAGATGCCAAGTTGGTGTTGGGGGAAGAGGGGTGTTCCATCGCATGCCAACCGCATGAGCATCATGATCTGAGATCACCCTACTCAGGTAATCCGCCCGATGTATAATGCTCAGAAATGCGTGGGAGCACATGATGCAGTCTAGGCGCAAGTATAGAGAATAGGGTGCCGAGTAGAACGAATAGACCCGAGCGGTAGGGTCGGCTGCCCTCCAGGAATCTGCAAGTGCCCAGTGCCTGACCCAACTAGCAAACCGCTCTGAGTGGTTTTGAAGTGGGGAACGGGGAAGAGGCGGGTGCGAGTGATCCAGGTGGAGGTACAACACGCAATTGTAATCCCCTGCCAAGATCCAAGGAATGTGCATTTTTGATGCCAGGACTTTAGACAGTGTGTCCCAGAAGAATTCCTGATCTACATTTGGAACGTAGATGCTGCCCAGCAGGATCTTGGCGCCATCTAACCGTCCCTTTACGAGCACGAAACGACCCTCCCTATCTATGGTCGTGCCTAGGACCTGAGAGGGTACCCCTGGTCGGATCCAGACCATTACACCCCGGGTGTAAGCTGAATAGGTGGTAGCATCTATCATTCCTCTCCAGCGTTTCTGTAGGCTTGATAGTCTTGGGGCTGTATTGTGAGTCACCTGTGGGAGTGCTGTCACTTAAGGTAGGAGTACACCGCATATCTTTTCCAAGCTGTATGCTCGCAATGAGGGTGAGGAACCTAGTGACCCCCTGCATAGCCATGGGGAGTGTAGTGAAGAATGTTGGACAGTGCTACAGCGCGCCTATGGGGGGCTTGCCGCAGCCACCTCTGTGGTGTAGTTGCAAAGCTCCGTTGTGAGCTGCATCCGGATATCTGGCTCAGATAAAAGTTGGAGGGAACTAGTGGGGGGACAACAGGGGATAACAACGTTTGCGAGAGCCTATCTCAAACAGCAGTAGGCCCAAACCGGGCAGTACAAGTTTTCAACGAACAGTAATATAGGGGCGTGGTGGTGGGGCAATGTTCAGTATCTGCATGTGGGGTCGCCAAGTATGGTCACATCATTGAAAGGAGCTGGGCTTGGCTGTGAGCATGCGTAAATCTAAGTAGGGTGGAGGTGAAGGTGTCAGGAGCTGTGAGTTTTGGGTCCCTGAGGCCAGGGCGGCTGTCAACCCCCAGCAACGGGAGTGGGGGGGGAGGGGGAGGGGTGGAGAAGGAGGGAAGCGACTCACGTAATGGAGGATGGCTCCAAATAGCAGGTCCTGGTCAGGGGCTGGGGGTAGTTATATTATGATGTCTGCAGTTTGAGGGCTACCAATGGGGGGGTCTGGGAGACTTGGGGGAGACAATGCGAAGTGTCAGACTCTTCATCTGTGGTGAAGATGCGCGTGCCGTCCTCCCTCTCCATGGTATCTGCTCCATCGCTAAGGGAGGCGGCTGCCTGAAGTGCCCGGAGTCTGTCCGCAAT
The DNA here is from genome assembly GCA_963921515.1 of Calotriton arnoldi. Lineage (NCBI taxonomy): Eukaryota > Metazoa > Chordata > Amphibia > Caudata > Salamandridae > Calotriton > Calotriton arnoldi. The sequence continues at coordinate 7,690,772 of CAWUFW010000021.1, read as the reverse complement.
GATTTAATCAAAGGCCGGGACCTTTATTGGGCAGAGAGACTGAAGGTGAGGGACCCTCTACACACTCCAGCTCTCCTCTTGTGCCTGAGGTGAAGTGAGTGAGGAGCTGCCACCTCTGGGTCCATGCGGGCGGCAGTGGGGTATTTGTCCGCCCAGTACCAGGCCTCTCCAAGGTCAGAAAAGAAGATCAAAGTGCCATCTACTAGTATCTGGAGGTGAGCTGGGAATAGCAAAACATATTGAACATTCAGTTATCTCAGGTGCTTCCTAACTCCCAGAAAATTAGCCCTCTACGGCTGCACCGCTTGGGTATAATCTGGGAAGAGCATAACAGTCTTGTGCTTGATTTTCAGCGGGCCCTTCACTTTGGCCGCCCATAGCAGGCCATCCCTATGCTGGAAGTGAAGGAGCTATGCAAGCATCGAACGTAAGGGGGAGCCTGGTGGTGGTGTTTGGGCTGAAACCCGATGGGCTTCCTCAAATGAGTAAAAGGGAGTAAGATCAGAGGGGTCAAGAAAGGTCTGAAACCAGTTCTCCTGGAACAATAGGTGATCCTGAGCCCTCAATACCCTCGGGCAGCCCAGCGATTCAGACGTTACTCCTTCTGGAGCAGCCCTCTGCATCATCAAGGACCCGGCCCCTCCTCTGCAGATCCTGGATGGAGTGCTGGTGTTCTGTCATTTGCAGCTGCAGGGAAGCCAGCGTCTTCTCTCCCTCCATTACCCTATCTGCCAGTTTGTAATGGTCGTCACAGAGAAACTCCATCTTAACCACGAGGGAGCTGAGTTTCGACTCCATGGACACACAGGAGTTTTCTTTCGCTGCCAGTGCGCGTTGAGCTTGTCTGCCACTGGGGGTAGCATGTTGTGTGCCCTCTAAGGTTAGGGTGGTCGGGTCTGCCGTGGGCGGGATGACTGACGGCGGCAGCGAGGAGGAGACCATCTGAGCGGGATACTTTATTCTAGGTATCAGTGGCCTGTAAGTTCCTTAGAGAGTGGTCTCTGTCAACCCGCAAGTGTGTTCACTGCCGGTATGTTCTGCTGCCTTCCATCGGCCCTGAGTCCAGCTGCTTGTGCGGTCTATCCGTGTCTGAGCATCGCTGCTTGAGGCCGCCCGCCACACCAGGGAGCGACATTGGGGGAGAAGGGCGTCCAGATCTTCAGTCACTTCCAATAAGATCACGGGATGCAGGACGAGGCCTCGCCACCAGTCCCGAGGTTGACGCTGCCATGTAAGCTGTTAGGCCTGGCAGGGTCAGAGAGGCTCTGCTGAGTCCAGTGTCCCCCGCTGCCTCCACAACGCTTGCCTGGCCACTCCTCTTCTCCCACAGGCCCTCTCGGTCTACTGTGCCAAGTCTGTCCTGGGGTCCCTCAGGCTGTAGGGACCCCGGTGGCGGTGTTAGCAGGGGAGAGCGGCACGGGCTACACAGATCGGCCGTCCCATAGATCTCTGTGCAGTGGGAAGAGGGCAGTCCAGGCCTTCAGTTGTCCCCCTGATCGGAGCGAGGGAAGCGAGGCGAGGCCTCACTGTCAGCCCCAAGGCCTCATCTGGTAGAGCTTTACTGGTGGTGATGTCTCAGCAGCTCCCTAGGCTGATCCAATGTCTCTGCCCCTGCTCAGACGGTCGAAACACCCGCAGCCGACACCACTGAGCAAACCCGGGAAGCACAACAGGATCGACAATGCCCTGCCGAAGCTGGCATTCTTCGTGGCCTCCACAGCATTCGCCCGATGTCGCCCTGCCACTCACTGCCCCTCGCGGCTTACTCTGTTTCGGGGCCTTCCAGACTGCTGGGGCTCCGGCTTCAGTGTTAGCAGGGGGATAAAAAGTGGTGTGGGCTACTCATCACCGCCCCCCTGTCAGCTCCTTAGGGGCTTGCTTCCCAGCCGTACTGCAGGTTTCTGTGCGCTCCGAGGGTCAGCCGCCCAAGACTGCCACAGCGTATAATGGGTCGTCAGGCAGCAGCTGGTCCAAATCGGGGGGACAGCGGCCCAAAGGGGACCCCATGTGGTCCGCCAAGATGGTAGGGCAGCCCCAGGCATGCCGGCGAGCCCAGTCCGTGGATGATGAAGGATTGCGGTGACCCATGAGTCGTAACTCTAAGCAGGAGCAGCCGCCATCTTGGCCGTTCAGGCCACGCCCACTTCTCTTTTTCACCACATAAACTGGTAACAGCTCCTCTGGCTGTGAGGCAGGTGTTAAAGATTAACAGACTGGACTGCTGTCATCGTACTGAAGAACAGAGCAGTGTGAAAAAAAACCAACTCACATATGCATACACACAGCACAATGCATGTTAAATTTTGTCTGAAACAGTTGTGTGAAGAGGCAAACTGAGGATGGGGAACTGGTGGCATTAACAATTTTACCAAAGCTAGGACAGGTTAAGGTCTTTCTCTGAGGTCTGTCAGGAGGTGAGGCCAGCTTTCAGGTCCTCTGAGCCAGCCACAATGAGAAAAGTGCTGTGTTGCTAGGTAATTTTTGTGTGTGAAAATGTGTGTGTTTCTGTGTGCTTGTTCTTGTGTGTTTTGAATAAACTTGTTGCCCTTCCAAGGTATGGTGGTGATATCTGACATAATGGTGGTCAAGCTCGACATACTGTGAGCAACCTTAGCAATACTGTGGCCATACTTCGTACAACAGTGGTCATCGCAGTGGTCAAGCATAGTAAAATTCCGCTCCGCTCATGGAGTTTGTGGAGTTTTTCCCACTCCACGCTCTGTGTAGTGCATGGAGTTCCGAAAAACTCTGTTCCGCGGAGCGGAGTTTTTTCCTCGCTCGCCAATGGCAAGTTGGCGCAAGGAAAATCTTACTCCAGACCATCTCACAGAGAGATTTCTAAATGAGGGCGCTCGCGACCGCTCGCGTTGAGAAACCTTCTACTCTCGCCGAGGAAGCTGCCGCTTGAGTAGAACATCTACTCAAGCGGCAGAAAGAAGCAGCACCCTCTTGCGCTGCGCATGGTGCCATTCGCTCTGATTTTCCAGCCCTGGACAAACACCTGGTGCTAAAAATCAGCGAGAACAGCGCAATCTAACGGACTCCGCAGGTTGCGGAACTCCGTGTAGCGCAGCGGGGTTTTTTTGGTCACCGATGAACTCCACAAACTGCACTCAGGCCTATGAACTCTGGCATAATAGCCATCCCTTACATAATTATGGCCCTAGCAGAGGGTGACCATGCCTTGTATTTTGAGGGCCGCATTGTTGTTATGAAGGCCATGGCTGGTGTGATGGTGGCCCTGGCCTGAGGTGGACACCCTTGCCATACTGTGAGCATCACTAGCAGTATTATGGTAATGCAAGGCACAGTTGTGGTTATGCCAGTTTGAATGTTGAGAGTGCTACAAGCAAAAGTGAACACAACAATAGCTGACAGCCCCTGCAGCCAGTTTGGCAGGCCTCGACAGCTGGAAATGAGGTAATGCCTCAAATGTGACACCGCCAGCCCAAACTTGGAGTGACCCATTCCTGTAGCTGAGTAGCCCTCTGTCCCACATTATGGGGAAGGATAAACACACAGGAGTGCAGGTCTCACAGGGATGAATTGATAAATGCTGACATATGCTGAGGAGCTCCCAGCGGCTTTTAGGCCTAGGGACTTTTGGGCGCCACTCACTACGTACCTGTTAGAGCACCCGGACATGGCATAGGTTACTGCGGTAAGCTTGGTTACATGGGAAGTACGCTGCTTGTCAGATCTATAGTTTTCACTGCTACAAATGGTGTTGTAAATGGTATACTGTGCCATAACTGTTCTGCCTTTTGTCGTGGGGTCAATTAGGGTGGAGGTTGGGTGGGGATAAAAAAGGCTGCACATTATGAGACTTTCTATTACTGTTAGATAGCGTAGCTTAGTCGCACGCTACTGGATGTACCTTGCAGCTCAATAAAATAAAGTTAAAAAAAAAATGTCCAAGGCGAGTTGCAATAGGCTCCGATCTAAAACGTTGAATGCTGACATCAACTAATTACATTGTTACAACAGCAAAGCCAACCAGAGCAGGCGCCTTATTTATTATTTATTCATTTAGGTGTTATATGTAATACCTTATAGTAAATTCGGCGCACTAACATGACCAGTACTGCACTTCAATACATTAACAACTTGATCATGATAAAATTAAAATCTTAAACTCGTCTGTGTGTCAGATTTTTTCTAAATATTATGCCACCAATGCAAATACCACAAGAGGAGACAGACAATCAGAAATGGTTTTCTGTCCCGAAAAGCTATGCTTTCACACATTTTTCATCATAGCCATGATCTGTAATCGACCTTGAAGTTTGAACATCTACATCCGGTGGATGGCAAATCACAAACTCTAAGGACGTTATCTTGTGCCATTTTTGTACTTCACATTTGCTCCCAAAATAGCACATAATTAGGATAGTTCCATTATCTAACTCTAACAGTGAACAACATAGCCGGCAGCCCATCAGATTCTCTTTTGGTGTGTTTTTTTCAGCGTATTGTATTTCTAGGAGACATATAACCTAATATTCACTATTTTTTATAGCTGTTTCTTTCACTTATCTTGTACACTGTCAAGTAGATTTTTCACCAAATAAAGGGCATAATGCAAACCCGCTTAGCCACAGCGTGAGAGATAAAGGGCAGCAGTTAAAACTAACGGAAAAAAGTCAGTGAACAGTAATGATAAGACTCAAGAATGTCCTGTATGCATAAAACAGCTAGTTTGAAATATGTATCACTCCATTATTACAGAGCAGGACTATCCCGAGTTTCCGTTACAAATGACAACCCATATTCCTAACAGAGCAGCATATATTCACAGATTAAAATAAAAGTGTATCTGGCTAAGTGCTTACTGCATTTAAATAGAAAAGACAGGACATTTTGTTAAAATGTCAACGCTCCCAAAAGTGCTGGACAGTGACCAGATTACTTATCCGTGATCTTTATTACTCCACTTCTTTCTTCCTCGTCCCAGTACTTTTATTTGAGTTTCACTCCCATTCCCTGTAACTGTCACTACCCTCTCCATGTCACTTCCCTCTCTATTTCTATGAAATTCTACACCATCCTTTTAATCCTCGATACCCCATGTCTGCTTCCTAAAACTACTAAAGCCAATAGTAGATTGCTGATGATGGCATTCAGGAATTTTGTAAGTACTAGGAAAAGGAATGAAGAATCGAAGCAATGAAGATTACCACTAGGCAATCCACTTATGCTATATCTCCTTCCTCATCCTATTCCTTACTTATCTCTGGACATACCCCAGCGGTATGCCTTCATGGCGGTTTAATGAACCTCTGAAACAGACATACCAAAGAAAACAAACAGGCAAAGGAAAGCTGAACCCCTCCTAGCCCCCCCCCTCTCCCGAGTGAAAGTAAAAAAACAGAGACATATGTCATTAAACGTAAATCAATATGGCATTATGGGGCAGCTGCATTAGAGAGAATCTCCCTATCAAAGCAGAATTCATTACCCTGGGACACATTCATCCTGTAATGTAAAATGAAAGTGGAAGGAGTAGCCCACAAATCAGTTTTGTAAATGCCCACAATCAATGCACCAGCCTTTTCTGTCCAAGAGGCGGCCATATCGTTGGTACAACAGGCCTGCAAAGATCCAGGGAAAAATCCCTGTCAGCATCTAAATAGCCTAGAGAAATATCTGACTTAATCCCTCTACCTACAGCAGCCTTAGAAGATTACAACTTCTGTTCGCTGTTTCAAAGTTTACAAAAAGGTTGTCAGCCAGTCTTTATTCAGGGATTCTTTGAAGATACATTTTTAGAGCCCTTGCTACAACTAGAAATTCATTATCTGCTTCTGCCAAGGAACCTACACTCAAAGGATAATTATCTCCTGCTTCTTATGAAAGGCTGAATTTATCTTTAGTAAAAAAATAAAAATAAAAAACGCCTCAAATACAGAACAGTTCCTCAAAAATCTTAAAATATGGGTGGCGACAAAGTAGAGAACCCAATTCACCAATTCTATGTCAGGACAGGAGACTTCGGATTATGCTATACTTTCTTTACTTCACTTTGATAGCAGCCATTTTAAAACACTTAACCAAACCACATTTCCCAACAACCCCGGGAAATTGGTGATCAAAAATACAAACAAGGGACAAACATATCCCCAAGTCCAATGTCCAATCATAACGCTGGGTCCACCATATAGTCCCTCTTCAGACCATTGCCCATCCTCTTTCTTTGCTGCTCGCAGCCTTCAGATGAGTGTTCTTATTTTTTCCTCACATTTATCTGACCAAGATTGTGTTTTGAGTTATAGATCGCAGTCGCCTGTGTTTGCCTTTGGTTAAAGTGTAATTGTTATTTGGTATTGCGTAATTGCTGCTAATGCGCGTTTGGGAGTCGCGGGACCGTTTACGGCCCTACGCGACTGTATCAGGTGAAGTGTGGACAAAGGCTGGCGTGTTGAACTGAGACGCCTTACCGTCATTTTGGCCTCACGGCTCCGCTTCTCGGCTCTACGTGACGCCCTGCTTCATGTCCCTACGACGGAGTGCGGTCTGGACCTCTGGCCGCTAGGGGTGCTGTGATTAGCGCGTCTCTCGTTTCCTCACTGGCAACGGCGCGCGGATTTGGATTCCTTCAGTTCCAAAAATCGGCCCGCCAAACTGTGCCTCCGCCAAACTCTGGAGAGTGACGCCCTCGTGCACGAGGGTCCGCACAGCATTATAGCCTATAAAGTTGGCTGACACTCAGAGGGAAAGCTCTGGGTCGGTGCGAGTGAATGAGACGCCCGCAGGGTGAATTTTTTAAATCACTGACAGAATATCGAGGAGCTAAATATCGACCTACAAAAATATCGGTGACAAAATATCGACTACCAGAATATCGAATTCCTATCTACAAACAGGTAAGTACAAAAAAATCGAATCCTAAATATCGTTGTAAATAATATAGTTTGTTAAAATGTCAACTTTTTAAAATATCTTAAAATTAATGTAAAATTAATGAAATAATACATATAATTAAGTAAAACATACTTAAAAATACTTAAATAACCTTAAAATTAATAAATAAACATAAACATGCATTTTTTTTTAATACATATATATTAACTTAATAATATTAAAAAATAATCAATATTTTTAGTGTTGGATAGCGGGAGGGTAAAAATTACTATTCCCACTCCAGTGAGTGCAACAGTAGGGAAAGCGTTGGATAGCGGGAGGGTAAACATTACTATCCCCACTCCAGTGAGTGCAACAGTAGGGAAAGCGTTGGATAGCGGGAGGGTAAAAATTACTATTCCCACTCCAGTGAGTGCAACAGTAGGGAAAGCGTTGGATAGCGGGTGGGTAAAAATTACTATTCCCACTCCAGTGAGTGCAACAGTAGGGAAAGCGTTGGATAGCGGGAGGGTAAAAATTACTATTCCCACTCCAGTGAGTGCAACAGTAGGGAAAGCGTTGGATAGCGGGAGGGTAAAAATTACTATTCCCACTCCAGTGAGTGCAACAGTAGGGAAAGTGTTGGATAGCGTAGGGGAATTATTTGATATACCCACTCCTGCAATATAATTAACATTAATTAACAATTAATTATTTTGAAAAAATTAATTTACCTCCCACCATTTTCCCCTATAAACATCACCTACAATATTGTAACATATTAATAAATTAACATAATTAATGAACACTTAATTACTTAACTAATTACAATTAACAATATAATTAATTAACATATGTACAAAATAAGTGTTAATAATGAATATCTAATTAATTACTAATTAATAAAAAAATACACAATTAACATAATTACAAATTAATTATTCATTGTTATTAATAAATTAATTAATAATAAATTAATTAAATTAATTAACAGTTTACATTATTAAATATTAATTTATTAAGTAATAAAACAATAAATTAATTTCAATTAAATTACTTCCCACCCTATTCCCCTATAAACCCACAACCCGCTACAGAATTAAATTACGCAAAAATAATTAACATATAATTAATTAATTCTAAATAATGCTAAAATTATATATTATAATTAAATTACTTCCCACCCTATTCCCCTATAAACCCACAACCCGCTACAGAATTAAATTACGCAAAAAAACAAATTTACATATAATTAATTAATTCTAAATAATGCTAAAAATATATATTATAATTAAATTACTTCCCACCCTATTCCCCTATAAACCCACAACCCGCTACAGAATTAAATTACAAAAAAATTAATTAACATAAAATTCATTACTTTTTCAAAATTCAAGCATACATTACAAAAATAATACATACTTTTAACACACTTACTAACACTTAAAACACACAAAAAAAAAAAATCGATATTACTAACTTCGATATTGTGGAACTCGATATTTATTACCTGCATTTCGATATTCTTGCAATTCGATATTCTGTCCATTCGATATCAAAAACTCGATATTCTGTCCAGTCGATATTTTTTTTCCGATATTGTGACTAGTTACCGTATTTTTTATCGGCATTGTGTGACAGGTTCTAAAACTGGCCTGGAAGGCCCACACGCCCCCAAGGGGATTGTTTGGGCCTGTCAAGGAGCATTTGTAGGTTCTTTTTAATGTCTCCTTCACGTAGGGTAGTGTCCCAGGGGCGCAGACCTCCTTCATTATTACTATTGTTTTTTTTTTCCCTTGTGACAAATTTTGGCTGGTCCCCAGCACTTATAAAGCAGTCAACAGAACTGCGGAGGTATCCATCTGGTGCAGTAGTATTGACCCAGTGGGCAGAGTCCAGGGACCGATTGTCCAGCTTGATACTCTGTAAGACATGTCAGAGCAGGCTGACAAGCAGTGGGATGAGGATCCCCTAGCCCAGCTTCCTTGGGATGACGAATTTTACGACGCGGTTGATGCGTCAATTTACAGGGCAGTTGAGGATGTCATGACACCCATGGAGGAACGTTTAGCGCAAAAAATTGCGCGCAAGTGTGCTCGGTGGGCCCAACCGGATTTGAATGTCCCTGGCAACTCACAGGGTGCACAAGGGGGGGATCCAGTGCCGGTCAAGCGTCCCAGGGTGGACAGGGTGGATCAAGACGCGTTTGAGCGCTTGAGGGAAGCCTTCATGGCCCAGAACAAATCTGGGGCGACCCCTTAGACCCTTCCCCCCCCGGTTTTCCTACCCCCGCCAGTCCGGCACAAGGTTTTGGGGATGATACCCAAGGGGACACTGATGAAGAGCCCGGGCCGTCCAGACCATGGCGGCCGTCGGCAGATCCTGGTCCTATAGAGCCTCAAGGGACAGGGGGTAACTCCGACATGTTAGACCCCGAACTTATTATTCACCCCAGGTCTTCGGAGTGGACACCCTCCGCGAAGGTCGCCGGCTACGTGGCGAGTCGGATTCGCACTCCCATGGGAAAAGAAGCCCGTAGTCACCTTCGATCGGAATGTCCGCGGCCCTCCCTAGATGGGAAAGTTGCGCAGACCCCAGAGTTGGACCCTAGAATGGCGACCTTTTTGGCCAAGTTCATTAAGGATCCCAAGAAAGGTATAGATAGGTCCTGGGGGCGTGCCAGGAGAAGCTTCTGGATGCCCTGGGTCCGCTCACCATGATCCTGGACATGGCCGAAGATGCCAAGGTCTCGGGAGCCCTTATATCCCCAGAAGCCCTGTCAGGTTGGGCACAACGTGCAGTAGTATTCTTGGGGAACGCCAATTGTGCGCTCTCGACAGAGCGGCAAAGATCCTGCCTCATTAAAGTGGATCCAAAACTAGGGGAGCTGTCCGACTCCGAAGCGGGGGCGGCAGCCCAGGGAGGTTTGTTTGGCGAGCCTTTTATTAAGGAGCTCGGCAAGTTTGGGAATACGTTCACGTTGCTTGATAAGGCTCAGTCTTCGATCAAGAAAGTTTTCTCCTCCCGGGTTTTCCGCGGTTCCGGTCGAGGCAGGGGCCGCTCGACCGGCCAAGCCCCCCAGAACTCCAGGGGGCAAGGCTCCAGGCAAGGGCAGTATCAAAATCAGACCCGGTATAACAACTTCTACCCCTCCCGTGTACGAAGATACAGAGGTTGTGGTTTCAGAGGAGGTGACAACTCCTCTAACACCGGTAAGTGTTTCTACCGCGTTTCTAGAGCAAGTGGGCGGCCGGCTGGCCGAATTTATGTGTGTGTGGGAAACAGTCACGACGGATGCTTGGGTGTTGCAAACGGTTCAGGGTTTTCAGATAGAGTTTTGTGGCAACCCCAGGCAGGCCGTCCAGACCAGACCTATCCACTTTTCCCGCCAAGAGGCGGAATTGATCGACGCGGAAGTGTCCTCACTTTTAGAGAAAGGGGCGGTCTGTCGCACCTCCTTGCACCCACAAGGCTTTATAAGCAATATGTTCTTGGTGGACAAGACGGATGGGGGGCAACGCCCGGTCTTAAATCTGCGCGAATTCAATGAATGGCTCGTATACCGCCATTTCAAAATGGAGGGAATTCACCTCTTAATAGACGTTCTGCGCCCGGCAGACTGGATGGTCTGTTTGGATTTAAAAGATGCCTACTTGGCAATACCTATTTTTCCACCTCATAGGAGATTCCTTCAGTTTCTCTGGCGCCAAAAAGTGTACCAATTCACCACTCTTCCTTTCGGGCTCTCCTCCGCTCCTTGGTGCTTCACGAAGGTGCTGAGACCAGTTGTGGAGTACCTCAGAGCGCGAGGAACTCGTCTCATTGTGTACTTAGACGACATGCTTCTGTTGGCACAAGATCCACAAGTACTACGGGATCAGTTACAGCAAGCAGTCAATCTCCTGGAAAGTCTGGGTTTTGTGATAAACACCAAAAAATCACTGTTGGTTCCAGCTCAGAAGGTCACCTTCTTGGGATTCATGATAGATTCTACAGAGGCAACCCTCAGCCTTCCGTCGCGGAAGATGTCCAAGATCCGTCACAAGTTGCGTCGGACTTTGACCAAGGAGAGAGTTCCGCTTCGACAGATTGCCTGCGTAGTGGGGCTTCTGTCGGCCTCCATCCAGGCAATATTTCCGGGCCCGTTGCACTACCGGGCCTTGCAACGCCTAAAAGCAAAGCATTTGCGAAAGGGGCTTCCTTATTCTCATCCAGTTTCCCTGTCAGAGGAGGCACGGGAAGAGATTCGTTGGTGGCTCTCTCACATGGAAGTGTGGAATGGGAGAGCAATTTTCGGCTCGGCCCCAGACCTGCTTATCGAGTCAGACGCCAGAAGGTCAGGTTGGGGAGCCAGGTGTGGAGAGTTTTCCACAGGGGAATCATGGTCTCCGCAGGAACAGACTCTGCATATCAATTGCCTGGAGCTGCTGGCGGGGTCTTTCGCCGTGCGGTGCTGGGCCAAGGAACAAGTTCAGTAGAGTGTCCTGTTAAAAATGGACAATATCTCGGCAGTCCGGTATATAAACCACGTGGGGGGCATCCGATCGAAGGTGCTTTCGGATCTCGCGACGAACCTATGGCAGTTTTGCCTAGATCATCAAATTTCGGGGACCGTGGAGTATCTTTCCGGATGGGAGAATCAAGTAGCAGATTGGCACTCGCGTCACTTCAGAGATTCCAGTTTGTGGAAGTTACATCCGGACTTTTTTTCAATGGTGCAGGACCTTTGGGGACCTTTTTCAGTGGTTCTTTTCGCCTCCACACTGGACCACCATGTACCTCGGTTTTTCAGCTGGAGGCCAGATCCGTTAGCAACGGCCACGGATGCTTTCCTGCAAGATTGAACAAGCTTATGCGTTCCCGCTTTTTGCGATGATCACTCGGGCGTCGGCCCAGATCAGGCGGCAGCAAGCGTAGGTGGTTCTCATCACACCGATTTGGAGATAGCAAGTCTGGTTTCCAGTTCTTCTGGAAATTTTCTTGGGATTTTCCAATCCGACTCCCCCACTTTCCAGAGTTGCTTCTCAATCCAGATCAGGTTCCTCATCAGATGGTGCTCAGCGGATCCCTGCGTCTCATGGCGTGGAGGCTTACAGGAGTAGATGGGCAATCCCAGGCCTTTCGGAATTCGCTGAGGGCCTCTTATCCAAAGCCTGGGCGGATAGTACAATCAAGAGATATCGATCAGCCTGGCGACAATGGTGTCGTTGGTGTGTGCGGCGGGGTTGTGATCCCGTGGGCGCAGATGTAGTCCAGATTTTGGATTTCCTGGCGAGCTTAGCCCATCAGGGTTTAGCCTACCGTTCGGTGAACACTTTTCGATCCGCGACTTCAGCGGGACATGTTCCAGTGTAAGGGGCACCGGTTGGGGAGCACCCTTTTGTTTGTCGCCTTCTGAGGGGGCTCAGATTGTCACTTCCCCCTGAACCAAGATACTCGGAATTATGGGATGTCAATAGAGTTCTCAATTTATTTTTGTCGTGGCAGTCTAATGAGTTCTTGTCAAGAAAGGAACTATCTGCTAAGCTGGCAATGCTCCTTTGTCTTATCTCCTGCAGAAGAGTGTCGGCTGTAAGGGCCCTGGACATCAAGGGCAGAGTTTTTTCTCCCTCTGGAGTGTCATTTACCATTCGACGAAGGACCAAATGTCACACTAGAGTGATAGAATACCCAGAGTTTCCAGACTTCCCCAAACTGTGTGTGGTTCGCTGCTTGAAACCTTATGAAGAAATGTCTTTGGAGCTTAGACCTCCAGGGGAGAGGCAACTTTTGATTGCTCTCCGGAAACCACATAAGGCAGTTTCATCTCCTACGATTGCACGTTTGGTGCGATGGGTCATGTAGGAGGCTGGCATTAGTCCAAGACAATTCGGAGGCCATTCAGCAAGGGGAGCTATGGCCTCCAAGGCGTTCACGCTTAGGGCAAGATTGGAGGACATAATGAATGCAGCGGATTGGTCCTCAGATTCAGCCTTTAAAAGGTTTTATTTCAAGCCTATTATTGATATGACACATTTGGTGGTGAGTAAGCTTTAAACTAGCATAATCCGAAGCCTCCGGTCCTGACATAGAATGAAAAATTTCCTAGCTATCGTAACGGAAAGTTTCAATTCTATTAAGGACTCGGAGGCGAGGATTATCCCACCCGTGGAGATCTTTCGAAACACCCGCCCATTGGGAGTAAGTACAATTTTCTCTTGTTATACATTGGTTGATGTGATTGCATGAATTGAAGTTGTTTGTATCCTAATATGGATCAATGATTCTTGGGACATCTTGTGAAGCAATGTCCAGAGTTTGCGGTCATATAGTGACTTGTTAACTTGTATGCAAAAAGGTTTGCCTTTTACCAGTGTTGGTGTTTCTAGCCCTGATATTGTGTTTTGGTTCCAGGAGCGGATTCCGGGAAACAAGACGTATAGAACAAGACGAATGGCGTGACTCTCGCAACGAAAGAGGATGGGCAACGGTCTAAAGAGGGACTATATGGTGGACCCAGCGTTATGATTGGACATTGGACTTGGGGATATGTTTGTCCCTTGTTTGTTTTTTTGATCACCAATTTCCCGGAGTTGTTGGGAAATGTGGTTTGGTTAAGTGTTTTAAAATGGCTGCTATGAAATTGAAGTAAAGAAAGTATAGCATAATCCTCGCCTCCGAGTCCTTAATAGAATTGAAACTTTCCGTTACGATAGCTAGGACATTTTTCATTCTCCCCACTGCAGTAATGGCAACAAAGAACAAGGCCTTGATAGTTACATTTTTGTCTTAAGCTTCTCCTAGAGGCTCGTAGAGAACCCTCAGCAAAACAGATAGAATCATGAAAAGATCTCAAAATAACTACATAACTTTGATCTTTGACCTTAATATGTCAAATCCCTTAAATAGTCTTGACACAAGTGGTTCAATCGATGACAACTCACACCTAAGTAGAATGGACAGCCTTGATTACTGAACAAAGAAGCCTCAAGGTAGAGATAGACAGATATTTCCTCAAGAGTACATTTTATAGCAGAGACATTATTTGTCCAACTTCACTTATCAAAAAAGACCAATGCTAGTTTTAAGATCTCCTCATGGAGCTTCTTCTAGAGGCCTTCACTGACAGAGAAACTGATAGAGAAAGGCTGTGGGATGTTAGATAGCTAGAAGAAGTGTTGTGTAGTTTCTATATTACCTATACAGGATCTGCGCGTTTCGGATAACAAACTGTAGGTTTGGTGGCAGACTGGTTCCGAGCACATCCACCGGATACGTTAGCCTGTTTGCGTTAGCTAGCTCACAGTGCCACTAGAATCTCCTCTTATCGGGGAGAGATTAGTCTCTGGCAACCTCAGAACATGACAACCCTGATCCCTCAGGATCGTGGAAACAATGTACTACTTTTCGCTCAGTCACTCGTGCTCACTTAGTTTGTCTCAGGACAGTAGCAGAGATATATGATTAGCAATATTACAAAAGTAAAGGGATGGTATAGTTCTATCATCTTGCAGAAATCATAGATATATACATGTACATAAAACACATGATAATAAGTGCAAACTAAAAGTGCGTACTCCTACGATGCCTCCCTAACTAGATGTACCTAAATGTACCTAGCATCTGTGTAGGTGTTATGCCAAGAATCCCTCGAGGATCTAGTCCACCCCATTACCTGAGAGTTAGAGAATGTGGGACCCCGTCCTGGTCTCGAGTTGGACACCCCGCGAGTGATGTTAGACCACTGCTAGCTGGAGCGTCTGCATTAAGGAACCTCAGCGTCTCTGGTCAGTGTGTCAGCCGGGAAGTCACGGTCTCCTCTTAACTGTGTACGCAAGACATGATGTATATATACCCACAGGTCTCCCCAGGGGTCCTACCTTGCTTAGTTACTGTGTCGGCCTAAAGGATGATGTTGGGCTTGAACTTTAACATAGATATTATACATGAGATGTTTGTCCTGCTGTGCTTCCAAGAAGCCTCATGCATAAAGTATGAGTATCGAACCAGGGAAAAACCCGTGTTCTGAATGCAGTGTCGTATCTAGGTAAAAGGTCAGCCCCTATGAACCGTTATGTATGAAATGTAGGGAAGGATATAGGTGAAAGGTTGTGATGTTACCAGCGCCTATATAAGATACCTATATGAAATATAACACCCACTCTTCTTCCGACTGGACGACATATGTAACCTATAAGTGTACTTCCATTCTAAACTAGACATAGGTACGCACAAAGGGTTAAAATACATTTCTAAAAAATTTTTTTAAAACATCTAAAAATCTCTAAAAGACTTAAAAATGTTAAAAAGAAAAATATTTTGCAGGCCCTAGCTCTAAAAAGTGTCTGTTGTTATAGTCTGAACCACTATAAGCATTAGAAAGCCATTTATGCCCAATAAATGAATGGAATGTCAATGTCAATTTTTGTTTCCAAATTGAGCTTGTTTAAAAAGGGCAAATTTTTTCCCAGCACACGACGAGCCAAAATGAGTCAAATGTTTATGTGTCCTGGCTGGTAGACGCAACATTTTCGTTGCTTGCTTCCGCAGTAGACGGCCCCTGTAACACCTCGCAAAGCACGTCAATTGAGCACAGATGATGTTCCACACTGTCCGAAGCCGGTGCTGGGGCAGCCTGTGCACCGTCCAAAGCCTGGGTGTCAGTGGAGGAGCCGGTGTCCATACCAACAGGTGGAGTTACTACCTGCGGTGGCTCAAGGAATGCCGCCATCAACATTGGAATACGCTGAGGACACTGGAGAACATGGGCCGTTATCGGGTCCAGTAGAGCATTCACGTCCAGTTGCGCACATGATGGGAGTGTCAAACAAAGGTCTAACATGCATTCCTCTCCACAAAACAGGCATCGGAGGACAGGTAAGATTCAGTCCATCCAGACTGGTTGAAATGACAAGAACCAAGATGAACTTAGTTCTCTTAGGCGAGGCATGCCTAGATGTTGTACCATTCGGTCACGGTATTTCCGCTCCAGGAGTGCTTTTTCCATCTCCTTGGTGACTGGGACGTCCATTGCGTAGCAGATAGAAGACAATCAGGATACCTGCTATTAGAAACAGGATCAGCGGGACGCCTCCAAAGATGCTTCCGAATAGGGAGTGTATGAAGTTTGGTATAACTCCAAGTACCGGCTGAAAGGTGCTTAGAAGTCCAGATCCTATGGTCTTAAATAGGTGGACAATGCCAGTCGTATCAGACATGTTAAAGATACGAGTTACCATTTCTACGAAATGGAAAGGGCAGTTTGTATTAATAAGCGCCTGTATCTCAGCTGAAGACCTTGTGATCTGGAGATCAAAAGTCTCTCGAGCTGATGTTAAGGGCACAGGCTTCTGTAAAAGCATGGCTTTCATTCTGCTTAGAGTATCAAACCGTATTAAAGAAACATTCAGTGAAGCCATAACGGCGCCTCCCTGACGTTATGTGTCGGAGGAAACAATACTTGCATACAACAAGTAACCCTGGAGCTCACAGTTACCAGATATGCGATGCCCGGGAGCATTCCACAGCAGCCTTGATCGTTCAGCATTAAGTAACTCCCATTCGAAAGTAGCCCAAACGTTGGAGTAATCACAGCAGCTGGGGCACCCCTCAGATGACAGGACAGGTTTGCCACAGAACCATTACAAGCCCCGTGCAGTAGAATGTCCTGGCATATGAGCGATCCACTTACAGCGCTCTCACAGTTTGTACCACTGAGAAACACTTCTCGATCCCCACTCCGGCATCGAAATCTGTATGGTAATTCCCAAGATTCCTTAATGTATTCTTTACCCATTTTTTCATATTTGCCTGCCTGCTTTTGTTCGAGGCAATATTGAAACCGTAAAGTAGTGACCGGTAGATTTATGTGGAAATGGATTAGTCATTCTGTAGACAGTGATTCTGCCACTGTAAACGGTAACCTATCCAGTTTTTCGATACGCAGCATTGTATATTTAGCTCCCCTTTGTGCCATTTCTATCTGTTAGATTGTATTCAGAAAACAGAGACGTACTGTTTATAAAACGCCAAGGCACATAGCCTGCAAGCAAAGATTGTAGCGTCCAGCTTAACGACATGATAGAACGTAATTGAGATTGCCCATGTTGTAATATGGCCAAATCTTGTTCCAGTATGTCTATCGCAGAAGATACAATGTTGCCTAAGGAATATATCCTGGAGGTCAATGTTGCTAACCCATTGTCTACCACTGCTAGAGATTTCTCTAAGATAATACGGTCTATTTCCCGTAGTCTCTCTGCGGCCTCTTGCTGTGAGATTTTCCAGATTTCATTGTAGGCAGTGTAAATGCCAGCATATATGAAACATTTTTGACGTGGTTTCCTGGGACCTAGTAAAAAATCCCTAAGATCCATATCCTGTGTGAGTAAAGATAAGTGTTGTTTCACTTCTGTGAGTGTTGAGGTTTCTAGCCAATTAAGGCACAACTTCCCAACACTGTAGGATGTCACTACCTCTGGATGTTGTCTTTGGACATAACGTGGATCTGGCCTATGGATACTAAACCCTTCGGTTTTACCCATGAATCTTGACTGACAACTATTGGTGTCTGTGGGCCAAATCAACCATTTCTTCCAATCGGGGCCTGATCTGTTGTATTGCATGATGTCATCTAATGTAATCCCTTTTTGTGATGTTTCGTTACCCTCGGTGTGCGATGGTGTTGGTAGCCGAGGTGTGTTCAAGTCTTTATTCTTGGCTAGTCCAAGGCAAGACGTCTGTTGCACTGTCTCATTCAAAAACATGATTTGTTGGGGGATAAGGCATGCTCTAAATAAAGCTTCTGTTCCCTGAACTTGCCATTCTCTAGTACCCCAGACCGATTTCAAGTCTATAGTGTCCTTCCATAAGTCGTAACCTTGTTCAGACAACTGGGCAATAAAGGATGCAGCGTAAATCTGTTTGGTGTTTGTTAACATATTTTTCTGTGCTGATGTTGGTGCAACCTTATAATAATATAAGGCTGGGTCAGACATATTAAACCCTGAAAAATATGGAAACTTTTGCACAAATGTTTTTGAACTGCCTTTTGGCGGTGTTGGACAATGTTCCCACTGGTGGTATGTGAACACATTTCTAGGATTAGGAGATTTATGCAAGAAATGATGACCATAATGTTGATAACAATACATTGATTCATAATCTGCTGAGCTCTCCAATGTTTCACTATTAGAAAATGCAGCAGATTTTTATAAATCAGACAACATGTTATTTACAGTTTCAAAATCCCAATCATCGGAAAATGTACTTGAAGTAATGATATCATTCCATGATATTTTAAAGAAATGCGGAATTTTTAAAATTTCTGCCAGGCCAAATATATCGAAATAAACCTTGTCCCAAACTATACCATCTGGTACAGGAACTGCTGTAATGTTCACTGATGACAAGTCTCTTTGTTTTCGATGAGATGATTGATGTGGTTTTAAAATTATATTCACATTTTGGGCTTCAGAGCTTTGTCGAATGTATTGTCCATTAATAAGTATGTTAAAAACTATCACTAGGCATAGCCAGAAAAGAAAGAAAAGCACCCCAGTAATTACCCATAGTTTTACCCAAGGCGATTCCAGGTAAGTCTTTTTAAGAAAGTTCAGAAAGTCTTTCATTTGCTGTTTGCGTGATTTTTTGGCTGGCGTCGTTTCAGGTTCACTTGGATCCAAAGAAAACATATCAAAGTTTATGAAGTAGCCAGAAGCAGTTCGATCAATTGTTGGAATTGCATCGAGATTTGTTGAAATCGTACTTTGATTTGTCGAGGCATGTTGACGTAAACATCAGTATTTGGTCTTATAGCAATTTGTGTGTTATTCTGTTGAGTTTGATTTTGAAGTTGAACTTCAGGTTCAAAAGGAACGAGTTCCATAGCATTGTTGCTTAGTCCTTCATTCCGTACAGCAGGCTCTGCGAACATGATGAGTCTTTCCGTTTGAACTTCTTGGATTGTAGCGAGAGGAGGGCGTCTGCTACATTGGAGTCCAAGTGGCCTACTGCTTAGTATCGGCCACATAGTGTGGTTTGATTAGGTCAAGTGAGACAAATCTTTTCTCCTTTTTTCCGGCAAGAGGCGGTAGAAGTACAGTTCTTGTTCCTTCAATGGCTAGGACCGGTACAGGTTTTCTGTAAGAAGGCCCAAATTCTTTTTTGTCCGCTATCTTCTCTCTGACCAGATCCCAGACTTTTGGGACCCAGACAGGTCTTGCCGTGACTGATTTGACTTCCCCAGTGGCGGTCTGCTTCAGGTGGACGTTACTTTGTTTTGTCCTGGATTCATTTAGATCCTGTAAAACAACCAAACGATCATTGATGTCAAAAGGCTTTTCATCCGCCACTGCGCCTTCACAATCAAGATCAGGTACCCACATTCTTGTCCCAAATAGGACCTCATAAGGAGTGACACCCCCTAGAGAACTTCTTGGCATATTGTTAAGGGCTCTCTGGACTCCATAAAGATGTTTTACCCAACTCTCACCCGTGCCTAATACTCTAGCTGTCAAAGATTGCTTTAAGTCTCGGTTTTTTCTCTCAACTAGCCTTATTTACCTCGGGATGGTACGGAGATGAGTACCGCAATGCTACACCCAAACTTCCCATGGCTTCCTTGTAAGCCCTAGAGCTAAACGCGGGGCCCTGGTCAGAATGTAATGTGCCAATTGCGTATATGCCTATGAAGACTCGCAAATCTCTGATGACACTTCGAGCGTCAGCCGAGCGCTGGAGCCACACCCATAGGAATCTCGAGCAGGACGCACGCGGACGGACAGCCTAATGCTGTCTAATAATGGGATCTGTGCTGGGCGAGCTATGGTGGCCCCGTTTTTCCGTTGACAGATATTGCACTTTAAGACTTAGTCTTTGGTCTGCTTTGTTAACCCAGGCCACCAATAGTGTTGTTTCAATAAAGAAACTGTTGCCGTAACTCCAGCATGTGCAGAACCTATCCCCGCGTGTGCCGCCAGGATTAAACCTAACCTACGATCCATGTTTGGAATTACTCTATCCCCCACTCCAGGATTCTGAGCAAATGGAATGTTATTGGCATCTAACTTGTAGGAGTACTAGAGTGGAAACTTTTTCGGTAATGCTTTGCTGTTCTTGCGTGAAGTAATTACAGCTACCATAATCTCACCGTCTATTCTCGTTTCAGAACGAGTGATTGCAGCTACGGAAGCCATGCGTACAGCCCCCTTTGCGGCTTCATCAGCCAATGTATTCCCTTCAACGTGAACTCCATCATGCTGATGACTCAGTGTATGAATCACGCGAGTCCCTGGTAGTTCCGATTTAAACTTCACTACCTGTTCCCATAGCATTTTATGCTTAATTGAGCCACCTTTTGAGTCTTTGAACCCGTTTTGAACCCAGTATTGCAAGTATTCATTGTAAGACTGTACACAGTAAAAGGAATCGCACACAATTAGTGTGGGGAATTCTCGATCCGTATTTACTAGTGCCAGTATCAGCGCTTATAATTCTGCCAACTGTGCCGTGCAGTCTCCTAGAGATTGAGTTTTTGTGCAACTTGGGTGGAACTTTCCATCCCGCATGCGATCTTTAACGATAGCACATGCTGCGCTGTATTGTTGCTTACTCCCTATGGCCGGTTGAGCAGATCCGTCAGTGTAAATAATATATTCATACTGATCTAGAGGCATTATTTCATTCGGTAGAGGATATTCTTGTTCGTATTGCAGGAATGCTTGTGTCTTTAAATTTGGGTCATACCTGTATTCTACATCTGTTGCAGTGAGAGAATTAGCCCATTGTATCCATCTTGGATGTAAGGCTTTAGCGTTAGAAACGCTTGCCTTTGTCGCAGCCTCTAAGGCTGGAACCGGAGTCACTACTATTATTCGTTTCCCCTGAGCCAGTGCTCTTTCTCTCACTACAGCAGTCTGTACTGCTGTCAGAATCTTCTCTGTGGATGCGAAGCGCATTTCAGCATTTGTGTACAAATGTGATTTGTATGCAATTGGTACTGTTTCACCTTCATTATATGTCAGATAGGTGTACCCAGATTGACCCGCAATTATACGGATCACCAGGTTGCGTACGTTTACGCGTGTCTGTAAGTGTTTTGAAGCTATCATGTCAGCTTGTACGGAACGTAGTGTACCTGTGTGTTCCTGTGTCCAGTTTCTCGCTGAGAAATCAGGTTTTTTAAGTCGTAGAAAGGTTTTACTCTTTCTGCGTAATCTAAAATGTATGTTCTACCAAAATTTAGGAATCCCAGTATTGATTGTAAATTTTTCAATGATTTTTGGAGGTTGAAGCAGCGCGCATTTTTCTAAAAAATTGGCTGCCAGGCTTTTTCCCTTACTTGAAAGCTCATATCCTAAAAACAGGACACTGAGGTGGGCAATTTTTGATTTCTTAAGGTTAAATTTGTAGCCCTCAGAGGCAAATCCCAAAATTATGGTATTCACTCTGTTCAAGTGTTCCTCCAGGTCATCGTCCGTCAGATAAATATCATCCACATAGGACAATGCCTCTTCATATCATTTTTGAAGTAACTCTGTTACTCTGGCCGAAAACAACCCCGGGCTGCTCTCATACCCTTGGGGGAGTCGCCGAAATTGCCGTTGTGACCCTAGCGCTGAGAAGGCTGTTAGATAGCTGCTTTCAGGCGCTATATTTTGGCAAAAGAATCCATTTGAGATATCAAGTGTTATGTATTTTTTCCGCACAATGTTATTCATTAATGCGGCACTGTGTGCATTTTGAACTGCAAATGTCTTTGTGCAAGTGTTTAAATGTCTAATCTAAAACTAGACAATATGTATTGTCAGGTTTCATGACTGGAAACAAAGGATTGTTCATTTGAGAGGTGCAAGTTTCAATCACCCCTTGGTATTCAAGTTGATCTAAGATCTCCCTGACCTGTTTTTTAGCTTCTTGCTTTATTGGGTACTGCCTCTATGCAGTTGTAGTATTTTTTAAAGGAATTATGTGGTGGGTTGAATCCTCATCCCATCCAACATGATTTTTGTATAATGCCGGAGCCTGGGCTACCGCCCACTCCCGCGCATATGTGTGTTGCAAATGCTATTATCTGAAAAGGCTGGTAAAATTACCTTTTCTCCTTTAGGGCAATCCATGACGAATGCTGGCGGCCAATCTCGTTCAGCTAACAAAATGTCATAGCCAAACGTTAGGTTCTCCAAAAAGAGACCTCTCACTTTTCTACTTTTGTCCCCCTCCATATACTTTATGTGGGACACTTACTCTAGTATCAGGTGTTTCCACCGTGATATAATCATTCAAGTCCGCTGTCACCAGAAATTCCATCAGGTTCTGGCGAGCTATTGTTACTTCTGCCGCAATGTCTAGCATCGTCAGAGCCCATTCCCCGTTCAGTAGTCGAGTCCTCAGAATTCTGGGCATGTCTGATCTTTAGACCTGCAACTTTCTTTTTCTTGAACTGTGGCTTTTGCTTTGGCTTTTCTTCTTTTTTAGAAGTATAATCTTGAGCGTGCTGCTCGTCTCTGGACTTTGTTCGCTATTCTTGTCTTTCTGACCGTCCTTCCCTCTCAGAGTTTTTCGATGAACCCTGAAAGGAACGAGAGGAACGTGTATCAGTATCCTGATACCTGTCAGGTTTCCTAATGTTATCCCTATTCCTAAGGTTATACCTCTTTTCGGATGGCTCCTGTGGAGATCTACCTCGGGATTGAGATTTGTTTCCTTTAAATGTTTGTTGTTTTTTTATTATCCCACTTCTTTTTAGAAGAAGTAGGTGTCAGCTTGGTAGTGTCCTTTTCAGAACTGCCCATCAGTTGTGGTTTTAAAGTTTTCCCACCCAAGCTGTCTCTGCCTAATTCTGCATATGCAGTTTCAATTATTTTGGGTAGTTCGTGTTGTTGTTCTAAAGGACTGAACTCCCTTAGGCGTTGGCGGATTGCCACTGAAGCAGCTTCCCCTTTAATATTAGCTAGTATTATGGCTGATACCTGGTCATAGTTACCTAGTAACTTCATCCCTAAGTTTAGGACAGGCTCTGCTCCGTACTCGTTTTGTATTTGTCTTAATATGTCTGGTACCACCGCTAATGAAGGAATACCATGAGTCCTGGTATAAATGGCAGCAAAGACTGTACCCCAAGTGGTACAATCTTCTACTTATGGTGTCATCCCCATGGGCAAGCAGATTGTTAGCATTCTGTGTTTTTCATATGGGGTAGTATTCGAGAATACTGCCTCGAGCTGAGTTATTTTCTGAGCTACCCAGAATGGCATTTGTTCACGTTTCGTGGGCATTTTGCCCATTACAGCGTGTAATGTTTGTGGTGTGATTTTAGTTGCTGTACCCTGTGATTGAGTTCCATTTGTTGCAACTATTGCTGGTTGGACAGTGAATGTCCTCATGACGAATTGTGTCAAGTTTCTATAGATTTTAATTAAATCTTTATGTTGTATGAGTAAGTCTCCTGGTGGCATTGTGTCAATGTCAGGATGTGGTGTGTAGTCCGCTAATATCGGCCATGTTGCCCCTTCTCCTCTGAGTGGGCCTAATCTTACTCTTCTTCTTATGTGGGGTAGGGTGCCTTTAAACCAGTATAAGTGTTCCTGGTACGTGAGTGGAACCTTTATGTCCTCGAACGGACCATATTCCATTGGTGCATCTCCTTCTGTGTAAGAGTGAAATGTCTGTGTTCTTTCATTAGCTGCTGAGAATGTAACCCATGAATAAAATACCTCTGTTTTGTTCGATTCGTGTGCCTCAATAACGAAAACTACTAAGCCACCCCTTGCTGATAAACCATTTTCTAATAGTTTTAGGGTGACTGTATGTCTGAATTTTTCTGCAATCGGAATTGCGTCTGCATCTTCTCCTCCTGAGAAGTGCAAATCATGCACCACTCCCCCTGCGTTCTCCACGCTTTCAGTCATTGTTTAGAGGAAGAAGTTTTTTCCAAGGGAACTAAGATAAGGTTTTTATGCACAATTTTAGGAACACTGTGTCCTTCAAGCTTGATTAACCAACAGCCAATAAATAGGATTTTTTAGCCTACTCAGCTGTGGCGGAGTTTGTGCCCACACACTCCAGACGTCTCTGGTGTTTTGTGAGTAGGATCTCTGAGAATAGCACGACTGAACTACTCAGATTCTACTGTTAAATAAGTACCCAACCAACGTTGGCGGCGCCATGTCGTGTAGTTCCTATATTACCTATACAGGATCTGCGCGTTTCGGATAACATAAACTGTGGGTTTGGTGGCAGACTGGTTCCGAGCACCCCCACTGGATACGTTAGCCTGTTAGCGTTAGCTAGCTCACAGTGCCACTAGAATCTCCTCTTATCAAGGAGAGAGTAGTCTCTGGCAACCTCAGAACATGACAACCCTGATCCCTCAGGATCGTGGAAACAATGTACTACTTTTCGCTCAGTCACTCGTGCTCACTTAGTCTGTCTCAGAGATACACAGAATAAACAGTCTGGGTGTTTCAATAAGTATTTATTGAACAGTTGTTATTCTAGTGTAGAATATATGAGCTGCAACAACCATTAGACAGTAGCAGAGATATATGATTAGCAATATTACTAAAGTAAAGGGATGGTATAGTTCTACCATCTTGCAGAAATCATGGATATATACATGTACATAAAACACATTATAATAAGTGCAACCTAAAAGTGCGTACTCCTACGATGCCTCCGTAACTAGATGTACCTAAATGTACCTAGCATCTGTGTAGGTGTTATGCCAAGAATCCCTCTAGGATCTAGTCCACCCCATTACCTGAGAGTTAGAGAATGTGGGACCCCGTCCTGGTCTCGAGTTGGACACCCCGCGAGGGATGTTAGACCACTGCTAGCTGGAGCGTCTGCATGCAGGAACCTCAGCGTCTCTGGTCAGTGTGTCAGCCGGGAAGTCACGGTCTCCTCTAACTGTTTACGCAAGACATGATGTATATATACCCACAGGTCTCCGCAGGGGTCCTACCTTGCTTAGTTACTGTGTCGGCCTAAAGGATGACGTCGGGCTTGAACTTTAACATAGATATTATACAGGAGATGTTTGTCCTGCTGTGCTTCCAAGAAGCCTCATGCATAATGTATGAGTATCGAACCAGGGAAAACCCCGCGTTCTGAATGCAGTGTTGTATCTAGGTAAAAAGGACAGTCCCTATGAACCGTTATGTATGAAATGTAGGAAAGGATATAGGTGAAAGGTTGTGATGTTACTAGCGCCTATATAAGGTACCTATATGAAATGTAACAGAAGAGCTGGCAGAAGCAAGGGAGTAATAGACATTTGTTTCTCACTGACAAGAGCGGAAGGAGAGGAAAGCATGTTCTTCGCACCAGTACAGTAGAAGCATGATTCAGTCTGCCCATTCTCTCTGTATCTTTGCAAGAACTTTTGGAATTGGAGAAATTAGGGGAAAAGTGTGCAGGATAGACTTTGGCTACAGATTCAGGAAAACACAGGGAGCTGATTGAGGAAGCAGACTTCTTGAACCACAAGGGCATTGACAACAAAGCCCTCTTAACAAGAAATATAAATCTGAGATGGTCTGTCTGTATATTCTGTATCCCCTGTATGTGAACTGCCCTGAGAGAAAGAAGAATGTCTTCTGCCTATGATCAAATCTGGTGAATCAAGTGAGTCAGGATCTGGGATCCTGTGCTGAACTGCCGATTTAAATATGCCTTTGACAACATATTGTCTGTGTAAACTAGCAGAACTTCGACTTTGAGTTAGTCTAAAACATTTGAAGAGCCCTGAAGAAAACCATGAGCTCCTTCCAATCGGAGGACTGAATATTTTCCTGTTCTGACTAGAAACCATGAGCTGACTGAACTCCAAAGACTGATCCCCAATCCAAGTCAGTGGCATCTGTTTTCAGAGTTTTTGAGTGTAAATCCCCTGATCCAAGGTTGCATGTCTAAGCCACCATGATAGAGGATTTCAAGTGTACTCTGACCAGAATGAACGTGTGTGATCACAGACCGTTGCTGAAGAATATGCAGAACAATCTGGCCTAGGTGACAATGTGCCCAGGGGACAATAAACAATATTGCTGCCTGAGAACCAAAAAGATGAAAATATATGTTTCAAGAATGTCTCTTTCCATAAAAACACAATGATTAGATCACCCTAATTCTATAAATACCATAATAGCCTAGACACAAAGCCATTCTCTCACTGGAGTTTCTGACTTTGACATTGAAAGTCCCTAGTGATTCCTCAGCTTCACTCTCTGGGCTAAAATAAGAAAAACCTTCTCCAGATCTGACCTGAACCATTTCCCAATGTACTCCATGATCTAAGAAGGGATTATATGTGACTTAGGCAGTCTGATCAAAAATCAGAACTTCTGGAGAACCTGAATTGTTATGCTGGTATCCTACAAAAGCTTAATTATGAGGTAGGAGTAGGGCAATTGCCGCATGACAGGATAAATAGTAAATTAATTTATCAATTTGTCTGTTACCAAGTTAAAAACTGAATGCAATGTTTATCGAATGTGCTAAACACGGCATGTCCATGGTCCACATGCTTTATTTTTCCCATGTGTTATTTACAGCATGTTGATTTTTACAGCATGCGCAAAATAATGCATGTGGTAAACTAAAAACAAATACAAGTATGAAAGCAATGGCAATTACCACCAAGTGTAGGGAATGAAAGAAAAGCTGGAAAATATGAACAATGTACAAACCACATTACATGCACAGTTTAAGCTGAAAAAATAAAAACACAAACATGTGCACACAGGGCCATAAACAGACATAGACAACCAAAGCACTCACAGGTTGACTGCAGTAGTACACAACTACTCTGCAGTACATCACCATTGATGCAACATGGTTAGGCCATTATAGCTTGCTATGTCAGAGCCATGTTCTGCTATAGTAAACTATGCGATACAAAAGGGGATGATGGACGGAACGTTTGAGCCAATCAAACACTCACCCCCAGTCAACTGATCTGGGTTTAATCCATCATCATTCTTTAGCTCACTCCACCACCCCAGTTCAGACATGGCCATATGCAAATCAGTCTGACCCTGTGCCTCATGGGAACAGTCCAGCCCCGAACTGCCAAGCCATGTCTTCCCTGGACCGGAAACAAGCATCCTAGGACCGGTTTCTGGCATTCCAGCCGTCATCAGCCAGGCTTGCTTGAATCCAGTGGCAAAGTGAGCAAGGGACCCACGTCTGGGCATACCCCCGCCAACTTAGGGCGAACAAAGCGATACAAAAGGGGATGATGGACGGAACGTTTGAGCCAATCAAACACTCACCCCCAGTCAACTGATCTGGGTTTAATCCATCATCATTCTTTAGCTCACTCCACCACCCCAGTTCAGACATGGCCATATGCAAATCAGTCTGACCCTGTGCCTCATGGGAACAGTCCAGCCCGAACTGCCAAGCCATGTCTTCCCTGGACCGGAAACAAGCATATCCTAGGACCGGTTTCTGGCATTCCAGCCGTCATCAGCCAGGCTTGCTTGAATCCAGTGGCAAAGTGAGCAAGGGACCCACGTCTGGGCATACCCCCGCCAACTTAGGGCAAACAAAGCGATACAAAAGGGGATGATGGACGGAACGTTTGAGCCAATCAAACACTCACCCCCAGTCAACTGATCTGGGTTTAATCCATCATCATTCTTTAGCTCACTCCACCACCCCAGTTCAGACATGGCCATATGCAAATCAGTCTGACCCTGTGCCTCATGGGAACAGTCCAGCCCGAACTGCCAAGCCATGTCTTCCCTGGACCGGAAACAAGCATCCTAGGACCGGTTTCTGGCATTCCAGCCGTCATCAGCCAGGCTTGCTTGAATCCAGTGGCAAAGTGAGCAAGGGACCCACGTCTGGGCATACCCCCGCCAACTTAGGGCGAACAAAGCGATACAAAGGGGATGATGGACGGAACGTTTGAGCCAATCAAACACTCACCCCCAGTCAACTGATCTGGGTTTAATCCATCATCATTCTTTAGCTCACTCCACCACCCCAGTTCAGACATGGCCATATGCAAATCAGTCTGACCCTGTGCCTCATGGGAACAGTCCAGCCCGAACTGCCAAGCCATGTCTTCCCTGGACCGGAAACAAGCATCCTAGGACCGGTTTCTGGCATTCCAGCCGTCATCAGCCAGGCTTGCTTGAATCCAGTGGCAAAGTGAGCAAGGGACCCACGTCTGGGCATACCCCCGCCAACTTAGGGCAAACAAAGCGATACAAAAGGGGATGATGGACGGAACGTTTGAGCCAATCAAACACTCACCCCCAGTCAACTGATCTGGGTTTAATCCATCATCATTCTTTAGCTCACTCCACCACCCCAGTTCAGACATGGCCATATGCAAATCAGTCTGACCCTGTGCCTCATGGGAACAGTCCAGCCCGAACTGCCAAGCCATGTCTTCCCTGGACCGGAAACAAGCATCCTAGGACCGGTTTCTGGCATTCCAGCCGTCATCAGCCAGGCTTGCTTGAATCCAGTGGCAAAGTGAGCAAGGGACCCACGTCTGGGCATACCCCCGCCAACTTAGGGCGAACAAAGCGATACAAAAGGGGGATGATGGACGGAACGTTTGAGCCAATCAAACACTCACCCCAGTCAACTGATCTGGGTTTAATCCATCATCATTCTTTAGCTCACTCCACCACCCCAGTTCAGACATGGCCATATGCAAATCAGTCTGACCCTGTGCCTCATGGGAACAGTCCAGCCCGAACTGCCAAGCCATGTCTTCCCTGGACCGGAAACAAGTATCCTAGGACCGGTTTCTGGCATTCCAGCCGTCATCAGCCAGGCTTGCTTGAATCCAGTGGCAAAGTGAGCAAGGGACCCACGTCTGGGCATACCCCCGCCAACTTAGGGCAAACAAAGCGATACAAAAGGGGATGAGGCACAGGGTCAGACTGATTTGCATATGGCCATGTCTGAACTGGGGTGGTGGAGTGAGCTAAAGAATGATGATGGATTAAACCCAGATCAGTTGACTGGGGGTGAGTGTTTGATTGGCTCAAACGTTCCGTCCATCATCCCCTTTTGTATCGCTTTGTTCGCCCTAAGTTGGCGGGGCATGCCCAGACGTGGGTCCCTTGCTCACTTTGCCACTGGATTCAAGCAAGCCTGGCTGATGACGGCTGGAATGCCAGAAACCGGTCCTAGGATGCTTGTTTCCGGTCCAGGGAAGACATGGCTTGGCAGTTCGGGCTGGACTGTTCCCATGAGGCACAGGGTCAGACTGATTTGCATATGGCCATGTCTGAACTGGGGTGGTGGAGTGAGCTAAAGAATGATGATGGATTAAACCCAGATCAGTTGACTGGGGTGAGTGTTTGATTGGCTCAAACGTTCCGTCCATCATCCCCTTTTGTATCGCTTGTTCGCCCTAAGTTGGCGGGTATGCCCAGACGTGGGTCCCTTGCTCACTTTGCCACTGATTCAAGCAAGCCTGGCTGATGACGGCTGGAATGCCAGAAACCGGTCCTAGGATGCTTGTTTCCGGTCCAGGGAAGACATGGCTTGGCAGTTCGGGCTGGACTGTTCCCATGAGGCACAGGGTCAGACTGATTTGCATATGGCCATGTCTGAACTGGGGTGGTGGAGTGAGCTAAAGAATGATGATGGATTAAACCCAGATCAGTTGACTGGGGGTGAGTGTTTGATTGGCTCAAACGTTCCGTCCATCATCCCCTTTTGTATCGTATAGTAAACTATGCGGCTTGAGGATGGAAACCATGCCACCAATCCATGACTTCAAAGGGATTAGCAGCGCAGAATCAGAGCCAGAACTGACAGAGGAAGGCTGAACCCTTAAACTTGAGTCTGCATGAGATCCATAGCACTTACATGATCGATACTGGAAGCATACAAAATATATTTTTATCATTACAGATACTAACTTAGGGTTCAACTGCTATTCTCTCTTCCTGAAAATGGCATTTCTCTAGCAGTCTGCGATAGGCTACTTTGCTGCAGAAGAGCAAACAAGTGTTCCTAGAATTGGAGTGGTTGAGGGTGTAGCTAGATTGAAAGATCGGCTTTTTCTGAATACATTCCTCCAGTACCCATAAAGACTTTCCTTGCCAGAAATGTAGAGTCTGTGTCCGAATAGGAGTAAGAACGGAGAGGCGCATGTACTCCTCCTTCTAATTCTGGCCTATGTGTTTTAAACTGTACCATACACAACTCAAGTATTGGGAGCAACCATGAGAGTAAAAGGCAACTTAACTATTGTCCGTACTGCTATGTAATTTCTATTTTGACACCAATTGTTTAATGCGTTTAATTATAAAACACAGTTTTTCATCTCCTAACAACAGGTGTTTAATCTGTTCATTCTGGAAGGGTTTTAGAAATGGTAGTGGCATGGAGCTTCATGGTGATGTCTGAGTGGTGGGTGGAAGGCGGAGCGTCTGCTGGTGGCTGGCTGGTGGTGTATGTAGTGGTGGTTGACTGGTGTGCATGTGTGTGTGTGTATGGTGGTGGTTAACTGGTAGGGTGTGCATGTGTAGTGACAGCTGACTGGCATTGCGGTGTGTATGTGTGTGTAGTGGTGGTTGAAAGGCGGTGTGTGTGTGTAGTGGTGGATGACTGTTGGTGTGTGTGTAGTGGTGGTTAAATGGTGGTGTGTATGTGTGTATATGTGTAGTGATGTCTGACTGGCCTTGAGGTATGTGTATGTGTCTGTAGTGGTGGCTGAAAGGCTGTATGTGTGTGTGTGTAGTGGTGGTTGACAGATGGTGTGTGTGTCTGTGTGGTGGCAGCTGGCGGGCAGTGTGTGTGTACTGACTTGCTAGTGGTGTGTTTGTAAGTTGGCTGATATCAAGTGATTGGTGGGATGACTAGTGTGTCAGTCATGTGGGGGTATGATGGCGAAGGGCGCCTGAATAGTGCAGTTTGTTGAGTTCTATTTGACGCAGTGTTGTTCATAGTTGTCTGTTTTTGGTGAGAGTCTTTTGATAAGCATTATGGCTGCTCGTATGCTGATGATCGCCCAGCAGGTTATTGGTTTGCTTCTTGAATCCGCCTCCTAAGATGACTCTGAGACTGACTCTGCATCTAAGGCAGAGGACCAAGTGCAAGATTATTGCAGCAAATTTTCTGTCAAGAGGAATCATCTGATAATGAATCCAGTATTAGCGCTGATTAAGTGCCTCATTTAGAGGAGGACATAGTTGTGATTGTAGTGCAGCATGAGCAACCTGGATTGCTGGATGACCACCCCCTCAACTACACGCCAGTTATTGAGGACCAACGTGAGGAGAGGTTTAAAGGAGGAGATCCTGAACTCTTGCAAGTTGGTAAGAAGTTCTGCATACTTGAGACCTTGCTCTTTGATTTTGAAGAAGTCGTACTGTTAGGTAGGAAGATACTTTTCTTTCTGTTGAACCCGGCAAGGGTATTTGAGTTTCAAGTTAACATGGAAAGGTTATCTGAGTTTAGAGATAATTGGGCTCAAGAAAGAGGAGCCTAAAAAAGACATTCTTGCATTATTGTAACATTCTTGTGAACACAAAGCTAGAGAAGTGTATTTAGCCTAAAACAAGGATTGAGAGAGACTAATGGCTTGAGCCCAGGAACAGTTTGTGTACGAGAGGCTGCTGCCTGCACAGAGGGAATGTACAGTGACACGTTTTGGAATTTTTTTATAAATGCCATTGCTCATTACAAGTATTTCATTGAGAACTGTTTGTCTCTACGAGAGATCAGTGAGCGTTTGGCAAGGCATTCCAGGCCTGTGTAGGGAACTTTAAGGAAACATATACGAGGAAAGCGACGTGATCACCTAAGAGATATCCAGCACCACTCTATCCACTCACAACAGATAAAAAGCATGTTTACTGTTTACAATTAGATGTGATGTGGGTAGAGTTAAAAGAACTGTGAGATCCAATACCCGTCAGCCAACAGATTACTAAAGTTGTGATCATCCTTCTTCCAGGCCTCCCTGCCCGCAGTACCCTCCCAAATTTCCTTCCATTCATCTGGCCACTTTGATACTCTGTGAAGTAATAATCAGAGTCAGTGCTGCCAGAAGTTGGATTTGGGAGGTACTGTTCCCAAGGAGTCCAACTTCCAGAAGCAGTGACAATTTCAATAGTTGTATTTACTGTTTGATACAGCCACAGTTTGTTGAGTTCTAATTTGATGCAGTGTAGTTTATAGTTGTCTGTTTTTTGTGACAGTTGTTTTAGTAAGCATTATAGCTGCTCACAGGCTGACGGCCCATCAGGTTGTCGATTTGCTTTTTGAATCTGTCTCCAAAAATGACTTTGAAACTGACTCGGCATCTGAGGTAGAGGACCAAGTGCAAGATTATAGCAGTGAATTTTCTGTCCAAGAGGAATCATCTAATGTTGATTCCACTATTAGCACTGATGAAGTGCCTCATTTAGAGGAAGACATTGATGTGCCTGTAGTGAAGCATGAGCAAGCTGAATTGCAGCCAGGGACTGGATTGCTTCCCACTGGAAGTGGTGAACCCTGGGTTGCCCCTAACATGGTGCAGCCTCTTTTGCATGACTGTAGTGGTGTTTAAAGGTGTAGAGTTAATACAGTGGGATTTTTTGCCTATCAATTTCTTACAGCCCTTTACTGATGATGTATTTTTCAATTACATTGTTGAGCAGGGCAATTTATTTCTAGAAACGTTTTCGATGGGCAACAGTGCCACACATAAGACCCACTCTACCTGATGTACTACTACAAATCTCCATGAGATGAAACAGCTCTGGGGATAAACATTGTTGATGGAATTGTTAAGGAAACTATCATTACCTTAATGTGTCTACTAGTCCCTTGATGGCAGCTGCTACTTTTTCAGCAACCAGGAGTCAAGATCAGTATTTGCTTCTGCAGTAGATGCTTCACTTTTACAGTGTTGCCCCGAGATTACCCTGATTGTGGCAGTTTCTTCAAGATTCAGCCTATCCTTGACCATTTAGTTGACCGTTGCTCAGACATCTATGTTGTAGGTCAAGATATATCTGTGGACGAGTCTCTGGTCCTATTCAAGGGAGATTTGGGTTTTCATACAGCACATACCCAACAAGAGAACATGTTATGGAATTAAGCTGTATATGTTGTGTGAAAGTGCCACTGGATATGTGCATAATTTCACTGTTAGGGATTCTTAAATTCACCCTGCAGTTGTGCTTCCTCTTTGGGACTAAGTGAAAAATTGTGTGGCGCTTGCCAGAACACTTTTTCACAATGGTCTCTATTTATATGTTGATAATTTCTATGCAGGAGTGCAATTATTCAAAGAACTGATCAAAAGGGGCATGTGGCACAAACCTCTCTAACCATAAAGGCTACCCTAAAGAGCTTGTGTTTAGGAAACTTCAAAAGGGACAGAGGAGTACCCTGGGCAGCAGTGGACTACTTGCTTTGAAATTTTCAAACAGAAGAGATGTCTACATGCTCCCAACTATTCACAATGAAAGTACTTCACCTATTGGAAGTCTGGTAGCAGAAGTACGCCAAATAGTGTACATTCTAGACTACAACAAAAAAATGGGAGGTGCAAATAGATTAGATCAAAGGTTGTAGCCATACAATGCTGCTCGAATGTCATACATCAGGTACAAGAAGTTGGTTGTTCATTTATATTATTTGGCATCCTTCAATGCTTTTGTTGTTTTTAAAGATCGTTCTCCAGATTCCAAGATGACTTTTGTACAGTTTCAGCAGTCTGTATTAGGCTGCCTTGCTGCAGAAGAGCAAATAAGTATTTCTAGAGTTGGAGAAGTTGAGGGTGTGGCTAGATTGAAAAGTCCCCTCTTTCCTGAATACAATCCTCCAACACCCAAAAAAGACTTTCCTTGCCGGAAATATAAAGTCTGTGTCCGAAGAGGAGTAAGAACAGAAAGTCGTATGTACTGCTTCAAGTGTCCTCCTAATTCTGGCCTATTTGTGCCTATGTGTTTTAAACTGTACCACGCACAACTCAAGTATTGGGAGCAACCAAGAGAGTGAAAGGCAACTTAA
Organism: Calotriton arnoldi; assembly: GCA_963921515.1. Taxonomy (NCBI): domain Eukaryota; kingdom Metazoa; phylum Chordata; class Amphibia; order Caudata; family Salamandridae; genus Calotriton; species Calotriton arnoldi. The sequence goes on along the minus strand of CAWUFW010000021.1, from coordinate 7,656,968 downwards.
CTATTTTCAGCATTGCTATGCAATTTCTGTTTTGACACCATGGTACCAATTGTTTAATGCGTTTAGTAACAGCTGTTATGCATGCACACATAGTTAGATTTTCATCTACTAACAACAAGTGTTATTTTAAATTTGAAAACAAAAAAACCTGAAATTATTGTCTGCCTTTAGTTGATTTTTTTTCTGTATCTGCTATAGTAAACTATGCGGCTTGAGGATGGAAACCATGCCACCAATCCATGACTTCAAAGGGATTAGCAGCGCAGAATCAGAGCCAGAACTGACAGAGGAAGGCTGAACCCTTAAACTTGAGTCTGCATGAGATCCATAGCACTTACATGATCGATACTGGAAGCATACAAAATATATTTTTATCATTACAGATACTAACTTAGGGTTCAACTGCTATTCTCTCTTCCTGAAAATTGCATTTCTCTAGCAGTCTGCGATAGGCTACTTTGCTGCAGAAGAGCAAACAAGTGTTCCTAGAATTGGAGTGGTTGAGGGTGTAGCTAGATTGAAAGATCGGCTTTTTCTGAATACATTCCTCCAGTACCCAAAAAAGACTTTCCTTGCCAGAAATGTAGAGTCTGTGTCCGATAGGAGTAAGAACGGAGAGGCGCATGTACTCCTCCTTCTAATTCTGGCCTATGTGTTTTAAACTGTACCATACACAACTCAAGTATTGGGAGCAACCATGAGAGTAAAAGGCAACTTAACTATTGTCCGTATTGCTATCTAATTTCTATTTTGACACCAATTGTTTAATGCGTTTAATTATAAAACACAGTTTTTCATCTCCTAGCAACAGGTGTTTCATCTGTTAATTCTGGGAGGGTTTTAGAAATGGAAGTGGCATGGAGCTTCCTGGTGATGTCTGAGTGGGGGGTGGATGGCAGAGTGTCTGCTGGTGGCTGGCAGGTGGTGTATGTAGTGGTGGTTGATTGGTGTGTAAGTGTGTGTGTAGTGGTGGTTAACTGGTGGTGTGTGTGTAGTGATGGCTGACTGGCATGCGGTGTGTGTGTTTGTGTGTGTGTATGTTAGTGTGTAGTGGTAGTTGAAAAGCGGTGTGTGTGTGTAGTGGTGGTTGCCTGATGATGTGTATGTCTGTGTGGTGGCAGCTGGCTGGCAGGCTGTGTGTGTGTAGTGACATGCTAGTAGTGTGTTTGTAAGTTGGTTGACATCGGGTGATTAGTGGGATGATTAGAGTGCCAGTCCTGTGGGGGGATGATGGCGAAGAGCGCTTGAATAGTGCTGTTTGTTGATGTGAGCATTGTAATGTGGGCCAGCAGCTAGTGGTGTGAATGGCTTTGTGTGTGTGACACATGAAAGGCGTGTGAATGGCCTTGTAGAGCGGCTGATGCCTTGATGTGACTTTACAACTCACAAGTTGTGAGTCATAGGTTAAGTATTATGAACTTTCAATTATCATATTAACGATGATTTCTGTGTTTTCATTTTTGTGAAATAATTTGTTAATAAAATGTACATTTTGAACTTTTTACTCACCCTTGTGCCAAATCCAACCAGTATGTGTGTGAACTTGAGTAGTGAGGAATAATATTTGTCTTTTCTGACTTTCACTGCCAGGGTGTACAATGTCTCTAGGGAAACCTACTAACCCCAGATATTTTTGTAAACTAGACACCAGGGGACTCCAGAGTGATGTGCCTCACATGGATCTTACGAGGCGTTCTTAGCCAGAAACCCTTGCAAACATCACACAGTAGCTAAAACACACATTTTTCTCATGTGGGTGAAAGTACTGGAATCAGCGAGAAGCCATAAATAGCCTACCACCCTGCATTCCCCCCGGTCTCCCAATAAAAATGGTATCTCGCTTATGTAAATGGGCACAGTCCCCGCAACAGGAAAGGACTCAAAACGCAATGTGGAGACATCAACATTTCCTATAAAAAATTACCTGATCTGGCAATGTAGGTAGCTGAGATATTTGGGCCCAAGTACAGCGGCCACCAGGGAAGCATACCAAATCCATTTATTTCTGAAAAATGGGAGTCCTGGGTGTTGTGTTTCGCATGGATCCCACAACGTTTTCCTACCCACAATGCCCTGCAAAGCTCAAACTTTGCTTAAAATTGCACATTTTCTTTCCATTTCTGTAACATACAGATCAAGAATCTGCAGGGATCCCCAAATATTCTACAACCCAGCATTCCCCAATTGTCCCAATAAAACAATATCCCACTTGTGTGGTTGGGCCTACTGCCCGCAACAGGAACAGATCAAACCAGGGTCAATGCAAATCCCCTGGTGAGAACTCCAATTGACTCTGGTTTGATCAGTTACTGCGACATTTGCAATATGCAGATCTGGGCTGCCAGAAGACTTTTCTGCACATATTAGTCAAACTTTCCAAAGTGAGTCACAATCCATAGGACAAGTGGGGAAAGCATTACATTTCAATTATGCAAACATGATTTGAACCACTAAACTCTCCGGTGACAGGTGTGAAGTCAAAATAATTGAGATGGACGTCTCAGACTTATAGCAATTGTGTGATTTGCCTGTGGAATGCAGGGCCCGAGAAGGGCTTCTTCCAGGCAGTCAGAACTGGCCTCAAATACTCGTCAATGATCAATGAAAGGCAGCAAAGCTTCCAATTCACAGTTTCAGTCAAAATGTTGGACCTTGCTTTATGCTTTTGCTGAATATATCTATGTGATACAAAAGGGGATGCAAAAGGGGATGATGGACGGAACGTTTGAGCCAATCAAACACTCACCCCCAGTCAACTGATCTGGGTTTAATCCATCATCATTCTTTAGCTCACTCCACCACCCCAGTTCAGACATGGCCATATGCAAATCAGTCTGACCCTGTGCCTCATGGGAACAGTCCAGCCCGAACTGCCAAGCCATGTCTTCCCTGGACCGGAAACAAGCATCCTAGGACCGGTTTCTGGCATTCCAGCCGTCATCAGCCAGGCTTGCTTGAATCCAGAGGCAAAGTGAGCAAGGGACCCACGTCTGGGCATACCCCCGCCAACTTAGGGCGAACAAAGCGATACAAAAGGGGATGATGGACGGAACGTTTGAGCCAATCAAACACTCACCCCCAGTCAACTGATCTGGGTTTAATCCATCATCATTCTTTAGCTCACTCCACCACCCCAGTTCAGACATGGCCATATGCAAATCAGTCTGACCCTGTGCCTCATGGGAACAGTCCAGCCCGAACTGCCAAGCCATGTCTTCCCTGGACCGGAAACAAGCATCCTAGGACCGGTTTCTGGCATTCCAGCCGTCATCAGCCAGGCTTGCTTGAATCCAGAGGCAAAGTGAGCAAGGGACCCACGTCTGGGCATACCCCCGCCAACTTAGGGCGAACAAAGCGATACAAAAGGGGATGATGGACGGAACGTTTGAGCCAATCAAACACTCACCCCCAGTCAACTGATCTGGGTTTAATCCATCATCATTCTTTAGCTCACTCCACCACCCCAGTTCAGACATGGCCATATGCAAATCAGTCTGACCCTGTGCCTCATGGGAACAGTCAGCCGAACTGCCAAGCCATGTCTTCCCTGGACCGGAAACAAGCATCCTAGGACCGGTTTCTGGCATTCCAGCCGTCATCAGCCAGGCTTGCTTGAATCCAGAGGCAAAGTGAGCAAGGGACCCACGTCTGGGCATACCCCCGCCAACTTAGGGCGAACAAAGCGATACAAAAGGGGATGATGGACGGAACGTTTGAGCCAATCAAACACTCACCCCCAGTCAACTGATCTGGGTTTAATCCATCATCATTCTTTAGCTCACTCCACCACCCCAGTTCAGACATGGCCATATGCAAATCAGTCTGACCCTGTGCCTCATGGGAACAGTCCAGCCCGAACTGCCAAGCCATGTCTTCCCTGGACCGGAAACAAGCATGGACTGTTCCCATGAGGCACAGGGTCAGACTGATTTGCATATGGCCATGTCTGAACTGGGGTGGTGGAGTGAGCTAAAGAATGATGATGGATTAAACCCAGATCAGTTGACTGGGGGTGAGTGTTTGATTGGCTCAAACGTTCCGTCCATCATCCCCTTTTGTATCAACTTGTTCAGCCCTAAGTTGGCGGTATGCCCAGACGTGGGTCCCTTGCTCACTTTGCCACTGGATTCAAGCAAGCCTGGCTGATGACGGCTGGAATGCCAGAAACCGGTCCTAGGATGCTTGTTTCCGGTCCAGGAAGACATGGCTTGGCAGTCGGGCTGGACTGTTCCCATGAGGCACAGGGTCAGACTGATTTGCATATGGCCATGTCTGAACTGGGGTGGTGGAGTGAGCTAAAGAATGATGATGGATTAAACCCAGATCAGTTGACTGGGAGTGAGTGTTTTATTGGCTCAAACGTTCCGTCCATCATCCCCTTTGTATCGAATATATCTATGTAACAGTGGTCAAATTTGCAATTACAACAAGAGACAAACCTATACATTAACTTAGCTACACTAAGAAAGCTGGTCTTTTGTTGGTGCATCCAGCAGGGCTCTGTAATGTGCCCTAAGATACAAGTACCCAAGACTGAAACTGCTGTTCTTTACTGGGAAAGTCTTACATTATATAGGGGGGCTAAGGAAGTCATTCCTCTACGGGAGTTGAGGGTTAAGTAAAGGATCTCTGCAAGAACTCTAACTCTCACCTCACACCTGTGCCCCAGATACATCTTGACATCAGGAAGTGACTCATGACAAACTGCTTCCAGGTAAAAAATAGTTAGCAGGTGGCTTAGTTATGAACTTGCCAATGGACACATTGAGACTGCAATATCACACTGGTTACAAACATAAATGGTCATTAGGTTTACCCGATGTGATGTACAGAAATCAACAGCTGACAGTGAATACCAAATCACACTACGTTATAATGCTCCTTGGGATATAAACAATAGCACAAATAAATAACAAAATGTAAAAAGGACATAACTATGGCTAAATCAAGTTTACTTAAAGGCTCACATTTCTATAATTCCATAAGTGACATTCGTGCAGGTACCTGTAACACTTGTGGACCATCAATCTACTCCAGATTTTGTTAGGTGAATGGGGCCACAAATGGCAGCGCATTTCATAAAACCGAATTCACATTCTATAGCATCGAAATAATAATGCATAGCAATCAGGTTAATGGAACTTTTTTCGATTTTGTTTTTAATTTTAATAATTTGGAATCACGGAGCCACAGCCTGAATTGAACATTGGTGTCAAATTGAAACAACAGTCTTGTCACTGGCTGCACAAAAAAGACGGTCTACTGAAGTGAAAGAGATTTGACAGCCTTTCTGAAGGCCAACATGACATGTAAATGTTTAATATTAAGGTGCCTAAGTTCTATGATTTAGGACCTAGCACCAACAAATTGGGACCATCTGTAGTTTTACAGTCAAAAACTGGAATAAGCAATGGAACGTAATTTGCTCATGTCAACTCCAAGGTAAGAATGGTGACTGCTAGATAGAGGTGCAAGATCATGAAGACATCCGAAGACTATACAAACGTAATTTGTAGGACTCAAAGATCTTGACCGGAGACAGTGAAGAGAATTTCATAATTTTGAGACATAATCTCTCCTTAGTCTGAAGATGAGCCGAACAGCCACATGTTCAGGGTATTTGTAGGGGCTGCTGCTTGTAGGCCGGGAATCCAGTATACAAAGGATTGCCTCAGTCCTGTTTTGAGTTAATTACTCCTTTGTTATCACCAGGAGTGTGGACCTCTCTGTGTCAATCTGAAATCTCAGACAAGAGCCGGGTTTTTGGCATCCACAAGGAAACCACTCGTAGATTTCCAAAATTAGTCCTAATGGTCCACACTCACTCCTATAGCTTGCCGCACAGAAAACAGTCCTCAGAAGAAAGTGTCTTGTGAATGTGCATTTGCCTACTTGATTTCCTTTTTCTCCACTTGGAAAAAGTTTCTTAGGCGGCTAGACCTGTTCACTAAACCTCCATGAAACACTATGGTCTTCTGGAACCTTTTCCCACCTTGGGTACGCTTTTACTTCAACCTTTTCTTTTCAAAAAGATTTATTTGTTTCCATGATGGGAAAGGCCATGCAAATTCTTTGCGAATACCCACGGAGTTCCAACTTCATGAGTATGCCAAGCATTCTCTATAGCAGCCACATTACATTTCCCTGACTTTCCCTTTTCTCACTCCTGAATGTAAACATAAGGCTGTGGAAAATTCATCATACTTGCAGCTTTTCTCCAATGATAGATAGAATTCTAAATTGAATTATTAGCCAAATCCAGATTCTGTGAATTAGGATTTGACATTTCGGGTGCAATTTAAACTTCGTTTCACACTTAACTGGTACTAAAATGTAAAACAAAACGTTGCAAATTGGAGCCCTGGATTTCAGACGATCAAGAAAGGAATCAGTATGCGGAACATTAAGGGCCAGGTGCACGCAGATAGGAAGAGTGATTTCCTAATTGCGATTTCCTGCGAATCACAATTAGGAAATCGCTTTTCCCAATGTATGAAAGTCTTTCAGAGTTACATTAGTGATTCCTAGTGGTTCACAAATAGATCTACCTCATGCATATTAAAGAGGTAGGTCGCAATTTGCGACCCACTAGGATTCGCTACCAACACAGGGATGGTGGCCTGCTGGGGTCAGCAGCCCACCATGTCTGTGACTGCCTTTAAATAAAGCAACTTTTTTTTAATGCAGCCCATTTTGCTTAAAGGAAAATGGTATGCGTGTAAAAAGAAAAAAATGAAACTTTTAATTTCATTTTTTAAGAGTAGGCAGTGGTTTTTGGGACCACTGCCTGCTTTTAAAAAAATATTTATTTAACAATTTTCTTCCCTTCCTTTGAGTTGAAGGCAAATTGCGAATGTTTTGCAACCGCATTTCAGTTGCCCTAAATACGTCCCTTCCAAATACCGAATCTCAAAAGTCAAATTGCGATTCGGTCGCAATTTGGGCTTTGTACATTACAAAAGGCTTTTTTGCAGTCGCAAACAGCCCAATTCTGCAAATCGGGCCGTTTGAGAACACAAAAATTCTTCATACCTCTAGCCCTTAGTGAGTCTGGCAAGGCAGTCATGGTTGGGCGATAGGCAGCCTCTTGTCTTCAAGTGGACAACATATCCAAGAGCAGCGGAAAAGCACTCTCCCCTTCAAAACATGTGCAGGGCCTCACGACTGAGGAATGAGGGGGCTTATTTTAAATCCTGCTGACTTCTGTGGTTGAACTGAGCGTATGATTACATTTTTCCCACAGCAGGTCACCCAGCTCTAGGTGAACTTTTTTCTCACATAAAGTAGTACGCATCACCACCTCTGACCGGGAGTCAGAACTAATCTGCGCGATGGCTTTTATTAAATTCTTAGAAGTGCCCAACAGATAGGTATGTGTATGTATTTAATTAATTCCACGCTAAAGAAAACCTCACAATGAATGCATGATGACAAAAAGTAGATCACGATCCTAAAAATATAAATACAACTCATTATGCAATTGTTCATTTAATTTAAAAAAAAAACGAGTACAAAAGGTAGTAACTGCATAAAAAATTTCATATACTTCACATTTTGGTGAGTGTTTCATTTTTGAGAACTATTTCATTTTAGGTCTTTACTCTTAATATACATAACATGAAACACGTATCAACAACTCTAAATGTGTTGGAAAAAGGAACTTGATCAAGACATTAAAGGCCCCGTTCTGAGTGCGATATTATTATGGAACACAAAAAGTGCCTGGTTAAATAAGTTTGAGCACAGTTCGGGTTGTTTTTTGTACCAATTACTACTTTTGAGGGTTTTTTTAAAAAGGAGAGTAATGTTCAAATGGAGTCTTTCCAAACATATGTGTGCAGCCTACCCCTACGGCACTGTTATGCCTGTGCAAGTCGCTAGAGTCAGAACCAGAAAGAAAGTGTTCGCGTGAAACTCAGCAAGTGCGCACAATTTTATTTAATCACCTGGAATGGGCAAAGTGAAAACCGGGCACGCAAATCTTTTAGGTCTGGTGTTCAACCCTATTCCCAACTTGAAATAACCACTAAAATGTGTATTTTACCAATGAGGCTGACAAACACGGTGACTACATATTTTCACTATATTTCCTTCTGGCCTATACTAAGGTTTTCAATGACAGTTCTGAATTATCAGCAAAACAGTGTTAAAACCTAATTCGCTTATGGTCACCCCCCCGCACCTCATAAAATGGCAAATAAAACATTTTAGGGAAAAGTCCATCCATCCCTTTCACAAAAAGTTATATATTCACATCTGTATAGGGTACTGTTTACGTATGTCCTAACATATGCACATTACATACACGTACCAAAAAAGTCGCAAACATGAGTATTGTGGGGGAGGAAAGAAACCTAATTTACATTGCATTTCCTTTACATCTCCCCCTGACACACTCCCTTGGAACATCTGCTTGTAGAAAGAAACCCACCCTGAGATTACATGTGTGCTATGTGTGCATGCTTTTTGTACATTGCTCACCTGTAGAACACACTTACTTTTAGCAAATCACGCACAGCAAACACATGCGATAGACCTCGAAAACTCTTTAAAATGTTGCCAGCCCTGCAGGTGGAGTGACTTGAATCATCCACTCGACCCTTGTACAACAGACAGAAACATTAAGCAGCGGTGCAATGTCTTTTTCACTCATCTGTGTAGTACTCATGCACTAATCCACCGATAAGTGAATGATGAAGAAAGATAAAGTGAACTCTACAACATAAAACTACTGGTAATTTGTATTCCCCAAACAGTGTAGATGGACTACTACAGTGGGAAATAATACATGCGCACACCTGAAAAGGGAATCCAAGTATCCCAAAACAAAACGTAAACAGGGTTTAAGAACAGACACTGAATTATATAAGCTATTTCCTTTTCTGAGCAGTCCCTGAAAAATATTAGACAATTATACCCTCTACTTGTTCGATGAGGAAAATGACTTATGGCCAGATGTACGACCCTTTTTAGCAGTCGCCAACGGGAAATCGTCCCGTTTGCGACCGCTAAAAAGGGTTGTGATATGTACAAACCCTATTTTGCGAGTCGGTAACCTATTACCGATTCGCAAAGTAGGAACTGCGAGTCACTATTAGGAAGGTGTGTGCCAAGGGCATTGCTTCCTAATAGCGAGTTGCACTGATATATACGATTGTTTTACAACCGCAAATTCGGTCACAAAACAATCGCAGTTACCACTTACTTCAAGTAGGTGGTACGCCAGTCGCAAGCAGGAAGGGGTCCTAAAGGGACCCCTTCCCCTTTGTGAATGTATGCGAAAATAATTTTTCAGTGCAGGCAGTGGTCCGTCCACTGCCTGCCCTTAAAAAATGAAAAGAAAACGCATACCGTTTCCTTTAAGGAAACGGGCTGCATTTAGAAAAAAAAGTTGCTATATTTAAAAAGCAAAACCAAAGGGGATGATGGACGGAGTGTTGACAATACAAGCACTCACCCCCAGTCAACTGATCTGGGTTTAATCCATCATCATTCTTTAGCTCACTCCACCACCCCAGTTCAGACATGGCCATATGCAAATCAGTCTGACCCTGTGCCTCATGGGAATAGTCCAGCCCGAACTGCCAAGCCATGTCTTCCCTGGACCGGAAACAAGCATCCTGGGACCGGTTTCGGGCTCACAGCCCTCATCAGCCAGGCTATCTTGAATCCAGTGGCAAAGTGAGCAAGGGACCCACGTCTGGGCATACCCTGCCAACTTAGGGCGAACAAAGCAAAACCAAAGGGGCAATGGGCGCAGGGTCAAGACTGATTTGCATATGGCTGGGTCCAAACTGGAATGGCATGGTGAGCAAAAAAACGATGGATTTAGGCCCAGATCACTGTACTGGGGTGAATGTACGACATTGTTCTGCATTCTGTCCATCAATTGTTGTTTTTGCATTTGTCACCCGAGTGGGACGGGTATGCCCAGACGTGGGTCCCGTGCTCTCCATGCCACTGGAGTCAAGCTATCCTGGCTGATGAGGGCTGAAAGCCCGAAACCGGTCCTAGGATGCTTGTTTCCAGTCCAGGGAGGACCTGGCCTGGCAGTTCGGGCTGGACTGTTCCCATTGGGCGCAGGGTCAAGACTGATTTGCATATGGCTGGGTCCAAACTGGAATGGCATGGTGAGCAAAAAACGATGGATTTAGGCCCAGATCACTGTACTGGGGTGAATGTACGACATTGTTCTGCATTCTATCCATCAATTGTTGTTTTTGCATTTGTCACCCCGAGTGGGACGGGTATGCCCAGACGTGGGTCCCGTGCTCTCCATGCCACTGGAGTCAAGCTATCCTGGCTGATGAGGGCTGAAAGCCCGAAACCTGTCCTAGGATGCTTGTTTCCAGTCCAGGGAGGACCTGGCCTGGCAGTTCGGGCTGGACTGTTCCCATTGGGCGCAGGGTCAAGACTGATTTGCATATTGCTGGGTCCAAACTGGAATGGCATGGTGAGCAAAAAAACGATGGATTTAGGCCCAGATCACTGTATTGGGGTGAATGTACGACATTGTTCTGCATTCTGTCCATCAATTGCTGTTTTTGCATTTGTCACCCCGAGTGGGACGGGTATGCCCAGACGTGGGTCCCGTGCTCTCCATGCCACTGGAGTCAAGCTATCCTGGCTGATGAGGGCTGAAAGCCCGAAACCGGTCCTAGGATGCTTGTTTCCAGTCCAGGGAGGACCTGGCCTGGCAGTTCGGGCTGGACTGTTCCCATTGGGCGCAGGGTCAAGACTGATTTGCATATGGCTGGGTCCAAACTGGAATGGCATGGTGAGCAAAAAAACGATGGATTTAGGCCCAGATCACTGTACTGGGGTGAATGTACGACATTGTTCTGCATTCTGTCCATCAATTGTTGTTTTTGCATATTTAAAAAGCAAACCCAGACATGGTGGTCTGCTGTCCCCAGCAGGCCACCAACCCTGTGATATGTGAGATTCCTAAATGGTTGCGAATTGCGAACTACCTCATTAATATTAATGAGATAGGTCTTTAGCAACCTCATTAGGAATCGCAAACAGTGTCTGAGACACTGTTATACATTCCATTTTGTGAGTCGCAAAACGTCACAATTTGCGACTTGCAAAATGGAATGGTCGTACATCTGGCCCTAGATTCTACAATGCAATGTACGGAAAGGTCTCTCTTGCAATTCCTCATTTTTTCACAGACATCTTATGAACTGACTGCTCCAGTAATGAACTCTTACCTACCGGTAATCTTCATTACCCCGATTAGGAGTCCTCCTTGTCCCAGTCCTAACAAATGAGGCGTCCCGCCTCCCTTGACATTTCATGTACACGCTAATTCAATGAAACTGTTTTTTTACAGTAGCTAACTAGTAGCGTATGTCTTTCTTCTCTTTTTACAACATGAAGGCTATAATTAACTCCCCACTCCGCCTCCTGTCGTATTAGTGAGCACTTACCTGGGGGCGGCTATGGCTTCCCTCCAGTCCTCGTCCTCTAGCTTCCCAAGGTCCCAGGACCGCTCCTCCCTTACTTTTAGCAATAAGTCTTCTTGATGATGTAAGAGTGTTTGGTAGAGAACTGAGTTTATGGGCTTTGATATCAGTGAGTACGATTTTCGCATCCAGGGGGTGAATATGCCGGTATTCCAACGGTAGGTGGCAGGTACGGTGTGAGTGGAGCCAAAGCTCGAGGAAATGGAAAATCTTGCATTTGATACTCCGCCTGCAGCTCCGTGAAGGACTTAATAGTTCCATTTGTGAGCACGTCTCCTACCGTCGTTATGCGTATGGTGTTCCATTTGTCAAAGTCGCAGAGCGTGGACACTTGGGAAAGCCTGGTCCCCTTCCGTAGCGGGGTCTCCAATGTGAGTCTGTTAGCCCATCCTGCAGCTTTTGTGCTGCTCTCCAAACAGTCAGCACCACTCAAGTAGAAGAGGGTAAAGAGCCCGGCAGATCGCTGCCGTTTAACAAGTGTGGGAGACAGTCTTGACCCATTACCCACACCTCCACTGCATAAGCTGGGTGTTCGAACCCCTCAAACCACCAGTCGTTGAGTACTAGATGGTGTGCAGCTCTGTAATATGACGTCAGGTGTGGGTTGGCTATGCCTCCCTCGAAAATGGGATTAAAGCATTTCTCAAGACTAATTCTGGGCACTCCACCATTCCACAGAAGCCCACGCAAAAGTGCGCTGGCCTTGGCAAAGAAGTCTCTCCCCACCGGGAAGGGGAAGTTTTGAGTTTGGTATAAGAGTCTTGTAGTACATAAGTCTTAAGCCTTAGCTCCAGCGTGGTGCAATGCCATTACTGTGTTCTTAGAATGCTCTGATGTTCTGTTCTATGTGTGTGCTCAAGTTAGGGTTCTATTCCACGGCAGTTGCCTGTAGCCTCCGTGGGGTAGAGTCCGCTCTTGTCTCTTCTTATCTACTTGTATTAAAGACTCTTGAACTACTTGCTGTTGTCGTCCACAACCTATTTACCACATTTTTGGCGACGATACTTGGGAACCCATCCTCGTTTCAGCAGTGCTTCTACCTTATACCACGTCCACTAAAGAAGACAGTCACTCTACGACAAGAGCGGACAGAAGTCGGCGTATTTTCCTGAGGATCTGACAGAAATCGGCGTATTTCGTCAGCGTCAGAGGTCAGCTGCAACTGTCTTTACCAGAGTGTCACGATCACCGGGCAGCGCAGTCAGTGTCCCTATCACCGTCAGGTCAGATGTGCAAGTTTCCACGACGCTGACTTGGTGTGAATGAGCCAACGTTGCTTCTGTGGGGCTAACGAGTGTGTCCTACTCACCGCTGATGATACGATGTCTCCGTTGCTGACCCAGGTGATCCTTCCTGTTCGGCTCTTGCCTCCTCTCTGATGACGTGTTGGAACGTCTAGGGGGGAATAGCGGAGAAGTGGAAGCTGCACGTCGGAGAAACTGCACGTCGGACGGTGACGTATGAACATCCACGCTTCCCTGACCCACATCCCACTGAAACGTCAGCAGTTCTATTTGTCACCTCTTTGTTAAGACGTCATCTCGCCGCACGCTAGCGTCCTCACGCCGACGGCCATTTTGCGCCGATCAATTTCTGTTTCCTTGGTAACCTCACACCACGGAGCCCCGTTAAGGCCTGGGAAGGCCTTTACTGCCTATTTGCCACCAATTTCGACGGCGATACACTCGCCCACAGTGTGTCCTGACTCTTCCAAGTCAGGTACTACAGTTTTGTTTGGCATTTTTGATACAACGATATACACGTCAGCATATCGCATGTGAGTGTCATCTCACCCGAGTTAAGTACTTTATCTTCTATAGTACTTCAACTTCTATTATTACTTGCTGTTACATACACGCCTGTATATTGTGCTACATGTCACAAGTACTAGCTTAGAGTTCAATCCTCCGAACACTTGTACATCTTGGTCAATTTTTACTCAGCTTTTGCATTGCCACATGGCCTCACAAAACATCAATGTTGTCCTTCCTCCAAGTTTTTTGCCCAACTCGGGTCAACCAAGCATATCGTGGGAAGATTGGTTTCCCATGTTTGACAATTATCTTGACGCCCTAGATGGTCAAGATTTTTCGGCAAAAAGGAAAAAAGCTTTGCTTTTAAGTACTCTTGGGAAAGAAGGACAACGTGTTTTCCGTTTTCTCCCTCAAGCACTCCAAGCCAATGGTCAAGCACTTCCAGATGAATACAAAGAAGCTGTGTGTCGATTAGAAGTTAGATACTCAAGAGAAGAGAACTTAGTCATGAATAGATACAAATTTTACACCAAAAGTCAAAAAATGGGGGAATCAATAGATGACTTTGTCTCTAGACTGAGGGAAATGTCTATCAAGTGCAAATTTGGCAATATGACAGATGAATTGATCAGAGATCAGCTCATAGTCCAATGCAACAACAAGAAAATTCAAGAACGTCTCTGGGCAGCCAAGAATCCAAACCTTCAAACAGCTATAGATTTAGCTAAAGTGGTGGAACAGTCTGAGGGGTGCATGAAAGAGTTAGAAAAAAGGGCAACTTGCAATGATGTCAATGAAGTGTCATCTCATGAGTTAGCAGACTATGTCCAAAATGAGGATGATTCCAATGTAATTGCGGCAGTTAGAAATAAGAAGTATTCCAAAAAAACTGTTCCGTTTAGACCTACAAGCAATGTGAGGTCTGCCAATACGAGAATGTGCAATAGGTGCGGTAGCACAGTACACACTTCAGATTCGAAGTTTTGTTTCGCATCCAAACAAGAGTGTCTGAAGTGTGGCCGCATGGGTCATTATGCTAGAGTTTGTCGAGGCAAGTCTCGCTCTAGCGTAGCCAGTGTGCATTGTTCAACACAAAACGTGGATGAGGGTGACAAAATTTTGGTTGTTGAGTCGGATCCCACAACTCAAGAAGATGAAGACAAACGTAAAAATAGACCCAAAGCCATATTCATGATTGATGGTCAAGAAGTATGCCTTATGGTGGATACCGGCTCAAAGTACACTATAATTCCCACAGATGTGTTTGAAGGGACCTGGGGAGGAGACAAACCACTTTCTCCTAAGGACATTTCCCCAGGGGGATACCAAGGTGAGTCCATTGACATCCTGGGATTCTTCGATGCTCACATCACATTTTCTCACAGACACATTCAAGGAAAGGTGTATGTGTCCAAAAGTGGGCCACCCATTCTTGGGTGGGTGCATCAGTACGATCTTAGGATCATTGTCAATCCTCGAGCTAAACCACAGGTCATGGTCATTGAAGATGAGGGCTTAGATGAAATTCTCGCTGAAGCTAGCAGCGTGTTTAGGGAGAGTCTGGGCCATCTCAAGGGTTACTCCCATCGCATTTTACTGAAGAAAGGTTCCATCCCTGTCCAACACAAGGTTAGACGTGTCCCAATTGTAGTCAAAGAAGAAGTCAAAGGGCTCATTCAGGACATGCTCGCAACGGGAGTCATCGAACCCGTGGAGGCCTCTCCGTGGATTTCGCCCATTGTCGTCACCAAGAAGACTCACGGCAAACTCCGCTTTTGTGTGGACTTGAGATCCTTAAACCAATGCGTAGTCGCAGACACTTTTCCCCTACCTAATATCACAGAATTGGTCACTACTTTAAAGGGTGCCAAGGTGTTCTCAAAACTGGACCTTAGAAGTGCTTACCACCAAATTGACTTGCATAAGGATTCTAAGCATTTGACTGCTTTTATCACACCTCAGGGCACTTACCAGTTTACACGCCTTCCTTTTGGCCTCAATTCTGCGGCTAGTGTTTTTCAAAGAATGGTTTCGAACATCTTTGAAGGGGTAGGTAATATCATTTTTTTCAAGATGACATTTTAGTGTATGGTGAGTCAGTACAACAACACAACATTACCCTCAAGGTTGTCCTAGACAAGTTGGCTGCAGCTGGTCTTACACTACGTAAAGAAAAATGCAAGTTTTTAGTCGATCAAGTTGACTATTTAGGTTACAGTATCAGTGCTTCTGGCCTCAAACCCAAGAGAGACTTGTGCAATGCCATTTTATCGGCGACTTTTCCCAAGGATAAAGACCAACTACGTTCCTTTATGGGTCTCATTGAGTATTACGCAAAGTTTGTTAAAAATTTCTCGGACAAAACATTATGTATGCGTTCTTTACTCAAGCGGGGTGTGAGCTTTTCATGGGGGACCCTACACCAAGAGTGTTTTGATTGTATCAAACGGGAAATATGCAATGCTAATGTACTAACTCCTTTTGATGTACACAATAAGTCTATTTTAACTGTGGATGCAAGTGCTACTGGTTTGGGAGCTATACTATCTCAGTCCAAAGGCGGGTCTGAACGCACTGTTGCCTTCGCTTCTAGAACCCTAACTGATGCTGAGAAAAACTACTCAGTTATTGAGAGGGAAGCGTTGGCTGCATCTTGGGCTGTGGAATATTTTAGGACATATTTGTGGGGCATGAAGTTTCTCTTAAGGACTGATCACAAGCCCCTAGTCAAAGTTCTTTCCCGGGTGGTACTGGAAAAGGGTCGGCAAGACTTGCCAAACTTGCTTCAAAACTTCAGGAGTTCCAATATTTGGTGGAGTATATTCAGGGGTGGAAGAATGTGCAAGCCGACTGTCTTTCTAGAATGTCTCTAGACTGGCGTACGGTTCTGGATCCATGTGTTTCCGGGCGTACTGATGACATTGCTGTGGCTTCCATAGAAGATGCCGTGTTTGTTGGTGAGGGTGCTTTTGGGGTTTTAGATTGGGAACGCGAAATGATTAATGATCACACCCTGCAAGAAGTTATCAAACTGTTAAAATTGGGTTCCAGAAGGGAAAGTTGTGTCCCTGTTGCTGTCCGACCTTATGTCAAGGTTCTGGATGATCTATCTCTTATTAATAACAGTGTTTTGCTCAAAGAGGAAAAATTTATTCCTCCACATGGTATTCGGAACAAACTTCTTGCGTTAGCGCATGAAGGCCATCTTGGTCAAACTCTCACACAACGTCGTCTCAAGAATCACTTTTGGTGGCCAGGTATTGATTCTCAAGTAGTGGAGTGGGTGGAAAATTGCTCAATGTGTAAAGAGGGCGAAAAGAGGCTTAAGGTTGGTCCCAAATCTAATGATGCTCATATACAGAACCCAGGTGTACCCTGGCATAGCATCTGTCTTGATTTTATTGGCCCCATGGGGGAGCTACATGAAAAAGACAGATTTGCTATTGTTGTAGTCGATGTGTTCTCCAAATGGGTAGTTGTTGAGTTTACCAATACGGTCACCACTGAGAGTACCATTAAGTTCCTGGGAAATTTATTCAAGGATGAGGGCATTCCTTCCGTGCTCATCACTGACAACGGCACTCAACTTGTCTCTAAAGACATGCAAACCTTTCTCAAGAGTTGTGGTCTCTCTCATCATCGTACCTCACTATATAATCCCAAGGGCAATGGAATGTGTGAGAGAGCTAACAAAGTAGTTAAAGGAATCATACAGATGGCTACAGCCAATGGGTCTGTGGTACGGAAAATGGTCAATGAAATGCTGTGGGCCTATCGGACCACTCCCTTATGGATGGTCAACCTTCCCCTTTCCAACTCATGAGGGGTCGGGCCCCGGGCCTGAAATTAGTTCCTTCTTGGATGACACAAGTTGTTACCTTGCAGAGTGGGGGCCCTCACCGGCCACCTTCTCCAAGTGGATCTCGTCCCTTCAAGGTGGGTGATCTCGTCAAGATCAAAACTGGAAGAGTGGGAGGAGGGTTGTCAAAATTCAAGGGGCCCTTCAAGGTAAAAAAGTACTTGATCATTGTGTCATTCTCAATAACAGTGAGTGTTGGAATTTTAGACGAGTTGCCTTATATCAAAGGGGGCTGCAACTTCAGCGCAGGACATGTCCGACTCTTCTTTGAGGTGTAGTGGTTATCTTCTAGCCCAAACCCCTGAGGATTCTCCCTCAATACCGTTGGGTGAACCTCAGGGTGGGGGAGGGGGTGATTCTCTCAGGTCCGGGAGTGTCTCGGTGCAGGTGTCAGACCATTCCCCACAAGTCTCAGAAGTGAGACCATTTTAAAGATGGCCAAGTAAGGATAGCGAGAGGGAGGTTCAAAATGTAATGTCTCTGGCCAATCCCACCAACTGAGCGTTGAGGTTAGGCTGGCGCACCAGGACTCTGTTCTTGGTGATATACATCTCCAGATATTTGAAGCCGGAACGGCTCTGCGACCCACGGCATGACCGCTGGACACATAGCGATGGGGTATATGGAGGACTTAGCCTTATTCATACAAATGCCTGAGTAGATCCCAAATGTGTTCAGTATTTGCAGGGCTTGCGGGACTTATTCATTAGGGTTGTCAAGGAATGACAAGACATCATCTGTGTACAGGAAAATTCTGTCACTGACTGCCAGGGACCATTGGAAACCACGAAATACTGTACTTGGACCATTTTTAGATCTCGGTTTTGCCCTAAACACGATTTCTATGTCAGGACCAGAGGCAAGTGTTATGCTATCCTTTCTTCACTATATTCGATAGCAGCCATTTCAGAACTTTATTACAACAAACTACCATTCCCATGAAGCCTTGTGAATGAAGCAAAAACAGTAAGATCCATTGAAGGAACAGTTCCATGTAACAGCCAATCAGGCATCAGCAGTCCACAATATAGTCCATCATCTGTGTTCCCTCAGCCCGAGTCATGCCAATACTCTGTCCTCACCCGTCCTGTTTACCCGTGTCCGTCCCAATAAAGAGAGCGTAATTTTAGTCGGTTAATATGACTAATTTAACAACCTGCGGAAAAACAGCAGTTACGTCCAGAGAACATTGAAAGCATACAATATTTACACAATATGCTGAAGTGAGCATAATAAAACTCAATACTTACTTTTGACAGGAAGGGTCTTCAGTTTATATCTGACCGGGTGGGATAATCCTCGCCTCCGAGTCCTTAATAGAATTGAAACTTTCCGTTACTATTGCTAGGAAATCTTTCAATGTATGTCGGGACCGGAGGCATGGATTATTCTAGTTCAAAGCTTGCTCACTACCGAATGACCCATATCCAACATCGGCTTGAAATAAAATCTCTTAAATGTAGACTCCGAAGACCAGTCTGCCGCATTTATGATCTCCTCCAAGCAGGCCCCCAAACTGAAAGCCTTTGAGGCCATGGCACCGCATGCAGAATGCCCACCAAAGAGGGACAGGTCAGTACCGGCCTCCTGCATCACCCACCTCACCCATTGAGCAATAGTGGGGGAAGATACCGCCTTATGCGTTTTCCTCAGGGCAATGAGGAGTTGACGTTCACCTTCATGGGAATTGTAGTTTGTTGTAATTAAGTTCTGAAATGGCTGCTATTGAATAAAGTGAAGAAAGGATAGTATAATCCCCGCTTTAATAGAATTGGAAATTTCCGTTACGATAGGTAGGAAATTTTTCATTGTGTGCTACAGTTACATAAAAGCGAGAATTTCCCTGTGTTTTACTTCAGTGTTTTGAGAATCACTGTCCACTAGTAGTTGCAGTAAGGCATGCTGTCTAGACGGCCTGACGTTTAGTTTTTATTTTCGTGCATAGTGTCCTACGTTTTTGATGAGCAGATGCATCCAGTCGATTAACAAGATATTTACAGACAGCCAATTCATTTTGTTTGAAAATGCTCAAACTGCAGAAGAAAGTTGAGCACAATCGGTGGCGCTGGCAGAATTTTGAAGTGCTCATACTGAATCGCTCACAAGTTCAGGTTCAAACTACTTATTTTAGCCTTCCATGCAATATCTATTTCAGATTCCCTCTTTTTGGTTGTTTATTTGGATTTATTACTAATACTTCTTCTGTGCCACCTTTTCACTCTCCTTGGCTTCTTTCTCCCTCTGATCCAGTGTTCACACCCAATCCCACAGTAAGTAAACTTTTTAATCGCAGATTGTGATTCGCAAACCATATTATGTGACAGAAGAAATAATTAAACAGGGGTTACCTGATGAGGTCGAGGAAGGAGTCGACGGTTTCCTTTCTGGTGGGCACCGTATCCTCCAGCCCCAGGGTGTTAGAGTTGAGGGCGGCGGCGCCCGCCCCAGGCCGGATGATGAACCCCAGGGCTATGGCCAGAGCTGAGGCCAGCAGGGTAGTCCCCAGGAAGTAGCCCACCGCGATGGCCCCCAGCCGGCCAAGAGAGCGGGTGTCGAGGCTGGCGGCGCCGGAGACCAGGCTGCACACCACTAGGGGCAGGATGATCATCCGCAGCATGCGCAGCAGCAGCTCGCCGGGGAAGGAGAAGTGCGCCATCTGCGCCCGGGACAGGTGCATGCCGCGCACCGCCGCGCCCAGGCCCATGCCCACCAGCACCCCGGACACCGTCAGGATCACGATGGTGTTCCGTCTCAGGAAGGGAAGGCAGCGCCGCCGCCAGCAGCCCCCGGAGGTCGGTCGCTCATCTCGTACCAAGGGGTGACCGGAGGAACTGTCGGACTCGGCAGTGGCGTGACCGTTCATCTCCAGCCTCTTCTCCATGTGCCCGCGGGCTGACAGAGGGCCTTCCTAAGTGCTGCGCGACTTAGCACTCAGGGGAGCCGCAGGGGGTGCGGCCTGTAAGGGGTTAAGAGAAGTGTAGGGGCGGTGTGATGGGTCTTCTCGGAGTTAGGCCCGTATGGGGCTTTCTGAGGGAACGGTAGTCAGTTGGGCCCTCCAGGGAGCTTCTTCAGGTGTCTGCGGTGGGCACTGTGAGGAGTTTTCAGAGGGCAGGTGAATGTAAAGGAGCTGTTGTACGGTGGCTGTCAGAGAGAATGTGTGACAAGCGGGTGAAAGGTCCTGTCTGAAGGGAGCCGAGACTTCAAGTGAATCCGCGGAGACCCCTGGGAGTTAATGTTCAGGTGCCTCTCCGAATGGATTATGGACTGCAGGGGGCTTCTGTAGGGGTGTGCAGTGTCTTCTCTGTGGGGATATGTTGGGGTTCTCTGAGGGCATGTATTTTGGCTTCAAAGAGGAATGCGTTCTAAGAGGAGTATGACTTGTTGAGGTGTAAGGAAATCGCCTCGGTGGGGTTGTGATTGGGCCTCGCCTAACGAGTATTCAAGAGGCCTCTTTGAAATGTGCAGGGGCCTCTCCACGGTAATGTGCAAAAAGTTATCGATAAGGATGTGCAAGGAACTTCGTTAGGATGGCTAAGGAGTTCTCAATGGCTTGTGAAGGGTCCTCTGTAATGGCAATATGCATCAGGTACTATAAGTGAGGGGGTAGCCCCGCTTTAAGTAAGTGCAGTGGGCTTTTTCGGTGGATATCCAGAGGTTTAATTTGGGAATGTGCAGAAGAATCTACCTTGCCTCACAGGGACCTGTCAATGTAGGAAAGTACACCGGCTGTCGTGTGCAGGGGTCTGAGGGAGTGTCAGCTTTTTAAATGAATTTACGCTCTGGAGGATCTGAAGGAGGAGGGGGCAGAGGATTTTACGTGGGTATGGGATTCTGTTGGGGGCTTTAAGGGGACCTGCCAATCAGTGCCAGGAAGACGCATGGACGTGAAGGGGTCTGTCTTAGGGCATGCAGTTTTTTGTGAGGGTGTGCTGGTGGCCGCTATATATGTATGCACTGCTGGGGCGTTTCCGTGGTGATCGCAGGGGGGTGCGGGAAGATGGGCTCTTTTAGTGGCTTGCAGGGACCTCTCGGAGTGGGCAGAGAGGCTTTATGCAAGCTTGGGCTGGGAGTCTCGCTGCCGGGGATGGAAGCAGTAGTTGTGGTTGTCTCTGCGCTGGTGCTATGTAGTCGTCAGTGCACTGGACTGCGTAGCCAGGGAGTGCCAGGAGATGTGCTGTCCAGTGCTGTGTGCTCCGGAGAAGAGCGCCAGTCCATACTACGAGCCACGCTGATGCAACCCAGACTCTCCGCCTCCCAGAGGGGCTCAGTAAGGGAAAGCCCTCCTACAGAGGGCGTTCACTACTGTCGAGAACAACAGGGCCACCCCTGGCCCGCCTACTTCGTGGGATTCTTCGTGCCAAAGGAGCCGTTGCCCCGCCTGCTGATGCTTCTCTGCCCGCCCAGGAGGGCAGCGCATCAGGGCCGTTTCTAGGTGTTTTGCCGCCCTAGGCGAGAATTGAAAAATGCGCCCCCTCCCTTTTACTTTATTTGCAATTTGGACCAGTGTGTCAGTCAGTGTGTCATTGTGTGTGCGCGTGTGTGTGCTTCGGTGTCTGGAAAAGAGTTTGTGCATGTGTGGGGTGTGCGCGCGCGTTTGTGGGTGTGTCTGCGTGAATGTGTGCTTAGGTGTCTACAGAAAGGTTGTGTGCGTGTGGTGCTTAGGTGTCTCTGTGGGGAGTCGTGTGTGTTTGGATGTCTAAAGGGAGTTCGTGTGTGTGTGTGTGTGTTTGAATGCGTGTGTCTAGATAGGGAGATCGTGTGTGTGTGTTTGGGTGTCCATATAGGGCCTCTGAACCCCGGCGCCAATGCTCCTGCTGCACTAATGGAGGCTACGGCTCTGGTCGGTGCATCCGATTAACGAAGGAACTGAGATTAGAGAAGGTTTAAACCTGGATCATTTCTCTGGGCCCACAGCAATGGAGTACTGTTGCTGCAGCACCTGGCCTCGCGCTGGCTACATTAGGGACAAGCGTATGTTTTCCGGTCCAAGGTGCATGAATGTGCAGAACTGGAAGCGAGTGACCACGAACCTCTGCTGCATCTCTAGCTGCCACAATCTGATCTGGGGATGCATGTGCATTTTTCTGTACTACACCGCGCACTCAACACTCCTCACTGGAAAGCACAGGGAGCACATTTCCGTAAACAATGTAAGTGCAGAAAGGTATTCCATCATCACACCTGCACCATTAAAGGCCCTTCCATGATGTTAGCGTTTCTGAATCCCCTCGCTCCTATACCCCTGCGTCACATCCTGTTCGGTGACACACTTGCTCCTCCGACAAGAACGGATTTTCCGGGAAGTATTGGGGAATATCTAGTTCTAGACAAGGAAATATACAAAGGTACCATGCGCAGCGCACAGCCGGCTTGTGCCCTACAGCACATTACACTCAATGACACAATGCAAAATGGTGGGGCCAACAGGCAGAATTTGAAGAGGGCCCCTGAGTCTCCCATATCTCACAGATAAATCTTTGCCTTCAGTAGGGGCCCACTGGAGGATTTGAGGGCACCCAGCACCAGAGGGACGGCAGGGTGTACTTTACGCCCTGGTTACACTAACATATTCCCTCGTACGCAAAACTCCCTCTCTGCCATTCTACAGGTCTCTACATGAAGGAAATGATGTCTGGTGAATGTCAGAGCTGTTCAACAGGGCCTCAAATCACAGCAGCATATTGTATATTGTAAAAGCGGTGCCAATTTTGGAGGATTGCACGCAATACGTGTCCCCTCTTTTTGTCGAACACAGTCCCTCTGCCTACCCCCTTTAATCCCGCTTGTAAAGGAAATATGTTCGGTTAACAGTGAAAACGAAAGATGGTTGTGACCGTGACTGTAAGTGCTCAGAGAAAACCTGCATTGCAGCATATGGGGTCTGTGTTCTGAAGCACCAAGTCCTCTCAGCACCTCAGCCCTCCCCGCTGCTCCAGCCGGATCGTGTTGTTAGAAAGATGATCTCCGGAGCCCATCCCTTGAAAGGCCTTGCCTGAGAACGCGCAGGTAACACCTAGCGTTCCTGGAATCCGGAAGTGAGTTTAATCCGTCAACGCAACACAAGTCAATCCGCGGGTCATCTGGAGAGGCAGTAGTGGCTGGCCACTGAAGCACACATACAGAGAGGACATTTCTGCTCTCGCGCGCATCCAGAGATGGGTGCACACGTACGCACGCACACCTCCGCGCCAGTCAGACGCGCGTACATTCACAACTACAGATGCAACCACATATACACCCGGGCCACCTGTGAGAGAATTAAACTGTGTCAATGTCCTGAAGAATAGACTCAGGGAGCCACTCTAACGTGGGTTATATAGTGAGTTGCGATCCAAACCAAATGGGCACCAGGGGCATAACGCAGGCCCCTCCAAGCGGGGGAGGGGGCACGGTTGAGGGAGGGGGCTCGACCTCCTTGGGCCCCCTTTAGAGACAACACCAATGAATATCTGTGAGATATGGGAATCTCAGTGCAGTGGCCCCTCACCACATTGTGCAGGGGGAGGCATCGTTTTGCGTTACTCCACGGGGCTAAATCTAAGCATATATCCTCCAGCCAAGGTTTATTCTGATCAGGTGTCATTTATATTAAGCAAAGTTTTGACTAGTGCCCCCCCCTAACCACAGGCACAGACGGGCTAAGTATTCCTAAACACAGGCTAAAGCCTGGGCGCGGGTCTATGGGCACAGACTTAGAACCTGCTTGTAGGTGCCAAAACAAGCTAAGTAGAGTAGACACCCCCAACCAGAGAAAGCCAATTAATTATCCCACACCAAAGGTGAAGTACGCGTATTTATTACTCTCCACAGGAAACTCTAGCCACACACCCCTAAGTCTGAATTTGTATCATTCACACCTATGAACTGTTTATAAACGATGGGCAGCACCATCATCCTGCATTTCCTCTCCTCTATATGCTATTCAAATGTTACATTACGTCACGTCTTTGCTGTACAGAGATAACATAACATCTCTTCTCATCCGCTGAGTGCTTATGCACCAACGTTTCGCACAGCCACTAGTTTTTTTCATGAGCTGCACTTCCTCTATGTAATTCGTTAGTCATTGCCTTCCCACGGAGCATGCTATGCACGTAACATCCCTCGCGTCCCCATGGATGCCGTTCATGAGCTGGGTGCCACAGAAGTTGGTGAGCTTATTTTCCTAGGGGGAGAACAAGACAGGCAGCAGTCTCCAAATGCAGAGTCCCCACTCTAACCTCCACCCAGCGCTAGATCACGTCCCTCACCTCACACCCCCACCACCTCCACGCGAGCCGCTTACCTTGTGCATCCCCTCCGCTGGTCAGCACCGCGATGGCTGTACCAGAGCCCGAAAGATTCTCGAAAAACTTCTTGTCTGGCTGCGCCATGATCGTTCCGGGTCTTCCCTTAACAAGGGTAGTTAGTAAAAAATACACTTATAAACAAACTACCTGGCTCTTGGCCGACCCGGATCCCACCCCGGCCTCCCCCGGTACCTGATGGGCCTCAGGCGGGAACTCTCTGCCTCCGCCGGCCGTGCGCGCATGCCCCCCGCGGCGCCTAACGTGACATCACGTCGAATTGTAGAAGGCGCAAGACGCTACCCAAGGCTCTTTCGAGGTCGAAGGCCGTTCCGATTCCCAAACTTATGTTTTTTGCCGCCCTCCCCCTTTTGCCGCCCTAGGCGGCCGCCTAGTCTTGCCTAATGGTAGAAACGGCCCTGCAGCGCATCCCTATTGATAAGCCCCAAACCCGCAGCTCCTAGATGGCATCAAATTCTGCTCTGCTTTGTGCTGATGTATTGTCACAAGACATGCCCTTAGTTTCTTTATTCAGCGTAACACAGCTTCCATGAAGAAAACGTGTAAAATTTAGCGATTTGCTGCTTCTGTCCCTTAAAATACGCCGTCGCACTGTAGATATATGGTAGGCGACCATGCCCTTTAAAGATATAATTGATTTGTCAAGTGAGCATGTTGTTAGATTATGTGTTCTACTGGTGTTTCTTCTGCGATCCCCCCAGCATAATTTGAGCCTTTGTGCTTGTTGATATTTTTCGCCCAGCGCAAGCAGGCAGTCCCTGATGGGCTGGTCTGACAGGCCAGTGTTTGGACCGTTTTTTTTTTACTGCTGGGCCGGTTTTTATTGTTGAATTCCCCTGCTTGCAGACAGTATGCTCAAATAAATATATGCCTGCAAGGTCCCCCACACCTGACAGAACACTTATACTA
Organism: Calotriton arnoldi; assembly: GCA_963921515.1. Lineage (NCBI taxonomy): Eukaryota > Metazoa > Chordata > Amphibia > Caudata > Salamandridae > Calotriton > Calotriton arnoldi. The sequence goes on along the minus strand of CAWUFW010000021.1, from coordinate 7,631,668 downwards.
TGTGTCTTTTACAAGTACAAAACAGCACCAATTTACAAACATGGGCAACTGTTTTAGCTGTCGAATAGCTCGAAATCACTAATGGGGGCCACTTTTATTATGGTGTCTGGGGCCTATTTTCTGCCCAAATCCGACACTGCTTTTACCAATTTTATCAGATTCATAACCAACTTTTGCTCTTCCTCCGAGCAATGACTTTGCACTGCCCTAACTGCCCGGAAAAGACTAATGTAGTAAATGCTGCCAAACAGGCTTCCAATAGAGACCGCAGTATTCAAGTGAAACCTACACACAAACAAAATTTATCAGAAGAACCCACTTCCATATAAGCGCTCCGCAGCCCCTTACGTTTTTATCTCCTTCCAGTAATGGTGCTGTCCAAATGTGTAATGACAGTGGGCCGCGGAGGTGGTAGTGGGCATTAGAGCAGCACCGATGCCTGCAGCCTCCACCGCTGCTTCAGCTTGTGTTGCATCATCCTGTGGTGGCGTCTGACATTTAAAGAGAAAGTGAGGCTGAGAGAAAGACTGTTGACTGGTACAATTTCTAATGTGGACATGTGCGGAAATGGTCACAGAAGGAAGTGATCTAAATGTTTCTGATTTTTATGTGCCTTCAGACACTTGGCTTATTCAGGCAGTAATCAACATTTTAAAATGTGGATATCTTGAAGCTGCGGGAGCGTTTCACTTCAGTACACAATCACTCGATTAAGTGCCATTTATTAGAATTGATGTATTTCATGGTGCTCTCAGATGTGATGATCAAGGAAAAATAGGCACAGGCAAATTAGGATCACTCAAGCGGCGAAGCCGAGGTGGATCCCAAGTTTCCATGTTTCATATTATGCAGTTGAGCCACTAAAAGGATCTCTCTTTCACTCTCATTTTACAGGTGGGGTGCTTTATAGATTGCCCTAGGTCAGTGATCTTCAAAGTTCGGCCTGGGGGCCACATGCGGCTCCCTGAGAAGCAGCACTGGGCTGCTGTTTATTTGACTTAGCACTAACATTAAAAAAAAATAATAATATACAGCAAGCACTTATTTAAAGGTTAATTGCAGTTAAACAAAATGAAGTAACTAGGCCCTTAGCTTTAGGAACACCTTCATTTTTAAAGACAGGAAACATGTATAAAAACGATAGTCGTTTTCAAAATTCAAAAAGTGTATTTCATTGACCTGCAGAACTATTTCACATTAGTAAATCAAATTTCAGCAGTGCATTCATGAGTATTTTTTTTAAAGTGATGGTTTTCAAACATGAATTTAGAAACGTTCTTGCTTTCTACCCACCTCCCCTGACAACAATGCCATTAGTGAATACATCTAAGCACAGGAGATGGTTTTGTACAGCATGGATCCTGAAGTCATGTATTTCGAGGTCCTCTTATATGTGATAATGAAGAAAAAGGAGGGAAATTGAATAAAACAATTGCCCAGGGTCACACAATTTGGTCAAGTGGAGAAGCTGGGATTCATCCCAGGTTTTCTGGTTTCAAATTGCGCAATTGAGTTCAGCCAGTACATATACATGCTTCGCTTCCCCTACATCCACTCTACATCCCCGCTCCCCCACTGGAATCAGTGCGGCCCTTGGTCACACCAAAGACCAAACTTTGCGGCCCCGGCAAAATGTTTGTGAGTACCCATGCCCTAGGTGAAGCCCGTTTGCTCTGTGCCATAGTGAAGGGATGTTACTTTTCTGGTAGGTCTAACTTCTTTATGTACAAGTACAAACAGGACGAGCACAGGAGAAACAGCTCTCTCTGTGATCACAACCACCTTTTCTTTAACTGCCACCCTGGCCTCCACACATTCTATACATTACTGCTTACAAAGAATGACATTAAAACATTCTAAAATAACTAAATATGCACCATTAACTCTAACCATTAGAAAGACTCAACACACCTCCCCCTAATAAAAATGCTTAAAAAAAAAATCATTATAGACAAATCACAAATAGCAAAACATACTTTGTTGGCCAGATTTCCTATTTGCTCAATGCAAAATCAAAAATTAATTTTACGGAAAGCATAAATAACAAAACATACATTGTTTACCAGATTTAATACACAATCCTGGAATCTCGTCAGAATTCTTTTGAGCCGATGAGAAACTCTACTCTCACTAGATCCCTTCTCAATCGTGGCATCTTTGTTGCATTCAGTGCCAACTCCCATGCTTTTCTGTTCCCTAGAAAGAAATTGAACTATAGGCATTTTGTCCTTTTTCCACCATTTACCACCATTTACCATCATCCAACTTCACCCCACTTTTTCTCACCTCAATCACTTGTTTGGGCGTGGAGAACATAGACTTTCCCTTTGGCCATGATCCTTGAGATTTTAATTCTCACATAACCCATGAGAGAAACATTTGATTCCCTCACCCTCTTGCTCACATACTTGGACTAGGCATGTTATCTTTTATTGGACACCTCTTGTAACTTGTTATCCAAAACTGAAAATTGCCCCATCCAAGATCTCAACAACTTGAAGGGAAAGAACTCTTCCTCTAAGCAAAGTCAAAGGCGAGACTCCAGTGTCAGCATTGTCTTACATCCTAGAGGAGATAACTTAATTCCTGCACACAATCCAACCCATTAATCCTCAGTAGTTGCAAATTGTCCATAATGACTCTATTAAATCTTTCCTCAAGGCCATTACTAATTGGGTTATATAATACGTTTTAGAGTGCTTCACCCCCAGATGACTCAAAAAACTCTCAAACTCTACAGATGTGAACTGACATCCATTATCAGTTAAAATTTCATCAGGAACCCCATTCACTAGCGAAAATAGACTCCAAAAATGCAATCACCTTATACCTTCTGGCAACTTTCACAAATTTAAACTCCGACCATCGACAATAAAATTCCATCACCTCAATTTCATACATTGGAATACTACCAGACACCATAACAGCTCAAATGATATCCATGGCCAACTTACTCCAAGCTTTATTTGGAACAAGTAGTGCCTCGATAGGACTGTAAACAGTGACGTGGGTCTTGTCACTATCAGCACATGGCATGCAGTCTCGCACAAAATCCTCAACCCATTTGTTTAATCCTGCCCACCAAAAATGATCCTGTAATCTCCTCTTCATGACACGCATTTCGATGTACCCTTCATAGGCTAAATCCAAAACCTTATTTCTCATGCCTGTGGGAACAACCAACAAATCAGAAGAGAAAAGATTGTTGATCATAAACAGTTTATCAGATACATGTTTATACCTTGATTGACACTCATCCCCCTATTCACAATAAGGCCACCCTCACACTATGCAAACTCTGAGCTTCACTAGATCCTCATCCTGATCTAAAGCTGCTAGCCATTCTTGCCTAGGCAAACCTCCTTCAGTGTGACTGTCTACATTACACACAGACACTAAATCATCAAAAACATCATCAATAGTATCATGCCGATTAATGTGAAGGCGGGAAAGACAATCAGCCAATACATTTTTTGCCCCAGGAACATACTCAATTTTGTAGTCGTACTCTTGCAGCCTATATTGCTACCTGGCAAATCTCAGGGTGGGTGTGGCTATTCCTGCCACCTTTGTAGTAAAGGGGTCAATTGAAGGCTTATGATCAACCCGAACTCTATAATTAGTACCCCACAAATAAGTCATGAAATGAGTACCCCACCAGCAAACTAATGCTTCCCTTTCTATGACCGAATATGAGGTTTCAGCACCTCTCGAATTCCTGGAAGCAAAAGCGACTACTTCCTCCCTACTATTCATTTTTTGAGGCAAAACTGCCCCTAAACCCCTTTGACTTCCATAAGTCATAATGATACTTTTGGGATAGAAAAGTCCTCTGCATGGTAAAGGCCGTACACCCCTGCCCTGAGTGCCCAACTGTACTGATGTTTGGATAGCTAATGCTGATTTTTGTTGTCATAGGGGAACACGTATCAAATGCGTATGCGCCATAACATGCTTGTCTCACGGAATGTGGTCTTGTTGGACCGGAAGGACCACCCAAGATGCTACCCTCATAGTGGTGGAAGGCTACTGCCTTCACAAAGAGTTAAGCAGCACACGCGCGGTAGTGGCTGTAGGAGTGAACAGGTCCCTTTTAACCTGTGTCGCTGGAGTGAGGCCTACAGGCTCACTCACTTTTTAAAGTTCCGCTAATGTGTACTTAACTCACCCTTGGCTACATCAGAATGGAGTGAAGTTCTGCACAGCACAGAAGTGGTATATCTACGCAGGGTGTATGTGTGCTTGGGGAGAGTACCATACAGGGACAATGCAGTAGTGATTAGTTTGTGCATGGTGTATGCATGTGCTGGAGTTGCATATGTCTGAGAGTGGTACAGTACCTGAATGATGAAGTGCTGTACAGTGCATGCATGTGCTGGGTGTATGTGTACCTGTGAGTGGTACAATCTATGAAGGATGTAGTACATTCATGAAAGTGCAAGTACTGGGTGTATGTGTGCATGCAAGCAGTACAATACATAAAGGATACAGTGCTGGGCAGGGCACTCATGTTGAATGGAAGTGCTGGATGTATGTGTGCCTTTGAATGGTACAGTGCATGGAGGATACAGTACTATGCAGTGCTTTTCTGCTGTCCACATGCAGTGGATATATATGTGTGTGTGTGAATTGTACAATACGCGGAGGGTCCTGGGTTTCATTTTGGGAGACCCAGGACTTCATGGTGGAGCATGGAGTGGAGGTAGAGAGATATCCCAACACAGATTTGTGGATTGATGAATTCCTATAAGCTGGGTGGAACACACACAGGGGAGGAGAGAACTAGGGGCCAGATGTGCGACCCTATTTTGCATGCGCAAACGGGTTTGCGACCCATTTGCGCATTCAAAATGTGAAAGGGCTATGTACAATTCCTAAATAGTGAGACGCAATTTATTTACGATTCGCTATTTAGGAATTGCGAGTCGCTATTAGGAAGGGGTGTTCCCTTCCTAATAGCAACCGCAACCCCATGTATGAATGTTTTGCGACCGCAATTGCGGTTGCAAAACACTCGCAAATTACCACCCTCTTCAAGAGGGTGGTAATGCACTCGCAAAAGGGAAGGGGTCCCCAGGGGACCCCTTCCCCTTTGCAAATGCAGGGGAAAATATTTTTTAAGGGCAGGCAGTGGTCCCTGGGACCACTGCCTGCCTTAAAAATGAAACGAAACGTTTCATTTTCATTTTTTTAAATGCATCCCGTTTTCCTTTAAGGAAAACGGGCTGCATTTAAAGAAAAAAATACTGCTTTATTTAAAAGCAGAGAACAAAATCCCGTTCCCGAGCACAAAGCAAATTTATATCATCAAGAGATCAATCCAGACAAATATTAGTCCAAATCTTATATGACATTCTTCTTCTTTATTTTCTTATCTTGTTCAAAGCCATAAGTTCTTTTCAAGTGGCTCATAGCAAAAAGTAGGCGTAGCTGGTGTGTCCGAGATGTAGCCAACACTTGTTTCGTCTTGGGAATATCGCCCATCGACTTCCTCAGGGCAAACGTGAATACTAAGGCAGTTCCTCTACTACGACGGGAGTACTCTCCTGAATCCGATATATATCCAAACGCTTTTACTTGGAATACAAGTGATCTAGAGATATTTGCTCATACATCTGACTGTATTTCCTGGGATACAAGTTCCATTAAGACCCATACTGAATGTGATTAATTACATGTTCTGCCTGGAATCCGGCGGAACTGCCTTAGTATTCACGTTTGCCCTGAGGAAGTCGATGGGCGATATTCCCAAGACGAAACACGTGTTGGCTACATCTCGGACATACCAGCTACGCCTACTTTTTGCTATGAGCCACTTGTAAAGAACTTATGGCTTTGAACAAGATAAGAAAATAAAGAAGAATAATGTCATATAAGATTTGGACTAATATTTGTCTGGACTGATCTCTTGATGATATAAATTTGCTTTGTGCTCGGGAACGGGATTTTGTTCTGTGATTTGCTCTTTGTGTACCAGTGGTCACAAAGGGCTTTTGGATACGTGGGTGGCCGTTGCCCAACTGTTCCCTTGAGCACCTCTCGGATATTATTGGTACTTTTGATCACAATAATGGTATTGCGCAAGGTCTGACCTAGCCACAGTTCAGAGTTACATTATTTAAAAGCAGTCCCAGACATGGAGGTCTGCTGAGCCCAGCAGGCCACCATCCCTGGGCGGGCCAGCCATTCCCAATGGACTCGCAATTTGCGAGTGGCTCATTAATATTCATGAGCCTCGCAATTTGCGACCCCATTGGGAATCGCAAACAGTGTAAATCACACTGTTGTACATGGCATTTTGCGACTCGCAATCGAGCGCAATTTGCGAGTCGCAAATTGTCATGGTCATACATCTGGACCCTAGTCTCTGCTGTACACTTAAAAGGTTGCTATTTGATTCAGTGACAAAGAAGGGGCCTGGGCACTTCTCAGGAAGGAGATGGGGCTGATAAGAGAAACATAAAGAGTATGGCTGGGGCCCTGGGCTAACCTTTTGATGCATATACCACTGTGGCTGAAATACAGGTGTGAACTCTAGTAACTCGCATAAACAGTGTTGTGGGACTGTCAGCTTCGGAGACATCCCCGCAGTGGCAGAATGTTTTCAAGAGCAAGAGGGAGCAGTGGAGTATGCACATCAAAAGAAGCAGAACCCCCAACATAAAACTTCAAAGACTCAGACCATAAATTACATTTGGTGTCTGGAAATGGACTAAAAGAAGAAGAGGATGACACGCCAAAAAAATTGTAATCTGCCAAGCAGCCAGACGGGCTGTGTGAGGAGGGGAAGCTCTGCAAGTCTTCTGCCTTTGACCAAGACTGGGGGCCAAGGCCTGCTAGTCTCCGAGTTGGGTTAGGGGACATCGCCCAGGAAATCCAAGACCACCTGCCCTGGAGCACCAGCGGACGCCTGCTTTCCAAGACCTGTGTACCCTGTGAGGAAGAGGAGTGAGTTGGAGGGAGCGAGGTCCAGTGGGGATCCCTGTCGAGTGAACTTCCTGTGCGAGGTGTGAGAGAACGTCTTCTGCACCGATCGGGACGCTGCCTGTGTACAGGACTGAGTCGGCAACCCCCGTATGCCAGAAGAGGGCGGCCATGAAGATAACCATGTGTAAGAGGAGGGGAAGCTCTGCAAGTCTTCTGCTTGTGACCAAGACTGGGGGCCAAGACTTGCTAGTCTCCGAGTTGGGTTAGAGGACATCGCCCAGGAAATCCAAGACCACCTGCCCTGGAGCACCGGCGTACGCCTGCTTTCCAAGACCAGTGTACCCTGTGAGGAAGAGGAGTGAGTTGGAGGGAGTTAGGTCCAGTGGGGAGTCCTGTCGAGTGAACTTCCTGTGCGAGGTGTGAGAGAACGGCTGCTGCACCGATCGGGGCGCTGCCTGTGTACAGGACTGAGTCGGCAACCCCTGTATGCCAGGAGAGGGCGGATATGAAGATAACCATGTGTAAGACTGCCGTGCAGTAGCAGCCGAGGCCTTGTGCAGTAATGGGGTGGCAACCCCGTATTGGAGGAGGGCATGCCATGGGGAAAGACTGCCGTGCGGTAAGGGCCGAAGCCTTGTGCCATAGCAGCACGGCGACCTTGTATGCCAGGAGGGGCCGCTGTGGGTAACTTTGCTGTGTTGCCTGGGCCGGAGTCCATGGACAGTGAGTGGTGGTGACCCCCATGTTTACGAAGAGGTCACTGGAAGCATCAAGGACTGCGACTTGTTATGCCCTGCTGGAGAAGTGAGGACGCCATGGGAGCATAGTCACCCAAGCGTGGGACCCAGATAAGGATCGTCATAGACCCCCCCCCCTTCCATTGGGAGCAAGTGAACACTTGCCCTCAGGAGAAGCCTCAGGAAACCTTTAATCACTGCCAGAGCGTGACCGTGAGGGAGCAAGCCTGCACCCGCCAAGTGCATCTGCTAAGTCTGTATGTGGCCGACTCACCTGACTTGGGTTGAGCCGCTGCGAGTACCCGTGGATCAGGTGCACTCCATGACCCCAAACGCTTCCCTCCTGCCGCTGCGGTTAAGACATGATTCGGGACTGACAGCCCAGGAGGAGCTCCCTGCTAATTTGATCATGTGTGCGCTGGAACACTAGTGACTTTAAATCAGAGTCGTAGTGAACTCTTGAGACTCAGACCTCTAGTGGGGCATGCCCTGGATGTTACCAATAAGTGGATAGAGGATAACCACAATTGATAACGTGAGGAGTGAGTGGGACAGGACATCACTAGAGAGGCGCAAGAGCCCCGACCTCAGGGAAGGACTGTGTAAATTGTTTGTGAATGTATTCTTCCTTTGTATGGGTAGCATCAGAAAAATAATTCTTCTATTTTTTCATAAAAATGAGTATTTGGCTGTTCAATGATTTAATGCTGCTGCTGCGCACAAATTAAATTGTTAGCCAGTGTTCACTAAACTGTATCCACACCTCTTCCTGAGGGAGCCTTAGACTGCTCAGACAGTGCATACCCTGAGACTCAAGTGCAGCAGGGTTATTTGGCCCAGTTACACAGGATCCACTGTAAGGCACGTCCCGGGACATCAGGAATAAAAGGCCTCAACTACAGCATTGGGTGCAGTAGCCTCTGCGTGCCCTGTGGCCCTCTGAAAGGGGTTCTGACAGATATTGTCGTCATGGGTATCAAAAGGTTTTAAAGGAACGGAATGAGCAATTTCCCATTTCACCTCACACCACTCATCAATAACAATCACGCCACAGAAATCTCTAATTTTTTCAAAAATGTGTGCTTGTTGTAAGTTTTCTCCACACACTTAGGAATTAACCTTGTGTAAAACTCTAACATCCCATGAATTACCTTACTTGAACTTTGTTCTTAGGAATGGCAAATTCCTCAATGGCTTTGACTAAACTACATTTAAGTTAAACTCTACTAGCAGGTACCATGTACACCAGACAGTCTGTGCTCAACACACCAAATTTGCACTTATCAGAATTGAGTGTAACACCTTTGTCCTTCAAAAGTGGCAGTACAGACCACACTCTTTTCATCATGCTTCTTTTGCTTTTTTCCAAAAAGTAGGGCGTTGTCTTGAAGCACAGGAACCCCTTAATATCTTCTACCACTCTTTGGAAGTCAGATGAAGCAGAAGCTAAACTGAAGGGCATAAACTTGAAGCAATATGCACCTTCAGGAGTTATAAAAGACGTGAGATGTCTTGACTCATGATGCAGATTGGTTTGGTGGCATGTAGTTCACAAAGCTTATCAAGTTCCTTCTCTAACTCACTCCTCAAAGCTAAAGGTTACCCTGCAAAGTTTATGAGCCACTGGTTGAACATTTTCTTTAAAGTGTAATTTCGTCAACAAAACCTTTTAAAAGTCCTAATTTCTCTTGAAATACTTCTGGAAAAGTATTTACCCACACACAGTCATGCACATGGCATACCTTACAATATTCCTTTTGCAATATAACTTGTTTAGGATTATCAGGATCTAATAAAATTCCCAAATTTCTGTGGTTCAACCAGCCCAATATACAAAAATCCTTTTCAACTACATACACCACGCTGTTTGTTATACTGTCCTTGAATTTATGAGTGGCATTAAACTCTCCAACCACACTAATGGATTTGCCACCATACCCTACTGGATGTGAATACTTGAAGTCTTAATGAATATTCATTTAAATAATCCATTTCAGGTTTTTACACCAGAGTAAAAGGTGACCTTTAATCAGCCATCAGAAGACAAAAAGGACATTTGATAATATAGTGTGTGGGGGGGCTTCTGTTACTACTTTATCCTTCTTTGAAGTATATGACAAAGTATGAGGAGTGTCGACTTTGGTTAAAACTGCATTTTCTTCACTGGAGGTTGAACTGTCACCACCAACCTTAAATGAGTACATTTTGTGAATTTTCTCCAGAGCTGTTTTAATAGTGGGCCTACTAACTTTGGCAAAAGTACCCTTTTTCTTGCCTTTAGTGCCCATACTATTACTTCGGGACATGTTTCAGTTTTTCCTAAATGTAAAGAACTACCACATCTATAACATTCCAGTGCTTTTTTGTTCCTCTAAAATAAATGTTTTTCTTTTTTCAGATTTCTCTTGCATAGTGTTTATAGGTAACACTCATTAAGTGTGCAGTTTAGAATCAGTAACAGTCATTTGTGTTATAAATGATGTGGTGCTCTCAATACTGGCTATGACTTCCATAGCTTTTTTCTAAAGTCAGGTTTGGAGTAGATAATACATTTTCTTGAATTTTTCTGCTGTTAGCTTTCTCTACTAATTGATACCTGATAATTTCTTCTTTAAAGGCATTGTATTTGCATGATACAGCTAAATTTCTCAAAGCCTCTATGAAACTTGCCACTGACTCACCAGGCATTTGAGATTTTTTTTATAAAACTTGTGTCTCTCCATAGTGACGTTTTTGCATCCTTTAAATCTCACATCCAGATATTTGATAGCAGTTTCATACTCATCAACATTATCGCCATCACCTAATAAAGACTCTTTGGATGTATGTTTTAAAATTTTCCATTCTGGGACAAAGGCAATGCCGTAATATAGCAATTTTTTCTTTCGAGTAAAAGAGTGACCCTCTAATGTATCTAGGTATTGTCATGCTGCGCTGCCCGCAGCAGCGCTTAAAGCCCCGCCGGCAGCCTCCTGCGCACACCCCGCTTGCCGACTCTCATCAGCTGGCGAAGGCGGCGCTTGAGGTCTTCAAAAGGGAGGGAAACGCGCTTCGCGTTCCGTCACGGACCCCCGCCAGGCCTCCCTCGCTTACCCTTCTTCCCTCACTTACCTGCATTCTCGTGTCCGCGTTCTTTGCGTTCTCCTCCCGACGTCCTCTGAATCAGTGCTTCCGGGTTACCCCTCCTCTTCCGGGGCATAGTTGCAGCGTCGGCGCCCCCTCGCCGGCCAGCTTGTTACTTTTCTTCGGGCAGCTTTTCCTATCGCCGCTATTCCTGTGCCTGCAAAAGATAATACAGAAGTATTTAAAAAGTCATAGTTCCCAGTTACGGTTGGATGCAATATCTCTACGTTTCTTTTCTGAAACTGATTCTTGAATTACATAGTTAGCCCATTCCGACCCAGCCCCTTTTTGTGCCACATTTTTTTCCTTCTTTGTTATCCTGACTAGGAAAATAGGTTTTTGGGTTTTTTCTAGTTCTTTCCGGATGTATATATTTTTATAGGTCTGATGAATCCAAATGGTGGGCTCCGTTAAGGTTGGTATGTTTCACACCTATCATTGTTTAAAGATTAAATTCTGCAGTCCTAATGATTAATAAGTATACTTTTACCTTTTAGATATTACTGTGTCAGTTTCAAGTTCTAGTTGTTCACATCTCTTTATACTACCGGCAGAATATTCAACAGGTATACTCCTACATTAGCCACACGTTCTATATAGCAGTCTCGTAGTTCTAGACTCATGCTTAACATTTGTATCTTTTCCCATTAGAAAACATATGGAACACCACACCGGACGGACCAGTGGATTCTACTCCTCTTCCCTTTTTATTGTTTTGTTTCCCCATCTTCCCCACCTTCTCCTCTTTTGCTTTGACTTTGTTGAGCGAAGGAGGTGGGTGAGGGAAGTTGGGACCCAGCATCTGTTCCTCTGTCCCATCCACTTCGCCCCTGCGGAAAACCCAGGTGAGCCTCACAGAACGCAAAGCCCACATTTTATATTTCCGCCTGGGAGTAATTGAGGAATGACAGATAACTTTGGCCGATGTGGCGCATATGATAGGGAATTTACAAAAAGAAACACAGGCCTTGACTCGTAGAGTCGATGCCCTACAACTCGCCTTTCAAACATCTCCCTCACCCGATCCTGTGTCTGGAGCCCATGGTAATTTCTTTACATCACACTCTTCTTCCTCTGGAAGCATTTCTCCGGCATATCACATTACAACCCCCTCCTCTGTACCATTAGCACCACCAGAAAGGATCCTAGGTGATTCTGCTAAATTTGTCACTTTCATCAACCAATGCCAGTTGCAGTTTATGTGTAAAGCCTCCTGTTTTCCTACCAAGCAATCAAAAGTCGCTTTTGTTTTTTTTCCTATTTGGGAGGTACAGCGGCTACATGGTCGATTCCTTTAGTGGATAGAAATGATCCCTTATTGAATGATTATAGGGCTTTCAAAGAGGAGTTAAGACGCTTGTTTGACAGACATTCATTTATGCAGTCCGTTGACACAGAATTACTGAATCTCAAGCAAGGATCAAAGGATCTCATGACCTACATCTCTTGTTTCAACAGGCTGATTGCTGAAGCTGGATGGCCTGAAGCCAAGCGTAGTGCTCTATTCTACAAAGGGTTAAGGGATGACTTAAAAAACATGTTAGCACTAGTCTTTAATTGATTTAGTGGTTAAGTTAGATCACAGATTGCACGAGCGGAAATGCGAAAAGGGACGGTCAGAGACTCAGGTGTCCATTACGATGTCGGGCGGATAAAAATCCGCCATCAACCACAGTGGCTAAAATCCGCCCGCCTACACCCCCTGAATACCGACCGAGCAATTACGATGGCGCGAACCGAAAACCGCCGGAGGCGGAAAATAAACAGAAAATGCCGCCCGCCCATGTCCGAGTCTAAGTCCATCCGCCCGCCACGGACGGAAAGACGCACGACAAGCCAAAACCGCCCGCCCTGACGACCGAGACACCGCCCGTGAATTTAGGATCGTACCGACATGAGCGCGGAAAATCCACAAATACACCGCCCGCCAGCGCAAACAACAGTGACGAAAATGGACACGGCGGAAGCCCTGGCGGCCACCTCCATGCACAGAAACCATCCGCTGACGAAAACAAACACACACAACATGGCTAACAAGTCCACACAGCAACCCACGCACAAAAACCCAAACACAGTACACATCCCTGAAACACACCCCCCCCTGGACATACAAATCAACTACAAATCCCAGAACACCAGCCACAACACACCTGAAAACAACAGACCACCATGACACACCCACATAGGTAAGTACAAAACCAGCCCCTCCACAGACCACAACCCCCTGCAACATTACAAACTGAGGACGAAAGCACACAACACAGCGAGACAGAAAGGACAGCAGCACACCACAGACACGCACCTATCACACCCATCACCACCACCACCAAACACCTGACCCACAAACCCCCTGCACATCACACACCACACACCGCACCAGCACCACAAACACCAAAACACACACCATGGCATCACACAGAATGCCCAAGTTCAATTCCACCGAGCTGACGGTCATGGTCGACGAGATCGTCAAGGTGCACCCACAAATCTATGGGAACCAGGTCCAACAAACACCACTATCCACCAGAAACCGGTTGTGGAGCAGGATCGTAGACCAGGTCAATGCAGTCGGGAACGTTCCACGCAACAGAGGAGAAATAAACAAAAGGTGGAACGACCTCAAAAGCGTGGTCAAGAAGAAGGAGAGCAAAAATCGAGAGCTGGCTGCCAGGACTGGCGGAGGGAATCTCGCGCTTTTCAAGACCTTCAAGGCGTGGGAGGAGAAGGTGCGAGTGATCATACATCCGGAGATCCTCACCGGATTACCAGGGGAGTGGAGGCTGGTAAGTACAAACAAACGTATACCAGCACACCGCTATGTACTCACATGCACCACCACCATGCCATAGCTCCCAGGGACAAACACCCCCATGTCCAGCACACAATACACAAGACATCACCCACACATGCAACAGACACTGATACACACTCAGCCCAAAGCTACCAACCAACAAAACCATGGGGGCATGTGTACAGTCAGCCACCACCGCAACTACCACCAGGTCCCCTTGTACTCCAGATGCGCCAGAATGAGCACTCCCCACACCCACATCCATGTGTCCGCCATAGCTGCACTGACCGACAATGAACAGGTAAGTAGCCGGAACACAAAGACAGTGGGTCGGAGGGGGGACAGCTGAAGTCAAACACCCACCAGGCTCCCACTCCCACAGACCAGCAAGGTGGAGCACACCCCACATCCATGTGTCCGCCATAGCTGCACTGACCGACAATGAACAGGTAAGTAGCCGGAACACAAAGACAGTGGGTCGGAGGGGGACAGCTGAAGTCAAACACCCACCAGGCTCCCACTCCCACAGACCAGCAAGGTGGAGCACACCCCACATCCATGTGTCCGCCATAGCTGCACTGACCGACAATGAACAGGTAAGTAGCCGGAACACAAAGACAGTGGGTCGGAGGGGGACAGCTGAAGTCAAACACCCACCAGGCTCCCACTCCCACAGACCAGCAAGGTGGAGCACACCCCACATCCATGTGTCCGCCATAGCTGCACTGACCGACAATGAACAGGTAAGTAGCCGGAAACAAAGACAGTGGGTCGGAGGGGGGACAGCTGAAGTCAAACACCCACCAGGCTCCCACTCCCACAGACCAGCAAGGTGGAGCACCCCTCCCTCCCAGTACCATGTGGCATCCATTGCATTGCGCACTCAGAAACAACCTGTAGGTGGGAAAATGTACAGGGCGGGGCGTCTGTAGGCATGAGGACTGTACTACGACTGACACATGGGACATGTCACGTAGCAGAGGAACACGCAGCACTGCTCCCAGTCACAATCATGAGACCAATGTGCACACGGACATGTTCGACAGAGTCAAACCCCACATGACCTATCACAGATACAGCAACACCTAAGGAGCCACGTCTGCATGTACAAGTCCCACTGGAGCACAGACCCACACGGCAGGTACTGTGCCACCCATCACACACATCAGCAACACCATCGAAGTCCTGTCCATGTAGTCCTCACTGCCTGTCACCCACACATCGTACAACAACGCCCACGTAAGACAGACCGTACCAGAAGTACCAGCTTGGAACCACAATATTGCACACAAAGACAACCGGACCCATGAAACACACAGGCACACAATGCACATTCAACATATCATCCATCTCATCTCACAGCCACAATGTCATGATAGGTATGACATCCGAACAGCTGGCCCACATCCAGTAGACATGCAAAGATACCTGCCCATGACAAAACAAGTGCCTGCAGTGACCGAAGCGCACGTCACACTGCGAATAACGACACACATAACATAGTCAACACCCCAAGAGCACAGCACTGATGCACATGTACCAGGGCAGCGCGCACACAAAGGAATTGGCCCATCTTCAATACGACGTGTGGCACACAACAAGCACGAACTCACAACATTGCTACCAATGTGATGTCCATGAATGATAACAGTCAGCAGATATTCCGGCCATGTGAGACAGACACACACCTTTGTCCATGCACTGTCACGTTGCCAGAACACATGTCACGTTCTGCACCCATCACCCACAGCATGTACCCCAAAAGCATATCTCAACCCAAGAGCGTGTAGGGGGCTGTACCCCCTTCTGGCATCAGCGTACCTAAGCGTACCATCCCTCCCCCTAAACCATCGTACAACCCAACATCGCCGATGGCCCTGGAGCACGCATACACATGAGCCACAAAATGTAGGAGCATAGCAACACACACCCATCGGCATTGCTAATCCGTCCCATGCCACATGTCCACATCACACAGACCCATTGCCTAGCCCACGCATACACACATCGTACATCCACACACGCCACTGGGAAACCTGTGCACGACAGTGCACGAACTGTGAATGTCAGACAACCAATACATACTTTGCTAGGTGCAACACAATGACCCATTTCATCCTCCCCACAGGTGCCGAACTGCTGGATGCTGGAGAGGGTGACAGCAGCCAGCACAGCCAGTCCGCAAGCCCCCGACCCGGACTCACGGATGTAGAGGAGCTGGACACCTCTCCGGACACGGACCACCCAGTAGGCCCATCTGGAGTGGCAGGGCACAACCGCTCCCCAGGGCCCCTCCTGCCTACCAACCCATCACCCAGGGCTGCTGAGCAGTCACAGACCCCTGCTGCCACGGCCGTTGCGGCCACCACCACCGCCGCAACAACCACCACCACGCCATCCCTCGCCACAGCACCTGTGCAAGGGTCGGCACGGCCGTCGGGCTCCAACCTGGGAGCCAGAGCGAGGACCGTGGTGAGCAATGTGGCCAGTGGGCAGGTCGGTGGCAGCAGTACTGGTAGGAGGAGCAGGGTCAGGCCAACGCCAACTGTGCCTGGGAGCCAAGCCCTGCCGCCAATCGACAGAGTCCTTGGGGCCTATGAAGAGGCCCAAGGCGAATGGGCCAGGTCGGCAAGCGACACGCGGGAGGTCCTTGCGGTGTTGAGGTCCATGGACGCCCATATGGCCCAAATCGCGGCACTCATGGGCCAGCTGGTGGTGGGGGAGGGCACAAGCAAGGCCAGCAACACCACCTCCGCCACCACCTGCTGTGGCGCAGGCTCGTGCAGCCTCGTGTTCCCCTGCGTCCACAGCGAGTGAGCACTCCTCAGCCACCACCAGCGGAACATCAACACCCCCCTACCAAACGTGGAAGGGGCCGTCCGAAGAGGAAACAGGTGTCCAGAGAGGACTTCGCCCGCACCAAACGCCAGTGAGTCAGCCAGCCACCTTGACCACCTACTGCATTGACATGGAATACGATCCTACCCCACACTGCCATGTGAATGGCATGTGTTTGTTGGACTGTGGACATAGAACTCCATGGGTACACCTTGACCATCACGCAGCCATGACCGTCAAGTCATTGTCACAGCATGCACCACATTTGTCATCACCTTGCACACAATCACATGTCACCGCTGTCAATAAATACACCTTGTTCACAATCGGCTTAATGTGTCCTGGGTTTATTCCACGATGTGCAATCGCCACCATGAGCAGAAATGCATCTGCTGTGTGGCATGTCGATGGGACAGGAGAGGCTGCAGGGACCTAGGGGTGTGAAACAGAACAAGAGTACATTCAATGAGTGTGTCACACACTCATCACACAGTACTTGTCACCAACTACAAGCAATGCACACACATCTCACAGAGCAACAGGGCACAATGCTACAGCCACTGTCAGTGGCATACCAACCTGGACATGGACCATTGACACACAGCACTCAGTGAACAAAAGGCCCCCGTAACAGAGCACACATACACCTGCACAACTACAGCTACATCAGCCGTTGTACATGGTCACTCACCGTCAAGTGAAGTAGCGGGCGATGAGCTGCTGACGCACATTCACAGCTTCATCCTCTCCACTGTCCTCTTCACTGGAGCTGTCCAGGTCTGCAGGCTGGGGCCCTGGTTGATCTCCGTCATCCACAATTAGGGGGATCTGCTTGCGGATCGCCAGATTGTGCAGCATGCAGCAAGCCACAATTATCTGGCACACCTTCTGTGGGGAGTATGCCAGTGCGCCCACGGTGCGGTCCAGGCATCTGAACCTGGACTTGAGGAGGCCAAAGGTCCGCTCAACCACACGTCTGGTCCTCCCATGTGCCTCATTGTAGCGTACATCTGCTGGGCTCCCAGGACGACGTAATGGGCTGAGCAGCCAGGCTCCATTCGGGTAAGCAGAGTCACCTGGGTGTGAGGGACACAGAGAACCGTTGCAATTCCAACTGGACACAAGACAGCATCGCACAGCCAGCACGCTACACTACTCCACATACTCACCAACAATCCAGCCACGGTCCGGTTGCAGAATGGTCATCAGACATGGCAGGATGCTGTTGCGCATGATGTGCGCGTCATGGGCCGATCCTGGGAATTTCGCACACACGTGTGTGATCACCATGTCCGCAAGGCACACCACTTGCACATTCAGGGAGTGCGTGTGCTTCCGGTTGCGGTAGAGGTGCTCGGTGGCCTGTGGTGCAACAAGGCCAACATGGGTGCAGTCTATTGCACCAACGACGTGGGGGATTCGTCCAAGAGCATAGAATGCACCCTTCACTGCCGCCAATTCACGAGCCCTGGGGAAGCGGATGTATCTGTTCCTGTACAGCATCATGGCTGACAGTACATCCCTGAGCACCATGCTGAACATGGGTTGGGACATCCCACCTCCACTGCCCACTGTGTGCTGGAATGACCCAGTGGCGAAGAAATGCAGTGCAGCCATCACCTTAGCCGTGGGGGTGAATGCTGTTGGATACACCCTGCTAGGACGGAGGTGGGGTTCCAACAAGACACATAGACGATGCAGGGTGGGTCGGTCCAGACGATATTTGCGGATGACCTCAACATCCACCATGTCTGACAGCAATTGGTAGGGGCGATGAATGTTTGGTCTCCGCCTAGGAAAGATGGAAGTGTACACATGTCAAAGCAACACGCCACATGGCATATTCACATGCACAGAACATAAATGACTGGGCAGGCAATTGAATGACAGAACGGCTGATAAGTAGGGACAGCACAGCCACAATACACTTACACAGGTCCCCTACCAATAGCAATGGGCAGTGACACACACCATTGCTATGAGCATGCACATGGGGAGTCAGGCATTAACAACTTGTACGGCATGCTGAAGGCAACAGACTGCATAATCGGTAAGCTGCAACACCACGGAAACATAACTAGCTGCTGTGCATCACACTGCTTCCGAGGCTGGGTGTGTAGGGCACACACCAACAACGCTATGGACACAGGCTGAGCGGCCAAAACAAGTGGGACCGGTGGCACGAGGGGATATGAGACAGTCATTGATGTCCCTACTGCACCCTAAGTACAGCACTGTACGGATCACACCTCCTGAAACATTGACAGGTGTACACATTGACAGCCCCATGCCGACACGGCGGTGTGCCTGCAACTACACATCACAAGTGACACGTAACATTGCATGTGCCAAGTGGCAGATGTACATAGTGAAAGATGGCATGTGTGTGCATATGCATATCCCATGCTCCCATGCCAATGTGTACATGATGATGTTCCTACATACATGTGGAGGCTGAGCACTGGCCGTCCCTGCCAATGCACACAGCATGTTGTGGCCCTGTCCATTGTGGACCTGCACCCACACGCAAATCATGGCCACACCTGCAGATGCATTGCGCACATTATACTGTGTGGTGCACATGGCATCAGCGGACTGTACCCGGCATGGGCCAGGCCCTTACGGGCAACTCCAATGACCATCGCGGTTGCACCCTGCGTGTTCCACTGTGGAGGTAGGCGTCCATGGCCAGCTGGGAGCAGGCCAACGTCTGCAATTGTAGCTGCCAGACATGGTACACGAATCGCAGCAGCTTGTACCCACTGAAACGGCCCCAGGGGGTAATGTGTGTGTGTGAGTGGGACAGGCATAACCACAGCTACCTGGCACTGCAGCCTGGCACCCCTCGACGACACCTGCTGCTGCCACCACTCCACCTACACGTGGATGACGCTGAGGACGTGTCCAGGTCCACTCACCGGCGAGGAGCTGGAGAACCTGGATTCCGTGCTCCACGCACAATGCACATGGCTATTCCTTGCGAAAGTTGTGTGTGAGAGACAACTGCAGTGGGTGTGGGTGTGCATGTGGGGGACACACATGTCGTTGCTCCTCAGCACTATGAGTCAGAGCCTGTGGAGTACAGACATGCACTGCACACCATGCTGGCCGCAGGTGGCATGGGTATGTGAGCTCTCGGGCGCTTTGACCTGTCTGTCCCACCCGAGTGGTGGTACATGGCAACTTCATGTCAGACATCCAGTGACACAGACAATTGGCAATGCAGGTCTCAGTGTACCTGTCGGTCGTGTGGAAGTCAGGCTGGGGCCATGCTGCCCTTCTCAGTCCCAGCAGGCCTGGCCTGCACATTGACTGCACAATGCCAGTCGGTGCCGACACAGACTGCCTAGTGGGTTACATGTGTCTCCTGTTCAGGACCCCCGGATGAGCGCTTACTCTGCACTGTCGATTGGACACACCATGACTCGTGATAGGGATGTGTGTGAGGGATAGTGGCACTGAATGTGACCTTCGTTGCGGGGTGGGCCATGCACAGGGCGAGTACGCTGATGGTTGCGCAGTGTTGGTCACAGTGGGTACACCCACACAGATGTGTTGCCTTGTGATCTTTTTCTAGGTCAGCCTGACAATGGACAGTAGATGTGGGCAGGCTACACATTGCTCGATGTGCTGTCTATGTGCATGTGCATTCACACCAGGCAAAACTTCCCCTGCACATGTGACCCCTGCTGCACTCAGTGCTGGGTCTGTTGTGCTGATGCACCGACTGTGCGTGGGGCAGACAGCTCTGCTCACTTCCGTCATTGCCCATGTCATCACTTTGCCGCAGGTGACATGGTTCATGGAGGGCCCACATGTACGCGTGGGTGGACTACACAAGACTGTCCAATGGTTGTCACCCCCAGTCAGTGCTTCGAATGGGAAGTATGTGGTGCTGGTACTCATTACGCTGTGTCGGGTGTGCGGGGCTAGGTGCGGGGCTACATGCAAGACATGGGTAGGTCATCGGCTTATCTACTAGTTGCAATACACACGAGACATGTCTTTTTCCGACCACATCAGGGGCATTCCTTAAACTAACTGGTAGTCAAACAGTTATCTTTTACACTGTCCTCATGGCCTCCCCTCGCTCACACCAATATGCATTTGCACATGAGAAGCTAGCGCATGCACAAGCAGCTCCAAGCTCGCCCCAGAGAGGCCAAGGAGTGTATGTGTGGGTCCATTTGTACATGTGGTCTGTCTCACGGTATAATTAGTGGCGTGACGCCGTCGACATGCGTGGTGCCCCGACTCGGGACCCGGGCAACATTGATAATGCATGACAGGCTCCGCAGTCCGGATACACCACCTGCAACACACAGAGGCTGTAGCTGCCCTAGCGGGCCAGTCCGCGTTGAACTGGAGCTCATGGCCCCACACATTCACTCTTTGGCCTCTCTGGAGCGAGCTTGGAGCTGCTTGTGCACGCGCTGGCTTCTCTGTTGCAATGGCATGTAACGTGTGTGGGTGTATTGTCAATGGGTGGGATGGTGCGAGCCACCTTCCGTGACGTCACTGCTGCTTGTGATGTGTGCGTCCCCCACTACTTCCATTTGACTTGTGCCATACTACACATTGTGGATGTGTTGCCTGCGTGATGTGACAAGGATGGGCGCGCCATGACCTCTCACCCACCATGCTCCACTGCCATCCCGTGCCCTGGATTGCCTGTGCAAGTGGACAATGTTGGGGATACACCAGGTCGACAGGGGATGTGAGTGCCTTGGCAAGGGCCTGGCGGACGCGCAGCAGTATCCGGCATGTCCACAGAGGGTGGGCTAACGTCTACACCTGATGCAGCATTGATTGTGTGCCCGCCTGTTGTGCACACACGAGTTCACATTCATCACCAGACAGGTGGTCTTTACAGATTCCCAGCAGTGCGCCAATGTACTGGTCCTGAGTCCTACCAACACAGCGTGTTTCAAGATTGCATGTGCGCACCTACCCGTCACACCGACCCACCTGAGCCATGCGTAACTCCCGCTTCACATGACACATGTGTGTCTTCCACAGTTGTGCTACTCATTTGCGTTGACATCCAATGACAGTGGACTACATGGTCATCTCACGACTGCCGTGTACTTCACACACTCTCATCCTCTCTCATTCGTACTTGTGAAATGAATCAGCAGAGACACATTGTTGCTTCAAGCCATGTATTGGGACTAATGTCCTCTGTGATGCAGTATAGTGAACACTACTGGCAGCGAAGTGCATGTGGAGGATATACTCAGCATGATTACACATAGCATAGGGTGTAGGGGTACAGTGTTTAGTTGTTGACTGTGGGATGTGGGCTTCAGAGTTACAACTGCTTAGCCGTTGGTGTGCTAATGTACATTTGCTGATTACTGTGGTGCTGCTGACTGACACAGACAGTATACATTTAGCCTACCAGTCCGCTTGTCATCATGGGCACAGTGCATCTCAGTTCCATGTTACAGGTTTGCTGCTATGGTTACTCATACACACGTGCGTGGAGGTGACATCAGGGCATGGGCTTACGTGCATGCAAAGGCGTCCCACTTGTTGTTGCGATGTGGTGGGTACTGGCCATGTCACAGTCACTGGGCTCATGTTGTTGGTGGATGCACTTGGTGTCCATGCAAAGGTCCTGGCACGGACGTTCAGTGGGAGGTGTGGTGACAGCTCTCACATACTACAGCAGGACGATTGCTGTCCACTGACCGGTGCATATGTTCATGGGCGCAGGATCCATATCATGGCATGGTTGTACGTGCAGTTCTGTCCATGTGGTTGCCATACACAAATCCCATGCCTCTGCCTCCCCCTGTTCATGCAGAGTTCCTGGATGTGATGAGGTACAGGGTGCATTTCCCAAATAGTATCAGATGTCATGGCAGTGTAGTTGTTGTTGTGGTGTCAGTTGCAGGTTGCATGGTGTAGTAGTTGTACTGGTAACTGCCTAGTCCGTGCGTAAGCCAAGCATGGGTACGGTGTGGGACATCATTGCTCAATTGGGGGTCTGGCGACGGGGCCCGACGAATTGACAGGTTGTCAGGAATGCAATACCTTCCAGCAGGGCTTCCATGGCATTGGTGCTGGACATGGTTGCCAGCCAATGTAGCGGATGGTGGCTGTCAAGGTGTTGGTCGTGAGTTGTCCCTTGTAGGAGCATGATGGGACATGTTGGATGGCATTCGATGTAACTGTAATCCATTATCCGTCGTGTGGAGGCACAGTGGTCCCATTGCAGTGTGGGTCCGATAGTCGCCACATACGCCATGCCCCCATAGGCTGAACAGGCCCTGTCGTGGGCGTCCAGGGGGTGGAATAGTTGTAGCAGGTCCGCCCTTGGACATGCCGGGTTGGAGAGACATAACTCCACAGGATAGTAGAAGGGACACCTCCGACAGTAGAAGACGGGGATGACGCAGCTGAACAATGCGATGCGGTAAGTTAGTCGGTAACTTACGTTCAGCAAGGCCAGAGTATCACATCCCAATATCTGTATCAGGTTATGTTTGTACAGCTTGATCTGTCCGGCGTAGTTGGGTAGGTGTGGTGCAAGTGCCATTTTGCTGCAGGGCGCTGTGGTGGCGTGCTCCGGCTGTCTGTGCAGTCTGCAGAGTGCAACCTCCGACGTTGCTGGGAATTCTGTAATGGTCGTAGGGAGGCAGGACTTGTGTTATGTTGGCTTGTGCGGAGGACACGGGCCCTCATCCCACATGCTTCTCTGAATGGTCAAGGTCAGTGGTGTCTGACTCCTTCCAGATAACTTGCATGTGAACCACATGGGGGAGTGTTATCATTTCTTCTTTCCGTTGTGGATGTTCTTTGGTGTTCTGCGCTATCTGCCCTGTGGCCGCTTCCCTCTGCATGCCTGTGTTGGGCTTTGTTTGGTGCAATGACTGTTTCCTCCGGCTTGTTTAGTCGGGATGTGGTTTCAGAGTGGGAATGGAAGGTCATTTGGTGCTGTCTCCTTTCCCGTGTGTGGGCAGCAGGCTGCGTTTCCGCTGTACGTTGGGCTTTGTGTTATAATTGGTCCCACCTGTTGTCTGTCCCCGGTATCTTTGATGTTACGTATTGCATGTCTTGTTATTGGGTGCAGGGTGGCACCGGTGTTTCTGTGTGGTACTGGCGTACCTTTTCCCGACGGGGTCCATATTCTGCTGGGTGATGTTGCCTCCGCTGTGTGCTTCGCCGTGTTTTGCACACAGGGGTGTGTCCTAATGTGGCGTGACGTCACTGACATATTCGGGTCAGTTGTGTGACGTCAGGTTGGCAACGATGAATTGCCGGTTGGGGACATGACTGTGGCAGGGCTGTCACGTGACATGTGCGTTCTGGGTGGTGCTGGTGTGTGTGGTGTTTGGTTGTGACCCTGTGTTGTTTGTGTGCGGCGCATGCATTGCGCTGCCGTTGGCCTCTGCGTTGTGCGCATGTGTGGGTGCAGTGGTGGATGTGTCGTGTCCACGCAGGGGTGTCGGGGTGGGGGCCATATACCGTTGTCCCGCCCTTGCACTGTGTGCGCTGTTTGCGTGCCCCTGTTGTGTGTCTGCCTACCTGCGTCGCCACGGTGCGTTGACTCCTGGGTGCTGCATCAGGTAGAGCATGGGGAGGGCCTGCAGTGCTGGATTTATGCTCGGGGGTCCGCCTCTTTGCTATCCGTACTGTGAGTTCGGTTTTCCGCCTTGCTTTCACGTGCGGTGTCTCTTAGCCGGAGGAACTGTTTGGTTCTGGCATCGTAATATGTACGCCGGGCGGTACGTGATTTCGTCGGGCGGTGTGTCTCCATTGGCCGCGCCGCTCCGTGAACGGGCGCACTTTGATGGCGGACGGCGTCGCTGGCGTACGGGCGGTGTTTGGCTGTCTTTTCGCATCCTAATTGGGCGGGCGTGTGTGCTGTGGCGGGCGGACGGTAACTGGTGCTTTTTGCATCCGCCAGCACGGCGGTGGTGCTTCCGCCCGCCATCCTAATGGGCCCCTTAGTTCCTTACCTTTAGAGAAAAGAAGCCAGATTCTGACAAACCTGTTGAGGACCCAGAACCTATGCAGATAGGTAGTAATGAAGGGTCCTTGAGTACTGAAGAAAGGCAAAGACGAAGGGATAATAAATTATGTTTATACTGTGGTAAATCAGGACACTTCTTGCAAGACTGCCCTCTTAAACCTAAAAGACGTACTGAGTTGGGAAACTAACCAGCCCGAGCAAGGTGGAGACAGGTTGCTCGGGTAGGTCAGGTTTAATGGTCTCCCAACTTTTAAGTCCGGATCACATACCTTTTCCAATGCACCATTTTTTATTTACAGCTCAATTGAGCTGGGGAAATAACTCTGTAGAGGTGCAAATCATGCTTGATTTAGGAGCAACTGGGAACTTTATAGATTCTACATGGGTTGAAAGTATAGAGATCCCTATTGAACCAAAAAAGATAGTGGAAGTAGTAAAGACAACTGATGGGAGCCACATGAAATCAGGACCTGCCACTCATTCCACTAAAGATCTAGGTCTTTACATACATAACAGCCACCCTGAAACCATTCAATTTGATGTAATTTCTTCACCTCAATTTCAAGCAATTGTAGGACTCCCTTGGTTGATGAAATATGACCCAGATATAAAATGGAGAGACCATTCCTTTGCTTTTACCTCCGAATATTGTAAAGTAGATTGTCTAGAGGACAAAGCATCATTACAACACATAGCAGGAATTACTGACTCCAGTTTACCTGAATTACCTGCCTGTTACAAGTCTCTAAGAGAGGTTTTCGATAAAGAAAAAGCCTCTGTCCTACCACCCCATCGTCCATACGACTGTCGCATTGATTTAATACTTGGAGCGAAAATTCCAACAAGTTGTATATATGCCTTGACAGAGAAAGAAAATATCTATTTGAGAGAATACTTGGATGATATGTTACAGAAGGGATTCATTCGGCCATCTAGATCAGCGGCATCTTCCCCCCTTTTTTTTATACCCAAACGAGAAGGGGGACTTTGGTGTTGCATAGACTAGAGTCCTGAACTGTGTGACGGTAAAGAATAGATATCCTCTGCCCCTAATTCAATCCTTACTCGATCAGGTAAAACATGCTACCATTTTCACTTGACTGGATTTGAGAGGTGCCTATCATTTAGTACGAGTACGAGAGGGAGACAAATGGAAAACTGCCTTTCGTACTAAGTTCGGGCTCTATGAGTATTTGGTTCTGCCCTTTGGGCTGTGTAATGCCCCTACAGCATTTCCATTCTTTATTGAGGAAGTTTTGAGGGAGACATTGGATGTGAACACAATTGCCTATATAGATGACATTCTAATCTATTCTTCCACCGAAGAACACATTGGACACATGAAGAGTGTGTTAGATCGCCTCAGAGACAACAACCTTTATGTGAAATTAGACAAATGTGAGTTCCACATTGTTGAAGTCACCATTTTGGGCTTTGTGTTGTCATCGAAAGGAGTGACCATGGATCCTCAAAAAGTTGCAGCCATTACAAATTGGCCATCTCCTGGTTCTGTGAAAGAAGTACAGAGTTTTCTGGGCTTCGCTAATTTCTATAGACGGTTCATAAATGGATTTGTGTCTTTTGCATCCACTATTACTAAACTCCTGAAAAAAGGGATACTTTTTTGTGGACACCAGCCGCGGAAGAAGCTTTTTCCTGCCCAAACAACTCCTTTGTCACTGCCCCTGTCCTGAAACATCCTGACTCCTCCCAGCCCTTTATAGTGGAAGCAGATGCATGCCAAGTGGCTAACTGAGGAGTATTGTCCCAGAGAGACCGGCAAACAGGACATTTACACCCAGTAGCCTTCTATTCCCATAAGCTCACACTGCTTGAAATAAATGATTTGGTGGGAGACAGGGAATTGTTGGCAATAAAATGAGCCTTTGAAGAATGGCGTCAATACTTATTAGGAGACTTACACACAGTTACTGTTATCACGGATCACAGAAATCTACAGTTTCTGAAAGCAGCTAGGGCCCTATCCATGAGGCAGTTACGATGGACACATTATTTCAGCAACTTTGATTACGTCATACAGTTTCAGGCGGGTACCAAACTTGGCAAAGCAGGCACCCTATCCCGATATGGTTACGACCTGTCTGAGACTCCGATTACTCATGATCAATCCTTAATTTTAAGTCCTGAACGTATCTTGGGAGGCACCTATTCGGAGGAATCCTTTCTGAAAGAAGTTCTTCAGGCACAAGAATCTGAAGAAATCAAAGATCTTGAAACCAGACACAAGGGAGTTAGAATTCACAATCTTTTGTACATTCAAGGATGCTTAGTACTCCCTACTAAGGTCTTACAGCTACAAGCACTTGAATGCTGTCATTTACATGTGTTAGCCGGACACCCAGGTCATATAAAAACCCTTGCCTTGCTTAAAAGATACTTTTGGTGGCCATCTATGAGTCAAGACACTCACTCACCTGTATGTTCAACAATGCTATGTCTGTGCTCAGAGCAAAAGTTCACACCAGGTTCCGGCGGGGCTTTTAACTCCTATGCCCACGCCTCCTACACCATGGCATTCCATCTCTATGGATTTTATTGGAGAACTTCCACCCACTAAGCAAGGGCATACTGTCATATTTGTGGTTGTCGATATGCTATCAAAGATGTCTCACTTCATACCTTTGAAAGACTTACCTGACACTGTTAAAAGCAAAACGACAATCGTGAACATTACCTGCGCCATCTTGTCTGGTGGAATTCTATGTGCACATAAGTTGCAGTCATTTTAATCTATCACAGCCATTTTGTACTCTGTTGGTCACCTTTGTTTCACCCTGCCCTTACTAGCATCCCTCTGACCGACCTGGTACGTGTGCTGGGGGCTATAAACTCTATTTGCCGCAACAAACCTCAGCGCCACTTGCTGCCACAAACTCGTTTTTCCTCTCATCTCTGTTTTCAGGCAAACCTTTGGACACTCTACCCCTCACTGCACCTAGTTACACAAACAGGTTCCAAACACCAAAAAGACTCTTGCAACATGATTTATTGCACTGCAAACAGCAAGACTTGTTGTTACCAACAATGGGACCTGTTTTTATCAACAGAACGGACTCTTAGATCTGGCCGGTCTCACATGTTTTAGACCCTGAAGCAAGGTCCAGCTGCAAGATAAGATTGTCTGTTTGACCTGGGTGGGAAGAGAATTACTGTTGGGCTTGTGTGACAACCTGCCCGGGCGGGGACCCCAAGCTTGTGTAACCATGTTGATGAAACCAATGCATTGTGTCAAACCTGTATAAAAGGAAGAGCCAAAGGAGTTATCAGGAGAACACCTCCCTCAGACATCCCGGTGTCTGCAGTTGATGTGATCTCCTCATGAGAAATAAACCTTTTTCTTGTCTTCCAGTTTCCAGCGCTTGCCTCATTATTTTGATAGCGAACCCAAAGTGAATTAGAGGTGGAACCCTGCACCGGGCAGCATTGAGGGTCTTAGAAGACTCGCTGCCTTTCACAAACTGGCACCCAAACGTGGGGGCCCATCAGCGACAGCGTGGGTCCGGTAGAGAGGTCCTAACGACGGAGTGAACGACTAAACGATTGGGGTATACCTGCCTGAGAAGACCCTTGTCTGGCTGCCGATCGACTGAACTTCACCGGTTCCGAACGGACCTCTCTCGAGTGACCTGCGGTCCTGACTGGGACCTTAGAGGAACGCCGCATTGATTGTTGGAGTGAGAGGACAACCAGGCGCTGGAAGGGGAAGACGAAGAACCGTCCATACGGTCCGGGTAAGGTCGTGAAAAAACGACTTAAATTGATTGATTGATTGAATAGTTTGATTGAAATACTAGTATTCCTTTTTTGATATTGAGTTATTTGCGACATTTCCCTGCTTGCAAACAACGAAGAATAGGAATATTCTCTCTCTTTGCAGGCAGCGAAGGACAGGTAGTGCAGACTTTTTGTCTAAATTGATTGATTGAGATATTCATTTTTGACCGATAAATACGTCATGCCTGTTTTCTCTAGATTGTTTGATTGTAATTGTTTTGGACCAGACCGTTCGTTAGAGGTCAGTCAGCCGGCACCGCCGGAAGGCACCCCTAACAAGGACATGTACGTAAAGTATGGATTAGCCACCGTAGCTTATAGCAAACTATGGCATAAATACACTAGGAAGGACCGGGTAAATCAGTGGCCACTGACGGGATCTTTCGATCCCGCTAAAATAGAAACGTTAGAATTAGCTCTCCACAAAAAGAAAACTAGACCAGCCATGTTTGACAGTTTTGGTTTATGGCGAAAAGAGGCAGCTCAAAGAAAGAAAAGGGACGAAGCTAGACAAGATAAAGAAATGCGAAAATCAGCTTACCAAGCCTGTAAAAGATTAGAAGAAAAACTAAAAGAAAAGGAAATCGATAAAAAGGAACAGGAATCAAAAATATCAGGTCAATGCCCTGTTAGAACGCCCTCGACTCTTTACCCCAAGTTACCAGCAAAACAAAGGGTAGATGATGATTTATTGTTAGGTCCCCCAATCATATACATGCCACCCCCTTGCGCCCCTACTCATCCCGTAGTACAACGCCAGGACCACCAAAGTATAGCCGGCGATGGCACGATCGCCTCAGTCTCCACCGCCTCTGCTCCCACCGAGTCACCCACACCAAATGCCTCATCAAAGGATACAGTAGTAGATGTAGGATCAAAAGAACAAGCATTTACAATGCAATAGGTCTCGCATTACTAAAGTTTGAGCTATTGGCATTGTAAACGACAATGCCTTTTATTTATGTGTTTCGGAAAGCTGGATGCGGTGGTAAGTGTTCTTCTTTCTCCCCCCCATGATACTGGTATGGCTTGACCGTGATAACTGCTTTATATGCCTCCCAGAAGGCACCCCACGTTTACTATAAAGAAGCAATCAGTATTGTTCCCCACTCCCTTGTCTACTTGCCGATCTTTTAATTCAGGGTAATGTTCACTTCCCAGCCTGACAGCATCTGCTTTGCCACTCCCCTACCTCTCCCCTTGTCAGACGACCACCACCTCTCAGGCCTAACAGATGTCTACTGCACGGATCTGATCCAAGCCTCTCCTGCTAACTGGGAACGAGGGAGCCTCCTGAGTCACTGGCCCTCCAAGTCTCAGCCATGATTCTGCTTTGGCCCTAATCTACCTCATTGGACTACCAGAGAGATAGTGCTTCTTTTGTCTGATGCTGCCGTCCACAACCTCAGGCAGTCAACTACTGCCTTCATGCACACTAGTTCCCACAGGCGCTCGATCACCAGCTGACAGTGGACTCCTGCACTTTGACCTCACAAGTGCAATGGCTATCCGAGTGACCTCACAAGTGCAATGGCTAGCCACCGCCTCAGGTTTCACTTTCATCGTGTGACTTCGCAGCCACTGATGTGGATGTGGAGGGCTTCAATCTCCACTCAACACAGAGGCATCCACAGAGCACAATGCATCGATACAGAGCCCGTGAGGCCCTTTTTAATCAAGGACTTGCCCTTTAGGTGGCCATATTGATTAACAGCCATCTTGAATCATGGCGGACGACGTC
This sequence comes from Calotriton arnoldi, assembly GCA_963921515.1. NCBI lineage: Eukaryota > Metazoa > Chordata > Amphibia > Caudata > Salamandridae > Calotriton > Calotriton arnoldi. Next base: position 7,601,735 of record CAWUFW010000021.1, on the reverse strand, counting down.
CCTTCTAATTGGAATTCTTGACCTCTCCTTAAAAAGAAAGACTGAAAAACTATTTATTTAACATGACCATCGATTGTATCTCTATAGTATGTCAATACATATAGACACAGCTCTTTAGTTTGTCCCTGTTTACAAAATAAACTGCGCTGGTTAAGCTCAAATTAAACAAACCCTGTCGTTTGGTTATTTGGAATGAATTCCCTCCATCTACAGTACGTCTGAGTTCACTAATAATAACATTTACAGGGCATTGGGCTAATCATTGTGTGACAAGTTCCCCTATTTTAACAAATCTGCTGACAAAGTTGTTTCTTCTAAGTTAACATGCCTCTTCGTGCTGTAGATAGCAGATAGGCCCGTAGTATGATATATGTTGTAAGGATGGGAATTCTTTACTGTCTCAGTCCATGACAGGAGCATAGTAAATGAAAGAGGCCTTTGTTCTTGAACCCACAAAACCTGCCATAACAGCACTTTTATTTTGTATTTTTACATTTGAATTTAATTGTTTGGCAAGTTAACTGTCAAAACGGAAGAAGCACATACCTTAAATACTACAAAACCGGTCTTCTGATATTTTTCAGAGCCAAAGCCACACCAAAAAAGTGTTCCTGAGTGACTTCATTTTTGAAATGTCATTCAAGTTGATTGTAAAGAGCGCAGATGTGTGCGTGCATTAACCACGTGTCTGACTGTCCTAAAATCTATGTGTGGGACCTATTTGATGGAAACTCCCAGGCAAGTTTAAGACTCTATACATACTTTTACCATAGGCTGAGCACCTGACAGTCAAATTCATTTCAGAAGAGTACTTCCAAACTATCACTCGGGGCCTCTCTCAACCCGAGTATAAGCGTAATGGCAGCCAGATCGAGTTCTAACTGAACCTCAATCCTGAACCTCAATCCCTGGGGGGCGGCATTTAACAAATTAAAAAATCTAGTTCATTAAGAGAAACATCAGTATGCTTAATTTTTTGAATAAATCATCAGCCCAATATGCTAGTGCACGCAGATCTCTTCTGCATGTCCATTAACCTCCAGAGTCACCTTATGACTATAAACCCTGGGACTTGCTGGATGCTCTAAGAGCTCAGTAAGAGATACCTGTGGGATTTTTAAAAATGCAATGTGTTTGTTACCAACTAAGTAAGCCTAAACAAATGTATATCATGTTTGTCCTTGTCGTCAATTATTTCTTTGGGACAGAGCTTCTAAGAAATAAATGTATAAGTTGACTCAGAGTCCATTCCCCATCACTCCTCTCCTCTTGACTCCTCCACAGTTCTGATGCTACCCAATGACCCACAATTTATGTGGCCTTTGAGTGTTTTTATTACCTTTTCAGCACTGGGTTATGGTTAAAATGTCTCCGTTTTTGGAATTCCCATCGAATCCCAGATGTATTCCAACCTTCAACGGCCAGGAGTCCTTGTTTGTGTAAACATTTACCCAAAGAGAGGTCTACTAAGTCTACAAACTAGCTTGTGCAAAGTAAATTAGTTGTCCCTGTAGGGAAGGCCCTTTCTCTATTCACAAAAGTCCTCCAAAGGTTTTGGGGTATTCATTCCACTTTTCATCCCAGAAAATGGGCATACTCCGAACTTTGAGAGGAGTAAATGTCTGGCTTCTGTCAGAGTGGGAAAAGTATCCGCAAAATGTTTATGGTCACCAAGGCACTTGGTGAATCCCGCCGTAAGCAAGCTGTTGCTGGAAGAGATTATAACTTTATTGCAAGATTTCCTCGGGGTCTTAAATTTAATAAGCTATTCTAAGGAAGTTATGGATTGAAAAACGATATTCTGTTATAGCTGAAAGGTTCGTAGGCATGCTAGGTTTTTTTTTTTCTAATAAAGGTGATGTTTGTAGAGGAATTGTACTGTTAAAAAACAAACTTTAGTAGCGGGTTATGCCTTCTCAACCCCATATAATTGCTGAACTATAATGACACAGAGCAAAAGTCTTGGTCCTGGTGTAGCAAATCTGGCGCACAAGGTACACAGATCGACAAGGCCTGGCTTTAGACAGCAGAACCACAGCAGAATACTCCCTCCACTGGCACAGACAGTATTAGCATTTACACAGGGAGACATTTCTCATGTCACACAACTGGTACATGCTGAGGCCTAGCACAGAAGAGCTATCTCCCAGGTGTCACACAACATTTATGCTTTGGATTTAGAAAGCACAGCTAGTTTCATTTTACACCCACCTTACAGGCATTGACCTCAGTCAGGCGACCTATCAATTAGATGATGTCGCACTTTCAGTCTCTGGCAATAAACCTCAAAGCTGTTTCTCAGGCAGCACAGCCTTTACAGAGCCATTGATTGTATGAGGAATTAGACAGCTGAGCGATTTTTCAGGCTTTCAGCTATTTAAAAAAAAAAAAAAATTTGGGGCATATTTATATAGCGCGAACTCGACCCGAAGGTATTGGAGCGCTTTACATGAGCACCGTATTTACATTACACATTCAGGCACGGTGAGATTAAGTGATTTGCCCAGAATCACAGGATGTGGACGCGACCCCGAGGCTCGAACCCTGGTTTCCAGCACCAAAGTCGGCAGTCTACCCAACGGACCACATCCGCCCTAGACGGCAGAGTTATCCATCAATCACACTGCTCCTATTGTGCGATTTATTCAACTATTCAACAACCTAGCGAGTTGTAGAAGATCACAGTAGGAGTCAGCAAGGCGCTAGGAACCCTCACTTGAAAAACAGCTCCTGCGCTGGCTGTCCGCTCTTCACCTCGCCCTGCGTGTTCAAATTATTTACTGCGTCTTAGATTTGAAGTATTCCCCGTTCACCTGAGTACTCCGGATTACCAGTGTTGGTTTCATACTCCGGATTACCAGTGTTGGTTTCATACTCCGGATTACCAGTGTTGGTTTCATACTCCGGATTACCAGTGTTGGTTTCATACTCCGGATTACCAGAGTTACCAGTGTTGGTTTCATACTCCTGATTACTAGGGTTGGTTTCAGTTTGACAGCAAACCGGACTGGTATGTAACGGCCAGCTGCTAAACATTTGTGCACAGTATATCTTGCCTAATATCTCTCACATTAGCCTCCTTCCATCATTTTAGGTCTTCCTCTCACACATTGATTTTCTCTCCTCGATAGCGTAGCTGGCAATGGTGCATCACGTGCAGTGGCACCGGGACCTGTCCATGCGAGTAGACCACTGTACCCCAATTGTAGTTTTTTCTACCAGGCAGAGGGACGGGGTTCCCACTGGCTTTACTTGCATTAGGGCTCACGCAACCTTGCTACGCTACTCGTCTCGGAGGTCCCAAAGAGACATTATATGAAAACAGAAACAGCCCCTCCTTCCTCATTGCCACTCTCTGAGGCCTATTTTTACATTTGCCGAGGTATCTTGTAATCTTAAAATGCCACTCGTGAGTCCGTATCAGTGCAGTGGCAGACAGAAGCTGAAACAACAAGCACAGAATCGAAACCTGAGCCGAACGCGGGAACGCGGGAATCGAAACCTGTGGTGCGCGCGCACCACAGAGGAGCGGGGGGAGGGAGAGCGGCAGCGAGACGAACGCGCGCTGCTGCGCGTTCTGGCCACCGTCGGGAATGGGCGCGGCAAAGGCGGGACATGCGCCCGCCTTTGACCAATAGCGTGCCGTCCCCATAAAAAAAACGGACGCACCAGCCAATGTGGGATTCTGAAAACAAAACCACACGCACGAGCGGGTAGGTCGTTTTCAGAAGCCCTTTCTAGAGGTCTCGCGCTGCGCGAGCAGTGCTGCGCACTGCAACGCTAGGCGCGAGACCTAAAAAGGAGCACCCAGGGTCCCGCGATTAAGTAAAAATGAGCGAGCAGGCATTGATAAAATAGTTAAATCCCTCATAGATAGGAAGGAGACAGAAGAGTAATTAACTGACATATGCAACTCCTATGTTGAAAACCGCAAACGATACTTTATTGTACGTCTCTGTTACCACACTCTTACTGCATATGAAGAGAAGTACCAAGATGTAGGGCCCGAGCGGCTCGTGGCTCTCTATAGGAAGGTAGACACCGGAGATGAAGGCGACAACGATGTTACAGAACTCTTTTCATCCACACTGGAGGTATTCCGTCACCTCGTGGAACAAGAACGGATAGATAAGGACTGGACATCTAAGATAACAGGACCCCCGGTGGAAAAACAAGATAGCATGATGCCGATAAAAGAAGCTGCCCCTTATTGGGTACCTCCTAGAGGACAAGGGACTCATGACGATATGAACCATCAAGACGCTAGAGGAAGGGTGGTCTACAATTGGGTGTATCAACCATGGGACAGACAGGACATTTTGACGTTCCGTAAATCTTTACCGGATTTACGAAAGAACCCCACCGCCTTTTACACCAAGCTAGGTACCGCTCTGGGATCAACAATAATGATACTTGCCGACATAGACTTGTTCTTCGGGTTATGTTTGCCAGCAGATGTGTGGAAACAGATTAGGAAAATAGACCATACCGAACTGCTTGGTCATACCTGGGAACAACTCAACACACTAGATAAACAGCGGAACCCTGGTCAAAAACCGGTTAAAGCAATATTGGACCTCCCTGACTAAATAGTGCAGAAAGTGAAAACGCTGATCCCAGAGAAAAAGATAGACTGGTCCATAGTAACCGAGTGCCGCCAGAAACCACAAGAGGATGTCTCAGAGTATTTCTCCAGATTTGAAACGGTGTTCTCCGATTACAGTGGACAAGACATGTCCACCGCAACCGGACACCACTTATTTGTGCAGAACTATGTCAAAGGACTACTGCCAGATGTATCCCAGAAATTACAAGCCAGCGAAAGTAGTTGGGCAGCATCTAAACCGGCGGCCATTCTCCAAATGGCCCAGTACTTCTGAGCATCAGAGAAACGAAAATGACAGGGCTACAGAAAGGAAAAAGAAGGACTTGAAGGAAAGGGTAATGGTAGCACAACTCCAGGGGGCGAATACAGGAAGGGAGCAATATAGGGGAGGATACCAGCAGAATACCCCTAGAGTACAGCCACCTAGAAACAATTCATCGACATCATATGTAGGACGCCAAGACCTAGGACAGGATCAATGTGCATTTTGCAAAGAATATGGACACTGGAAAACCCAATGCCCGGCTTTGTTAGGAGCTGGTAGGGGCAGAGGGGCGAGGGAAATAGCCAGTGGACAGAGAGGAAGAGGACGTGGGAGAGGGTACGCGAGTGAAGCAAGCGAGGAAAGGCCAGGAAGAGTGAACACATTCGACCATCCCAAACAGAATCAGTACCAACAGACAGATTATGACAATATGTACAACTTTGCATAGCACAGCCATGGGCAAGGGGGGGATCCAGTCAAGCTCTATGTTGATCAGCAAGGCCCTTATGTTACCGCTGAGGTCCTGGGCACAAAGTCGCCATTTCTGGTAGACACGGGAGCAACACGTAGTGCACTATCCAAACGACTGATTCCAAGGGCACCCTTGTCAGGCTCACATGTGACCTCAATAGGATTTGACGGTACGCCCTCCACCAACCCTTTGTCCTGACCGATCCCTTTTAACCTTGACAACAATAGCGTCGAAACGACATTCCTCCTCTCTTCCAACACCCCAGACGCCATTATGGGTCTCGACCTTTTGAAACACTTCCATGCGACTATCAGATGCTCACCAGACGGAGTGCGTGTCGTCCTGTATGACAACCCCCAGCGCCATAGAGAGAACCCTTCTCAGCACATGTTTCCCATCTCCGAGACTGACGCATCCCTACTGGACACTTTGCCATCACACTTATGGGCTAGGGCTGATTCAGACGTAGGACGAATGATGATTGACCCAGTACACGTAACAATACGACAGGACGCAACCCTACCGAAAGTACCGCAGTACAAAATATCGCCAGAGGGTGAGAAGGCACTGACAGAGATCATACACTCTTTGGTAGAGGCAGGGGTGGTAGAGGAAGTAGTGAGCAACGTTTGTAACAGTCCCCTACTACCGATTGTAAAGAGACAGGGAGAGGGAGACGGAAAAGCCTACCGCTTCATCATTGACCTGCGGGAGATAAACAAAATCGTAGTGCCACAATACCCAGTAGTTTCCGACATCACGACAATTTTGACTTTAATCCCCTCCACTGCCACCACCTTCACTGTAATTGACCTCAAAAACGCATTCTTTTCCATACCTATACACAAGGACAGCCGCTATCTATTTGGATTCACCCTAAACTCCCGTTCATACAGATTTTGCAGAGCCCAAGCATCTATAGCCAGGCGCTTAAAAGACAGTTGGACGCCATACAATTGCCAGATTGAGTGGCACTAATACAATATGTAGACAACATCCTTCTAGCAGCGGACACCATACCAATAGCCGTCACAGCCACCATCAAACTACTCCATTTTCTTGCTGAGAATGGTCACAAGGTCTCCCGAAAGAAATTGCAGTTCTGTAAATCACAAGTGACCTATTTGGGTCACCTTTTATCCAAAGAAGGGAGGAAACTCACGCCTGACAGGATCCAGACAATTCTAGACACCCCTGTCCCCAAAGATCAGAAACAAGTCCGCTCTTTGATAGGTCTCACTTCATTTTGCCAACAGTGGTTACCGAACTTTAGCCTCATTGTCAAACCCCTTCTCTCCCTCCTAGCTAAAGACATCCCCTCACCTCTCCCCTGGACCCCCGAATGCCAGTCAGCCTTTAAAGAACTACGCAATGCCCTTTGTTCAGCGCCTGTCCTAGGAACCCCGGATTACTCCAAACCATTCTTCCTCTACACGCACGAGAGGGAAGGATGTGCATTGTCTGTCTAACACAATCAATTGGTCACAAACAACGCCCTTGTGCATATTTCTCTGCCACCCTCGATCCAGTAGCCAGAGCGCTGCCAGCGTGCCTGCGCGCTGTGGCAGCTGCAGCAGTATCGATACGCCAGAGCGAAGGAATAGTACTCTCCAATCCAGTCACTGTTTTAGTACCCCATGCAGTCGACACACTACTAAACCAGACCAAAACCCAACACTTGACTAGCGCCCGACTTACAGGATATGAGTTGACCCTGCTAGCACCGCACATTACCCTAAAGCGATGCACCACCCTCAATCCAGCCACACTGTTACCCCTACCCGAAAATGATCCTAGCGTGACTCCACTACACGACTGTGTGACACTAACCGATGAACAAAGAAAGAGTAGAATAGATCTCAGAGACACCGCCTTTCTAGAACCAGATGGAGAACTATGGGTGGATGGTTCGTGCATCAAACTCCCCGACGGCACCACCTCAGCTGCATACGCTGTCACCACAGCCCGAACCGTTCTGGAAACAGCCCGTATTCCCCAACGTTCAGCCCAGGCTGCAGAACTCATTGCCCTCACACGAGCATGTATCTTAGCGACTGACACGACAGTTAACATATACACCGACAGTCAATATGCCTTCGGGGTGGTTCACCATTTTGGGATCTTATGGAAAGAAAGAGGGTTCCTGACTTCACACGGTACACCCATCCTGCATGGAGATTTAGTCTCCGCCTTGACGCAAGCAGTCCTCCTCCCCAAGAAGTTAGCAGTGATAAAATGCCAAGCACATAGGAAAGTGACTGATCTCATTGGACAGGGAAATGCACTAGCAGACGTTACTGCCCGAGCCACGGCAGGAGACAGAACTACGACACGAATGTATGTGACCAGGTCACAAGCTGAACGATGGACTGACGCTAGACCACTGTAAGGGACATACAGACTACAGGCACACAAGACGAATTGACCGAGTGGGAAAAGGTGGGACTAAAAGACGAGGAAGATTGCTGGAGAACTAAAGACGGAAATAAATGGCTGTTACCCAATGCCTACCTCATCCCCATATTGACCATGGCACATTTACCAGCACACATAGGCTCCACCCCCATGATTGAACTAATCACCAGAGTATGGCATAACGTCAAGATAGCAGAATCTGCAAAACACCTAGTACAACAATGTATAGTCTGCCTACAACACAACCCAGGGAAGGGGACAGTAGTACCACGGGGAGGGTTTGGAGTCCCTGACCACCCCTTTGAAATCCTTCAAATGGATTACATTCAACTAGAGAGATGCCTTGGTCTAAAATATGTCCTGGTGGTTGTGTGCGCTTTTAGCAAATGGGTGGAGGCATATCCCACCCTCAACAATACCGCCTTAGCCACTGCAAAAGTATTGCTGAAAGAATTCTTCCCCGATACGGCCTTTGCAGAATTTTATAGAGCGACAACGGCCCCCACTTCGTAGCCGAGGTGATACAGAACATACTGAGAGGGTTGGGGGTAAAACAAAAGTTCCATGCCGTCTTCCACCCCCAATCAGCGGGCCTGGTAGAGAGACACAATGCAACGTTGAAACTAAAACTAGCCAAAATAGTTGCCACGACCGGGTTGAAATGGCCCGACGCCCTCCCATTGGCATTGTTATCGATGCGCTCCACCCCAACCAAACACCGACTGACCCCGTATGAGGTGGTCTTCGGCAGGCCTATGAGCATTTGGGCGGCACCAAGACCCACCTCCATTAACGATGTCCCGAACATATTAATGTCGGATTACTTGCATAAATTGACAAACGAGCTAACAATTATCCAGCAACAGGTGCAGCAAGCCTTGCCTGACGTATCCAGGGGCCCGGGACATGAAATAAAGCCAGGCGACCATGTATTGATTCGCAACTTCCAAAGAACGAAGAATCTGGAGCCTAGGTGGACAGGCCCCTGGCAAGTCCTGATCACCACCCGAACTGCCCTCCGAGTGGAAGGAAAACGAAACTGGCTGCACGCTCATCATTGCAAACGAGTCCCTCCAACCCTGGCAACCTGTGAAGGGGTGGAGGTGCAAGAGGAAGTACTCACGAGAGACCGACCAGCTCTGAGTTGCTACCCACAAGAAGACACCCTCGAACTATCAGAATTTCCCGACCCCACGGTGCCATCCAGGAAAGGGTACAACCTAAGATCGACGAAAGGAGGGAGCTCCAACGACCAGGCCACTAACTAAGTCAAGGTCTCAGATCAGTAGCACAGTCAAACAACGCTACCAGGAAAGCGCCAGACAAAAGTCTGTGGTCCTAACAGTTGTTGAGCTCCTCGAAGATGATGGAAGAAACTGAACACCTGCAAAACCACTGCAAAGACACCAAGACTGCTAACCTGCACAGCACAAAGACAATTGCACTTGTAGCCGCATTTCTCACCTGTCTCCTGCTAATGGTCGCACTCTGGATCATTGAAGAGAATGCACCTGCATACAGAACATTGTCACCCACCATGCAACCAACCACCAAGAAAGAACTCTACCTGGTATCACTACCGCCACATCTCCGAGAACGACGCAAAGAATTCTGGAATAATTCTTTCGTGCAGATGTTGCACCAGCACAATCTTGCCACCAATGCTACCAACTGTTGGGTCTGTGGGCTGTTACCACATGCCACTGAACATTCCATCCCTTTCATCCCTTCGCCCTTTTCTATTCACGGATCTTGCCTTGCCTGGATGATGCTCCTACAAGAAAGTTACAAAGACAATGCCACTTCCGACGGAACAATCACCCAGTTCTACAACGAGTTCTGGCGAAACAAAACAGGAAGGACAGTCGCCCCCTTCTGCCCTCACACCTTCAATGCGACATTCCAGATTAATGTCCCCTCCAAAGAACGAGTGGAAATGCAAGTGTTCAATAATCCTAACAGAGCCACATTTTCCTACCTGAAGAAAAGAACTGCTGCAACACTGACTGTGGCCCTATCTGTGGTGAACGTCTCTGGCCTTGTATGCATTGAAGGCCGTGGGACTAAGAATGTGGGTCACAGCACCTGTAGCATTGTAAGGACTTTGAACACTGCCAACTCCCCAGCGCTTGTTGCATCACCCAATATGTACTTTGTTTGTGGAACCAAAGACTACACCTGGCTCCCAAGAAACTGGGAGGGCACGTGCTACATCGCCTTTGTTTTGCCACCAACCTACACAGCCCCTGCAGAGCATCATCGAGAAAAGCGTTCTAAAGACATTGATCAAGCAGACTCTGCCTCATCACAGTTCCTCGATGCAGCAAAAGGGCTCGTCCCGCTATGGGGTCCGATGGCAAACAGCCGAGCCATCAGACATCTGTCCCAAGCGGTAGAGACCACCCTGAACGTCACTGCTGGCATCCTCACCAACAACACTGCTGAGCTCCAAGCGATCCGTCTGGTTACCCTGCAAAATCGCATGGTCCTGGACGTGGTACTAGCGGACCGTGGAGGAGCATGCCGCATCATCGGTGCCAGCTGCTGTGTATACATTCCTGATAATTCACCTTCTGTCTATGAAGCAATCGAACATCTCCATAGACTATCTTCAGAAATTCATCAAGGATCAGAGACTTGGACAATTGGAAGTTGGCTTTGGGGCATCTTGAAGGAGTGGGGTTGGAAAATATCAATGATTCTCTTGGTCCCAGTATTGACAATATGTGGTTGTTGTTTGGGTATACACTGTATACCACCTTTGTGTTCTCTTTGCATAACTACCTTGCACCCTAAGACTATGGACACTCGGCTAACAAAAATGAGAGTAATGTATGATCAAGAGATACAGGACATTATGGAGATCGAAATAGACTGACAAGCTGGCTAGTTATGTTCAAAGGGGCCACTGTTAAAAGCAAAACGACAATCGTGAACATTACCTGCGCCATCTTGTCTGGTGGAATTCTATGTGCACATAAGTTGCAGTCATTTTAATCTATCACAGCCATTTTGTACTCTGTTGGTCACCTTTGTTTCACCCTGCCCTTACTAGCATCCCTCTGACCCTCTGACCGACCTGGTACGTGTGCTGGGGGCTATAAACTCTATTTGCCGCAACAAACCTCAGCGCCACTTGCTGCCACAAACTCGTTTTTCCTCTCATCTCTGTTTTCAGGCAAACCTTTGGACACTCTACCCCTCACTGCACCTAGTTACACAAACAGGTTCCAAACACCAAAAAGACTCTTGCAACATGATTTATTGCACTGCAAACAGCAAGACTTGTTGTTACCAACAATGGGACCTGTTTTTATCAACAGAACGGACTCTTAGATCTGGCCGGTCTCACATGTTTTAGACCCTGAAGCAAGGTCCAGCTGCAAGATAAGATTGTCTGTTTGACCTGGGTGGGAAGAGAATTACTGTTGGGCTTGTGTGACAACCTGCCCGGGGCGGGGACCCCAAGCTTGTGTAACCATGTTGATGAAACCAATGCACTGTGTCAAACCTGTATAAAAGGAAGAGCCAAAGGAGTTATCAGCAGAACACCTCCCTCAGACATCCCGGTGTCTGCAGTTGACGTGATCTCCTCATGAGAAATAAACCTTTTTCTTGTCTTCCAGTTTCCAGCGCTTGCCTCATTATTTTGATAGCGAACCCAAAGTGAATTAGAGGTGGAACCCTGCACCGGGCAGCATTGAGGGTCTTAGAAGACTCGCTGCCTTTCACAACTCTAAAGAACTTGCTTTTATTTTTCTCTTAACATGTGGTGCGTATTCATGGTCTTCCTTCTGTTATTGTGTCAGATCGAGGCCCCCAATTCGTGTCTAAATTCTGGAAAGGGTTCAACACATTATTACAAATTGATGTAAGACTCTCTTCTGCTCATCACCCCCAGACAGATGGCCAAACTGAAAGGGTCAATCAGTGTATTGAACAATACCTAAGGTGCCAACTGTTGCACGTAGATAGTGACTGGGATACTTTTCTTTGGACTGCAGAGTTTGCATATAACATTGGTGAACATTCCTTTATAGACGTATCCCCTTTTTTTTGTATTTACGGTTTTCACCCCCGTTTGGACCTTGTGTCTCCTCAGGTTCCTACTGCCACTCTTGCTGCATTAGAACTTGCAACTCGTCTCCAAGACATCCATACTGAGGCCAAACGGAATCTGAAGGAGGCAAAATGTAGGTATAAGGATGACGCTGATCACCATCGGAGACCACCTCCTAATTATATGGTTGGTGACAAAGTCTGGTTGTCTACTAGAAATATTAAGGTCAAAGGGACAAACAAATTTAAACCTCGCTTTATTGGTCCCTATGCTATCTCTAAAGTGGTAAACTCTATGAAACTAGAGTTGCCTGACTTCTTACAAATCCATCCTGTATATCATGTGTCTTTACTGAAGCCTGTAGTGCCTGGTACTGTCGTTCCTGCTCAACCTCCCCCTGTTTTGGTGGATGATGAACCTGAGTACGAAGTTGCCTATATTGTGGACTCTCGTAGAGTACGGCGTAGGCTACAGTATTTGATCCATTGGAAAGGCTATGGGCCTGATGAACGGACGTGGGAGCCTGCTTCTCATGTTCATGCTCCCCACCTTTTGCGGTTGTTTCATAGGCGCTATCTCAACAAGCCTAAGCCTGTTCTGGGGGTTTTAGGGGGGGTGTACTGTCATGCTGCGCTGCCTGCAGCAGCTCTTACATCCCCATCCGCAGCCTCCTGCGCATGCCCCGCTTGCCGACTCCCATCAGCTGGCAAAGGCAGTGCTTGAGGTCTTCAAAAGGGGGTGGTCTGCGAGGGGCACGTGCTTTGCGTTCCGTCACGGACCCCCACCCGGCCTCCCTCGCTTATCCTTCTGCCCTCACTTACCTGCATTCTCGTGTCCGCATCAGAGAGCAGGAACGTTCTTTGCGTTCAGCTCCCGACGTCCTCTGAATCAGTGCTTCCGGGTTACCGCTCCTCTTCCGGGGCATAGTTGCAGCGTCGGCGCCCCCTCGCCGGCCAGCCTCGTTACTTTTCTTCGGGCAGCTTTTCCTACCGCTGCTATTCCTGTGCCTGCAAAAGATAATACAGAAGTATTTAAAGAGTCATAGTTCCCAGTTACGGTTGGATGCAATATCTCTACATTTCTATTCTGAAACTGATATACTTATCTGATTCTGCACTCCTTCAGCGTTGTGGAGAGTATTCTCTGCCTTGATTCATTGCTGCTTCATTTCTTGTGCTGTAAAAATAAGAGAATTAAATTATTTACTGATTCTTGAATTACGTAGTTAACCCATTCCGACCCAGCACCTTTTTGTGCCACATTTTTTCCTTCTTTGTTATCCTGACTAGGAAAATACGTTTTTTGTTTTTTTTCCTAGTTTTTTCAGGATGTATATATTTTTATGGGTCTGATGAATCCAAATGGTGGTCTCCATTAAGGTTGGTATGTTTCACACCCATCATTGTTTAAAGCTTAAATTCTGCAGTCCTAATGATTAATAAGTATACTTTTACATTTTAGATATTACTGTGCAAGTCTCAAGTTCTAGTTGTTCATATCTCCTTATACTACCGGCAGAACATTCAACAGGTATACTCCTACATTAGCCACATGTTCTATATAGCAGTCTCATAGTTCTAGACTCATACTTAACATTTGTATCTTTCCCCATTAGGAAACTTATGCAACACCACACCGGTCGGACCAGTGGATTCTACTCCTTTTCCCTTTCCTTGTTTTGTTTCCCCCTCTTCCCCACCTTCTCCTTTTTTGCTTTGACTTTGTTGGGCAAAGGAGGTGGGTGAGGAAAGTTGGGACCCAGCATCTGTTCCTTCCTCTTTGCCCCTGCGGAAAACCCAGGTGAGCCTTACAGGTATGCTTCGAAACCTTTCCATTGCACCCAGTCAGATACAGATGCTGTACGATTTGGTGTGAAGGAAGGAGGAGGTACTAAAGATTGTTGCATATTATCTAGTAAGCCACAAAGCATTCTAATACAATTAAACATGCATCATCAACTCTAACCATAAGAAAGACCCTACACATAACTACCAGGGAGTTGAGCTCAGGTTAATTTAATGACTTTGAGTGTTCAAGGATTGTGATTATTACTCAAGGTAGGTGCCCTTCTTCACTAATAACCTAATTTCATACAACATAAATTTTGGGTCTGTTCTAGACTCATTTCAAAGTAAGTTTTTGATTACTGCAACATCTGAACACTGGCCGGACCCACCCCACCTAAAACACTGCATTGGTGGTTAAGGAGAACTAAATTTGTCAGAGGCGATACCAAGAAGGGGCACAAAGAATGACAAAAGAGAGAGTGTTCCACATCGTCTTTTGCCTAATTTAAGAATCAAACCGACTTCTAAACTTATATGAGCTTAGTTCAGATTTAATGACATGGTGTGAAGACATCAGCATACAAATTGGCTTGCATGAAGGGTACCAGTTCAGGTGTATCCTTTTCCTTTGCTCTTTAGAATCTTACCAAGAACTTTTCTCTTTGAGATTTTCATTTCTGACAGGTCAGCAGTATTTGTGAGACGGTGTTAGTTTACTCGTCATTACACCAATATCAGCACAATGTAGTATTATTTTTTTCCTCGTGCTAAACGTATTTATTGGAAACATGTTTAGTCTCACTATTGATAACATTCTTCTTTCCTCTTTGCTCCTTATTGAAGTCATATAATTCTTCAAGATAATGCCAATTTTACAGATTTCACTCTAAAATAGATATTTTGTCAATTTCATTCCTCTCCTTGGATCAGAGGTCCTCTTAAACTAGGTTCACTTGCTGTTTTAGTAATTTCTTCAGCAGGTACATTTCCCTTAAGAGAAAAGGAAGGTAGGATAAACCCAGTTTTCTGACCCCTAGCTTAGTGGATTTTGTGTGTGTGTGTGCAAGGCGGGTGAAATGGAAGCTTTTCAGACCAGCAAATGTGAGTTAGGTTTTTGCTGCTGGATGCACTCTCTTCATTGCATAACACATCACCCCCTTCCTTGTTCTTAATATTAGCAGGATAAAAGGCATTTTGCTCCCAGCAAACCTAATGGATTTGACTGTTGGAGTGCTAGAAATGTAGCCTGAGTTTTCTTTGTAGTGTTTCACCAGTTTCTGCACCACTGTTAAGACTCCACATTTCAGCATTAAAGGTTATTATGGGGCCTGGGTTAACTTGGAAGATGTTTTTGAAATTGGTTAGCAGCTCACCTCCATACCACATTTCAGATCTCCAGCTACTGCTGGCAGCGGACTCTGCATTCTCTGTTACTTTGCAAATGTGCTTCTTCCATCCCGTCTGAGAGTGCTAAGGAGCAATGTCCATCTCCTAACTTCACTGAACCCACAGGCAACCATGCAATGGATATTATGATGGTCAGCTGTGAACCTTGGGGATGGGGAGTGAGACAAGAAAGAAAGAGACAATGGATACCTTCAGTCGTCCTATTCTTACAGCTGGGCTTAACCCGGACCGCAAAAGCATTAATATCAAAAATAATTTTTTCTATTTTTCTATTGTCGTTCTAATTCACTATGGCTAATATGACATTTGATATATTATGTGACCATCTTTGTTTTGCTTCCTCTTTGTAGATGGCTGAAACCCTCTGACTTTCTAAAGCTGAAATACAATGAAACCTTTATAGTGGATACAAGAGAATGCCAGAAGTAGAATACTTTCTTCAATACTGATAACTACCTTTAGTGATTCATAAATTAAGACTGTGCTATTAGTGATTCTTAATGTAACAAGTTCTTCTGCTGTAAAATAGTAAATACACATTAAAAGTGTACCTTTCCTCTTGACATGACTTCCCTACCTCTGTAACAATTTTAGAAAAATACTTGAGCAAAAAAGAAAATATAAACATAGCCTTTTCAAGTTGAGAATTATTCTCGTTCCTCTCTGAAAATAGAATGTGCAATCAAAGTTCACAATCCTTGAAAGGATAGCTCTAATAATGTGCAAATATCGTAAGTATAAATCCTTAATCTCAAATCCTGTCCAGAATACGTCTCTATATCCAGCAAGTTTTTGACTACTTCAAGGTATAGCCCATTGAGTCCCAAACTCTCAAGAAAAGATTGTGGCTGCAACAACTAAGTCTCTTCATTGCCTAGTAAAGAACGCTTTGAACAAAAGGAATCCATGAATCCAAAATGGCCACCACCCTTGCAAGTCTTGTGAGATTCCCATGGCAAACAGGACTTGCAGTCTATCTTATCTCCACCTGCATGCTTCGCGTTGAGTGCACATTGTAGACAGAAAGCCTCACACCAAGCGACGCCAACAGTCTGCATATACTGCTGAGGTCTTCTGCTGCGCACCCCCATGGAGTTCAGAGGAAAGTGTCACTTTGTCTGTCCAGTATATACAGGTGAGCACGGTTCATGAATCATGACAGAGAAAATATGGTTATTTCCAAATATTGAAACTGCTTCACTTCCAAAAGCCAACGCAATCTTTATAGAACTTCCTATGTGCAGGTTTTCTTGATGGGGGGAGCCGCATCACATGGTTTTGGATTTGTCCTTGTTGATTTAAATTCCAAGTATGTCCTGTTATGCTTCCATCTGATTCTGGAACAACTGCAGAGCGGTACCATTTCATGCAATCTCTCTTTAAGGAACTCCTTCCAGTCCAACCCATTTGATTTGGCTATCACTTTCCACAAGTGCCTTGCCTCCTGACGCATGACATGAGACGCGGATGCTGCTGTGCTTGTGCATGCCCGTGATAGGAGTCGATATCCGTGGCGCGAAACGACACATAGCGGAGGAAGCACACCCGATTCTGAGTGCAGCCGGAAAACGCCGAAGACGGAGAACGTTAAAACGGAAGACAGTAGCCCCCAAGCCCCTCATACTGCAAGAGGGGCTTTACCCATTTATGTTAACCCTGGGCCACAGTGAGTCCCCCAGGCTTATTTATTATATGACAGACTTATAGTGTGCGCAGCTACTCCGAGGGGTTTCCAGGCGCAGGATAGAGGCAGATAACGCTGACCCCAACAGACAGCTAGAAAAGCCAAGTCTTCAGATTTTTACAAAAAGCAAGTAAGGCGTTGCAGTTCCTAAGAGTGGCTGGGAGAGAATTCCACAACTTAGGACCTAGGTAGGCAAAAGAGCGTCCTTTCATGCAGGTTAGTGGAAACCTGGGCGTAGCGAGAGGCTAGGGGATCTCAGCAGATGCGTAGGCACATAAGGAGTCACCAGTCCTTGGATGTATAAGGGCGCTAGGCCATGTCTGGCCTTGAACATATAGCACAATGCCTTAAATTCGATGCATTTCGAGAACTTATGCCAGTGCAGTTCCTGAAGCAGAGGAGAGACTGAGGCATGCATCGGTAGCCGAAAAAGTAACCGGGCAGCCACATATGGAATAGTCTGTAGATGTCGAATCGAGGTCTTATCCGCACCCAGGTACCGCACATTGCCATAATCCAGTCTCGAAATGACCAGAGCATGAATGACAGTTCTCTGAACAGCTAAGGGAATTAACCAGAGGATCTTTTTCAGCCACTGAGGACTGAAAAACAAGCAGCAGTGACCTTAGACACCCGTGGCTTCAAGGAAAGTTTTTATCATCAATAATAAAACCGAGATTCTTGACCTTTGTAGACGGGGTTGGTAAAGGGCCAAGGGAGTCTGGCCAGTGGCTAGGTCTCCAGAGATCAGGGTTGTTACCCAAGACCAGGACCTCGTTTTATCACCGTTGAGCTTCAGCGCATTTTTTGTTCATCCATAAGAAGAAATTCCCCAGGCCCAAGTGAAGCAATGTGGGGTCATGATGTTGGGCGGCTGATAATGATGATCTGTGTGTCATCCGTGTATGAAAAGAGGGTAAGCCCACACTTCTCAATTACATCTGCTAAAAAATGAACATAGCTGTTAAAGAGCAAGGGGCCCAGAATGGATCCCTGAGGGACTCCAGAGGCCAGGGCTAGTGTCTTAGATCTCGCATTGGCCGAAGAGACCTGGAAGGTGCGTTCCTCTAAAAAGGAGATCACCCACTTCAAGGCCAAGCCTTCTATACCCAAAGACTCAAGTCTGCCAGTCAGGATCGAATGAGACACTGTGTCAAGCACAGCACAGGCTTGGCGTGTGCAACTGTGCGTGCTCCCCGCGGGGATCTGTGAGGAGCATGGCACGCAGCAGTGTGTACAGATGGCCAGTAGGGCCATAACTAGTTCAGTGTAGCACCACTGTGGAAATATGGGCAACAGAAGGGAAGCGAAAATAAGGCCCCCAACCCTAATTTAATTACATTGTAGCAAAAGCGCACCAACTAGTATAAGGGTGGAGGCAGCGGCAGAGGTTTAGCACCCCATCGTCCAGGCGTCAGAGCATATCAGGAGTGCAGAGGTAAGTGATGAAGAGGATATGAGAACTTTGTGTAGGGTGAAAATACCCCCAACATAAAGCGGTCTTTGTTGTATCCTGGCAACTGCATGCTTCCACCAATAGATTATGGAGTGTTGGGATTCAGTAGGCTAGTGAAGCTGGCAGTTGCTGAGGAGCTGGGATGTGTCAGGGGTCGTTGTATGCTGCTGATTAAACTAGTGAATCTACACCTGGAGCTGAGTCCGTCTGTCTTCTTAGAAGTGGCGACGAGGATGGGATGTTGAAAAGGAGGACATAGCAAAGGAGAAGAATTAGAGGAAATGATGGAAAGACTTGCCAGTGTGTTGTGGAAGCATGTATGGCCCCTGGCATCTACAAGTGAAAAAGTTCTGTGTCCTGTGAGTCTGTACTACGGCCTTCAAAAGGAGGGCAACAGGCGTGGACATATGGGGATAAATGGGTGAGTGCATTCCTAATCAGTGGCTGGTGTGTGTAGATGTTATTCTGCGCAAGGAAGGGCTGGTCGGAGTGTTTACATTTGAAGGCTGCAGTGTGTGTAGGTTGACGCACTGGGATCGGAGGCAGGAATCGAGCCTCAAGTGCGTGTGATCCCAGGTGCGTGCTTACCGGTGGATTTGGATTGCCGACTTCTTCCCTGCAGGTGGGCGCTCCTGGCCACGAGCAGTGGAAGACAAGGGTTCGTCGCAAGAGGCATTGAGGCGCTGAAATGTGACAACACATCCGACGTGGAGGAGTGTAGTGATGACTCCCACACGATCTTAGATTCTTAGTATTCTTTATTCTTAAGTTGTTCAGTACGGCAGTAAGGGTGCTTGCAACACCAAGCAGGATACAGGCTCTGTCTGCCACATACATTCTAAGTTCTATCTTAAATACACATTCCTATGACATTCTACAGTTCTACACTATGCATTCTACTCTACAAAGAACCTAGTTACTACACATCCCCTTTCCTAATAAAATAAACAAAACTAAAAACAACAAAAAAACAAATAAAACAACAGAAACAATAATAGAACCTTAATAGGCAGACCTCCTCAACCAGAGGGGAACAATTTACTCACAAACGAAATCGTGTAAAGATTTTGGCATAACAATGCGTCTTCCAGATCTAGTGGAAACCTATATGCCATCCTTCTCGCCAACTGGTTCGGATTCACTCGTAGAGGTAGATAAGTCTTGAACAACAGTACTATACAATTCCCCAGAAATTGGTCCAGTGTTAGAATCACCATGCGTATTTAACAAATTGGAACCAGTGACTTTGTCAGAATCACTGGATGAGATATCCTGTCTATTCAACACATTAGAACCAGTAACAGGACTTAACCACCAGTAATCCTCACCCTTTTCCCTTTCATGTTGTTGTCGTGCAATAGCGATACGGCTCATGTGATGGACACTACCATCATCCAATATGACAGTGTTTTGCATGACCTTGGTGATAGTTCTGGGATCAGAAAAACGAGGTTGCAATTTACCAATCTTCTTTGCATTTTTAATTCTGACCAATTGACCAGCCTCCAAACTAACATTCTTAGTACCATGTTTGGTGTCAAAATACAATTTGTTTTTTCTTTATGAATTAGATATGCATTCTCTGACTTTTGTGCTGTCCCACACATATTTCCTACTTCTACCATCCAACTAGGATTAATTTTGCAATACGGAAATCTCCCTCTCATAAGTCCAAAGGGACTCTCACCACAAGTGTCATGAACTGTGATCCTGTACGACCATATAAGTTTGTCTAATTCAACATTCCAATTCTTCTTTTCCTTACAGGCTAATTGTAAAGCACCTTTAATAACTCTGTTGACTCTCTCAACCACAGAATTACCCCTGGGATGATAGAGAGCTGCAAATCTCTGTTCAATACCAGTAGCCTCCATGAATCTTTTCATGACGTCAGACTTGAACTGCACACCGTTGTCAGTGAGAATAGAAGCAGGTAACCCTTCTCTAATAAAGCATTCATCAAGAAATTAAATTACAGCAGTAGTGTCAACCTGTTCTACAACCTTCACTTCCATCCACCTGAAAAATAAGTCAACCAAAACTAAGACATACTTACTTAGACCATCCTGCCATACAATTGGTCCCATTATGTCTAAAGCCAACTCTTCCCAAGGTAGTTTGGGACATCCTAAAGAAGACATAGGAGGGTTCAGGGTCTTCTGACTTTTGTCAGCACATTCACAACTCACACACTCACGTACACATCTTTCAATATCTAAATCCACTCTGGGCCACCAATACAAGGTTTTAATATTCCTCTTTGTTCTTGAAACGCCCGGATGACCTTCATGTCCAATATTGATAATTTTAAGTCGCATGCCTTTAGGAGGAATAATTCTTTCACCTCGATAAGCAAACTCCCCATCAATACTTAGTTTGTTTCGTACCTCCCAGAATGCTCTAATTTGTGGATCAGTTTTGCATTCATTGGACCATCCATTTGAAATCTTGTCTTTCACGACCTTCAGTATTTCATCCTTTGCCATTTCTCGTTCCCACTCATCCATACGTAAACCGCAAGAATCAGAAAAAATTCCAGCCACACAATAGTCATTCCACGAACCTTGATCAATCTCTTTAAGTGGAAAAGACAATCTACTAAGAAAGTCAGCAATTACGTTTTTGATTCCAGGGACATACTGTACTTCATAATCAAAATCTTGGAGCCTCATGGATAACCTAGCTATTCTCGCAGATGCTCTGCACAAACCTTCCGTAGTAAGCAACTTAGTCAAAGGTTTGTGATCGGATCGGAGAATGAACTTTTTGCCCCAAATAAATTTCCTAAAGTGTTCCATTGCCAACGTCTCCCGTTCAATTACCGAGTGCTTTTCCTCACAAGGAGAGAGTGAACGTGAAGCGAAAGCTATCACCACTTCTACGCCTTGCTCCGACATTTGTGACAGAACACCACCCAGCCCAGTACCACTCGCATCCGTGGTGACGAAAGTATCTGCTGATGGGTCAAAACCTTGCAAAGTTGGTGCATTGGTAATGGCAGTTTTTATATCTTGAAATGCACTCTGGCAAGCCTCACTCCAAATAAATGGGGTCTTGTTTTTCATTAACTGACGCATTTCATATGTTTTATGTGAAAATTGGTTGACAAATTTCGAATAGAACTCAGCTAAGCCCAGGAAGGACCTGAGTTCATCCTTTGACTTGGGTGCAGGAGAATTGACAATAGCCTCAACTAGTTTGGCTTTAGGTTTAATTCCCGTATCACAAATCTCATGCCCCAAGTATGTAACCTTTTTCTCTGCAAATTTGCATTTGCTGCCTTCAGCAGCCAAGCCATTGTCTTTTAGTATCCTTAGAACTTCCCTGAGAGTAGCGTCATGGTGAGATTTACTCTTTCCCATGATTAAGATGTCGTCTTGAAAGAAGACAACTTCAGGAATATGACCAAACAGATTAGACATCAACCTTTGGAATACCGCAGCCGCAGACTCCAAGCCGAAAGGCATGCGTTTGAATCTGAAACAACCAAAGGGAGTGCAAAATGTGGTCAAATGTCTACTCTCAGGATCAAGAACAACCTGATGGTATGCGGCAGATAAATCCAATGTTGAAAACAATTTAGCATCACGTGTAAGAGACAACATTTCATCAATTCTAGGAAGCGGGAATTGATCTACTAAAATGTTGTTATTCAAATATCTCAAATCAACACATAAGCGGGCCTTTCGGGCCACGACCAATGGAGAAACCCACTCAGCCGCTTCAACTGTTTCAATTACATCACTCTCTAGTAATTTGTCCAGTTCAGACTTAATTTCAGATCTGACAATGAAAGGTATGTTGCGTGCTTTATGTACCTTTCTTTAAATGAATTTGATGAGTAAATCCTTTAAGTTCACCCATTTGACCATTTTTTTGTGTCTTCACTGTCACAAGAAATGAGAACTTGCTCCTTGCTATTGGGATCAAGAATGATATTCAGATTTTTCTGGTCCTTCCATCCCAAGACAGATGGTCCTTCTTTTGCGATATATAACTTCCCAGTAGAGTGCCTACCTTTGAATCGAAAGACCAGTACTCTGAAACCTAAAATATCAATTCTTTCTCCTGTATAACTTTCAGGAGCAATATCACTAGGTTCCAACCCAATACCAATGCGGGAAATGAAAAGCTCCTCCCATACCTGTTTGGAAATGATTGTATACGGAGAACCTGAATCAGCAGCCAATTGAACAAGAACACCACCTAAAGAAACTTGACAAATAGGTTTAGAAGAGGATATATCAGCAATGTTTAAAACCAGTAGCGGTCGGTGGTGGGAGTGCCGCCGGGCGCTGACGTGGGGCGGGGGAGGGGCAGGGTGGGGGGTAGTAAACTACGGATTACGGCCGATTACAGGTAAGTACACATATAAATAAATAAAACAAATTTCGTTGCACGCACTGCATCGCATTTGGCGATGCAGCGCGAGAAACGAAATTCGATTTATTTATTCATATGTGTACTTACCTGTAATCGGCCGTAATCCGTAGTTTACTACCCCCCACCCTGCCCCTCCCCCGCCCCACGTCAGCGCCCGGTGGCACTCCCACCACCGACCGCTACTGTTTAAAACAACGTTCTTCTTCATGTTGAAGTGTGTTTGGACTTCCTCATCACTTGAGGTAGAGTCACTGAAAAGATCTGTACCCTGTACACATGCTACTTTACCTTTGGATTTTTTGTTAGCTTTCCTTCTGCAAGATTTGGCAAAATGACCAACAATGCCGCATTCAAGACATTTAGCAGCTCTTGCAGGACACCTGTCAAAGTTAGCTGAGTGGAAGCGACTACCACATCTGTAGCATACCAGGTTACCAACTTTTCTAGGTTCAAATTTTTCTTTTTTCTTCCCATCTACTTTAGCATCTTTGTAACCTTTGTGACTCATTTTTCCTTCCGAGATCTTACCAACAACTTCAACATCTTTTTTATCTTGAGACAGGGTAGCTTTTGCACAACGTTCTGATAATTCAGCTTTTTTAACCATAGCAATAATGTCCTTAAGATTACCTTCTCCTTCAACCCATAACTTATCCTGCATGTTCTTATTTTTAGTGTACATGACAATTTGATCCCTGACCAATTCATCATGTAACTGAGCAAACCTGCACTTGCTAGCAAGTTTCTTTAACGCTGACACATACTCCTCGATATTCTCATGTTTATCTTGCTTCCTTTGAAAAAAACAATGCCTAGTTACAGCTATGCATGTATACGGTGGGAGAAAAATTATCATCGAGGTCTAAGATTGCAGCTTTAAATACATCAATATCTCCCCCAACCCTCTCTTGCTTCCGTAACTCATTGTATACACGTAAACCTTCAGGACCTAAACAGTACATAAGCACTCTCTTTTTTCTTTCTGGAGAAAAAGTTCCACTTGAATCTTCCATGTTAGCAATGTAATTAAGAAAGTACTCTTTCCAGTCGCTCCATGCAACTGGTGGTTCTCCTGGAACCGCAAAAAATTCTCTTGGAGTATTAATGTGCATGGCAGAACCAATACAGTTACCTGATGAGGTACTTGTGCTAGTGCTCGTAGACATGTCAACGTCAGTGTAAACGTGGGCTACTTGAAAGAAGAAGCAAGACCAAACTATTCAAAGTACTCCAAGTAGGTAATTATACTTCCCTTTGGATGAAAATAAAAAATTTAAAAAAAATTGAACTTTCTTCTCAATTGGAGAACTGGTAGGTATGAAACCTGTTGATTATCGTTTTTTTACACACAAAAAAAAACGATGAAAATGTGCTGCTTAGCACCCTTGAAATTAATTTGAACTGCTATGAATTCTTTTCACACAAAGTGTCAGTGAATCATAAAGTACCTTGTGTTGAAAATCACCCTCTGTCCTTCGTAAATCCTTGTACTTGTATTCCTTCTCAATTGAAGAACTGGTAGGTATGAAACCTGTTGATTATCGTTTTTTTTTACACACAAAAAAAAAACGATGAAAATGTGCTGCTTAGCACCCTTGAAATTAATTTGAACTGCTATGAATTCTTTTTACACAAAGTGTCATTGAATCATAAAGTACCTTGTGTTGAAAATCACCCTCTGTCCTTCGTAAATCCTTGTTCCGGTAAAGATCGACGTGCCGATGCACCGTAACCATGGAAACTGGTGTTTCCAAAATGGCCGCTGTGCGTGACCTCTAGCCGCGCATACGTCACTTGACCCTGCGTGAGCAACGTCAGGGAAGTAGACGTCAGTGCGTGGACATCGTCACAAACCCAGCAGGACCACGGAGATAGAACGAAGACACGCAGTTTGCGGGACCATGGAGATAGAATGAAGGCGCGCAGCTTGTGGGGTTTGAAAACTGCGGAATGGCTGTTGGTCAACTGTAAGTGAGGCCCGCCTCGCAGCTTTGCACTTACTTGAAAAGAGTCAATAATGAGCGATCCCCCGCAATAGAGCGTTCAGTCCTCGATTGTGCGAACTTGACATCAAAAGTTGTTGGAGGGTATTCTTAATTTCTTCTCTTTCTGCAGTTCAAGCGCCTTAAGTTGTACCAGAGACTGTACAGTCTTTGGAATGAAGATCTGCATCCATGAGTTCTTGACTAAATCGTCGCCAAAATTGTAGTGAAGACTCCCACACGATCTTAGATTCTTAGTATTCTTTATTCTTAAGTTGTTCAGTACGGCAGTAAGGGTGCTTGCAACACCAAGCAGGATACAGGCTCTGTCTGCCACATACATTCTAAGTTCTATCTTAAATACACATTCCTATGACATACTACAGTTCTACACTATGCATTCTACTCTACAAAGAACCTAGTTACTACAAGGAGTTGTGTATTGGCTCACGTCACCGCACACAGACGTGTTGCCATTTTGAAGTAGGTTTTGAAGCTAATGTGCGCATTGGATGTCACAACGACGCCGATACGCATGGCTGTTTACTATAACGAAGTGCTTATTTCGGGAGCCACGCTGAAGTGTGTTGGGGTGTTGTGTGATGATAACAGAGCATTTATTGTAGTGTGAGGTGTACATTGGGAATTACAACGACTCCAATGCGCTCGGCTGTTCATATATAAAGGAGCACACTGAGAGCCACGTGGAAGCGCACTGCTGCTGTTACTAATGATAATAACTGTATCTAGCGTACTGTTTCCATTTCAAGTTCAGGAGTTTGCTTGTAAGCGAGTACTTGCTATTGCCTGCCATTTTTTATGTGCATACGGGAGCAAGTGCGGGATAACTGTATAAAGGAGAACTTTCAAATTCCAATTCCAGCGGTGTGTTGAGCAAGAGAAACATCGCTGACATGCACAGCTTTCTAAAGGCATTGGTGTATTCAACAAGAATGTGGTACTAAGTTGGGGAATTGAACATTGGCGGCTTGGGGGGGAAAAATGGCAATGTGCACTACTCCATAGTGGAGCTAGTATATTCTTGCAACGTTCCTTTGCCTGAGGAAAGTACCGATTTGTCTGGGACAGCCAGGGATTAGCCTGTGAGTCTCGTCATCTTCTGAAAGTAATTACAGGAAACATGTTATCGTGAGAATTTGTTGAACATACTGTAGCAAGTTGACAAACTGTAGCTCGGTTGGAATAGGACTGACATGGTAACAGCTGAAATTCCAATATTGTATTACTTAATGCATTAGTAGGTGCTACTCAAAGGACATACACTACTATGCAGTACTGTGCTATTGTAACAAATTGTTTCATACTGTGCGAAAGATTGGTTGTGCAAGCATGTTTGAGAACGGTAGATTGAGGTGTGCAATTTATGGTGTAGAAGTAGGGTGAGGAAGTGTGCAGAATACTAGTTTAGAAGGGGAAGTCCAAACATGACAACGCAATCGATAACTGCACCTTCAGTCTTTTTACAAGATCCAGGACTTCCATGTATGGGGTGGAAGAACTGGAAGGAAACGCTCAAACCCTATTTGGATGCTATAGCTGGAGACGTTTTTGTTGTTAAAAGGAAATTGGTCATTTTGAAAAACAGTTTGGGATAGGAAGGCAGAAGAGTTCTGAAGACTCTGCGTAGCCCTGTAATGGAGGCAGACAAGGAGTCTGATGCAGAGGAGGATGGCGTGTACGTAATGGCGATAAGAGCGCTGGAGAAGAATTTTGGCAGAAAGATTAGCATTGTAGTAGAAAGACATAAATTATTTTCCCGTGCACAACTGCAAGGGCCAACCATTGAGCAGTTTGTAGCAGTCTTGAGGAGGTTGGCTGTTTCATGCAAATTCAGGGATCTCCTGGATGAAATCATAAGAGAACAAATGATTAATAGGACAAACAACTTTAGAATTCAGGAGAAGCTGTTGGAACTGAAAGATCCCACTTTAGATAAGACCATTGAAGTTGCCAGGCGAATGAAGAATACCTCTCATTATGTCAAGGAATTGGGAGGCATTAAAGTTCAGGGAGCTGGTGAATCAGAGAGTGCGTGCAATGTAAATGTAGGAAAGAGATCTTTACATAAGGGTAGTGAGAGGGAAGGAACGGAAGAAAAAACTCAAAATGTTGTGAGAAGGAGAGTGTGCTAAAGGTGTGGAAGTGAGCAACACACAGCGGAGGCGAAAAGTTGTCCTGCTGCGGACAGCATGTGTTTCAAGTGTAGAAAAATGGATCACTTCTCTAGAGTGTGCAAGATGATGGACAACTTTAAGTCCAGAAATGGGTTGAATTTATTGAATGGTCAAGAAGTGCCAAGGGAAGAGATTTATTCAGAATTGAGTGATGAGGGAGAAATTAAAGTGATGGTGGTGAGTGAGAAAGAACCACCACGCACAAGTCAACCAAGGAAGACTAGTGAAGATTATCGTCCGCCTAAGTGTGCGATAAAGATTCAAGGTGAAGAGGTATATGTATGGGCTGATTCATGCTCACCATTCGCCATTATTGATAAAGTGACATGGGGAAAGTTGGGTGCATGTGGTTTATGTGTTCCTGATATTGAGCCCAAAGGGTACTGTGGGGACAAATTGCCAGTATTAGGTTGTTTCCATGCTGAAGTTACATTTCAGAACAGGAGGGCGATGGGGAAGGTTATTTGGTGGAGAAGGACAGATCTTTGTTAGGGTAAAAGGAGCAGCGAGCTTTGGGCATGATTTTAAACTCGAATCACCGAAGCAAGTAGGTGAAAACCCCAAAGTACCATTAGCCTGTTCGTAGAAAGCATGGGAGAGTTTAGTGATGGAAGTATGTGGTAGTTTTAATTGTGGCAAACAATCTGGTATGAATGCGAGGTATGTTGTGATTATGGTGGATTGTGTTTCACAATGGCCATAGGTGACATTCATGAAATAAGCGACGTCGTCCAAGATTATTGCGTTTTGTGAGGATGTTTCCTGTTGTGAGGGGTGTATCGTTTCCATACTGACTAATTATCATTCTCAATTTGTTTTGGATGACTTCGAGTTCTTCCTAGCTGGAAAGGGAATTAAGCATTGCACGACTGAGTTGCTTGATTCTAAGGGGATGAGAGAGTTGGAGCGATTTAACTGCAATTTGAGGCAAAGCCTGCAAATGGGTGTGGCCAGTGGGGGTGATTGGAGGAGGTAGGTTATGAAAGTGTTGTGGAAGTATAGAACCACCCCACTCACCTTTTCTGGAGATTCTCCATTTCACCTACTTAGATGAAGAGTGGCCAGAGCTGTGGCGAGATAGCCAGAGAGGGTATGTCTGGGAAACAAGGTGGGGAATGGTCGCGCTAAGCTGTTTGAACCGAGGAGAAAAGGGGTATGGAGAGATGAACCTAAAGGGTGTAGATTGTGTCTAAGACATTTAAGGGGGAATACTACAAACGAACGTGATTACCAGATGGAGGTGAGGTTCTAATCTGTTTTGATGCCAGGGCATGCCCTGGAAAGAGTATCTAAAGGGTGATCTAATGCCTATGTAACATGAGGGTTTTTGTTAGTTATTAGAGTTTGAGTAGTATATAATTGCACTGTAGCTGATACTAGCAAATGTTTGTTAATTGATTAAAGAAGGAGGATGTGTTGTATCCTGGTAAGTACATGCTTCCACCACTGGATTATGGAGTGTTGGATTCAGTAGGCTAGTGAAGCTGGCAGTTGCTGTGGAGCTGGGATGTGTCAGGGGCCGTTGTATGCCGCTGATTAAACTACATGATCTACACCAGGAGCTGTGTTCGTCTGTCTTAAAAGTCTTTGGGATCATTGTTCCAGAGGATAACTATGGGATTCATCTGAGTGAGCAGGTGGCTCAGTCTATAACTTTAAGAAGTGGGAGCCATAACAACCCCAGAAAAGATATTTGAGTATAATAGCAGGAAGAATAGTGCTGGCGAGAGGTAAAACGTGCCAAGGAGTGGGTAGCCGCCTACAGAACGGAGTATCCAATATTGCAGGAAATAGGTCCCTACAAGAGAACCAAGTAGGTCAAAAGGAAGAAGCAAGAAAGTCTGCGTGAAGAAATGCAAAGAAGCAAGATTGCCGTAAAAGCCCCTCACTTAGTGAGATGGGGGTGGGGGGTCGTCAATGTCAGTCACTAAATCAATTAAGGACTTCGTGGGCAGACATTTTAAGAGAAAGCAACCTCGCCCGAAGCTAATCCCAAAGCCCAAGACTCTAGAGAAGGGTCATTACGCGTCATGGGGAAAGACAGTTATCAAACTTTCGGACCTAAGCCCACCCTCCTTATGTATTCTAGATATGCTGAACTGTAACAAGTTCTCTTTAGAACCAAGGTTATCATCGTCACCCCGGCTCTTCTTCTTACTAGACAATAGGGTGACGCCAGAAGGGGGAGGGGGGTTTGATGGTGGTCTGGACATAGGGCAAAATAACAGGACTGCAAATGGAAGCGGGGAGGAGTACGATAATATACACAAACAGTCCACGCCAGCTGTAAGTGAAGCTACAGGAGGGTCAGTGCAAAACTCAGTCCTAAATATGGAGATATCCTCGTTGCCTTCGGTATCAGTGTTGGATTTAATGCTGATTTTACAAAAACCCTTACAAGGGTTACTGGAGGTGACAGTGATGAATATGGACATTTTAAAATACAAAAAAAACTAAATTGCAAATTATTGCTGGGGAACTAAAACAAATAAATGACCATATACCGACATTAGTAAGATCTGTTGATGAGGTGAAGCAGCCATTGGGTAAGGACAACCATAAGGCAGCTAAAGGGGTTGCCTCCCTGGTGTCTGGTACTCATAGTGTCTGTGTCTAAATACCCAATGTTGGTAAAGAAGCAGGGAGAACCAGCTAGGTATAGGTAGTATATCCCTCGTACAAAGAGAGTAAGAAAAGGCCCAGGGAGGGGTGCAAGGGAAAGGCAAAAGGGGAAAGCAGACTCATCCTTCTAGAGGGCTGATCCAAGAAGCTAAAGATCAAAAACAGAAATCTCACGAGACCCAGTCAAAGGGAGCTAAAAAAGCACACAGGGCTTGGCTCTTGACACCGTGATACCAAGGCGTCGGGTGGATCAGCGACACCCATAGGGGGGTGTACCTACACGCGGAAGCGGCCGGGCTAGGCCTGGTGCGGCCTGTGTGCGGGTTGCCTTCACGCCTGTCTTCCCGCCATTTTTGGGAAAGAACAGAGGTTTGGACTCCTTGCCCCTTGAGAAACTCTAGTACTGTGGTGGCGGACAAAGATACCTCGCTGTGCCCTACCCTCCTCCACTGGGCCACTACACAGACACCGCCATTGAAAATGACTTGAGACAAACTACAGAAACAGAGCACCCTGGATCGATATGGGTGACCCGGGGCGCAGGCGCCGGAGTCATCGAGCCAGAGTCCTGCCGGCCCAGATAATGCTGCATTGATGGCGGCGATAACGCAGTCTCGTGAGGCGCTGGAGGCTAAAATTGGAGAGGTGGGGTCAGATGTTGCACTCATCCGCCAAGATCGCCGCAAGGCGGTGGATAGGATCACGGAGGCTGAAAATCGCATCTCAACCGCGGAAGATACAGTCGCGTCCCTGCAGATGCGGGTGACCTCTCTGGAATCCATTACGAAGGGGCTGGCGATCAGGGCGGAGGATGCTGAAGGTAGAGCATGGAGAAATAACCTTCGCTTCGTGGGTTTTCCGGAGGGATGCGAGGGCAATAACATGGAGCAATTTCTCACAAAGTGGATAGCGGGTTGGATTCCCCAGACAGCTCTGTCGCAATGCTTTATCATTGAACGTGCACACCGCGCCTTGATGCAAAAACCTCCACCGGGGGCCCGACCGCGACCCATTATTGCCAGACTCTTGAACTTCCATGACCGCGACGCCATCCTTGCACAGGCCAGGCTGGCTGGCAAACTTCAATTTGAGTCCCATCATATCTTAATCTTTCCGGACTACACGCGACTGGTGCAGCAGCGCCGCCAGTCTTTCACGGCCGCTAAGGCTCGGCTACGAAACCTCAACATCCAATATGCACTGCTCTTCCCAGCCCGATTGCGAGTTGTGTACAAATCACGTACTCACTTCTTTGACACTCCGGAAGAGGCCTTCGCCTGGGCAGATGAGAGACGGAGACCAAGGCCGCATACCCCGCCTCGGTTCGACTCGGAATCATCATCCGGAGAGACCACGTGACATATGACCAAACCCAAGGCGAAGCATGCTCACAGATCACGTTCGAGACGCCGCTCCAAATCACGGAGTGCCTCCCGCTCCCAGATAGAAGATGCTCGACGAGATCCATTGCCAACATAGCATGGGGTTTGAGGACTATCACTGCAACATTTACTAGGCTGATGACACTGTCCACGGGCCCACGTGAGGCCTTCCCCCATAACTCTCTTCTCAGTATCTGAGAACTTTATCTATGTTAGAGGACAGTTACTTGGGGATCCCTTGGTGTGGGGTTGCGCCCTGCTCCCATTGGGGCAGAGGTGCGACACCTACCGCGACAGATGCTTCAGCTGTTTTGAGGTATTGGGTGGGGGAGGGGTTGGGTTTGTTAAGTTTTATTGAAAATACTGTGTCATACTCGCTTTTATATGTGGTCTATATGCCCTGTGACAGGCCGAATTTCCATCCTTCCCCTAGATACTCTGCCCTGTGATGGACCCTTTTGGTAGGTTACACGTAGTCAGTTGGAACATACGGGGGACGTTAGATAAAATCAAAAGAGGTGCGGTCCTTCGACAGGCCAAACGCGCCGCAGCTGATGTCCTCTTGCTGCAGGAGACCCATCTTATGGGTACCAAGGCGCTATGTCTCGCCCGCTTTGGTTATATTCAAATTTTTCATGCAGTGTTTACCAGAGGCTCCCATGGGGTGGCAGTCCTAATTCACCGCCGGATTCCATATATACATGACAAAACGTGGTCTGACCCCCACAGCAGGTATATTATTGTGACTGGCTCACTACATGGAGAGCTCGTTACACTGGGCAGTATCTACACGCCCCCCCGCTCTCTGACTCATTTGTAGAGCACCTGACGAAAACGCTGCTGGAGATACCTATAGGCCTCTCTATAATAGGTGGGGACTGGAATGACTTAGTGAATGTGGCCCAAGATAGGTGGAGACCGCGCGTCGCACCGGAGACACTGAGAGATACACGCCTGCAGACACTGGTGGGGGACATGGAATGGATGGACACATGGAGGCATCTGCACCCGACTACACAAAGTTATACATATTATTTGGCGGTCCATGACTCTTTCTCCCGTTTAGATTATATATTTATACCAAACACATACTATTCTCGAATCGCTGCGACAGATATATTACTTAGGGGTTTATCGGATCACTCTCCAGTGGCCCTGACTTTGCGCCTGGGGGTGGCTCGCCCCCCCCCTTTCGATGACACCTGTCGCCGTGGCATCTTCAGGACTCGCAATATAAATCGCACATATGTCAGATGTTGGACTTGGCCCTTTTTGCAGGGTCATCCCTAAACTTTTTGCCTTTCTCCTAGCCTTTTCTCTGATATGGTGTTGGTGGTTTTAGGCCTCCTGGGCACTTTAGCACTGCTGTCCAGTGTAAAGTGCGTGCGCTCTCTGTGTTACATTTGGTAAGATTTGTCTACACCTGTTTGGCCTATTTAATTTATCTGTCAGTCCCTTGTAAAGTGGTATCTCATATACCCAGGGCTGGTAAATTAAATGCTACTGGTGGGCTTGCAGCGCTGATTGCCCCACCCACCAAAGTAGCCTTGCAAACCTATCTCAGGCCTCTGCCATTGCAGGGCCTGTGCGCGCAGTGTCACTGCCGCTATGACGTGGCACCTAAAGTGTGTGCCATGTCTGTGACCCCCCTTTTCCTGCATGTCAGTCACCCCTAAGGTAGGCCCTAGCTAGCCCTATGGGCAGGGTGCATTGTAGGTAAAAGATAGGACATATACCTTAAGTGTGTGACATGTCCTGGTAGTGACAAACAGCCATTTTGGTTTCTCACTACTGTGGGGTTGCCCTCCCATAGGAATGCATTGGGGTTTACCTGATAAGTGTTTCAGTGGTAATTCCTGATATGGGAGGAGCAGCGTGGTCAAGTTTGGTATATTTGGAATGGTAATAATAAATGCTGCGCAATGGTGTGCGCAGATTTATTATAACTATTTTAGAAATGCCACTTTTAGAAGTTTGCATTTCTGTGTGCTATGTGTCTGCCTGCCTGATGTGAATTGCATGTCTGGCTTTTGAGTGACAGGGGCTGGGAGGTGTGTGTGGCTCCAGGAGGGGCAGGGTGAGTCAGCACTAGGCTGAATGGGACATCTGCATTTGGAGTAGTGGGAGGAGTAGTCCCCTGACCCTGAATAGGATTGTGCCTGCCCTGTACAATGCTGGCTCCGCCCCCTGTGGTGTGTCTGATCACCGAGCCCCCACATGACAAAGGGGAAGAGGAGCCTGGTAAACAGAGTGCTCCAATTCCCCCCTGAACTAGTTTTTGCGCTGGTTCCCCCAAGCCCTGTGCCACTGCAGACAAAGGAATGTCTAATATAAATATAGGGGCTGTGACCCCATGGAGACTGCTGTTCCTGGACCTTTGGGGGGCTTGCTGCTGCTGGGGCCCTGGAGGAACCACCATGGGGGCCCTCCAGGGCCCCCATGGTGGTTTGCCTCCTTCCCCTCTCAGGACTTTTGCTGCATATAGCGCCTCATGAGCGCTATATTTTAATTATTCCAAGAAGAAGTGTGTGTGGGCCTTGCAGCGCCGGAGCTACAATTTGTTTGGAGGGAATCCCAATGTGGGAATCGCTCCTCCCAGTGATGCCGTGGAGCGGGGTGCCCACCCCGCATTCTTTGCGTCCCGAGCGGGAGCCCACCCCGCTTTTTGTATATTTAAATTGCGGGTGCCCACCCCGCTTATGCTTTTATTTTTGTGGGTGCCCACCCCGCATCTGTGCTATTTCAAATATGCGGGTGCCCACCCCGCTTGGTGCCTGAATGGAAGCGGGAGCCCACCCCGCATTGCGGCCGAAGGAGAAGGAAGCTGCCAAGAGGAATCGCCGGGCCGCTGCCAAGCGCGGCCCTGAAGCCAGGCAAGCTGCCTGGTTGTGGGCGGGGCCTGCCGCGCACCGCCGGAAGTAAGCAGGGCTCCCGTGAGCTGAGGGAAGCCCCGCGCGCACCGCAGAGGATCCCCGGCGCCTGTCCGCAATGAAGAGGAGCCGAGTCCTACCCCGAGAGCCCCGGTGAGTGGGGCTATACTTAAGTAATGTTGGTGCCCCCGGTGGCACCCCTTTGTGTTGTGCCTGCCTGGAGCCGGCCAGATTTCCGATGGGGGCATATTTGTTTTCAGAGAGCCCAGTGGAGGCCCCGAGGGCACAGACGTGCCAGGGCCCCTTTACTTTGGTCACAGCTGCGCCGCACCAGCGCGGGCAGCTGCAACGTTTGGCAGCATCTCTTTTTGATAGAAATCCCTGAGTGGGACACGAGAGGCACAGTGGTGCCGGGCCTCTTTTTGGGATATTATCACAGCTGCCCCACCTGACAGTGGGCAGCTGCAACGTGGCGCATTTTTGTGTAGAGAGCCCCAGAGCAGGGCCTCTTTGGTTATTTCCCAGTTGCGCGAGAGCCCCAGAGCAGGGCCTCTTTGGTTATTTCTCAGTTGCGCCGCCGTAGCGGGCAACTGCAACATTGGGCTACATTTGTTGAGAGAGTCCCAGTGGGGACCCACCCAGAGGGCACAGTGAGTGCCCATGCCTAGTTTTCATCACAGCTGCACAGCAATTAGTGGCAGCTGCAACGTTTAGGCCTGCGCAATTGCGCACTTTTGGATTCTGCTGCATTGGCAGCACGCCCTGACATTATGGACATAGGGCATTTGAGCCCTCTGAGAAGGCCAGTTGGCCAGGGGGACAGTGGTAGGTTGATAGGGCGCCAGGCCCTAATGTGATTTATGTGGTGCGCAGGAAAAGTGATTTATGCACCCTGATTTATGCCTCTAATGTGGTTTATGATTATGAAGATATTTGCATACTGTGGTTTATGCTTGTGAGGTTATTCTCTACTGTGATTTATGCCTCTAACATGATTTGGGATTATGAGGTTATTGTCTAATATGTTTAGGCTTATGAGGTTGGCGCATAATGTATTTTACGCCTGATGTGATACTGATTGCATAATATGATTTATGTTGCAGGATAATGCTGAGTACAGTCTTTCGCCAGTCATTACTGGTTGTGTTCTACATTTATTATTTGTGCTTGTGATGGTTCTGACAGTGGCCCAATTGGCCCTGTCAGGTGTATATAATCCCCTGTAAATATTGCCTAGTGCCAGTTGGCACAGTGTATATTGTGTGATTACTATTCTAATGTGTTTATGATAATACAAAGGCTATTGTTATATATAACCTTGTGTGGAGTTCCTTTTGTGGTGTGCCTAGTGTGTTGCTGCTGTGTGTGTTGCGCAAACGCTTTACACATTGCCTCTGGGATAAGCCTGACTGCTTGTGCCAAGCTACCAAGGGGGTGAGCAGGGGTTATCTTCAGCGTGTAACTCCCTTGCCCTGACTAGAGTGGTGGTTCCTGCCTGGCTTAGGCGCAAGCCCTAGCCAACCAGAAATCCCATTTCTAACATCAGACAATTATGGATTATTTTGCTGACAATCTAGGCACAGTGAGTTCCGCAGCAATTATTTGGGAGGCTATGAAGCCAACCATTAGGGGTGCCGATATTGCATATTGCGCCGCCCAACGGAAGAAACGCCGGGAGGCATTGCTTCGGACCGAGGCCCAGCTGTTGGAACTGGAGCGGAGCTGTAGGGGAATGGACGGCGGGCAGACTCACCGCCAACTTCTTCTGCAACAAGCCTATGCTGACACACTGCATGATGGGGCCAGCCAGGCTTGGCTGGCCTCCCGCAGTAGAATTTATCAATGGGGTGATAAATCAAGTTCTCTTCTACACCGTTTGTGTCAGCGGGCTCTCCGTCCGGTAAGCATACCAGGTTTTCTCGACAATGATGGCCGAACACTCGCAGATCCTACACAAATTGCGTCTAGCTTCGCGACTTACTGTGCAGAGCTCTATGCCCCCAATGACGCCCTGCCAGAACCCTTGATTCACCAATAACTTGACGATTTGCCCCCTAAGGCCATTTCAGATGTGGCGCGAGCAGATCTAGATGCCCCGTTGACAGTCGAAGAGCTGAGTGCTGCCCTGGTTGACTTGCGCTCCGGTAAAGCACCAGGCCCGAACGGCTTCCTGTGTGAGTTTTATAAATCGTTCGAATCTCAATTTCTTCCTCATTAAAGTAGCCACCTGGATGCAACACTCCTGTCTCAAATTGAATGGAGAAAAAACAGAAATCATGTATGTGGGCAACACTGCCAAGCTAACCCCCACACTATCATGGCCTCAGTGCTTGGGTGCCCCTCCAGCTCCGAAGTCCAAGATCAAGAGCCTCGGTGTGTGGCTGGATGACTCACTTAAATTTGACCAGCAGGCAGTGGCAGTGACGGGGGCCTGTCACAGCATCCTTAGAAAGTTACGGAAGGTCCTTCCCCTATTGCCCACTGAAGCTAAGAAAATAGTAGTCCAGGCCCTGATTTTTTCGCGGCTGGACTACTGTAACTCACTGTATCTGGGAGCCCCAAAGTCCACCCTAAGGAAACTCCAGGTGGCCCAGAACTGCGCAGCACGACTTCTGACAGGCTGCAGTAGCACGCAGTCAGCTAGCCCCAGTCTGAAAGCCCTTCATTGGCTACCAATAAAGGAAAGAATCTCCTTTAAAGCCTTATGCACTGCTCATAAGACCCTTAGGGGCACAGGCCCCCGAATTAATCAGTCTCTGATCACCGCCTACCTCCCCAGGAAATCTCTTCGCTCGGAGAATTTAAATTTAGCCTGCACTCCTAAAATTAATAGGCAGCGGAGCGGAGGCCGCTCCTTTTCATATAATATAGCTGGACTGTTGAACTCCCTCCCTCTCAATCTCCGACATGAAACTGCCCACCTCTCTTTCCGGAAAGGTCTTAAAACATGGCTATTCCAGAAGAGTAATTGCTAGCTTTCCCTTATCAGCCTTAACTGCCGCTAGCACTGGGATGCCTCAGGGTATCCATGTGCTTTATAAATGCTAATTAATAATAATTATTATTTAGAAGTGGTACACGTGGCCCTTGAGGAGGGGAGACTCCCGCCGGACTGGCGGCATGCTGAAATTGCGGTATTTCCCGCGGCACCCGACAGGGGTGCCCCTTCTCCACGTATCTATTTGCATTAGCTATGGAACCACTGGCCTCATGGGTTCGCATTGACGCACAGGTGAGGGGCTTTGAATGGCCGGGGGGGGGTTTTCAGATCGGATCGCCCTTTATGTGGACGATGTCCTTTTCTTCTTAATGGATCCACATCGGACGGGGCCCCGAATTCTCCGCATTATGCAGATATTCGGTCATCATTCGGGCCTATATATGAACGCTAAGAAATCGATTCTGTGGCCCATTCGTGGTGGCTCAGAAATGGGCACCTGGACGGCAGAAGTAACACTGGCCACAACTGGGTTGAAATACCTCGGGGTTTACATCTCGGCCACTCAATCGGTGTCATGGACTAAAAACATTGCCCCCATCTGGACGCGCACCCAGACGGAGATGGAGTCTTGGGCACGTATGCCCCTCTCCATACTGGGAAGATCAGCAATATTTAAAATGGTGTCTCTCCCTCGTCTTCTCTACCAACTGCAGAACCACCCCTTTCAGATATCGCTCTCCTGGTTCCGGCAACTCAACTCCAGGTTAAGCCGCTTTATGTGGCATGACCAGGCCGCTAGGGTAGCACTTAAAACGTGCTTTCAATCAACTTATTGTGGAGGTATAGCGACCCCTGATATCCAATCATATCACGCAGCATCTCACCTCTTGGTCTTGAACGACTGGTGGTATGGGATTAGCAATGACCCGGCTTATCGAGTAGAGAGGTGGCTTATGGGAGATGTATTGTCCCACAAACTACTATACACGCCAAAAGGGCTATGGAAACTGCTGCCTGCCATGCGTGTGGTCTTCAGAGTGTGGAAAGAATCAATGCGCAGGATGGGGTGGTGGAGGCGATTGACAAGGGAGACACCCCTTTGGCAGAGCGGCCTTATGCCGTAAGTGTCCACATTAGTAGGGTTTAAACAATGGGACGCCATAGGCATTTCCATGCTGGGAAATGTCATGCGTGGTACCACGATAAGATCCTTGCACGAGCTCAGAAATTAATATGCCATGCCACCCACACAATTTTATAAATACTTGCAACTGAGACATGCCCTATCCCCATATATTGCACACTTAGAATCTCTTCCGGAGTTTAACCCAGTTGAAGCAAAGGTGTTTATGGGAGATTTAGGAGATCATAAAACTGCAAAGAT
This sequence comes from Calotriton arnoldi, assembly GCA_963921515.1. Taxonomy (NCBI): domain Eukaryota; kingdom Metazoa; phylum Chordata; class Amphibia; order Caudata; family Salamandridae; genus Calotriton; species Calotriton arnoldi. The sequence continues at coordinate 7,563,824 of CAWUFW010000021.1, read as the reverse complement.
CTATCAAACATTAGTGACGAACCTCTCCACGACTTTAGATTCACTTCGGTAAAAATGGCAGACGGACTTGGGTCCCCTTGATAGCGGCGATTGGACAGAGGCCCTGGAATCCCCGAGATGTGCTGCAATTGCATCTCGCCTCAGACTTATCCAGTTTAAGTATTTACATTGAGCTTATTTTACCAGATACCGGCTTTGGAGGGCGGGGCTGATAGATTCCCCTATGTGCCTGCGATGTGACAGTGAGGAAGGCACACTTTTGCATATGACTTGGGGTTGTGCCACGCTGGGCAGGTTTTGGAGGGGAGTTACTCGTTGTTTATCAGAAGTGCTGGGTTGGGACATACCTCTCTCTCCTAAGCTTGATCTATTGCATATCACGGACGAAATTGGGGGAAACATCTATAAAAGACATCTATTATTCTTGGGGTTCATCCTAGCAAAAAGAGATATAGCGAGGGCATGGAAGGATCCGGCTCCGCCTAAATTAGGCGCCTGGAAGGCTGGCCTTGACTGGTGTATGGGCCAGGAACAGCCTATTTTTAAAGCGCGGGGGTGCCCGCAGAAGCACTTTAAAATATGGAAACGATGGGCTGATTTCAGGGGTCTCCTACTAGAACCACTTCCACCACAACCTGCAGAAGTGGAAACCATATAGGAAAATATAGCAGGACAATAATGTTGTTACACCAGATTATGACATACCTGGAAGGGCTTGATGGGTATGATCATTGGTTTATTTTGCGGTACAAGACACAGTTGTTTGTAATGTTAGGGGCTGTCGTTTACAGTCCCGAATTGTCTATTTTTTTGTCTTATAAATGCTATATAGAAGTCATCTGCTCGGAAACTATTATATTGATTGACTTATGCTTTTGCTCCTTTGTAACATATGTGATTACTTTATTTGATGACTCAATAAAAAAGAGTTTTGGAAAAAAAAGCGCACAGGGTAGAAAGGGGTGGAAAGGGAAACTTAGGTAGAGTAACGCGGAGTAACCCCCAACAGGAGGCAATCAATGGAGTAAAGGGAGGCTCTGGGGAACAAAGGTGGGGAAGCAACACAATGAAAGGGAAAAGAGACATAAGATGGGGAGGTGGAAGTGAGGGCCCCTTGGCAGTAAAGGGTGGAGAGGAAGATCAGTTATGGATCTGTCTCGAGCTCATTCAAAATGAGATGAAGGAAAAGAGAGCAAGAAAGTTAGCTGCCCCTGAATCGAGTCCAGTTACTTTTCTCCTTCTCAAAATGCCCCAGTTTGAAAGCTTTAGGGTCAAAGGAACTAAGGCAAGTAGGGTTAATAAAAAACGTTAAATGGAACGAGGTAACCAAGGTAGTATTGTACTTGGGTCTGGTCAAGACAGCACTTGAAAAAGCAGAAACAGAGGTGACAAAAGAAGATTAGATTTGTATCAGAAATGGACATCCCCAAAGTTGGCAATCCAAATGTACCCTTTTTGAGGTACCACGCAGGGTTAGGACCTAGGCAGGCTATGCTGACCAAACAAGAATTTAGGAAAAAGGAGGGTCTAAAAATAACGGTCCCACATTCCAGTTCAATAGGAACCTGGGGGGCAGTAGTAGGGAGAATAGGTATGCTGTACTTTCTCCACCAGCCTATAGTGAAGACGGATGGTTGAGGGATATCTAGTGGTCCCACAGCCTGGGCACAAAGTACAATGCAACAGGATGGCACCCTGCAGAGTGCTTCTCCTTAACCCAGATAAGACATATGAATGTATGTTAATAATCAATGTGAACATTACAGGTGGGGAGTACAGGAGAGTATGGTTCCAAACTTAGAAGATTTAAGGAGGATGTGGACTCCCTGTGCACAAACTACAATAAAGATATGATTATTCTGCTTGGAGACTTTAACCACAAATTAAATCCAAGAAAATCTGATCACCTGTTCAAAAAGATACTGACCTCATTCAACATTAATGCTGCCAGCTTCCCAGCTGTTATGTTAGCAATGTGTGATATCACACTTGGGGAATATTTGGGCTCTAAGGGCTTATTTTGTACCAATGGGCAGTGGGATCCTGACCAAAGCGCTCACTAGACATTTAAATTCAGTCGCAACTCTGTCCTGTTGATTATATCGTTATGCATGCCTGGTTATTTGGCAAAATCAGGAGTTTCCAGTTACTGCAAGCAGAGAGTAGCAACCATTCCCCTAAAAATGGAAATAATTGTAGGAGAAAGTAGGCCAAGAGAAACGCTTATACCCCTACAGATTGACTACCGAAAGCGTCTCACCACTAGAATCTCAGAGGAAAGTCTAGAAAAACTAGCCAATTACCAGCAGGGCCAAGAGTTGACTCAGGACCCTGCAAATTATATTACGTGGTATGAAAGCACAATTAATCAGGTGGCCCATTGCTTAAGGGTAGAACTAAATGCTAACAGGAAGCCAAAGAATAGGGTCTGGGCCAAGGCAAGCAATGCCAGGACAGCTAACGACTGGTATGATGGTGACTGCAGAAAGTTAAAGGCCCAGATCAGGAAAGTGGTAAAAAGTCTCAATATGAAGTTTGATTATGGAATATATGTCATCCTCCAGAAAACCAAGAAAGCATATAAAAAAAGAGCATATAAGCAGAGAAGCTGGAAAACCTGATAGAAGCAATAGAAACAAAAAAAACGTTAAAAGGTTTTGGAAGCTTGTGCAGCAAGGTACAGTGAAGGAGATAGGGGTAATGAATTGTGTGGTGGAAGAAAATGCATGGGTTGAATATTTAAAAGACATTTTTAGAGAAAGGTCAGACACCGAGAGCACGGGTGTAATCCAATGGAAGGGGGTGGATGAGGACTTTAGAACTCAGTTCTCATCGGCCAGTCAAAAGAACATCATATCCACGCTCGTCTTTACTAGAGCAGCGGGCCCTGATAATCTCCCGGCTGTTATAATTAAGACCAGGCCCGACTAGTGGGCAGAATTCTTTCACCAAGCGTTTCAAGGGATGCTAACAACAGGCCAGTTCCCTGACAACTGGAAAGAGGCTATCATCAGCCCAATACATAGGAGGGGGGACACAAAGGTCCCCAAGAACTACAGGCTAATTAATCTGCTTGATGTGGGTGAAAAACCATTTTTAGACAGTCTCAAGGAACGGGGTGAGCAAAATCATATTGTACCCCCAGAACAAGGGGGTTTTAGGGAAGGCCACTCCATGATCGACAACTGTTTTTATTTATAGACCCTAGCACGGACGTCTGTGGAGCAAAGGGGCAGTTTATTCTGCTGCTTTGTTGACTTCCGCGTTGACGTCGATCTGGTGGACCGAAATTGTCTATGGAAAATACTGGGGAAGCAGGATATCCCTAAGAACCTCCTGGTTTTAAAATAAGAGCTGCATTCGCACAATTGGGCCCAGGTAATTACGGACAGTGAGGGGACACTGACCCAGAAAATCCCAATTAATAACAGGCTGAGACAGGGATGTGTTCTGGCACCCATACTCTTCTCCCTGTTTATAGCTGATTTAACAGTAACTTTAGCAGCAGCACAGGGAATTAACCCCATAATGAATGAAAACCTGTATGCGGATGACCTTAAGATTATGGATTTAACAGAGATCGGCTTACAAAGGAAATTAGATAGTTTCATGGAATATTGTAATTGAAAAAAGCTTCAGGTAACAATGGAGTAGACTAAGGTTCTGGGCTTAAGCAAAAAACCATAAAGTTTGGGTGGCACTTAGGCCACATCAAATTGGAATCTGTAAATGAATATAAGTCCCTTGCGTATGGTTTAAGAAGAACTTAAAGAGGAATACACATAGTGAATCACTTAAAGCAAGAGCCCTTGTCTTTTGATAAGCAGTCTAAAAACATTTAACAGAGATTACGGAGAGATGTCCCACAGACCAGTTTTAAAAGCCTATGCTTCTATGATCTGCCTCCAATTTCAGTAAGGCGCTGAGCTGCTAAGCCTAAGCGACAAAAGTTGCTGGGAATCTGAGGAGGGGAAATGCTTGAAACGTTTACTTTCCCTGCCAAGGTCCGCAATGATCCAGACAGTAAGGATGGAAACAGGTATGACATCATTGAGCTACCTGGCAAGTGCGGCAGTAGTTAGATTCCGGCAACGTTTGAATGCTGGAGGGGCCAAAGGTATCATTATGGTGTAAAAATGAGATTATGCATAGCGAATTAAAATGGGCCTAGGGTGTCAAGAAAAATCTTGAGGCTATATGCAAGGAATTGAAGGCTAGGTTATGTTCCCAGAATCTGCAGATAGAGACCTCGAGGAGTGAACTCCTAATTCTAACAAAGGCAATCTCCAGTGAACACGACAGGCAGTATTTAAAGAGAAAGCCTTCATCCCAGTTTTTACTCAATTCTTGGAATAATGAAGAATGGGTTGCCCTATGTGAATTTACTACCTAACTGCTGGTTTCGATATGAATTGTCAAGGTTGCAGCTGGGTATTAACCCATGTTATAGTAGTGACAAGATAAAAACAGCGATGATGGATGCAGCGGTTAAATGTACATGTGGCTTGAGTGTAAAATGCGATATTCTGAACATCCTTATGGATTGCCTAAAAGTCTTGCCCCTTCGGAAAACCATTTTAAGACCGCTGTTAAGCTGTTTGTAAAATATAGCACCTCTAACCATCTGCAAGCATTGGCACTTTTAACAGACATGCCTACCTGGATGTTGCTTGTGCCGTAGGGAGATTTATGATCACTGTAGGGAAATTTTTAATGGGTTATGAGAAGGTTCCCCGTTTTTAAATTGCTTTTTAACTTTTTTATGGTGATACCAGTGTTTACTCCATAAGTTTATGATATGATCTTAGTCCGTATATATTTTACAATGCCAAGTTTTATGGATTTTATGATTCGTTTCTAATGTGTTATAAATCGTTTTTATGATACTTAGCTTTATGTATATATTTAATGATGATTAATGTTTGTGTGTTTTATGTTGTTCAAAAACTTATGGTCTAATGAACATTTTCTTGACTGCCTGACGTCTCTGTAGCCAGCACTGACGTCTTTGAATAATTCAAGGTATAGTAAGGAACTAGCAGCCACTCTGATGCCGGAACCCGGACGTGAAGGTAAGCGTGTATTTGGAGTCACATTAGGCTACTACACTACCACTTCACGGGGGAATTAGGAACGGCTCTGTAGCTATTATATTACTAGCAATAGGGGTTCTGATTGTAAGAGAGACACCATAAGCTTAACCGGATTATATTCAAACAGCCATGCTGAGACGCCTGTGAGTGCGCCTTGCTTTCAAATAAGAGTGGGATCAGCCCAGTGTAAAATTGACTGTTATTAATAGGAGCTTTCCCACCAAGACGCGTCTAATATTTTACCACAGATTTATATGCTATACTAGAGGAAGTGCGTCCCTGCTTACATTACAACTAATAGGAGTCCTTGGCATTAGGTTCCGGTATTTTAGTCCACGTTCACATCATAAATCAGAGACGGTGGTCTTTACACTCAGGGAGACATTCCCGGTCAACATTTCCACAATAAGGAGTCCTTCATGTCACTATTGATTACAAATTATTTTAAAGCAGTTAGCCTTTCTAGGCGATAGGGAGTGAAAAAAGGAAATATCAAGACTTGCATATTAGCCATATGGGGCTTGTGTATGATTTATGCCAGGAACAGTACAGTTATCACAATTTTATCACTGATGTTTTAAGCCATATTGTCATCAGTACATCCGCATGCCTACAAGTTAGTAACCATCTTATTTGGATATTCTCTCATAAGAAGTCTAGACCCTTGTTCTTATGTTGTCTATGTTCTTCTTACGCACCTATAGGGTAAATAGATGGAAAGAACCTTTTGAGCGCAGTTCACATAAGATCCCTTGCCATACTGTTCAAGTATCGTTCAAGCACAGTATCACAAATCATTTACAGAGGATTCTATGGACTATTAATCCATCAGGTATTAGACTTTTTATTATTGATTTATTAGACCTAGCTTAAAAACGGAAACACTGGGTTTCCATTTAAAGCCCTTGCCTGAATGCTTTTTCTATGATCCAGAGTGGTCCGAGTAGGCGTTGCCCTTTTGAACCCGGAAGTTGCAGTGTGAATTTCACATAGGGAGTCAGTTCCCACGGACCAGTAGCGGCCCGTGGTGGGAGTGCTGCCTGGCGGTGACGTGGGGCGGGGGGTAGTAAACTACGGAATACAGCTGAATAGAGGTAAGTAAACATATAAATAAATAAAACGAATTCCGTTGCGCGCGCTGCATCGCATTTGGTGATGCAGCGCGCGCAACGAAATTCGTTTTATTTATTTATATGTCTACTTACCTCTATTCGGCTGTATTCCGTAGTTTACTACCCCCCACACTGCCCCTCCTCCGCCCCACGTCACTGCCCGGCAGCACTCCCACCATGGGCCGCTACTGCCACGGACTGAGAAAGATTTAAACCTTGCTGTAGAGTTTGTAGGTTTTACAGTTTTCTTAAGCTACACTTTCTCTCCCTGCTAGTCTTTAGGGATATAAGAGGATTTTTGGCTCTTATATTTGTTTGGACTTTCTTTTTCCTAGAACATGGGTAGTTCTCTGAGCATGATTATGGACGTCAGGCCCAAACATAAGTCACAGATTCTGAATCTTGTTAAAAAATCTTTTTCTTTTTTGGCACTTTTTTTTTCTGATGGCACTTTTAGAGTGGTGTTGGTGGTAGAGACTTTTCTTTTCACATGAAGGTAATTCTCTAATTTCTTTTAACTTTTTAACAAACCACGGAGCACTACAAATTCAAGTATTTTGCAAATATCATTGATCGTGGGGCATCCCCAGATAACATTGTGTCTCATTATTTCAGATTCTCCTTCTACCCACCTTCATGTTAAAAATTGGTGGTCCTGAAGAAGGTGGCTTGAAAGCAATTATGTGCCACCGAAACGTACGTTGACCTGGATGTCTGAAACCCAACTTACAACCCAGCCATGGAGACTGTTTGTGATCTGTCTTTACCGTGACTTGTTTGGTGTATGTGAGCTGGTTGGGTATTGATTATGTATAAGAGTGAGTGAGAGTGCTTGATATGTCAGGTTAGTAAGCAAGTGGGATCATAATTTAGGGGATATGTGATAATAATGAAATGATGAAATTATTGTCTGTAATGAGAAAATAACGTATATGTTAACTTGTCACAATTGATGAAATTGCTGCAAAAGAAAAATCATGTAAAAAAATCATTTTTACTAAAAAATATGTTCATCTTTTATCTTTTTTGTATGTGAACACAAATGAAAGAAAAAAAGTATGGAATAATTTAATAAACAAATAATAAAAGGGCATTGATATTGCAGTGTGTATTGTGGATAGCCCCGTAGAGCTGGTGTCAGCCTACACTAAAGCAATATAGGTCGTGTGGGAGGTTGTTGTGATTTTTCCTTGGTTGTTCCCCCTTCTCCCAGACCTGAAAGTAATTCTTAGGGGGTAACCTTGGACAATGACACTTCACGGTATAGCCCATAGAATCCCAAACCCTTGCAACAAGAGTCTGGCTGCAACAATTAAGTCTCTTCATTGCCTAGTAAAGAACGCTCTGAACAAAAGGAATTTATACTCCATTAATCAAAATTGGCCACCACGCTAGCAAGTCTTGTGAGATTCCCATGGCATTCAGTACTTGCAGTCTATCTTACTTCAACCTACATGCTTCGCTTGGAGCGCACATTACAGACACAAAGCCTCACACCAATTGGCGCCAACACCCTGCATATACTGCTGAGATCCAGAGGAGAGCATCTCTTTGCCTGTCCAGTATATAGAGGTGAGCACAGTTCATGGATCATGACAGAGAAAATATGGGTATGCCCACATATTGAAACTGCTTCACTTTCTAAAAGCCAACGCAATCTTTATAGAACTTCCTATTTGTAAGTTTTCTTGATGGGGCTTTTGGGCAGGACATGGTTTTGGATTTGTCCTTATTGATTTTTATTCCAAGTATTTCCTGTTATGCTTCCATCCGATTCTGGAACAACTGCAGAGCGGTACCATTTCATGCAAGTGTGACCAAATCATCAGCATATAGCAATGACTATGTTTGTGTCTCATTTACCTTAGGTACATGCTGTGTCACTTCTCTAATTAAGTCCAGAAAATTGTTGATATAATGATTAAAGAGGTCTGGTACTAGAAGGCAGCCTTACTTTCCCCCTGTATCTATTTGGAGTCTCCTTGATAGTTGATCTGCTTTGCCATTTGAAACTTTTGCTTTTGAGGAGTGATAAACTATGAGATATGGTGGACCAGATAGGAGTTATATAATTCTTTCTCAGCTTTCCCACTTGTTCACTTTGGATTTGGTCCAAGGCCAGGGAAAAGTCCAGGAAGGACTCATCGAGACCAGCTGTAGTCCCGGTTGTATATTTGTTAATCTAAAATTGGAGGTTGATGGTAGAAAGCCCACTAGAGGACCTTGTCATCCTTTATCCAAGCATTAACTTATTCCCATATTATTTTGTTAAAAAGTTTAGCTTTCATATCAATAAGGCTTATTGGTCTCTCTGAAAGTGGATCATTCATGTTGTCTTTTCAGTTTAGGGGCATTGTTACACTTGCTCCAGAATTGGGAAGAGTAGCTTCGATGTACCCATCTGGAATATTTTATCCACTATTGGGAGCCACTAGGAGGAATCCTATTACATTTCTACATTGTACAGCTCACTTGAAGCCCTCCAGGGTTGCAACCTCTTTTATTGGTAGTGGGCAGATTTTCCTCATAACTGTTAGCCCTTTATTTCCCGGGTAAGAATAGCCATGTTTCTTTCAGAGTGATAATATCCTAGTCCCCAAATAAAAACATATGTGTGGATCATTTTTTTTAAGCTCAGAGGCTGCCACATTCTTCTCGGTGACTGCTGGCTTCTCTTTCCCTGATTGGGCTCCATAGCACATTTACATTGAATCTATGCTCCTGGTGCCCCACCCCCATAGTAGCCTACTTAACGTGGATTGTAATGTTGCAAGGGCCTGGCGTGCCTGGTAAATAGGCATATTATAGAGTAGATGTAAGAATTTTAGGTGAATCATTATTTTTATAAGAGAAATGCTACCTATTAAAGTCAGGGGAGCCTGATAATAGATTCACAGAGTCCAGTTACCAAGTTAATGGCTATTCCAACTCGCACTGACGTGTTCCAGTCATAAGGAGAAATAATAGCAATATATACTGCTTATTTTTAATGGCCAACATCCCTCCAAATTGCAAAAACTCCAATATCAGTTGCGAAACATTAATTATAGGATCTCCAATGAATAGCAAAACATCATCTGCATACAACAATACAAGCATCTGGCGGAAGGTAAAATGTAGTGGGGTTGATGAAGCCTACACGCTAACTGTTCCATCCTGATTGCAAAAATAGGCAAGGATAGGAGATATCCCATCCTTTTATCCTGGGACACATCCACCGGCTGGGATAGTGTATCATTTACTAGTAGTCTAGTCTTGGGGTGTGCATACAACAACCTCAACCAGGATAGGACTTGTCCCCCAATCCAATCATTTAAAGTGCCTTAAATATATAACTCCATTGAATGGAATCAAAGTGCTTTGACATTTGTCAACAAATCGCAGCCACAGCGTGCAAATCAGGGTCTGATTGGTGCAACATAATGAACAGTTGTATGCTGTTGAGCATCCAAGAACAAATCCACCTTGTTCTGGCAACACTAACTGTGGCATCAGTGCCATTAGGTGCCTTGCCAATTTCCTTAGCTAGGATTTGTTGTCCAGGTTTATTAGCGACAGGGGACGGTATGATGAGCAATGTGCAGGGACTTTATCTGGCTTAAGGAGTGTCATTAGAAGGTCCTCGTGTATCGTAGGTGGCAATGTCCCTGTCTTGTTTGCTTCTTCATAGGCTCACAGGAGGTGCGGTGCAAGTATATCTGAATGATTTGTAGAACTCTGGTGGGAATCTGTTACTTCCAGGAGCATTGCTCCCATAGAGCTCACTTGTTGTTTGTGTAATATCTCTTTCCAGTATCAGTTGTGCCAAGTACTCCATTTGCAAGGCCCCCAGCCAAGCCAGGGCAACATCCTCCAAATAGTAATTGATCTCTTCCTCAGTATGTTATAAGTGTGATATATATAGGTCAGTGTAGAAATGTATGAATTTCCAGAGTATGCTAGCATTGTTATATATTTTCCCACCTCGACCATCACAGAGCTTGACCACTCCAATTGATATGCAGGCACTTGCGTCATCCCTGCCACAGTCTTTCTGGGTTTCTCCCTTCCCTGTTTTCGTGCATAGTGGCATTTACATAAATAATGTATCTCCCTCTATGCTATGTCTGCATATTCACACTTAAGTGCCAGTATCTGTGTTTGTAATGATGAATCATGGTTTACCAAGTATACAGCGTTTCCCTAAGAGAAGCATGAAGTTTAGCTAAGGTAGTTATGAGTGATGTAAGCATTCCTGCATGTTTTGTGATGCATATGCCCCTAAGCCTTCTGAAACATTGATTACCTGGAGAAGGATTTATTTTTCTTCTCTTTCAAAATATGCACCAAAATCATTCTCATGTTGTACAATCTCTTGTAATGTAATACTTTCCCTTGCTGTTGGTTCTGTTTGTGGCTCATAAGAAAACCACAGCTGTAGTTCCAATAGTTGTGATTGTTGAAATCACAACATCAGGGTTCTCTTTGAGAACTAGTACTTGTTGTTAAGCTGGAGTTATAGCAGGCTCCTTGGTCCCCAGATTGAGACTCAGCACTCCTAGGTTTTATCCTTCTTGGGATAACTCATGCAGTATAGGGAGAGGATAGTCTGATCTACCTCAGGGGCACAATTGTGTCAGCAAGGGTCTGCTGGATAGAATCAGTCATGTAATGCTTTTTAGTGTGATCGATTGACACCTTCCTCTTTTTGTCTGAACCAGGAAATGATGGGAAAATTATTATTCGAGTGCCTGAAACATACAGTGTATAATATGTCCCAAAATCGTTTGTCAGAGATCTTTCCTTAGGGGAGTTCTCCCACTCAATCAATCAATCATATCACTTGTAAAGCGCACTACTTACCCGTGAGGGCCTCAAGGCGCTGGGGGTTGGGGGGTGCTGCTACTGCTTGAAGAGCCAGGTCTTGAGTAGTCTTCTGAAGGTCAGTAGGTCTTGGGTCTGCCGTAGGTGGGTGGGGAGGGTGTTCCAGGTCTTGGCGGCGAGGTGGGAGAAAGATCTGCCGCCGGCAGTCGTTCTTTGGATGCGGGGGACTGCGGCGAGGGCGAGGCCGGTGGAGCGGAGCTGGCGGGTGGGGGTGTAGAAGCTGAGTCGTCCGTTGAGATATGCTGGTCCGGTGTTGTGGAGTGCTTTGTGTGCGTGGGTGAGGAGCTTGAAGGTTATTCTCTTGTTGACGGGGAGCCAGTGCAGGTCTCTCAGGTGGGGTGTGATGTGGCTGCGGCGGGGGATGTTGAGAATCAGACGTGCAGAGGCGTTCTGGATGCGTTGCAGCCGTCTCAGGAGTTTGGCCGAAGTTCCTGCGTAGAGGGCGTTTCCGTAGTCCAACCTGCTGCTGACGAGGGCCTGGGTGACCGTTCTTCTCGTTTCGGTGGGGATCCACTTGTAGATCCTGCGGAGCATGCAGAGGGTGTTGAAGCAGGAGGAGGAGATGGCGTTGACCTGCTTAGTCATGGAGAGGGTGGAGTCGAGGATGACCCCTAGGTTGCGTGCGTGGTCTGTGGGTGTTGGAGCTGTTCCCAGTGTGGTCGGCCACCAGGAGTCGTCCCAGACCGAAGGGGTGGAGCCGAGGATGAGGACCTCCGTCTTGTCCGAGTTGAGCTTCAGTCGGCTGTTCCTCATCCATTCGGCGACGGCCTTCATTCCTTCGTGGAGGTTGGTTTTGGCTTTGTGAGGGTCTTTGGTGAGGGAGATGATCAGCTGGGTGTCATCGGCGTAGGAGATGATGTTGAGGTCGTGCTGTCGGGCGACGTGGGCGAGAGGTGGCATGTAGATGTTGAACAGCGTTGGGCTGAGGGATGAGTCCTGGGGTACGCCGCAGATGATCTCGGTGGCATTGGAGCGGAAGGGGGGGAGGCGGACGCTCTGTGTTCTGCCGGAGAGGAAGGATGTGGTCCAGTCCAGGGCCTTCTCTTGGATCACGGCGTCATGTAGGCGTGTTCGTAGTGTGCGGTGGCAGACCGTGTCGAAGGCGGCTGACAGGTCCAGGAGGATGAGGGCCGCTGTTTCTCCGTTGTCTAGCAGGGTCCTGATGTCATCGGTGGCGGCGATGAGGGCGGTTTCGGTGCTGTGGTTGCTGCGGAACCCGGACTGGGACGGGTACAGGATGCTGTTCTCCTCGAGGTAGCGGGTCAGTTGTTTGTTGACGGTCTTCTCGATGACCTTCGCCGGGAACGGGAGCAGGGAGATGGGCCGGAAGTTCTTGAGGTCCTTGGGGTCCGCCTTGGGTTTCTTGAGTAAGGCGTTGATCTCGGCGTGCTTCCAGCTTTCCGGGAAGGTTGCTGTCTCGAAGGAGATGTTGATTACTTTCCGGAGATGGGGTGCAATGGCTGTGCTGGCTTTGTTGAAGATGTGGTGTGGGCATGGGTCTAATGGTGATCCGGAGTGGATGGTGCTCATAATCTTGCTGGTGTCCTCGTTGTTGATGTTGGTCCAGGAGAGCAGGCGGTTGGTGGGGGCGGAGGTCTCAGTGGTTGTCAGGGCGGTCGTGGCGTTGAAGCTGTCGTGGATGTTGGCAATCTTGCGGTGGAAGAAGGGGGCCAGTGAGTCGCACAGGTCTTGCGAGGGTGGGATGTCGTTGGTGTTGGAGTTGGGGTTGGAGAGTTCCTTCACGATGTTGAAGAGCTCTTTGCTGTTGTGTGCGTTGTTATCTAGGCGGTCTTTGAGTGAGGCCCTTTTGGCGGATCTGATGAGGTGTAGGTGTCTGCGGGTGGCGTTCTTGTCGGCTGCGTAGCTGTCAGGTGTTCGTTCGCGGATCCAGTTCTTCTCCAGTTTTCGGCATGTTCGTTTGGAGGCCTGGAGGTCTTCGGTGAACCAGGTGGCTTTCTTGCTGGTGTGGCTGTTGGAGGGTTTCTTGGGCGGGGCAAGGGTGTTGGCGCAGTCGTTGATCCACTGTCTGAAGTTGCGGGCGGCGGTGTCGGGGTTGGTGGGGTCGGCGGGTGGGCTCTGGGCGAGGGTGGTGGTTAGCTGGTTTTCGGTGACTTTGCTCCAGCAGCGGCGAGGCATCTGTTGGGTGCGGTGGTACGTGGTGGGCTTCCTGAAGGCGAAGTGGATGCAGTGATGGACGGTCCAGTGGAGTTCGGTGGTGTGGTTGAAGGAGACGTGGGAGCTTGCAGAGAAGATGGGGTCAAGCGTGTGGCCGGCGGCGTGGGTGGGTGTTGTCACGAGCTGTCTGAGTCCGAGGTTGGCGAGGTTGTCGATCAGGGTGGTGGAGTTGGTGTCGTTGTTGTTCTCGAGGTGGAAGTTCAGTCGAGAAGGTCCCAGAGTTCGACGGCGTGTTTGCGGGTGGAGCGGGTGTTGAGGAGGATGCATCTGAGGTAGTTGGGTTCTTTCCTGGGCGGAGGTTTGGCAGAGCGGATGCTGGTGAAGCTGCAGTTCCGGCAGGTGAAGGGTCCTTGGGTGCGCTTCGGGGTGGCCCGGTAGCAGGTGTGTTCTCGTCCGGAGTTGAGTGCGTGGAGGGAGCTGGCATCGTAGCGGAGTCGGGTGTCGTGGCGTTTGCGGGGGCCAGGGGTTCTGGCGCTGGGCGCGGTCCAGGCGCGGACGGGCGCAGACGGGCGCAGACGGGCTTGCCTTAGGTGCGCCCGCTGCGCGCGTCCGCTGCGCAGCCGCGCAGCGGCCGCCATAAGAAGGGGAGGTGGGAGGGAGGAGCAGCTGGGAGGGGGGAACGACGAATGGCCGAGCGGGGGGGCGGGGCCGCAGGGGACGCAGCGGCGGGAAGAACGGGAGGAAGGGACGGCGAAGGGAAAACAGAAGGCAAAAGGGCAAAGAAATAACAGGAGGGAAAAACGATCACAGAAACAAGTAAACAAAATACAAAATACAATACAGTTACAGAAAGGCAAACCTACGGCGAGCGGGGGGGCGGGGCCGCAGGGGATGCAGCGGCGGGGAGAACGGGCGAAGGGAAACAGAAGGCAAAAAGGGCAAAGAAATAGCAGGGATAAGAACGGTCACAGAGCAAGTAAGCAAAATACAAAATGCAATAAGATTACAGAAAGGCAGAAGGGCACAGAAATAACAGGAGGGAAAAAACGGTCACAGAAAAGTAAACAAAATACAAAATACAATGAAATTACTGAAAGGCAGACCTACGGCCTACCACTGGCCACCAGGGATGAGGCGCAGGTGGTAGCCTGCGGGTGGAGGCGGGCCTCGAACTCGGCACTCGGCAGCAGCTGGGCACAGGAGCACGGGCGCAGTCAGGTGGAGCTGACCACCACTTTACGGACCCACCCAACAGCAGATTTATTAATTTTATCTTCACCGGTGGCAAAGTCAGAGTTCTCTATATGTGAAGCACTTGGTGCATTCTTTGATGCTGTTTGATTCCAGGCGACCCAGTTGTGAATATAGCAGTCCTACTCCCAGAGCAGACATATTGTCCATAAGCACCTTAGCAGTGAATACAGGACTATTGTCTGAATGAAAGGTATGATCTGCTCCCATTGTTACTAGGCACTGCAAGTGTTTTATGACCTCTCAAGCAGTGGCAGTCTTTTGTGGCCAGACCCAAAGGAGTTTAGAGCTTAATTCAACTGCAAACAATATATATTTATACCGGTTTACACATAGGATTGGCCAGATGTGCTTGAGGAAAATTACCTCAGAGAGTTTGTCAGCGATAGTAAGGTGTTGATAGTTTTATTTGTTGGCAGATCGAGCATTGTTGCACATATTTTTTCTTAGTTTCGATAAATACAGCCATCAGTATTGTTACTGGAGCACTGATACAGTAGCGCTTATCCCAGCATGTGCAGAAGCTATGCCCTCATGAGCTGCCCTAATTAAATCTAACCTAGTTCGCTCATTAGAAATATGTGTATCTCCAATTCTAGGCCATAGGAACGTTATCTTTAGTGAGTGAGGGTGTAGGAGTATTTAAAAGGAAAACCATCAGAGTTTTTTGTTTGCTTTTAACATTGCTTATATTGCTACCCAAATATCTGCATCAATCTTAGTTGACATTGGGTTACAGCAGCCACCTTAATGGTTTACGTCACTGTTTTCTCAGCCTAGTCTGCTGCACAGTTCCCTTTAAGTCAAACCCTTCACTATTATGGGCTATGGTGTGCTTTACGTGGACCAAAAGAAGCTTAACTTGCCCCAATGTGGTAAGTACAATATTATATCCTTGGACACAGAATGCTGAATCGGATATTAAGTGTAGGGACAGAAGGATAAGCCTTGTCTCTGACAAGGAACAGGCAATGTATTTCTGCTGGCTGTGTAGTGTAATCACATAAATCTAGTGTGTATGCGTAGTGCTTTGAAGTTGCCATCTTCAAAAATTCTGTGCACTGCAGCACAAGCTGTACATTATTTTTGCTTAGTACCAACCGCAGGCTGGGCAGAGTCATCCGTGTAGAGCACAGTCTCATACTCCTGTATGGGTAAAATATTCAGCGTTTGTGGTATATTCTGTGTGTACTGTAAAAATTCTTGTGTGTTGGGTCATATTCATATTTTTCATCCATAGCATTTAAAGAAGAGGCTCACTGCACCCAAAGCAGATGTAGGGCATAAGCTTTAGGAATACTTGCTTTTGTTGCTGTTTCTTGTGTAGGTACAGGGGAGACTATAATGATATGTTTCTCCTATGCCAGAGTTAAGTTAAGAAGCTCCATCAGGGCTTGCAATTTACTTCAGATATTCAGAGGTTGTAAAGTAGTACACTTCTTTTGGAAGTCAGTTGCAAATCCTTTACTCTGCAGGGCATGTTTTTTTGATACTCCAGCCCCTTTCTCTTTGTTAAAGTGAGTCTTTGAATCTGAAACTTTCTCTTCACTCTTCATATACTAACTTCAGCTTCACGGGCTGACTCACTTTTCTACTTGACAATCTCGTCTTTTCTGTGTTACTCGGTCCGTCCACTTCTTTCTGCCAGAGTCCTGAAAAGAAAGGAAGAACGGGTATCAGGATACTGATACCAATCTTGCCTTTTGATGAGGACGCTCTTTCAATATGGTTGTCTGCACTGCAGTTAGAATTTTCTTGGTTGGAGTGAAACGTTCCTCAGCAAAGGAGTACAGATGTGATTTGTATGGTATCGGAGTTGTCTGTCCTTCATTGTAAACTATGTATTTTTAGCCTGAGGTACTGGGAACAACGTTTTATTAGCTTGAGTCTGTAAATATTCAGTTGCTAACATGTCTGCTTGCAATCCATGTAAGATACCTAAGTGTTTTTTCATCCAATATTTTCCAGAAAACGGGGAGTCATGAATTCGTACAAGGGTTTCACTCGCTCAACATAAAGCGACAAGTAAGCTCTAATGAAGTTAAGGAGCTCCATCAGGGCTTGCAATTTACTTAAGATATTCAGAGGTTGTAAAGTAGCACACTTCTGTTAGAAGTCAGTTGCTAATCCTTTACCCTCGCTGGATAACTAATATCCAGGAAAAATCACATTTAAGTACGCGATTTTAGATTTCTTAAAAGTTAATTTGTATACTTGAACCAGGCTAGCAAAGCCACTGTTCTGACAAATCAGGTGTTCAGTCAAGTCATCGTCTGTAATGTATATATCATCAATATATTATATATATATAAATATATATATAACCACCTTGCATTTCGGAAACAGCTAAAGATCTGGCTCTTCCCATAAGAGTCTCCCCCCCTTGGCGTCGCTGCAGTGCTGGGATGCCTCCGGGTAGCCATGCGCTATATAAAAGCCTTTTTCATTTCATTTCATTTCATTTCATTTCATAGCACCTCAGTATCGTCTTGTAAGGTCTCCTTTGTTCTTTCTACAAAAAATCTCAGAGCTATTGTTATAACCCCTGGGCAGTCTTGTATATCCATACTGAAAATTGCCAAATTAAAAAGCGGTTAGATACTGAGATTTATTCACTATATTTTGGCTAAAGAAACCATTGGATATGTCCAAAGTTGTCTCTTTCTTGGAAAATTTGTCATTAATCCAGTATAGTGAGCATTATGTGTAGCATGTATGTGCATTTAAATTTCTATAATTATAACTAATCTGTTTGAGTTATCAGGCTTCAATACCAGAAAAAGAGGGGTGTTCATTGTGGCGCTATATGGCACTGTTATTCATTGATGTTGTAGCTGATCTATTAGCCTCTGTCTTCAAAAAATATTGAGCCTGCACTTGGGTCTTACTCCTTAAGGGAACTACATGTGCAAAAGATCCCTTGTCTAACTGCGCTGGGTTTTTATGCAATGCAGGAGCTTGTTTTAGAGCCCACTTACATGCATATTTTTCTTGAGAGGGAAAATGTTTGCATTATCATCTTCTCTTTGCAAGGTGCATCCCTTACAAAAATAGAGGCCAGTCATCCTCTGCAAGAATGATGTCATATGCACCCGATAAATGAGACCAGACAATGACTTTTATCCTGTGCGGTATGTCTCTCTCAGTCTGTATTTCTATAGTCTGAACTCTGCCTGGTGGGTTTATATGTCCATCCAGCGTCTCAAATTGTATGTAGTCTTTAGTTTGAGTCAGCACCAAATGCTCCTTGAAAGTCCGGCAAACTATTGTTACTTCTGCTGCCCTATCTAGAAGCACTACAGCATAAGTCCTGATCTGCAGAAGTAGCTGTAGTTTGCAGGGCATGTTATTTTTGCTACCCGAGCCGCTTTCTTTTTGTTAAAGTGAGTCTTTGAGTCTGAACCTTTCTCTTCACTCTTCATACACTAACTTCACCTTCACGGGCTGACTCAATTTTCTACTTGACAATCTCGTTGTTTCTGTGTTACTCAGTCCGTCCATTTCTTTCTGCCCTTTTACTGTCCCCAGAGTCCTGAAAAGAATAAGAAGAACAGCTAACAGGATACTGATACCAATTTTGCCTTTTGATGAGGACGCTTTTTCAATATGGTTATTTGCACTGCAGTGAGAATTATCTCGGTGGGAGTGAAACGCTCCTCAGCAAAGGAGTACACACGTGATTTGTATGGTATGGGAGTTGTCTGTCCTTCATTGTAAACTATGTATTTTTAGCCTGAGGTACTGGGAACAACTCTAATTATTAGGTTTGTTTTATTAGCTTGAGTCTGTAAATATTTTGTCGCTAACATGTCTGCTTGCAATCCATGTAAGATAGCTAAGTGTTTTTTCATCCAATATTTTCCAGAAAACGGGGGAGTCATGAATTCGTACAAGGGCTTCACTCGCTCAACATAAAGTGACAGGTAAGCTCTAATGAAGTTAAGGAACTCCATCAGGGCTTGCAATTTACTTAAGATATTCAGAGGTTGTAAAGTAGGACACTTCTGTTAGAAGTCAGTTGCCAATCCTTAACCCTCCCTAGATAATTAATATCCAAGAAAAATCACATTTAAGTACGCAATTTTAGATTTCTTAAAGTTAATTTGTATACTTGTACCAGGCTAGCAAAGCCAACTATTCTGATTCAGGTGTTCAGTCAAGTCATCGTCTGTAATGTATATATCATCAATATATTATAGCACCTCAGGATTGTCTTGTAAGGTCTCCTTGGTTCTTTCTACAAAAATCTCCGAGCTATTTTTATACCCCCTGTCAGTCTGGTATATCCATACTGAAAGAAGTAACTGTAGTTTGCAGGGTGTTATTTTTGCTACCCGAGCCGCTTTCTTTTTGTTAAAGTGAGTCTTTGAGTCTGAACCATTCTCTTCACTCTTCATAGACTAACTTCAGCTTCACGGGCTGACTCACTTTTCTACTTGACATACTCGTCTTTTCTGTGTTACTCAGTCCGTCCATTTCTTTCTGCCCTTTTACTGTCCCCAGAGTCCTGAAAAGAATAGAAAGAACGGCTAACAGGATACTGATACCAATCTGGCCTTTCGATTTTGTCACAGTCCCTCACGGTAAATCTAACCTTGCTATTTTTGTTTTTGCTTTCTGCTTTTTCTTAGTCTCCAGCGTGGTTTCCCCTTTGCCGGAATGCTCAATCTGATTTTGTGCTTTGACGAGTTGCAGTTTTATAGCCTGTAAACACAAGGTATTATGGCTCACAGGGTGTAAACTGCTGAAATAATCTTTAAAAGTTACTGTTCACGACCTTGAAAGGGAATCACTGTCAACCGCTGAGGCACTGTCAGAACTGTAACTACTCCACTTACTTGAGGAGACTGACTTGAAATTACCCATTAATATCATCCCTAAATCAAGAGCCGGTTCAGCTCCAGCTCATTTGTACCTGTTTTCACACATGTGGGTGTGCCGTGCTTAGTAGTAAAAAATACTCACAGACACTATTCCCCAAGGGTTACACTCTTCTACAGGTGGTACCAAACCAAGGAGAATAAACATAGTCAAAATACTTTGCCTATCTTGGGGTGATGTATAAGGGAATAGACTGCTTCCAACTGGTTGGTCTTGCGAGAAATCCAGAATGGAATTTCTACGCGCATTGTGGACACTTTCCCCACGATAGTCTTATTAGGCTGGGGACTGATTATCTCTGCTGCAGCATGCACGTGTTGTGTGTGTCCAAAAGCAACTGCTCCCGTCACAGTCGTTTGTAAGACATACTGTTGAAGTCACCTATAGTCAGCCACTGCCTGATGTAAAAACTGTCTTACCTCTACATCTGGTAAATTTGCTTGGCCAGGATGTGGTGCACCCCAGCCAGTACAGGCCACATAGCTCCATCATTACTTAAGGAACCCGTTTGGGTGTTCTGCACTACATTGGGTAACTGACCACCAAACCATGCCTGGTCTTCTTGAAATCCTATCAGGATTCTAATTTGCAATAGGGTTCATAATTAGATGGTAATGGTACAGCTTTCTGTGTATGAAAGTTCCCAGTATTGGATCGACAGAATCATACTCCACCGTGAGTAAAATATTTGAAATGGGTATGCAGCATGTGTATTCACAACAAATGTGACAACAATTGTGTGACTGATGCCTGATGCCCTATAGGCAGGCCTCAAGAAATGTCACTCACTCACTATGGCAGACAGATTTGATCAGAGTGAGGTATTTTTAGTGCCTACTGCCCCGGTCTGGTGGGAGAGCTTAAGCTGGCAAAGAACAGGTGTTCTGTTCATTCAGAAAGTGACTGAGCAATAAAGATGCCTTTAAATCTTGTTTTTATCTCTTCACATCTGATGTGCATTCAAAGACAGAGGTCAACTGTCAGCTTATGTCTTCTTACGAATTGCTGCTTATTTTATCCTTGAGATTTCATCCTCTGACTGCGAAGTTGGGGAATTTTGTAAAGTGAACTATTTGGCAATCGTGCTGGGGAAAGAACATTTAAAAATCTGGTAAATGACCTGTAAAAATATTTTAAAATACATTTCAGTAATTAATATAGTACATTTTTCTAATTCTGAAGCAAGGTGTAAACAAAGATTTTAATTGAATGAGAACAAATCAGAATACTTTACCTGGTGAAGTGACAATGCAAAATATTTGCTGAAATCCGATTTCGACACATTATTGTTTGTATGCTATAGAGTTTTAGCAGTAAAACTGCATGTCACTGAGAATGTTTGTGGCCATTTCAATGGAAAATGTCTGTCTGCAAATGACAGTGTGCTACCACATCCTGCTTTATTAATATATTTATTGAAAGTGAAAGGTTTTTTTGTTTAACAGAGTTTTATATAGCGCGAACTTGACCCGAAGGTATCGGGTATCAGAGCGCTTTACATAGCACCAGTTGTGTTACATGAGGACTCATTCATTTTTGTTAGGCACGGGGAGATTAAGTGATTTGCCCAGAATCACAGGATGTTCAGTGTCATTGCAGAGACTCTAACCCAGTTCTCCAGATTCGAGGTCGACCGCCCTAGCCGTTAGGCCAACTCCTCTCCCCTAAATATGAACTGAGAAAAATTCCTGCCCCCACCCTGATGGCATTGCTATAAGTGAACTAAGAGGCAAGCCAGGGACCATGAGTACCCTATATGAGGGCTAGATTCTTGTTGCATATGCAGCAAATGTTTAGTCTATTAAATCAGAATAATTATTTTTTTACAGCAGGCATGCTGAACTTACATATTTGAAGGTCCTCTCATATTTGATAATAAAGAAAAAGGTGAATGTGAAATAAAATATTTTCCTAAGATCACACAATTTGAGACAAGTGTATGGGTCAAGCGCAATACAGCTATGTCGAGTAGATTTTCAAGTCACTAGACCTGCAGGCCTGGTAAAAAAATTCTGATTTTTCAAGGCCTTTTTATAGGAACAGTAGCTTGTACCATATTTAACAAACAGATTAAAAAAACATAAGATTCAAATTAAAGAAATCAAAATGCGAGCTAACCTTTTATAAGTCAAGCACCTGACAAATATACAGCAAATAGAAAGTAGCTGTCTCAGCTGAAGGAGGCATCCAATATTAGAAAGGAAGTCTCTGCTTATTGTAATACTTGGTTTCTTGAGTGTGTTAACCAAAATTACTCAAGGATTTAGAATATTTGTGCCCCACGCTGAGCACTCAATGATATGTTTTCTGGATTACTCTAGAATGCAGAGTCCGGTTTTCTAGACCCCCTGGCCCTAAGAATTCAGTCAATGTGCCAACAGGAGACAGAAAACCTATTGTACTGCAACTACCCCACAGATCTCTAAGCAACACTTGAATGAGGTGTGTTTCAGGTAACAGTCAATACCATGAGACATTACAGAAATAGTTAGTGGAGCCCCAAACCCTTTTACATCCAAGAAGAACACACTCAAGAACACTAGGAAACAATGGACAATTTTAAACATTTATTTTTTTAATTTGGACCCTATCCGAGTGCACACGATATGAATTGTGACCACAGTAAAAAATAGAATGTTAGCAGTGTTTGCTAAAAGTGTAAATAGCAGGGAAAATTCCAACATATTTGCTGTGTATTTTTATAGCAATCCTACCATCATTCTGCTTCTTCTAGACACTAAGCTTATTCTAGCTCAGCAGAAAATAGAAAGCTTAATTCGAGTTTCAAAGATGGTTCACACCTGCATAAGGCTTGTGTTCAGTATAATAGCACAGCCTGTTATTCTTGTCGTAGGAGGCCAGCTGCGCTGATGAGCTCAGCAAGCATAGGCTGAAATCCTCCCTCCCTCCTAGCCCTTCAGTTAGAATGAGTGATATGATTCAGTACTGCCTGTCCCGTTGTCGCCTGTGAAGGTTCCTCTTTGGCCCCTCAATTCTTTTGCTCAGCTTTTATAACCCAATTTCATTATTGTTGAAACTTTCAGAATAAACAATAAACAGAGAACAGCCTGATGAGTTTACTTATTTTCATTGTGCAAGACTGGGTACTTTTTAATAATTACAATCAACGTTTAAATGTAGCTATCAACCTTTTAGGAATTCTTCAGAAATCAATAACAATTGACATTGAACAGAAGTCAGCTTTTAGAAAAAATACTGTGAATATATTCAACAAATCTTTATGATCATGTTATATAGAGAAATAACATAAATGAAATTTACATTCTATATTAATCACACATATTCGTGTTTGATTAATTAGCACATGAAACTCAAGAAGAGGAATACCTAGAAGAGAAAAGTCATAATAATCATGACAACTACAGAGAACAATAATTATACAGGGCTCAGTCTCTTTGGTGTTGCAGCTAACTACTAATGGTACATACAGAGGGAACAGAGGGGCCCTTTTGGACTCCTTGCCTGCATCTTTGCCTGTTTGATAGTCTGTAGGCAAAGACAAAGAAGCAGTAGCTGAATTTCCAGATACTTTGCTGGGTTTCAGTTTTAGCTTATTGACAAACTCAACAGCTTTCTGTGGTTCCTGTAAAATATATTGGTTATCCTGCCAGTTGATCCACTGCCACACTGGATAGGGCACAGCATATTGAACAACCATTTTTGAAGTTTCTTCTTGATGACCGTGATGGTGTGGTATGCTTCCTGCACCTCTTGTGTGAAATCTGGATATAGCACTATACTATCACCCTGATGAGACAGTGTCCACTTCTCTCTAACCATCCTGAGTTCTGTGTTTCTCTCTCAAACGTTCATTAGGTGGACATGAATGGGGTAGTCTGGGGCCCCCGGTGGTGGGCTCTACGCCATCACTCGATGAGCTTGTTCTACAGTGAACATGGGCAAGAAGCAGTCCTTGCCTTAGAGAGTTACTGGTAGTCACTTCACAAATCATGTCCCAAACTAAAATACAGGTATGCCCGCCCAGTTGACCAACCCAATTTCGCATAGATATCTCAAAATCAGTATCCTCATTATTAGGACAGCATGAGAGGTGCCACCTGCACAGTGAACACAGTAATCCATGCTAATCAAAATGGTCCTCATGTGAAATGTGTGATTGATGGTAAACTGTCCTCTCGCCTTATTAACTCCAGCACAATTCAATCTACTCTGAAAACCCACAAATTCCCTTCTATACCGCCCTCGGTCTTGCTTATCATTGCACTTGGCATTTCCAATATGAGGGTACCCCATCACATTACTGATCCTGTCTCTATTAACACGGGACTCGTAACTGATCGACATGCCTTCCTACTAAGCTCTACCTCACCTGCATATCTTTTACAGAGAGATACTCTGTTGTACTAATGATGATGTTTATTCGAATGTGCCCATGAAAAATGAGAATGAAGTGTTGACAACTTTACGTAAATCTGATAATTGGGAAGATAAATCTGAGAGTCCTCCAAATACAACTGCGTCTTTTGATGAAATACCTAAACAGATCATTTCCACTATGTTCTGAGCATGCAAATTATGTAGGTTCTCTCAGCCGAAACAGAAAAGATTAAGATCCAGCCAATGAAGATGTTACCTTACATTCCCACAGTATTCTCTGTATCTGGAAGCAATAGCAGGAATTAGACCAGTCTTTGAAGCATTACCTAACCAAGGCATCTTAGTGCCCACTGAGATTGTATGCAATACTCTTATTCTACCACTCAAAAAAGTGGGTAAAAATGTTTACAAATTTGTTCAAGACCTCTGGACAATTATTAATGTTGTAAAACCAAGTTTCACTGTTGTGTTTAATCGTGCTACTATATTGTCATGCATCTCTGCCACTGCCAATTGGTTTATGGTTTTTTATGTTTGGCCTACCTTTTTCTCCTGGCAGTTCCCCTTTGCATTCCAGTTTCTGGGGCCAGCTACCATGGCAGCGACTCCCCCAGCGCGTTACTAAGTAACAATCCATATTTTCCCTATCCCTTATAAAGGATCCAGAGGGGGCTTGGCCAAGGCCTTAAGATAGCAGTTGCATACTCTCTGCACTCCCGCCCGAACCCAATGAATTTCTGCTGCATCTGCACCAGTAGTCCGCTTTGCACCCCAGGGGCCCACGACCAATCGGGCCAGGAAAAGAAACGAGGGACTCCCTTGGAAATGGTTCCTGGATCACTGAGGATTGGTGGAAGCAAACTTGCCTTACTCCAAGATGGCAGCCGCGGCATAAGCTGCCCTTGATCGTGGGAGCGCGGCTCCCTGAGGCGGCTGCTGTAAATCTCATACAGCAGAGGCGGAGAGGTCAGACCCCATTAGGGATGCCAGGGACCACACTGTCAGAGGATGAAAGGGGGAGGTCTGGGCGCAAAGTGATGTGTCACATGGCCCCGAAGGGGTACCACAGCATTGACAGCTATAAGCCCTACTGGGAATAGTGACAGTGGACGGCTTTAAAAGCATTGCGCTGGGGCACTGGTGACGGAGCCTGCCATGAGCCACTGGTGCTTGCATAGCCCCAACCTGCATCACAGAGACATGCAAGATGACCCATTGCTCTCGAACAAGCCCAATCTCAAGGTGCGAGAGAACCACACTGTGTAATGTAATGCAATATAGTCTTATAAAGCGCACTGTCACCCCACGGGTATCCTGGCGCTGAGGTTACATTAGCTCCCCTATTTGCACGTAGTACCATGAGAATGACTGTTCCGCACTGTGGAGAACCTTTTGACAGGAGAGTGCTGCATATGCTCACCTTGGTGTCTAACCACTGTCCATGACCCTCCTAGGCAACACTGCTCCCCACACTGCACACTTCAAGACTGACCCCAAACCCACGCTGGTGAACCCACGACAACGGGCACCACATGCTTGGAAACCCAGTACCACACTACTTACTTTTAGTATGAGTATCCCTTTGCAGATGGCCATGACAGGGGGACGACACAGGAAGGACTCTGATATTTAGATCCTCCTCCAGGAGGCTGCTCTAAAAAAACAATGTGGGAGGATGACATCCCAAAGAGAGAGAGGGAGGAGGAACCCGAGAGACACAAGGGGACAGTCTGCAGACAGTCACCACTTCCTTCAGGTCTTTCCATAACTTAAAGAGAAAATTAAAGGAATCAAAACTGATCTTAAGCAGGATATAATGGCCATACTGCATGATGTCAAAGATCTGGAGAGAGAGTCACCCAAACCGAACTGTCCATTGACAGGCATGCAGAGGAGTGCAAAACCCTACAGCAGTGGATGTTTCACCCCGAAAGGGATTAGGGGATGTCAGATTTGCCTTTATTCTGCTGACTCCCCTATGCCGGTGGTACCTACTTGTTATGTAGTAAAGGATGTAGTAAACAATTTAGTAAACGATCGTCCAACCTGGTGGACGGTCAGTCAGCTATGCCTTATCGGTCAAGGCAGAGGATGCGCACTGTTAAAGGGTTTTTTCAGCGCTCCCTCCTCAGTGCACCTACCCAGCTCCACTGCTCGTCCAGGTCAAGCAGAGGAGCTGGGTAGGTGCACCGAGGAAGGAGCGCTGAAAAATCCCTGCAGCAGTGCGTGTCCTCTGCCCCGACCGATAAGGCATAGGGGAGACCTAATATGTTCAAAAAGTGGGGTAGTTAATTCACCCTTTCTTGGTCCTCAAGAAGCGCCGTGGATCTTGCATAGACCATAGAGGCGCAAAACATGCTGACCCGCACTTTGTTTCACTATCTACTTGGACACATTATCGACTGTAAAAGTAGCACCAACCATTTTGACCTTTTCAACCTGACTGGGGAGTTGACAGAATAAAGGCAAATCTGACATCCCCTAATCCGTTTTAACTCACTATCATCACACCTCAGTAATCACCCCACTTCCGACACCCTCGCATTCATCATTCGGCAACCAAACCAAAAGATCTCCGCAAAAGTGACACTTCGGAGAACCCTTAGAGCATTGCGGCGCCGGTCTGACGAGGAGCACCCGCCTCATGATGAAGCATGACATCCCTAGGGATGTGTGAGGGCAACAAGAAACAGTCTTGTTGACTGTCCCCCTTTCTGATCTGTCTAAAACCTACACTGTTTTCTCAGGAACAGTGACTCCCCAGCCTTGATTTGATTATAGTTTTGGAGCACGGGCACTGGACCTACATCCTCTCCCAGTCTCCCCTCTCTTTTTGATACTTATGTCACAATGACCTGAGAATTGTCATCTGAGGGACAAGATTCATTGATGCCTTGCGCACTCAACATTCTTTAATAGTAGACTCCTCCGCAGCACATCACACATATGCTTGAATTTATCTTGCCATGCTGGATAAGAGACTCGAGCATTCACTTGAGGAAGCTGATCAACTCCAACATTTTCTGATCATGGTCCCGTGTTAAAATGACAAAAGAAGGTTGGGATGCACTGACAGGGCTCTTTGCGTATGAATGACTTTATATTAAGAGATCCTCTAGTGATAGCTGAAGTCAGAAAGAAACTTGTGGAATACTCAACCCTTACCGACACTGGGGAAATTGAGAAGATGTTGGGTTGGGATGCACTAAAGGCAGTTATTAGGGGAAACCTTATCCAGGAGGCAGCGAGACTTGAACATATGCAAGAACTAACCAGTGCTACTCTAGCAGCTGACTTGAGAGTTGAATGTGTCAGAAAACCAACACAAAAACACCCCATCATATAATATCTGGCGGCAGACCACTGCTATACGAGGCCAGCTTCGCCCCTTAGAACTAGAGCGAACAACATGCTCATGAGACTGGGGGCCCCTTCCATGAAGGAGGAATAAACCAGACCCTTTACGGGCACTTGAGCTATGGGCATTACAGGCCCGTAGGCATATTGGAGAGATCAGGAATGAGACCTGCACCGTATACTGCACAACTGAGGGCAAGCTTTAAGCCTTTCACTCTTACAGCCAGTCCCTATCCCTAGGGGCTTAGCTTAATGGGGCTTGTTTAGGGTGACACTCCTTCCATATGAATGCATTTTTGACTCGGTAGTTGAGCCTATAGACCCTGAGTTGGGTCTATTATGTATATGTTGGTTTTTAGACACGTTTCTAACTTGTTCATTTTTTAAAATCAGGAACCTAAAGATATATCAGCTGATTTACAAAGGAACTAGTTAATCTGCACCCCTAGAAGCACTCTTATGAACAGGAGCACATTTACTACTTTTTGAAAAATCAAAAACATTGGCAGTAGTAAGCTTGGATCGATGCTTCAGTCTCAGGTTTCTAGGCATACTACTAGCAATGCCATGTGATATTTTGATTATGTGACATTTTTGGCGTGTGCTATTTCCAAAACGCAGATTGTCCAAACAGTACATTTTCTCAATGTACTTTATTTTCTCCACAGGGAAAATATTTGTTCTGCTTTGAGAAACTTCTTCCCCTGCACCCCACAACATTTTGGGAGGTTCCATTGTCCTTCCCAACCTCTGAGAGGATTTACTTAAGCACTTTGCTGGAGCAAATCTCTGACAATTTCCAAGGTGAAAAATGGTCAGACAGAAGTTTGAGAATGGTCCCCAAACTCACAAGCTGGTGGGCATTCACAAACTCTAATTGCAGGTCTTGGTTGAACCTCCCACACCCAATTTCTTTTATGATTTTTACTACTGCATAACTACACATAGTTGTGACACACCATCATACAGGAGTAAGTGTGAGGTATCCTTTAGTGAATATTTGACCAGCATACATTTTCGATCATGAAATTTACTTTGTGAGTTGGCCCACAATGTCAATATACTATTGGGTGAAGGAATGCAATATAAACATAAATGCTCTCATTTCTGTTTTCTATGGAGGTGGTATGTCAAATGAGAAAGCAGGTCCAAATAACACAACCCTGGGTCCTGAAAACATCCCTGGAAAATGTTATACTCACAGTCGCTTATTGCACTGACCAGGTGCAACACGCACGACAGTCTGACACTTTCCAGAAAGGTTTTTGGTTATCTCACCAACAAAATCTGAAACAAATTATGGGCTTAACAATTCATTTGACAGCACAAATTTAAAAAAACATGTATTGGTTAAAAAGTGTCTGATCCAAAAAAACGGAAAGGAGTGTCCACAAGCTTCTGACCTCACATAGGTGCTGAACTCCTTGGTCCTCTATCACCTTTTTACCCTGCTGCCTCCCGCTTTTTTAGTTAGGAAATTTGAGGTTCCCAACTCCTGTATCTCACTGACTGATCTACCCAACTCCTCTACATCTCCGAGCACACTACTCAGACAGCCTACCTGGCCTCAAGCATCCCATAGGAACATATCACTGCAGCCAAGCTCCTCGGGCCATTACACAACCAAAACCCTCTAAGGCGCCGGGCCCTGATGGATTCATTGTGCTTTTCTGTAAGTGTTTTACACCCCAACTACTCCCTGTTCTGACCAGCTTTTTAGCAATCTAAATGCAGATAAAGGAGCCTCATTGGGGGTGGATGTGGCTAGCATTACTCTACTAGCCTCAGGGGAGGCTCCTCTGTGAGAGCAGAGGAGCCTCGCCCCACTTACCAAAATGCCCCCAAGCCCCAGAGCTGAAAAATAAAATGGTAATAAAGTTAACTTATTACCATTTTATTTTTCATCCGCCCGTCCTAAATAAAGAGTCAGAATGAGATGGGGCTTACTGAAAGCTGCAACAGGGAAGAGGGTGGGCTGCCGGGCACTTCAGGCCTCCAGTGCCCTCCGGAGCACTGAGAGCAGCCACTCCCTCCAATCCTGGTGCTGCACCAGGATTGGTTAAGGCACTTTGTTGGGGCCCACGCTGAAAACCAGACTGCAGGAGGAAGACGTGCAGTGAGGAGGAGGATGTGTTGCAGGTAAGTGGATTTTATTTTATTTTTTATCCACCACCCATTTGCTCTACCCAGCACTCCCCATAGATGCCAGTCGCCACTACTTGCCATACCGGGCAAAGGCCCAATAGTATGCCCACTTTTTGTTTCATTTCACTGCTTAACTTTGACATAACGAACTTTGCTGAAGTCTTAACCAACTGATTGGATAAGGTGATGCTAGATAAGGTCCATTTGGACCAAGGAGGCTAAATACTGTACAGAATGGCATGAAACAACACCTAGAATCCCTTACATATCACAGGCATTGCTAGAAAGAGGAGGAGCAGTCCTGTACCTAGATGCTGTAAAAGCATTTGTCAGGGTGGCTTGGGAATGCTATTTGATGTGCTGAAGCGAATCAGTCTAGGCACAAGGTTCCAGGGTTGGATTGCAGCCCTATACTGCAGAGCTTGAGTGAAGGTCAAGGTCAATGGCCAATCTTCCGCATACTTGCAAATAAGCAGGGGCACCTACCAGGGATGCACCCTTTACCCTCTACTTTTTGATCTGTTCTTAGAGCACTTTCTACAGAAAATCAGAGACCACCTCCAGATCAGGGGGATTTCATTATACCTAGATAGCTTTAAGTTAACTGCTTTGCCTGACAACACACTCCTTACTCTCACGGAACGTGCGCATACACTACTAGCACCTATGCCGCTATTCAAGGAATACAGGACAGTTGCAGGTCTCCAAACTCATATATGCCTAAATCCGAGGGTCTGGTGTTAATTGGAGGTAAACACTTTTGTTATAAACTGAAAACACTTAACACCCTCCTGCTTGACTCTAGATAGCATCAAGTATCTAGGTTTCCAACTCACGCATGACACCCTGACTCGTGCCAGAACAAACTCTGAGAGACTAAGATAACCATGGCCATCTGGAAAAAACAGCCCCTTTCCTGTGTCGAGAGAACCGATGTATTGAAAATTACTACTATCAGATATTCTTGATGTCTTTCTGGTTCTGCCGTTCCCTCTGAGGAGGGAACATTCCGAACGACTACAGGCGACCTGTCTGGCTACATCTGGGAGGATAAGAGACCATGACCTGAGAATACCCCACTTCCTGCGTTACTATTGGGAATATCAACTAAGATACATGATTGAGTGGTTGAGGAGGGAAAACTGATAAGCAGTGGTGCTTAATTGATCAGAACTTGATGACTAGGCTGTTGGGTGAAGTTCCGTGGATCACCAGGGGGCTGTGAGGCCAGCTCCTCTATGTCTCTCCAGTCACTTGGGCAACACTAGAGGTCTGGGGCTCTACAGAACATAGAGAGGGCCATACCATGTTTCCATCACCCCTTACACCGAAAGTTGGTACCAATGAATTCTCACCAGGAATGGAGATATGCAAATTCCAGATCTGGAGGCAGAGTGGGTGCTTCAGGCTCTTGGACTTCTAGTCTAAAGGCACCTTGAAGTCATTTGAGAAAGTTAGATGAGAGCAGGGATGCCTGAGACAGAGCTTTTTCATTATCTCCAAATTCAGCATTGGGTTGCACAGAGTGGAGTCAAAGAAAGGGCCTCTAGGGAGCTAGCACACTTCAAGAATTTTCTTCACAACCTATCCTCCATCCAGGACCTAGTTTCTAAAATATACGTTCTCCTCAGTTCCTCAGTAAATGCACACAAGTTCCCTTTTCACATATAGTGGGAAAGGAACCTCAGTGTCTTCTTCAAAACAGACCAATGGTACAAAATATTCATATGAACCAACAATTTTGCACGACACACCAGGGTTAGGGAGACCCTTTACAAAATCCTGTTTCACTGGCATCTTACTCCTATGTGGCTCCACACTATCAATCAGGCGAATTTCCTGCGCTTGCTGCAGAGATTCTGCTGAAGTAGGCTCCTTGATTCATATCCTGTGGTCTTGCCGGCGACTGAGGGAACTCTGGGACAAAATATTTTCAGCCATCTCCCAAATTCACAGCAGGTCGTAGACAAATTGGCAGAATTTGCCTTGCTGGGTAGACCCATGGAGAGAATCTCCCCCCTACACTGTCCTGCGGTTAAACAAATATCTCACCACCTATTAGCTGCTAGCAACAATGCAAACTGTCTTGTCACTATGGGTGTAAACCACTATATCGCCTTATGAATTATGACTACATAAGATGTGAACACTGTTAGGGCATGAAAGAATTGCATACGATCTAGCAGAAAAGTCCTGTCAGTGCAGCATACTCTGGAAGCCAGTTTTGTTGTACTTGAAAAGGGATTTCAGGAACCTTACCTGCCTGTTATCACTGAAAGCCCTTGCATATTTGACCTTGCTAATGTATCCCGGTTTGGTGCATTTTCCCAACCAGACGATTGACATGAAACCTTAATTGCAAATTCATTAACGAGTGGTCTGGGGCGGGGGACACTGGAACGTTAGGAGTTAAGTGAAAGTTTTGATGCAGGTGGGGAGTTAGGGATGGGAGAGTGAGTTTAGGTGTGTATGCCCACTTTAATGTTGTTAATTATATTTCACCAACTGACAGTAAAAACTATTGAAATTGAAAAAAAGGATCAAGGTACCCTAGTCTTTCCTGAACTTTCTACTTTGGTTCAATACCTACTGCCACCTTGGACCAGTACAAGGTTGATTCACTCTACCTTCTCACAGAATTGGCTAAGAAAGAGTATACGACTTTGAGGGAGAAATTGTAATTTTGTCGCCCCTATGGGCTATAATTAGGTCATAAAATGTCTGAAGCCATCTGTAAGTTACTCTGCACAGTCACAGTCTTTCAGGTATTCATCTCCTTGGGGCAGTGGGTTACTGCAGACAATTGATATTTGGATTTTCCAGGAAAGTAAAACTCCTCCAAGTTAAAAAAGAACGCCACAGAACCCTTGCTGTGGACTAGAGAGGCAGAGCAAGTGTTTGCTGGGGTAAAACAAGCACTTTCCTAAGCCCCTGCGCTCGGTTACCTGATTACTCTTAACCCTTCACCCTGCATTGTCATGAATGAAATGGATACCTTCTTGGAGTACTGGTGCAAGACCACGGCGACCAAAAGAAACCAGTTTCATTTACTTTTCTTCCCTTGACTCTGTAGCCGGTGGTCTCCAATCTTGTTTACAATCAGTGGCCGATGCTATCCACCTCGTAGAATCCTCTGAAACATTGCCCTGGGCTCCAACCCTCATAACGACTGTGCCACATTCTCCGGCTTCCTTATTTCTCACCATGAAAACCAACATTCATCCACAGCAAGGCGTATCCCATTATGAGATTATGTTGCTGTCCGCCATTACTTTAATCCACTGCCCCGTTCTAAATCCTGTCTCCCTGATGCCTATGCCACAAGATTAGGACCCCCAAGATGTCCTGTTTGTCACTGCACATTGACCAGGCCCCACATTGATTTGTCAGATGAACCAGTACCCAACAGTGAGTTCCTTTTTTATGTAGATGGCTCATGTATTAGGAATGATGTCGGAGCCTTTGAGGCCTGGTACGCAGTATGCACAGTCTCCCCTTACCCTAGGTTTACTCCTCTGAGGTTGAAGAGTTGCATTCACTGATTCTAAATATTTGTTGGTTTTCACCCATGATTTTAGGTTTTTATGGGTGCAAAAATGGTTCCCTAAATTAGCTATAACCTGGTATTTGTAAAGCGCGAACAAATCACCCGTAAGGGTCTCAAGGCGCTGGAGGCCGTTAGGGAGATTAAGTGAGCTAATGCCCAGAGTCACATGATGCTGAGCAGATCTGCCTCCGGCGCTAGGGATCGAACCGTGAGCCCCGTGCTCTGGAGTCAGCCGCCCTGGCCGCTGCGCCACACCTCACCCATTAAAATTGGAGCATATACAAAGAACTTGCTGGATGATTTAATGTTGCCATGTAAAGAAGCTATTGTTCAATGCATCATTCTCCAGTCGTCCCAAGTTGAAATGTCTCGGGATAACAGGTTTACTGACCAGACAGCTAAGAAAGCTGCTTTATCCACAAACTGAATTAACAATGTATATTGTGCAAACAGATGGACCTTGATCGAGTGTGGAGGGACAACACAGCCCCGAAAATCCTGCCCATCATCCTGGCAGGATTGTATCACAAACATGCCCATGTTGGAAGGGACACTATCATCATCATCAATAAAACTTCATTTCGGTTTTCGTCAAACCGTAAAAGTCACAGATAAAAAACACAATACAACATGTACCTTCTATACATAAATTTCAGAAAAAAGCAGCTTAACATACTTAAAGGTCATGAGGACACATCAGGACCATCCAGATCAAATCCTTTAAAATTCATTATCATTATTCAAACACAATAAAACAATGCTCATTCACTTATATTTAAATATATAACATTTTTGTTAAATGTTTCGGGCGTTACACAGAACCCTGAGAGTAAACATTTTGTTTTTTAAAGTGCAAAGTGCCTTTACCCAGCGCCAAAAGAATTTCGGACCCCACATGCAGCCTTAGAGACAACCATTTCTTAAAGTGCATAGTGACTTTTTAAAGTGCCAGAAGAGAATTAAAAATTCTAAAAGAGAGAAACATCATTTACCAACTGGCCTCCTTAAATGAATTGCAGCAGAGATAAATCTATATATAATTTCACAGGTATATTCTGTTTGAAGCAGCCGAAGGTGGAATAGAGCTGGCCTGCATTTTCTGATATTCAACACCCTCAAAAGACATTAATCTTCAGAAAAAACATTTTCAATAGTTTGTAGCGTCGATAAGTTACAGAAACCCCAAAACCCAGCCCCGTACAAAGTCACAGCACAACATCGGGCATTATAGATGTTGAGGAGGGTCTTAATTGGTTTAGACCCAAGCTTTCTGCTGAACCTGAATAGGGCTTCAAGCGTTTCTTCGAAGCTCCTTCTCCTTACCTCTATGAGATGGGCCCATAACCCTTTTTGATTAAAAAGAATGCCTAGGTAGGAGAAATTTGAGACCTGGGATAATTTTTCATTATTACTGAAAAAAGATATTTTTTTAAAATGTGCTTTCCCCGCCACCATGATGTGTGACTTGGCAGTGTTAGTCTTAAGGCCCAGCTCACTCATGAATTAATTGAATCTATCAACAAGAGATTGTAGCCCCACACCAGTTCTAGCAATTAATACGCAGTCATCCGCATATAGTAGTGCCAGGAGATTTCTTTGCCCCACCCTCGGTACGTCGATCACCCCTTTATTCAGAAAGCTCTCCAAATCATTTATGTACAAACAGAAAAGGAAAGGGGCTAACACACACCCCTGAGGGACGCCGCTGTTCAGTGTGAGCCGGGATGACAGTTCTCCATCCGCCCCATATCTCACTCTGCCCGTCACATTACTGTGCATCTGTGTTAAAAAGTGAACCAGGGGGGCATCAATTCCCATTCCTAACATCTTTTGCCATAACTTTCCCCTCACTACACAGTCAAAGGCCGATGTCATGTCCATGAAGCCTAAATATAAATTTGTGTTTTTTGCCAAGGTATATTTACTTATTACTAGGTGGAGGTTTAGGCACTGCTCCACAGTACCCAAACCTCTTCTAAAACCATATTGAATATCCGAAAATTGCCCCTTTTCGGCTATCCATGTTTCAAGGCGGTCAAGAACAACCCTGCCCATCAGCTTATATGTGATATCAATCAAGGATATAGGGCAATATTCATGCACACCTACCTATTGGTTTGCCCTCTTCTTTTTCTCATTCTTTAATCATTAAAGTTATTCCCGTTAAGCCCGCAATATTGAGAAATTGGGCCCACTCTTCCATTGGGACCCTTTGCCCATCTCCAAATGTATTTTTTCAAATGCCCAATTGCTGTTCCTATATTCTAGTAATTGCTGATATATTTTTTCTAGATGGATAGACGCATACCGCTGCAAACTAGCAGATGCTAAGAAGGTAGCTTAATAATTACTCAGGGACTTCATATCCAGATTTGGAGCTGTTTAGTGACAGGGGATCACACTTTGTATCCTCTGTAGTACAGGAGTTGTGCAAAATGTTAGGTATTAAAGAGCACTCCTACTTCACTTCTTGGCCCTGAGCTATGGCAATGTAGAAAATACACTGAACTTTGAAAAATAAAAATAGCTAAGATGTGCTCTAAGACCTTCCGCCTTTGACATTGTACACTATCCTGGGCACTTTGTTCTATCCAAGCTATAGCCTCAGAGAAAACCAAAATCAGTCCCTACCAAGAGGTGATGGGTCATCCTATGTTACTTCCCTCTAACCCACCAGTGTCCTCTGCTTCCCTCGACTTGCATTTGAATGGCAGTGTAGTTCGGCAATACTGCAGGTAGCTGATTCACTGTCTCTGCAGTTTCCATTCCCAGGCTCAGGCAGCCTTGCCTGACTGCCCGAACGAAGCTTACTACATCCTGTAACCTGGAGAATGGGTGTGCATCCGAGCCCACCATTAAAAGTCTGCAATTTAACCTTGGTGGAAGGGTGCCTCTCAAGACCTGCTCACTACAACCAATGCTCTGGATTGGTGTGGGATTCCTGCCTGGATCCCCTTGTCACACTTCAAGAGGACTCCCAGGCTTTGGCACTTGTGTACCCACCACTGCCACCAAGCCTTCTGCTCCTGGTCCTTCTCCACTGGTCCAGTGGGCTCCTATGTTTCAGGAAAGGAAAGGACTCCAGCTGCTTCACCTCCACAGCCTCGCCTATTCCAGGATGCAGCCCCATCTCACCACTACCAGATATACCAGATATATCCTTGTTAATCAGCAGACCTTTCACTACTGGATTCTGCAATGGGTTTGCCCAGCTCTGTTTTCAGCAAGACTTCTTGTATGGGCCATATTGTGGTACTACATCAAAGTAAGATGTGATGGGTGCTCTGAAGTGTACCCCACTCTCATCCGTGGATCAACGCTGTATATGAGAGGGAGTGCGTTTTTACAGTTGGTGGGACAGTACCACCAAGATCTCAACCTTTCTTCTTTTTGGATTTGTATGCCTACCTATGGATGGCCTAAGGGGTGTGCCTTTGCTGCCCTTACCATTCGACAATGAAGAAAAGTGCGCTGAACTTCACGTAAAAGGATTATTTCCTGATGAATGTGACAATGTCTCTGATCAATTCCCTTTAACTACAGTGGATTTCCATTATCATAATCAGAGTTGCCTATCTGAGGCTGCACATTTTGCTTATTCTGAACAAGAATTGTACCATGAACAATGTCATGGAAGAATCTTTGTGGCTCAGAGAGACTGTCTGGTCTCGTACCTGGGCTTGCCAGACAGAAATGCTCCAAGTTTTGTCTGTTTCAGATTATCCTCCGGTGTCCTATTTGCCTGAAGTACATTTTATATACGTCTTATGTGCCTGCAGTAACAATCAGGATCATACTCTCTGTGTAGCATTAGAGCTTATGCTTGTTTACCAATAGATAGGTCTGGATCCTCCTGCCCAGGATATGAAGCCCTTTCTATATGTCACACTCCCTCTAAATCCCCTCATCAGATCAGATTAGTCAGTGAGATATCAGAGACTACAGAATTGTTGGCAATCCTGTTCCCAATATATGGGATGTGTATAACCACCTAGAAGTTAAGACTCTTGCTAATACTTTGGAAGAATAGTGAATGTTACTATTATAGCTTTGGGACTCATCTCAGATCAGTTAGATGCTCAAATAACTGTAATCCTGCAAAATTGTATGGCTCCTGATTTTGAACTGGCTACCAAGGGTGGACTTGTGCCATTGCAGGTCTTTATACCCAATGTCTCTCTTACTATTCATGACCAGATGGATAATGTTAGGAAAAATACAAAGGAACTGCAAAAATAAATGATGGGTTTGAGGTGAAGGGGTAGAGTATCTGGTCTTGGATGAAAGGCATTCTTGGAGGATGGGGTATGAAGATCATGGAAATAACACTTTACGTTTGTGCTTCAGTACATTTATGTACACGTCTGTATGTGTGCCATTCATTGTCTCACCAATGATAAAGGTTTGTCCCCATGTTTCCCTGTCACTTTTGTCGAAGATGATGATGACGCTGATAGCAACTTTCATTATAATGTTGAGAGATGTCATGCTGAAACCTAAATAAGCAAGAGAAGGATTGATGACTTACACTTATTCGTATTGTCATTAGAGTACTTGCCAACACCATGTTGCTTTAGCTGATGCCATCTTTTTTGCCCATGTAAATTATGGTCGTACAGTCAGCACTGCTTCTGACATACATAGCGTCTTTTGCTTTGTAGTTCTAAACAAGAATTCTCACGTCGCTATCTTTGCATCTGAAAGTTTATATTATTTGCATTTGGATCTCTTTTTAAGGTCTTTTGCACCTTTCTCATGAGAGCGCTGTACACCTGCAATGATATCAGAGTTTGTTTCTCTTGAGTGTTTTCCATTTGTGCCTGTATGCAAAAGTCTATAAAAACTCCATATACTGAGGAATGGTTAGCATTAGATGCTCACTGCTATGATGGAAAACCCTTGTTGTATTGCATTTCAATATCACTTTTTGCTCTTTTTGCTTAATAATTGCTTTCAGACTCCAGGTAGCCATGTAAGCCAATTTTTCTTGGCCACCACCGAAGTTATTCACTTGGGCCTTTTTGTGGGGAAGTACAGAACCATTTCCTCTGAATCCTGCCTCTTTTATTTACATTGTTTTTCCTTATCCAGTCTTTCCCTCTGTCATGGGCTATATGGATTACCTCCAACCTTATGATTGGCAAATCTTTAGTATATTTTGTATTTTTTGCCAGTCTGTTCAGCTACTATCATTGTCTCATAACTTCACACTTTTTTAGATCTGGATTTGTTGGTGTTACGAAACTTTATGTGCTTTGAAGGGGCTCACAAGGACTTGGGATTTTTCCGGAATGGTAAAAGAAAGTGCTTGTTCTTTATTTTTCAGATGAAACCCCTTTTTCCTTAGCATTCTGGTAGAACTCCTATTTGAATCGCCTATAAACCCTGTGCTTCTTTAGGGCGAGACTTTCAATGATAGTCAGAACATCCCAACTTCTTTGTCACCGGTTCTAGGACAAAGTGGAGCCATGGAAACCATGGGTTAGCAACCATCTTCTTTGAGTTGTCTATTAAGAACAGTTTTGTCGCCTAAAGAGGGTGTTCCTTTTGTCATGAACAGTAGCAAACATGCCCATTCAGTAGGGTCAACTCACCCAGGGCAGCTTTTGCTCCACCCTCACAGCGGTCAGTCGCTCCCATGAGAGCACTGGTTATGTCTAAAGAGGGAGCTTGCCCCACTCAAGGTACCCCTACCAAAACAGACTGCTCATCCCTCCCAATGAGTCGCACTAGACCATCACATTTAGAGATCATTAAATTCTCATCCTACTGGTGCATATGCATCTGCCACAGCCACTGTGCAAACACAATTGAGCCCATCAGGTTCTGTAGCTTCTAAGAGATCAGGGTGGCACAGCTAACTTTGCAGAAATGTGCCATTATCTAAATAAGCTTTTTTGCTATATTACCCCATTCAAATGCACTAGGAAGCAATAGCTGTATGGCAGATGATCACACATTTTTATTGAATCAGCACAGAGCAAAGTTTTACATTACTTGGTATCCATTTCTTGTCATTGAGCGATGCATATATTTTTCAGTCTTTCCTTTTTAGGTCTCGCGTGGCGTGGCAGCGCATGCACTGCTCGCCTCGCGAGATTTATTGTTGACAAGGACTTTTAGAAGAGGGCTTTAAGCCCCACCCTTCATTTCCATTGGCTGGCGTCACCGTTTATGCTAAACGGTGGCCTGCCATTGGAAATGAGGGTTTTCTGTAGACGCCCTTTCGCCTCCGAGCAGGACTCGGTGGCCTGCTTTGCGTCTGTCGCAAAGCACTTTCTTATCTTTATGGGGCCATGTGTTTCTAATTTGAAACAAGGCCCCATAAAGTCAAGAGATCGAGGCTTGTTTTTAGCAGCAGTTGGTGGTCTACGGTGCAGAGTGCAGCTGATAGGACAAGGCTTACTGGTGCTGAGACAACAATTCAAGCCGACTATGTTCTTGAGGTCATCCCAGATGGCGATTAGCGCTGCTTCCATGTTACCTCCAGCTCTGAATCCTATCCGCCAGAAAGTTTGTTTTGCTGAGTGAAGTCACAGATCTAATTGAGAAGGCAGCCTTCTCGTAGTTTTTTTTCCCCTTATGAATGGTCCATTGGCTATTGATCTGCATTTGCTGGGCCCTGCTGTTCCTGCATTATTCTCACTTTGACCACCACTTGAGCGCTCTGCGGGAGGGGGGGGGGCGAGGTACAAACTGGGACTGCAACCGTCAAGCGCGCCGCGCGAGTCCTCCACTTTCTGTGTGCACACACTGTGCTGCAAACGAGTCTTGTCCCACACACTTGTCTGTTTTTGTAAGTTGACAAGCCCCAGCACCTTGGTTTCACAGTGAAACAAGCATTTGCAATGCAATAGGTCTCGCAGTTGTGAGAGTTTGAGCTATTGGCATTGTAAATGGCAATGCCTTTTATTTACGTGTTGGTTTTCAAAACATAAATAAAAGGCATTGTCATTTAGAATGCCAATAGCTTAAACTCTCGCAAAAGCGAGACCTATTGCATTGCAAATGCTTGTTAAGCATTGTTCCTCTGACGCTTCTGTCGAGCCAGACAGTGTTCAGGAAATGTGTGGTGGTGGGGAGAGTGTGCCATTGTGCTACTGTCCAAGGCGGCAGAAGCGGCCTGCCCAGTGCAAGGAAGCAGTTCCTTCACCCCAACAGGAAATACCACCAGAATCGTAAAACGAAGCTCAGTGTAGTGAGGGGAGTTGAGGGTGAGGGTGAGCCGCAAAAGACAGCAGGACGAGGAAGCAAGTCTCAGAGCAGCAAAGCCAATCGAGGAAAGAGGAGCAGCTGACCTCCAAGCAAGTGCAAGCCGACTACAGCGAGGCAAGTTGTACTCCTTATGAGTAATGCGGGGGGGGGGGGAGGGGGGGGAAACTCACGGTGGGGGCGTTTGTTAAAGAGCTTTTTATAACTATGTAAATTCTGTTTGTAAAAAACACAATTTTTAGGGCCGCTCTGATGTGTTGGTTTTCTGTTTTTTAAGAGGCCTATTTCCCAGACATCCTGTGCAGAAACGCCTTGGTCCTTTCAAGTCTAGATTACGCCAGTGGACTGTAATCATACTCTGCAGACTTCAGCAAATCCAGAACATTACAGCTTCTATACCTACACACCGTGACCATATCACCCAACTCTTCGGGATTACACTGGCTTCCCTTGGCAAGGCACAGCTTTTTCATGGCCGGTTTCACTCACAGCCATCTATGACACATTACTCATGTTCTTGCAACTCACAATTCGCACAGATTTCCAAATTGACACCATTCAAAACTAAACCTCCCTCCTATTGGTGGTACGTCCCGCTCTTTACAGAAGCTGTCACTGGAATTGATCCCAGCAAGAAGAAGGATGTTAAACAACCAGCTTTAGTATTGGAGAGCTGAAAAGACCCGGGTGTTCGACACTTATGACCTT
Source organism: Calotriton arnoldi (assembly GCA_963921515.1). Lineage (NCBI taxonomy): Eukaryota > Metazoa > Chordata > Amphibia > Caudata > Salamandridae > Calotriton > Calotriton arnoldi. Next base: position 7,523,181 of record CAWUFW010000021.1, on the reverse strand, counting down.
GCAGCTGTCAGACTCTCTTCTGTCTCAGTTCTTCCCTAGGTGCCTATACAAGCCTTCCACAATATCAGAGCACCCTTTGGAACCTGACCCGTAACACCCTATGCTTTCCTCACAGGCCTCGCTGTAAACCACACCTTACCAGACACGCACAACCGACGGGCTAGCTTCGTACCCAAGTACCCAGAAAGTGCTTCGGGGTCACAGCAGTGGTATGAGGTGCTGTACAAACTGATCAAATTCGAATGTTGTAGAGAGACTGTAACTGAACATTTCAGAAGTGTATCTGTCAAGGCACATTATCAGTCTGAAGCCAGAGACATAGCAAAGAATTACATCGGTGAGGCTGCAGTGATGCACAACTCGGTTTGTTGAATACTGTTTCACAAGCTAAAATCCTATCAGTAAAGATTTAGTTGCAGCTGTTGTAGAGAAATCGTTTTTTGGATGCACCGTTACCTGTTGTCGGACATAAATGAGCATCCAACATGTGTTTCCCGTCCATACTAAGTTAGAAATGTTAAGTAAAATTAAATAGTTTTCTAACCTACCATACAATATAAACAAGCGCCTCACTGTAAATACATTTTTATGCTCCAATTAGTCTGTGAATTCAGCCATGCTGCCAAGGAGCCGTCCGGTATCATCAGCAAGAGGGAAGCAGCTCAGAGGCATAGCGCGCCTGGCTCGGCAGAGTGTGGAAGGCAGGCGAAGTAGTGGCACCCCAGAGCTGGCCTGGCTGCCGCTGCGCCCGTGTGCCGTCCTTGCCCTGCGGCTGCCTCTAGCAGCCCGGTTTGCCGCTCACACATGAAACAATTCCCACCAGCCATCAATCACCTCCGTAATTCTGAGGGAATTCTGGAGAGCACGGGGTTCGTGTTCCCCAAGGAGCACCTCACTCAAGTGCCCTCCTAATGCCTTAAAATCTGCCCTGCAGCTTCCCGCGAAGGCTGTCTCAGGGCCTTACGCGCGCGGGAAGCTTCTCACTGGTGGGAAGGGAGGAGCCAGGTCGTAAGAGAAGAGTGGAAGAGACGCGGTGAGACGACGTGCGCGTGCACTGCTGTCCGAGCAGGCACGGCAAAGAGCCCAACCATACACGTGCACATCTCCTGTTCTCCGGACGCCAAAATGTGCTGTCTCTTCCAACGCGTGGTATGTGTAGCAGCGTTTTGTTTCTTGGTTGGTAGCGGTGTGAAAGATACAGCAGCCGCAGGAGCGGAATTGTATTAAAGCGAAAGCACATATGTCCTGTTATTAGTGCACGCAGTGAAGCGTGTGCACAAACAGGGAGGGAGCCCAACCATACACATGCACATCTCCTGTCCTCCGGACGCCAAAATGTGCTGTCTCTTCCAACGCGTGGTATGTGTAGCAGCGTTTTGTTTCTTGGTTGGTAGCGGTGTGAAAGATACAGCAGCCGCAGGAGCGGAATTGTATTAAAGCGAAAGCACATATGTCCTGTTATTAGTGCACGCAGTGAAGCGTGCGCAGAGACAGGAAGGGAGCCCAGCCGTACGCGTGCACATCTGATGTCCTGTGGACTCAGTGAAGCGTGCGCAGAGACAGGAAGGGAGCCCAGCCGTACGCGTGCACATCTGATGTCCTGTGGACGCAGTGAAGCGTGCGCAGAGACAGAAAGGGAGCCCAGCCGTACGCGTGCACATCTGATATCCTGTGGACGCAGTGAAGCGTGCGCAGAGACAGGAAGGGAGCCCAGCCATACGCGTGCACATCTCCTGTCCTCCGGACGCGCACATCTGCTGTCTCTTCAGCCGTACGCGTGCACATGTCTTGTCTTACAATCGCGTGCACATGGCCTGTCCCCCTTCCAAACAATCATATTGCAGGATTCAAGCATAACCATCATGAGGTAATGAAACACTCTCCCTCGATGAATGCATTTGAAACAGTAAGTAATTTCTAGCTACTTCAAGCACTATAGGCTCAACATCCTGTGATTCTGGGCAAATCACGTCATCTCCCCGTGCATAGCAAAAATGAATGTGTCCTTGTGTAACGTAACTGGTGCTCAGGTAAAGCGCTCCAATACCTTGGGGTCAAATTCGCGCTTTATAAAACTGCAAAAAAAAAATATCATTACCACTCAACACAATTCTCATCGTCTCTCACCGCCTCCCCCCGATGCTTGCTCCTCGGCTCTCCAGCTTCTATTTCACAATTTTCCTTGACCCTCGATCCAAAGTTCCTCCGTTACACCCCTCTGCCCTGCTCAAAGAGAGTCAAAGCAGGCACAGCTATGGAGCGTGGCCTCACTTTGACATCACCATGACTATGTGAAATGCACTTCATAAGAAAGTAAAGTTACGCAGTGCCCCTGCTGTGAGCAGTAACCCTTCGCTGCTAGCCCCCTTCAGCTGTCACTGGCCAATACTTGGTCTGGGTGCTCCAAGCCTCCAATCCAAGACACCACTCGGTGGCACCCCATGCCAGCGGTGAGCACTGCAATGGTAGTGGCATTACACCCAAAAATATACTTGCGGGGACTTGGATAGTCCACAACCCCTGTCGCCTCAGTGGGGTGAAGAGGGCAGTAGGACAGTCTGGGGTTGCAGGCAGTGCTCAATTTGAGCCGGTGGCTGTCTGTCAGTGCCACCGGTACTTATTTTTCCGCACCAGATATTTCCCTAGAGCAAGAGGGAAATGCACACATCGCAAAGACAGAGGAAGAGAAAGAAAAAACGACACAAATGGAGATCTTTGTCGCCAAATGTGTTTTTTTATATATACTTCTAGTATCTAGTGCATTAAGCAACTTGTATCAGTGTAATGCATTCCAGTTGGAGAACATGTGCAATGAAGCCATACAGTCGCGGTCAAGCATCCCAGGTTTATTGTTTTTTTTTTTTAATACTGTCTGCTTGTGCAATTTGGCAAAGCGCCCACTCCAATTAACATGAGATCTCAAGCATTGGTAAGGCAGCTTTAAAAGGCCACTAATCTCTAAACAAAGCTGAACAGGGTCTTTCATTCTTTTACAGTGTTTATTCCTGAGGCGACCTTGGTTGGGCAAGGGACCTGACCCCGCAAAAAACAAGCATTTGCAATGCAATAGGTCGCGCATTTACGCGAGTTTAAGCTATTGCCATTGTAAATGACAATGCCTTTTATTTATGTTTTAAAAACCAAAATAAAAGGCATAGCCATTTAGAATGCCAATAGCTCAAACTTGCGTAACTGCGAGACCTATTGCATTACAAATGCTTGTTGATAAGAGGTGTCTGTTTTACATAGTAGCCATATTTCTTTTCTGTCTGATGCTCATTGGGTTTAGTCAGCTGTATCTCTAAGCTCAATGACTACTCAGCTGAAGGTTTGTTCTTTGGTCTAGTATTAGGAAATCTAGTTACTGCCCTTTTTCTTATACAAGCAACAAGGTTCCAGGGTAGGCAGTAAGGCAGCTTGCATGTCATCAATCTCCACCCATTTCATCTCTCACTTTTTTTTTAGCTCTTCTTGCAGGAATGGCTTGTTACCTACCTATTTACCAAAAAGACACTAGGGCTCTGTTTTAGAGTTTGGCAGATGGGTACTCCGTCACAAATGTGATGGATAACCCGTCCTCCTTACTACAAGTGCATTATATCTAATGCATCTAATTAGGCATTTGAGCACTTTATAATTTATCAATATTATCAAAATCATTGCTCAAACATTACTTCATAAAGAGAACAGCTCTTTGACAAAAAAATCAGCAGACATAATCAGCCTGCGTATTGAGCTATATAGCCAGAGGCACTTCTCAGCCCTTACCTTTACGTGTGACAGAAACAGCTTTATCATTGTAACCAATAATAGTAGAAAGAGGAAATGGTTTTGCCTCCGTCCTTTTGACCCCTGCCTACTGATGTTCCTGGCCCTCTCAATTGCCTACGAAACAGTCCACCATCACACCCTCAAGTCTCAAATGGGATTTACCGGCAATGTCTTTCACTGGATCCCCTCCTACCTTTCAAACTCACACTAGTTTGTTCCCCAGGGCACATCCAAGTGACAAAAGATCTCTATACCTGTGGAGTCCCCCAGAGCTCCATACTGTCGTCTGTCATGTTCAGTCCTTACATGGAGCCATTTAGTTGTCGACTCACAGATAACAGCATCAAGATTCCCCAATATACCCGTGCTACACATCTCTACTTGAAAGTCTCCTCTTCTTCAGACATCCAGCGCTTTAAACACTGCTTGCACATCGCCCAGACCTGGATTTCCAGCGCCTTCCTGAAGCTCAACCCAGCCAAGACAGTATTCCTGTTATTCGCCAATAACAGTAAACAAGATACAGAATAAACCTGGTTCAATGACATGAAGTTTAATGGCTTTGAACCCCAACTCTCACCAAATGATAAGTCACTTGGATTCACCCTGGGCACCAACCTCACCCTGAAGGAACACTTTGCCAAAAAAAAGAAAAGACAGCCTGGTACCAGCTCTATCTTCTAAAGAAAGTCAAACTATTTCTTCCAGAAAGCAACTTCAAAACTGCTATTCAAACCCTTGTACTCCGCATCTGGATTATGGTAGGTGCCCTACTCCCTGGCCACTCAAATACTGCACTGGTGCCCCTTAGGAGCATCTTACATGCTGTAGCAGGTGTCATCCTGGGCCTGAAGAAATATGATCACGTCTCCTATCCTGATGGAACTCCCTTGGCTGCTTCTGCAGGCACATACAATCTTCGAAGCCGTGCTGATCATCTACAAAGCTATCATGACTAACACCTTGCTTATTTTGCAGACAAGCTCACCATCTCTGGTGACTCTCAACTCAACCCACCACACCACAAGACTGCAGAGTAAGAAGTGTAAAAAGGAAAATTAAACAGCAGGCTGTATCCATCTATGCCTCCAGGATCTGGAACAACATCTCTGTATCCATCAGGTCTGCCCCAATGCTTCTCCAATTTAGGAAAGAGGTGAAGGCTCGTCACTTTAATGAACAGTGCATCACAATGCATTAAATATCCATAACCCAGCTCCATCTCCTTGTATTCGTTGACTTTATGCTTGTCTTTGACCATACAGTGTTCTGCTGTCTTTTGGCTAAGTTCCGGCTATAAAAATACCATATACATACATATATACATACAACGAGAACTTTGATGCAAGTCCTTGTTGTAAGAACAAGTGGTCCCCTATTGCTAGCTTAGCCTTTGTAACGGGTGAAAAGTACAACCCCCACACTCTGTGTTATTTCTGTATCCATGCTCATTTCCGGGTCCGAGTCCTAGCATTAACTTGATTGGTGAAAAACGACTATGTGTCGGATTCTGCCCTTTTCCATTCCACTATATAACCGGGTTGTGATGCCTGACAACACCTAAGTATATCAGGACGACCCAGCTCCTCTCTCATGTGGAAAGGGTCAAGCTGTGTCCAGCAGCTCATGGTCTTTTCTTGTCTGTAATTTAGTAATTATTAAGGTAGCACCAGTTTGGGGCAAAGTCCTTTAAATCATTTTACATCTAAATAAAATTAAAATAATTATGGGTCCTTACCCTAAACCTAAACTATGGTAAGAGGTAATTATTTAAATAAATAATTTCATTTTAGACATTACTCCTAGACGTAGGTGCATGCCAGGAGAAAAGGGCAAATAGGGGATTCCGTAATAGCAGAATTCCAGGAATCAGAACTGCAGATAACCTGGATAGTGGGGTGCTGCTGAGCGGAGGCAGGGGCAGCTCTTGTGAAATAAGTTACATAAATCACCAGTACGGAAAAGTATTCCTTGTTCTTGGAGCAATGAAGGAGGTACTAATAAACTTTATCTAGAAAGTGAGAGTTTAATACGAAGAGTCAGGGCGTCCACTCGGCACCTGTGTATTGATACATCTTCAAAAACATTTTGCTATTTACAAGTACTCCGGCCTTAAGCCTCACACCAGTGTGTAATCTGGGAGATTTCCTGAAAAGCCTTGGTGCTTGAAATCACACATAAGTAATTCCTTTAGCCTTGTGATGCCAATCTACACCTGTACACAGTGCAGAATGGAGCTGTGTGCCCGTTCGTACGAAATGGCATTGTCTCCAGGGCGTGCGTGAACTTAGTAACTCGAAAAGTTAACACATGGCCTGCAGAAAACGCAGATCAGAAACATGAAGTGATGGGTCTGCTCCGTGTTTCTGAGCTGTGATATCCGGACTTTATGCTCTGGCTTTTCTAAAACCCTGTGCTGAAACCAGTGCGATTTCATTAAAAATGTATCCTCCTTTCTGCACTTGTGCGCAGGTGCAGAATGTGATCATGCTAAGTCCCTTTTCTTCTTACTGACTACTGTTCTGAATCCAGGTTTGGTGTTGCTTTGAAACGTAAGAGAGGTGTCATGATGTATAGACAGTGTCATCTTAAGGATTTTGGAGGCCCAGGCATGACATATTTTTGGGGCCCCCTGTAAGGAACACATTTGAATGTTATTACCTATTTCCTGCTAATTCAAGCCTGCATTATGCCAAAAAATGCTACATTATTTTCTAAACTTTAACAGGGTTCCACAAAAACAGTTGAAATACGTTTTGCCTGAAACCTAAAAAATCCTTAAGATGATGCTGAGAAGAGAGACAGAGTCGGAGGTAGAAATAGAGAGGGAGTGAGGTTTAGAAAGGGAAATAGAGTAGACAGAGATCAAACAGAGAGAAAGTTCACTTTCCCAGCGGGCCCCATGGAAGGTGGGACGAATGCCCACTCTCCCACTCCAGCCATGACTTAAAACGTCTCTGTTTATAGATGGCCGAGAAGTGCTTATATTGTGACGGTCGAAGCATGTGGTGGACACCGACAGTCATTTGTAGGGACTGGGACATATTTTTCATCATCAGAGTTCGACACAGAGCAAAAGACAGAAAGGCAGAAAAAGGAAAAAGAAAAAGGAAGAGCAAGGTGGGAAAACAATAACAAAATGAGAAAGCAAGGATGAAATAGGACCTGCAAGAGTAAGACATTAGACAAGAATTGTCTGATGATAGAAGCGCTATATAAATGCAGTTTCAAAGAGGCCTCAGGTGGAATCAAAAATAGTCAGCCTTGCTATTTAGAGAATCTCTAAACGAGGGCCAGGGTAGGTTTATTTGCTTACCATGTTAGTTCTCCGCAGACAATGCTTTATCATGTTTCGTTGGATCAGCAAAAACAGTCAAGCAGAAATCCTAATATAAATATTTGCTTTTCCGCTGGAACGAACTAAAGCAACACATAGAACAGATTGTGTGATAGGATAACAGCCAACAAGACACTCATCACATCACCGTCTTTGGAACCGTGTTTTTCTGACAGTGACTTTTAGGCTCATTTACTATATGAAAAGGCAGAGCAAACATGGGGGGTGAGTAGAGGTGGTGCAACCTGAGGATGCAAGAGGAGCATCTACCTTATCTGCCTCAACAGTGAGTGACAATACATGTGTCAGCAGATGCAACAGCCAACCCCCAACATCTGCATTTTTAATGCAAAGTAGCCAGAATGATTTCAAAACTAAGATGGGCAGTTGATGTTTTAGCGGACCAGAGCTTCACCCTTGATCATTTGGTGCACGTAAAGCTAAAATCTATACATTCTTCCCCCAGGAAAGAGAAAACACAGCATGTCCACCATCTTATGCTATCTAGGGGTTTTAGCCTTTGCCTGCCTCATCAGTAATATACAAGCCTGCATCAAAAACTATACAATTTGCAGCACAAGCATCAGACTCTGAAGTAGTGCTGGACTGAGGGAATTATGCCTTTCTTGCCCCCTTTCAAACGGCCCTTCAACCTGACATCCCACATCTGGGAATCTGATGGATCTCCATGGCCACAGCGGGTACCCGGATTTTCATGCAAGACCAGTGAAAGCAAAGTTTCGAGCAGACATCAACATCAGAAACTGAAGACAAGAAATACTTTAAATATGATATAACGTTTAAGTATAGAAAGTACACCCTCTCTTCTCTGCAAGCAATCTTAATCTCCAGCTCCTCTTTTCCTTAGTCCTCATTCTGACATAAAAACATATTTTAGAAGTGAGTAGGTTAAGGCCGAAGAGTGGTTGATTTCTTTACCAAATTGGCTCCATCACTGACATATAAGCAACTAAACAAAGACATAGGGGGATATTCTCAAGAACGTGTGTTAACTATCGCCAAAATCGCTTAACGCAACTCCTCACATCGCAGTCCATCGCGGGAAAACAACACCGTGTTAACGCAGCATTCACAACCCGGTGGCACCATGCGATAGCCTCACGATAACGCGACAAATGTCCGCGTTAAAATCAATGCGTCGCCGAAAAAATGCGAAAACCCAATGCGAAAAAAGTTGCGACGTCCCAAATCGCGAATCAAAAAGCAGGGATAACCAGCGACAGGCCTGCGATTCCCACGCGACATGCGGGAAAATGCACCATAAAAGCAGAGAAAAAAAAAGATTAAAAAATTTAACTGCGTACCACCATGGACGCACCCGGACCGAGTGCACAAGGCAACGCGAACCCCACAAGCCCCACAGACGACCAGCCAGGAACCCCGGGGCCGGGGAAGGGCAAGGAGAAGAGGAAGAGGGAGACGGGGTTCAGTCCGCAGGAAAACCAGATCATCGTCACAGAGGAGACAGAACACAACCAACAACTGTATGTCACCTCCACTGTGTCATCGGCAACACAAACGGAAACATGGCAGTACATCGTGAACAACGTGAATGCAGTCGGAGTGTCGAGGAGAACAATGGAAGAGGTCAAGAGGCACTGGAATGATGTGAAGGGCAAAACCAAGAAGAAACACTATGCCAACCTGAAAGCAGCAACGCAGATTGGAGGTGGGGGACCAGCGGCACACCAGGAGCTGGATGACAGTGAGAAAATGGTGGCCACAGTCATCAGTCGGGATACGGTGCCAGGACACTGCTCAACATGACCTGACACAACATCAACAGGGTGAGTACCGACCAGGGACTGGGGGGACGGGGGAGATGGGCACAATGGCACACATGCACAATTAAGTACAGCACACTGCGCACCCTCAATGACTCTGGAACATGTCCCTGATCCCCGTGCCACACAGCAGCACACATACAGAAACTGAGGGAATGTGTGTTGCATTGAATTTATTTGCACATGCTGTGCCTGTGGTCATTTTGCACAGTCTCATGATTACCAAGCACTGACACAATGTGACGTCCTCATGTGAAGAAATTGTCAATGATGTTGTTCCTATGGGCTATTCCTGCTGCAGCTGCAGTGGGGTGTGGTCCACCTGCCTCATCTTCCTCATCATCGTCCGGTGCATCTGGCACTCGTAACCATGGGGCATTGGTGCGTACACATAAGTTGTGCAACACACAACATGCAACGATCATCTTGCACACGATGACTGGGCTGTACAGGATCCTCCCACCTGTGATGTCCAGGCACCTGAAACGTGACTTCAACACGCCAAATGTGCGTTCCACGATGCCCCTGGTGCGTTTGTGGGCCGCATTGTACTGCCTCTGGGCCTGTGTGTTCGGGGCTCGGAGGGGTGTCATCATCCAAGGGCAGAGTGCATATCCCTGATCACCTGTGACGGTGCAGAGAGACATGAGTCAATAGTTGGTTCTGCATGATGTGTTGGCAGGCTCACTAGTTCATTGGCATGTGATATGTGTGTCATACTGATTCCGGTTTGACATGTACTGCTAGTAGTAAATGAGCGCCATCAATGTGTATTACGTAGCCTCACTGCTGCTCCTCCCTCCCCCGAGCCTATTTCCTCGTGTGCGCTGCGCGCTTGCATCACCTGCACTCCTACGGCACACCATTGTCATGCCTGTCTGAGCATGTCCACAAGCCTGACAACGACACTGTGATGTTGTGCGTTGAAGGTGGGCGGCCACGTGTGTGTGGGCCTATGGTAAGGATAAGGCGGACACAGATGTGGAGTTCATGGCTGGCCGAAGTCGCGATGCGGTCGAAGCAAGACCTTTGGCTCATGCTGCGGTAATAGCGATACACACACAACAGTTGGCATGTATGATCCCGGACCCCCAGCGGGCTTGCGCTCATTCATTAATCCCTTCGTCCGAGCCCGCACTCGGGGACATGTTACATTGCAACTTTGTCCATTGCGGGACGGGTGGCGCCGACACCACAACAAAGACACACGCATTAGGTACTAAATTGGCAAGCCCAACACTTAACCACACCCAGAGCCCCGGGGTGATCATCCACACCCCTACGCTGGTCTGCCGTTCGCCAGCCCACTCCGGCAATGCCTACAGGGGGGTACGACACAGCTACATGTCCCAGGTCTACCCCACTGCCTGAGGTGACATGGTTGCGTCCACTGTCCAGTACACTCCAGACACCAGCAGTGTATGTCGACATGGAAGTGTCTGTGGTCTGCATACTGCGGTCTGTCCAGCACATCCACTCCACACTTGGCATTGTGTGCATTCTTATTCATGGGTCACTTGCCTCCTTCGCACATGCCGGGTTCCCACCTCTCCCCACATTCTGCAATTGTGTGGCTGAGGTGCCATGCCGTTGTTGGCTTGTGTAGATGGCTAGCCCAGGTTGCCACAGTAAGTAGTGTTGTCGTGTTTGGAATGTGGGGATGTTGGTTGTCATGTTGTATGTGATTTTGTGACGTGTGCATTCCCAGAGTTGTGAGTTGTCTGAATGTGGTGTTGAGGTGTGTGGTGTGTTCCGTTGGTACTTACCGACGAGCAGTGCATTCCCATAGGTGGCATCCTGGAAGCGCTGGTTGATGATGGACTGTCGGAAGATGAAGGAATCATGCACACTGCCTGGGTAGTTGGCGACGACATTGGTGAAGAGTCCCCGGTGGTCCACTATTGCCTGCACATTGATGGAATGCGTGTGTTTCCTGTTCCGGTAATTGTGTGCAGTGGCGGCAGGGGGCACGAGGAGTACATGTGTGCAGTCGATTGCCCCAAGACGTGCGGGAAGCCAGCTATGGCGTAGAAGCCTTGCTTGATCTCCAGCTGTTCCTGCGCAGTGTGTGGGAAGTAAAGTTGCTGGGGTACCAAGCTGATGATGGCATCCAGGACAGGTGTGAGGAACTTTGACAGGGCTGGCTGTGAGACTCCTCCGACTCTGGCAGTTGTTGGTTGGAAGGTCCCTGAGGCCAACAGGTGCAGCACGGCCGGCAGCTTTGTGTGCGGAAGGATGTTGGTTCTCCGCTGTGTTGGTACCGTCAGCCTGTGGGCAATGATGGTCAGGATGCGTAGGATGGTTGTCCTTTTGAGCCTGTAGTGGGCAATGACTTCCTCTGGCGTTAAGTCTCCCAGGCTGGTGCGAAATCGGAAGTTCTGGTGTCTTTGTCTGCGCTGCCTCTGTGGTAGTCCGGGGGGGGGTCCTGGGTGTGGTGGCAGTGGGTGTTGTGGCCCTCTTGGCGCTCCGAGCTGCATGATCAGTAGCTCCATGGCATCTGTTGTTCTTCTGGTGTGGCTGTGGGCTGGGCTCCCTTTTATGGTGCAGGTTGTCGTCCGACTTAACACCAGGTAGGAGCAGGTGTTAAATCCATGCTGCTAACGCGCCTTATCGCATGTTTTTGATTCTTATCGCCGTTCTGGCTGGTCGTTGTGAATGTTGCGAAGTGGTGTTTCCGCGGGTTTTTGCACGGGAACGCCTACTCTGCATCTCATTAGCGTTAGTTGCCGGTGTCATCCGTGGCGATGTTTTTTGCGGCTGCTATCTCAGGAATACTGGTGATATCAGCTGTTAGCACCAGCTTGTGAATGGTGCGATGAATTTATCACCACTTTGGCTGCGATAAAGTGCCGCTAACTCGGCGATGAGTCCTTGTGAATATGCCCCATAGTACTTTCTGCTCTAGCAGTTCCTTCTCCCCTTTCCTTCTTTCTTTCTCTCATGTTTCATTGGGTTCACAGCCATGCACACTGCAAGCACACAATTCCATATATACTGCAGTGCACTGTTGTTTCTAGACTGCCGATTATCATTCATCACTGTAGGGATAATGTTATCATGATGGCTATTGTGAGTGACCAAGCTTTAACAGCAGAGCTGTCTCGGTACAATGTGCAAAGCATGTTTATCTTGGCATTATGTCAGGAAAAGTGCACCACAGGAGCAACGTTACAGGATTTCATAAAAATATCTCACAATTTTGAGTTGTTTCTTTTTGCCATACTGAAGTTTCAAACTTGTGTTATTAATTCTAAACTAATGGTTAGTTTTTTTTCACTTCCACAATTATATCTCATGTCATGCAATTGGGTTTAAGACTGTAAAATGCCACACCAGCGTCGTCACTAGAGTCAAAATTAATGTAAAGTTATTTTATGAGAGGTCATCAGTGAATCAAAGGGTGTAATCTATTGGGATCGTTTATATAGTGATTCAATCCGGAGTGCACGGTTCATGCAGCTAAGTGTTGATTCTAGATCGAACTATAGTGGAGGTCTTGTGTGAGGTGCGTGAGGTTTAGAGACCTGCTTCAAAATAGAGTTGCGACGTCGCTGCACTAAAGCATGATGGATTTTGGAACAGTATGAGAACAGATGCATTTCTTCAAGCAGGTACCAGTTATGGACGTGGGAAAAGTCTCCTTTTTTGTGCCGTTTAGAATTGAATATGGTTGCCAATTAGTATTATTTTGCAGTTTTAGTGTTCCATATCTTTTGGGCAGTGGTGGCTGCTGTAAAAAAAAGTGGTGGAACCGCACGGGGGAGAATAACAAAAAAAAATAAAGAGTACTTACCTGCAGGCCGCCGCCTCCTCGGTGCTCTTCTGCTCCTGTCCCAGCAGTCCATGGGCTGGTGCACAGACTCCCAGACTCCCCTACGCCAATCCAGATGGTGCTCTCATGCTGGTAATATTATTACTCAGCATGAGAGAAGCGCTGGGATTGGTCTGAGCAGGCTTGTTTGGCGCTCACTTTGGGACAGGGAGCCTGTGCTTTTTCTCCTCCTGGCTGTGCAACACAGCTCGGGTTGGAGAGATCTTAGTGAGCATGTCGGTTTCCATCCTCAGACAGCTGGCCGAACCGACATGCACACTTGCAGTGCCCACCACTCCTCCTCCCTGCTGCAGCTGCTGCCCTTCAGGATGGTCCTGCCCTGCCCTGAGACTTGGCTCAGTCAGCTCGGCTGAAAAATAAAATTGTTTTATTATCATTTTATTTTTCATGTTTGAATCTGCTGGCTTCCAGAAGTGGGGCGACGCTCCTCCGCCCTAATGGAGGAGTCGCCACTGCTTTTGGGGTGAGAAGTAATGACCACCACCACAAGATTTATTGAAGGAGGGAACTGAAAGGAGTGGAGCCAGAATCGACTGAAGAGTTCTAGATTGCTCTGAATGGCCTGATGAATAATCAAACTGCTTTAAACGTGATGCAGTCACAGGCAGGTGAAATGAGTGGTCTGATATTAAGGTTAAGGATTGGCCTCATAACAGCATTCTGGAATCTCTGAAGCTTCCAAATCTCTTCCAGGATTGGTCTGTAGGTTTGATAATGACTTGTACCTTTTGAACCCTGAGAAAAGATAAGATTTGAGTTAGGCATCTAACCAGGTAAAATATGCTTCATAACTTGATGAACTTGAGGAATCGGAGAGTCTGTTATTCATGATTAATCCTAGATTCCTTACTTGGAGTGATGGCTTAGGAGTAGGGGTGGGCATAACTCGCATAATTTCATGTAGCGTAATCACATGGAATTGCGAAAGAATTCAGCGATATTACGTGGAAATAAGCGAGAAACCTAATTCTGCATTTAACGCTATTTCTTGGTGTAAAAATGACCCCCAGGTGTCCAAAATGGACACAGAGATGCATTTGGTGCTATGAAATGCAATCTAGCCTGGCTAATGAGGGGTGACACCCTGAAACCGGTCTGTAGTGATTGAGTCCACGAAGGTTGGTATAGTTCAAGTAGATTTATTGAAGATTAGAACAAGATCAGATCAAGACCAGAGGGAGACCCCACCAGGAGCAGCCAGCATGCTGCTCAGCCCAGCCAACTGTGAACATTAACCGCTAACATTCCATAAGATGACATCATAGCAAGGTTCTACAGGCAGAGCATGAAAAGCATTGAACTCAAGATATAACATATCCCCCTTTCTCCCAAATGAATAAAAGAACACAATGAGAGAGAAAGAGAGAGGAAACCAGAAAGAGAAAACTTAGAGGAAACAGAACCGCAAAACACTCTAAAGAGGAGCAACATCAGGTAACAGAGAAGAAAGGAAAACAGACATAGAAACCATCCTCCCTTCTTACACAACAGAAAAGAAGAAAACCACAACGCCAGAGAGAGAAGAAAAGGAAACACAAAAGACTGCCCCAAAGCACACCCACTGGCCAGAACAGGAATGAATGAAGGCTGAAAATGGAAAATTTACAGAACACAGGGCTACAGGCTGCGACGGACGCAGGGGAAGGAAACACGACAGAAAGGCAGAGGAAAGCTCAGAAACCACATGAGAGACCAAGAAGATGAGGAAAAGAAAAAAAATAATCCTCACCCAAGTGAAACACCGTTATCAAAACATAATGACAAAATGTAAAGACAACAGCGTATATAAACAAAAAAAAATTCAATATATTAAGTACAAACTTATATGTGCAGGTAGGGAAGACTATAACCCCAAAACAGACCCCATCAAACAGTGAGGGAGTAATAAGAGAAATGGGACCAAAACCCACGAAACAATAGTCCTTGTGAAGAAAAAGTGCACACTGATATGTGGAGTGAACGACCGGGTGAAGACCCCTGAACTAGAAATGTAATGCAAAAGGACTGTAACCTTTGCATGAATCCCCTGTAAGCGGGTAGACTTGAAAGTGTACAGGTAGGAACCTGTACTAATGCAAAAGGACTGTAACCTTTGCATGAATCCCCTGTAAACGGGTAGAGTTGAAAGAGTTTGGGTAGGAACCCATACTAATGCAAAAGGACTGTAACCTTTGCATGGTTCCCATGTAAATGGGTAGACTTGAAAGTGTTTGGGTAGGAACCCGCACTAATGCAGAAGGACTGTAACCTTTGCATGGATCCCCTGTGAAAGGGTAGAAATGGAGTAATGTAAGTGTGTTGACTTAACACACATATGAGTAGGAACTCATGACATATGGAAGAATAAAGTGGACAATTATCACATTTGTAAACACGACTTGCTAATGGCAAACGTGGTCAAAGCTATTTTGAATACAAAATGCGTAGTGTTATGAAACACGAAATATAACTGATCCCATGCGTGGTTAAAGTCATCTTGTAAATGAAATAAACGTCTCACCAAAAGATTGTCTCAAAGTACACAGAGCTATGAAAGTGGAACTTCCAAATAGAAACATAGAAATGCCATCAATTCTTGAAAACAGGAACCAGATAAAAACCAATCTTGGCCACTAGATGGCAGCGTAACTCTGGTAGAGATAACTTAAAAAGAGAAGCTGCGCAAAACAAAATCTCACCCCACAGTTCCATTTCGACGCTGCACTTGAGCAAAAAAAAATGATAAAATAATTCACTGTCCATGTTGTAACATCACCGCAGCTCCGATAATCCTTTCAATAGTGTTCTCCCCTTTTAAGGAGTACGTGGGTGGCATCACTCAAATTGCAGGCAAAGTCCAGTATAATCTGAACTCTAAACAAAGTTCAACCCAAGAATCAGCGAGGAAGAGAAGATCAAGTCCTTACGACACATCCACGGAGAGGAGACTGTTCTGACGAGAACTGTGACTGAAGCTGGCGAAGGTAACTTCGAAACGTAGATGCTTCAATACAACGACGCTCCCATAACTTTATTGACAGCCAGAATGAAACAGATGGTTGGCAAAGCATGGACACCGCCCGGTAACAAAGAATATACACACCGGAGATTCTGCAATCCCAAGATGGCGGCACGCAAATTTACGGTGAGTCGGGTGGCTCTGGGCTCATCTGTGCATGCAGGAAACCTCCAAGAGCATCCGGCAGGGAGAACGAAGGACGTCACAGGCACTTGCATGAAGAGAAGGTGAGCGCGCTCTGGTTCTGACTCGTGACACTTTTTTTTTAAAAGAAAGTGCGGCGGTTGGTAAAGTGAGGCAAACCCAACACGAAAGCCGCCCAACAATAAAAGACAGACTGCTGCCTCACATCACAAAAGTCCCATTCCGTATAGATTGCTCGAGTTCCTCCGACAGTTACTTTGGGGACATGGGAGGGCAAAGCAGCGCAGCGAAACCACTCACCCAAGCTTAAGAAAAACTCTGCTGTGCCTGAGAGGGTTCTCGCTCGAAAAACTGCCCCACACAAATAGGATGTCCAAATAAAAGAACTTTGCCAGTGAAAGCACAGCATACAGCACACTTCCTGCCCAGAGCACAGGACAGAGACGTTGGAAGGCTTGAAGAGCTTACCCTCAGAGGCTTGTCAGGGTTACCCTCAGTGAAAGCACCGCTCACTCCACTGCACAAGCCCCACAAAGCACAGCAGAAATGGCGCAGGCATCCAATAACAGACATTTGTCAGGTCTGAAGAGTTGTAGAAATGTTTGTTGTTACTGAAAATCGTTTGTCACCAGGCTCTTCAGGCAGAAATTGTCGTTTCTTGCTAAAGTTGAGGGCATAAATCCAGTAGATGTGTAGTGCAGGACACTTTGAGTGGGACTGTAATGGAGATAGTCTCCTTCAGAGTTTGGCTGGCGCACACATAAAAAAAAAAAAGGTACACTTCTTCACCAGACAGTGTGTGGCACTGAAGACAGTCATACAGGCTTACCCTCACTGAAGGCAGAGGATAATATGCGTAGAGATGATGGGGAGTAGACGCCCAAGGTTGAATGGGCAGCTCTTGTAGTGGCACTTCCCCATAGGCACAGGAACGACTGGCAGACTCTGTGGGCGACCGATGGGAGGTCACTGGTGGGGTCACGATGGCAGTTGACCTAGCTTCGCTTGAGTTGCAGTAGGTTCTGTGTTTTTAATGTAGCTTGAGGTCTTGAAGAGGTGGTAGGAGCAGGTTCTTTTTGAAGCTCGTCTCCAAAAACTTGTAGTGATTGAGTCCACGAAGGTTGGTATAGTTCAAGTAGATTTATTGAAGATTAGAACAAGATCAGATCAAGACCAGAGGGAGACCCCACCAGGAGCAGCCAGCATGCTGCTCAGCCCAGCCAACTGTGAACATTAACCGCTAACATTCCATAAGATGACATCATAGCAAGGTTCTACAGGCAGAGCATGAAAAGCATTGAACTCAAGATATAACATAAGGAGGCTTGTTCCCGATTCAGGGAGGACCTGGCTTGGCAGTTTGGGCTGGACTGTTTCCATGAAGAGCAGGGTCAAGACCGATTTTAATTTGGCTGGGTCCAAACTGGGGTGGCGTGGTGAGAAAAATAAACAATGGATTAAACGCATGTCTGTGACTGGGGATGAATGTTTGCATTGTTCAGCATTCTGCCCATCATCTGTTCTTTTTGCTTTTGTCACCCTAAGTGGGAAAGGTATGCCCAGACGTGGGTCCCATGCTCACTGTGCCACTGGATTCAAGCTAGCCTGGCTGATGAGGGGTGATACCCTGAAACCGATCCCAGGATGCTTGTTTCCAGTCCAGGGAGGACCTGGCTTGGCAGTTCGGGCTGGAGTGTCCTCATGAGGAGCAGGGTCAAGACTGATTTGCATATGGATGGGTCCAAACTGGGGTGGCATCGTGAACAAAAAAACTATGGATTAAATCCAGATCTATGACTGGGGGTGAATGTTTGATTTGTTCAGCATTCCGTCCATTATCTGTTCTTTTTGCTCTTGTATTCCCTTGAAGTATTTTAATTAGCTTTTAGGCCAGATTAAAGAAGATGTCAATATAGACATTACAAGTTCCAGGGGCAATCCCCACTTTAGCTGCTAACGCGGGGGGTTTCACAACCAGGGCCGGACTGGGAACAGAAACCGGCCCTGGCAAACTGCTCAGCTGGCCCCCCCTGGGGTGAGAGGGAGTGCAGCTGAGCAGTTTGCGAGGGCCAGTTTCGGCCGATTTTGTTACCGGGGGCCGATATTGCCGACCCCCGGTAACAAAAACGGCCCCCCAGGGGTCAAAAACCGGCCCCCACCCTAGCGGCCTACCGGGGAAACGCCCGGTGCCCGCTATGAAATGAAATGAAATTTGTACTTGTAAAGCGCACTGTTACCCTAGGGTGTCCTGGCGCTGTACGCATACCGCTGTGGAACCCTTCCTGTCTTTTCCCTGTGAAATGTCCACTCCTGGGCACCCCCAAGGTGAAGCCAGGCATCCCAGCGCTGGTGGGGCCGTTGTGGAGATTAAGCAAGCTATTGCCCAGAGTTGCAGAGTGGGACCCATGATTAGAATAGGCACCGAGGCGAGAATTATCAGGTCCGAGGAAATTGAGCCCAAGACCCGCCGAGGCGGGAATTGAACCCTGGTCCCGGGCCAGATCTCTGCATCAGGGTCTGCTGCTCTAACCATTGAGCCACACTTCTCCTCACTGGCTATGGCCAGTCCAGCCCTGTTCACAACGCCACTGCTACCACAAACAAGGGCAGGGTAGAGGGTTGGTGGTCAGGGAATACTAACTAAATCAAGGACAGTGAAAGGGCCAAAATATGAAATCAAGAAAAAAGGACGGAGATCGTATCAAAAACAGCGAGAGGGAGAAAGAAATGCCAGAAATAAAAAATAAAATGAGAAAAGAAAGAATGGTAGTTAGGAACTGAAAAGGAGGAAAGGGAGGAGATGGGTATAAAGCATAACTGAACGGAAGGAATGGTGAATGGAATGAAGGAAATATGTAAAAGAAGTAAAGTTGAAAAGAAGGGTAAAAAGAACAAATGAAGAAAAGGTGCAAGGTTGGATGGATATAAAGGTGAAATGACAAGTGGATAAAAGGGTGCACAGCTTAATTGATGAAAGTATGAATGTAAGAGTGGATGCATGAATGGATAGACAGAAGTATGGATGGAAGGTTGAAAGGATGAAAGAGTAAAAGGATGGGTGGGGGAATGTATCAATCTGTGAACAGAATGCTTGTTGGATGGATAGCCTGCTGAGAAAATGGACAGATGGAAGGATGGAAGGTGGATGGATGAATGTGGGTCCGGATAGAATCATTGACTGGTCAATAGATGGCTGGAATGGTAAGCGAATAGATAATGGGAAGAAAGAATGGATAGATGAAATGATATAAAGATGGAGAGGTTAAAGTTGAAGGCGTCCAGGAGGATGAATTGATAAATGGAAAGGAAACCATTCTAGAACGAGTCAGGCATTTTGGCTTCATTCCCTCATTGTCATTAGGTGTTTGATCAATAGTAGGGGGTGTAGGAAAGTAGCATCTGCTTCTTATGGTTACCCCCACTTTTTGCTTGATGTTTCACTGTTTTTGACTAGTCTGACTGGGATCCTGCTAATCAGGACCCCAGTCTATCTGCTTTCTCCCTTAAATTGTCATGCATGTACTTTGGTACACTCCAGATTGGATACTGGGGTACCCTTATCAGTCCCTATTATATGGTACCCATGTACCCAGGGCATAGGTACCCAGAGGCCTCCCGTGGGCTGAAGCATGTATTATGCCACCCATGAGAGGCCATGCAAAATGGAACTCTAGGGCTGCTACAGCAGCCTGTGTAAGATGGTGCTTGCACCACTAACTTTAGATATAGGTTCACTATATCTATAGGTCACTACACTTAAAACTTATAAGTCACCCCTATCTCTGGCCTTAACAATCCCGAAGGCAGGGTGCTGGGTTTTTAGTGAGAGGGTGCCCCTGCATGAGCAGAGCCCCTCTGCAGCCTTCGGAGACCATTCTCCCGGGTTGTCTGTGACTCAGCCGGACATATAGGTAGAGGTGCATTATAACCTCGCGGTAAATGCTATCTCAAAAACGGCTGCATAGAAACATATCGTGTTTGGTATCAAACACCTTGGAATCATACCTCCACACCGGTAACCGGTGTGGGAGGTATGATTCCACCCTTCAGAAGCGAGCTTCGTGGGGTCACTGGTCTATCTGGTGCCAGCCTTCTCGACACGGTCAGCACAAAATGGATGCTGCCGACCAGAGACACACTTCTGCCCTCTTGCTGCTGAACCAAGCTCGAGCAGAGGAAGGCAGCACAATAGACATCCTGTCACAGGGAGATGTGACCACCTCCCAGACAGGATTTAGTGTATTGGGGCTGGGTGGGTGCACTCGGAGAGTGCCTGAAAGTCTGCACCCGGGGCACATTTGGTATCTGTGTGCATAGTCCAGCTCAAACCAGTTCTGGGAGCCATTAGCTCCTGCTCTGGCGCAAAACTGGACAAAGGACATGGGTGTAACCACCCCTCTGTCCTGACCCTCCCCTAGGCGGGTCCCCCAAATCTGTCCAACCCTCTCCTGTGGGTACAAAAGGGCTTACCTGACTGTAAGACTTAAGATTTTACGTGGACAAGATTCTACAAGAAGAAACCACTGACCTTCGACCGTCTGGACACGCTGGACTTCGCTGGACTTGGACTGGGCTCGACTTGTCTCCCTCTCCGTCCATAGCTTTGTCTGTGCCCTTGCTCCATACAGGCTCCGTGCAGGACCTGTGGTGCACTAAGGACAACTGAAGAATCTCCCTTGGAGTGAAGGAGTCACTCCCCTGCCCTAGCAGGCACCTTAATGCAACTGACCGATCTGCTGCTCCTGAGCTCCTGCAGACTCCGAAGATTTCAGCAACACAAGAGGTAGGTTTTCGAAAGTTTTCGAGGTCGATCTGCCTTCTCAGCAAGTTTGAGGACAGTATCCCTCGTGGGGACTGCATAAACCGAACCCCTCTACACCGCGTCCATTTGCAGTTGCATATGCTTGTTGTCAATTCCCGAGCTTGTGCATTGGACTTCGTGTAGTCCTGACCCTGAGCAGTATTTGCACCAAAGAACTCCAGCCTCCTCGCACCGAGTGCTCCGTGGGCTGGTACTTTACAATCTTGCCCGAGGTCCCCTTGCGACTCCTGGTCCTTCGGCCTGTGGGTCCCTCTGAGGGTCATCTTGATTTCTGTTGGGCTTTCCTGGTTGCTCCAGACGTGCCCTGACTCCCCATTGCTTGGTGAGTCCCCTGGACCTTGCTGGTCCACACCGTAACCTGCTTGACCTTCCTTCGTGGGTTGCTTTTGCCAAGGCTTATTGGTGCTCCCGCCGGACACCGACCCGTCAGCACTCAACATCCTTCATGGGACAGCTCACCTCCAGCTCCTGGTTGTCCTCGACATCTCCTGGTCCTCCTGGCTGTAGAGTCAAGCATCCCTTCTTCACAACAGGAAGCACCCGACATCGGTGGACATTCGTCTACCGAGCCCCTGGTCACTCTGAAGTGACCCAGACTCTGCCCCCTCTGCTTTCAGGTTCCTTCCTTCCCGAATCCAGGCTTGGATTCCACCGGACCCTCTTCACCTTCACGGCAGCAGTAGCTCTTCACAGCCCTCCATTAGGAACGACGGCAGTTTCCGACGCCACTTTAGACCTATGCACCCGGCTCCTCTGGGATAGGTAACTCGGGTACTTCGGTATCCACGGGTGGGGTGGCTCTTCAAACTCTTAAGTTCCAAAGGGTTCGCTCGAAGTCCTCCTAGAAGGGTCCTTAAACTTTAAAAGTGTAACCGCGACTTCCCCATAGAATTGTACAGAGCCCGCGGTCGTGTTCCCACACTGCACCCGTCCTCCGTGGGGTCCCTGTCTACTCACCTTGGGTGGTTCCTTGGGGTCCCAGCGATTCTACGTTCTCCAGACCTTGGCTTGATCTCAGTCGTGACTGTTATACCACTATTTTAGTATATGGTTTGGTCTCCCCCTGGAGCCCACTGTGTATTGTGCTACTTACAACTGTTCTATTGATCTCGTATTGTGTGCTTTGTGTGCTATCCTCGTGTAGAGGATAGTAGAGAGTGGTATATTAATAAATACATATTTTTATATAACTACTGTGTGGTTCTCCTTTCATTTAGTCAATATAGAAGGTGATATTCTGGTAAAACAAGCTGCTTTACATTCCTTCAAGATTAAGCCTAAAGGCTGCTCTCCACAGCTACCACTAGGATAGCTTTCTAAAGGTTATCTTTGACCTCATACATCATAAGGGTCGTTTGGACTGGTGCAAAGTGCCCACTTTAATTAGTGGACAGCATATACCAGGCCAACTTCTCACAGGGGGTATTTTAAAGTACTGGCTACTTCCTTGTGTGGTAGTTGTAACTTAATTGACACATGATTTGTTTTCTTTGAAATTGTGAATTGACTAATATAGTTGTGTTGGAATGTAATCTTCCTTTCAGGTGTAAACGTTTGGTTGAAAACTAAACACTATTCCCTGGTTTATAATTTCAGGCTTACCTGCACTGCTTGTCTACATGTGGTTTGTACACTTGCTGATACCGGAGATACTGTTCCACACATTGATGCACTCTTACTGTGTGCCTATCAGTTTGAGGGTGGTAACTGGAGGACAACTGAACATCACATTTTTATCAAGTTGCAGAGGGACTGCAAAAGTGGAAGTCAAACTGTGTCCCTCACTTAGTAGTTAGCACAGAGGGAATTCCGTGAAACTTTACCATTGCCGGGCGGATTATAAGAGCTAACTCCTTTGCACATGGTATACTTTTCAAGGGAATGAAGTGAGCCAACTTGGTCAGATGGTTTACCGCTACAAGAAATGTATTATAGCCTCTCTCTTCCTTGGGTAACTTCACAATGAAGGCGAGAGATATTGCATGCTTAGGTGCAGGCATGACAGGTAGATGTTGTAGTAAATCCAGCTGGAACCTGATGTAAAAGTTTCCCTTCAACACTAGTCTCACAAGTTTTTACAAATCTCTCTACGGCTTGTTCTATGGATGGCCACCAACAGTATCTTTGTGAGGACTGCAAAGTCTTTTTCTTTCCTTGTCAAATAAATAAAAAAAACAGATACTTTGCTAGGTGTTAATGGGAACTGTCATGCTTGTATCAATCAGAGAATTGAATCCATGTCCATCTAACATTATTCAATTAAATAACACATTTGGCGGAGTCGATCATTAGAATTTCCTTGACACCATTTTTTTGTAAAATAAATATTTTGTGTGGGAACTTTTAGAATAAGATACTGGAATAAGAACAAGGATACACATAATATATATACTTGTTTAAAAAAATAAGAACGTTTTGGGATTCTTAGGGTTTTCAAACAGTGAATTAATACATATTATTTTACCAAAGCTTGAAGGAGGAGTTAAAGGACGCTTTAGTGAGGGTTGTGGATCAGCCAGTTACTACAGCTGCATTGATTGATTTGCCTTTACAGGTTGATGCACAATAAACTAATCATTTAAGTGAAAAGCTGAAACATCCCCAAACATCAGAATAGAGAATGCACACACAGGAACCTGACCATCCTCAACTGAAGGAATAACCACTGCCAGGAGTAGGAACAAGAAAGACTCTCTTTAAAGAAGACATGGGGAAGAAACGTCACAAAAGGTCTGTGTTTATATTGCAGGCATTCAGGACATTTTGTTAAGAATTGCACTGTTTTGTTGGAAAATGAGAAAGTTTGCCTTTAAAGGGCAGTCAGAGTTTGAGTTTATGCATTTCAAATGTATACATTAGAAGATCCATTTCTACGTGAAAGTTATTCTCTCTGCAAATGGAGGACTATGGTATGTTTATGTCTTAACCCCTTTGATGCTCATGACGAGCTCAGCTCGTCATGCTGCGCGGTGGGCGTGTGCGCATGATGAGTTGAGCTCGTCACGACCACGACGCGATCGGAATGTCCAGCACCTGAGCGGAATTCCGTTCGCGGTGAAGGTGTTAATAGATTCTGGGGCATCAGAATGTTTCACGGAAACTAAATTTCAACAAAGGAATCAACTTCCAATGCTAGATAAATGAACATCAGTAAAAATTCAAGGTACTGAGAGATCCTTGTCAACTTCATTACTATCCTCCTTGTAAAGAGACAAGGGTTATAGTAATGGACACTCTATCTGGTCATTTTTAAGTAATTGTATTTGATATTATTGATGCACGATCGTTCTCTGTGATTTTAGGACCCTCTGGCTCCATAAACACAATCGTCGGATTGATTGAGAGATGCAAGCCATTAGATTCTGTTAGAAGTTTTGTTACAATTCCTATTTCCTTTGTACAGAGATGGCAAAACCCAAAATTTGACTTGTTTAGTAGTACAGCGAGGAAAGAAGAAAATCTGTAGCACAGAATCTGCTGAAGAAAACAAGATTCCAGAATCTTAACTAGACTTCCAGGATGTCATCAGTCTTAAACGAGCTGATACTCTTCCACCACATCAACCATATGATTGTGTCATTCACTTGGGGCCTGAAGCTTCTATTCCTCATGGTAGAATATATCCACTTATGCTTAAAGAAGATGAGTTGTTGAGACAGCAGTTTAAGAAAACGAATTCACCATTCGACATCCCCTGCATCCTTTATTTATTCCCAAACTGAGTGGAGAATATCAGCCATGAATTGCCAATCTCACATTAAACACTATTACCATAAGGAACAGATATCCTCTCCCTCTCATCTCAGTATTACTAGATCAGGTCAAGGAACCACAATTGTTTTTCAAACTCAATCACAGGGGAGTATAAAACGTTGTAATAATTTATGGAGGGAGGTGAGTAGAAAACTACTTTTGGTATTCGCTGCGGTCATTAGGTGTTTCTTGTTATGCTCTTTGGTCAATGAAATGCTCCTGCTGCATTCCAGTATTTTGCCAATTATATATTCAGAGATCTGTTAGACACCTTCATAATTGTCGACTTGTGTGACATCTTGATTTATTCAAAGAATCTGCAGCAAGGCAGAGTTGTCACTAGTAACATGTCCACCTGGACAAGGATGTCTTGGACCTCTATTTCCACCAGACCTTTGGATTCAGGCTCTTCCCATTCTTTGTGAGATTTATGTGATAAATCTGAAGTTGCTCTATCCTGTCAGGTTATGAAATTCAATAGGTAACTTCTCCAATTGTCTCAAGTACTGTAATATGGGCCAAGTCAATGTGCTAGCATTTTGTTATCGGAACTAGGTAGGAACACCAGAGCTATTGTTATGTGGTAACATTAGGTCTGGGCAAGAACACCACCATTTTAAATGCTTACATTTAAAGTTAACATCTTTTCTTGAACGTTGACACGTGACACACATTTGCTTATGTGCCTGTACAGGATAATATTCTCTGAAATGACTTTGCTTACATTTACACTTCTTCGAAGGCATATTATCAGAGTCTTGAACATTCTGTGCGAGAGCTAAGTTAACTGCGCAAAATATTGTTGTTTGTTATTGTCTGCCCAGGGACAGTTTGGTAAAAATAGAATCAGTAATGGCGGGCTGAATGGGGCTTCACCATGACAAAATGGGTGAAGTTTATCATATAAACAACATCACTCCTTTGTTTAGCTAGAGGAGCATTTTGCTGACACTGTTGAGGTCACCTCCTGCCGGAAATCCAGCCCAGGTGAATTCAGTTTACCTCATGAGAGGGATGGTGCCCAGCTGTACACCAAAAAGGGCTCTTCTGGAAGATTCACCCACCCTAGGCCCACTAGGATAGGGAGAGCTAGGTAGGAGCATAACTCTAACTATACTTATATGCAAGCATATATACTATGTAACAGCACAGTGGTTGAACTGTTCATTTTCTTTACCATTTTTGGGATGCCGATTACTCTGTTTTGTTTCCTTCTATTGATAATTGCAGCACACTTTTTTTTACACAAGAATCTTATTGCTTCAATAAATATTTGAAATGCCAATCTGAGTATTTCTTGTGTCTCCCTTTGGGCATGCAAGAGTTACCAAACTAAAGGGCTTTAGATCTGTTTCCAAGATTTCCTTGGGGAGTAAGGTTAGTCATGTTCTGAGGTTGCACATACCACCTGTTACCTTGCTAGGTTAGGGGTACAGATGGGGCACTGTGAGCTAGCCAGGAATAGGCCGACATATCCTGATGATATGCGTGGTCTCAGTCTCGTGCAGTTTTGATGTTTATGTTGTCCAACAAGCGTACAGTTTTACTGAAAAAGGATGAACCATACGGCACGGTGCCAATGATGTTCTAGCTTGGGTACTTATTTAATTGGTCTCCAGAGTAGTTTTTCTTTCATGTGACCAAAGAACCTACTCACCAATTAACTGGAGACATCCATGGTGTTAGGGAAAAATCCTCCTCAGCTACGTAGGGAACCCCTATTTTTGGCTGTAGGTTTTCCATGCTTTAACCTTTACAAGGATCACCACATAAAAGTACCCACTCTGAATTCCACATATTCCAAATACTTCAACGGCTAATCCAGCACAGGTGGTTCTACCACGTAATTGCAGACATGCACTAACATGAATGTTATGACAACATGGGCTCCCGCTAACGGGCAGGGATGTTACCTTCATGGTAGAGGTCCATGAAGCATACAAAACAGAGGTATTCTATTCATGGGTCACATTCCAGGCATTAAATACCAACTCCAGGAACTTTTACCAATACACTGAAGTAGCAGTACCAAATCAATACAGAGCATATGAGGATTTAGAAATCCCACTCACTTATCGGGAACACATGAACTGGTTCCTAGGCACCCTACCACATACATTGGAAAATGTCAGATTCTGTCCTCTCAGCAATGAGGGAGCAACATGGCCAGTCTTAGCCGATTACACACCTTATCCAGATATAGCAAACATTACACACCTAGAGCTTGAAGTACTATACAGAGATTTATTTACACTCTATAGATGTCTAGTACAGTTCATTATGCGAACCATAATGACTATCCCACAAAGGGCTGCACAAGCTGCACAACTACAATTGGCTATGCCTGGAATTAGTCCAGTAGCCATTCATCCAAGAATGGGTAAGGTTCCCAGCAGATGGGATGCAATTCCGTTCTGGATTGCACTAAAAACGAATCAGCCTGATGCAGTGTTTCTCTATACAGGATCCCAAAAAAACATAGAATTCTCACAATATGTCTGGCCATTGGGATGGCTCCCCTGATGGAAGACTGCACCACTTGGGGCACAGTCTTTGCTGTAGTTTATACCAGAACACATGGTACACAGTAATTAGCTGTTTTGCCTTAGGTGCTTAAACCGATTCAAAATGTGTACGGGGCAGCCCCTGCCCTGCATTTGGGGGGACATTAATGGGCAATTTTGCTGCAGTATTCTTAATCATACTAAGTAATATAAAAGGGGAAGCAGCAGCATTGGCTATACGCCAGCGGCTCATGCAGTTGCTCCAGTTGATCAGGAGCGCAAACTGCCTAAAATTATTGAAGAAACCTATACATCCATAGGTAGAGATAATTTGGGAGGCATGCGTAATAAACCACAAATTAAGGGTAATTCTGAAAAGGCATCATAGTCTTCTAAAAATGGTGGGATAATCAGAAAAAAAAGAAAAGACTAAAATACGGGGTGGATCTCCTCAACAGGGGTCCACTGAAAAGCTCTATAATTTGCGTAAATGTGATTAATTAAACAGTCTGATAGGTTTCAGGAAACTGATACACATCCTTTTCTGTTACTTTCAGGAATCATCCGAAAAACACTCAGACAGAGGAGGGTGATCAGAGCGCAGATCAGAGGAGTACGTGATACCGAAGAAGGACTCACAACGATTTTTTGACTTCATAATGAAAAAGGAAGACAAACCTACACAGTCAAAGCCTCAATTTAAAAAGAAGAAAGTGGCTGGGATTAAAGCCAAACATGCCACAAGTATTGAGAAGTCTGCTTTCTGGAAAGTGGGCTCTGACCATGCTGGACTGCGCGGCAGAAGTCACAATGGTTCGCCATTCTATGGAGTGTCTGGCGGCAGTAGCAACTAGTAAACTACGCCCAGGTGGAATCACCGGACCAGAGACTGAGTTTCCCAAGTCAATTATATGAATTGCACTCCAGATGGAGGGGGATATACCATGTATTATCAATGTTCTCTTTTTGGAGAATTTGTCATTCAGCTACGACATTCTCTTGGCTGAAAAAGATTGGCCACCTGAGTTTGTTAGGGATTGCCCACAAGGAGTCACAGTAATTTTACCAGCTTTTTCCGACTTCGTTTCAGAATCAGTAAAACATACTTAAGCTCTGACGTACACCATTGCCATGTGGGTTGGAATGAAGGATCCCTTTAGCAAATAGTACCTGTAAGGTCCAGCCCACAACCACAAAGACAATACCCCATTAAACATGAGGCCAAAACACAAGTTAGAGAGATACTCACACAACTTGAATATCAAGGTGTTAGACTGGGTATCCTTGGTGTGATTTCCCCTGACTTTTTGCCTCTACCTCCTGTATTTTTGATGCTATGCTGGATTTCGTTTTTGCAGGCTTGAATGTTTTGGACACTTTGCCCCTGCTAATCAGTGTCAAAGTGCCAGTGCTCCCTAGGGAAATTGTTGTTATGATTGGTTATCCATGATTAGCATATTTGATTTACTGGTAAGTCCCTAGTAAAGTGCACTAAGTGTGGCATGACCTGTAAATCAAAGGCTACTTGAGGGCATGCAGAACTGATAGTGCCACCCATTTGAGTAGCCCTTTAAAGGTATCTCAGACTTGCCACTGCAGTGTCTGTGCCCAGTTTTAAACTGCCATGTCGACCTGGCAAGTGAACTCACTTCCCAGGCCCCAATTTTCCCTTTTCTTACATGTAAGGCACCCTTCAGGTAGGCGCAGGGTACCCCCATGGGCAGTGTGCAGTGTATGTAAAAGGTAGGACATGTGCTGGTGTGTTTTACATGTCATGATCGTGAAAAACTGCCAATTTCGTTTTTCACTATTGAAAGGCTATCTGTCCCATAGGGTAACATGGGAGTTACTTTGTAACATTTTACAAGTGTAACGTTCCTTTGGGGACCAGATAAAGTAGTGGAGTTTAGGCTCTCTGAACTCAGAATTTCATAACACATCTTTTTAGGAAGATGGTTTTTAAATTGTGAGTTTGAAAATGCTACTTTTAAAAAGTAACATATACAGAAAATAAAACTAGCTGTGATAATTCACACATACATTAATTTTAAAATTTAGCACCAGTGAATCAGTTAACTGGATCCTTGGACTTATTAACAATTTTTCAAAATCCTTTAAAAGTGTAACATAGCTTCTTACATGTCTAAGAGAGACCACTTTTTGCTTTCTTTGAATATGTGGCCTTATTAACACATAACATTACTGAATCATTCAGTGCTCGAGAAACATCTCATATATCATAAAATAGTGACAAAATAAACCATAATCAACAAATCAACATTACAAGTGAAAATTCAAATTCCATTCACTATACAAGACCTGAGAAAATAATCAAACAACCAGTCTCCTAACTAAAACCAGAGGTAACAATCAGTGTTATTCTGTAAAACGTGAACCTCTTGCCAAATAAGAACTCTTGTGGATTGCAAATTGATTTCTTCATGGTGGGATGACTGTTTTGTACAATTGCCCACTAAACTGTCCTATTCGTGTAAAAATAGTCCTGAAGGGTTTTCTTGTCGACGCGTTTTGAACCTCCTGCAATTAACAAGGTTCTCCTCAGGACATTGACTGGTCGTGTTCTGTGAGTAATAAGACAACAGTTTGTGTTTTGCTCATTTAGACCTTCCTCACAATTATTTGTTTTTGGAATTATGGTAATTTAAGTACCTTATAAGTACCATAGCTCACTGCTTATGTAAGTGTGCCATTACAGCTTGTGTGGATCTGTTCTGTTATCCGATTTCATTTCTGTGAGCAGAAGGTGGTGGTTACTTTTTCAGAATTGACACGGGTCCTTGATATGTCCTAAATGCACAATGTTACAATTTGATTGTTTATGTAGGTTTTACGCGTGACCAATGTTTCTTTAGGGAAACATCAAAAGACGCAACTTCTCTACTCTTGTACGTTATGGTCTGTTGAAACACATTAATGCATTGTCTTTGGCATATAAAGAATCCAACTTTCGTTGGTTACATTGTGTCCACCACCGCGTGCAGCCGTCAATCATTACATCTTGATGGAAGCTAAAGTTAGTCGCCGCTGAACCACGGTCTGCTTTCTTCTCCGACGAGAGAAACCGTTCTGAGCATGATTGTTTCTCATGCAATCAGACATGATATATGGAATTCCGCTCAGGACCTAATTGCACACTTGTAGTTGTGCCTCGCCATGTTGTGATACCAAAGGGGATGATGGACGGAGCGTTTGAGCTAATCAAACACTCACCCCCAGTCAACTGATCTGGGTTTAATCCATCATCATTCTTTAGCTCACTCCACCACCCCAGTTCAGACATGGCCATATGCAAATCAGTCTGACCCTGTGCCTCATGGGAACAGTCCAGCCCGAACTGCCAAGCCATGTCTTCCCTGGACCGGAAACGAGCATCCTGGGACCGGTTTCTGGCTATTCAGCCGTCATCAGCCAGGCTAGCTTGAATCCAGTGGCAAAGTGAGCAAGGGACCCACGTCTGGGCATACCCTGCCAACTTAAGGCGAACAAAGCGATACCAAAGGGGATGATGGACGGAGCGTTTGAGCTAATCAAACACTCACCCCCAGTCAACTGATCTGGGTTTAATCCATCATCATTCTTTAGCTCACTCCACCACCCCAGTTCAGACATGGCCATATGCAAATCAGTCTGACCCTGTGCCTCATGGGAACAGTCCAGCCCAAACTGCCAAGCCATGTCTTCCCTGGACCGGAAACAAGCATCCTGGGACCGGTTTCTGGCTATTCAGCCGTCATCAGCCAGGCTAGCTTGAATCCAGTGGCAAAGTGAGCAAGGGACCTCACGTCTGGGCATACCCTGCCAACTTAGGGCGAACAAAGCGATACTCAAAGGGGATGATGGACGGAGCGTTTGAGCTAATCAAACACTCACCCCCAGTCAACTGATCTGGGTTTAATCCATCATCATTCTTTAGCTCACTCCACCACCCCAGTTCAGACATGGCCATATGCAAATCAGTCTGACCCTGTGCCTCATGGGAACAGTCCAGCCCGAACTGCCAAGCCATGTCTTCCCTGGACCGGAAACAAGCATCCTGGGACCGGTTTCTGGCTATTCAGCCGTCATCAGCCAGGCTAGCTTGAATCCAGTGGCAAAGTGAGCAAGGGACCCACGTCTGGGCATACCCTGCCAACTTAGGGCGAACAAAGCGATACCAAAGGGGATGATGGACGGAGCGTTTGAGCTAATCAAACACTCACCCCAGTCAACTGATCTGGGTTTAATCCATCATCATTCTTTAGCTCACTCCACCACCCCAGTTCAGAAATGGCCATATGCAAATCAGTCTGACCCTGTGCCTCATGGGAACAGTCCAGCCCGAACTGCCAAGCCATGTCTTCCCTGGACCGGAAACAAGCATCCTGGGACCGGTTTCTGGCTATTCAGCCGTCATCAGCCAGGCTAGCTTGAATCCAGTGGCAAAGTGAGCAAGGGACCCACGTCTGGGCATACCCTGCCAACTTAGGGCGAACAAAGTGATATCAAAAGGGATGATGGACGGAGCGTTTGAGCTAATCAAACACTCACCCCCAGTCAACTGATCTGGGTTTAATCCATCATCATTCTTTAGCTCACTCCACCACTCCAGTTCAGACATGGCCATATGCAAATCAGTCTGACCCTGTGCCTCATGGGAACAGTCCAGCCCGAACTGCCAAGCCATGTCTTCCTGGACCGGAAACAAGCATCCTGGGACCGGTTTCTGGCTATTCAGCCGTCATCAGCCAGGCTAGCTTGAATCCAGTGGCAAAGTGAGCAAGGGACCCACGTCTGGGCATACCCTGCCAACTTAGGGCGAACAAAGCGATCCCAAAGGGGATGATGGACGGAGCGTTTGAGCTAATCAAACACTCACCTCCAGTCAACTGATCTGGGTTTAATCCATCATCATTCTTTAGCTCACTCCACCACCCCAGTTCAGACATGGCCATATGCAAATAAGTCTGACCCTGTGCCTCATGGGAACAGTCCAGCCCGAACTGCCAGCCATGTCTTCCTGGACCGGAAACAAGCATCCTGGGACCGGTCTCTGGCTATTCAGCCGTCATCAGCCAGGCTAGCTTGAATCCAGTGGCAAAGTGAGCAAGGGACCCACGTCTGGGCATACCCTGCCAACTTAGGCGAACAAGCGATACCAAAGGGGATGATGGACGGAGCGTTTGAGCTAATCAAACACTCACCCCCAGTCAACTGATCTGGGTTTAATCCATCATCATTCTTTAGCTCACTCCACCACCCCAGTTCAGACATGGCCATATGCAAATCAGTCTGACCCTGTGCCTCATGTGAACAGTCCAGCCCGAACTGCCAAGCCATGTCTTCCCTGGACCGGAAACAAGCATCCTGGGACCGGTTTCTGGCTATTCAGCCGTCATCAGCCAGGCTAGCTTGAATCCAGTGGCAAAGTGAGCAAGGGACCTACGTCTGGGCATACCCTGCCAACTTAGGGCGAACAAGCCAGAAACCGGTCCCAGGATGCTTGTTTCCGGTCCAGGGAAGACATGGCTTGGCAGTTCGGGCTGGACTGTTCCCATGAGGCACAGGGTCAGACTGATTTGCACATGGCCATGTCTGAACTGGGGTGGTGGAGTGAGCTAAAGAATGATGATGGATTAAACCCAGATCAGTTGACTGGGGGTGAGTGTTTGATTTGCTCAAACGCTCCGTCCATCATCCCCTTTGGTATCGCTTTGTTCGCCCTAAGTTGGCAGGGTATGCCCAGACGTGGGTCCCTTGCTCACTCTGCCACTGGATTCAAGCTAGCCTGGCTGATGACGGCTGATTGGCCAGAAACCGGTCCCAGGATGCTTGTTTCCAGTCCAGGGAAGACATGGCTTGGCAGTTCGGGCTGGACTGTTCCCATGAGGCACAGGGTCAGACTGATTAGCATATGGCCATGTCTGAACTGGGGTGGTGGAGTGAGCTAAAGAATGATGAAGGATTAAACCCAGATCAGTTGACTGGGGGTGAGTGTTTGATTTGCTCAAACGCTCCGTCCATCATCCCCTTTGGTATCGCTTTGTTCGCCCTAAGTTGGCAGGGTATGCCCAGACGTAGGTCCCTTGCTCACTCTGCCACTGGATTCAAGCTAGCCTGGCTGATGACGGTGATTGGCCAGAAACCGGTCCCAGGATGCTTGTTTCCGGTCCAGGGAAGACATGGCTTGGCAGTTCGGGCTGGACTGTTCCCATGAGGCACAGGGTCAGACTGATTTTGATATGACCATGTCTGAACTGGGGTGGTGGAGTGAGCTAAAGAATGATGATGGATTAAACCCAGATCAGTTGACTGGGGGTGAGTGTTTGATTTGCTCAAACGCTCCGTCCATCATCCCCTTTGGTATCGCTTTGTTCGCCCTAAGTTGGCAGGGTATGCCCAGACGTGGGTCCCTTGCTCACTCTGCCACTGGATTCAAGCTAGCCTGGCTGATGACGGCTGATTGGCCAGAAACCGGTCCCAGGATGCTTGTTTCCGGTCCAGGGAAGACATGGCTTGGCAGTTCGGGCTGGACTGTTCCCATGAGGCACAGGGTCAGACTGATTTGCATATGGCCATGTCTGAACTGGGGTGGTGGAGTGAGCTAAAGAATGATGATGGATTAAACCCAGATCAGTTGACTGGGGGTGAGTGTTTGATTTGCTCAAACGCTCCGTCCATCATCCCCTTTGGTATCACCATGTTGTGACAGCTTTATTAAAGCAAATTTGGAACCTTGATAACAATGCCCCACTGTTCTACAGTGATATTTTGATACATGTATGTTAATTTTTTGTTGTTTTGGTCTTGTTGAGTTTACATTAAGATACCTTATTTTTCTAAACTGGTGTGATGTCAGTTTGTAGTGTTTTCATTGTGTTACTGTGTGTTTTGAGTACAAATACTTTACACATTGCCTTTGGGATAAGCCTGTCTACTCGTGCCAAGATACCTAGGGGGTGAGCAGGGGTTATCTAAAGTGTGTATCCCCTTGGCCTGACTAGAAGCAAGGGTACCTACTTGGACAAAGGTACATACCTATGCCAATTAGAGACTCCCATTTCTAACACAAGGTGTAATAGAAAGTTGCACCTCACCAATGAATAATCCTTTGTTGCCAGTAATGAAACCAGACCATTCAAATCATTAGGTCTTAGATTACAGACACTTAAACACTGCTACACGCACGTTTGCTGTACAAAACGTGCATTGCGCGGCACTAATGAACAATGTAGTATGCAAAAAATATAAAACCACACTAGGTATTTCAAATGGGTTTTTCTGCCAAAAAATAGCATCTGAAAGCAGGTACTTGACTGCGTTTAGCGCTTTAGGCTCTTAATAGCAACACTGTTGATTGCCCCAAGGGTATAAAAATAGCCCCAGGCTGTTTTCAGCTCGTGTAACAGAACAGTTATGGCAATTTGATGACCAAGCATTGTCCTATGTCGATGATTTATACCTGACAGATGATGACTTAACAACACACTTAATCACAGTAGATCGAATAATTTTAGGATTTGCTCACATAGGCTACAATTTCAACTTAAAAAAATCAAAGATTGCCTATTTCAGTGTCCTGTTCTTGGAAAACGAGCTGTCAAGTGAAGGCAAAAGCCTTGCAACACATTTCTTACAGAAGTGTGCACTTTTATAACTTCCAAATACATTGAAAAGTCTCCAATTAATATAGGGTTTTCTAAATTTCAACAGAACTTACATACCAGATAATGCACAACGGGTGAAATCCTTTTCTGACTTTATTCATCCATACTTTTTAAGCACACATTGGGCATCTGAACACACACAGATTTTACATCCAGTAGAAGCTGACACGCTAGCTTCAAAACACTTGCACACGTGTCAACACCACAAATTTGGTGATCAGCATAATTGCGGGTTCATCAGGATACACATGTCACATTCAATGAAGGAGACACTGTACCAATTGCATATAAATCACATTTATATATGAATGCAGAAATGCGTTTTGCACCGGCAGAAAAGATTCTGACGGCAGTACAGACAGCTGTAGTGAAAGAAAGATCATTAGCTCAGGGAAAATGAATAATTGTCATGACTCCCATTCCAGCCTTAGAGGCTGTTACAAAGGCCAGCATTCCTAATGCAAAAGCTTTACATCCAAGATGGATACAATGAGCCAACTCACTCACAGCAACAGATGTAGATTATGTTTTTGACTCTACGCTACAAACACAAGCATATCTTTAATATGAACGTGAATATCCTCTGTCCAATGAAATAATGCCTCTATATCAGTATGATTTTATAATCTACACTGATGGTTCTCCCCAGACTGTAGTAGAGACAAAACACCAATATACTTCAGCTTGCACAGTGGTAAAGGGTAAAATGAGGGATGGAGATTTCCAACCTCATAAAACATACACGCAGTCACTTGCCGATTGCACTGCACAGCTGGCTGAACTGAAAGCTCTAATTCTGGCACTTGAGAATACAGATCCTGGGTTCCGCACACTTATAGTGTGTGATTTGTATTATTGTGTTCAGTCTTACAATGAGTATTTACACTACTGCAGCCAGAATGGATTCAGAGACTATAAATGGTGCACAATCAAGCATAAGATGCTTTGGGGACAAACGTCAAAACTTAAAGCAAGTTTGTCATGGGTTCATGTCATACACACACTGAGCCACCAATGTGTAGGAATACATGTTGCAGGGAATTCAATGGCTGATGAAGCCGCAAAAGCAACAGTGCAAACTGCTACAGTCGCTGCAATAACTCATTCCAGTACGAGAATAGATGGAGACATCATGACGGCTGTCTATGCTGCGCGCAATAGCACCCTCTTACCAAAAGGTTTTCCACTAAAAGTCTCCTACCAGTTAAGTGCGCAAAACATTCCATTTGCTCATATTGCCAGAGTGGGGGATAGAGTAATACCTAATTCAAATTGCAGGTTAGGACTGATCTTAGCAGCACTTGAGAGTCTAGCACAGTGATACTCAAAGTAAGCCCGAGGGCCACTTGCAGCCCTCCAGAGCCTTCACATGCGACCCTCTAATAAATGATCGCACTGGGCTGCTGTTTAGTTAAGAGAGCACTAACTTTCAGAAAGATGTTAAAGATAGGAGCACGCGTTTGTTTACAAGAATAACTGAAGGAAAAGAAGCAAATAAGTTATCCAGCACCACCTAACTTTAGGAACATATTCATTTTTTATGACATCTTGCAACAAACATGTAGAAAAATGACAATGTCTCTTCAAAATTCAAAAACGTTTATTTCATTGACATGCACAAGTGTTTCACTTTAGTACATCAAATTATATCAGTGCATTGAGAAGTATTTTTAAAAAAATGATAACTTATAACAAAAGAACTTCGAAGCATTCATTCCTCCTCCCTCCCTCACAGCAATCCCAATAGTGAGCTAAGAGGAAAGTCAGTTGTTGCGTCGACCCCTCTGAGTGGCTTTGGTTGTTATTATACATGGACAACATTAAAGGTTATTAAATTAAGCACAAGAGAATGTTTTGTACAGTGCATATCCTGAACACATGTATTTTAAGGTGCTCTTACGTGTGATAGTGAAGAAAAGGGAGGCAAAGTGAAATAAAACAATTGCCTACAATCACACAATTTGGTCAAGTGGGGAAGCCGGGACTGATCGTAGGTTTTCTGGTTTCACAATCTGCAATTCTATTTCTTTCTAATTCAGTAATGAAGTTACTTCTTTCTTTCAAACTTGACTCTCCCAAGTTAGTGATAGTAAGTAGAGAAGGCTTACCCCATGGTGCGATAGAGGGATAGAGATTCAGATACTGCATAACACAGTATTGTCAAATCTTTGAATCTTCAGGAGTCTAGGGGTTTATTTGTAAGGCAGTATGGAATGAAACGTTCAAAATAACTCCACGACTTACTGACCACACCATATACATGCATCATTTTCCCAACGCCCACCTCTCCACCATCGCGGCCCGCGTAGAACTGCTCCCACCCCGCTTGCATGAAGGCAGCCCTTGGGCACACCACAGACCATACTTTGTGGCACCTGGGAAAATGTTTGCAAGTACCCATGGTCTAGGATCTGCTCACGTAGGGGATGGCGACTACAATTTCACTATTGCAGGCACGCTATTGATGGCCAGGTCTTTACAAACAGACTAAAGACTATGTACTTAAATGTGGCATTTGCCAGCAGATAGAAGTTTCCACCACAGCTCGTCCACCACAGACCCCTCTCAACTACGAACAAGCTTCTGGCTTGTGTTTATCTGGACCATTGTGGACCCTTATACTCAGATAGGTCTTACAAATACATCATGTTAGCAGTGGATTACTGCTCTCAACCCCAAGGGTATGGACACAGCGATCGGCTGATGCTTGAACTGTTATAAAGGACTTGCAAGTCTTTATTAGCATATATGTAGTAGCCGCATTCCATTTGGACTAGGGTCCCATGTTTGTCTCCAGGGCTTACAGAGACACCATGGGAACATTGGGTGTGACTGTGTATTATTCCTCACCATCCAATCCCGAGGGAAACGCAGTCGTGGAGAGGAAAAACCGTGACTTAAAGCAGTCTTGAAGAGCTATAAAGTATTAGGTTCAGTCACAGTTGGGTTTACCACCTGTATGGGGTACAGAGAGCCTTGAACAATCTGCCTAGATGATCCTTGGGTGGTCGGACTCCCAATGAAGTTGGGGTAAAACTGTGGGTTCCTGACCTTGACAGTCCCAGTACAGTGGCGACGGAAATGTCTTTTGATATCAATGAAGGTTTGGATGTTTTACAGGACCTGAACGACTACAGACATGCTCAGAGCATCCTCCATCTGAAACGATCCACCACTGGTGAAGTAAAGGAAGCACCGGCAATCCCTGGTTGGATTCCAAAGATCAGGGAACTAATAAGGGAGAAAATAATTGACAAAAAGGAATTCAGGCACCTGTGCCTGTCCTGGCTGCTGAAGGTACCAGAACTGTAGTTTTACCACACCTTGCCAGTGGCAAACACAAGAGATTAGAGTCTATTGACCTCATCAAACCACATCATTTGGCCTGTTCTACATAGTAGGTCTTGAGGGCTCCTGGGTAGTTACCTGCCTCTTCTCACTACCTTACTGGAAATTCTGTTACAAGCTTTAACAAACAATGAAGATTCCTCTCCCCGGCTGGGGACAGCTAACACTGAAGTCTCACTGCTACCAGTTACATCTGCAAATACCACACAATTGTCATGTATGACTACACAGAATTCAACTCTACAATCAGAAAATGATGGTGTCTACAACATCCCACCATTAGAGTCATCTACCGTTTCTACACAGCTCCAAAACCCTCCCACGTTTGTACAAACAGCCTACGGCTATTTTGTCGACTTTGATGATTTTTGTTCGGATTTGTCAGACCCACCTCCACAGAGAGGACTATGTGAATTTTTCATTTGGCTCAAAAAGTCATACCTTATCTCCCCATGGATATACATTTGGATTGCAATTTCGTTACATTTCCTCTTCCTTTGGATTGGTTTTGTGACTGTCTTTTTCTTGCTTCTGAATGGACATTATCTCTCAGAACGCTCTGCCATTGAACTGGTAAATGAGACTTTGAAACCCTTTCTTTAACACACAAAGTGCCAAGAGACCTTTCCCTGATGGGCATTTCAGTGGTTCCGGTTCCTGATGGAATTGTTTGGGATAAGGTACCTTATGATATGTTTGGACCGACTGAAACTTTACAAGTACCCTATGTTTTCCGTATTTCCCTTTATGATGTCATCACTCCTGGCACTATCTTTGATGATTGGGACATTCACACAGTACATGAAATGCTTGCTGATTTAGAGCATTACACTGTATTTAATAGTGAAGAAATGTATGATGGTACATCTAATTATGAGGAAATGTTTTGTATTCACCATTAATTACATAAAGCAAGTACTCCACGTGCAGTTACACTCAATGGAAACATTGCCCTACACGACCACAGGGTAGTTCAAAGACATTTGCACAGAAGTTTCCATATTTTTCTGGTCACAATTCAGTAGACCCAGAGTCCTATTTTTTATAAACTTACACCTTCCCTGGCAAAGAAAAATATGCTCACTGACACAAAATGTATTTATTCTGCAACTTTCATTTCCCAGTTGTCAGCACAAGAGTATGACTGTTCGAGAGACTATATCGATTTAAAATCTAATTGGGGAACTAGAGATTGGCAGGTTCAGGGGAGCAAGGCTTTATTTGGAGCATGCCTCATACCAAAACAACACATTTTCCTGAATGTAACTGTGCAGCAAACACCCGGCAGCGGCCTGGCCAAGATAAAGGATCTAAATACACAAAAAAAATCCCACCTTTGCATGCTTTGTGAATTGGCAGCAATTAGTGAATTACACAGAAAACACGTTTGACAGCATGCATAAAAATGGGATATACAATTCTTCACGTTCCAGCACAGAGGGATGGTTAGGGTGGCTGTTAGATACTAACGGATGTCAGGCATGTTTTTTTGACAACACCAAAGGGTTCAGGAGAAATAGGCCAGACCCACGTTACCTGCAGATACAACATGCAGGCGTGGTCACAACATACAGCATTGGAAAGTTTTGCCTAGAGTGGCGCAGTAAGACACCGCAACATGTTATGGATTGAGGACGTGACCCAATTCCACACCTACGAAGACTTCATGCCGGTTGCAAAATCACAGAGAGAGAGAGTTGCCACCACGGCTCAGCCGCAGTCCGTGCAGGTGACATCGGTGGGGCCACGTGGGGGGTGATTTCGAGGGACGATGCCAAATTGTCCCTCGGCATTGTCCCTCGAAATCACCCGGCCCACCGCTGTTACCTGCACAGACCGCGGCTGCCACGGCTACCATTTACACCTTGGAGCAACACACATTCCGTGTGCCACAGGTATTTATGACACATTAATTCATGCATAATTGACCCCAGAACTTGCTCTGGACTTAGGAGTTTTCAACCTAGAGTGCTCCTTATTCTAGCTGTGAACATTGTAGCTTGAGTGATTTCGGTCCTGCTTCGTCCTGAGGAGACCAAACTTGGAGGCCGAAACGCGTCGACCCTTACCACCTTGGACCAACACCATTCAGCATAAAGAAAAAGAAAAAAAAAACATTGGGGTTAAACCACAAAACCAATGTTGCAGATAACTAATTCGTGAAATGCACTAGATGGTCTATTTTTAATTGGGTGTTGGGTCCCATAGACGGTTTACCTACTGTTTCCCACAGAAGAGCTCATTATCTGTCATTTGTGGACACCTATTTCACTTATTGTTCTATAGTTTTGTTATCATTTTGTGTGGTATTTTGAAATTGATTGTGTGTAATATCAATTTTTTTTTTTTTTTTTTTAAATCTGTTTATTCGCATTTCAAAAATAAGAAACACCAGCCTTTCGTTACACATCACCCTGTGCATCTGAGCAGCCAAATACAACATTTGATCAGACAACACCACAATAAAGAGATACGACAAATCAGATTGCTACAATCAATGTTCCATGAGTCGAACAAGACACTTGTATAAACCGAAGGTCAGTCTGCCTCACCCTGGGTGTCGGCACTGGCTTGACGTTGCAGGTACAGACGCAGTGGCTCCCAAATGTCTCTTGGCTTAGAGGAAATCGGCAGTTCCTCCGCATATAGTTCCAGCGTCTCTTTACAATAGACCATATCTCTGATCCAGTTCGCAACGCTTGGCGCCCGTTTACTGTCCCACGTTATGGCCACTCCTCGCTTAGCCATGAGCAGGGCAATGCGTACGAATTTCCCCAGGACTCCTTTAACATGAGGGACATAACCCAGAAGGCAAACAAGAGATGTACACTGAACATCCGACCCAGACATTTCTTTTATATGTTGCACCACTTGCTCCCAGTAACGAGCCACCCCCCCACACTCCCAGGCGAGATGTATAAAGTCAGCTTCCATCTGCCCACAGCGTTTACATCGGCTATCTTCCCTCAAACCACATTTGTATAGTCGAAAGGGCGTGTGATATGTCTGATGTAGATATTTAAAATGTATGATACGGAGGTTCCCGTTGGGAGAGAGTTTGCCAGTGAGACTACACACATGCTCCCATTCTCCCTGCGTCAGTGGTGTGGGCAATACAGCATTCCACCTTGCTACGCTCCCATCCGGCTTACTAACTTTCTCATCCCGTATTGCCCTGTACAGCCGCGTTATTAACTTCTTTCGTGTGGGGGGTCAGCAGCAATTGGAGGGATTGGAGTGTCGGTGGTTCCGCCGGATATGTGGGATAGTGCGTTCTGATTGCATGTCGCAGGCGGTGAAGGGCAAATCGAAAGAGCAGGGTGTGATTAGTGATGTATTGTAGATCTATAGGGGCAAGGAAGGTGCCATTCGGATAGAGGTCTTGCATGGTTGTCAGTCCCGCCTCCTGCAGCAGACGCATAGGGCCAGTTTCCTGCGTCACGGAAAGCGCCGCATGGCACTCGATTGACATCGCAGGGGCATAGAGCGGCAGCTAGTTCGCAAGTCGCCCAATGGCACACCAAGCTGCAATCGTAGTGTCAATCGTGTTTATTTCCATCTTTGGGGCGTTGAATCGTGTGTGAGTGATAATACTGCGAAGAGGGACCGGCGAGGCGTCACCGTCCTCTACTGCCACATGGGGTATAAAGTCATGCATGTTTACCCAATAGTGCGCATATTGTGCTTGCGCACTCAGATAATATAAATATGGATCTGGCACACTAAAACCCCCTCTGGCATAATCTAAAGTAAGGATATCCCAGGCCACTCGGGCCTGCTTGCCTCCCCATATCAGTCGTAATATAGAGGTGCGCAGTGTGGTGAAAAACCCTGAGTTAGTTTTATTGGGATGTTAGAGAAGAGGTACAGGAAGCGGGGAAGCACCACCATTTTGATAATAGCGATACGGTCCGCCAGAGACAGCGGCAGTGCTATCCATGTATCTATGTGATGATCCAACGCGGTGCAAGCCCTCCCATAATTCTCCCTCACCACTGTCTCAGGGTCGCGGTGGACCCAGATTCCCAAATACTTAACGGGGTCTGTTGTCCAGAGTATCGGATATTCCAGAGGAGGTGCCAAGGTGACTTCTGTCAGAGGGATAATAATGGACTTATCCCAGTTGATGGCGAGGCCGGAAATTAGTCCGAATCTAGTGTACTCACGCAGCACCTGCGCTAGATATCGCCCGGGTTCCCTCAGGAATAGAACCATATCATCGGCATAGAGCGAGATACCTACCGGTCGGTGATTGAAATTTAGGGCAGTCTCCCTGTGTCTCTGCCGTATAGCACACACCAATGGCTCAATGGCAATGGCAAAGAACAACGGCGATAGGGGACAGCCCTGACGGGTGCCCCTTTTAATAGAGAAGGCCTCAGACGTCAGCCCCCCAACTCGAACTCTAGCCGACGGTTCCGTGTATAAGATCCTGATCCATCTCAGGAACAGTGGTGGAAACCCCATACGCTCTAGGATGCGAAACATGTAATGCCATTCTATAGAGTCGAACGCCTTGGCTGCGTCGAGCATGACCGCCGCGGCTCGTAGGTCAGGGTTGAGGACGTGCATCATGGCGAAAATGGTCCGTAGGTTGTGGGAGGTGGATCGCTCCGGTATAAATCCCGATTGGTCGGGCAGGACCAAGCGCGGCATTAATGGCCAAGATCTTGGCTAGTATTTTTGCATCAATATTGATCAAAGATAGAGGCCTGTAAGATTCACAAGAATCGGGTGCCTTGTCTTTCTTTAATAGAGTAATGATGAGTGCTTGCCGGAGGGACGGAGGTAATATGCCGGCGTCATGCGCCTCAGCGTACATCTCCAATAGATATGGGGCCAGAAGGTCCACATAGGCCTTGTAAAATTCCACGGTTAGACCGTCCGGGCCTGGAGCTTTTGCATTCGGCAGGGTGTATATCGCGGCCTTGATATCCGATACGTCCATCGGTTGACTCAAGTACTCTCTGTGACCATCAGCCAGCCATGCGCAAGCAATGTTTTCCAGATACTCCTCAGATGCGGAGTCCGGTCCTGTCCCTCGAGATGTATATATGCCAGCATAGTGCTCTCTAAACCGTTCTAAAATGTCCAATGGGGTGTAGTGCTCCCTACCCTGAGAGTCGACTATTTTATCTATATGATAATGGTCATCACACTTTTTAATTGTCCCAGCTAGGATGCGGCCCGGTCTCCCGCCCTCCCCATAACGCCTGGCAGCATGACGACGGTTAACATAACGTATTTCCGTCTCCGCAGCCGCATCGTAATCGTGTATCAGAGCTTGGATGCGTGATAACGTGTCAAGGAGGGGTTATCTGTGTAGGCTTTCTCGAGGCTTTTTAAAGTGGCCTCTATATTGCTAAGTTGTGTTCTTAGATCCTTCAGTATACCGGCAGTGGTGCTCATGCAGACACCCCGAATCGTTACTTTGAACGCTTCCCATAAGGTGGATGCACTGTCAACCGTGCCCTTGTTCTCTAGGAAATAGTTTCCGATTGCCTCGCGGACGGTATCAGCGTACAGAGGATCGAGAAGCGCCTCTGATCGGAAGCGCCATGTGAACGGGCGACGGGCGGGAACGGGGATGTGTAGGGTGAGCTGTACGGGATTATGGTCAGAGAGAGTTCGCGGGTGGTTGATAACCTCCGACACCCACTCCGCTGCACTCTCACCGAGCAGCCAGTAGTCCAGCCTGGACCAGCTGCTGTGCGCAGGCGTGGCGTGTGTGCCCTCCCTGGCTGCGCTGTTGCGCAGTCTCCAGACATCCACCAGTCCAAATTCCACCCGGGCCTGGTTAACACTCCGAGCAACTCTGGGGGTGCGGTTGCTCTGTGGATTGGATTTATCCAGTGCAGGGTCTAGATATGTGTTAAGGTCCCCTCCCACACTATAGCTGTCTCGGGCCATTGACGGAGTATGCTGTACATACGGTGGAACACTTCAGGTTCGTCTGCAATGGGACCGTATATGGTTATGAGTGTAAGTAGTGTGTCTCCCAATTTGCCCTGTACCATCGCGCATCGACCGTCCCCATCGGTGTGGGTCAGATGAGGTGTAAACGGGACTCCTTTCTTTACCAATATGATGACACCCCTGGCGTATGATGAATATGAGGAGGCTAACCTGAACCCCGCCCATTTGCACGCAAAATTGGCAGCGGAGGTCCTGGTCAGGTGTGTTTCTTGTAAGAGTGCGATCTGGGTGCCGTGGCGATTTAAATAGGCGAGCACCTGTCGGGATTTCTTCGGAGAATTGAGCCCCCTAATGTTCCATGTTAATAGTCTGTATTGCTCACCCATGGATCCTGACAGTAGTAAGATATACAAGGGCGTTAAGCATCTGAATGTCACGGTGCATTGA
Source organism: Calotriton arnoldi (assembly GCA_963921515.1). Taxonomy (NCBI): domain Eukaryota; kingdom Metazoa; phylum Chordata; class Amphibia; order Caudata; family Salamandridae; genus Calotriton; species Calotriton arnoldi. Next base: position 7,478,840 of record CAWUFW010000021.1, on the reverse strand, counting down.
ACGTACAATAGAAAATACAGGCATGGTGTCGATACAATAATAAAAATCTACCTTTGTCAAGGTTGCACAGAGATCTTGGCTGGCTTCAACCGAACAATACCCCCCCACCCACCCCCCTCCCACTACAACCTCCCAATTAGGTCGAGAAAACACAACCCACCCCATCACAATAATAATAACCCCAACTACACTAAATAGTTCGATCAACTAGGGGATCACCCTCTGGGGGGGAGGAACGGCAGCGAACCCCTGCCTATCGGCAGGGTGGCCAGGCTACATTAACGCGATACAAAAGGGGATGATGGACGGAACGTTTGAGCCAATCAAACACTCACCCCCAGTCAACTGATCTGGGTTTAATCCATCATCATTCTTTAGCTCACTCCACCACCCCAGTTCAGACATTGCCATATGCAAAGCAGTCTGACCCTGTGCCTCATGGGAACAGTCCAGCCCGAACTGCCAAGCCATGTCTTCCCTGGACCGGAAACAAGCATCCTAGGACCGGTTTCTGGTCATCAGCCAGGCTTGCTTGAATCCAGTGGCAAAGTGAGCAAGGGACCCACGTCTGGGCATACCCCCGCCAACTTAGGGCGAACAAAGCGATACAAAAGGGGATGATGGACGGAACGTTTGAGCCAATCAAACACTCACCCCCAGTCAACTGATCTGGGTTTAATCCATCATCATTCTTTAGCTCACTCCACCACCCCAGTTCAGACATTGCCATATGCAAATCAGTCTGACCCTGTGCCTCATGGGAACATTCCAGCCCGAACTGCCAAGCCATGTCTTCCCTGGACCGGAAACAAGCATCCTAGGACCGGTTTCTGGCATTCCAGCCGTCATCAGCCAGGCTTGCTTGAATCCAGTGGCAAAGTGAGCAAGGGACCCACGTCTGGGCATACCCCCGCCAACTTAGGGCGAACAAAGCGATACAAAAGGGGATGATGGACGGAACGCTTGAGCCAATCAAACACTCACCCCCAGTCAACTGATCTGGGTTTAATCCATCATCATTCTTTAGCTCACTCCACCACCCCAGTTCAGACATTGCCATATGCAAATCAGTCTGACCCTGTGCCTCATGGGAACAGTCCAGCCCGAACTGCCAAGCCATGTCTTCCCTGGACCGGAAACAAGCATCCTAGGACCGGTTTCTGGCATTCCAGCCGTCATCAGCCAGGCTTGCTTGAATCCAGTGGCAAAGTGAGCAAGGGACCCACGTCTGGGCATACCCCCGCCAACTTAGGGCGAACAAAGCGATACAAAGGGGGATGATGGACGGAACAATTGAGCCAATCAAACACTCACCCCCAGTCAACTGATCTGGGTTTAATCCATCATCATTCTTTAGCTCACTCCACCACCCCAGTTCAGACATTGCCATATGCAAATCAGTCTGACCCTGTGCCTCATGGGAACAGTCCAGCCCGAACTGCCAAGCCATGTCTTCCCTGGACCGGAAACAAGCATCCTAGGACCGGTTTCTGGCATTCCAGCCGTCATCAGCCAGGCTTGCTTGAATCCAGTGGCAAAGTGAGCAAGGGACCCACGTCTGGGCATACCCCCGCCAACTTAGGGCGAACAAAGCGATACAAAAGGGGATGATGGACGGAACGTTTGAGCCAATCAAACACTCACCCCCAGTCAACTGATCTGGGTTTAATCCATCATCATTCTTTAGCTCACTCCACCATCCCAGTTCAGACATTGCCATATGCAAATCAGTCTGACCCTGTGCCTCATGGGAACAGTCCAGCCCGAACTGCCAAGCCATGTCTTCCCTGGACCGGAAACAAGCATCCTAGGACCGGTTTCTGGCATTCCAGCCGTCATCAGCCAGGCTTGCTTGAATCCAGTGGCAAAGTGAGCAAGGGACCCACGTCTGGGCATACCCCCGCCAACTTAGGGCGAACAAAGCGATACAAAAGGGGATGATGGACGGAACATTTGAGCCAATCAAACACTCACCCCCAGTCAACTGATCTGGGTTTAATCCATCATCATTCTTTAGCTCACTCCACCACCCCAGTTCAGACATTGCCATATGCAAATCAGTCTGACCCTGTGCCTCATGGGAACAGTCCAGCCCGAACTGCCAAGCCATGTCTTCCCTGGACCGGAAACAAGCATCCTAGGACCGGTTTCTGGCATTCCAGCCGTCATCAGCCAGGCTTGCTTGAATCCAGTGGCAAAGTGAGCAAGGGACCCACGTCTGGGCATACCCCCGCCAACTTAGGGCGAACAAAGCGATACAAAAGGGGATGATGGACGGAACATTTGAGCCAATCAAACACTCACCCCCAGTCAACTGATCTGGGTTTAATCCATCATCATTCTTTAGCTCACTCCACCACCCCAGTTCAGACATTGCCATATGCAAATCAGTCTGACCCTGTGCCTCATGGGAACAGTCCAGCCCGAACTGCCAAGCCATGTCTTCCCTGGACCGGAAACAAGCATCCTAGGACCGGTTTCTGGCATTCCAGCCGTCATCAGCCAGGCTTGCTTGAATCCAGTGGCAAAGTGAGCAAGGGACCCACGTCTGGGCATACCCCCGCCAACTTAGGGCGAACAAAGCGATACAAAAGGGGATGATGGACGGAACGTTTGAGCCAATCAAACACTCACCCCCAGTCAACTGATCTGGGTTTAATCCATCATCATTCTTTAGCTCACTCCACCACCCCAGTTCAGACATTGCCATATGCAAATCAGTCTGACCCTGTGCCTCATGGGAACAGTCCAGCCCGAACTGCCAAGCCATGTCTTCCCTGGACCGGAAACAAGCATCCTAGGACCGGTTTCTGGCATTCCAGCCGTCATCAGCCAGGCTTGCTTGAATCCAGTGGCAAAGTGAGCAAGGGACCCACGTCTGGGCATACCCCCGCCAACTTAGGGCGAACAAAGCGATACAAAAGGGGATGATGGACGGAACGTTTGAGCCAATCAAACACTCACCCCCAGTCAACTGATCTGGGTTTAATCCATCATCATTCTTTAGCTCACTCCACCACCCCAGTTCAGACATTGCCATATGCAAATCAGTCTGACCCTGTGCCTCATGGGAACAGTCCAGCCCGAACTGCCAAGCCATGTCTTCCCTGGACCGGAAACAAGCATCCTAGGACCGGTTTCTGGCATTCCAGCCGTCATCAGCCAGGCTTGCTTGAATCCAGTGGCAAAGTGAGCAAGGGACCCACGTCTGGGCATACCCCCGCCAACTTAGGGCGAACAAAGCGATACAAAAGGGGATACATTAACAGCATGAGCATCCCTCTCGAGTAACCCAGAAAGGGTAATAAACAGTGGAAAATCCCCTTTATGCCACTTAGAGACAACCCAAAATAGATGAGTGACCCTCAACACCATTCCTTGGTCGTGTCACGAAACCCCCTTACTGATGTATTTATTTTATGTTGTTTGGACTCAAACTGACAGCACTAAGAGATCCGGTGCGGGCAGATACCCAAACGCCCCCAGTGCGTAGCAATGTGAGTGGCCTATTAATCAGCATCACTGTGAGACGGTGACGAAGTTAGAGTCCGGGAGGCAGTCGCGACCGTTTTTCTAGAGCCGATCTGTTTTGCAAATTTCAGGGCCGATTTAGAGTCTGTAAAGAAGTGTGCTTGAGCTTCATGCGAGATTTTCAATTTAGCTGGATAGAGCATGGCGTAGGAGATAGAGGCAGACTGCAGTATTCTTTTGCTGGCTGAAATTCCCTGCGAGCAGCTTGCACAGCCTGGGTATAGTCGGGAAAGAAAGAGAGGGTGTTTCCCTGATGGGTGACAGGACTTTTGGCTCTTGCCTCTCGCAGGATAGCATCTCTGTCCGCGTAGTTGAGAAGACGCGCTATTATCGGGCGCGGCGGCGCTCCAGGGGCCGGCCTGGGACCAAGTGATCGGTGCGCTCTCTCCACGATCATGACCGGAGACAGCACCGCGCCAAACAGTTCACGCAGTAGGGTATCGATGTAGGCCTCCATTTTCGAGATGGCCGTCGATTCCGGAAGGCCAATAATACGGATGTTGTTCCGGCGTGAGCGCGCCTCTAAATCTTCGTTCTTCAACTTGATGACCTCTAGCACTCTCTCCATGTTCATGAGCTGCGTCCTCGTTTCAGCAGTGGTGTCATGAGTGTCCGACAATCTGTTTTCCAATGTATCTAGTCGAGTTTCATGCATGTCCACCTTTTTTTTAACTGCGTCCAGGCTGGTCGCAAGCGCGTCAATCTTGCTGTCAATTGTTTTCAGGCCCGATCGCACTTCCAGCAATATAGACCTCATGTCTTCCTCCGGGCTATCTACAATGTCCGGCGCCAGCTGCGCAGCACCCGTCTCCATCGGATTTTCCGCCGCGCGTGTGTGGCGCTTTGTCTCGAATGGGAGTTTAGGCTGTTTGGGGTCTGTTTTGCCCATAGTCACAAAGGAGTGGCGCTCCGGCAGGCCGCAGCTTATAGTGTGTCGTGTTGCGCTTATGGTAGGCAATGGTCCCGGGAGGAGTCTGAGCCAGCCAGATACCAGTAGAAGCAAAATGAAGGGAGCCAGTTGCACAAGCGGTCTATCAGTGGCAGTACTTGGCCCACTCAGGATGGAGTGTTTATGTCACCAGAGGGCGGTCAACAACAGATAGCGTCGCCAGCCTGGAGCAAGCGCTGAAGAGGGGAGCCCCACCTCGACCGCCACGCGGAGGAAAGGCAGGCCCAGATAGCGTGCACACCGCACCAACCACCCCCCCCACGTTCACTGTGGAGGAGGAATTAGGCGATGTCCACAGCCCCCCGTATGCCGCACCTAGTCCGCCCCAGCAGTGTAAGGGGGAGCGCCACAGATGGAGGGAGCAGGCTAGGCCCTAATCACCCGCATGGGCGTGAGCATCCGGCACTCCGGCCGCAGGCCCTGCGTCGCAACGACGTCAGGACGGGCCCGGGTCGCGCACCGGTGCACAACCCAACGCCAACCAGTCGGGGCCCCACCGCTCCTACCTTAAACGTGTTCGGCTCCCGGGGGGGGGAAATCGGCAGATCCGGCGATCCTCCTCCGTCCCGTCGCCATCTGGCAAACAGCAGCCGCCCGCTCCAGCAGCCCACAGATCACCGCACCCGCCGCTCTTCAGGCAGGCCGCCCCCTCAGTCACGCCGTGTGCGGAGCGATAGGTGCTCCGCCGCTTCTCCACGATGTCGCCACAGCCTAGCGGGTCTCCGCACCCACAGCCGACAGGATCACAGCGGCCTTGCGGCCTCCAGCCGAGGTCAGCCTCCGCAGCAGCGCCTCAGACTCCGGCGGCCATTCTCTCAGCAGCTCCGCCAGCAATCACCATCTCTTAGCCTGAGAGTTCTCCGCCAGTATCAGGTGCGCAACGTGTAGCCCCTCGGTCAGGACAGACCCGGCATTCAGGGCAGGTGTCTTCCTCGAGTACAGGAGAGGTTTAATGCATGGTATTTGCCGGATTGTGTAGCCTGGCCTGCGGAGCTCCTTCAGCAGGCAGCCATCTCGCAACGCGCCGTAGCCACGCCCCCGTGTAATATCAATTTATGTATGGTGATTCACAACCTGTGATTCTATGAAGTAAAAACTTTGAAGAATGTCATCTTGAAGTGTGCGTCCCACTTGATTCAGCACAGCAAACCCTTTACAAATTTTATTGAGTTAATGTCATATGTTCTTTCCAAAAACAAAATAATCACAACAGGTGAGCTAGTCCGCCAGATGCCACAAATAAAAAGTGGGCCTCTTGTTTTGTTCTATATACCCATCCTGCTAGAGCTATTTTTCTATTTCACATGTTTTGTGGTGCAGCCCAGGCTCTAAAGGGTTAAAAGTGCCTCCCCTCCCTTTTTTCACAAAACATTCAACGTTGGCAGAGGTGAAACAACCCTTGTTTCTTTTTTCTGAAGACATGGTTCTACAGGATTTTTTGTTAGGTCCTCGAAAGCTACATCGAAAGCGCTTTCTGTATGCAATATACAATTAAGTGTGGAAAGTTTCACAGCAGGAACCTGCTGAGAGAAGACTTGAAATTGACAGAGAAAATTTAGAGGATGCTCTAGCAGTGGTTGACAATGGTATGACTAAACTTTCCAATAGAATTCATTCTCTGGGCAACATTGTGTCGTCTGTTATTGATATCATAAAGAGTGACATGTCCTTTTTGCAACATGGGAAATCACAATTTAGGTCTATCATGCTACTAAGTTGGAATATACAGATTTACGCACTGGTCACGTTCCATGGAAGCATATAAATGCGCCTAGTTTGTTTTTACCCTATAACTTAACAAAAGAACAGACCACCATAGTTGGGAAAGACTCGACATACACTATGTTACACATAGAAAAGTTAGAAAAATTACCATTCACTGTTGCAGAGGTACCATCAGCAGACTGGATAATACACAGGTTAATTTCTCTGCCAATTTCAACTTTTCACTTTAAATACTGGTTGCAGCACCATCGTTTAGGCAGATATGAAATGCTAGGAGAGGGGTTTGTACATGAGGCATGGATCCTACCTTTCACTTATCGTTGTAGGAATGGTGCGACTGAGTTTTTTCCTTATCGGTATAAATGGAGAGAACACTTTAGGCCAATCTCTAATTTGCAGGGAGGTTATACTCCATGGCTCATGCAATGTGTTATCAGAAAGGTTCCCCAGCTGCTGTAATTCATCCAGAATGTGGATTGTTTTCCAATGGGAGCTCTTTGATGTTGAATGATCAAGTTTGCTGAGGGATGAAACCAGGAGTACCACATCTTCAACGGTTTCTGCGGGCATGACCTGTTGTACACTAGTACTTTTTCCACCTGCCCGTACAGTTAGGGTTGCGACAATTTGGCCTTCGATTAAAATTTCAAAATGCAAACTTTGATGCTTTGAGCACTCAGAGAGCCTTATTGTTTCAGAAAGAAATGGCCTTAACATCTACACAAGAGATGTTTGATCTTCAAGATGCATGGTCTTCTTCTTAGATACAGTCGCTACTTCGCACCAGCCTCCCACACCAATTTGGGGAGCTAGAGCACTCAATCAATCAATCAATCACGGCATTTATAGAGCGCGCTACTCACCCGGGAGGGTCTCAAGGCGCTGGGGGAGGGGGTAAGTTACTGCTCGAACAGCCAGGTCTTGAGCTGCTTCCTGAAGGCGAGATGGTCCTGGGTTCGCCGAAGGTGAGTGGGGAGGGAGTTCCAGGTCTTGGCCGCCAGGTAGGAGAAGGATCTTCCTCCGGCGGTGGTTCTGCGGATGCGTGGTACGGTGGCGAGGGCGTGGCTGGTTGATCGTAGCTGGCGTGTGGGCGTGTAGAAGGACATGCGGTCGTTGAGGTACTTTGGGCCCAGGTCGTGGAGGGCCTTGTGTGCGTGGGTGAGGAGTCTGAACGTGATTCTCTTGCTGACGGGGAGCCAGTGCAGGTCTTTCAGGTGTACGGTGATGTGGCTGTGTCGGGGGATGTCCAGGATGAGTCGTGCGGAGGCGTTCTGGATGCGCTGGAGTCTCTTTTGAAGTTTGGCTGTGGTTCCGGCGTAGAGGGTGTTCCCATAGTCCAGTCGGCTGGTGACGAGTGCCTGGGTGACGGTCTTCCTGGTTTCAGTGGGGATCCATCTGAAGATCTTGCGGAGCATGCGCAGGGTGTTGAAGCATGAAGATGAGACGGCGTTGACTTGTTTGGTCATTGATAGGGAGGAGTCCAGGATGAAGCCCAGGTTGCGTGCGTGGTCCGTTGGCTTGGGTGCGGTGCCCAGGGCCGGGGGCCACCAGGAGTCGTCCCAGGCGGAGGGTGATGAGCCCAGGATGAGGACTTCCGTCTTGTCTGAGTTCAGTTTAAGGCGGCTGTTCCTCATCCAGTCGGCGACGTCTCTCATCCCGTCGTGCAGGTTGGCTCTGGCGGTAGTGGGGTCGTTGGTGAGGGAGAGGATCAGCTGGGTGTCGTCGGCGTAGGAGATGATGTTGAGGTTGTGTCGGCGTGCGATGGCTGCGAGGGGGCTCATGTAGACGTTGAAGAGCACCTCATTTTTAATACCTCAAACACCACGGGGTAGCGCACCTTTTTAAAACAATTGGCTCCGAGTTGGTTAGTACCTTCCAGACGGTCTTTAGAGTTATTCCATCTTTCATACACTCCTTGCTGGGAAGCATTTTTTAGGCTTACCACTTGTCCTATTCCTGGTTGTCAGGACACTGGTTTTATTTTATTTGCTCCGCAATGGATGTTCTGTCTCGCGGCCAAATGGTGATGACACTACCACATGTGCTACTGTGTTGTGAGAGAATGATGCAGTCTTTTGGTGCACCCTTGCATCAAGAACTAAAAGACAACAGTTTTTTGTCCTTTCAGCCTGTCTGGCTACACTGCATGCTGCCTGTATTTCTCTGTCAGCTGTGCACTTTTGAGTGTTCCCTGGATAACTTGGGAATGCAACCGGTCCAATCTACGGACGTAGAGCTGCTGGTGGGCTCCTTAAAAGCCCACTTGCACATATGCCTTACGATATTGCCATTGCTTCAAAATGCATATTATGAGCCTTGCGGGGATGCTTCAGCTCCTGGTGTTTTGGATCCTGGTTCGTCCTCTGCGGATGCATTATTGCCCATCACACCTTCAGTGGCTGCTGAGGGGGATGGATTTGAACATGTTTGTTCATTGGAACTGGTGAGAGGGGTGTCAACAAAAACATTGTCTGTGGTAGCGAATATGGTACATTGCAACGTGATGTATTACATCGCGTGCTTTTACAACGCAGTCGTTATAACGACTGCGTTGTTAGTACGCAATGCATTTACTTCGCAAGTCATTTCAACGACTTGCACTAGGGGGCGCGCTGGACTTAGGAATAGTATTAAATACTATTCCTACTCCAGTTTGCGCAACAGTAGGGAAGGTGTTGGAATTCATTTCCAATACCTCAGCGCCCCCTAGTGCAAGTCGTTGTAATGACTTGTGATGTAAATGCATCGCGTACTAACAACGCAGTCGTTGTAACAACCGCGTTGTAATGGTACAGCGATGTAATGACAGCATTGTAAACGCTGTTTCCTGTGGTAGCTGGGAACAGCAATGTTTTGTCTACTCCTCAGAAAATTTAAAAAATCTGGCAGTTTCGAGCAGTGAAGATATTTTTTAATTTGGCCATGTTTTTACTTGATAAATTGCTTTCAAATTACAGCCTTCTTATTTGCCTTTTTCTATTGACTTTTACTACAATTTGGCTTTCAATATGGTTTTATGATTAAAAGGCACAATGCTTTTATGATGTTAGGGTTTTATATTTGATTAAATCTATACTTTTAGCATTGTTGTTTTAGGAAGCTTGTAGTTGCCTCACGTTCAAGGAGTGGGTGTTATGTAGTCACATTAGGTGACAAGAACACCACCATGGTACATGCTCATGTTTAAAGTTGGCATCTTTTCTTGAAAGTTTACACTTGACACACATTTGCTTACGTGCCTGTATTGGCTACTATTTTCTGAAATGACTTTGCTTACATTTACACTTCTTTGTAGGCATATTATCAGAGCCTTGAACATTCTGTATGAGAGTTAAGTTCACTCTGCAAAATGTTGTTGTTTGTTATTGTCTGCTCAGCGACAGCTCTGTAAAGATAGAATCAATAATGGTGGCTTCGGCATGGCAGCATTAGTGAAGTTTAATATATAAATGACATCACTCCTTTGTGTAGTCAGAGGAGCATTTCACTGACACTGTTGAGGTTGTCCCATGCCGTAATTCCAACCCAGCTGAATCCTGTTTACCTCCTCAAAGGGACAGTGCCCAGCTCTACACAAAGACGGGCTCCCAGATGAAACATACCCACAGATAACTGGGGAGTTAGATCAACCTAAGGGATTCTGGCAGATTCACCCACCCTAGGCACACTAGGATAAGGAACGCTAGGTAGGAGCATAACCCTAACTATACTTATATGCAAGCATATATTCTATGTAACAGCACAATTGTTGATCTGTTCTTTTTGTTTACCATTCTTATGATGTTGATCACTCTGTTTTGTTTCCTTCTATTGATAATTGCAGTGCACGTATTTTACACAAGAATCTTATTGCTTCAATAAATATTTGAAATGGCAAATTGAGTATTTCTTGTATCTCCCTTCGGGCATGCATGAGTTACAAAACGAAAGGGCTTTAGATCTGTTTCCACGATTTCCTTGGTAAGCCAGGGTTATCATGTTCTGAGGTTGCACATACCACCTATTACCTTGCTAGGTTAGGGGTAAAGATGGGGCACTGTGAGCTAGACAAGACTAAGGCCAACATATCCTGATGATGTCCCTGGACTCAGTCTCATGCAGTTTTGATGTTTATGTTATCCAAAAAACGCACAGTTTACTGAGACAGTATGAACTGTATAACACTATATATCCCTACATAAGGCTCTGATCCTCATTCTCTTGTTGCAGTATTCTGGGGTTTCTGAGCTATTTTCATATTTTCTCCAGCTGCTTCCCTTAATGCTTGAAGTCTTTCTTGTAAGGATAGTATGTATTAGGTTATGGCCATACTTTTCTTCACCTCATCTTTCCATTATTCTTGGGAAAGGTTCGGCAATGTTTTTGGTTAGTGGCAAAGAGCAACTCAAAAGGGCTAAAACTGACAGAGGCCTGAGGGGTGCTTCTTAGTCTAAATGATACAAGAGGTAATACTTTGTCTCAGTCTTTGCTGTCAGAGCTGATGACCTTACGCAACATCTGTATGATGTTTTTTATATCTTTCCACCAAACTACCTGTTTGGGGATGATTTGCAAATATTTTAACATGTTTAATATTTAGCAGTTGCCAGATGTGTTTCATCAGAATAAACATAAATTTGGCACCCTGGTGAGTAATGATATTTGAAGGCAGCCCTGCTTGAGCACAAAAAGGTATGGAGATATTGCATAGGTATGAAGCTACAGCTGCTTTTAAAGGAAAAACCTCTAGTTAATTTATGGAATAATCCACTGTTACCAGAATATAATTGCAGCCTCTCCTGGATGGTTTGATTGAGCCAACAAGGTCCACCCCAATCTTCTGAAAAGGGACATTGATCACTGGCATAAATGTAATGGCTCTTTTGGTACATTTCCAGGATTCTGCAACTGCCAGACCATAACACTTTTACAATATTAAGCAGTTTCAGAGTTGGTTCCTGACTAAAAACTTTTTAATGTTAGCCTCTGAGCTTTTCACCCCTGAGGACCTTGGTGAGATGGCTATGGTCGAACTGAAGTACAGTGGACTGAATGGATAGCTGTAGTAGCAGCTGACTCTAAGTACCTCCATTGACCCAAGGAGACAATCCATGCACTAATATTTTTTTCTTATGAACACGAGGAGATAGAATTGGCTCTTCTGTGGCATTTTCCTCATGGGCTTGGGTCAAATCCTTCTTCTGTTCCACTAGGAAATTCCAATAGTTTTTCAAAAGGTGTGCTTGCAGGTCGGCTGCCTTTCCATGTCACCATCCTGAGCATGGGAGCTGACAGAATCAACTGCCACTTGCTGTTACTGCACTTGGTTCAGCAGGTGCATTCACCGGTGCCATGGAACATTAATCTGGTGAGTATTGAGGACCTCCTGGGTTTCCCATCAGCTCCATCTCTCTTATTCACTCTGTTACAACAATCATGAAATATTGCAGTATGTTTTACTGTGTAAAGCAAGCTTGACACTCCCAGAAGTGTTGTAGGTTTAAAACTCTATGGGGATCACAGCAGAACATGGGCTTCTATTGGTATTCTCAAGGGCATATTATCAAGCCCATTATCGCCGCTTTAGCGGCAGTTTCCTGCCGCTAAAGCGGCGATAATTTTAACGCCGTTCTTGCTAATATGCCCCTATGTTTTTAGAAAATAGTGAATTTTTATGTACATGCTCCTGAAAAATGTCTAAAAAGACACAAGTGATAAAAGATTCAGGAAATGCCATACGTGAATATTAAAGTATCTATTCAAAGATAAAACCACACTGACAGTAACAACAGCAGCACACTTCATGGACAACACTGCAGGTGGAACTGTAGCTTGAATCAAGCATAGACCCATCAAACTGACAAACAAGTCTGCCCAGGGTTTACTCAGTCCTGTAACATGTTTTCAGTGTTTCCATTTCCTGATTGTCAACTGATTCCAAAGTAGAGGTAAAAGATAAGTCTTGTAGCAAGATAAGCACTTATTTGGCCCTACATTGGCATGGCATGTGACAGGTACTGGTTCATCAAAATAAGGAAGACACGGGCATGCAGCTTTTTTTTGTTTCGTAATTCTTTATTGAAAATTTAAAAGCAGACAAATACATAAAAGTTTGGCGCAATGTAATGGACTTATAAGAGTCTATTATCAATACAAATATTAGTGTGCTATAAAGGAATGAAAACTACACAGAATAGGAGGGAGGAGGGGGAGTGGGGAAAGGAGAGATCATATAGAAGACAAAAAACAAATAGTGGAAGAGAAGGATATTATATATAGTTTGCATAAAAGTCCATAATCATTGTTGCTCGCTACCACAGAATAAATTAGAAGAGATCAAGAATAGGGGAAACGAATTTGGACCTATAAGATAATAGATATGTGAGATGTAAAGGACATTGAGGATGATGGAAAGTTATGAAGTTATAAATTCATAAATTCATAGGTTCATAAATGCATAAATGTATAAATATATAAATATATAAATGAATAGGGATGCCATCTCCTTACCCAGAGAAAGAAAGGGCGAAAGGAAAAGAAAGAGAAAAAGAAAAGGAAAGGGGGGAGAGAAGGAGGGAGGAGAGGGGGTGGAGGGAAAGAGGAGGGGAGGATGGAGTGGAAAGGCACATGCGCAGTACGAGAAAAGAGAAGGGAAGAAGGGATAAGGGAGAGGAGAAAGAAAGAGAGAAAGGAAGAGGGAAAGAGAGAGGGAAATAGAAGAGGAGGAAAGATGAGATAGGAGGATGGAAGGAAGGGGAAAAGTAAACATTCAGGAATCTCGAATAAAGGGGGCCCAAACTTGAAGGAACACTTCCTCTTGATCTTGCAATCGATATATTACACGTTTGTGACTTGCCGTCTGAATCATTGCTACTACCCAGTCTTCCTACGAGGGCGGGTTAGACGATTGCCACTGTCTAAAGATACAAATTTTGGCTGTAGAGAGTGCAGTGTGCAAAAGGCGACGTTGTGGTCGCGTAATGTCAGGTAAATTCTCAAGATCATGCAATAAGATATTGGGAGGGGTAAGGGGAGCCGGAGGGGAATTGTTTCCTTCAAAGTATCTCCTACATGACCCCAGAAACGCTGTATAGAAGGAAATTCGCAGAGTATATGAGAAAGGTCACAATTAATTCCAGTACATCTCCAGCACTTAGAGTGTGACAATAATCCTGCTCGTTGTAGTTTCAAAGGTGTCCAATACCAGTCATGTAAAGTTTTGAAAAGACAAAATTTCAAACGCGGTTCACGAGTACCCTTGTCTAGAGCCTCCAATATGTCCGGCCAGGCCTCTTCTTCAATGGTGATGTGTAAGCGCTCGTGCCATTTCTCACGGAGAGCTTTTATAAGTGGTTGTGAGTATATGTGGTTGGTTAATACACCATACAATCCTGACATTACTCCCTTATGCCGTCCCCAAATATGGAGATAGTCTATTATCGGTGAAGGTTCTAACGTCCAATTAAGAGGACCTAGGCATCGCCTCAGGCAACGCTGGAATTGCATGTGTCGCGAAGTTTGATGCAACAGGAGATCAAATTCCTCATGGAGCAGGTCAAAGGATTTCAACTCTCTATTTAGTATGATCTGGTCCAGTGTCAGAATTCCTCTCGAGCTCCAACTGGACCAGTGTAGCGCATAGCCATTTATTCAGATGCTCTCATTACCCCAAAGAGGGGCTTTAGAGTGTAAACGATGAGGAACCCATAGAAGACAATGTGCTTGATGCCATGTTTGATATGTAGCTTGCATCACAAGATGTGGAGGAGATATTCGTGGATTACGGGTTCCATATAAAAATTCAAGGCCATCATCACGGTTAAGTAATGAGTGTTCCGTTGTAACCTATTGTGGAGGATCAGTCAGGAACCACCGTGGGAGCGGCAAGCCATTAGTTTGGCAGCAGCCAAATGAGGACGTAGAGATCCCCAGACAAAAGCCTGTATACGGGTATCCACACGACGAAGTGTAGATAGAGGAACTACAATCGGAAGCATTCCAAGAGTATAAGTGAAGCGAGGTAAAGTGACCATCCTTATGGTCTGTACTCTTCCCCACATGGGGAGACCTAAAAGGGACCATTTGGCAAAATCAGTTTCCATTTGCGCTATAAGGGGTGAAAGAATGTCGGAGACCATCCCTTCTAAGCCTCGATTAATCAAAATTCAGAGATATTTAAGTTGCAACGAATTCCAGCAAAAGGGATATCCAACAATGGATGCCTTTGTGGTACCAGAAGAGAGCGGAAGAGCTTCACTTTTATCCCAGTTTATCTTATAGCTTGAAAAGGCTGCAAACCTATCAATAATCTCAAGGAAGGCTGGCAGAGAATGAGAGATCCTTTAGAGTAAGGAGGACGTCATCAGCATATAAATATAGTTTGGATTCACCTCCCGCTATAGGTATACCCTGAATCCGTGGTGAAAGGCAAATAAGTGAGGCAAGGGGTTCCATCACCAGAAGGAATAAAAGAGGAGAGAGGGGACAACCTTGGCGGTTACCCCTTCGGATTGGGAAAGGATCCAAAAGAAATCTACCAAAATTAACCTGGGCTAAAGGGTTGTCATAGAACAGGCAGACCATGGAAATAAACTGATCACCCAAGCCAAAGCGTTTCATTGTGGCAAAGAGATAACCCCAATCAATGCGGTCGAACGCCTTCTCTGCATCCAAGGAAAAAGCCACAGCATCTTCCGCCATCTCCTTTGCAGTCCATAAAGTATGAGCTAGTGTTCGAAGGTGGTTCCTGGAGGAACGGCCTGGGACAAAACCGACCTGCGAATGATGTATGAGGGATGGAATAACTTTTCGAAGTCGTGCCGCCAAAATACTTGCCAGAATGTTTACATCTCCATTTATAAGGGAGATAGGACGATAACTACCACAATCAAGCAGATCTCTACCCGGCTTAGGGATCACTGCAATCAATGCCTTATTAGAAATGGGACCAAGTGAGGCTGTCTTAGCAGCCTCATGGAAGGCAGAAAGTAGAGTATCAATTGTTTCTTCCCCAGACCATTTGTAATACTCCGCAGGGAATCCATCTTCTCCTGGGGATTTGTGATAAGGAAATTTAGCAATGGCTACAGCAATTTCTTCTTTACTGATGTCATTGTTAAGTAAATCTCTACCTTCTTCTGTGAGGCATGAAAGATCAATATCCGCAAGATAGGTGGTCAATTGGTCTTCAGTTGCCAGAGTCTCAGGGATGTAAAGTTTCTTATATAATGATGCAAAAGTGTTTACTATTTCTTGTGGCTTGGTGAGAATCAAACCAGTTTCCGTCCGTATGGCAGGAATAGCCATGGCTGCTTCACGCTGTTTCAGTTGTGCTGCAAGTAAGCGGCCTGCTTTCTCTCCTTGTTCACAGGGTCTACCTTTTAAAAAAAAAAATCTTTTTATTGAATAAACCGTAAATAATAACAAAAACAAATTACAGTGCAGTAGCTTCGATATCGATCAGGCACGGTGCTTTTATACAGTGGTAAACATCACCTTACTTAGGTGCAAATATTCTACATCATTACTTGGCGACACTATTGCGTTATGAACTTTAATCTCCCAAGTGTTCTCCTTCCTGTGGGGTGGAGTCATTAACTGGTGTGCATATCATCCCTCTAAGTTTGTTCCAGGCTCCCCAGATCTTAGACCGTTTTTTCGGGCATCCTCTCCCCTCATATATTACTCTTTCCGCCTGCATGCACCAATCCATATCCGTCTCCCAATCCCTGAATTTAAGTCCAGTCACACCTTTCCAAGTTCTCGCTATGTTATGCTTTGCCACCATGCATCCGATGGAGACCCACATATGCTCAGCTCTCGATAAGTCGGTAGCATCCCAGATGTTAAGGAGGCAGCATCTAGGCGAGACCTCCATTGTTTTTTGACAAGTCACCAACAAAGTCGTTGTTACCTTCCCCCAATATGTCTGGAGAACCATTGATGTATGTACGTCCCTCTCTGGCCACATCCTCTAGGACACACCGGGGAACTCAAGGCGCCCATCTTAACCAGTGCAGAACTTGTGTAGTATGCTCTATACAGAATTTTAAGTTGGATGAATTTGAAGCGGGATCTCATCGCCACCTCCCGGGGGGATGCCAGTGCTTCCTGCCATTCTTCATCGCTTATCTCCCCCACGTCATCCATCCATTTTGCCCGTGTTTTCCCCCCTGTGTCAGATGTATTATTTTGTATTTTTTTATATGTCAAAGAAATCGCCCGTTCCTGAAGGTAATCATCAAGGAGCCTATCCTCTAGGGGCGAGGAGGCCGGTAGATCAGTCCCTTTGGGTATCACCTTGCTCAGTGCATTGCCGACCTGGAGGTACCTAAAGGTTTTGCCACTATTCAATTCGTAATCTCGCTGGAGGTCACTGAAGGGTACCACTTTCCCTCCCACCCACATATCGCCCACTCTTGAGAGACCTATCAAGTCCCATTTATCAAACCCTGGGTATTTTGCTAGCATCCCCAATCGGTCTGTCTCTAACAGGGGGGTGACCTGGGTAGTCTTATTTTCCACCCCAAAGCGGTGGTTGCCGCATGCCATAAAGTGACTGTAGTGGAGGTCGGTGTGTATTTCGGTGTGTTCTTCACTCCACCGTAAATCGCCCTTGGGTAATTACCGGGTGTCATTTTGTATCTATCCATTCTATAGGCCGGTTCGGTTTCCGGCCGGTGAACCCAGTGATTTGTGACTATTAATTGAGAGGCCCAATAATAACTTTTAATTGCTGGCAGGGCTATTCCTCCGTCATACCATCCCTTCATAAGTTTGGTCAACGCTATGCGCGGAGTACCATTGTTCCACAGCAGTGTGCGTACCTCTGATTCAATTGTTTGAAAATATTTGGCCGGGACTGGATACGGTGTATTTTGCAATGCGTAGATAAAGCGGGGAAGTGCCATCATTTTATACAGGGCTGCTCTGCCCAGTAGTGTAAGGGGCAAGGTCTTCCAATGCTGCACGTCTTCACACAGACGATGTAGAGGAGGAGCCAAGGTTTGTTCACAGAATACGGTTGGATCAGTAGTGACATAAATCCCCAAATACCGAAATCCATCGGTCACCTTCCTAGCACCACAGCCCCTGGGCAAGGCGGGGCATTCCCCACACAGAACATACACCAGCGACTTGTCCCATTTGATAGTATACCCTGAGTATTTTTGAAAGAGGGTGAATATATGCAATATTCTGTGTATTGAAAAATATGGCCTGGCCAAGTAGAGTAAGATATCATCGGCATAGAGGGAGATCCTGTCTTCCCATTCTGCCGTCCAATTAAGTCCTCTGATGAGGGGGTCTCCCCTGATCCATATAGCCATAGGTTCGAGGACCAATGCGAAAATCAAGGGAGAAAGTGGACAGCCCTGCCTTGTCCCCTTCTGTAATGTAAACACTTTTGATCGCCCACCATTTACCGTGACTCGGGCCAGAGGTGCCGAGTAAAGAAGCCGTATCCAAGATAGAAATCTATCTCCAAACCTGAATCATTCAAGAGTGGCAAATAAAAAAGGCCATTTGATCATGTTGAATGCCATTTTTGCGTCTAGAGACATTATCACTGCCTCCTCTTTGATCGTCCCCGCCCTGCCCCAGACACTGTGGAGTCACCGCAGGTTAAGAGCTGTATTCCTGCCCGTCATAAAACCAGATTGATCGGGGTGTATTAGTTTGTGGAGCAGGGGCGACAAACGCGTAGCCAGTATCTTGGCTAGCATTTTGACTTCCGGGTCAAGGAGGGAGATGGGCCTATACGAACCACAGTTTTCAGGGGCCCTCCCTTTTTAGTGTATTACCACGATATTGGCCATTCTCTGTGTTGCCGGGAGGATACCACTCACTACGCTTTCTTCATACATTTTGATGAGGTACGGGGCAATTGTAGATGCGTTTATTTTATAAAGTTCTATTGGAAGACCACCTGGACCCATGACCTTGCCTGATTGAAGCACTCCTATTGCCTTGGCTACCTCTTCACTCGTCAAGGGGGAATCTAACTCCTCGACATCTGTGCCCTCAAGAACCGGGAGCCTAAGAGTGGCCAACAATTCCTGTGCTTCGTTATATGTGGAGGCCCTTATTGGTGTATAAACCTGCTTAAGGTGGTCTGCAAACACCTCTGCTATCCTGGTTCTATCTTGTAAGCGTGTACCATCACGGTTCACAATCTCAAAGTCCCATCTATTGGCTTTTTCAAGCTTGTCCAGCCAAGCTAGCAAATTTGCCCGCCTTATCTCCTGTTTCATATATATGATGTTGTGTTGCGCAGTATTGGGCTTTAGCTGCGTCGTTATCGATATCTCTGTATTCTTTTTGCTTTAGGAGCAATCTATTTTGGGTGTCAGGGGTATTCGCTAATATTAAGTCGTGTTCGAGTTGGTTAATTTCACCCTCTATCTCCTGTAATTGCTCTATTTTTTCCTTTTTATGTCCCGCAATCGCCGAGACACCCTGCCCCCTCACCACCGTCTTGTAAGCCTCCCACAGCACTGTGGCCGACTCAACTGACCCGTCATTTTCTTTAAAATAATTCTTGGTAGCCACAGTGAGATCTTCCCGTATTGTTGGTACCTTTAAGTACCAAGGGTTAATCGCCATCTCATAACGCGTGACAAAGGGAGTGCCTCCGTACTTCGCTACTATCGGGGAATGGTCCGAAATACCTCTGGGGAGTTGAGTCACCTCCCCGAACAGAGGGAGTTGGCCAGCTCTGCTAAAAATAAAGTCAATCCGGGACAGGCTCCCATGTACTCCTGAAAGAAAGGTATACTGGAGGGACTGGGGATTGTGAGCTCTCCAAACGTCCATCAGCCCCATAGCTCTCAAAAAATCTGCTAAAATCTTCCCGGACGCTTCTCTTTGTCTGGGCGGTTGCCTGTCCAGGGCTCCATTGAGGGCTGCGTTGCAGTCACCCCCTATCAGCAAGTCACCTTCAGGCAGATTTAAAATATGTGAGCCTAGGTCGGCCAGTGCCGCTATGTGTAATCTAGGTGGTACATATAACGATGTTATGTTGAGTGACTTGCCCTCCTAGCTACCGGACAAAGTAACAAACCTTCCCAGTGTATCACGTGTAACCGTCTGGACATGAAAGGGGAACGAATTGCGCAGAAGAATACCTACTCCTCTTGACCCCCTAGCATAGCCGGCGTGAGCTACTAATTTATATCCCCATCTATTGAGTGTGCAATAGGAAGTCCCTTGTATATGGGTTTCCTGCAAAAGGACCACATCGGGGGACTGTCGCTTCAAGTATTGTAGGACTATTCCACGTTTAATTCTGTCCCCCAACCCATTAACGTTCCAAGAGAGTAATTTAAGTTGGCCTAATCGTGAAGTCACCTTGGGATCATCATGCCTTGGCTCGTTGTAATTCATAACTATCAACGTAGTACCGTGTTCCTATCCTCCCACACATAACCAACAATAACGTCATCAGCACCATGAACCATATTAAAAATAGTAGTCCCACTGTTTGATTGTGTGTCATCCGTGCACCGCAAACACATTTTCCAAAATTGCACTGTATGGTTTGAACAAAACTATAACTGTCCCACGCAGAACTCCCGGTATCCACCCCCCTCCCTGCCTCCCTGCAACATGGACTTGAAACTGCCCACCCCCCAACTTTGCAGAGTGCCTGTGTACCCTTACCCATTGAATCTTGTAAAGGGAAGCTAATCCAAGACACATTATTCCCCTTAACTGAAATATTTCTGGCCCTTAGTGTAGCATTGGTAAGCACAATGTATATACTACTCAACTATGTCATATCTATTTTTATTTTGTTTTTGTTTTTTTGGGTTCTCGCCCTCCCCATAGAAGCAGAGTGTTGAATCATCCGGCCTAGCCGCATGTGCTCTGTTCCCCCAAGATGATATACTTAGCAGTCTTCAAAAATGTCCATCAACCAGGAACACATCCTGGCTCACTTTTCGTCGGTCCAGTCCGAAACTTCTGATCAATCCGGTTAGCTAGGGCTAGGTCTTTTCAAGTGCCATCCTGCGGGCCGGAGCTGTCTTGTCAATTATCATGTCCCTGCAGATGTCCTTGTGAATAAGATCTTTGAGTTCCAGTGGTTCTCCATCCGTCTAGCCATTCCCAAGTCTCTTCCGGAGTCTGAAAGAACCAGACTTTCCCCTCCGACATCACCCGCAGCTTGGCCGGAAAGAGCATAGCATATTTGATATTTTTTTCTCGAAGTGCTCGTTTGACCCCTAGGAAGGATCTTCGGATCTTTTGTACCTTCACCGTGAAGTCAGGGAAGAAGGTGATGGTCGAGTTCTCAAACTTGACGGGGGAGCTGTGCGCGCTGTTTGAAGAATAATGTCCCTATCTCTAAAATTGAATATTCTGGAAAGGATAGGACGGGGGGCGCGCCCGGTTTATGAGGACCTCCAGGGACTCTATGTGCGCGCTCCACTGAAAAGTATTGGGAGAGAGTTCGGGCCCGAAGTGGTTCTGTATCAGGTCTTCCACAAACAGGTCTGTGGCCTGGCCTTCCGCTTTCTCCGGCACACCCAAAATGCGCACATTATTCCGCCGTGCGCGCCCCTCGCAATATTCTAGTTTTGCCTCTAAGTCCACCGTTGTCTTCTGGAGTTTCTTAACCATTGTTTCTAATGTTTTGGTAGAGTTTTGGATCACCGAGATCAAGTCTTCAGTAGATTTCACCCTCTCACCCAGACTTCGTAGGTCTGCATGCATGAGCGTCACCTCCGCTGTTACTGTGTCTATTTTATGTTCAAGTGCCGAGCGCACTCCTTGTATGCCCTCCATGATGTCTACCAGGGTCGGGGCGCCCTCCTCTGATTGTTGCTTCGTGCCCTGTGTTTCATTTTTTCCACAGTTGTATCAACTTTGGACTGGGCGAACTTGTCCAGTTTCTTTTGATGAGTTGGCTTAGGCCCTCTTTCTGTCGACATTTTGATAGAATCCCTAGTGCAGGATGTTCCCTTTGTTTGCTTCTTGCAGAAGTACTTATAGGACTGGATGTGTATCTGCTGCTAAAATGTAACCCAGGAATGTCTGTGTCGTATAGGTAAATCCCACCTGGGGGGAACTTAAACAAATGGGTTTATTCCCCCGGCTTTAAAACGAATTTCCACTCCCTCTGCTCAATACAAGTAAAAAGGGCGGCCTCATACTCTTATAGAAATGTGTTACTTCTGCCGGGATCAATCGAAGCCTACATGTGTCCCCTTCCAACCAGCCTCTCTCTCCACTGTAGCCACTGTGGCGCTTTCGATCTGGCCGCTTTTGTTGTAGGCACCCCAGGGCTTCAATTAGGGCTTATTACTCTTCTTTGCCCCCTGTCCTTCGCGTAGGTATATTGCGCACTGGTAAACAGTTCCTTTGTCCTATGTTATAGGGCCCGGGGGTAGAAGGAAACGCATACGGCGATCCAGCGTTCAATTCTTCTCTGGGCTGGGGGAGGGGGTAGGGGGGCCACCTCCTCTTGCATCCGGGCCTCGTTCCAGTGTTCATTGTTTAAGAGGTGCCGTCGGATGAGGCCCGGGGGAGAAACAGATAGCCCTCACCTCGCTGCGATACCTCCGGCACTGCCCGCAACCCCGGGCGTCAGGCTCGTCCCGGTGCCCCGGACCCAATGTTCTCACCAGTCCGGCGACGCCCTTTGAGATACTGAAGCGGTCTTCCCACAGCGGCCGGCAGCATCGCAGAAGCCGGCAGCTGCCCCCAATTGGGTCAGTCGAGGGGGGGGGTTCTCAAAGAGGGTCGCCTCTTACGTCATGTGGGATCCTCCTCATCGGATGTCCGCGGCCCGCTGTACCAGCCGCTTTCACTTTTGGTGGGCCTCACCAATGCCCTCAGCACAGAGGAGTCCTCACGGCCGATTTGCCGTCCGAAGGCGCCGAGCAGTTGCCGTTTTTGGATCGAGCCTCCCCCAAGAGCTAGGGAGTACGGGGAAAGTGTTAGTTGCGAGCACAAACCGGATCAATGTTCGGATTTATGGGGAAATAATTCCTCGATATACGGAGCTCTACTCCGGTGCGGCCATCTTGTGTGCCGGCTGGCAACGCCCCCATAGTGTCTACCTTTTAGACGCTGAAGAGCATACTCCGCTTTGGAAGTGTACAGATTGTTGAGCGCCAATCTGGCTAACTCCAAACTTTGACGATTGGGAACCGTGGAATTAGATGAATATAGACGTGTGAGAGAGATAATTTGATCCTCAAGTTCAGTACGACGGAGGGATGCTGACTTATTGGCCGCAGCTGCATCTCTCATTAGTTGCCCACAAATAGTTGCTTTTGCAGCAGTCCAAATGGTCCTACAGGACGTAACTGATGACTTATTATTGATTAAGAAGTCAGAGAGACGGGAATGTAGTTGGACCTTACCCTCTGGTGAACGATATCGCTGAATGTTCATGCGCCATAGTTTACGGCCTGGGGAAATCAAACCTACGTCTAAAGCAGGGAGAACTGTGGAATGATCAGAGAGAGCAGCTTCCAAAATATGTGATTCGCTAGTGATTGCAACTATCGAATGAGATATGAGAAAATAATCGATCCTGGACTGAGTGCCATGAGCAGAAGATAGAAAGGTATATTCCTGATCCGAGGGATGACAAAGACGCCAATGATCCACCAGTCCATGGACCGATGTTATGTTTCCTAGTAAGGCTCTGTCTCCCTCATTGCATCTATCTAAGGGGCCTGTTCTATCTAAAACTGCGTCGCTGGCCAGATTCCAGTCTCCACCGATGACATAGCTGGAAGCCCCAATTTCTACTAATAAGCGATTCAGGTTGAGAAGAAAGGAGCGTTTAGCTCCTGTTGGAGCATATACTGAGCCAACACAGAGGATCCTATCTCCTATTTTTAACTTAATAAAGACGTATCTACCGTCTGGATCAACCCAGGTCTTAACAGTTGTAACAGGTAAGGACTTGTGCAAGAGAATAGCCACTCCACATTTCCGTGGCTGACCCTCCTTAGAAAGAGACCTGCGTCATCAGTACGCAATGAATGACTTTTACCACCCATTCCCGCTTTAACTTGGATGATTCCAAAGCATCCAAGTGGGTCTCTTGTAGAAGAGCAATATCAGCTCTTTTCGTTTGTAAATAAGAGAGTACTTTCTTCCGTTTAATGTAGTGCATGAGACCATGGACAGTCCACGAGATAATATGCAGTGGATGAGAGAGAGAGGAGTTGTTCGCTGCCATGTATGCATTAGATGTCGAGAAAGATTAGTTATGTAAGGAAAGCTGACGTACGGAGTGAAAGGTGTTAAGTTATAGAAAGAAAAGGAAGGAAGGAAGTGGAATAGAGAGAAAAAAGCTGTGCAGAAAAAAGGGAAGGGAAGAGGATGAAGGAGGGAGGAATGTAGGAAGGGACGAGGGAAGTCTGTGTAGGGGAAGGTGAGCGAGGATAAGAAGAAAAGGAAGAAAAGGGGAGGGAGATAAAGGAAAGAAAGCAAGCTCCAGGTAAGGCGAAAGATCAAGAATAAGGGTAACAACTCTCTCAAGTAGTTCCTAAAAGATTGGAAGATTATGGAGGAAAAATAAATAAGTCATTTTTATATACACAGGAGGACAGATGATAAGGAGAAAAAACAAGGTTCTAGGGAAACTGGAGGGAAGATGAAGAATAGATAGAAAGGCAAATGTGCGGAATAGGAAAGGCACAGCACTGGGGGTATAGAACTGCTCTCTGCGGGTCTAAACTTTCTGGCTATTCGCGTCGGGGGAGCCCCATCCGGCGACAGAATCGATATAAAAATGCAACTAATCAACAGTATTGACAGTATTGAGGGTTTAGAGTATGAGATAACTTGGGTATTCAAGTGTGTGAGTATTTGACCCATAATATAAAGGTCAGATTAAAAAGTGATTGGAAAAGGAGGGGGAGATGAGCAGCATAAGAGTGCAGCATGATAGGAGAGGAGGGGATCCGAGAAAAGGAAGACGGGAAAGGAAGGGAGGGGAAGGTCTGTGTAATATAAATATATCATATACAGGGTACAATAAAACAAGCTTTGCAAAATATAGTAATATCAGTTATATATTAACATAGTTGAATATTATCATAGTTAAATATTATCATAGTTAAATACTATTATAGTTAACTGTTGTGTTTAACTATTATCATAAATGCTTATTAAAGAGAGAAAGAAAAGAAAGAGGAGAGAAAAATGTGCAAATAGAACGATAAAGAAAAGTTACATTACAGAGCATAATATGCATAACAGGTAAGTAGAACTCAAATATACAGTCAGTCTTCGTAATTCATGTCATATAATATGAACAATATAGAAAGAACAAGCAAACAGGCTTTGAAAAATGCTATAAGAACTAATAAATGCTAATAAAAGTATGTGTTAATAATAAAAGAGGAAAGGGAAGAAAAGAAAGAAAAGAAAAGAAATAGGGAAAGAAAAGAAAGGAATAAATAAATAAATAAATAAATAAATAGGGAAAAGAAAGAGGGAAAGAAATGATAGGATAAAATGAGAATATGAATATAAATATTATTAATCAAGTAATGTATAACAATGTGAGAAAGTATTCAGGTACTCATCTAATTATCTACTTCAGTAGAGGAGAAAGTAGGAAACTTCCAGCAACACATCAATGCAGACAGGTAAATCACTTAGTCAAAGTTCAAGGCACACCCTCCTCAGATGCAGGGGACTTTGGAGGAGAGCGTGATTTGCCTCTATCTCTGTCCTGTGTAAGGGCAGCCACTGCTTGAAGTAACTGTGCACGATCACCTAAGGGGCGAACAGGCTGGCTTGGATCTCGTCCTCTACTCTGAGACCAGCTAGGGTTACGTCGGTGCCCAGCAGATGGCGTCGTGAGGTTCAGTGATGTATGTTGGGAATCAATGTCTGGCTAAGACTCAGCATAGTCCATATTTTGAGGAGCCAGGCTGTCTAAGAATAGTCTAAGATCTTCTGGATTAAAGAATTCCTTGGAAATTCCGTCTTTGGGAATCCACAAACGTGCAGGTTCAAAGAGTCCGTACTTGATGTCTAGTTGCCTCAGGTGGGGTCGAAGAGATAGAAAGGCTTTGCGACGTTCATTTGTTTCCCTTGAAAAGTCCGCCGTCATTCTAATCTCATAGCCTTCAAATGTGTACGGGCCATAGCTACGCGCTGCATTGATCAATTGGCGATCAGTGGGCGCAGTCGTGCATTTTTCCCCCCTTAAGTGGTCCAATGCGATGAGCTCTCTGCATCTCTAATGGTGAGTCAAAGGTAAGACCTGTAAGCTTTGGAAGGGCTGTTCTGAGAAAGGATTTGACATCTGATCCTTCTATTTTTTCAGGAAAGCCAAAGAGACGAACATTATCTTGACGACTCCTGTCTTTTAGGTCTATCACTTTACCCTTTAGGAAGAGGAGTTCCTGGTCCTGGTCCAGTATTGACTGAAGACGGTTTTCTACTGCAGTCACTCGGGTAGCAAGGCCATCCATCCGAGACTGGAATGTGGCTATATCTGTGCGGATAGATTCAACCGATGACCCACAGCAGAAATTTCCTGAAAAATGCGCTCTATGTTGGATTCCGGTGAGGTCATCACCGTAGGATTAGATGATTTCTGAGTTAAGGGAGTAGCGTTACGTGTGTCTGAGGTGTATCGGCCCTGGCTTAGAGCTTCAGAGAAAAGAAGTTGTTAAGTGGGCTTTCCAGACGTCTTACCAGAAGGCATGACCAACTCTTCTGTGTCGTTCTTCTGACGTCTACCAAGTATTGGTCACAATGCACACATCCAGATCTCTGATGAGATGAGACAGTCTTTTTCGTTATGAATACTTGGTATTTAGTGTTGAGGGTCAATTCGTTAGTAGAGATGGCAGTTGAGCTTGGTTGGCGCAGTGATGCCAATGGGTGTCCAAAAGCGCAAGGTAGACTGGTTGATTCAGACCAGGACTGGCCTTCACAGGTGTGTAGTTTCAAAGATCACCTATAAACCACTTATAGAGGAGCTGATGATCAGCACTTAAAATTGGCAAATAGGCATCAAAAAAGGAAGAGACAAGACTGTGTCCGTGATAATGAGGCTCACATCTGATAAATCTTACAATTGGTGACAGGCTTTCAATAAGTTAGGCTATAACCAGATGCCATGAGGGAACGCAGTTTCCACTGGTCCTCTTTTGTTGAGTTGGCACGATGGTTTAAGTCCATTTTTATATTTATTGTTGTAAAGACAAAACTCTAGACAAGTCTGCCACAGTGCAGCATGCACAAAACCCCATTCTCAGAGGTGAGGAGGAAAAAACAGGGCCCACTCAGGATAACCGGCCTTCAATGACTCCAGAAATAGACTCCAATACTCGAGTGGGAGCAAGGAAGAAAAGTAGAACGAAGCTCATCCGAGGCACGAGAACCACTCGACGACACAGGACTTTGTGAGGTAATGCATAATTCCTCTGAGCGGGAGGCCGAGTGAGTCAAAGCCCACTCACAGAGTTAAACACTCGCCAACTGGAACATAAATTCGGTTATGTGAGCTTAAGCCACCTCTGTTAAATTGAAGCGCCACGCTGTAATATTTTTACCTTAGTATCTGCGGCTGACGAGATATTCAGTGGGGGGGCCCAGATAAGCCAAACAAGTTCCTCAGGCCAGGGGCAGACATAGTCCGCCCACACTAGAAGAGGAGGGGCCCAGGCTGAAAAACCACACCTGCACAAGGCACTCGGCTAAAGGACAGACGAGAGGCCCACAGCTCCGCATGCATGACGTAGGTCGCAGGTTTCCGTGGGTGAGGCCGCAAGCAGCTCCCCTCAAAAAATACTGCCTGGGAACATCAATTCCGCAAATGGACACAGCAATATAATCCTTGGCTTCTACGTCGTCCGAAGCAGAGGTCCATAATGGCATATGGTTACCGGAAAGCTCTTTCGTCGCCTTCCGGGGCTCCCCTTAGCATGGAGCTCCGGAGTTATGCGGCCATCTTGTTACGTGGCCAGACCACACCCCCGGGCATGCAGCTTGAACATGATGAACAATATCTACACACAATGTGACTAGGATCACCAGAGAACAGGCATGTATTGTAGGAAACTAGAACTGGCATATATGTCAGCAGAAAGATGTAATATTTGAGGGGATGGACGTTGGTACATGGACCATTTCTTAAGATAAGTGTGAAAGTAAAAATTATTTTTTTATGTTAGTAGTTCATAGCCAAAGTAATTGACATTTAATATGGGAAGTTTATGCTTGAAAATAAGAAAAATGGCACCAAACTTCACACATGTCGTTAGGGCCGGCTTTAGGGCAGTGCGACCGGTGCAGCCGCACTGGCCGCTGACCTGGAGGGGGGGCGCTGACCTCAGGTGGGGGCGCTGTGTTTAGCAATGACTTCCGATTTAAAAGCAGCTGATGCAGAGTTCCTTGTGCTTCCAGATTTCAGACCGATCAGATCAGTTGACTGGGGGTGAGTGTTTGATTAGCTCAAGCGCTCCGTCCATCATCCCCTTTGGTATCTCCAGATTTCAGACAGCAATAAAAATGTCAGATAACTTGAGATTATTTTTCCTGCTACAGAGAGAGATCGGAGTTTTGTCTAGTGCCAGTTTTGACTTGCCATAAAGTAGCACAGACGGTTAATACGCCTGCTGCAAAGAATGCGTACAGTGCAGATCAGAGATCTGTGTTTTATGTGGATAGCTGAGTGGATTAGTAAAGTCAGCCTTTACCAACGCTTTAAAGCAAATGAAATGTATGTGAGAGAGGGGCTATGGAGAGATGAGGGGCCCTTTTGCCAGGTGGTAGTAAGGGAATCTAAAGAGGAGGTCATTGGGGGGGGCGCCAAAAAAGAGTGTTGCACCGGGCACCACCAGCGCTAAAGCCTGTCCTGCACGTCGTGCTATGCACCATATGATGCAAGCTAAATATGGTGTATTTTAGTAGAACCATTTTTACTATTTATCTGCCCTACTGATGTACATAACGTTTTAACAAGGTGTCGACAGGGCCATTTTTTGTGCCCCAATAGGGCACAAACTCTTTTAGTGGCTGGGGCAAATTAGTTTGCTGAGGCCTGGTTCTTTCATCGTACCAGCAAACACCTGATTGAGGCAGCCCGGTGCTCAGTTCCCCTCAGCCACCTCATTCATATGTGTGTGATGTCACTAGTCATCGGATGGGTCTGGAATAGATTCCCTAACCAGGTCCATCCATGGATCAAGCTGGTGTGTGGGGCTACAGGAGGGGCTAAGGATAGCTATTACTGCCCCACCTCATTCCTAGCCATGCCCACCAGCTTGATCCTCTTTTTTCATTGGTGGGAGGGAGGGAGCTGGGAGAAAGACAGAGAAGATCAGGCCAGCTCCTCTCTATCTCTTTCCCACCACCTCTTCCACCTCACCAATAAAAGAAATGAGCCAGGATGCAGGGATTAGAATGCCATGGACTAGAATTACTCTTAGTCCCTCCTCTTCCAATCACCAGTTCCTGATTCAATTTCACACAGCCCCTTAGATTCACAATGCTTCTCTGTCCAAGAAATGTAGTTTGCAGACACTGACTTATACTTGAAACCCTAAAACAATTGTTAAAATAAATAGAAAATAGGAAATGTCCTGCCCTAATGCCTTTTCATACTTCACCAGATTGAAATGGTAGCCCACAAGTGAATTGCCTGAGAGAGGAAAGGCTCAAGACCATGACAGTGGAAAGCGCAGGAAAGAAGTTTGTTATTTTTTTTTTATAAACAAATTTTTATTGATTTTAATGATTTGACAAAAGACACCAGCCAATCATCACGACACCATGAGAGTCCAGGAGTACATACAAGGTTGTGCGCGACCCAGTTTACAAACTCGAATAAATGCAAAGCAACATGGATTTGGACATTCCCCTTGAGACTAAACCATACCCCCCAACCATTTCTCCCAGACCCTACGATATTTCTTGGGACACCCACGTGCCTCATACATGATTTTTTCTTGCGTGGCACACCAATCCACCCCAGTCCGCCAGCGTCCAACACTCGGGGGGTCGGGGCATTTCCAGGAGGCCACTATGTCCCTCTTGGCCACCACCATTGCTGTAGTGAAAAACAACTTTTCGTTCCTAGACCCATCCAACCCATCAGTAATACCCAGGATCGTGTGCTTTGGATTGTGGGGAACCTCCCACCCCAATATCTCGGTGAGTTCCTCCTCAATATCCCCCCAGAACTGCGTCAAGCGGGGGCATGCCCACACCATGTGGAAAAAATCAGCTGGATTGTGACCACACCTAGTGCAAGCGGAGGTCGGGCTAAATCCCGCTCGATGAAGGCGCACCGGGGTGAGGTAAGCTGCATGTAAATAGTAGAGCTGTACCAAACGTAGCCTGGTGGAGGCGGTGACCGTCCTAGGGGCCATAAGGGCGTCGCGCCAATCCTCCTCCTCCAGGGTACCCACCCACTCCTCCCATTGAGCACGTAGTCGATCCAGGGAAGTAGGGGTGTTATTGATCAATGTTCGGTAGATGCGGGAGATGCCACCCTTCCCCAGGTCCCCCAGCATAATCTGTGCCTCAGGCGGGCTTTGGTCAGGAAGCCGTGTACCTGTTGTGAGTGTGTGTGGAGAGCATGTCGCAATTGCAGGTACCTGTAGAACTGCGACTGATGCAGGGAGTATCTACTTTGAAGGTCTTTGAAGGAACGCATGTGATCCCCCACCCATACATCACCTAGTTGTGAGATCCCTATAAGGTCCCAAGCCCGGAATCCCCGCAGCCCATTAACCTCTTTGATCCAGGTCCCCTGCCACAGGGGTGTACACTGGGTCAGTGTATGTGTCCACTTGGTGTGTCGCAGTGCGGCCCGCCAGGCCAGTAGCGCGGAGCGCGTCACCTCTGGTAAGTGGGACGGGATAGGAGCCCCATACAGCATAGACTGAACCTTGGTCAGGCCCAATTCACCCACCTCAAGCCTGTAAGCCGGATCAGACCAGCCCCCATTGAACCAGTCATGTATAGAGAGCAAGCGCGTGGCAAGGTAGTACAGATATAGGCGAGTCATCCCCAGGCCCCCGTCAAACGAGGGGATCCTACAGACATTCAAAGCCAGTCGGGCCCTACCTTTCCCCCAAAGGAACTTATTGGCCATCCTATCCAATTCGCGAAACCAGGTCCTGGGGAAGCATAGGGGGGTATTTTGAAGAACGTAGGGAGAACGGGGGAGAACCATCATTTTAAAAAGGGCGACCCGCCCCATGGGGTTCAGGGGCAGTGTTTGCCACTTCTGGAGGTCCCCCTTAGCCCTTCTCAACAGGGGAGTAACGTTGAGGGCCCAGCTAAGCTCAGGAAGTAGAGTTATCCATATCCCCAGGTATTTGAATGACGGCGAAGTGGTATGGTGGACTGCCAATCGAAGCATTCCCGGGACAGGTGGAGGGGAACCAGGACTGATTTTTCGGGGTTCAGCCGGAGGCCAGAAGCCCGTTCGAAGGAATGCAGGATGCGGAGACAATGGGGGCCTGACCGGGCGGGATCTGCTAAGTAGATGAGGACATCATCCGCATAAAGGGCAATTTTGTCTGTTTCGGTGTTGGGCCAATCCCATCCCCGCACGTGTTCGCACGATCGTATCAAGGATGCCAAGGGCTCCATCACCAGAGCAAAGAGCAGGGGGGAAAGACGGCATCCCTGCCTCGTTCCCCTGCAGACCGAGAAGGGTTCCGACAGAACCCCATTCACAAGGACACGAGCCCTTGGATGGGCGTAAAGAACCCTGACCATGGCTCGAAAGTGGGGGCCGAGGCCCATCTCGTCGAGGACATCCTACAAAAATCCCCAGTCCACCGACTCAAAGGCCTTCTCAAAGTCTACAAGGAGAATCGTTAGGTATGGGGTGAGCAGGTGGCGGTGGGCCAAGACCAATTGCAGTCTACGAAGGCAATGCCGGGTGCCACGTGAGGGCATGAACCCGCACTGGTCGGGGTGAACCAGCACGGATAGATGGGGTTTGAGCCTCTGGGCGAGGACCGTGGCGAACAGTTTTACATCAGTATTGATGAGGGAGATAGGGCGGTAATCCGCACACCGTTGCGAGGGCGGCTGGGACTTGGGAAGAACCACAATGGTGGCCATATCCTTCTCTTGGGGGAAGGATCCATTCTCTACTGCCTCCCGAAACGGATCCGCAAGGTGAGGGGTGAGAGTTTCACTGTAGTGAACGTAGTATTCTTGAGGGAGGCCGTCTGGGCCTGGCGTCTTGCCGGAGGAGATAAGGGTGATCGCCTCCCTAATTTCTTTGTGGGTGATGGGGCGGTCTAAATCTTCCTGAATTATGGGGCCCAGGCGAGGAAGGTGGCCGTTCCCGACTTCCAATAGACCCGTGAGAGAGAGGGTTGGAGTTTTGGCCTCATATAATTGGTGGTAATATGAAGCAAAGGCACGGGCCATCTCCGCTGGGGAGCGGCACAGTGAACCATCCTGAGCCAAGACTTCAGGGATTATGCGGTTTGCCCTAGGGTATGTGGCTAAACGGTGGAGGAGTGAGCTGTTTTTGTCACCCCATCCATACACCCTGGCCACGGATGAGCGCCAGAGGAGTTTGGCCGCTTCCAGTGACAGTTGCTTAATCTCCGAACGGAGGTGGGAAAGAAGTCTCACCTCGGATGCATCCAGGGTTCGGGCGGAGGCACGTTCAAGGCACAGTGCCTGCGCCACCCGTGAGGTAATTTGCTCCAGTTGAGCCTGCCGCTGGAGTTTGAGCTGGCCCTTGGCGACCCCCCTAATCGTAGCCTTGCCAGCCTCCCACAGGGTGCCCGGGGAGGATACGGATCCTTCATTGGACAGAAAGTATTGCTTAAGTTCCCGTCCCACCACCTTCCGGAACTCCTTGTCCTGAAGGAACCAAGCGTTTAGCCTCCACGTCTGACGCATAGAGGCGGGAGGGAAGCCCGTGTGAATCATCACCGGGGAGTGGTCAGAGATGCCACAGGGGAGGATAGAGACGTCTCAAATCATGAGACAGTCCGTCGATGGAACGAAGATGGTGTCGATAAGCGCCTGCGTATGGTGAGCCGCTGAGGTGTGCGTGAACTGTCTAGAGTGTGGGTGCCAAATACGCCACGCATCACATAAACCCAGCGATTCGGACCAAGTCGTCAGCTGTTTTGCCTGCGCAAGTCTACCAGGGGAAGGGGTGCCGGTCGTGGCTAGGGCGGGTGAGGAGACCGCGTTAAAGTCGCCCCCGAGGAAGGTGGGACCCAAAGGTAGGGATGCTAGGAGGTCGGCGGATTTGGCTAGGGTCATTGTTAACATTGAAGGGGGAGAGTAGAGTGACACAAGATTGAGGGGGCTACCGTTCAGTGTGCCGCTAAGGGCCACGAAGGTGCCCTGGGCATCGTGAACGACACGCGCAGTCACGAGTGGAAGAGAATGTTTCACCAGGATCCCCACCCCCCGGGATCCCCGAGTGAACCCTGAGTGCCAAATCCTATCGTAACCATAGCGTGCTAGAAAGGGGCAGTGGTTACCCAACAAGTGCGTCTCTTGTAGCAGTAGGACTTCTACCCCAAGACGTTGTGCATAACGTAATACAGCCATGCGCTTGAAACGGTCCAGGAGGCCATTGACGTTCCAGGACATGATGCGCAGGGAGGACCCTAGCAGAGGTGTGTCAGGCATAGTGGCAGGGGGTTTCAGTGAGGAGGCAAAATCCCAAAGGGAGGCCCAGCCCTGAGCTGGGTCGCCTGAAGACTTGGTTAGGTGTCCAGAGAGAAGTCATTGCGTCCCAACGGGTACAGAGCAGGGTGCCATGTGAGTGCGGTGCGACAAAACTGAAAAACAACAAAAACAAACTAAAACTAAAGGGAGAAGTCGGGACAACGGTCCCCCCACCCTACCCCATCCCCCACCCTACACTTCAGGAACGGAAGCATCTGTCGCCCTAACAATAAACAAATTGAACTAAAGACCAAACTAGAACGCTTGGGAATGGGAAAGCGTGGAGGACCCCTCCTCGTGACAGGATGTACATAATCAAGTCCGTTGGGAAGGAAAAACAATATGAGTCAAAGCACAGTCTCCGGCTGCGTGGCCGGGCCCGGCAGGCAGAGACAAATTCAAGCAGGGTCCCCCAGAAGCGTCGGGCTACGGGAAAGGTCCGTGTCCGGGAGGTCCAGCAATGAGGGCCGGGGCGAGATACCCCTGCGGTCCAGGTGGCCGGACGAGCCGGATCGCCTCCCAGCCGAGGATTCTTCAGAAAACACTACTGGCTGCCGAGAGGGACCCAACGGGGAGTCTGACCGGGCTCGTCTCTGGCCACGGCGCCTGCGGGAGCGGTTGCGCTGAGGCCGGGGAGCGGAAGGCGCAGGGTGGATTTTGACTCTTTTTAACGTCTTTGTTGCACTTTACTGCTTTTTTTTCCCACTTTCATTTCTTTTTATTTCCTTTTCATTCCTTTATTCCTTTTTATTCCTTTATTCCTCCTTATCCTCCCTTTTTCCCCGCCGCTGCCGCCCCGGCGGCTCCTCCCCCCCAGCACGACCAGTGCGACCGGCCCAATCCAGCTCCCCTCCCCGCTCCCGCCTCCAAGCTGTCCAGCCCTCCCCGACCCCTACTTAATGGCGGCGCTGCAGGGACAGGCGAGCAAGACCACTGACTCATTGTCAGTGAAATTGCTCTCCCACCCTCGCAGCTCCACCATTAAGTGAGGCCTTCCCCCGAGCCCCTGCACTCTTGAGTGTTGGTGTTCGAGGCCCTCCTCCACCCGCAGGTTTACCTGCGCCTCATCCCTGGTGGTCCAGTGGACCTCTGTCTCCTTTCCTCTCGCTCCGTTTTCCGCTCCGCTTCCACTCGTTTTTGCCCTCTTTTTAACCTCTTTGCTGCACTTTTCTGCTTTTTTCCCCCTCTTTCATTTCCTTTTATTTTATTTTCATTCCTTTATTCCTTTTTAGTCCTTTATTCCTCCTTATCCTCCCGTTTTCCCCGCCGCTGCTGCCCCCGCGGCCCCTCCCCCCCAGCGCGACCGGCCCATTCCAGCTCCCCTCCCCGCAGTCGCCTCCCAGCTGTCCAGCCCTCCCCGACCCCTACTTAATGGCGGCCGCGCGCAGCGGGTGCGCCACAGGCAAGCCCGTCTGCGCCCATCCGCGACTCGACCGCGGCTAGCGCCAGGAACCCTGGACCTCCGCGCCGCCAATGCTACGACCCAGCGACACTCTACGCACTCAACCCAGGCCACAACAACAACTGCAAGCTAGCATCACCAGCCGACACCCACGGACCCTTCAGCTGTCACCGCTGCCGGCACACCTACAGCACCGCCAGGAACAGAGACCCAGCACAACCAGACCGCAAGAACACCCCCGAGCCGAAGTCCCTGCAATGCATCCTCCTCAACGTCAGATCACTGCACAAACACTCAAGCGAAATCTGGGACCTCCTCGACAGCACCACCCTGGAAATAGCATTCCTCACCGAAACCTGGACCAACACCACCTCGGGACCGGACATCGCCATCGCCATTCCCCAAGGATACAAGATCTCCAGGAAAGATGCCCCACCCGCCCGGGAGGAGGAATCGCCATCGTCCACAAATCCACCCTCCGCCTGAGCACACTCCCCGGCGAGCCCACAGACCTGATGGAACACCTTCACTTCAAGATACTGGCCAGCCCTACCACCACCCTCCGAGGAACCCTCATCTACCGACCCCCTGGACCCCGCGGACCATTCGCCAACTCCATCACGGACATCATCTCCCCGCATGCCATTGCATCCACCAACTACACCCTGCTGGGAGACCTCAACTTCCACCTCAACAACCAACTGGACCCCAACACCTCATCCCTCCTGGACAAACCGCCACAACATTGGACTCCGCCAGATCGTGACCGAACCAACGCACTCAGCAGGCCACACCCTGGACCCCCTCTTCACAACAGGAAACTCCAACACCTTCAGCCACACCACCGAAATCCCGTGGACAGACCACCGATGCGTCCATTTCACCTTCAGAACACCCACCATCCACAGACATCAGCACCTGCTCCCACGAAGAAACTGGACCAAAATCACCGACGACCAGCTCACCTCCTCACTCAGCAACTCCACCCCAACCATCGCGGAAGACGACGACCCCAACACCGCAGCCCGAACCCTGCACAGATGGATCTCCGACAGTGCCAACACCATAGCCCCTCTCAAGAAAAACAACAACACTCACGCCAAGATAGCCAGATGGTTTACCACAGAACTTCGAGAGTCCAGACGCACGTGCCGCCGCCTCGAAAAGGCCTGGAGGAACTCCAAATCCATAGAAGCCCACAACGACTTCAGAGCCGCCACCAACACCCACCACCAACTCATCAGAAAAACGAGGAAAAAGGCAATTGAAGGCAGAATCTTCACACACGCGCACAACAGCAAAGAACTCTTCAGCATCATTAAGGAGTTCGCCCAACCCACCAGCGAGTCTACTGACATCCCCCCCTCACAAGACCTCTGCGACAAACTCAGCACCTTCTTCCACCTCAAAATCAAGAACATTTACGACAACTTCGACGAAGACAACCAACACACTGAACCCCCACCAGCCACCCCCGACACCCTGAAGCCAACGATTGACAACTGGACAGCCCTCACCACCGAAGACACACTGAAGACAATGAAGTCAATCCACTCCGGGGCCCCCACGGACCCCTGCCCCCACCACATCTTCAACAGAGCCGCCGACACCATCGCACCCATGCTCCGCCACACCATCAACCGCTCCCTGACGAATGCCTTGTTCCCCGACGACTGGAAACACGCCGAGATCAACCCCCTCCTGAAGAAGCCCTCGGCGGACCCCACCGACCTCAAGAACTACAGACCCATCTCCCTGCTCCCGTTCCCAGCAAAAGTCATTGAGAAAGCCATCAACACCCAACTCGCCACCTTCATCGAAGAGCACAACATCCTCGACTCCTCCCAATCCGGCTTTAGAAAAAACCACAGCACAGAAACCGCCTTCCTCGCTGCAACAGACGACATCCGCTCCCTACTGGACAGAGGAGAAACAGTAGCCCTCATCCTCCTCGACCTCTCAGCAGCGTTTCACACAGTCTCTCACCGCACCCTAATACGCAGACTCCACGACGCAGGGATCCGGGACAAGGCCCTCGACTGGATCCACTCCTTCCTCTCGGGCAGAACGGGCAGAACGCAGCAGGCCAGACTCCACCCTTTCCTCTCGGACCCTACACCTACCACCCGGGGAGTCTCCCAGGGCTCCTCCCTAAGCCCCATGCTCTTCAACGTCAACGTCTACATGGCTCCGCTCGCTCCCATCGTCAGAACCTACGGACTCAACATTGTGTCGTACGCAGATGACACCCAACTCATCATCTCCCAACACCGCCAGACACAACTTTCAAGAAGGCATGGAAGCCGTTGCCAAATGGATGATAAGCAGCTGCCTACAACTCAACACCGACAAAACAGAAGTACTCATCTTGGGCCCAAACCCCGACGCCTGGAACGACACCTGGTGACCCAGCGCCTTCGAAGCCCACCCACCCCCACGGACCACGGACGTAACCTTGGAATCATCCCGGACTCCAAGCTCAAAATGGACCGCCAGATCAACTCCGTCGCATCCTCCTCCTTCCACACCCTCCGCCTCCTACGTAAGACCTTCAAATGGATCCCCCTCGAGCACAGAAAGACCGTCACTCACGCCCTCGTCACCAGCAGACTCGACTACGGCAACGCACTCTACGCCGGAATAAACAAAAACCTCACCCGCAAGCTACAAAACATCCAGAACGCCGCCACAAGACTGGTCCTCAACCTGCCAAGACACTGCCACATCTCCCAGCACCTGCGCACACTCAACTAGTCCCCATCGAGGCCAGAATCACCTTCAAGATTCTCACCCACGCACACAAGGCACTCCACGACACCGGACCAGCATACCTGAACAGCCGACTGAAATTCCACGCACCCCAAAGGACCCTATGAAAGGCCCAGCTCTCCCACGCCGTGGTCCCCCGCACCAGAAATACCAGATCGGGAGGCCGCTCCTTCTCCTTCCTCGCGGCCAGAGCCTGGAACGCCCTTCCGCTCCACCTCAGACAGACAACATCGCTCCCCATCTTCGCGAGAAACCTCAAAACCTGGCTCTTCGGACAGACCCCCTCCTTGATGGACTGGAACCTGCACTCACCCCCCCACCCCCCCCCCTCAGCGCCTTGAGACCCTTACGGGTGAGTAGTCATGCTTTAACAATTGATTGATTGATTGATTGATGCGTCTCTGGGGTGAAAACTGTGACCAAAAGACAGCCTAAATCAACATTTTGCTTCCAGTTGCTTTCAAAATTAAAGTTCACTAGTGCACTGCTCCCAGTTTGTTGCCCATGTGCACCCCCAAACTCACAGTAATTCCATGCTCAGGAAACTCAGAAGAAAATAATTTGGGGGTCGCGCCTTGGCAGGGATATGTTCCTGCATGAGGGAGACAAGAGAACAGTGCCATAAATTGGAAAACAAGGATGACATTTGACCAACATCTTGTTCAGCATGTTCAGGATGAAAGTTGTGTGGCACCTGTGATAGAAGCCTTAGGATAGTGTGAAAGAGCTTTCATTTATTAGAAATTAATGATTAATTTGGTTGCAATAGTGAGCATGACTAGGTCGCACACTGCTGTATTGCAAACCGTTCACATTTACTGAAGAAGAAAAGTGTCTGATTATTTTATGTGTATGAGCTTTCTATGTGCATGTGTCTGTCTCTCTTTTTAGAAGTTCAACAAAAATACAGCCTCAGCCATGTTCTCTGTGTGTACATCTAGTCTGGTCTGTTGTAGAAGGAAGGGAGAAGGATGTCTTAAAGTAATAATGTTAAGGTTGCTTAGCTTAGCTTAGCTGAAGCTAGAACTCTGTACTGTAGTTAAAGCAAGCTATTGTTCATAATGCGTGAGTTCACATCCTCAATTAATCATGTACTGCCCTAACCAATAGGCTGTAATAGGAAATAGGTGTTGCAGGGATGTCAGAGAAATTAATAGGTTATTGGCTATTTGTGGAAGTTCAATACCAATAATGAAGAGACACCGTCGTGTAGATTCAGGAAGATATTTATTTTATGTCAACACCTTAACAGCACCAGGCGTCAGCTGCCGCTGTTACAACAGTCATACGTTCTATACTAGAACATGGAATGTCCATGAACATTCCTACGCTCCCTGAGCCCAAGCAGATCACCACAACATCTTCCTCCTTATGTATTGTACATTATGAGTAACCCATAAACATTCACTATTTACAAACTATGATACATCAATATGATAATCACAAATTTCAGATACATCAAAGCCTAAACAATGATCATGTTCCATGAAGATAGGTAGACACCAAATTATCCTATAACTTTTTTAACAGAACTTTACCAATTGCCTTTTGTATATTGCATATAACACAACGTGTATTTTGTATAACATACCCTGTGACATTACACTATGTGCGAAACCACAAAAGTATAATCTAACAACACTACGTGCTGTACCTCATAGGTTTCTCTTTTCTCTAATAAAATGTTGACTTTCTTCACCTTCCTTAACTGATTTCTGTTTAGGTGACTTTAAACTTTCTTGCTCCTTCTGAAATTGGTTGGTAGTACTGTCTGGACCAAAGTCATCATGCACAACTTTCACGACTGTGCTTAAATTCCACCATCCATGACCTTTCACCCTGACAGCATTTCCTCTGATGACTTCCTTTACTTTAACGGGATCTCTAAACTTAGATACCCCTTTGTGTACCTGAGTCGGCTCCCTAATACGGATCCAATCCTCCACTTAAATTCTGGACCTTGCTTTAGTGGTGCAAGGTTTATTATCAAAATTCTCCTTCATTTTCATTTGTGATATTTTAATCTTTGAACGAATTTCAACATCTGTGCGACGTTCATGTTCCGACTTCACCATCCACCCTTTTAACCATGATGAAACCATAGGAAAAGAAGGTAAGAGGCACCTCATGATCTAGAAAGATGTTTTTTCCATTACCCCATTAGGAGTGGTACGATGGCAAATCAACATGCTATCATGTCAACAACTACAATAGCATACTTTCAATTTTGAGGAAGAACCCTGAATCTCCCAATGAAGTCTATGGCCAATTTCGACCATGGCCCTTTCGGTAACTCAACTGGATGAAGTGAAGGAGTACATAACTTTGAAAACTTGTCTCTGGTGGCACATATTACACATTTGCTGATCGCCTGAACAATTTCAGTATCCATACTGGGCCACCAGTAAACCAATCTTATCTTTCTTTTAGTCATTGTTTGGCCTAAGTGACCATCATACCCTTCTCGTATGATTCTGCTGCGTAACAGCCTTGGTGGTACAAATGTGTCACCTCTCATGACCATATTTCCTTTTTCCAATGTCAACCCATCAGACACTTTTAAGTATGGTTCTAAGTTGGGATGTCAAGACCTCCCCTTAAGTCAACCATCTGTCACATATTTCTGTACCAGCTTGATATCCTCACCCGCCTTCAAACACTCAAACTATTCACCTTCTTCAAATCCCCCTTCACAACACATATTGATGGCAGCAATGAGACATTCCTCACTATCCTCATTATTCTGTGTTAAAAGTGACACATCACAAACCTGCGGTGCTCTTGAAAGATAGTCTGCCCTTACATTTCGTCCACCTGGGATGTGTTGTACATCAAACTGGTATTATAAAAACTTAGAGCCTAACCTGGCTATTCTTGATGTCTGATCCTTGATTACACTGCCACTAAGAATGTTCAGTGATGGTTTGTGATCTGTCATTGTTGTGAATTTACTTCCCCATACATAACTCTTAAATCATTCAACCACCCAGCAGCATGCCAATAATTCCTTCTTGATGACTGAAAACATCTTTTCATTATCTCTCAATGTTC
Source organism: Calotriton arnoldi (assembly GCA_963921515.1). Lineage (NCBI taxonomy): Eukaryota > Metazoa > Chordata > Amphibia > Caudata > Salamandridae > Calotriton > Calotriton arnoldi. The sequence continues at coordinate 7,438,782 of CAWUFW010000021.1, read as the reverse complement.
TTGAGGCAAAACCCATAGGGGCATATTCTCAAGTTAGCGGCACTTTATCGCAGCCAAAGTGGCGATAGATTTATCGCCCTATTCACAAGCTGGTGCTAACAGCCGATATCGCCAGTTTTCCTGCGATAGCAGCCGCAAAAAACATCGCCACGGATGACACCGGCAACTAACGCTAATGAGATGCAGAGTAGGCGTTCCCGTGCAAAAAGCCACGACAACACCACTTCGCAACATTCTCAACGACCAGCCAGATCGGCGATAAGATCACAAAACATGCGATAAGGCGCGTTAGCAGCAGTGAATTAACACCTGCTCTTTCCTGGTATTAAGTCGGACGATAACCTGCACCAGAAATGGGAGCCTAGCCCACAGCCACACCAGAAGAGCAACAGATGCCATGGAGCTACTGATCATGCAGCCGGACACCCAAGAGGGCCACAACACCCACCACCACCCCCCCCAGAACCCCCCCTCCCGGGGCCCCACCCCGGACAAATATATTTTACATCAACTTAATGAAATCATGAACAAAACAATTCGCCTGATGTCGCACAAGTACAACAATTAAACATTCATGTGTGGTCAGAAAAAGGAGAATCATTCATTCATCTTTGAATTTCCAAACAAATTATTTTATTCAAATTTAACTCAAAACAACTATTCGGAAGAGTCATGGCGGGTCTTCTCTGGACAATCTGTAAGACACAGCCTGCAAGACAAAATTCAAGATAAGAAGGTGTGTCAAGCGCTCATCAAAGGACAGAGAGAGAGAGAACGAGAGAGAGAGAAAGAAAGAGAAAGAGAGAGAAAGAAAGGGAGAGAGAGAGAGAGTGAAAGAGAGGGAGAGAGAGAAAGAGAGAGAAAGGGGGAGAGAGGGAGAAAGAGAGAGAGAGAGAAACAGAGGAAGAGAGAGAGACAGTGAAAGGAAGAGAGGGAGAAGGAGAGAGAGAGTAACAGAGGAAGAGAGGGAGACAGTGAAAGGAAGCGAGGGAGAGGGAGAGAGAGTGCCGATACTGCGGACCCAGGCCTCACTGCACACCTGCTGCCACCGGTGTGTCTCCAACCACGTGCCGGTATACACTGCAGTCCACCAGGTCCCTTATCTGAAACAGAGTCCAGATTTATGAATGGCCGAGTTCATATCATTGCACACGCCATCATCGCTTGGCCGCCCCTGCGCACACAGGCTGCTGCACCTCAGCCCCTCCCGCCACCCAGCGGTGTTTGCCCGCCCCTGCGCACCCAGGCCTCACTGCTCACCTTCCGCCACCAGCGTGTCTCCAAGAGGGCCCACCACGTGGCGGTGCAAGCTCCAAGCCCAGGTCCCGCGACCTTGGCAGCCTCCACATCATGCAGCCCCGCCCCACGGGCCACCAGGTCACACACGTGATTCTGGGTCTTGATTTCGCAATGGCAGAGATCATATCAGTGCTCACGGCATCATCGCAGGCTGCACACCCGCTCAGCTCTATAGGTGCCACTAACTCTGTGAACCGCGAGGCAACGCCACGTGGCGGTAGGCCCGCGCTGCCTGCTGGCTCAGGCCTACACTGCGGTCCAGCAGGGCTCACACAAATCCTTACCAGTCCGGACCGCCAGGACAGCGCATCATCGCAGGCTGCACACCCGCTCAGCACCTAAGGTGCCCCTACCTCAGTGCACCGAAAGTCACCGTCCCGTGGCGGTAGGCCCGTGCCGGCCACAGTGTTTCCGGTGCCACCAACTCTGTGCAACGTAATTCATGGACCCTTTCTGATTGAGTCTCGTGATATGCCAGGCGGACGCAGCCATGTCACCTCCGGCAGTGGGGAAGAACTGGGACACGTATCGTCGTCGTCCCCCCCTTCATACGTAAGCCGAGTGGGCTGGGTCGGCGTACGCCAGGCCAGCGTAGGGGTGTGAATAATTATCCCTGGGCTCTGGGCGTGGTTCATTTCTGGGCTGGACAGGAAACCAATTGATGCGTGTGTCTCTGTTGCAGTGTCTGCGCCGTACGGCCTGCAATTTACAATGTTGCAATGTTGCATGCACCCGGAGGGCGGCCGTGCACAAAGGGATTGTACAAGGAGCGCAAGGCCGCTCGGGCTCTTGTCTCATGCATGCCAACTGTTGTGTGTGTATCACTATTGGTGCACCATAAGCCTAAGGCCTAGCCTCAATTGCAGCACGAAAGCCACATCACATTTCCAGAATGCAAGCAGTAGTCAGACTAACATTAGGGATGAAAGCTCCTTTGTCTCAATACATAAGGTGGAAGGACATCTGCACCTCCGACCTTGGTCTTGCATGCGGCAGGCACCCCCTGAGAGAAATACCATAGCAGATGATGACGACTCCCACCCTACGCACAGCACTAATGAAAGACCAACGTATCCACACCCCACACACAGAAGTTCTTGCTCGAGGTACTCTTGCATGGAATACCCTTGACACTTACGTACACAACAACCCATACGTCCAAACGTTGCACACACATACGACTCATTGCTCCGAGCTGTGGCAATTCATCCACATAACTGCCGCAGGTCAGAAGAGTGCCGGTTCTACGAGAGCCACCAACGCAATGGCAGAACATCCTGGGCGCATGCACAACGCCTGTCACGTGGAACTGTACCGTGACCGAATGCTGCCTGTTAGTGTCTGATGCATTGGTCTGCATGTTGTGGCCCTTGTCTTGCCCGTACTGACACGCACATGGCAATAAAGTCTACGCAACTTCACTAGTGTTCAACTGTGATGAGTGTTGATTAGAATGTCAAATCGTGTGCCTCAAAGAGCATTGTCCATACACAGGGAGGGACTGACTGACGCATTTCACTTAGGGGTGAGTCCCTATTGCCAGCTCCACCTCTGTGAGCCAGACATAGTGGTTGGGATAGTTGCTGATAGACCTGTGCTCTTACGTTTCTTCAGCAATGTGAGTATGGTGTCCATATTCTTGCCATGTGGATCAATGTGATCCATCACTACAGGCTGTGTCCACCCAGTTGAGTGTGAGTAGGTATGCGAAGAGATGTTCTGTTGTCAAATGTGATGGGGACACTACTTTAGGCCTGCCAACGACTTTGACATTTCATACCCAGCCCTATTTCTAACATTGCGTGGGGCAAAGTTGAGGAATTGCGCAATTGTTGTTTCAGAGCAATGAGGCCACAGCTAGTGCACACATTCCCAGTCATCTCACTTCCTATGTGTGTCACGGTCAAACATGCGCATTGCTTTCATTTCCCAGGGAGTACCTTTTTGGGCAATCAATGTCCTTACATTCATCCATACTTTCATACTTGATCGATTATGGACATGACACATCTGTGTGAATTTGAATGATTTATTCACATTCGGTGGAGTGTCGGAGCTGGAGCAGTACATGGCCATGCAAACCCCACATTACATTGTAGCCCAGTGGAGGGCCAGCCAGAGTCATTTAGGGATTGACAAGTACATCGGAAGAGGAAGAGTACAGTCCGCAATCTGATTGCTGTGTCATTGGTAAGCAAACAAAATATGGCAGTCCATGTCGAGGTCCAAGGTGAGTGTCGCAGAGTGTTTCGAGGGACAGTGGGAGGTGTTGTTACAGGGCATGATGCAGAGGGCAGAACCAAGCTGAAACAGGGCATATGGCGGAGAAGAATGCTACTGGCTCCTTCTTACTACAAAGGTGGAATCACCCGCATCTTCGTCCTCTATGTCATCTGTCTGACATGTGGGTGCTGATGTTTGGTCTGCAGCACTGTGTGCCACTGACACATCAGGGGCCGGAGATGTGTGTGTAGAAGTACCAACAGCATTCATCAGCGACTGCCTTAGTGGCAGCAATGCGATGATGAGGATCTGCAGGGCATGGAAGATCCCAACTTTTTGCTGGTGTGCATGCGTGGCAGCCATTCTTTCCGCATGCATCCGCTCCATGTTCTCCATTATCCTCAGCATCTGTGCCAACTCTCGGCTGACATCGCTGAGGCCACTCTGACTAGACAGTTGTTCTCCGTTCAGTGTCATGACTCCAGCGATGTCGGGCATGGATTGTTGGACATCATGGAGCGAACTCTGGGTGTCCGTTAGGGAGTGTAAGTGGTACCTGATGGGACTTAGACACCCACGTATGTCATCTAGTTTGGCTGCCATGAGGGCGAACCCACCCGCACCTGTTCAGCCACCTCCTTCTGGCAGTCTAACACATGGCCTTGGAATGCGATGTGCTCTTCGGTGAGGTGCTGGGAGCCAGCCGTGGTGGTGGGTGCTTCCTGCTGTGTGGTCTGTGCAGGGGGTGGGGTCTCCTCGATGCAGCTGGGCTGCCCTGCTCCTGGAGGTGGGTTGCCATAGCTGTCCATGAGCTGTGGTAGGGCGTCGGTGCCGAAGGTGTGGAGGTCCTCTTCATCATCACTGATGAGTTGTCTGGTCTGCTCTGCAGGAGGTGTTGATTGTCCCTCTGCAATGTGAAGGGGAGATGCATTTTAACATTGTGTTGACATGTATGTTGACGCATTGTTCAAGTTTACATACAGACTGCTTGACAATGTACATTGTGACTGTTTGGGAGGAGCTGACTATTTGATGCGGGACAGTGGACATTTGAACTACATCACGGATGTGAGGTTGTACACGTACATTATCATCTCACAGTTTCCTGCTATGCCAGATGTGATTGGCCAGTTTCTACGCACAAGCAGAACCAGTTGTGTCCTCTGTTCTTTAGTGAGAGTGTTGCACTTTGTACCACATTGTCGTCAATGATGATGTGCTGTTATTGCTATGTGTGTGTGCTGCATTGTGGGAGAGTCGCCCCTGCAGCTGTGATTTTGCTGCCCCATATCCCTTTGAGGCGGTGTGCCTTTGACTTCTGTGCTTCTACAGTGCTGAGATGTTGCAGACTTAGCTAATTTTGGCTCTAGTTCGGATTTTGGACTCTTGGGCATGGTTTATCCGCAGATGTGTTGTTGACGTCAGGGGTTGTTTGTGCAGGTGGATGTGTCAGAGTGTGACCTGCTCCTTTACGGATGTGTTCCACACTCAGCCACCTCAGTGTCGTGGCGTGCACCATGTCATGATAATTGGACTGCAGCCATGCTGTTCGTCATGCAGTGTCACTTGCATTGTCAGTGTGGCTCACAGACACGCATCTTTGCTGGTTTTGACACGTGTGCATGGGTTGGTTGTGAGATTGGTGCTGTGTGGGGAGGGACCCCTTTGTGCCCATAGTGGACGGGGGCCTACTTGCTGTTTGTATGTGTGCTGCAGTGTGCCAAGGGGATCAGAGACATGATCCAGAGTCATTGTGGGTGTACAGTGTGCTCTAATTAATTGTGCATGTGTGCCATTGTGCCCATCTCCCCCCGTCCCCCCAGTCCATGTTCGGTACTCACCCTGGTGCTGTTGTGTCAGGTCATGTCGAGCAGTGTCCGGACCCCCAACTCCTGCCACCGTCTCCCCACTGGTGACTGTGGCCACCATTTCCTCCATCTCATCCAGCTCCTGGTGTTCCGCTGGACTGCCACCTCCAGTCTGCATTGCTGCCTGATGGTTGTCAGCGAGTTTCTTCTTGGTTTTGCGCTTCGCATCATTCCAGCGCCTCTTGACCTCTCCAATTGTACTCCTCCTCACTCCGACTGCATTCACCTTGTCCAGGATGGACTGCCATATTGCATTTTTATTTGCCAATGACACGTTGGAGGTGACGAACAGTTGTTGGTGGTGTTCTATCACCTCCGTGATGATGATCCTGTTTTCCTGCGGACTGAACCTCGTCTTCTTCTCCTTGCCCTTCCGTGACCCCGAGGTCCAAGGCTGGTCCTCCTGGGGGCTTGTGGGGTTCTGGTCGTCCTCTGTACTTGCTCCGGCTTCCTCCATGGTGCTACGCAGTTTGAATTATTTTGTTTGTGTTTTTCGGTGCTTTTATTGTGCATTTTCCCACATGACGCGTGGGAATTGCAGGCCTGTCGCTGATTATCGCAGATTTTTTTATCGCGGTTGGCCACATCTGGACTTTTTTCGCATTCGTGTTTCGCGCTTTTTTGCCGTCACTGTAATTTTATTGCTGTCATTTGACGCGTTAGCGTGAGACTATCGCATGGTACCGCAGTGTTGAGAATACAACGTTAACACGGCGTTATTTTCACGCGATAGACTGCGATGTGCAAAGTTGCGTTAAGCTAATTTTGCAATAATTATCACACGTTCTTGTGAATATCCCCCATAGTCTTTTCACCCATTGTGTGCACCTGTGACAAAGTTGCACCTAACCTCTGTTACTGGCATCTGCCATGATCAAACATTGACAATTTGGATCAAAAAGTGCTAACATCCTAGCTGTACTAATTTTCTGTTGCAATGATTCAAACTCCGCTTTACAACTCTCTTTCCATTCAAATACTTTGTTTTTCTTGAGAAACAACCGTAAATTCTCTGTTTGTTCTGAAAAATCCCTAATGAATTTTGAGTAAAACTCACACAACCCTAGAAACAAGGAAGCTTTTTCCTTGGACTCGGGAACAGGAGCCTGTCTGATAGCATCTACTAGCCCTGGACGTGGTTCCACACTTTCTTCTGAAATTACATGCCCCAAATACTCCATGCTAGACTTTGCAAAAACACATTTTTTGATGTTTGCCACTATACCTGCCTACTCTGGTCTCTCTAACAGAGTCTGTAATACTCTATCATGCTCCCTGATGTCTTTCGCTGCAATCAGAATATCATCTTGGAACGTGACAACACCTTCCACCCCCTGTAAAACAGACTCCGTGACACATTGAAAAACAGATGCGGCCGGGACCAACCCAAACGGCATCCTCCTTAACTGGAAAGTCCTGATGGGTGACACAAAAGCCGCTAAATGTCTGCTTGTTTGATCTAACTCCACCTGGTGATAGGCGGAAGCCAAATCAATCTTGCTGAAAACCTTTGATACTGAAAATCTGTTACAATATTGTTAATAGGCAGTAACAGATGTGAGTCTACCCACATGACTTTGTTTAAACATCTCAAAGCCACACAAATGCGTAGATCCACATTCTTCTTCTACGCGATCACTAACAGTGTTAACCATAATGAGGACTCCACGGATTCAATCACCCCTTCCATAGTCATTTTCCTCAACATCTCAGCTAATTCCTCTCTAATATTGAAAGGGAAACTCCTCATTTTATATTTTACGTGTGCTGCCCCATCCTTAACTTGGATACTCTGTTTAAATCCTTTAATCTTCCCTAAACCATTCTTCAACACACCTTTAAATTTCTCAACCCACATGCATCCTTCTTGATTCAAACGCCTGGTCAGTGTGTTCTCTTCTTCACTCAGCAATGACACTTGAACTTTCCTCCCAGGTGTAAGTGTAATTCTAAATAACCCTTGGTGGTACCACCCCAGAATATTCTTCCTTTTTTCAACACATACACCTTGCCAAGAATACTTCTTCCTTTAAAGTGTAAAGAACACTCAAAATACCTCACCAGGTAAAATAAAATTCCTTCAAAAGATACCGGAGTCCTGTCGGATGGCAATAACTCCTTTGAACCCCACTTGTTGGTAAACAACTCTTCAGTAATCATTGTAATCTTTGTGCCTGAATCCATCAACAAACTTAACCTTTTACCATCCACTTCCACTTCTGCATATGGATTAACACACTCTGATTCATCCCCTTCAAGTACCATTAATACCCTTTCTTTGGTATTATCACATAAATCATGCCACTCATCTTCATTTTCATTCTGTGTTACAACGTCTCTCCTGTTTTTGTTACTTTGGCATATCTTTGTAAAATGTCCAATCTTGCCACAGACACAAGTTGCACTCTGCGCTGGACACTGCCGACCTGTAGGTGTGTGATTGGAATACCTACATCGCAAACAGACATTCTTTTGTTTAAAAAATGGGTTTGGTTTTCTCTCCATCTTGTACCTTTGTCTTTTCTTCATAGACCCTTGTTTCCACGTAGTGCTTTTATCCACTATAGAACTTACCCCAGAATTTTCTTTTCTAACTAATTCTTTGGATGCTTTGTGAGAAATCTCTATACTGTTCACGATGTCAACAGTCTCTGCTAATGACTGATTCTTTAGAGTGAGTAACTTCTCTTGCTCTGTTTTGTCCCAACACCTAACAACAATCTGATCTCTAAGTAATTAAGAAGTGAACTCCCCAAACTCACAGTCCGCAGCTAGAATACGTAACGCTGGAACATATGTATCTATTGACTCCTCCTGGTGCTGCTCCCTGGTGAAGAACTTGTGTCTATTTACTCTCAGACTTGGTTGTATGACAAATTGCTTTTCCAACTTCCACACTCATCCAACTAATTTTCATCCTCTAAGCCATCAAGCACTTCTGTAGGCAAATATTCATATATTGCTTGACCCTCAAATCTCAAATTATGTTGCAATAGGAACCTTTTCCTTTCTGGGCAATACATATTCCCCCCAAAAGTTCCCATATATTTTGTAAAAGCCCTGAACCAGGTTTTCCATCTGATAGGTGGTTTACCTGGCGTCTACAAAAACAGGTGGTGCACTCACCCCCTGTATAGCTGCCATAATGCTTTCCCTTCAGTTCGTTACTTAGTTCCTTGTACAACCATGAAATGAATGTATTAAACTTGCCTAACTTAAAACTGTGCGCATAAACCAATGCTCATTAATATACTAATAATGCACGTCACAATATCACAATTTTACAATAGTTTGTACATCATTAAAGGCAACAATACATAGGCAACATATACATATGCTAAACCACACTTTGTTCCTGTAGTAATTTCAGTGAGATGTAAGTAATGCTTACTTTGCCTGAACACGAATAATACCCTAGCAGTACTGGGAGTGTGTATATCACTAACACGCAACCATATTTTACTGATTGTTTTTTTTTCCAAACAAAAATGAAAAAGTTGTTTTTCTTGCACATATCTGTCAATAAGCTGTCATTAAACCAAAAGTGCGTGCATCACTGACATGCACATCTAGTAATGAGCTGACATTAACCAACCAGTGTGCTCATCATTGAAACGCACACTTGATGACCCCTTCGCCGTACTTCATAAACTACTCCTTCAAAAATCAGCTTTATATGTTTTTATTTTGTATTATCTTCCCTTTTTTTCCAAGGAACTGCTAGTGTGTGCGTCACTGAAATGCATACCCAAGATGACCTCTGCTCTGCGCTGCAACTGCACACTAACCGAAAACACACGTTGTGTGCCGCTCCTTTTCCAGCACTGTAACAGTGTACGTGGGTGTCACTGAAGAGAGGATGTGGTCCGTCGGCTAGACTGCCGACTTTGGTGCTCGAAACCAGGGCTCGAGCCTCGGGGACGTGTCCACATCCTGTGATTCTGGGCAAATCACTTAATCTCCCCGTGCCTGAATGTGTAAAGTAAATACGGTGCTCATGTAAAGCGCTCCAATACCTTCGGGTCGAGTTCGCGCTATATAAATATGCAACAAACTGAAAGACATGCTGATCTTCTTCATGAGCTCAAGCTGCGCATGCTCACCCACACTCCTGAAAGCAGCTCGCGCTGTAACGCGTAAGAGCCTCGTGCCCCACTGGAAATTGTTTTAAACAGTGGTCTGTGCATGCGCACTCCAACCGTATGTCACCTCAGTATTTCTTTAAACGAACTAAAAATGCGCCTCATAGCGATCCACCGGCAATGCGGCCAAAGGAAATTTCTGATAAACTTGGCTCAAAATGCTTCCATTCAAACAATTGTAATAGTTAATCATTAAACAGGCTGCTTTCACTCTGTGATACTGGCAACAAAAAGTGCATGCACAGCGCTGATCGAACACATCAAGACCATGCTTCGCATAGATGTTTTCGACTCTGCCGCAGCTTTTCCTTTGGGAGGGAGGGGTGGGGGGGGGAGGAGCAGACCACAAACTCAGGATAGTGTGTAAAAGGCCGCTTTATTGAAACAGGTGCACATAACATTATAATTCCTCGGCAAACGCCTTACAAAACTAAACCTCACTAATCAACCAGATACCTGACCCTTGACCCCGCCCCTAAAATTTCCTTGAACCCGCCCCCACCCGTACATTACCACATTACAAATAATACAAAGCAATGCATCACAGTATAACCCCATAAATTCAACCCATCCGTTAAACAATCTCCCCTGCCTGCCTCTTCGCAACTGTCAATCACCGAACATGTGTAACCGAACTAGAAATTAACCTGCCTACCCTTTCCCTGTCGATAACCCAACTCCAACAATAACCAAAAACCTCTGCCAACCCTGGCAAACTTCCAATAACCCCACACAGCACCTGTTCCAAGCGACAATACATAGCCAAACCCTTGCTCACCTGTCCCAACCAAAGCCGCCTAGAGTCAAGAAAAAAGGTAAAGACTAAGCCCCAAAAATTTAAAAACAGGGAGGGAGGGAGGGAAAAAACTAAGCTACTCCAAAGCTCCCAGCCACCAGGTCACCAAACCTAAAATGGTGGACGGGAGCAAGAGCCCAACGAATTTATTATTGGGCTCCTTTTGGGCTACAAAAAATTGTAGCCCAAAACAAAATGGCTGGCATGAAGACCGCCCTCCCCCCCCCGCCCCTCCCAAGCTGCCCGGGGGGAGACCTCCCTGCGGTCGGCTATCCCCCAAGCCCCCTTGGGAGGGAGGGGTGGGGGGAGCAGACCACAAACTCAGGATAGTGTGTAAAGGCTGCTTTATTGAAACAGGTGCACATAACATTATAATTCCTCGGCAAACGCCTTACAAAACTAAACCTCACTAATCAACCAGATACCTGACCCTTGACCCCGCCCCTAAAATTTCCTTGAACCCGCCCCCACCCGTACATTACCACATTACAAATAATACAAAGCAATGCATCACAGTATAACCCCATAAATTCAACCCATCCGTTAAACAATCTCCCCTGCCTGCCTCTTCGCAACTGTCAATCACCGAACATGTGTAACCGAACTAGAAATTAACCTGCCTACCCTTTCCCTGTCGATAACCCAACTCCAACAATAACCAAAAACCTCTGCCAACCCTGGCAAACTTCCAATAACCCCCGTCACCCAGAAAGAAGGGGGAGAGAAACTACCCCCCCTTTCTGCCCCCAAATAGGCTCGCCGCTGACCGACTAAGTGGAATGCGCCTGGACTCTCAAACATCTCGACAGCACTTCCCTTATCTCAAGTAAATAAAGGTCCATGCCAAGCCTAGAAAGATGCACTCCGTCATACCTGAAAAATTCCACTGACTCAAAGCGTATGTCCTTGTGTGTCACTCTTCCGAAGCCGAGGTGACGGCAAAATCTCGACATTTCAGAATTCACCTTCCTCCGTGCCCTATCAATGGCCCTGGGGTTCACCGCGCCTCTCCAAACTCTGCGCGGAACCAGCTCAGTCCACAAAACGTGGCACCCAGCCCACTGCTCCCTTAAACGTGACAAGTCCCTCTTCATTGCCCTCAACAAAACCACGCCTTTCACACCGCACAGATCGTTCTCGCCAAGGTGAACCAACAACACATCTGGACACTGACCCTTTATCATCCATTTATTAAGGCAAGGTATCAATTCCTTCCACCGCATCCCTCCCTTACCTTTCCAGACAATTTTAAAAAGACTTTCATTAAAACCCCAACATTGCACCAAAATAACATTGGCATGCCTGGACCTGTGCCCATTTGATAAACGAATGACCCACTATCCATATGGTCAACTCCTTCGATTGGGGCCCCGCCCAGAACCTGAAGCGAGAAAAATAGAATGAGACCACAAAAGGAGGATGACGCATGCGCCTCCTCCGCATTCCTTCTTACATAGCGTTGAAAACAGTCTGAAGACCAGCGCCCCAGCCGCATTATATCCCCCCGCGTCCAGCCCCTGTTGTGTGCCTCCGTTGCTGCCCCAATCCTAAAAGAATGCGTCCCATAACTGGCCCCCTCCAGCCCAATACTGTGCAAAGCCTTCCGCAACACCATGCGCAGCTGGTAATCTGTCACCCTCTTCCCATTGCAATGCTTGAAAACCACCTCTTCCCCCGAGCCTCCTGACAAAGCTTGCCAACGTCGGGCCCAATGAAGCGGGCACGTAGAGATTGGTACAGCCGCTTCCAACCTAACTCCTTTCCCCCCTCCCCTCTGGTCCTTTTTGGAACTGGCCAGCCAAATATGTATCCCCCCGTCCTCGCTGGACACATCTGTCCAAATCACACCCCTTTTAACCTTGCTGCCTAATAGCTCGGACACTCTAAAGGCCCCAAAAAACATCCATACCATAAGGGTTGAGAACAAGCAAGCCTCAAAACCGTCCCTACAGACTGCTGGCAAGACCTCCAGTAACCGGGCCAGCGTCCGCCATGAAAGGGGGGCTACGCGCCATAACCCCCCCCCTTTCCCTAGCCCAACCTTCTAGCATCCTCCTCCCCACTTCCCCCGCTGACGGGGTGTAACCCCACCGAAGTTTCCCCATGAAAGCAATGCCCGCCAATTTCCCGGCGATGGTAACTTTAGAAAGGCCCCTCTCCATCAGGTCCAGAATAAACTTAATCACGTCCTCAGACCGCCGCCAGACCTCTGCTCGCTTACAGGCGCCAGATGCCAAGAAATCCCTCCAGGCCAAATTATATACCGCCCATGTAGCCGCCGACAAAGAGCCTACCACCAGTTGTAGCACCCGACGTTGCCTAATACCAAAGCTGATCCGGCATTGGGGTCGGTGTCCTGTCCGCCTCCTTGGCCAGCCCACGGAATCTCCCCCACTGTGAACGAGACAAAGCATCGGCTATGTCATTGTCCACACCAGGTATATGCAGTGCCCTGAAAGCAATGTCATGTCTAAGGTAACCTAGCACAAAAACCCGCAACAACTTCAGAATTTGCTCATCTCTTGCGGACTGCCGATCAATGATTTCCACCACTGCCATGTTGTCAACCCGAAACAATACTTTCTTGTGTGCCAACTCTTCACCCCACAGCGTTAGTGCTACTAGTAGCGGGAACAGCTCCAGGAAAGCTATGCTCCTCCCACCATCTTTCCACTGTTGTGGCCACTGCTCCGCACACCACCTGCCCTGCCAGTATAGGCCAAAGCCGTCGCTGCCCGCTGCATCAGAAAAAATCTGCACGTCCCACTGGACGTCCTCCTCCCTGGCCAATGGCACTCCATTAAAAGATTGTAGAAAAACTGCCCACATACGCAAATCCTCCCTCACCCCAGCCGACAGGCGAACATTGTGGTGAGGTAAGTGATGTCCTGCCAGTGCCCGCCCCAGCCGCCTACAAAAGGTCCTCCCTGCCCTGACCACCTTGCACGCAAAGTTAAGATGACCGAGGAGCACCTGTATGTTCTTTACTGTCACTTTCTGCTTTGACAGCATTCTGTCCAACAGTTCCAACATTTTAACTTTTTTGTCGGCTGGCAAGCGAGCCCGCATTGCCACAGAATCAATTTCAATCCCCAAAAAAGACAGAGCCGTACAGGGTTCCATTGTCTTCTCTGGAGCCAATGGCACCCCTAGTTCATCCATGAGCTCATGGAAAATGTCCAGAGCTGTCTGGCATTCCATGGAGCCCGGTGAACCGACAAAGAAGAAATCGTCCAAGTAGTGCGTCACCAAAGTGTGACCTGTGTGCTGCGTGAAATACCACTGCAAGAAGGTGCTAAAACATTCAAATAAAGCACACGACATAGAGCAACCCATTGGTAAAGCTTTGTCCACGTACCATTTACCTTCGAAATGGATACCCAGAAGATCCCAATCATCTGGATGGACTGGAAGCAACTGAAATGCCGACTTTATGTCACATTTAGCCATCGCTGCAGTTGCGCCCGCGGTCACTACTAGTGACATGGCCACGTCAACTGAGGAATATGAAACTGAGGCCGCCTCCTCATCAATAAAATCATTCACGGAAGACCCCTCTGGCCATGAGAGATGCTGAATCAATCTGTATTGACCCTCCTCTTTTTTAGGTACAACTCCGATTGGTGAAATAATCAAATTTCCCGTTGGCCAATCATCAAAGGGGCCTGCCATTCTCCCTTCCCGCACCTCTTTGTTCAGTTTGTCTTGCACCACCTGTCTGTGTTCTGAAGCTGATTTTAGATTATCTGCCCACCGCCTCTGCCGTGGCCTTGGTACCCCAGATGAAACCCCTCTGTGAACCCCTCTAGCAGCACCCGCTTTGCCCCCAGATCCCCGTACCCCTGCAGACCCTCTTCTAGCTTTACTAACCTAACTGGCGTAGGAGCCTTTGGGCCCAACACCCTGAGGTCCTTTGCCCCCCCTATTATTCTGGTATTGCTGAGCTTGTCCCGATGGGCCTGCGCCTGGCTGCTGCCATTGCTGGCCTCCCTGGGCCTTGCCGCCCCAACATTTAACCAGGGGATGGCGGCCGCCACATTTTGAGCACTCATGCTTAAACCTGCAGTACTCTCTTGCGCACAGTCCTTTATTAAAGTCCCAGCATGCGCCTCCTGTCCCAGCTTGTGTTGTGGCTGCGCCCCCCACCCCTCCCCGGGTGGGCTTCCCCTGAAAGGGCCGGTACACCAAAGGCAAACCGCTAGCCGTAAAGATGGTCTTACCCCCAGATGCAGCCCCCATCGTGTGCTGCCACAAATCTGTGTCCAGTTCCCCCCACCTCGCTTCCGGGTCCCAAGCCATACGGGCCTGGAACTCCTCATCATATTGTGCCCAAGCATAGCCACCCCCCGTGATCTGTGCCTTTCTAATTACATCCATGTACTTAAAAATGGCTACGCAGCGCTCAGGGAACTTCTCACAGTAAACGCTGGCATAAATCAAAAATGCTGCCGTCCAATTCTCTATCGTCAACGGCACCTTAGGCCTCTTAGCTAACTCATATTCTTCCTCCTTAGAGCCCTCCTTAGACCTTACTTCCCTGTGTAGAAGCTTCAGCATTTTGACGTATTCCCCTTTCCAAATACGCTCCTTGGTTGCCAGCATTAAATGCGCCCCCAAGGGCTTTGTCACTCCCATATATGGCAGTTTTTTAATTTTCAATTCCTTACTCTCCAAAGGTTCCTTACCCCCTTCTATGTTTGTCTCGCTCCCAACTTTTGCACCCTGTGCCACTCCCTCATCCCCTGTTCCTACCCCTGTATCCTTAACATATTTCCCTTTGTGTAATCTCCCTTCAATCTCTCCCCAACCCCCCTCCTCCCCCGTCCCCACAGACACCATCTTAGGCCTATCCTGCAATTGCCTGTTCTCACCTGGCTCTAAGGAGGGTGCCCGGACCGACACCGACCGCCTTGCCCCGGGCCCTGTCTGATCCACCGCCCGTGGAGCCCTCACTGAGGGGCCGTGCTCTCTCCATGGTTCTGACACCGATGCCCTTCTGCGCGGTGCCGGTGCCTGCAAAATACTAGAAAAAACATGAGTGGGTTCCCCCTCCTCCTCGTCCTGCAATTCCCCTTCTTCGGGGCTATCCTCATCATAATCCAGCACAATCGGCTCCTCCACCAGGAGCTCATCATTAGCAAACTCAACACCACGGGCCCTACCGGACCCTGGATGCTCTCCACTGGCCCTACCGGACCCAGCATGCCCTCCTTGCGGGGGAGCCGACTGTACACGCCGATACTCCCCCATGCGTTGACCTCTCTGCAAGTCAGTCTTTGCTGATGTGGCTGACCACCTTGACCGGCCTGACGGGGCCAGCGAGGTCGTACTGGACCTTCGTGCGCTGGCCGGTACGGGCTCCCCCGCCGGTACGGAGTGCGCCGCGTGAGGCTCCACCCTCCCTTCACCTCGGTGTAGCTGGGCCGCTCCCTGCCCTACCGAGTCAGCTGCGCTGCGACGCTCCGTGCCCTGTAAAGAAAAGGTTTGGACTGATGTGCTGAGTCCCTCACTTCTGCCCGCTACGCCTGAGCCCCGCAAGCCCGGGGCAAACTCCCCGGCAAGCCTCCCCCTATCTGGACATGCCTGTCCCGAACTACCGGCCCAAACCAAATTGGGGGGACCCCCTACCTCCTCCCCGCTCCATTCCAACATAGCCTCAACCACAGCTGAAGAGGGCCCCTGTCCCCTCCCCCTGTGCTCCTTTACTTCCGAGCCCCACCCGGGCACCCCCTGTTACCATCCCCCACCTGGGACCCTGCCGGCCCCGCGCGTCCCACACTCCCCCCAGAGGCAACTGAAAATCCAGCTGCTCCCCACTGCCGCGACCCCGCACCCCTTCCGACCAGGAAGGAAAAATGTCCAAACCCTCCCAAGCCGCGACCCCCCCTGCTGGGTCCAACTCACCCGGCATTTCATCATCCGGACCCAACACGCTGCCCCCGTCCCCATCCCCCCAAACCATGTCCCCAGCCCCCAAGTTGGGGGCCCCAGCCCAACTCCGTCTATTTGGGGGACCTACCCCCGCAGCCCCTGCTCCCCGGCTGGAGGGGACCCTCTGGTGCCCCTCCCATTCTCCCACCTGGGCCCACTCGCCATCCCCCTGGAGCTCCCCTACAGAAAAAGTCTCCCCCTCCCCGAATATTGTGGCGAAAAGAGCAAAGGGCTAGCCACATACCCCCAACGCCCAACTCCGCTTCCCCCCGAAAAAAGCTCTCCCCAGCGCCCCTTACAGGCGTAAAGAAACCTCCCGTCTCTGACACACCGGGGGGGGAGGAGCTAACATGGGGCTCTCCCCGCCCTGCACCCGGCTGCCCTGCCCTACCATTAGCGGCACGCACGCGGCTGGATCCCGCGGGTCCCTGCCCACCTCCCCGCTGCTCCGCCCTTCCTTTCCCGGCGAGCGGAGCTCGCACGGGACCAAGGGCAGCCCGCCCGCACCCACAGAACCAGCGCAGCCGAAAGGGAGGCCGAGCGCCGCTTTCCGCCCCACCCCCCACCACGCTTAAGCTTTGCGGGCACCGAGCCCGCCCTTTCCACAATCCCCAATGCCTGGGACCCTTCCCGGAGGTCAACCGCCAGCTCCCCCTGCCTCCCAGCGGGATTCCCCGCACCACGCCCCGTACCGCCAGGCGTCCCAGGAACTTCCCCGGCCTGCACATCATAAACCGGGGCCGCCTTCTTGCCACGCGGGTGGACCCTTTCACTCACCGGGGAAACACGACGCCTCTTGGGTGAAGTGCAGGCAGCCACTGCCGCTGCTACACCAGCCGACGCCTGCCGCGCAGGGCGCGCCGGCCCCGCCGCCTCGCTCACGACCAGGTCCATCCTGTCGGCTTCCCTTAGGAGCCTGAGGGCTTCCAGCACACGGTAGTCCTCCATCGACCTGGTAGGAAATCTACAGCCCTAACTATATCCCTCACTACAGCCCTAACTATATCCCTCACTAAAAACCTACCAGAAACACCTCAGAAACCTAACAATAAACTAAGCTACACCAAAGCTCCCAGCCACCAGGTCACCAAACCTAAAATGGTGGCCAGGAGCAAGAGCCCAACGAATTTATTATTGGGCTCCTTTTGGGCTACAAAAAATTGTAGCCCAAAACAAAATGGCTGGCATGAAGCCCGCCCTCCCCCCCCCCGCCCCTCCCAAACTGCCCAGGGGAGACCTCCCTGCGGTCGGCTATCCCCCCAAGCCCCCTTACACCGTCTTGTTCATATCATAACTACTCATGACACTGTGTCGGGTGGTTCACAATGCGATATTGTGGAAGTTCAATACCAATAATGAAGAGACACAGTAGTGTAGATTCAGGAAGATGTTAATTTAATGTCAACACCTTAACAGCACCAGGCATCAACTGCCACTGTTACAACAGTCATACATTCCATACTAGAACATGGAATGTCCATGAACATTCCTAAGCTCCCTGAGCCCAAGTAGATCACTACACTAGTGTAATTGAAACACTGATTTTATGTAAAAATCATGTCATGAAATGTGTGTGCCTTCTGTACCAAAATCATTTTGAAAGTATGTGCTATTTATAGATGAGCCAGACTTTTACTTCTTCAGACCTCAAGACTGTTGTTCTTTTACTTATTTTTTCCGCTTCAAAATTGCTTCAAGACTTTGCTAGGAGAGATATTTGCTAAGTCTACGACATTTGACTTGAGATTTATTGCTTTGTACTCAGAGCTTTGAGCTTTCCTTTTGGGATGGACCTTATGTCAAATGCTTGCTAATCTATTTGATTTTTTTTTTTATAACCAACTTTATTAAAAAAATCTGCGGCAAGACACTGTATAACAGTGCAGAGATTGGTCGACGCACATTCATGGCTTTACAGCAAGCCCAATCATCAATATTATATAACATTATACAGTTAGATCGACAAACCATAATAGCTGCACCATTTCCCCCATGTGCGTTCATGCTTCTTAGGGCAGCCACAAGCCCCAAAGATCGGCTTCTCCTGATGAGCGCACCAGTACATCCCTGCGCGCCAGCTTTTAACAGTCGGTGGCTTATGCTGTTTTCATGCACGGGCCACATCTTGTTTGGCGGACAAACAGGCCATCCCCGGAAAAACACACTCAGCTCTAGGGCTCCCTACCTCCTCCATTAACCCCAATAGCACAGTGCAGGCTCCAGGGTGTGGCCTAGGACCAGGGCCGGCTTTAGCGCTGGTGGTGCCCGGTGCCACAATCATTTTTTGCCCCCCCACACCCCATGACCACCTCCTCGGATTCTCTCACTACCACCGGGCAAAAGTGCCCCATATCTCTCCAAACATAAGTTATTGCTAAACATAGCACCCCCTTTTGAGGTCAGCGCCCCCTCCACAGGTCAGCGCCCAGTGCGGCCGCACCGGTGGCACTGACCTAAAGCCGGCCCTGCCTAGGACAGAGGAAAGAACTTAACCCACCTCCTCCCAAAATGGCCTCAGCACGGACACTCCCAGGCCACGTGGCAAAAATCTGCCGTGGGAAGCTCCCCATCGCGCACACGCCGCTTGCGCATCGGGGAGCAAGTGCTGTAAGCGCCTTGGGGTGAGATATGTTGCATGCAATTAGTTCAATTGAATCATACGCAGCCGCGATGAAATCGCCAACTCCTGGTGCCATACAAGCCTCCCTCCATTCCTCTTCGTCCAAGTCTCCCACCCAGGACACCCATCTCTGCCAGGCCCTCTCAAGGCCATCAGGGGCATGGATCACTAGGGATCGATAAATCACAGATGTTGCCCCTTTACCCAGCCGCCCAAGGAAAACCGACTGAATTCAGTCAACGAGTCATTCGGAAGCTGGTGGGCCTGAAAAGCATGGCGCAATTGGAGGTACCGAAAGAACTGCGAGTTAGACAGGAAATATTTAACCTTTAACTCCTGAAACAACATAATGCTCGTTTCCAAATACGAGATCCCAATACGGTCCCAGGGGATAAAGTCTATCTATTTGATTTATTAGCTACATTGCTCCCTGTAATGAATCTACATTTTTGTGAATAAACACATGAGTTGATAACTTTAAGAAGGTTATTGCATGCAGTTTATAAGTTGCCTTGGACTAAGTCTATGAGAAACTCAAATAGCCCGTTTCACAAATGACCCTCTTTGTTTATTGTTAGGGTGTCAACAATGGGTAGATGTTAAAAATATTTGGTTGTGGTTTATTTCATAGAATATTTTGTGCCTGGATTGAAATGCAAACACTACCTATGAGAACACATAAAAATAAAAGCAGTTTTCTTTTTGAGAATGTGGATACCAAAAAGGTAAAGGTGACTAAACCAGCAAACCAACAAACAGTAATTTTTGTAACTTCATATGAAGAAAATGTATGCTTATTTTGTATTTTCCATTCATCCATTTACGAGACCAGTCACCAAGTGGGCATTCCGCTAGTCCTGGCTTTTTAGCCACTGAATGTTGCTTCCTTGGACATGTAGTTTTGCTTTTATTGTTATAGGCCTTTTCTTAGAAAGACAAAGATGCCAAATACTGCTGTTCAAAAGCCTATGGCTGGCTCAATGTGTTACATGACATGGGGCCTCTTGCTGCCATGCAGGTGTGGTTGTGTGCCTGTATATGAGTTGTGGATGTCTGTATACGTGGCCCTTTTGCTTATCTGTATCTGTGCCTTCGAAACTAAATATGTAGTCTACCCACAAATAGTTTACTACTTCTCTAAGTCACTCTAATGCATCTGAAAAAGGGTGAAATGCCTTTCCTTGTCTTAAAAAAAGACACAAACGAGTAGCACTGATATGTCATTCTTTGAGTTCTGATACTTGTAGTCCTGCATTCCTAAAGTAACAAATTATAAAAGGCTAGGAATGCTAAGAACATACTCAACACTGTTTGAGCTGCTCAAGCCTGAGTCACAGACCTCTGTCTTTGCCACCTACTACACATTGACGTATACTACAGGGGCATAACTCACAATGATGCCCCCCCCGTAGAATATGATCAGAGGCTCCTGAGTCTCTCATATGTCATAGATATTCATTGGCCTTGAGCTGAATGGGGGACCCCTTTAGGGCTGGGGCCCACCTGAAGGGTAGGAGGGCCCCCTGTGCTGTATGGGCTGGAAGTCCTGCATACGCCCCTAGTGTGCTTGCATTGTACATCAAACGTTGTCCCCTGCTGCCCATCATTGTGCCTTCATAATGCAGACATCCTTGTGCCCTAAATTGTACAATGGCCAGTGCGTACCTCTTGCACCATACCTAGTGCCCAACTGTTGCACTCCCAGTGCTTTCCTGGTTCCAAGGACTAGGTGCTCTCTTGAGGCGTGTTACCTAGCTGCCTGGTGCATAATCGAGTGCTTCATGTTCATTACCCTCGTACACATCACCTTGTGCTTATTGCTGCACACTTATCACCTTTTTCATTTAAATCTGTTTTATTAAGGAGGAGAAGAATCAGCATGTACACAGCATGTCGCCTACAACCCTTTGATGGGCCGGCCGCGGTAACAAGTGAATGATCAGAGGGCGAGGGTAAGACATTGGAAGACTATGCATGGGCATTGGATTACACAGCAAGTCGCCTACAACCCAGACAGGGCCGGCCGCGTAATGTGACAGTCAAGTGTGGCAGTTGCAAGCTTTAAAACTTCTCCAGATGTATAGAACCATAACAAATACAGAAACTCAAACATAAAGCAATACATAAACGAAAAAAGAAGAAAAATGGGAGGAACCCCCTAATACTCTTAGAGGAGAGAGGAATGAAAAGGAAAACAGAGAGAAATAAAATAGATAGAGAGAAAAAGAGACAGATAGGAGAGGAGAAAGAGAGGGGAGAGGGAGGGCTAGGCACGACAGGTGGTTACTGCAGCAAGCGTGGCCGGGGAGACTGGGAGAACTATGTAGTGGCGGCTTCAGGCAATGGGGACAGACATGTGACAAATTGCAGGGCGGTAACGTGGGAGTCAAGGGAGTGTGCTAGAGAGAGGGAGATGTATTGCGTCTTCAAAGAGGCGTAAAGCCCGAAGGGTCGGGGCTGAAGACGGGCATGTTCTAGTTTACAGAAATGGTCTATGAGCGGTTGCCAGAGTTTGGTGAAATGAGTGTCTCGGGACTGTAAGCGAGCAGTGAGTAACTCCATCGCCATGGTATGCCACAGGCGAGTGAACCAGATAGTGACTGGGGGAGTCTCCGTTTTTTCCCAATATAGAGCTATGAGCTGTTTAGCCGCGCCCAACATATGAAGACAGATATGCCAATCTCTACGTGTCAGCGCGCATAAATTATCAGGCTTGATACCCAAGAGAACCGTGGCTGGAGAATCAGGCAGGGGGAAGCCAAGGACCAGTTTGATGTGGCTGAGGATCTCTTTCCAGTACGTGGCCAGAACTGGGCAAGTCCACCAGATGTGAAGGAAATCTCCAGGGGAGTTCAAGCATCGCCAGCAAAGAGAAGAGGATGTAGGGAACATTTTGTGTAGCCTGTGAGGGGTGTAGTACCACTGGGTCATAACCTTATAAGCAGTTTCCCGCTGGGAGATGCAACAATAGACCTGTGGAATGTCGCGCCAAAGACGATCCCATTGTGCGGGCGTGATGTCCATAGACAGTTCAGATTGCCATCGAGATTGATAGGGGTGTAGGGCGATCCGCGGGGGGTGCTGTAAAATATTATACGTACGAGATATGAGGCCCTTGGAGTTATCGAACGAGCGAACCAGCCGCTCAAAGGGAGTAAGGGCACGTGTGGCTGCCTGTGTCAGAGATTCGGTGCGTAACCAGTGTCGAAGTTGCAGGTATTGTAGTCGAGCCCCCTCGGGGAGTTGGAACTCTTGTTTACACTGCTCAAAAGTCTTGAAGGTGGCCCTTACATATAGGTCCCGGAGTGTTCTGCACCCGCCATCCAGCCATTCGGCGAATATGGGGGGATGTAGGGCAGGTGGGAAGAGGGAGTTGCCAGCGATGGGAGTGTGGGGAGATGGGAAGGTAGTAAGCCCTTTGGACACAGCTATCCGATCCCAAATGTCGAGGACAGTCTTGGTAGGAAGAGCTATGTATGCACTGCGGGAGCGAGAGGCCCGGTGCTGTCAAGGTAGGTCCCATATAGAGCGCCCAGTCACCGCCCTGTCCATATGGAACCACAACTTCTCGCTCCCCATGCCATCCATTCGGAGATGAAGCGTAGGTGCGATGCCCAGTAATATTCCATCAGGTTGGGGCAAGCCAGGCCGCCTCGATCCCGGGGCAGCATGAGAAGTTTATTAGAAAAGCGCGGTCGACGACCTCCCCAGATATACCTGGTGAACTCGCGCTGCATGCTTTGGATCTGATGTTGTGGGATAGGGGTGGGGAGCGATTGAAACACGTACAAAATTTTCGGTAGGATGGACATTTTAAGGGCCTAGCCACGAGAGAGAGAGAGGTTTCCAAGTGCGCAAGTCCTCAAGCACCGACCGTCTGCATTCCTGCCAGTTGGCTTGCGACCAGGTGGCAAGGGTGGGGGTCAGATTAAGCCCCAGATATCTGATGGAGTGAGAGGCCCACCTGTAGGGGACAAGCGCCTGGAGTGCAGGGAGCTCCTCTACCGGAATAGTGAGATTCAGGGCCCATGATTTTTCATGATTAACCTTAAGGCCCGATGCTTGCTCGAATAAGCGCAAGAGATGGTAGAGGGCAGGCAGAGACGCATGCGGTTGGGATAACGTGAGGAGGAGGTCGTCTGCGAACAAGGCTACTTTGTGCTGTTGGTCTCCGAGGGGGATGCCATGTATGTCTGGTGCCTGGCGAATCATAATGGCGAGAGGCTCCACCACAAGAGTGAACAGGAGGGGGGAGAGGGGGCAACCCTGTCGTGTGCCTCTGTATATTGCGATGGGATTGGTGAGTTGGCCATTAATCCGAACCTGGGTCGTAGGGGAAAGATAGGGGGCCATGATGCGGGACACCATCAGAGGGCCTAGCCCAATTTTGTTTAGGACCGCTCGGAGAAAGGTCCAGTCCACACGGTCAAACGCTTTCTCCGCGTCAAGGGATAGTAGGCAAGCAGGTATATTCCAATGGTGGGCTTTCCCAACGAGGTGTGCAACTCGTCGTACATTGTCTGCCCCCTGTCGGTGGCGAATAAAGCCAACCTGATCGGGGTCGATAAGGCCGGGGAGATGGGGGTCTAGGCGCCTGGCTAAGATTTTAGTATAAATTTTGAGATCGGTATTGAGAAGTGCAATAGGGCGAAAAGATGAGCAAAGTGTGGGGTCTTTGCCTGGTTTAGGAAGTAGGGCTATTTCGGCCAATCCCATGGAGGAAGAGGGACCTATCGTATCCGTGAAAGAATTAAAAAGGCGAAGGAGATGGGGTTGAAGCTGCGGGAGAAAGACACGGTAGAAAGAAAGTGGCAAACCGTCCGGACCCAGGGATTTCCCAAGAGGAAGATCTTTCAGAGCACCATCAAGTTCACTCTGAGAGAGCGGCTCTTCCAACAGCTGCGCATGATATGGATTTATCGGAGACCAAGGGCAGTTATCTAGGACAGTCTGAATCTGCTCCGGGAGGGGCGTCTCCTGAGCGTAAAGAGACGAATAATAAGCATGGAAAGCTGTAAGTTTAGCTGCCTCAGTGGTGGCTCGAGTGGCATCAGGGCACTTGATATTGGCTATGTGTGCTTTGGCCGCTCGCGCCCTTAATCTCCGAGCAAGAACTGTGCCCACTTTGTCCCCTCCTTCATAGTAGCGCTGCTTAAGAGCTAGAAGAGCCCGCTCGGCCTTGTTGGTGCGATGTGCACGGAGCTGACCTCGGAGCATGGCCAAGCGACGTTTGTGGATGACCCGTGGCTGGTCCTGGTCGAGCTTCTCGAGCGCCTTTATGTCGCGGGAGAGAGTGGATTCGAAAAGGCGCGACTCCCGCGCCCGGGCACTTGCAATAGACGTGATGTGCCCGCGAATAGTGGCCTTGAAGGCATCCCATACCACGGGAAAAGGAGTCTCGGGTATATCATTCGTCTCGAAGTAAGAGATAATGGCGTCTCTGAGTTCCGCAACATCAACCGGATCCCGGAGGATGTGAGGGGGAAGCCGCCAGCGCGGCGGGCGACCAGTATGAGTAGACAGGTCTCGTAAGAGAAGTTCAATATGAGCGTGATCAGAGATCGAGATGTCCGACATAGAGGCCGATAGCGTCTCTCCGACCAGAGAGTGTGAGATAAAAAAATAATCGATGCACGAGTAGGAGCGATGAGCGTGAGAGTAATACAAGTAATCGCGTATGTCAGGAGAGTGATAACGGCAGGCATCTATTAAGCCTAGGTCCGTCAGTTGTTTCTTAAGGGTGGAAGACATGGCCCCCGCCCCATGAAATGAGCTATCACTGCGGTCCACGTTAACGTCCCACACCAGGTTAAAATCACCCCCTATGATAAGAGAAGAGTCCGTGCTCGACACTCGTTCCTGTAGCGTCTCTCGGAGATAAAGGTCTTGGGCCTGATTAGTGGCATATATATTACAGAGAGTAAGGGTCCTGCGACCAATTCTGACTGCCACTTTGAGAAACCTGCCATCAGGGTTGCGAATTACCTTGGGTTCCCCCTGCTGAACGCCAGCCCGACACAGGATTGCCACTCCAGCAACTTTAGAAGGGGCAGACGCCCAAAATTGGAGCGGATAGTGAGGGTGGGCCATGCGGGCTACATCCGCCTTAACCAAGTGTGTCTCCTGAAGAAAAATTACATCAGGATTCAGCTGCAGGAGATAGCGCCATACCTGACGCCGCTTGTTAGGGGAGTTAAGCCCCTTCACATTAAGGGATAGGAATTTCAGGCAGGGTGAACTAGACATGGCTGGTGGGGAGTGAGGCCAGGTACAAGCAGCCACTGGAGAGATAACATTAGGCAGGGGATGAGGATAAAGAGGAGAGCCACCATAACGCATAGAGGCATGATCCCATGCCACAAAGTGCCACCCTCCAGACAGAAAGAGAGCAGAGAAAGGAAGAGAAAATCATAAGAAGAGAATACAAAAAGTCCAAAAATAAAGCGAATCCAACACGGCCAACTGGGCCGTAGGGTCCTGTTCCAGTAAGGGAATAGGCTAGGCTCACCGGCACAAGCCTTCCCGGAGGAGTCCCTCTCCAAGGAGCAGGTAAGGGGGTGGGTCTCCAGGCGAATGATCATCTCCTGGGAAGTACTCCGAAGCCGCTGCCAGGAGGTTTGCAGTGCTGGGGAGAGTCCATGAAAGAGCACGCTAGATCGTCTCATCCATCACCGGAGGCCACCGGGGAGAGTAGGAGGAGCTGTAGTGCCGCGCGGCATGAGGTTGCTTGTTAAGGCGATGTGGGGGCGAGAGCTGGCGGTGGAGCACCCCTCTTCCATTGAGCGGATGTGTTGTATGACATCCTGTTGAGCCTGGGAAGAGGCCCGGTCATCAGGGCGGGACAAGCGGCGGGAGCAACTTATCTGTGACCATTGGGATTTCGCTGGTTCCCTTTTCAGGGGAGGCAATCTGGTAGGGCTGTGTGGCGGTGTGAGAAAAAGACGGAGCAATTGCGCAGCCTCCTGAAGAGAACGTACCACCCTGCATTTGGATTCCCATTGGAAAATAAGGGCAAAGTGATGCCCCCACTGGTATTGGATGCCCAGACTTCTCAGCTTGTCCGTGACGGGTTTGAAGTCCCTGCGACGTCATAGCGTAGTGGGTGCAAGGTCCTGAAAGATCTGAATCGTAGCGTCGTTGCATTTAAGTTCTGGTTTGGAGCGGGCAGCCTTGAGGATCGCTTCCTTTTCAGTGAAAAAATGGACTCGGGTTAAGATGTCAAGGACTAGACCAGGACGGCCAGGGGGGCCTGAGACTCGATGGGCACGGTCAAGTGCCAGGGGGGAGAGATCCTCATCACCCCGTATGTCCTGGAGTAGGTCGGCAACAAAAGTCATGATGTCCGTTCCCTCAGCTCCGATCGGCACTCCTCGGAGGCGTAAGTTGTTACGACGCCCCCGATTTTCCAAGTCTTCTTGCTTCAGTTGGAGGTCAATGTGTTGCTCCTCCAGGGTAGCCAGCCGTTGCCACAACTGTTCCTGGTCTTCCGTACGGGCATCCACTGTTTTCTCGAGGTCGTCGACCCTCTCACCGATCACCGTGACCTCCTTCCTGAGCTCCGGGACACATGAGTGAACTTCAGAGCGGAGTGAACCAATTTCAGACTTCAGTTCCTGCATAAAATTAGCCATGAAGGATTGAGTAACGGGTTCAGAGGTCCCCCCTGCCGATGAGGGCATGTTGCCGGATCCTGTAGTACCGGGCTTGGTCCAGAGTGCCGCAACAGGGTTATCCTTCGAGGGTACCGCCGTGTCCTTGACAGCTTTCGTACGAGTCATGGCCCCGCAGATCCCCCGCCACAGGGCCCAGGTGAGGCAGCCAGTGAAGGGGGCAAAGAACGTCCAGCGGCGCCGCGGACCTCTAGAAGGTGGCGGGAGCGCCTCGATGTGGGTGCGCAGGCGGAGGCCACCGAGGGCGGGCAAGAGAGGGGCCGATGGACGAAGAGAGTCCTTTCAGCAGGTCGCTATGCCCCAAATGTAGGTACCGTCCTCCCGCAGCTCAATGCCCCCACGGGTTCACCTCAGCCGCCAGCAGGTACCCCTCCCCAGGAAGAGAAGCCAAGGTCCATGTGCGGGGATGTGGCAGGGGATGGGGCAGTTGAGATGGCCCCTGCAGGGACCAGGGCCGCAAGCCGAGAAAGCAGCAAAGTCCAGGGCCGCAGCTACCACAGGAGGATTCGGGCCCGGGCCAGATTCAAGACTCTCCCATGCAGTAGGACGTTGAGGTAGGGAGCAGAGTCCGTCCGTGCCCCCACTCCGCCACCAGATGGGCAGGAATGCGCAGGCCCTCCACGCACCCCAATGACGGCACCAGCGCACGGAGGGGAGCGTCCAGCAGGAGAATGGCGAGTAGGGGGGGGATCCCCAGCGCGGATGCCAAGGGGCACCAAGAGAGACCGGCACGCACCCCCACAGGATGTCAAGGCATGACCCGCAACACCCCCATGCGACTCCGTCAGCAGGGGATCGCGGCGTGAGATCTCGGGCCAGTTGCGGGCTCCCCCAGCCCGGGAAAGAGCGGAGCGCACCCAAGCAATGCGGGGATGAAGAGAAGAGGGCCCCCACACCGCAGTGGACTCACCAGGTCAGGGACGCTCAAAGGTGTAGGCCGCGTCGCCGCCGATCGTCCCCCGGATCCTTCCAGCAGGAGGTGCCTCAGGCCGCTATGGAGGGGTGCCACGGGCCACCCAGGACCCCCCTCCGCCGTGAGAAGGCCCAACGTCGCAGGCGGGCCGCCGCAGCAATGAAGGCCGCCAGCCGCCCTGTGTCCTCAGGTCGCGGGCGAGAGGCCCAAGATGGCGGGCGCCGGAATCAGGGCCGCAGATGTCCCCCACCAGGCGGCTACACCCCGGGCGGCCCGGCTGTCCGCTCCGCCGACCGGAGCCCCAGAGATGACGTCCAGCAGGTAAGGAGGAGGAATGGGAGCCTCGGTAGCCTCCGGCAGCAAACGAGGGTCGGGACCCGGTGTGCTCAAAATGGCGGCCGCCGGGATTCGGCCGCTGCGACAAAGGAATGCCGGGACCAGCCCCGCAGCGGAGTGACCCAGAGAGGTTTCCTCGTACCAAGAGGTGTCCCGTCGATTCCGCCGTCCAGGCAGGTGAGGCAGGGGCGTCTAAGTTGCCCCAGCACCGCTTTAGAGGCTAATGAAGGCAGCGGCTGGCCGGAGCTCCCAGCGCGTGCGTCTCACCTCATCTGCAGCGAGACCACGCCCCCTTATCACCTTTTTATGTATGACTGTTGGTCTTTGAGAATGATCCTGCTCCATTTATTGGTCTGTCTGCATGGCTGCCAGCATGTCTATTGTACTTTGTGAATTGGATGTCAATCGGTCTTTCTATGTGAATATGTGCATATTATGGGTGTACTATTGGCCCACTTCAAAAAAGTAAATATATATGTGTATATTTACTCTTGTGTATATTTACTTCTACACCTAGGTATAACTCCACTGTTTTTCTATTCACCATTTCTGAGTGGAGATTTACAACTAGGTGTAGACTTACATGTCTCCACCACCTTAATAGCATTTCCAAGTATAAAGTTACTTCTAGTAACTTGTCCCCCTCAGTGGAGACCTTACTATGGGAAAGTATAGGGTAAAATATTAAACGTTATTCATTTTTTTAAACAAAAAATTAAAAATATTTTAACATATAATATAAAAGTGAATGCATTTAAAACTGTTATAATTAACATGGAACAAATTCAGTAACATGTTACAGCACATTAACTCATCAAATTAATTGTGTTTAAATAATAAATTAATTTAAATATATTGATTTAATTTAAAAATATTATATATTTTAAATAATTTTAAAAAACTCACCCTTTCAGCATTTTTCTATTTATTTAATACTTGGTAAATTTGCTTAAAAGTTATGTATATAATTCATTTTTAAAAATACTTTTTAAAACAGCTTGATATGTTAATGTCTCTTTAAATTAGGTTTATTATTACATTACAAAGTTAGCAAAAATTGAAGATACTTTTTAACACTAAAAATATATAAGATTTCAATGTCAAACTAAATAAATTATTTTAACATTAGTACCCCCAGGTGTTTGTTATTCCCTGCCTCCATTGTATTGCATGGGAGTGTCTTGCAGTACCAGTGGTTGGCCGTGTGTGGTGCTTGACTTGTTCCAAGGCTGGAATGGAGTACATTTGACCTACTCTGAAACTTTTAGGGATGAAGTAACTTTAGAAGTGTGGTTTGTTAAGTGCAATGGTCTTACTCTTTTGTGGGTGTGTGTTTGGTATTAGCACACCCCTCCCAAAGGAATATGCCACGTTACATCGCATGCTTTTTTAACGCATGCCATTACAATGCGGTAATTACAACGACCGCGTTGTAACAACGCATGACATTAGAACGCAAGTCGGAACAACGACTTGCTCTAGGGGGGCGCTGGATGTTGGAATAGTATAATTTACTATTCCAACTCCAGTCTGTGCAACAGTAGGGAAGGTGTTGGATTTTAAATCCAACACCTTCTGACCCCTAGAGCAAGTCATTGTTCCGACTTGCATTGTAATGGCATGCGTTGTTACAATGCAGTCGCTGTAATGACCGCGTTGTAATGGCATACGTTGAGTTGCATGCGGTGTAAATGATGTTTCCCCTCCCAAAGCCCTCTTTAAATTTCCTCAAATACCTCCCATTGTACTAATTATTCTCCATTACCTCACTACTCCCCCTGGTCTTCCCACATTTACTACTAATTTGTATACCTTTGTATGTGGATTTCTCTACTTATGTTTTGTCAGTAAGCTGGGGTATAAAGTATCAAAGTGCTTCACTATTACTAGGGTCAAATGTAGCTGAGCATGCTACAATGTGTCGCCCACTAATAAAGAAGCACAATTCCTTTTCAAGTGAAAAAATGAAACTTATTTTGTATGCAAATCTTTCGTTAGTGTTTATGAAAGCAAGCTCTAATCTGCCTAGGTCAATTAATATTGTCCTGTTCCACAACCAACAACATGAAGTTCCCACATGTTCCACAAACAAACCAGTGTGACTTGGAAAAAAACCTTTCCCCGACCTCAAATGGCCTGTGATGACTAATATTGGACTAACGCTGAAACAGTACACTGTGGCCTTCGTTGAACTTCATTTTTTATGCAGATGATTTATTAGATGATGGAATTACCTTAATTTAGGATGCTCTGTACATTGGAAATGGAATTTAAACAGTAAAGTAAAAGCCTCAGTGCATGTACACAGAAAAACACAGATTAATAATTGGAATTCATTTATTATTTACATTTCTACAGGACACATTGTTTCACATCCTTTGGTCTTGGTTCAGTTATCGTTTGCCTAAGCAATACGTTAATATTTAAAAAAGAATAACATCTATAATGCCCCGGTTTCCTCTATACCTCACAAGGGCCTGTAAACAAGTTCTCTTGTGACATAAATATCTATAAAACTTGCCCATTGGGGCCACCTCGATAGAGGATACCACAAGTGAAGTGTGGATTCCAGCATCAGTTCAGCCTGAGCTTGGAGTTCCAGACAAATAAAACGAATACCTCATCTGTTTCACTTCCGGACACACTGATGAGAAGTGAGTGCCTAATACTTCCGCCAACTGAGAAAAATATTAGAAAAACATGACCACGTGCATATGTACTTGAGCACTCATGCTCGTTTCCCGCATTGATACTTCTTCACCTTATTTCTCATATGCCGTAGGTACGGGATGACAGCACTACTCAAGTAAGAGAAGCATCAGGGTCCATGTATTGTTTTGGAAAGCGAATGTATTCTTTTTTCATATTTTTAAATATCAGCAAAGTGCAAGTGCAGGTAGAAAACAAAAGGCCAACGCGTTTCGGCCAGGGGCCTTCTTCGTGGTCATAGAGTTGTGCTATACAGAGTGTCAATAAATAGGGACTCTCTTGGTCCCTCCCACAATCATTAAAAACACAATTTAAAAGAGCCTATACACTTAATTCATGTATGTTGACATAGATGTTTTGAAATCTGTATCATATACACTGTAGAGCTACCAGCAGCTTGTTTGCATGAGCAGAGAAACATTTGGTCACAGTTTGAGGTAAAGTACCCACACATGTTGTTCATAACATGTTGTGTTCATCTGAATGTTGCATGATATGTATAGCAAATCCATAAGTTTGAGCACATACATTTACACACAGACATGGCACGCACAACAGCCACAGCCCACCTTTGTAGCTTCCTTTCACAACTTCTAAGATTTACATTTTCTGTGCGGTAAGTTTACCAGAAGACTCAATACCATTTTAGAATACACATTTCTAGACCTTGGCTTTCCTTTCACGAACTATTGCAATCTAGGAGTTACAGTTTCTTCACACGTTAACTAACTTGACCTTACCAAACACACCTGAAAATAATAATATGGATCATGGTGCTCCTGGTGACAAGGAGCCATCTGGGTATTTTACTGCAAGATCGCGTTAGCGAGGGATCGTGACAGAAGACTGCTGCCTGTAACCTGTGAATTTCTGATCATGTGCAGCATTAGGCAGTATTAATTTCTGCTGTTTGTATAACCACTGGGCGCAAAGAACATGCAAAACACTGTATTCTATAATAAGGGACAGCACATGTTTACAACATTGTTTTCAGTTTACACAGTGCGTTTTTAAAATGATGTTTTAAGAACATATTTTAATGCGTTAATGAAGGAATAGCCACAAAAAATGAAAAATCTCCATATAGCATAGACTACGAAATGTCATGCAACATTCTTTTAAAGCTAGGAGGGAAGTGATCATATCTAATCTGCTTCAAAATTCTAGAACGGCTTAATTCCCCATTTATCCCTCACTCATTAGACCGCAACAAAAATTCACAAAGGGGAGGTAGAATACCCTAGAGGCCAAATAGAGGATGACACCCTGTCAATCAAAGAAAGGAGAATGTCCTAATGAAGTGTGCAGGGCATTAAAATAGGATAAAGCAGCTATTGGTACTCATTGTGCCCATTTTCTGTATGCTATGCTTCATTCTTTGTGTCTGCCCAACAGTTTGCGGATGGTAACTTGTAGACTTGCACTGTATTACTCCTAAGTGTTATAGTAAAGCATTCCAAAAATTTGCAATAAACTGGGCTCTTCGATCAGTGAAAATAACAGTAGATAATCCATGTAACATCACTACCTCTTTTAGAAAGGTTACTGTGCCATAGCAGTTCCTTTTGTTTCTTCCTTTTACATGGATTCCGTTAAGTCCAGTGATCTGTGTTAATATGCTGACTCCTTGTTCTGATTCGAATAGCTTATTTTGCATTGCCAGAATAGAGAAAGGACTGCTGATGGGTTGCAGTTCTTCACCTTGTCTAGATAGGGTGTTAGCCTTTCCATGTCTATTGCCTGGTCAGTAGCTCACTTCATAGTTAAACCTGGAAAAGAACACAGACCACCTAACATGTTTGGGGTTCATGTTGGGGGTTCAAGGAAGTAGAGAATCCTAAATACTTGTGATCTGTCAGGATGGTAATTCTTTGCTGGCCTCCTTCAAGATAAAAAATATTCTTTTATCGCCAATAGCTTTATCATTGATGGTCTAATTTACTTCCAATGATGTCAGAGTTTGGAACCACAGATGAATTTCGTCTATTGCCTGATCCTTTTGGGACAGAGTAGCTCCAACAGAGAGAGCTCATGCATAAGTCTCAACACTGATGGGCAGTGTAAATTCTGAATGCCTTAGGATAGGTGTATTCATAAATACTCTCTTGAGAGTTTCAAATGCTTTGTTCTATACCCCAGAGAAAGGACCCTCCTTTTTACATCAGCCAAGAGATGGGACTCACAATCTCTGAAACGTTTTGAATAAACTGTCTATAAAAATTGGAAAACTCTAATAGCCTCTGTGTCTTTTTGATAGTTCTCAGCATTGGACACTTGTACAGCTTTTAATTTGTTCATGTATATGTATACCCAAGGATTTCAACCTCGGGTACTTCCAGTAAGCACCTTTCCTGCCTGACAAAGAGTCAATGCTCTCTTAAGCGTCTTAGTGCTTCTATGACATATTGGTACTGTTCTTCCAAATATTCAGAAAATATCAAATTATCATCAAGGTAGATAATGATGTATGTGTTTTATAAATCTCTGAAGATATAATTCATAAAATGTTGAAAGTCTGCGGATGCATTGCATTACTGAAAGGGCATTACCAAATTTTTGAAGTGCCCAGATCCGGTGTTGAATGTGGTCTTCCACTCATCCATTTGTGGAATATGTACCAAGATGCAAGCTCCTCTAAGATCAAACTTTGAAAAGATCTTCACTGACTTGATATGATCTCCTAGGACTTATATTAAGAGTAAGGAGTATCTATTTTGAGTTGTTACAGCAGTGCATTCTCCGTAGTCTATTCATAGTCGTAATTCACCCCATGCCCCCCCCCGTTTGGGATTGAAAGAAGATTAGATGCCAGTTAGTGAACTGGAATGGCAAATGAAACTGTTCTCTAGGTTTTCAATCATAGACTCTTGGAGAATCTTGTCTTCTTTCACTGTTGGTGGATATATTCTCCTATGTGGAACTTTGACTCCAGTAATCAGACAATCATATGGGTGATAGGGTGGCAATTGAGCAGCTCCTCTTTCACTAAAGACGTCCTGAAATTCCTTATATGCCTCTGGAATCTCTATTTGATCAACCTTCTCTTACACCACACAGCATGTTAAAGGAAAATCCTTTTCCAGGGCCTAACTAGGAAAGCAGTGTTGATTGCAGCATTGCAATGAGAAAGTAATAGTCTGGTTTACCCAGTCAATAGAGGGACTGTGTCTTCTTAACCAGGACGTGCATAATACAACATTGAAGGCAGAAGCTTTAATGAACCCCAAATGAATGATTTCAAAATGTCTCTAATTTTATGCCATTTCCAAGGATTGAATTTCCCAGAGGTAGTTTCTCAACATACTTCTCCAGAACTCAAGGGTTTTCCATCAGTCCCTACAATAGGTTTGCAAACTTCCTTGTGTTGTTTAGGTAAACCTTGTCTTTCATGAATTGTATATCCATAAAGCACCATGAAGCTCCACAAAAAATGAGAGCTAAGGTAGTGAGGGGTTTACCCTTAGAATCTGTACTTGGATTTGACAATGTTTTGTGCCACTCTCTTGTTCTTTGGAAGCGATTCTCATAACTGGAAAAGGACTCATCTGTTGTTTACCTTTCACAGACGAGGCCCAGAGTTTGTTATGGTATGTTATCAGTGTTTGTATTATGCCACATCATCTACAGGATATTTAAACAACAAGGGAACCCCAGTATTAAGACCAGGGGTGATTACGTATATGGTAAGGACAAAGGTCAAGAAGAGGCCGCTTCGGTCCTCGGGTAGCCTAGGCTACTGAATTATTTTTAGGCAGCATTAATCAGATAAAAATCTGATTAATGCTGCCTAAAAATAATTCCTTTGTCCTTACCATATACATCATCTACAGGGGCATGCTTGTGAGAACGAGCAAGGCTTTATGAGAGACTCATTTGCAGGAAATGTTAGACCTGTCAGCCATAAGGTGGTCTTCACCAAGACTTTTTGCCTTCTCTCCTCCCGTTTTGCTGAAAACGTTTTTGTTGGCCTTAGGACTCTGCTCACTTTACCACCACTAACCAGTGTTAAAAGGCTTGTGCTCACTCCCTAAAATGTGGTAAGACTGGCTTACACCTGATTGGCATATTTAATTTACTTACAAGTCCCTAGTGAAGTGGTAAACCATATACCCAGAGTTGGTAAACTAAATGTTACTAGTGGGCCTGCAGCACGTATTGTGCCACCCATTTAAGTAGCCCTTTATAACACATCTCAGACCTGCCATTGCAGCCTGTATACAATTTTAAATTGCAAATTCTACATGGCAAAATAAAGCTTATGCCAAGCCTATAGCTCCCTTTTTAATACATATAAATCACCCCTAGGATAGGCACTCAACAGCCCATAGGGCAGGGTGCATTATATTTAAAAAGTTGAACATGTACTTTTAAGTTTTATATGTCCTGGTTGTGAAAAACTCACAAATTTGTTTTTCACTACTGTGAGGCCTACTTCTCTTATAGGAAATCTTTGTGTTACCTTATTATGTTTAATTAGTGATAACTTTTGTTTGGGAGCAGGTAGAAATATCATGTTTAGTGTCTAGGGAATTGCAATTTAAATTCCTCTTTAATGGTAAAGTCAGATCTTAAGCCACAGTTCTGGAAATACCACTTTTTGAAAGTTGGCATTTTCTTGTCCTTGTCCTAACCATTTGGTGCCTGCAGCCAGTTTCCCAGGTCACATGACCAGGCTGGCCTTTGTGTATTCCTGTCAGACAGTCATACACTAGAAAGAACGAGTGTTGGAAGGATGGGTCATTCAAGGCAGGATGGGGAGGGTGGAGCTATGTACAGCCCTACTTGCACTCAGCTCACACACCAAGAATTTCACGCTAGCCTATTGTGCCTGTAGACAGACTGTGAATAGGGCAGGGAGGCAGGAAATTCCAGACACTTCTATGGCTGGAAACTCCAGGTGTTTCTTCCACTTCAAAGTGGGCACCAGGTATAAAAATGGGTCTTTCAGACACACGCTTCAGTTCACTTCTGGACCTGCGGTAGGTCTCTCAGAGTACTGCCTTGCTGTCTGTGGCCAATGTATATTTCAGCGAACTGCCCTGTTGCATCAAGAGGACTGCCCTGCTGCTGAAACCTCCTCTGTGCCCTTGGAGGACTGCCCTGCTGTTTGAAATCTGCGTTCCAGCTTGAACCCAAGACTTCCATAGTGACTCCAAGGTTGGTTGGCCGGCCTCCCGATCAGAGCCTCAGGGACAGAAAAAGCTCCAACCATGTTGAGCCCATACCTGGACCCAGCCAGAGTGAGCCCTGACCCTCCACATGGTGCCCCTTCAGTCCTGGACCCTGGGACGTGATGATAAAGGTGCATAGATAGCCCAAATTCAAAACTTGGTACTTTGAAAATGTTCTGCTAAAAACTGCGCTGAGAACAGAGAGGAGATCGGGAACTACCTGCTCACCGATCCAAATCAAGTTGCATCGCTGGCTGGCCTGCCTTCGTGGCAGATCTCGCGATGTTCTTCTCTGCAGCAGCAAATCCTGTTCAGCGGCTTCTCGCTGAAGGGGTACCTGGCCTCGTGGAGCCTTCGTCGGATACAGCCTGCAGTTTCGTCCCATTGAATATTTTTTACTATCATAGAAGAGATGTATGAACGTAGGTATCTTCACTGTGACTTCGTCCAGCGGCTCACCGACACCGACACCTCCTCCTTCGACACCGCTGGCTACTTGCTGTTACACCCCGTGTGACCTGCTCCCTGATAACCCCAAAAACTAGATACCGCTGTTGTATCATACCTGTTTAAGTCTTCCGGCCCCCCCTTAGATGCAGTTCCCGTCTGTCTTTCTGTGGTGTTTTTTTCTTTTTTTCTTTTCTTCTTTTCGTTTTGTGGTTGAGCATGGTGTATGAGTGAGAGTCTCGATGGTTGCATTGAGCTAGAAGGTCACATTCTCACATGATCTGTGACGCTCCGAGGTTGCGAAGGCGGGGACTATTTAGAGACTGCTGTTTGGTAATTCCATGCTTGGTTTCGTTTCCGGTTCATTGGTTTGCGGAAGGAATTCTCGCCGCCAGCAGTCCTGCTGGTTGTCCTGTTTTCTTGTCTCTTCGCATGAATTTGCCAGTATCCAGAAAAGATTCTACGTCCTACAGGGAGCTGATTTGGTTCTGCTCCTGGTCGTCAGTGTTCCTGTTCCCGGTGGTGTCGGTGATACGCCCTCTACCTTTTTGGTGGTGTCATCCTCCTTACACTCTCTACTTTCTGGATGGAAGTAAGACTATTTTTTGCTATATTTCTCCTCCCCATTACGCTCCTACAGTGGACACAATCATTTTTCTATGGGGGTCAGTGAACTGTTTACCCTTCTTTATGATGAAATATTTGGAGTTTGAAATGTTTTTTTGGGTGACTCTTGTTCTTTTTGGATAATAGAGAGAAAGAGCGGCATTATTTGGAATTGGCCATTTGGAAACCTTGGAAATACTTCATTTCTTTTTCTTTCTGGTGTGTATTCTACTAGAGACATTTATGAGTAAGCAATGGTCCATACTTTCCAAAGAGTCTTATATGTATAACTAATGCACTAGTTACATATGTATCCATGTGGGCTTTTCTCTCTTTCTACTATGCGTAAAACTACTGTTTGCTCTTTTCTTTAAGATTTCCCTGATTGATCACCTCCTCTTAGATGCTTGACGGATGGCTTCTGAATAAAACAGATCCAGTACACATACCTTCGGACCCTGCAGATTCCTTCCCTTGTTTCCCTGTTTTCCTTCTTTCCCCTGGTGTTTTTCTGCCCACTGCTGTTTTCCAGTCAGCTTGGAGGGGTAAACACTCTGCGGAAGGATTGGATTTCTCTCAGTTACCGCAGTACCTGGTTTTCAGGTGAGTGAGGTCTGGAACACTTGCGCCACTGAATTTTACCTTCTCTGACATTTTTATTTAAAATTTCTTCTAAGGGCCTGATTTAGATCATGGCGGACCTGGTCCCACTGCTGCTTTTTCAACTGTTTCTCGGCTCGCCTACTATGTGGCTTGCCCTCTCTATTTAGATGCTGGCGGTTCAATGGATGAAAGAGTGTCAGAGTGCCGCAAATCCACCAGGTATGTTCACCTGCGTTGACGGGCAAATAGGCGAAAGCGGCTGTCGGAGAGAGGACTGCCAGTGTGTCCGCTGGGCCAATGACGATGTGCTTTTCCGCTGACATGGCACTAAAACTTCCACACCCCAGTTGGTGGATTGGAAGGGATATACGGCAGAAACTCACCTTTTCACCTTTTCACACTTTCAGACTTCCTTTTCTGCTGTGGACCCTATCTTATAAGTCCTGCCACTGCTTGATGACGAACAAAAGCAACACCGTTGTGGATAGAATCAATGGTAAGCTCCACTTTTACCAGTTACCTTTTGACTTGTCTGTTAACATTTGCACTGGACTCGTGCATTTTTAAGTCTCTCTTACAAGCAATAGCTTATCAATGTCAATCAATCAATCAAAGACTATTGAACATCGCGCAGCTACCTAGACTGAGGCGTCCCAACGCTCAAACAAGACTGAAGAATAAACTTGGCCAGCACAATCTAAGCTTGATTGAAGAGCCATGTTTTTAAATCTTTCCTGAATCCCTGTTCCGACTCGGCCATGGAACATGGATGGGCAGGGAGTTCCAAAGCTTGTCCGTCCATACCGAGAATGACCTGCCACCTTGTCAAACTTTATCAAACCTCGGCATGCGAAGGAGTCGCAGGTGGTTAGATCTCAGGGCTCTCTCCTGATGGTACAGGCTAAGCCTATTCCTGAGATAGTTTGGCCCTATGCCCCTTAAGGCTCTGAAAGCAAATGTCAGGGCTTTAAACTCAGCCCTCTTGGCAACCGGAAGCCAATGAAGTTGCCTCAAATGGGGGGAGATCTGATGGCAAAAGGGGACCCGTCGGATGAACCTAGCCACTGCATTCTGTATTATTTGTAATATATGGATCAGAAAAGCTGGAAGTCCCAAATATAAGCTATTGGCGTAATCCAAATGCGAAGTCACCAGTGCATGGACTATGATCTTTCAGTTCTCCTCTGGAAGAAAACGCAATAGACAGATCTTAACTTAACAAAGCAGGATGAAGAAATATGCCAGATTTGGGTCGCAAAAGAGAGAGCGGAATCAAACCTAATTAATGCAATGCAATGCATATGTATGTAATGTTGACGTTTAAGAAATTTAAAAGAAACACACCTGTATAATCACATTGTATGTATAAATTTGGGTGCATGCTTCCTCCAAACACTTGCACAAAAAAGGATATCAAATCAAAAATCAAAAAGTCACCATACAGGTGTGTTTAAGTAAATTTCGAAAATTGTCACATAAAAAAAATATGCAACACACATCATTGGGATAAGTGCAATGTAACATGATGTACAAATTGCAGTAGGCAAGGTGTAACGTTACCTTATAAATTACCAGTAAAATCAATGTCAGTCCCAAATTTGAAGTATTCAACATATACATCCATGTAACATTTCTCCTTGTCTAGTGCAAGTCCTGTACTGTATTCAATTTCAATAGTCACAATATTTTGTAAGGTGCAATGCATATGTGCTCATACTGATCAGTAATCAAGGTGAAATAGACACACTTGTAGTAACACATCCAAAACATTTTAAACATCAATTAGTTGGTGCAAGTGGCCATTACTATGGTGAATGCCTGCACCTAAATTTAAATGACCATCACATACCATGTTAACCAGTGTATGCATTAAACAAATCATGGTAAAGAAAAATAAGTACTTCACATTTTAGTCAGAAACATTGCTGGGACTGAAACAATTGCAAAGGAAAATTAATGCCAAGACTAATTTGGTGAAATCAAATTTATGTATTTATTCCAAACAATGAGATAAGTTTCTCAATATACTTTAAAAGGCAAATGGTAGTCGATAAAGTTCCAACGAAGTCCTGTGCACTGTTGTGCGGTGGCACAAATCTTGCCTCCTAATTCGCTGCCAAGGGGAACCTCCTCAGGAAGGGGCATATAATGGACAGAGCAGGTACCTCTAAGATCTTACTGGTGGGGGCGTTGGGGGGGATTTGGCCTTGGGAGGGGTGCTCTTGGGCTTGGGAGGGAGGTTTGCATTTGGGAAGGGTTTTAGTAGGGGTGGTTTCTGGATTGGGAGAGGTGGGTTGGGATGTGGAAGGGTGGGTTGCGGTGTGGAAGGGGTAGCTTTGCATTTGGGAGGGGTGGTTTGGGCTTTGGAAGGGGTTAAGGCAAGGGCAAACAATAAACTCTCATGGGATAAATGGACATGATGTTCATCAGGGAGTTGGGTTTGGGAGTTAGAGGGAGTGGCAGTGGCTGATGTGCATGTGTCTGTTGAGGGTGCAGGTGTCTGTGGGTCTGGTTTATGTCTAGCACATTTGGGTGTGTCTTGCTTCCTAGGTGACTGTTGTTTGGGTGAGTGTGGGAGCTTGTGTTTTGTGTGTGTGGATTCTAATGTGTGTGTGTGTGGATGGGTGTGCTGGGTTTGGTTGTGGTGCATGTGGATATGGTGGTGCATGTGGGTGTGGTGGTGGGTGCAGTGTCTGTGTGTATGCTGGTGGTGGTGCATGGGGGTGTGGTGGTGGGTGCGGAGTTGGTGGGTGTGCTGGTGGTGGTACATGTGGGTATTGCAGTGGGTGCGGTGTCTGTGGGTGTGCTGGTGGTGGTCATGTGTGTGTGGTGGTGGGTGCAGTGTCTGTGTGTGCTGGTGGTAAGGGTGGTACATGTGTGTGTGGTGGGGGTGCGGTGTGTGTGGTGGTGCATGTGGGTGTGGTGGTGGGTGCAGT
The DNA here is from genome assembly GCA_963921515.1 of Calotriton arnoldi. NCBI lineage: Eukaryota > Metazoa > Chordata > Amphibia > Caudata > Salamandridae > Calotriton > Calotriton arnoldi. The sequence goes on along the minus strand of CAWUFW010000021.1, from coordinate 7,398,512 downwards.
GTTTGTGGGTGTGCTGGTGGTGGGCTTTATGCATGTGTGTGTGATGGTGGGTGCAGTGTATGTGGGTATGCTGGTGGTAGTGCATGTGGGTGTGGTGGTGGGTATGGTGTCTATCTATTTGAGTGTGTGCCTGTGTTTTTGCTGTCTCTGTGTTTATGTGTGGGTGTTCTGCTAGTGTGTGTTGTAGTGGGTGTGATCAAAGTTGTGAGTGTGCTTGGGAGTGGGCTGAGAATAGGGAATTGGGATGGGGAAGGGGCAGGTAGTGGGGCACAAGGTTGGAATGGTTTGGAAGGCTACAGCCAGTGAGGAGTCCAGACCTTGAAAAGACCGCTGTAGGCCAAACATAACACTATGAATGCCATTCAGGTAAGCTAGCATTTGCTGCATAAAGCTGCTAAGCACCTGGATGGCATTCAGAAGTGCAGTCTCACCTACAGCGATTCTGCGGAGGAAGTCAATAGCCTCCTTACTCAGTGCAGCCGGGGGGAGAGGGGTAGGGGGAGGTGTGCTTGGGGCAAAGAAGACCCCAGCCCTTTTAGGGGGGGGGTTTGGCCAACTGGATAAGGGCGCAAGAGGGAGGGTGGAGATGGATATCTGGGTGGTGGACAAGGATGCAGTGGTAACTGGAGCAGTAGGGTCTGCCACCACTAGGGACTGGTCGCTTGGGGAGACCTCCGAAGAAGATGCCGAACTGGTGGCCTCCATCCTAGTCTCCTCACCCTCTGTGGCACTGTGTCCCTCGGTGTCAGTGATTTCACCAGGTGAGACACAGTGGCCAGCTGCTACCCCTTTTACGTCACCAATGTCTCCTTTGCCTGCTCCAGATGATGCTGAAAAGACATATACATTAGTTTTATTGTAGCTGTGTGCATAGAACTGATCAATAACTTTTAGCACAAAACATTTTCCTAGTTTCTATCTTGCACCTGCTGTAAGGATCACAAACTATGGTTCTTTACATAATCATCTCAGGCATGTAGGGAACATCTTCTAAAACCATTTGGTCACAGTTTTGTAATTCCCCCTGATAGCTCCTACATTTCATATGATCTTGTCTCAACCATACTCATTTCTCTAAAGGAACTGTAGAACACCTCTGAATGGTTAACCTTTGTTCTCCAGAATAATGAACTTATTTCACCAATAAGGATATACATCAAAAATACCTTTGGACACCATGTGTACAGGGTCAAAAAAGCTGCATTAATGACCTACACTAAAAGTAAAAATTAATCAGTGTGTGTTAACAAATACTGAAATGTTGTACCAATATTTGTGGAAACTGAAATCCTGTCTCCTTTGTTTGGTGATATCACAATGGTAACACTTACCTCAAGTAACTCAAGTATAGCACAAAAGTACAACATATTATATGGTTTCAGTACTCAAGTAGCTTATCAGTGTATCGTGCAGTATGTATTTACCTATGCTGTTGAAGAAATGTAAACATATTGTTATTGTGGATTGACAAATGACTTCAATAGAATAAGTAAATACATAGGGCTTGATACATTTCTAATCCACTTCAGTACAGAGCAACTACTTATTTACAATGGACTCCAAAATATCTCAGATTATTTCAAGGTTGTCTCACCATTGTGAAATTATGGAACAGTATATGGGGGCTTTCACCTTAGGCAAAAAGTGGTACCACATCACAGTAAATATGACATACACTGATTCACATATGATACCCACATCAAAGAATCAAATGCAGTTCACAAGATGAAACAGATCACACCTTGATGCATTTCACCATTTTCCAAATGAGTCATGAGTTGGGCATGAGTTTGAGTCTTCAAGATAGGATACTTCAACATATAAGTGATGAAACATGCAAGCTGCCAAAATACCTTCAAGTATCCCATTTTTCTCCATCATTGAGTTCTCATCTGGACCTAACAAAGGACATTGAAAAATGGTTTGGGGTATGTGTTACTCTGTCACCATTGTGTACACATTCCTGTCTGTGTTTCTACAAAAATTATCCGCCTATCACAAGTATTTGTACAAAAACACACTGGCTTACATACACATTGGGAAGGATTAAGACATCATGCAAATCTGTTGCTTTTAACATGTATGAAACAGTATGTCTGATGCTAAATACAATTGGGATATGTGTAGACTCCAAAATGTAGCCATTAATTCTGATGTGACTAGTGATTTTGGCTCACATGCTCACTCTTGTTTGTGTAAAGTCCCAACTTACCAATGTGACGTTTGGAACATCCACTGTATCATAAGTGCAAAGTATGCTATGTCACAATGTTATTGGTCTACCAATACATCATCCACAATAGTGAAGGAGCATCACACCGGACACAACAAAGACTATTGGCCTGTTTGGTACAACGGTCCCTCATTACATCAAACAACCTGATGTATAAGTGTAATTTAGGCAGCCATGTATCTGCTCAGAACAGTCCTTTGGTAGTGACCAGGAATCAGGTGGGATCCTTTCCAACAAATTAATAGACAAATCACATCATCATACACATTGTGCAAAACTTACCCCTTCAAGAACTCTTCTTGTATGTTGGACATGGGTCACCCTTAATGTTTATAGAAAAAATCCTGGCAGTAACAAAAAGTGTGTCATGTAACATGTTAAACTCAAATAAGAACTTATCCCCTTCATGCTGCGGTTGGGCTCTCAACTGCCCATCAAGCTGGGAATAAGCCACCGCAAGAATGCGGGCCATTTGGGCGTCAGGGTGCGAAGCACGCACTTCCCACTAAGGGAGGACTGTCCGACCTGGACTTCACCTGACTTTCTGGTCCAGCGTCGTAGGTCTTCTCACCTCTTCCTGCAATGGAGGCTGCGCTGCTTGTAGACCCCCAGGGTCTGCTCCTTCCTAGCGATGGTCTTTCAGATATTCCACTTGTGATGGGCATTGACCAGAATGGATACTAGAAATGAAAGAAATAAAAATGGTTTCGTGACTTTTTGTTTGTCTGTATTGATGTAACACAATTTTATTCCATCACAAGCATGACTCATAAGTTACCATGCAACATGTATATTTTCACATGCTGACCAAACCAAATATATTAGTACACACTTTTGTAGTGACCTGTTGACTACCCTCATCGCTTGTCATGTCCTACACTTACTAGTCCAGGCCAGTGACATCATCTAGCCCAGGGTGCTCCTACATTTTCTGTGATGTGAGCTACTTCAGATCAATGCAAAACATTGTGAACTACTGAAGGCTAAACAACTTGCGCATTGTTACCAGACACCCTCACCGCCAGCTTCATTGACTTGATGCCTAAAGTCCATGGAGCCAGATACTATGGTTTTAACTACATAATGTGACTAAGGGCACTATGAAAGGGCTGCAATGTGTGACAGTGAGAGTGTGCTTTTGGGGATGTATGGGGATGTATGAACATGTGTACGTATGAATGGGATATAATTGTATGGGTGACAGAGTCTGTGTGGTATGTACTTGTAGAACAGGACACAGCTTTTGCACTTTAAAATTCTCACATGTAAATAAAGGCTATATCTTGCATAAATACTTATGGCACAATGAATACTGGCCACTGGGAGTAAGGATTCTACAGTTTTGACATGAAACACTTTGGAATGGGAGTAAAATGAAATGAAGTGTTAGCTCAAGAAGTTAGGTAACTCTCCATTTCAATTGTCCTTTTAAAAGCATCCAGGGACATATTTTTGCGCACACCTCCAAATCTGAGTTGACAAGGAAATATATTTATGACAGATATACCTCAGTGCTTCAGTTGTTTGTTTCTGTGCCTTAGCCCCAGCCTGGCCCATGATTTTGACTGAGCACTGCTTATTGTCAGGCCCTGCTATCTGCAGCCTGATGATCATGATGTCAAATAAACACAGTCTTCCCTTAACCTTTATATGAAATAATGACCTTGCGCTCATCTAATAACTGACATCAAGGCTGTGTGCTACTCTAAAGGGGTCTGGGAGCTACTGGTAGCTCCCAATCAACTGTTTGGAGACCCTTCATTTAGGCTGAGTGATTGGTGGGACGATACAGATAGCTAGCATCATTTTCATTTGATTTGGTTTACACAGAAAACATATATATGTGCACTTGTAAAGACTATATGATGTATTTTCTAATTTACATGATGTGAGATTTCTACATTTCACATGTAATTCAGACGTATACATAGATATATCTCTGAAAAGTTTGCCCTCGAGAGAAGACGCACTCAGAGGTAGGTAAACCTCTTTAATGAAGACTGCAGCAAAAACAGCAACTGACAACAAATCATATCAAGGTGGCCTAACGTGTTTCGGACTACACAGTCCTTGCTCACAGGCCAGTACAGAGTGTAGGAAAGTGGGTTTCTGTTGCAGTAACCCCCCCACTTTTTGCCTGATAACTGATGCACTTTTCATTGGTGTGCCCTGGGTCCCTGCCAATCAGGTACCCAGGGCCTGTGTTCCTTCCCTAAAAACTGTACTAAAGCCTAAACTCAATTGGCATCTCTGGCCACAGGTAAGCCCCTGGTAAATGGTACCCTAGGTACCCAGGGCACTGTGACCAGAGAAGGCCCCTAAGGGCTGCAGCACTTATTGTGCCACCCTTAGAGGCCCTGTACCCTGACACACACACCCTGCCTTTGCAGGCTGAGTGTCTTGGTGCAGAACTAAACAGAGTCGACATGGCACACATCCCTGTGTGCCATGCCCACAAACACACTGCCCTGGCATACCTCAGTCACCCCTCTAGCTGGGTGCACTATGCCAGTGGTGTGGGCACAGGTGCATGAGCCCTGTTCCCCTACAGTACCCAGGGCCATTCCTGGGCACTGTAAGTGCAGTGATGCCATTAAGAGTATATGGTGCTGGGAGGTTGTCATTACGAACTCCACAGCACCATAATTGCTACACTGAAGACTGAGAAGTATGGTATCAAACTTCTCAGCACATTAAACCCACACTGATGCCAGTGTGGGATTTAATGTAAAATGCACGACAGAGGGCAACTTAGAGTTGCCCCCTGAACCTAACCTACAATCCACGTCTTGTCTGAGGGGCTGCCCCGGCTGCCACACAGCAGACATGTTGCTGGACCCCTGGGTGGAGAGCCATCCGCTCTCCTGGGCCTGCAACAATGCACATCCTGGGCGAGGTGCTAGGTCTCCTCCCCCAGGATGGGCAGGAGAAGCTTCAAAGGCATGCCGCCTTTGTGAGCTTCTCCAGGCCACTTACTCAGCAACTGGCCCCCACCGGTTCTGACCCCCTCTCTGGCGGGAAGACTGGCAGGAAACCCCAAGGGAGGAAAGGGGATGTGCCAGCTTCTGCCAACCCCACCCCTCAGGTGGGGGAGGCGAGGTGAAGCACAACTCCGGGCTCTCGCCATCTTGAAGATGTTGAGCCCTGCCCAATCAGGACTAGGCTACTGCCCCCCTCCCACATGAGAGGGGCAGGATAGGGGGTGTACCCACCCCAGAGAAGGGACCCATTGGTCCCTGCCCTTTACCTACCTGTAACGCCCCTAAATTTAGTATTTAGGGGAACTCTGAGCCTTCCTTCCTCAGATTCCCGCAATCTAAGAAGAAAAAGGACGAAAGAAGATGCCCAGCAGAGGAGACTGCAGAGAACAACTGACTTGGCCCCAGCCCTACCGGCCCGTCTGCAGTTTCCAGAGATCCTGCGCCAAAAATCGTCTTGTCCTGCAGCCAGCGACCTCCAGAACCCCGGGGAGGACTGACTGCCTTCAACAAAGACCGGATCTCCTGTGAACAGCAGCTCTGTTCAAAAGAAACACCAAACAAAGACTCCGAGCCTGCTGAGGAAAAAGAAACCCGACGCCGGGAACCACCACTGCACCCGTCGCCTACAGCCCGAGTTCAAGTGGCCCACCGGTCCCAGCGAGGTCCCCCAGCACTCCAGAGTCCGAGTCCACTGTGTGTTGACCCGTCCAGGACTCCCCGACGTCGCCTGCAGCCTCTGCACGAGACCCCCCCCAACCGCGAGTGGCCCGGTAAGGTGAAATCCGACCTCAAAAGACACCCCTGCATCCAGCCGCCCTGCGCCCTGGAGAAAGGAACCCGAGGTGCACCTACGTCCCCGAGCCCTCCAACTTACCTGCCCAGCTGTTGGTTCCTCCTGGAAGTCTTTCTGGACCGAGCCTGCAGCTGAAAACCAAAACCGAAAATCCCCATTGAAAACAACAGGGCACCCGACGCCAAAACAGCACTCTGCACCCGGCCGCCCCAGCGCCGCTGAGGGTGCACCTTTTGTGCTGGCTTGTTTCCCAATTTGCCCTGACCTAAACCCTAGGAGCTTTGCTCCCACAACCTTGTGGCCCCCCATCCCCCATAGGATAACATTGGGCCTCAACACTCTGCACCCGGCCGCCCTAGTGCTGCTGAGGGTGCAACAACAGTGCATCACTGACCCTGGGAGACCCCTGAGTCTATGCCCAGAACCTTAACTCTGCCAGTCGAGTACTTACCTGAAAACCGATAACCTACATTTTCTCCATAGGGTAACATTGACTGATTTACACTGAAATTTCTTCTAAGTGTCGAGTTTTGAAACTTTAAAATAATCACAAAAAATCGTCCGATCAACGAAAACGAAATTACTCACCTGTTATCAGGAGCGATCCCAGTGCTGGATCTTGGTGCCCAGCACTGACCCTGAAAGGTAATCATAACTGTACTTACCGGTAACTTGAATTTCCTTCCATAGGATAACATTGCCTGGTTTTTGCTGAAAAAGTTTCTAAGTGTCGATTTTGCAAACTTACAAATATTCGTTAAAAATCGCCTGTATAACAAAAACACATTCTTTCAACTGTTTACAGGAGATGCACCAGTGCTGGATCCAGGATCCAACACTGAGTTAGAAAAAGTAACACTAACCACACTTACCTGCTAAGTGAATTTCCTCCCATAGGATAACATTGGTGATTCTAGGTGAAAAAGTTTGTGTCAACTTTTAAAATACAATAATATTCCTTAAAAATCACAACTGTAACCAAAACGTTTTTATTCAACTGTTTACAGGAGATGTCCCAGGACTGAATCTAGGATCCAGTCCTGTGGTAAGAAAAGTAATCCAAAAAGTAATCTATTGCATTTAACTAGAAATTCCCATTGAGCTCAATGTATTATTGTGTTTGAAATTGTGTTGCCTATTGCAACAACTGTAACTATTGTATTCAAAAGTCTATTGCCTATTTGAAAAGTATTTAACTAAAGTAACTCATTCTGAGAAAGTATATTTTGATACCTATTGTTGGTTCTAAAATAAAACAACTATATATTTTGATACAAAACCATTGGCCTAGAGTTCAGTTCTTGAGTGTGTGAGACCATTTGCTGACTGAGTGTGTACAACAAATGCTTTACACTGTCCTCTGATACTGCCTTACTGCTCGACCAAGCTACCACTTTAGAGAGTAAGGTTATATCTAACTTTAGCCTCTGCCAAACCTCTGGGGACTGTGGACTCTGTGCACACTGAACCTTACTTTGGTTCAGTATATACAGAGCCACTTTCTTACACAGAGCCAAACAGCAAACATGCTGCAGCCACCTGCTTAAGTACTAGTTCAGCCCCCAGTGGGTCTCACTTGTGATTTGAAATGCAGTCTGGTAATGGAGGTACTGCAATGTCATCATAACCCCTATGGGTGTTGCCGTAGCTCTCAGATTAAATGCCAGTTCGTCACCCTCTAGTGGGTTGATTCAAAGCCACATTCCTGGATTTGCAGCAAGTAATTTGTTACTCATTCCGAGCATCCTGCTCCGATCATGGCTCTAGATTTGAGTCATTACAGACCCCCTTTCTTGCGGGGGTGCATCTTCATGGCTGGACTGGCCGTTTTATATTCACAGAAAAAGTTGCCCTTGAGAGAAGACACACTCACAGGTAGGTACATCTCTTTAATGAAGAGTGCAGCAAAAACAGTAAATGACATCAAATCATATCAAGTGGGTCTTATGTGTTTTGGACTACACAGTCCTTGCTCAAAGGCCAGTACAGAGCCAAACAGAAAACATAATGCAGCCACCTGCTTAAGTAGTAGTTCCGCCCCTAGTGGGCCTCACTCATGAGTTGAAATGCATTCTGGTAATGGCAGTACTGCAATGTCATCATAACCCCTATGGGTGTTGCCGTAGCTCTCAGATTAAATACCAGTTTGTCACCCTCCAGTGGGTTGATTCAAAGCCACATTCCTGGATTTGCAGCAAACAATTTGTCACTCATTCATAGCCTCCCGTTCCAATAATGGCTCCAGATTTGAGTCATCATAGATCCCCTTTCTTGCGACGGTGCGTTTTCACGACTGGACCGGCCATTTTATATTCACGTACCTGTGAGAGTGTCTTCTCTTGAGGGCAACCTATTCTGTGAATAGATATATCTCTGCATACACACTAAATAGAATCTAGGGCTTTAAACACACTACACATTCTAATGTTGTTTTTTAACATTGTAAAGTGCTTACAAATCCCCAACATCATTGTCCTATGTAAGGAACACAATATATGACACTTCACATCGATCACTACACTTCGCTCAGGACCTCAAAGGGACATTGTAACCTGTTTTAATGAAAATAAAACAGACAGATTCACATATATATTTCAAACATGTACCTGTTCCTCTGGTGAGCCACAGAACTGGCCATACAGGGACAGGGCCTCCTTTGCCTTATACATATACAGCATATAACTTGGGTCCTGGCTCAGGGCGGATAATAACATTGCAGTAAATGCCATGTCCCCCAGGACTGTACATAGTTGTTACATGTTTAACACGTCGGGGCAATATGTCAAGCATAGTACACATTACAATTGTCATATCAATATAAACAATTATGCCCCTAAGCTACCAGACATTAATCAGTGTTTACCCTCTAGGGCAGAGGTCTTCAAACTTTTTGATGCAGAGACCCCCCTGTCAAGGTTTTTTAGGCGTAAGGACCCCCTCCTGACAAAAATTTCTAGAACTTGGTACTCCTCATCATTGACTACTATCGACAACCATAAACGCCCCCAATTCCCATAGCAAATCATTTTTACAGTGGGGAAATAATATTAAACAGTGTTTATCACACCAAAGGTCAGTGAGCGTGGAAGCGTTGTCAAAGGTGTGGCTAAAAACAAAGAGCCTCATTTATGAGGAATTGGCATAGGTCAACGCCGCAAGTCTTCTTGCTGCGCTGGCCTACGCCAATGTGAAAGGGCAGGAATGCACCTTATTTATGAAATATGGTGCATTTCTTTCCTTTCCCCTGCGTTGACGCACAAATTTCTGCCTAGCGCCAATGTAGGCAGGATTGTTTTTGTGCAGGAAGGGGCACCTTCCTGCACAGCACAAAACAATCCGGAGAGGGTTTTCCTCTTTCTATGTGAGCTGCAGAATACAACACACATAGAAAGAGGAAAAACGAGGAGAAATGAAAACATTTCTCCTCATTACGCCTGCTGTGGGGGAGGTGTAAGGTTTTGGCGCTCCTCCAGGTTTACATGGTTTTGTAAATCTGGGGCAGCGTCAAAATCCATGGGTGTTGCATGGGAACACCCACCACAATGCCCTTGTAACACCTACTTGACAGACTAAGGCAAGGCAGCGACTTACGCTGCTTTGTCTTACTCCATATCTATGAGGCCATGTAAAGCCATGCAGGGTGACTTTTCGTTGCCTCATAGATATGATTGAGACACTTGTGTCAACTGAGCTTAAAAAAAAAGTGACGCTCCGGCAGCGCAAGCCTCTCATAAATCAGCCCCAAAATATTTTGCACGTTTTTTTTTAGGTCTTTCACCATGAGATAGGTACATATAAAATAATGGGTAGCTTAAATGAAAAATACATTTTTTAAAGTTGTTACTCAGTGGAAAATGCACTGTAGTACATTATGAAACCTTTATTAGTTAATGCACTGCAGAGGTCTGTGTGTAACCAGAGAGCTACAGAATTAAATTTGGTTGGCGCAGTGAAGAATAGTGACGTGCATTTTTAGTGCTACAAGGTCACAGCCTATGACAGGAAGCACTGTGAATGTGTAAGTCATTATTTTATTTTTGCATTACACACATTATAAGATAGACTGCTACAAACTGCAAATAGTTTTAGGATAAAATGGAGCTTCCAAAAATGTAAATTTTAGTAATACCGGAGCATAAGTGATGCATTTTTTTTTGCGTGACTGTCCCTTCAACACCTCCTCAAGGGTACTAACCACTGTGTAAATTATGATTAAAAGCATGCACTTCACAGCCCAGTTGTTAACTCTTCCTACTACCACTCAAAACAAAACCAAATCTTTGCCATCACAAAGCAATTAAGGCCAGAATCACTCCCAAGCACCCTTTATATTTGCAGATTAACTCATAACACACAATTGCATTTCATTCAGGCAACCTGGCATGAACGATTGTTTACCTATCTGCCCAGCCTCTTCCTTTCACAGCACAGGAGTCTCATTTAACTTCAGCTGAAGCATTTTAAACACCGGAATGAAGCATTTCGGTTTCCACAAGGAAGAGCACATGTTTTAGATTCCAGGCAGAAGTGAGGCCTGGAAATGCGCGACCCCCTTCCCAGGACTCCACGGCCCCCTTGGGGGTCGCGCCCCACAGATTGAAGACCTCTGCTCTAGGGTAATAATACTATATTTCTGTCATATTGCTTTGTCTCATGGTTCAATTTATCTATTTTTAAACTTAATCAGCATAATACAAAACCTTTGGTGGTTATTGGCGGTGAGGGCACAGTACAACAGCATTTTCTTTATTTTTTAGCCTTCAGACAGGCTCGTAAATATGTTAGCAGCTGTCCCACCCATGTCTCATCCCTCAGGTGTGATCCCGCTAGCTCTAGGCAGGGGGGATAAAGCTGTGAGGGTCTCCATTAAGTTCTCCAGTACGAGGCAATAGGGGGACACTCCTGTATTTAAAAAAACATTTATATGTAGTGTGTAACTATGGTTAAATGAGATATTTGCGCGGTGTTGTTTACACCTCCATTGACGGTATTTTAGTTGAAAATTAAAAAAAGTGTAAATAATACATTATATATGTATTTTTACACATTCTTTCATTTTTATTTATTGAAAGCTACAAAATGACATTGGTGAAGTAAAAATGACCCAATTGTTTTTGCGATAAAATATGTTGTGAAACCATATACATTTTTAGCACAGCATTACATTTGTGTTAATAATCAAAAATAGTTCATGTGGAAATTGTTTAAAAATGTCCACAATTCTCCCAGCTCAGTCATTTGAACCCTGGGAGAGTGAGAAGACGACAGACTCATGTGTACCGCCCATTTTCAGACCTTTCCACCATGGAAGAATGGGATATTATCAAAATGTTCAGACTGAATAGGCAAACTATACTGGATTTATGTAATCAGCTGGAGCTAGATCCTCACAACAGAAATCCCACAACTATTACACCAGTTGTCAAATTCATGGTAGTACTTAATTTTGTGGTCACAGGATAGTTCCAATACACTGTGGCAGAATGTGGTTGAATGTCACAACCAACTTTTAGTGATGTGCTACAAGAAGTTCTTCTGTCAATGATGAGACACATCAACAACTTCATCCAGTTTCCACGACATGAGGATTTTGCGAATGTGAAGGGCAATTTCTGTGGTTTGAGTCGCCTACCATTATGGTTGGAGCAATTGATGACACACATATTGCCTTAGTGCCACAACACACCAGGGAACAAGTCTACCAGAATCGGAAGCACTTCCATTCAGTCAATGTGTAAGTTGTCTGCTTAGCTGATTTGTGCATCACAAGTATCTGTGCGCATTTCTCTGGATCAGTCCATCAATCAATCAATCAGGGAATTTTGAAGCGCGCTACTCACCCGTGAGGGTCTCAAGGCGCTAGGGGGAGGGGAGCAGCTCCGGTCAGTCGAAGAGCCAGGTCTTAAGGGTCTTCCTGAAGATGTGCAGAGGTGGGGGGGGGGGCCGCCTGATATCGATCGGAAGCTCGTTCCAGGTTTTCGCTGCGATGTAGGAGAAAGTTCTTCTACCCGCTTTTTCTCCGCGGATGCACAGGATTTCGGCGAGGGTGCGGTCGGCGGTTCTAAGATTCTTTCGTTGAGATATTGGGGTCCGGTGATGTGGAGGCATTTGTAGGCATGGGTTGAGTATCTTGAAAGTTACTCTCTTCTCGAGGGGAGCCAGTGGAGGTTTTGCAGGTGGGGGGTGATGTGTTCATGTTGAGGGATGCCGAGGATGAGTCTGGCTGCAGTGTTCTGTATGGTCTAGAGTTTGCGGAGCAGAGACTTGCTGATCCCGGCGTAGAGGGCGTTTCCGTAGTCAAGCCTGCTGGTTTATGAGAGCATGGGTTACGTTCTTCCTTGATTCGGGGGGGGATCCATTTGAAGATCTTCCGAAGGATGCGGAGAGTGTTGAAACAGGTGGAGGCGATGGTGTTGATCTGTCGGGTCATGGAGACGGAGGAGTCCAGTATTATGCCGAGGTTCCGGGCATGGTCCGTGGGGGTGGGGGGCTGCAGAGGGCAGTGGGCTACCAGGTGTTGTCCCATGCCGATTGGGAGGGTCCGAGGATGAGGACCTCTGTCTTCTCCGAGTTGAGCTTTAGGCAGCTGCTGCTCATCCAGGCTGCGACGTCCTTCATTCCTTCCTGGAAGTTAAGTCTGGTGTTGGTGGAGTCCTCGGTGAGGGAGAGGATGAGCTGGGTGTCGTCGGCGTAGAATACTATGCTGAGTCTGTGCTGTCTGACGATGGTGGCGAGGGGGGCCATGTAGATGTTGACGAGCGTAGGGCTGAGCGATGATCCTTGGGGTACTCTGCAGTTGATTTCTGTGGGTTCGGAGAGGAAGGGTGGAAGTCTGATTCTTTGGGTTCTGCCGGTGAGGAAGGAGCGGAGCCAGACGAGGCCGGTTCCCTGTACGCCGGCCTCATGGAGTCTGGCGGTGAGTGTGCATTGGAGACGGTGTTGAAGGCTGCAGAGAGATCGAGTAGGATCAGGGGCGCAGTGTGGCCTTGGTAGAGGAGCATGCAGATGTCGTCTGTAGCGGTGAGTAGCGCGGTCTCGGTGCTGTAGTTGCTGCGGAATCCAGATTGGGAGGGGTCGAGGATGGCGTTCTTTTCGATGAATTTTGTTAGTTGGACATTGACGATCTTCTCTGTGACTTTTGCCGTGAAGGGGAGGAGGGAGATGGGTCGGTAGTTCTTGAGGTCCGTTGGATCTGCTGAGGGCTTCTTGAGTAGGGGCTTGACTTCTGCGCATTTCCAGTCATCAGGGAAGGTTCCGGATTCGAAGGTGGTGTTGATGGTGTGTTGTAGTTCCGGTGCGATGGCGGCGGTGGCTCTGTGGAAGATGTGCGGGGGCAGGGGTCCATGGGGGCTCCTGAGTGAATGCTTCTCATGGTTGATGCGGTGTCTTCGGTGGTGACTGGGGTCAAGGAGGAGACGGTGGGCTGGCTGGTGTTTCTGCAGGCGGGAGTGGTTTCGGTGTTGGGAGTCTGTTAGTTGAAGTTGTCGTAGAAGGACTTGATTTTCAGATGGAAGTAGGAGCCGAGCTTGTTGTAGAGGTCCTGGGATGGGGTGATGTCCGTGGTTTCGCTGGTAGGTTTGGTGAATTCCTGGATGATGCTGAAGAGTTCCTTGGAGTTGCTGGAGTTGGCGAGGATCTTGTTCTGGATGAAAGACCTTTTGGTGGATCTGATGAGTTGGTGGTATTCTGTCATGGCGTTCTTGTATGTGGTGCGGTCTTCCAGGGATTTGCTGTTTCTTCAATTCTTCTCGAGGCGTCTGTAGGTGCGTCTGGATTCTTGGAGGTCGGCGGTGAACCAGGTGGCCTTCCTGGGGCGCTGTCTGTCGGGGTTGCGGAGGGGTGCAAGCTCATCTGCGCAGTTGGCGATCCATCTGTGAAGTTCTTTGGCTGCAAGGTTGGCGTCAGTTGAGGTGGAGGTGGTATCGCGGTTGAGGGTGGAGTTGAGGTGTTCCTCAGTGACCTTGCTCCAGTTTCTTCGCGGCAGATGGGGTGCGGGTTTGGGGGCGATGGGTTTGTCTACGTTGAAGTGTACGCAGTGGTGGTCCATCCAGGGGGGTTGTGTGGTGTGTCCATGATTCCTTTGTACTACGGAACAGCAGCATACCCCTGCAAATGTCACAACTTGGATGTGAGCGTGCCTGGCTTGTTGGTAAGTACAATCTGACATAATATAGTTTCAGTAATTTCAAGGTGATTCATCTGAAATGGTGTTACATGTCTTGGCTCTTCTCTTTTTTATGCATTTAGGAGACTCAGCTTATCCTAACCGACCATGGTTGTTGGCACCGCTGAGGAATCCAACAATGCCAGGGGAAGCCTCTTCAATGAGGCCCATGGAAGAACAAGGAGGCCAGTGGAGCGGGCTTTCGACTCCTGAAGGGCAGATTTCGCTGTCTGGACAAGACTGGTGGAGCCCTCCTCTACTCACCCAATAAGGTGTGCCAAATCACCATGGCCTGCTGCACAACATACCCCTGTGACAGAACATCCCTTACATCGCAGAGGATGGAGACAATGAAGAGCCACCGGGTGAGGATCCTGGAATGCCAAATGAAGATGATAGTGGCGAGGAGGAAGGAGTTGACTTACATCAGGATGTCATTGACAACTTCTTCACATGAGTATAAGTATCTCTTTACATATTATCACATTAACTGTTAAGCCAACTATTGATGTAATGAGAAAAAAAATAGGAGCTGGACATTTTTTAGGAAGGGCAAGTTCAGGGGAATCCAGGCCACAGGTCTTTGTTGATCAAAGTTTTGATACATTGACTTTTGTGTTCATTTTGATTGTTTATCTCTGATGGTGTTTTTGAAAATGCGTTCTCAAAAAGATGACTTTGTAGTGTGTCTATTTTATTATGTTTCATTACTCATCTTTTTGTTTTAATCTGCTTTAGTTATCTTCACCATGTAATCTTCATTTGACATTTCGAAGTTGTGACATTTGCAGTTAAATGGTGCTGTTTCAAAGTACAAAGGGGCCATGGGTTGTACCTGTGGAAGAAACACACAGATCTTGTATGTACATATCTTGTACTGAGATAGCTTGCACAGTGAATGAATGGAAGTTTTTAAGATTGCATTTGACTTGTTTTCTGTTGAATGGTTGCACCAAGCAAATATGTGCTGCTTGATTTACTCTAACCACATGTGGTAGTCAACCAAAAGCTTAGTCACCCCCCTTCACATTGGCCAAATTCACATTTTGTGTTAAGTGTATTAATATGTTGATGTGTCTCATCATTGTAGAAAGAACTTCTTGTAGCACACCACTTAAAGTTGGTTGTGACATTCCTCCAGATACTACAACAGTGTATTGGACTGGTCATATGGCCGCAAAATTGAGTACTGCCAGGCTTTAGGACCATTGGTGTTATTGTTGTGCAATTCCCTATTGTGAGGCAGAAGATCTGGCTTCAGCAGGTGACATAATCCAATAATATTTTGCCTATTGACTCGGATTCTTTTGAATATATCCCCTTCTTCCATGGTGGCAAGGTGTGGAACTGGAAATGTAAAAATGGTACTAAGTATTTGTGTCCTGTATGGTTTGTTATGTTTAATGCAAATTTGACAGAACACTCTGTTTCAAATTTAATGAAATACTAGTTGATGAGTTTCTGTTATTTGTATTTTTTTGTCATGTAAGAACCTAGTGAGAAACATTACCTACTTGTAATTCATTTATGAATAAACAGTCATTTGGTTGTTTACATTTTGAAATGTATGATGGAAGGAAAAACAATTGAATGAATGCATAAAATAACTACAACACCAGTCTCTGACTTTTTTTTGCTTTTATAAAACAAAAGGGAATGAAGTAAAAGTGGATGTAATAAAAGAAAAAAATAGGAAAAAGTCAGTCATGGTGAATGAAACCATAATTGTTGTGCCAAGAATGTTTGAAGTCCAATGTACAAAATACAACTGGCCTTAGAAAGGTAAATGAGACCAGAAAATTGTCCACAGAGTGAATGGTAGTCGCACACTGGAGGAAATTTGGTACGGTGTCTCTTGGTGGTGGTTGGGGCCTTGCCATCCTCTCCTGGTGGTCCGGATGAATGTGTGCTCCTGCGGGGGGGGGGGGGGGCTGGTGAATCCACAGTTGTAGGGACTGAGGTGGGTGCAGGTGTTGCCTCTTGTGGCAGGGCCTCCCTTTCTGTGGCTGAGGCAGATGTAGTAAGGCCAGATGTAGTTGGGCCACAAAAAGGGGAAGATGGTGCAGATAAAGTCCTGCACATATGGGTGTAGAGGTACTGCAGCCCCCCAGTAAGGGAGCCCAAATTGGAGTTCAGATTCTCCATCTAAACATTGTGCTCCATCTGCAACTGCCTCATGCTCTGGAGCTCTGTAAGGACCTGGCCCATCATGTCTTGGGACTGATGGAGGGCTCCCAAGACTTGGTTGATGGTAACCTGGGTTGCCCCCAGTGGCCTCTCTATGCTGGCCCACTGAATCCCTCCCACAACCCCTACCCCCCTAAACTGTGGCCTTGAGCCAGTGTGCCCTGTCCCACTGGGCCCAGGCTGAACTGCAGGTGGTAGTGGTGTTGTCTCACCACCAGCCAGGACTGGGGGGCACAAGATGGGTGTTATGTTGCTTTGGACACAGGATGTGGAGGTACCCGTCTGCTAAGGTGTTGTAACCGCTGGGGTGGGAGGTTTAGGTGTGGGCTGAGGGAGACTCACTGGAGCCGTCTGCCCAGGCAGACCAGATGGACCAGGCCTCTCCTCTTCATCTGGACTTTCAGGAGTGGAGTCCTCCCTGTAGGCTTGATTCTGGGATGGAGTGGAGGTATCCTGAGACACTGATGTTTGGCCACATACTCTGACTATTGGACCTATAATGAAAGTAACAAAAATATTATTTTGTTAAAGTGTGGATTACACATCCAATGAGTTTTAAGCAAATGTAATGTAGCAACCTAAAAGGGAAAATGAATTGAATATCATGATTAGATCTTTCAGTGGAAATTTGATTAATTACACAGTTTGTTTCATACAAACGTATTTCTAATAAACAGGTAAGAAGATGTCCTGAAATGAAAAACATAACTTAGTAAGTATACATGAAATGTACCAACCATTCAACACAACACAGTAGAGAGGAGAGATGTGAAATTATCCATTCCAAGGCCTATTATGCTAAAAAACACACATTTACACAGCTTAAAGAGATGTTTAGCATTAGTCATCATATAAACAGTGCAGAGTTCAGTTTTCACATATTCCACTTTTATTCAGCATAGAATTATACATGCCTTAAATTTTTAAGGTCAACAAACGTTGATTTATGAAACTAATGACACCAATTTAACTACATGACAAAAAAGGACAACATACAAAATTCAACACAATTTTCAAAAGAGAGCATTAAACAGAGATGGATCAATAAATGACACTTTACCATAGGTGAAAATATGATAGAAAAGGGAGAATGAGCAAAATTTAATGGCAATATTATTATCACAAAACTAAAAAAAGGCATCATGGTAGTTGTAGTTATTTCAATGAAACATTCACAACACTTGCAAAATTTTGACTTGAACATACCTTGTGTAAATCTGCAGTAGAAAGAGAACAGACATTTACTATGTGAAACACATGTATGTTATTTGGAGTACAAACACTTACAAGCACCACAACATCATGTGAAATGTGATGGCTATTGAAACCTGTTATCTTAAATACATTTCAATACATTCAAACAAACAAGCCAAACAAGATGTTACTGATATATTTAGGTTTCTATATAAAAAAAATGGTGCTGAACACATTAGCAACAGCTAACTTCAAAGCAAACAGGACATTTAGATTTAGTGACAAATTGAAAAGTATAACTTTCCAGTCTCCACTCCACCAGGGATTCCTGTCAAGCCTTCATGATGTAGAATCTGCAAGACCTTCTCCTCTAAGCGCATGAGTTGTAAGGGGAGGCCTGGAAGAAACACCACCAGTCCTCTGGGCCACCAGGTGACGCTTGGAGGCCAAGGAACGCACTCTCCCCTGCAGGCTGTTCCACCTCTTCCTAATTTCCTCCTGTGTGCGCAGGTTGTTTGCTACAGCATTCACTCTGTCGACTATTCAGGACCACATTTCCCTTTTCTGAGATAGGGACGTATTTTGGACTTTGGCTTCAAACAATTGTGGCTCTACTCTTATGATTTCATCCACCTTAACTGACAATTCTCTCTCAGTGAAGCATGGATTTGTGTGCCCTGGCATTATCCAAATAAATATGATGAAATCCAATTAATTAAACACAAGGAAATAAATGAAAGAGGAAAAAGGGACGAGAAACAGCAAAAAGCAACAAAATAACCTGACTTCAGTGACCAAACGTCACCTTTCAAATGTTGTGGTGCTTTAAAGTGTGGTATGCAGGTGCAAACAATTAGCCAAATCACATCAGGTGTGTGATGCAGGCATATAGCTTACAGTGACAGAAATATTCCATTGTTGACCGAAGTCACTCCGTCGGTAACCCACCGCTAGAACACTGACAGCACAACTGTGAAACCTAAATCGGCTTGGTGCAATCCCGCCGGCCTGACATAGTACCATTCGCCAGCATTGGAGTCTGC
Source organism: Calotriton arnoldi (assembly GCA_963921515.1). NCBI lineage: Eukaryota > Metazoa > Chordata > Amphibia > Caudata > Salamandridae > Calotriton > Calotriton arnoldi. The sequence continues at coordinate 7,379,917 of CAWUFW010000021.1, read as the reverse complement.
TGTGTCGGCAGGGTTGAGCCGCACATGTGGCGGTAAACACTCTGTTGACGCAGACGGAGAGTCAGCCAGCATACATCTAAATAGGTCTGGCGGACCGTCATCAGCTTGACGGAGTACTTGGGACCGCCGCCACGGCGGGATGGCCGAAGAACCACCAAGATCTAAATCAGACCCTAAGTCCGAAGGTAAGTGGAGACCGGACCTAATCCACTTTGTGCATCCAACCTGCGCTCCATCATGGTAGGCCATAAATTTTGACTTTGCCTCGGTCTCGCTCGACTAGATATCCATGGTTAGAGCTTTGATATTTTAAGCTCTATTTTATGCTTTAAACTTTAAAATTCATAATTCTAATTCTTCTGATTAGAGTTTTGTCGGTTTGGTGTCAAATAATTTATTAGAATTTATTCTATTTTTCTGTTCACTTTATTACTGTTTAAGTGCGGCATGAATACTTTACACATTGCCTCTACATTAAACTGACTGTATTTGTGGCAAACTACCAGAGGGTTAAGCACAGGTTAATTTAGTGGCTTTTTTTGAATAACCAGATTTTATTAGATTTCAAAGAAAAAAAACCCAACAATAACGGGAAAAAGCAACATTATTGGTGCTCCAGGCCATCAATCCCCATCCCCCCTCTGCTCCCCGCCCATCCCCACCCAAAAATGAAATTACATGATTTGCCACGGAATCCAGTGATGAAGATAATCCATAGTATTCCCACCATTTACCCCAAATTTTGGAGAACTTTGCAGGGCAACCCTTGGCAATGTAGATAGGTTCCGCCAGTTTAGCGCACCAGTCCATTCTAGTACGCCATTGTTTCAGTGTCCGCGGGGAGGGTTGCCTCCAAGCGCGAGCAATGTCTCTCTTGGCTACAAGAGTCATCAGTCTAATTAATGTTCTGTCCCTACAAGACCCTCCCAGCCCATCAAGTTCCCCTAGCAGTGCCACTTTAGGCAATAATTGTATGGGAGTTCCCAGAACCGATGACAGGGTAGCGCCCACCTGGGACCAGTATTGGGCAATCCGTGGGCAGAGCCATACCATATGAAAGAAGTCAGCCTCCGGGGATTGGTAGTGCATACAGCTGGTATCAGTGAGGATCTGCGCATAGCCCAGTCTCTGAGCAGTCATATAGGTGTGGTGGAGATAGTGCAGTTGAATTAATTATAGTTGTGCGGATGTCATAATTTAGTGATTTTTTGTGGTTTACCCTGACAAGGATTGTGGCTGTTGCTTGAGTAGGGTTTCGCCACCCTCAACCAACAACCCAACAGGGAACATAAGAATAACTAAACCTTTAGCTTTTTCCTAAAGTCCTGAAACTTGTTCCAGGCTATGAAGGCAAGATAGGAAAAGGATCGACCCCAGATCTGCAACTATGTTGAGGTTGGGCTAATAAGAGAGAGGTGGAGCAAATATGTTTGGACGGAGCATGAAAGTGGATTTTTGTGAGGAGGTAGGAGGGGCTGAGGTTTTAAAAAGCTCTGTAAGTGTCCCGAAAGGCTGTCATTCTTTTTCAAGATGCCAGTTTTCACAATAAAGTCGTAAGCCTCCTTTCTTTCTATGTTGCCTTTCTTCTGTGGTTAAAGTTTTACAAATATTTGTGAGTTGCATGGTTTCCTCTGTAGAACCACAGTTTTTCCCAAGTATCTCTGGAGTTGAGGACACAATCACCTTAGCCGGAATCCATCATCTTTATTTATTTTTTTGTATTTACTGAGCATCAGTCTGTAGTGTGAGATCTATAAGTGCTGTACTGGTAGTGGCTCATGGCACAACTAAAGAAAGGGCCTCTTTCAGTCTTTCCTGCAGGCCTTGATAGAAGACTGCTGCCACCCATTCATCCGTGCAAGCGGCTTCCGCCATGAGCTTTTGGAACCAGCTGATGTATGTCACCTGGTCTTCCTTTCTTTTGCAAAGGGAAAGTATTGCTGCATGTGCTGAGACTTGAGTCTTTCTTTTCCTATAAATAACAGTAATTTCCTAAAATCAATAGCCATTCACTTGCATTTAAAATTAAAGGAGTCGCCCAAGTTAGAGCATCTTTACTAAGATAGAACAACATAAAGGTTTCTTTAGTTTATCTTTTTCAAATTGCTGTGGCTTTGCTAGAAAATGTAATTGGCATTGATCCATAAAGGTTTGAAAGTGATAAGGGTCTTCCATAACCTTCTCGGGTGGAGCTAGAACAGAGGAGGCATACTGGGGTACAACAATTTTGAAGATTAGCTCATTAATCCCATCAGAATAAAGGTAGGTGTTTTGAATAGGAGATGTAGTGGATGACCCAGGCAAATTAATTGCCTGATTCCATTTTAAGAATAAAACTGACACGCAATTTCAAGATCACCTTGTGTCTTGCTGAATGCTTGTGCCATGACCTGCAGAGGATTGGTCTCAGACGTCATTTTGTATGGTTCTGGTAAACTGCCACAGATTTGGTAGTGCGAGTGTGATGGTTTTGAAGCCAATTCCCCACCTCCCCCCTAGAGGTCGACTCACCCCCTTGTATTAGGTTGACAATGGTAATGAACATCCAGGCTAAGAGGAAAAGGGGTTGAGGAAACAGAGAGAGATCGAGAGAGACTCCTGCAAGTTGGTAGTTGGAAGATCCGGATTGGATTCTGAGTCACTGCGTCTCGAGACAACATACCTACGGGTGAGAGAACACAAATTCCCAAAAGGTCTAAACACAGAAAGGAAGTACAAGACACAAGTACCATTGACTAGGATGCTAAAGGTACGCTGTAACTAGCAGTCGGTGAACCACGAAAGCAGCTCAGGACCCAAAGATTAAGACCACTGCATTGCTGGGAAGGGGAGAGACTGGATGGAAAAACACACTTGACAGAGGGTCAGGGGAGAGAAGCAAGGCACAACAGGACAGGGAATAAGGATACTGAGAGAACTGAACAAGGGAAAGATAACAAAAGTGAAGGAACAAGTCAAGTCGGGTGCAAACTAATGCGAGTTGCGAGGAGTCACAAAAACCACTGTTGCCCGATAAGTGAATTCAGTGTGAGTCAGGTCTAAATACTCTAACTACCACCATTGCCCTGGAAGTGAGTCTGGTACCCTAATGACTGGGGCTGTAAATCTGACCCTGAGAAATGTAGTTTTTTTGTGTCAAATAGTGTAATTTGCATTGTCCTGCATGCCATCTCTTCCATACTCACTTTCTTTTGTGTCTCACTGTGTCCCATGATCTGACACACCTGTCATGATTGCCCAGTCATAGATTTTCAAATGTTCTAATGTGACTGAGTTCAGTGACCTGAAATGTGTAACTGCAATGCACTGAGCAGACGATGCATTGTGCATGTGATGTGGGGACTACACAGAGTTCCTCCTAGCAAGGACACCATTCACCATCCTATGAACTCTAATGAGGCCATACTTCAAGTGGCAAGCCATGACCCAGAACTGGTAAATTCACATTGGACTGCTGAAGCCATCTTTTTCTCAGCAGTAAAGGTCAGGGTGATTTGCCGGTATGCACTGGTTAGGTCCAACGGGCTTGAGTATGTTGCAGCATAAAGTTTGTCTACAAACTCAAATGATATAGGAACAGTGTTGGCATCAGTCTTGGTGACCTCATTCAGACTTCAGTAATCTCCTCAATACCACATTTCTGTTGTGGCCTTCTTAGATGCAAACATCACAGGAGTTGTGATATCACAATTACACAGGGCTCAGTATGTTAACTACTTCTCCAGTAGTAGAGTTTTCAAATCTGAGGGACTGATTAGCGCTTCCACTGAGGCATTCTTTGTTTTTACTTGTAGAAAGTCAGAAGTTGACTGACTGTCCTCCTTGTCTGTTTCTCCAGCTGTAAGAATCACAGTTATCTCTATCCAGCATTGGCATGGCTTCAACCAGTTCACATGATACGCTTAGGTGGGTTGGTGGCTGATGGCTAGAGACTAGAAGTAACTGACTTCACTATTTTGGGGAGGGGGATGGTGAAGATTCCAAACCACTTGTCCTCCTGAGCTCTACGACTTATGTTTCATGAAAGTGACTTACTTACTTCCTTGATAGTCAGAAAAAAGAAAACGTTAAAGGTGGAAAGATTGAATTAATATCAGCCACTGGTAGTAACATAGAGCTGTATCCCAGTCTATCATTTTTTGTCCACTGTGCTACTGCAGAGTCCAACCACATGCAAATTAGTTTAGCTGCTGCTCCAAGAGGACAGTTCTGCCTTCACTGAGAGGACAGATCCCTCCTACATGGGAACACAAGCAGATCCAGAACGATATCAACCTGTTGGTCTCGCCCTTGAGGTGCAACTTGAGTCTAATGGCACAGAGGTACAGTGAGCACGAGACCCATGTCTAGGCATACCGGTCACACTTTAGGTGCATCAAAAACAAAAAATGTGATGGGTGCACTACTTTGAATAAACTTCAGCAACTGGTAATTACTCTAGGCTGCATTCCAGTCCATTGTTTCTTGACCACTGCAATACTAGAAACAGAGGCCTGCTATTTGCTAAACAGTCTTGGCCCTTCTCCAATAACAACTGTCCAGCCCAACTACCGGGCCAGGTCCCCTCTAGACAGGAGCACAAGTAGCCCCAGACCTACTTCTGTCTTTTGGGCTGCATCAGTGAGGGACAGCTCGAGTCCAATGGCACAGTGAGAATGAGCTCCATGTCTTGGCATACCCTTCACAATTAAGGAATCGCTCTAAGAAAAAACTAAACGTAATAGGTGGAATGCTTAAACTGGTTGTGGCAGCATCCCAGACCATTGTTTTTTTTTGTCCATATACCACTCCAGACAGGTGACCACCCATTTGCAAAACACCCTTTTCCGTTAGAAGCAAACCAGGCCAGGCCACATCTAAGCAGGAACACATGCTATCCCAGAATGGTTTCAGCCTTCAGGTCCTCATCAGTAAAGTGCAGCTTGAGTCCAATAGCACAATGAGCACAGGAACTACATCTGGGCATACCTGTCTCAATTAGGGTGTCTCCCTTAGAAAATAAAAACAAAAATGTTTGAAATGCTTGAATTTATCTCAGCCTTTGGTAATCACTTGAAGCTGCATTCCAGTCTGTTGTTTGTTTGACCAATATGCCACTTCAGACAGAGATCAGTCACATGCAAATAAATGTTTGCCCTACTCCAATGAGAGCAGTCTAGCCGACCTGCCTGGCCAGGTCTCCTCTAGATAGAAACACAAGCAGCACAAGACCTATTCCAGCCTTATGGACCTCGTCAGGGAGGTGTTGTTTAAGTCCAGTGGCACAGTGGGTACGAGACCCACATCTGGGCGCATCAATCGCACTTAGGGTGTTTTATGTAGGAAAACGAAAAAGCAAATAAAGAGTGATGTGAAGAATGCTTGAATTATTCTCAATCACTGGTAATTGCTCAGGGTGTCTCTGTCTACAGTGGCACACTGGGTCAAAAAACAAATAAACTGGAATGCCGCCTGAATGATTGCCAGTGGCTGAGATTTGTATAAGAATTCTATCCATCACTTTATTGTTTGTTAGCTGGTAGTCAGTCAGCGTTGCTTTCTGGTTTGCTTGACAGATGCTTTTCATCATGTCATTCAGTGGCTGCATCTTTCTTCATAGGCCCATCATATGTGGGAGAATTCATGCTACTCGATAAGCATTCCTTTGCCAACTTGAGGGTAAAATGGACGGGGTGAAAAGCAAGAATGGCAAGGCAATTCACTTTAAGGGTGATCCAAAGGGCTCATTATGCCCATTATTTTGGGGATGGTGTGAGGTGGAAAACATATATGTCACTGCCCCCCTCAGTTTGTCTCGTGGAGGGGCAGACTAGAGACTCTGAAAATGATGATTACACCCCTTGTGAACTTTCGATCCATTATGTTTCCAATACGCTTATCTCCATTCTTTTTTACTACAGTTGATAAGCTATCCTCTGATTGTCTCTGGGCTAAAAAGAAACCCAGATTGGACCTAAAGAAGTTCACACTGCCATGTTCAATGGAAGGGTGTGGTCTTCCCAACTGCTAGAACTACTAAATGGCTTTTCTTGACGAACATGGCGCATGCTGGTTTGACACTAACTCCACTACAGTCCCATGGCATATGGTTGAGCTCCACCTCTTCCAGCCATATTCGGTGCCTGCGATGCTGACAATGCCTTAGTGTTTTCTTACTCCAACTGTATCTCCCTTGATATGATTTGTTCTCTCAGGATGACTGATAAACTTTTGTCCCCTACTCTAAGTAAATCTACGGCCCTATCTCTGTGGAACAAGGATGCCCTATTTAGGTGACAAAAGGCATCAACCTATTATCTGACCTACTTGCTGATGACCTCCCTCTTACTTTTGCTTCCCTACAGGAGAAATACTCTCTAACCAAGATGGACTTCTACAAGTTTTAAAAATGAAGGTGAAACTCTCTAAACTAGGCCCACTTCTCCCTTCAGGTCTGTTTCAGTTTATTCAGCAAGCTAGTAGAGGTGGCCACTTAGCGTCAAAAATCTACAAATTATTATACAATTCACAAGTCACCCCTACCCCACCCTTCCTGAAACGTTGATCTAAACATCTTCAAGCCTCAAATACCCCTTCGATACCAGACTCTAGTTGGCCCAGAATATCCACCAATCTTCTCAGAAATAAACTGTTCCTGTCATTATCACAGACACGTTTCTGCTGCACACTTCTTATACTAGACCCTGTCAAGACTGTTCAAATTGAAATTGATTGAATCTGATCCCTGCTGGCCTTGTAAAGAAGCAGCTGGTAACGCTGAGCAACTGTTTTTGACGTGCAAGTACTCATCTTCGTATTGGGCAGAGGTTCATGAGCGGCTCAATACTGTTTTCAACGTGAGTTTTCCTCTAACCTTGACTCTAGTAATGTTGGTCCCACATGCACACAGCCCTCCATTGGACCTACCTGATAAAGACCTGGTGCCAGTGGATCTATTAGTGATGATGGGCATCAAGGTCATCTTATTAGAATGGAAAATCCTAAATAATGTCTCATTTCACACGTGATGGGCGTGGGTCACTTATCTCAGAAGCACACACAAAAACTTGACTCTCTCATCTGGAAACACGGTCCCTACCCAATTGATTTGGCATACACTTGATGGATTCATGTCCAACATCTAACAGCCTTCTATTTCACCACTTGCCTCCGTTACACACAAGGAGTCTTAATCACTCTCAACATACCATTTGTCCCCCCCGCTGGCGTCCACCTCTACCCTTTGCCCCCTTGCTTCACTCTCTCCCATCTTTCATCTCGTTTCATACTGTTCCACGAATCTCACCAAGTTGGCCCAATAGAACTTTACCATCGCCCATGTTTGACAGGACTCATCTTCCTGTCTCCTAACACTGCCTTGTTTTTGATTTTATTGTCTATTAGAAAACAGTACTATCGTCATTGTTGTGAATGATATTATAATATGTTACTTGCCAATGTTCTATGGCAATTCTTGTTCATTCTCTCTCTCCCACATGTACAAACCTAGGAAGAAAGTAACAAATATTTTAACTGTCACATTTGTATTATGTTGGGCCTAAGTTATGTACGCTATGTTTATATGTCTGTCTACTTTATTCTTTAAGAAAATAATAAAATATTAGGGAAAAAAATTATTGGCTAGAGGGTGGGGATTTGCAGGATTTCACAATGACCAAGATAGGTACAAATTTAGAGTCATCCATATGGATCAGATAAACTCTGTTCTCCTAGTTAGATTTTAACCTCTGTGACACTAGGCAAAGACCATTCTCAGTGTCAGGGTGTCCAGGAGTGTTTGATGATCAACAATTGAAGAGAGGCTGAGAAGGACAAGAATGTAGAGTTCCCCATTGTCTATGATCTGCCGGCAGCCATCTATCACTTGAATGGTAACTATCTCTATACTACATCTTGGTCTGAAGCCGAAGTGGTAGATATGTAGAAGTTTTTTCTATTGATATTGTTGTGGAGCTGGTTCACAATTAATTTCTTGAGGACTTTGAAAAAAAAAATAAGTTGCAGAATAGTCAATAGTTGACAATGTCTTTAGGGTCCTGGCTGGTTTTTGAGAAACTACTTGATCTGTCTTCTTTTCAGGATGTCTGGGATGTTGATGATATTTAACTATGGAGTGGGTGCAGCTCATGTTATTGCGTTAATGATGTGGAATGGAATGGCATAATTTCTATAGGAGGTAGACGTCATTGATTACAGTAAGCTTGTTAGCTCCTCTGTGAAGATAGAGTTGAATGATGCCCATTCAAGAACACTACTAGGTGGGATAGTGGTGTGGATGTCTGGCAGAGTTCTCCTGATGAGGTGTGGGATTTCCTTGATCTTATCTTTTAAGAATTTGTTGATAGCTGAACACTCCTCTGAATGGGTGATTTTGCTACCACAAAAGCGTTTAGTCAGTACTTGAAGGTTCATAACAGATACTTGCACTTGTTGAGGGCATGGTAGATGGTATGTTTGTAGTATGTAGTTTTGGTATCAGCAATGATTGGCTTTTGTATAACACATGAGTGGCTTTCTTATGGCACAGAGGTGTTTAAGGGTTTAGAGGCTGTTGAGCTGTTGTGTGTGTTTTTATTTCATTTCCTGTCATCTATTATTGTATTTGCAGTTGATGGCTGTTTCTCCATACCAATGGCCTGATGTTTTTGATGTCATGGAGCAAACGTTTACTGGGTTATATGTGCCTGTTATCATCTCATGAGTGTTGATGTCGTCCAAAAGGAAGGCTTCTAGATAGATGATAGGGTTAGAGAAGTTTCCTAGAGCCGTTAGGTCTTTTAGGAGTTTTAGGAGGGTACCCTGTGTGAAATATCTGACAGTCGTTTATTGTCATTTGTGAGTCAGGGCAGACCATTTCAATTCAATTGCATGTGCAGGGCGACTAGTCCAGTAGAGCAGATGCACTGGTGATCAACGTGCAGGCTAGATCCTCAGTGTTACCCTTGGTATGATTTGGTATTATTTGGCTGTGTAATGTTGGCCGTGACCAATTAGTCAAGGAAGGTATCCTTCAATGTCTTCAAAGAGGTGTCGTATAGGAGATTGAAGTTGATTAGGAAGATCCTGTTGGTTAAACTGGTCAAAGCTTCTGAGGTGAGGTCATATATTTCATCAGTGCTGTCTGTTGGTGAAAGTTGAGGTGTACTTAGGCAGTTTCTGTTGTGGTCAGAGGAAGATTAAATGTGAGGAGTTCAAAGGTCTTCTATTACAATGGTTGCTGGAGTGTGAAAAGTCAGGAAGATCAGTGGATGACTGACTCCATGCACTGCACTACTTAGTCTAGCAGTGTGCTGAATGCAGGAACCATATGTGGGATCAGCCCATTGAAGATGTAGGTGGTGTTTTCTTGGTAATAGAAATTACATCCACTAGTATGATTAAAGCAGGATTGAAGGTGGCCTCATCCAGCAAGTAGCTGTGCGTTGTCCGGAGAGAGGTTTACCAGGGACACAACAAGTGCACCCAGTTGGTGCCCTCAGTCTTGTGGCTGTCCACTCAACTAAAGATCTTTACCGCCACTAGTCAGTACTTTAGGTGTTATCCCAATGCCAGCACCAGTAACACTCCCGGGGTTGAACTGTGACTCTGAGACAAGTGTGGACCTCAATTGGGAACTCCCCAAACTTGGCCCTATGTTTGAGTACCTACGATATGATCCCAAGTAGCCCCTTGGGTGCTACTATTGACGTAACTTTCCAGCACACAGTGCAACCCACTAGGCGCTGTTGATGGTGAGGTCATCTCAAAGCAGTTAGGGCTGGGAACCCCTCTGATGCTGGAACCTGAGGGATTTCCTTCTAAGGCCCTCACCTTGTGCCGCAAGGTAAACACTTTCCCTGTAGTCTGAGGATTTTTTTGTGGATGATAATCAGTGCACCATGCACACTGATGGTGTTAATTGTGAAACTGAAACAGTTGGAGCTATGGCTGCTTTCAATTTAATTAGCGCAAGGAGGCACAGCTTAGCTCCCTGAGCACTGATCTGAATAGGAGAGGTACTGTTAAGGAAAGTTCTCTCCTTTCCAGTGGTACCTTTTGCTACTGGATTCCTGCTCTAGTATCACCGCACAAGATCAATCCCTGAACATGAATCCATCCCACTAGACCACCATGATCATTTTCACAGTGGGTTTGATCCTGCCAGGCATGGGGCTTGTTCTTCCCTCTACCAAACTGCTTAGCAGGCTTTAAGAAATCTCACTAACAGAAGTGCAAAATGGAATAGGGGTATTATTATGTATGAAGTTGGGAGCACCCCACCCAAGGGCGTCCATTCAGGTATTCTACCCCTAAGACGGCATACTGGGGAGTTTATTTCCAATCTGCCCACCTGGGGGTCAGATAGGAGAAAGCACAGCTAAATACCAATAATTACTTATAAATATGGGGTGAGGCGGAATAACCTTTACTGGCCTTGGTCCACATCCATCGACCCAAGGGACCCATGAAGTCTTTCTTCTCCACAAGGAGGTGTATTGTGAAGTTTGTTGTCACTTGGGGGCAGAAAGTACCTCTACACACTAAGCATCTTTGATAAAAAAAATTTATTATGTATGGGATGGGTGGCCAGCCTGTATTGGCACTAGGCTGCACCCCTTCATCCCTAGGGCCCAGACTGTCTTTTGTAGGTGTATTGTGGGTTTTACCCCTAATCTACTCAACCAGTGTGGCAGAAAGTACCACTTGACATTAGGGACTGCTTTTTTTTATTATGTAGGAGGTGGGTGGCCGGCCCTTAATGGATTTGGGCGGCATCCCTCCACTGCAAGGGTCAACCTAGTCTTTCTGCACCCATGGGAGACAGTTTGAGGTTTTTACCCCAATCTTCACACCGGGAGGGGGTGGGGGGCAGAAAACACCCGCAGACATTAGGGATTCTTTTTTTCATTATTTATGGGGTGAGGGGCCGGCCTGTATTGGCTCTGGGCTGCACGCTTACACCAAAGAGGCACAGATAGACTTTCTGCATTCCTAGGAGGCATATTGGGGAGATTACTCCCAATCTGCCAAATTTGAGTGAGGGCAGAAAGAAACACTAGACAGCAAGGATTATTTTTCATTATGTACGGGATGGTTGGCCAACCTGTACTGGCACCAGGTAGCACCCTTTCACCCCAGGGGCCAACATAATCTTTCTCCACTCTTGATAGGCAGATTAAGGAGCTACCCCAATCTGCAAACCAAGGGGGCAGATGTTACCCTTCGACACAAGGCGATTATTTTATTATAATTGGAGCAAAAAGGAGGCATGGGCTATAAATAGGGCCCAATATACTGAATCTCCTATAATGCAGTCCCAGTTCCCAAGCATTAAGCTGATAATTAGTAATTTAGAAACAGAGTTAGATATCCCTTTGAAAAAGTTGCAATGAGGCTGAGGGATAGTTTTAAGAAATGTATCAATATCTGATGTTTTGATAAAGGCAAGGAGCAACCTTATGCCGACACGTTTCGTAGTTCATATTCTGTTGTTATTCATTGAACAATTTCAAAAAGTAAATATTCAATAATAACCTGCATCAAAATCTGAAAGTCGACAGACATCCATAATATTAAATATACAAGGTCAAAATAAGCGTAACTTGACAATGTGCTGTTCTACACGTTGATCAATGCCAGGCTTTATCCATAATAAATAAATAAATATCATTCATACACAAAAAGGAAGTGTTTCAATTCTTTCTTTAGGGATGTGTTTTAATTCTTTATGTCTGGAAATTCATTTAACTAAGTTAAGTCACAATCTTGTTTTATAATTTTTCAAAAATACAAAATGAAATATGAGCATTCTCATTATGGTGTAGCAACAGAAGATATAACTGAAAGCTGAACCACACAAGATGTTGGGAATGGGAATAGCGAAAATGACATAGAAGCATTTTGTTAAGATGACCATTTTGATTGTGGTTATTCATTGCAGGGATCTTAACCATTTAGTGGGAGGAAAACGGCATAATACAGACGTAATAAAGGTAACTAGGTGTAATACAAATAGTAGTTTTTGCAGCTTGACGTAAACCTGCTTAATTATGTTTGATTGATGATAGCTGTACTCAACAGATTGTCAGTAATACAGTCACAATTTAAGTTAGTACATAACAGAAAAAAGGTATTTAAAACGTTCTATGTATTGTTGTTCCTTTTTCATAAATTATTTTTATAAACAATTTCTGATTCAAAAGGAAGGTTGTATTATACATGAAACTGCATAGTTACAGCCACATAGCAGGTATGGTGCAACAAAATCATAATATAACCAAACATATGGCTGAGCATTAATCCAATTAAATTTGATTGTAGCGGCTGCACTAGAACAAAATTATTCAAAATGGATAAAAATGTAAAACACGGTCATTTCATGATATTTTTTAATTGAAAAATTTAAAGAGAATGGACATCAATGTATGTTGTCCATGAGAAAGAAATGTATTAAAAAGTGGCTGGGAGTTTCATTACCTTATTTTTTCAGCAGTTTTGTTGAGCATTGTATCAAGTGTATCAGTGTGGTGCAAATTTTACCATCAAAGGCGGTCCCTTAAATGACATTGATTAACTGGATCTGTGCACAAATTATAGTAAATCCCACAACATAGCGATAGTGACAGGAAGTAAAGAGCATAGGATTATACCGTGGAGAGGGGCAAGATTTCCAAGGTAAAAGCCTTTCCCTATTATGGGATTCTATTTGATGAAAAGGGCTCATGGACCCCCTTATTAAAAGCTAAAAGGAACACCATGGCTAGGGCAGTGGCCCGGTGTTTGATTTTACGAGTTGGCTAGGGGGTCAAGCCTATTAAGGCAATGATTAAAATCTATCAGTCGAAATGTACCGCCCTGGTCTCATATGGTAGTGATATCTGGGGTTATAAAGAAGCCCCTAAAATACAGATAATTGAGAACAAGTTTCTGAGACATTTACTTGCTGTGCCCCAATCTGTGGCCTCTTTTGTGATGCATGAGGAGTTAGGTGTGGGATATATTTCGGATTTGTTGATAATACGATTGTTAATTAGATTTCAATATGGTTAAACATAGAATTGGAGCTAAACAAGGCAATTTTGAAGGATTGTATGCACCTTGATAAGGCCGATCATATCCCATGGTTAATTACATTAGCTCAGCCTCCAGGGATTTGGGACGACCAAATTTATATGATCGCCCCGATACGATAGTCAGAAGCGATCTTTTGTGTTTAAAAAAACATTATTGTGCCGCAGTACAAGCATCTAGGGAGAACAAAGTGTTATGTAAGCCTTCTGTTCGCGCACATGTTTTTACCAAAACCTGTGGGTATATTGAGCCTTATCTTACATTTGTTACAAATTCCCATCATCGGTTCTTGCTGACAAGATTCAGGATGAATTTGCTGCACTAACGTTTGGCTGATCCAGCAGGCTGGAATAAAGTCGATGTAGTTGTGGTCGTTTTTCTGATCAAGACACTATGCATTTTGTTTAATTCTGTGAACACTATAGTAGCGCCCGTAATCAACTTATTTTACCTTTATTAAGAGGGAAACAATTTACCTAGGCTAACCTTCCCTATTCTTTTTATAGATGTTGTCTAAGGCATATGTCTGTCTCAATTTAACAAATCTTTTAATAAGTGCAATTAGGACCAGGAAAAGATGGGGTTGACAGTGATTCTATGTGATGCTTTCTTTCATCTCATGAAGTGTGTTCTTAGTCCTAATATTGCATTACTGTGAGTCAGCCTGAGTTTTAAATGTTTTTAACTTTTATTTTTATTTCTGTGGCTCATTTGAATTTTTATCTATTTGTCAAGTCATTTTAATTAAAATGTGTTACATGTATCTTTTATGGTTTTAAGTAACCGAATAAAGATTATTTGATGATGATATTGAAAAAGCCCACATACAAAGTACTGCCTAGCATAATCATGGAAGTAATTGTCAAAGTAATAGGAAGTGAACCAGTTATTTGGAATTCTTACCATGTTGGGTGAGTAGAGTCAGACATGATAACCCCTCAATTTAAGATTCTGATGGGGACAAGACTCACCATATTGAAAGATGAGCCTTTTATACAGTAATAAGTTTCCGCGTACCACCTGGAAAATGCTGTGTCACTACTCTATGGCCTGCATGCTGAGTCAAGAAGATGCAACCTAGTATCAGGTGACTGCTATGGTAACATGGCCATTTTATGTGAGGCACCCAAAATTAAGATGCTGGGCCTAACCGGCTAATAATATGGAAAGCTTTGTAGTAGCGTAGCCATTTCAGATACATCAGACATTATCAGAGAACTACATTTCCATAGGTACAGAGGTGGTATTGGGAATGTCGTAAATGGTTACCTCTAAAGGAGAACACTCACCATATTTGAATATAGTATATTACATAATTCCTGACATCCTAAATAATGCTTTATTAGGGGAAGTGAAATAAAATGATTCTATGGTTACAATAATAATTAAGAGGTGCTGATTTATGAACATTATTAGTAATATCCTACTAAAAGGTCAAGAACCTTAGATATAAAATGATTAGTGGTAATAATGAAAATATATAATTGATTTATTATATGAGGAGGAGAAGATCATCATTTAATTTAAAAGATAATTATATCAAAGGTGGATTAATTTTATTGTATCATAACAGTGTAAAGTGCAGAGAGGACCACTATAATAAAAGAGTATCTCTTTATTGATATCCATACTGCAAAAAACTGAGATATCATAACCATAAGATGCAAGGAGAACTGTAAAGTGCTGATTTGAAATTGAAAGACTTTTAGTCTTATTGATAGATACATATAAGCATTAGTAATTACTGACAGTAACAAAATATATATAACAATAAATTATATGTAAAATATCAAGTGACCTAAGGCGCAAAAAGGAGGAATAAATTGCATTTGTGAAATAAAAAATCTTTCTCTCTCCTTCACAGACTTAAAACAAAAGTTTTATTGTAAAGTGTATGGCAGCATACCTAAAGCAATCATATTGAATATCAGTAACATGCTCTTTATATATGGGACAGAATCTCTAAAACTGTATCAAATTAGTATGCCAAAGAGCATCAGAAATGTTGTATAATTCCAAATTATTGTATGCTGCCAGATTGAATATGCAGACTTTTAAACCAAAAAACTGAATAAATATAATTCTAACTTTCAGAGAGTAATGAATCTCATTACCTTGATTAAAACCATGATCACTCACCTTAGCCTCATTGCAATTTTTTCAAAGTGATCTCTAAATCTGTTTCTAATTAATTTTATTATGTGTAGGATGGGACTGGCTTGAATAGGCTTTGGGCTACACCCTTCTAGTCAGAGACCCAAATGGACGTTCCCCACCCCCCATATGAAATAGTGGGGAAATTATCCACAATTAGGCCAAACCAAGGATGCCGAAAGCAACAATTGACACGATGTATTGCTTATTTTTATTATGCATGGGGTGTGTTGCTGGCCTGTATTGGCTTTGGGCTGTACCCCTTAACCCAAGGGCCATCATAGTCGTTCTGCACCCCTAAGAGTCGGATTGAGATGTTTACCTCCGATCTATCAACCTAAGGTGGCAAAAGCCCCAGTGAACACCAAGGATTACTTTTTTAATTCTTATATATAGAGTGGAGGGCTGGTCTGTATTGGCATCTGGCCATGTCCCTACACCCCTGGGGGCCCAGACAGTCTGTCTACCCCTCTGGTAGGCAGATCGAGGAGTTTGCCTCCAGTGTATTCAACTTGGAAGGAGGGCAGAAATTATCACTTGATAACAGGGAACACTTATTTTTTATTATGTATGGGATGGTGGCTGGCTGGCATTGACTTTGGGCTGCACCCCTCCAACCAAAGGCCCAACGAGTATTTCTACACGCTTGGGAGGCTGATTAAAGAGTTTACCCCCAATCTGCTCACCAGGGGTGAAGAAAGCACCAGGGATTACTTTTTTGTATGGGCTCAGGTTGACCATCCGGGAATTGGGCCTCCCCTCTATCGCTGGGTCCAAGACAGGCTTTCTACCCTCCAGGAGGGCAGATTGGAGGTCTGCGGCCTGACTCTTCCTGGAACTGGGCTGCCCCCAAGATCTACAACAGTTTTCAAATTACCACAGAAGGAGAGAGATTGGAGGCTTACTCCCTATCTGGCCCAAGAGAGCCAAAACACAATCTTAGATTCTTTTTTGCATTTTGTATGGGATGTGGGGGCTACTGGCCCTGACACGGGACCACAGCCCACACCCCGGGCCCAACACAGTCTTTCTGCTTAACTGGCTGGTTTACTCTCAATCTATCCCTGGGGGACTTAAAGCCCACTAGACTACCAGGGAAAAAACTTATTGGGTGGGGACTGGGCCTGTCCCAGCCTAGGGCTGCACCCACATCCTTTGGCTCTAGACAGTATTTTTGCCCCATAGCGGAGGCAGACAGAATGGAGAGTTCACCCCTCTCTGCCGGTACATATGTCAAACGTACACACAAAGAAATTCCAATTTCCTCTAACCTGACATGTTGGATGGCTTCAGTATTCGTGCTGTAGGTAGGCTGCTATCTAGGAAAGTCTACTACTGTGGGCATTTCTAAAATCTAGAGACCCTAGGGAACCCAGAGTGATGCATCTTGCATGCATCCCTGCGCATTGTCTTACCCAGAATGCCCAGTGAACATCAAAAAACACTGACTTTTCTTCCTCTTTCCGTGGTGTAAGCTTGAAACATTTATCCCCGTAGTCAGTCGTCACCTAGACATCCTTAACAAACCTGAGCATTTCTAGGAACCTAAATCCCAGGGCAATTAAGGGTGGTGTGGCTTGCATGGATCCCCGCATGTTTTCTTACCAAGAATAACATGTACATGTCAAAGTATAGGTAAACAAAATTGAATTTTGACAATATTTTTGTGACAGAAATGTCTTACACTCACAGCCAATGGAAAAAACCTTTACATCCTAAACTTCCTCATGTTTCCGAAAAAACATGATATCTCACATGTGTAGGTGGGTCTAATACATGTGACAGAAATGGAACACAACTCTAAACAAATGAAGCCCACATTTACACTACATTGATTTCAGACAGTCCAATATTTAGCTGGTTTGCCACAAGTACAATTGTACAATAGGCCACTTATAAATGTGGGGTATCATGTTCATTGGATGAAGTGTGAGAATGATGGAAAGTAGGACTTTTGCTGTAGGCTGCTAGTTGTAAAATTTTCTGTTACATAAATATGAGGACATTGTGCTTTTTCCGCTGATACTATGGTATTAATGGAGCACTGTGGGTGTGAAAAAGTGATGAGACCCGTGCATGCCACATTATCCTGGACGGCTCTAGATGACTAGTTTGGAAACATGGTTGGGGCTGGTAGATTTCCCTTGGTGCAAGTTGACCTCAAGCCCAATACTGCAGCCATGCCTCTTGGAAGGTTTGAGGTAATTGGATTATCTGCGGCATAGTTATTACATTGAAATGCATTTTAGGCAATAAGCAAAAATACATACCACACTACCTTGTTTTTTCTTGGATTTCTTGCTTTCAGGAATGCTGAGTGTTGGTAGGGTTGTTTGGGTGCCAGTCTACCCCATGCGCAAATACTGCAGCCATCCCCCCGGGGCACTGAGATGTATTTGGTCATTTTAGGCATATTTGTGATGTTTGCAAGGTAATTGTGGTAAAAACAAGGTGGGATCAAACAATATTTCCCATCTGGAGTTGGTAATTTTCCCTGGAAGGCAGCCTACCTTCATACCCAAATACTGCAACAACCCACATCCCCAGAATGTAGTGAGATTCACACAAGTCACACCACTCGAGACTCCCCCAGATCACTCATTTTCAAAAAGATCTGGAGTTGGTAGGTTACTCCAGGTACCTCTGGGTGCCTGCAACCCCCTGGCCCAAATACTGCACCTTCCCACTTCCCCTGAATGATTGAAATTCGAAGGAAAAATCTTGTTTTTTTTGGGAGGGAGTTTCTTGTCTCGAGCAATAGGCCCACCTAGTGAGGTGCAGTTTTTAGTGGGATAATAGTGGGATCACAGGATATATAGTTTTTCGGGATCCTATAGATTTTAGAACTTTTCCTCACAGAAAAGTGTGACAAGAGAGAACATTCAGTGATTTAAGTCAAAGTTTGATGTTTGCAGGCCCTTCTGGTCAACAAAAAGTAACAGGATTAATGCTAGCCACTTCCCCCCAACTATCCCCAATTGTCTAGTTTTCAAAAATGTCTGGGGTTGGTAGGTGACCATGGGTGCCTCCCAAACCCAGGCCCAAATACAGTGCCTACCCACATTCCCAGAATGATTAAAATTGAAAGTGAACATCTTGATGGTTCCATATTGCATTATGGGGCTTTCTTGTGCAGTAGGCCCACTAACACACGGGGGATAACATTTTGAAAAGGACGTGTGGGAACACTTGGTGGTAGGACTTTTTTGGAACCCAGCAGTTTGCAATGCGTTTTGGGTAGGCAAACGTAGTGAGATCCACACAAGCCACACCAGCGGGGACTCCCTGGGCTGCTCATTATAAAAAATATCTGGGGTTGGTAGGTTACGTTGGGTGCCTGCTAAACCTAGACCCACATACTGCACCTTCCAACTTCTCAACAATGATTGAAATTCAAATAAAAAATCTTGATATTTGCATCTATTTTCTGGGGCCTTTCCTGTCTTGGGTGATGTGCCCACTCACACAAGTTGGGTACTGTTTTAATTGGAAGATATGGGCAAATACTGGGTAGTAGAACCTTTTGGATCTCAGTAGATTCCCGAACTTTTCCACACAGAAATGTGCGGAAATTCAGTGATTTAAGACTAAGGTGGATGTTTTAAGGGCATTATTGGTAAGAAAGAAAAATCACTGGGTTTGACCTAGGTCACACCACCTTCGACTCCCCTGGGTGTCTAGTTTTCATAAATGTCTGGCATTAGTTAATTACCTTGGGTGACTGCCTAACAGAGGCCAAAATACTGCAATAATCCCCATACCAAAAGCCAATATAATTTGAATAAAAAGTCTTGACGTTGTCATGGTGATTTCACACATGTGAGATACCACTCTCATATGGATTTGTTTGGGAACAGAGAATATTAGACCTTTTTTAATTATCTATTACATTTTTCTGCATTTTTGGCTTCCAAATTTAAGTAAAAAAAAGAACTCATTTTGTCAAACATGCATTGACATAGATGGTATAATAGGTAATCTTAAATTCAGAAAGGTGCAAATAATCCCTATATGCTCTCTAATTTCTTCATAATCGGTGAATTGTGACACATCCAGTCGCAGATTATAAAGAAAAAATGTCAGCACTCAACTATTATAAGTTATTACAGTCGATTTCTGATGTCACAATGTCTCCTGCTAGCAGCCAAGGCGAAAGGCAGATCAGGTCACAGAGCAGTTGCTTAAAGCAACAAGAACAAAATGTAGCTTTTCTTTCTTCTGCTCCATTTTTCTAATGACTAGCAGGAAGAACATGATTATTTTCTGCATTCCTTGAATAATTATAGAAAAGTTAGAATCTTTCTGCATGTTTCTACACATTCTGAACTACTGCTGATTTTTTTCTTTTGAACTGACTTGTATCAAACTATTTCTAATATCTTTTTGCAACAAATATCTAACAGGTTTTTAATGTGTTTAATTTTGCACTAGAGCAGGGGTCTCGGGGGTACTGGTAGCTCGCCAGCACTCTTAAATTAGCTCTCAGAGGTGGAGCAAAGCCAAGCCAATCTCAGTGAGTCTGTGCATATTGAAAAAGGTAGCACTGCTCATCTCAAGACCCTCAGAGTGACAGCCAGGCAAACCATTGGCAGGGCCTCATGATAACACTCAAATTCTTTTTTTTCCAACGCATTTTTTTGATTTTCAAGTTTCAGGTATTACATTCAATTATTATAGTCTAGTTACAAATCCCATTGTGGATACGTATGCAATGTATACATTATTCGTCGATAATACAGTTCTGTTACAGGGTTAAGACAGTAGAAAATCAATATATGCAGGTATTCATACACGAAAAGAGAAACAGTCTCAAGCAAGAAGATTTAACATACTCCCCTACCCTCCCTCCCGAAACTAGCTTGAGTGGTCCATTTTGCTAATGGTGTAATCAGTGGGGGGCGTGTAACAGGCTTCAGTGTGGCAGTACGTGGGTATATGCCCAATGTGCATGACAGTAAGGTGGGGAGACTAAACATACCTCTACACCTGTCAGGCGTCGGATATGTGTGCCCGGAATTGCTCCAACAGGTGAGCCCATTCCAATGAGATTGGCTTCTTACGAAGCCCTCTATATTCCCCTTGCCTCAGAGCCACACTTTCTGCAGTGACCCAGCGCAGTACCTCCTCCCCCCAAGACCCCTCTCAAGGAGACTTTTGAGACTTACACCATTGTGTCAACTTTCTTTTCATCAATAGTAGGGAGAGGTCAGTGAAGCGTTGGAGCACTTTAGCCGTTTTGGGCATTGGGGTCAGACCCAGGATACAGGAGTCTATCGATGACCAAGGGTTTATCCCTGACAGATGCGAAAGGACTTCTGAAACTTCGCCCCAGAAACCGGACAGGGATGGGCATGACCAAATCATATTGAAAAAGTCTGCATTAGATGTATGACAACGTGGGCACTATGATGAGGCTGCCGGGTACATTGCATGCAATGTGTGTGGTGTTAAATATGCTCTATGTAATATTGATAGCTGTATGAACTTAAACCGGGTATTACGGGAAATCCACTTCGGGTATTCAAGAACTGTGGCTCATTCCTTATCAGACAGGCTCTTCGCCAAGTCAGTTTCCCATTTCTGTTTCAAGGGGAGCAGCGATAACATGAGATGCTCCCTTAAGGCCCGACATAGCCAACGTAGCAAATGGCTCCCATGACCCATTGTGTGAAGTGCGCGAAGTAGTTCATATGTAGGTGGTTCCTTTTTTCCACTACCCAGGGCTGACGGATGTAGTGGAGAATACTGGTGTGGGTTAGTAATAATGTATCGGGTACCCCGTGGGTATGCACAAATTCCATGTGTGGCATAAGGGTTCCGTCTGCAAACAGAGATCCAACCGCCCTCCCCATAGCTGTAGGTAGACCACACAGCAGAATATTCAGTGCATATGGGGTGGACGTGTTAGTATATTTTAGGGCCAATTTCCAGTAGTGTAATGCGTCCCTAAGCAACAATAGGCCTGTCTATGGTTTTGCAGACCCTGGGCAAAGTAGGGCTTGAAGTGTCCCATGGCGTAGTTGAGTGGTTGTGTAACCGATCTCAAATAGGTTGTAACCAGCCAACCAGTACGCTAACCATTGAAATTGCCCTGCTATACAATACGCTTTATAGTCTGGGGGCCCTCATACCTCCTTTAGTCGTTGGTAACTGGAGTTTAGACAAGCTAATCCTATGACGTCCCCCCCCCCTCCAGATCAAGCCCATCAGTAAAGAATCCAAGGGCCTAAATACCCAAGCGGGTATCACTAGCGGTAAATTAACAAAATGATACAGCAATCTCTGCAACATTACCATCTTGGCCGGTGCTAGCCGACCCGCCATGGATAATGGTAATTTAACCCAGAAGGCCACTTGTGACTTCAAGGAATTATTAGTGTGTACCAGATTCAATTCGAGGATGTCCCGTGTATCTTTATAGATCTGGATGCCTAAATATCGGAAGAGAACCAGCTCCATTTTCAGTTGTACAGCACCAAACTGCAGGGTGGGTGATGTGAAAGTGCCATAGAAGGGATACGCGCATGATTTGGAGGCATTGATCAGCAGTCCTGAGAGGGTGACGAATCGTGTGAACAGAGAGGCCAGGCTGTGCATGTCCAGGCGAAGGTCTCTGAGGTACAAAAGCATATTGCCGGTGTACAAAGACACAGAGTGCGTAATCCAACCTGACGGGATCCCGATTGTTGTCATCACCCATTGAAGATGTTGGCCCAGAACAAACAAGAGTGGTGATAAGGGACAGCCTTGACGGGTCCCTCGGAATATCTGATGTGATGGGGAAATATACTGATCAGTTTTGGCTCCAGCCGTGGGCAGAGTATAAAGTAACTCTATCCATTGGCAATACTCTGGAGGGATTCCATAGCGTTGTAGCGTTGCAAGCATGTAGTCCCACCTCAAAGTGTCGAACGCTTGCTGGATGTCCAGTGATAGGCAGCCAGCATATGGGAGAAGGTCGCGGGCTGCGTCCATCAAGCCAAAGAGGCAACGTATATTTAAAGAAGTATTACGACGGGGTACAAGCTGCATTGGTCCGTGTGGATCAGCCTAAGGAGTAAAGGAAGCAGGCGGTGGGCCAAAATTTTACTGAGTATTTTATACTCCGTGTTAAGAAACGATAATGGCCTGTAGGAGGATAACTCGGTAGGTGATTTATCTGGTTTTGGCAAGGAAGTTACCAACGCCACCCTGATCGTGGGGGGCAACGTTCCCTCTTCCAAGGACGATACGAATAGCTGTTGCAGCTTCGGTATCAGTTACGGTGCAAAGGTAGTGTAGAATTCTATGGGAAGCCCGTCGTACCCGGCATTTTGTTGCGTGCCATCTCTTTAGTGGCTCCATGGATCTCTGTCTTTGTAATATGGGCCGCCAGGTCCTTAACATCCGCTACGGAGATCACAGGGAGGGATACTTCCACGAGGAAATAATCTATCGCATCCGGGGATGATGGTGATGAAGCAGTGTAAAGTTCTGTATAATAATCATGAAATGCGGTGTTATTTTAAAATTGAGTATTCACGATCCCGCACGTAGGGGTAATGACTACTAGTATAGGTGTGGGAGAAGGCGGCGGACATATTAGATGCGCCGACCTGTCTGCCTCTGAGTGAGCCCGTTGGGTATAGGAGCTTAGGTCAATCAGTCGTAAGCGCTCCAAGAGTTCTGCATACCAAACTCTAGCCTCACTCAACTCTGGCTTCTTTGATACATCATTCTGGGCTGCTACCTCAAGAGATTGCAACTCAGATTCTAGGTCTACTATATCCCCCACCACAGCGCTCATTGATACCCCTCGGATCACCACTTTAAAGGCCTCCCTTTCTATTAAACGCATAGTGGCTGTGTCCGCATTCTCTGAAAAGTCTCATGATAACACTCAAACACACACTGTGATAGCTTATGAGGACTGCCACCTGACCATCTGTATCCACTCTAAAACTAAATCACAAGGAGATTTGCCATTTTATACACCCTGTCCTATCAGTCGCACCACATGGGTGAACCATCAAAGCAGAGTGGCAGCAATAACGTGTGGTGACCCACTAAAGTGTGGGACTACAGAAGCCAGAGTGAAAATCTGTTAGTTGGGATATATGATTAACCCAAGAGTTGAGGAGAGCAGGGCATGGATCCTGAGCAGGGAAAATCAAAAGCCTCATCTGCACACATTCATGTCAGTGTCTGTCTGACAGTGTGTCCCTTCCTAATAAATAGTATTGTTTCCTGGAGACTACATCTATTGTCAAGGACTGTCAAATGCTGGCCACCATCATCATAGTTTTGTCGCTGGCACAATTGCGCCAATTCATGGCATAATAGTGCCAATTGCATAATAACAGTCATTCTTGACTATTTTGGCCATTCTTGGTCTAGTTGTGCAATATAGGCTGCCATCAATGACATATTAAGAGAATGGCTGGTCTACCTTTAGCCATCCGTGACAGAATGGTCATGACTGATATATCATGGGCATCCTGGATTTTCTAGCATCCAGCCTTCACACAACGATGGCCCTGGTATAATGGTGGGCATTATTAGCATAACACAGGCATCCTTGGTGTTTTGGTGAGCATCCATGGCCTATGATTGTAATACCTGGGTATTCAAAGTAGAATCTGTCCATGTGAGGCAATTTTACATGAAAGTATTCAATGACAAGCTAATGTTTAAGGATTTTGTATTTTCTAAAAATTAAAATTGATATTTTAAAAGCAAAAATCATGTTCGTTTTCGGAAAACGTTTCTCTTTTGGAAACTGAGTTTGCTGGACCAGAATGGAAAGTGGTATTTGCTAGAAAAAATATGTGCATTTTCAAAAACCAATATGCTGACAAAGACAATATACTGCAATTCAAAAACACAGTTAAAGTTGATAGGTGAATGATAATTCAATCTGAGTTGGAAAGATGTAGTGCTGTGGTTGTGTCTTTTGTGCTACGGCATGCAATGTTTTGAATGTTACTTTATTACTCATGTGAAGGCATTAAATATTGATACACATTTTCATGGCATTTCTACTGGCAACCTCGTCTGGAATTCTTGGGATGTTGAAACTGATAATTTTTGCTTAGGCTGGTCATAGTATAATATTAACACATGTTGCCACTGTTTTATAGTGATGAAATATGCTAGTAGCTCAGCAGGACTTCCCTTGAGCATAAGTGGTTCTCACTGCAGAAAAGGTTGGAGACCCTTTCACTAGAGGTTCTATTTCTATTCTTTGCAAACATGCTCTCTCTTTCTTATGAAAGAGCTACGCACCATCGTTTAAAGTAGCTTGTGGGGAAAGTGATGGTGTGACTATGTATTATATGGGATAAAGTCCTCCTTGCCGTACATGATAAGGATATTGCAAGTCACCTCGGAGTTCCATAACCTTCTAAGTTATAACAGTATAAATTGCTTCTGCCTAATACTTTCGTTCATATAGTTCATATAGTTTTTACCTCGTTTTAAGATTTGAAGCCTTATATATTTCTATTTCCACACCACATATAATCAATCTCACCTTCTGTAGACTGAAATAAATGTATATCTAAAGATATACGTGTTTCATTGTTTTACCTAGTGAAAGAAAATTAATAATCCTTCCCAACTTGTTGTTCGGTAACTAGAAAAATATCTTGAGTACTCTCATGTAAATCTGATTTGGACTATTAGGGTTCATGATAGTTGAGAGGCCGTCACCTTTCAGTTGTAGGTCTTGATCCTAGGTTAGGTAAAAAATACATTGGCTGAGAGACCTGCATTCTCCCCATTTCGGTCTCAGAGGCGAAGCTTCGGGGGGTGTTTGGGGTGTTACACCCCCTAAAGAACGTATTATCTAGTAAGTAGTTGGGTACATGTGCTCTCAGTCGGCTATGGTGAGCTGTCTGTCAAATTTCATCATGGATTTTCACATACACACAGACAAACACACACACTCGATCTCTTGTCTCTGTTTTGAAGGTCTCAAAAAATATTGGTTAGTTTGAAAAACATTGTGTTTTAAGTACCCCTACCGCACTGCACCCTACGCCCCCCTCATGCCCTGCTTCTCATATGATGTATTTTCACCAGTGTGATTGTTGGGAAATCTGAAATTCACACACCCCTAATCTTACTGACCAAGCTACGCCCTGCTCGGTCTGTAGAGACCAGAAGAAGGCAAGAGCAGGGCAGGAGCTGCAGTCTGTCATCTGCAATTCCATCACCTCCAGGGCCGGACTGGCCGTAGCGGGCATCGAGCGTTTTCCCGGGAGGCTGGGGACTGTTTTCTAGGTCTCGCCTAGGCAGCGCGCATGCGCTGCTCTAGGAGGGCCTTTAGCCATCGGTCTTCACTTTTCAAGCACTGCACTCGTGCTTGTGGCGGCATCCACCTTGCGGGAGCGAGCAGCGGCGCGCCACAAGCACGAGTGCAGTGCTTGAAAAGTGAAGACTGCTCTTCCAAACGCGCGCGGCACGCGCAGGGGCCATCTTTTTAGGTCTTGCCTAGGCAGCGCGCATGCGCTGCTCAAGGAGGGCCTTTAGCCATCGGTCTTCACTTTTCAAGCACTGCACTCGTGCTTGTGGTGGCATCCACCTTGCGGGAGCGAGCAGCGGTGCGCCACAAGCACGAGTGCAGTGCTTGAAAAGTGAAGACTGCACGCGCACGCAGGCACCACTCCCGGGCTCTCCTCAGATTCTCTGACTGCCTTTCTCTTTCTCATTCTCCTTGCCCGCTCTCCTCTCCATATGTGCTGCAGCTGGTTAACTGCGCGGTCCGCCTCGGACGCACTTATTTATTTATTTAATTTGCCACGCGGGGCAAAACGTAGCATTTCGCAGCACTATAGCAGTGTGCTTTCATTTTCTGCGCGGTTCACCTCTAACGCGCATGTTTATTTATTTAATTACTTTCGCGCAACACCGTTAGGGGTGTATGTGAACCATCTCTTCTTTGGCCCGCCCTTCATTACCTTTAATCCGTTTGTTTGTTGAACTCGTCTTTGATACGTTTCTCCCTTTTGCCTGTAGTTTACACTCCTCTTCATCTTTTAATTTCTGTCCTCTTCCCTTCTGCACTTTTCAATCCCTTTCCTCTCTGCACTCTTCTTCCCTTTCCTCTCCTACGTGCATGCAACCTCATGTCCAGTTCTTTAAACTGACCTCTTATGGCCTAATCTTTTTCTTTTTTTGTACACTTCTCACCACTCCCTTCCTTCTCTGTTCCCCCTTCGTCATTCCCTCCCTAAGTCATCTACTCCCGTGTTCTCCCCTCCTCACCCTCTTTGTTTCATTTTCTCTTGATTACCTTGCCTCATTTTTACTCTTTTCAAAATGCATACAGCCAGGATATTTACTGTAGGTGCGCTACAGCAGCTCTGACTACACTTCTCTGGCATGAAATACAACAATCCTGTTTCTTTACCTTCCCATCAAGCCCCTCCTACCCCATCCCCATTTTTTCAGCATTCCCTCATCACTGCGCACCTCCACCATTTACCTACCACTGTCTTTCGACTTCAGTTAATCTAGAAAGGGCAACCCCATACTTTAACCGCTCGACAGGACAAGCTACAAGATTGAATTCTATGCAAGTTCACTTAATACCACACCCATGTCATGTCTTGCCCTGGCTCTGTATGTATCGTTCACAATAAATAGACCGTTCCAGCATTACTGTTTTTTTAAATTATTTTTTTTAATGGAAAAATGACTTGTTATGAAGCAGATTCACCTAGTATATTTAATAAGTTTTATGGCATTAATAGTAGGCTTTACACACAGAGTAAGGTTTGCACGAGGAGACTATTTCCCATATTATAGCCGACTAGGGTTAGAGATAAGATTCTTAGTTCGATACCTGGCATTCTTTGTCTGTGTTTGCAAGAGTTGGCAGAGAGAGTGCATGGTACTAACTTGCCGGGTAGTGGGTACCCAGTCACTCGGGGTCACAGGTAGTGGTGGTCTTAGTTGGGGCCACACAGGGGCAGATATTGCAGGTACATAAAGTCGTCCTGTGGAACAGTCTGATCGTTGATGGAGGAGTGAGTGGCTGCGCGATGAGGTGAACCTCTCTGGCTGTTGATTAAATGAATGGATTCATTATACAATGGTTGAAACCCAGGTCTTGCATGGTCATCAGTTACTTAAACATTCATTGCACAAAGGAGGGAACATGTGGGCCAATGCAGTCACAAGCTGCTTGAAGAAATTGAGGCATCAATGCAGAATTTAGGTATTTAGGTCCCACGATTATTGGACACAGACAGGATGAAGTATGCTGGCATCTGGGGCTGCATGCAAGGTTAGAAAATAAATAGTTGGCAGTTCCTGAGTTTGTCTGTTTCGACTGCTTGATCTGCTCTGGTAATGTTCCCTTTGAACTCTGTTTATGGGCGAACAAGAATATTCTCTCCACACCAGGCAGTTTTCCTCTTGGTTCCTTCAGCAGCAGAGTTTAATATCAGCAGGATGATTCTGTCCCTTACCTCTTGAAAGGGAGACAACAACTGAGAATGTTTCAGGCCCTTGCCTTCTTTTACACTGGTGTACATGAATTAATGAAAAGGTGAAATCTGGCTTTGAGAGCAGAGCAGTCTCCTGTCCGGTCCAAAGAACAGTTTACCTTTCCAAGTGTCCAGTCAAGTCCAGAGTCTTTGGTGGGAGTAAATTGCAACTAAGCTTATATTCCTTTTAGTTAGGCTTCGCTCCATGGCAACCATTTGGAGGTAACATTGCGACTTTAAAGGGATTGCAGGTAGACAGTTCCGGTTCTCTGCTAAAAGCACAGTTGTCAGGAAAGGGGATGTGACCCCCATCCTTTCTGTGGGGCATATGTCCCAGCTGAGTTTCCAGGCCAAAGTCTTTATCTAAGTGTTACACTCTGGCCAAGTCGCAGCTTGATAAGTTGAGTTTCAGTCACTTGGCAACATAAAGTCTTTCCTCTGGATGATGATTCAAAGCCTGACACAGCACTGTGCTTCTTATAGATATTCAATGGATGTGGGAATTGCAATACTAACGCAGGGGGACTTGAAGAGATGGGTAACTCTGGTTGCAATAGACCATAAAAAGCATGGTAGAACTTTAGGTGCTAGATACACGCAGGCTTGATCGCCACTACGGAACACCACCTCACATGTACCCAGCATACACAAGCACAGGCCGGAGACACTGAGGAAAATTGAGGGTTCCAGCCATAAAACACTGCTTGGATTTTACCATGGCTATTCAAGAGGCAATCGTTCCACTGTGGTTCAGGTAAAAAAGCATGTTCCCCACTACTATAATTCCACAATCATCAACAGTTAGTAGCATCATGTTCATTTCATGTGCATGTTAGTCACCCACATAAACAAGCATTGGCATAGCCAATAGGTCTCGCCTTTGGTACCTTATAAGTATTTAGTTATGCAGCACAATATCCTTGGTGCAACAACATCAACTGTTGCATGGCTAAACACTTATACGGTCCCAAAGGCGAGACCTATTGGCTATGCCAATGCTTGTGTTACTGGGGGACGGTTTTGCAGCGGTGCCGCTATATCGGCCCCCAGTAACAAAAGCAGCTGGGGGGCTGGTCCGTCAAAATTACCAGGGCTGTCTGGGTTCCCAGTCCGGCCCTGACCACCTCCCTCGGATTTCTGGGGACCTGAAGAGGAGTGGATCAGAGCCAGACCATTATTTTTCACTAATCTGAGTGAGAGCAGTGAAAAACTAAACTTGGGGAGCCAATTGGGATTAGCTGAACCAGTAATATGCGGTTCTCTCATCTTTAGAAACTTGCAGCTCCCAGGCTTCGTTTAGAGTGGTGGGACCTCTCATGTTTCCGATGGTAGAGCCTCAGCTGCTCATATGAAAGGACCCGCAGGCAGGCTGTCCACTAGAGAACTACCAGTTACTGAGCATCAAAAGGCCACCCTACTTAGTGGATCTTATTCCCTGGCAGGTCACAAACAGGGGGAAACAACCATTAGAACGCAGTCATTACAACGCAACTGCCTTTACATCGCATTCCATTACAACGCAGCCATTACAACGCATGTCACTACAACGCATGCCATTACAACGCATGCCATTGCAACGCATTACCCCTACACTATCCGACACTTACCCTACTGTTGCACTCACTGGAGTGGGAATAGTAATTTTTACCCCTACACTATCCAACACTTACCCTACTGTTGCACTCACTGGAGTGGGAATAGTAATTTTTACCCCTACACTGTCCAACACTTACCCTACTGTTGCCCTAAAAGTATTATGCGTTGTAATGGTGTGCGTTGTAGTGGTATGGGTTGTATTGGAATGCGTTGTAAATGTAGTTTCTAACAATGCGTTGTGATGGCATGCGTTGTAAACTCATGCGTTGTAATGGATGTTGCGATGTAAAAACCGTGTTGTAAAGGCATGCGTTGTAAATGTTTGCCTTGTAACGTGTCCTATTCCAAACAGGATAATAAAGCAATGACCCCCAAGCACAGGGAAAAGACTCCCTGTGCGTGAAGGCCATTGATTTTTTGTTTTTCTGGAATAAATCTCTGATTTGGTAGTAGAGCTGACCAAACAAACATGGCACCACCTCTGCATTCTCCTCTGCCTCCAGTGCATCTGCTGCACCAGCATGGAGATCCCACTCAGACAGGCAGTGGTTTCTGAAATGGCCTAAAATGGCAGGCTGACAGGCCGATTCCAAACCATAAATGAAGTCCAAGGTTTCTTTTCACTGCTATCATACCAGAGCAGTGAATGATTGTGTATTGAATGTGGTGCTCTGTATATTTCATCATATGAAAGTCAAATACAGACTGTTGCTTTCAAAGCGTTGGAAAACACAATACATTTTTTCCAATTTCCAAAAACTTCTGATATATAGCACATGCGTTACCTCTTAGGAGATTAGGGTAGAACATTTCAGGGATAACTTGTTGCAGTCCTAGGAAAATCAACGTTTTTTAAACTCAGAACTAAAGCACTAACGAGGTAGTTGAATTGTGAGAACTAATGTAAAAAATGGGAGCACATGCAATTTGCACAAATGTTTACATACCATGCTGCCTTTTAGTAGATGAGTGCAAATTCCATTCACTCCTGTACTTGTGCAAAACAATGCTCCAGTGGTTTTAACATGTGCAAATAACTCTGCACACCTTATTCTAAATTTCTTTGCAAACATGCCCTAATCAGGTGTACATTTATGCCCACTACCCGTTGCAAATGTGGGTGTTTTTGCACCAGCTCTTACATTCGAAGAGTTCTGTGCCTGTTTTATATGGAAGCCCACATTTCGGTAAGCCTGGCCTTTCTTTTCCCAAAGACATGTAACAGAACAGGACTTGACTGCTGCTATAATAGGAATACGAATTAGGTTCCCTAAGAAGGAGTTAGTAAACGATACGAATACAAATGTGTTGGCGCCCAATACTTCACACAAATGAAGGAGGCAACTGCCATCACACTTGGCAAAGAGAAACAGGGCTGAAAAGAAAACTTGCTTTGGAGTTAGAATGGCAAAGGAATTCCACAGCTTTGAGAAAACACACTGTTGTAAACCTACTAAATAGAAATAAAAACAGAAAAGCAGGTTTACAGACATTGAGTGCTCGTCTGCGGCCTACAAGGTTGCTGATGGCGACTAATAAAGTAAAAAAATATATATTGAAAAGACTTGCATAAAATTAAATCTGTGCTAGAAATTGATGACGCCGTACACTGGAAGTTATCCAAAGGGAATTTAAATAATGGTAGGAAAAGGGCACTGTTTTAATTCCATCCACTTCGCGGGCCTGGTTTTCCAGCATGTTGCTTATGAGAAAAACAATATTGAAAATTGGATATTGGGCAGTCTCTCTTTTAGAAATGGGTATGTTTTTCTGGAAAATTATCTCCTGCAGGACTGTATAATGGTATTTTGTCTTCCAAGGAGAGGATTTTTTTGACCACCTCTGTACCTTTTGCTATTAAAGTAGCATTTGCTCTAATTAATGAGTTTACTGGATATAGCGTCTATAAGAATGCGTAGTAGGTTATCAGGCCTGCAGAGTTAGCTGGGGCTGCTGCTAACACAAACGAATCTGGGTTCCTTCCCCCCCAGTCAAGGGAGAAGTGGTAAGGAGTCTGCCGTCTGCACTGGAGAAGGATCCATGCACTTCATAACACTCTGATCTGAATCGAGGAATTCTCTTGGGTGAGGGGGTGGGGAGCAGCAAAGTTTTTTTTAAATTTAATTGATGAAATATAGGGGTGCTGTTATTTCGCCGTAAGGAACTGTACCTTCCTTTCTTCTAGCATGACACACTGGGGCCAGTGCCATATCTGGCTCAACATGTCAGAAACTTGGGTGTTTGACTGAATGAGAAACTCCCTATTTATGACCAAGCCATGCAAAAAATGTGGGTGCATAGTTTGGTCATGGTCATACCTTTTAAGCTAGACGAGTGCAATGACCACTACCTGTCTGGAAGCAAAACACAAACCCCAACAGCAGAGCCAATCACAGTCATGTGATCCAGGATACTGGCAGAAGACACAAATGGTAGAGATAAGAAAATGCCAATTTTCTAAAAGTTTTTTTCAAAATTGTGACTTAAAATCCGACTTTACCATTAAAGAGGATTTGAAATTACAATTCGTTTAAGTGTAAGCAGCATATCTCTATCTGCTCCCAGTCCAAAGTTATCACTTATTAAAGGGCGTTCGGTAACACAGTGTTAATGGGATAAGCCTCACCAGAGTGAAAAATGACTTTAGGAGTTTCTCAGTAACAGGAAATGTAAAACTTAAGTACACAAGTCCTACTTTTTAAATACAGTGCACCCTGCCTTTAGGGCCTACCTTAGGGGTGACATATTTATTAAAACAGAAGGTTTAAGCCTGGCAAATGTTTATTTTGCCAGGTCAAAATGGCAGTTTAAAACTCCACTGCAAGCTGTAGTGGCAGGCCTGGGACATGTTTAAAAAGGCTACTTTTAGTGGGTTGCACAATGAGTGGTGCAGGCCCACTAGTAGCATTGACTAGATAGGCCCGGGGCACAGGTTGTACCATGTACCATTTATTAGGGACTTACAAGTAATTAAATGTGGCAATTAGATATAGTCTAATTTCACCATGTTAGATGAAGAGAGCATAAGCACTTTAGCACTGGTTAGCAGTGGTAAAGTGTACAGAGTCCTAATGACAACAAAAGCAAATTTAGCAAAACAGGAGGATTAAGGCAAATAGTTTGAGGGAATACCACTCCGAGGATGTCAGGTCTAGCAACCCTACATTACCACACATATCCTACACCACCTCCGATAACCACATCCTATATCCCCATCTGCATCTTCTGTCAGAATATTCACCCTATGTCACCTACATCACTATCTACCTCATGCACCAGTTATACCCTTTGCCACCTTAAGTTCACCCTTGGGCTACCTTGACTTGTTACTATCGCTTGTGTTAACGCAAGGTCGCTGATGCAGTGGAATTGATGATACTGAAATGTAGCAATCTTTGACCTATATTTAAGAAATTGTTTGGTAAAAATATACCATGGATGCAACTATCAATAGACAATATCAGCCCTGAAGAAGACGTTTATCCCTCAAAACTTGCGTTAGCTGGCTGTACAATCATTTTAAATTAAGATAGATTTTACGAAAATTGCACACTAATGACCTATGTGGATTATTTTTGAATTAAGAGATACTCAGTAATATTATAACTTCTAAAAGGAACTGAGATCATTCTATACCTCCACAAGGTTGAACTTTAACTTTGATAAAGACCATTGGTGTTGGTCTTGGAGGGGATGGCGCCGGGCTCGTTATCCTTTAACCCCGATTTGTTGGTACCCCTTTGCCACCTACTTGCTACACCCCGACTTGGAGCCTGCACAACTACATACATTCCTAGAATATGTTGTTTCCTTTGATTCACTTCACAGAATGCCCATGTCTCAAAAGGCAGAATAATCATGCAGAAGCACTTGTACTTCATCAACCACATGGCTTATTCCTGGCGCATATTGTTCCCACCTAAGCCCATTCTGCCTTCTCTCTTCTCATTCCCCTAGGCCACAACATACACCATAACCTTTACCTACCCTATTCCATACACTACATATCCCCCACAACTTCAACGCCACCTATATCACCACCTTACCCTTAAATCATCTTATGCCCTACACCAGTGATACTCAAAGGACGGCCCGGGCGCTGCTTGGGGCCCTCTTGACCTTTACATGCGGCCCCCCAGTGAACAGCAGCACGAGCTGCTGTTCAGTTGCTGAGCACTCATATTTAGGAAAAAATGTTAAATAAATGGGCAAGCATTTATTAACCTGCAGATAAATGCTTGCACGTTTATTTAACATGTTTTTAGACCTCCGTAGACAATCCCTGACCCACCCAGACCCCCTACTGCCACCATGCTGGCATCAGTGCAGCCCTCGGTCACACTACAGACTGTACTTTGTGTCCCCTGGGCCAATGTTTGTGAGTAGCCATGCCCCACACCATCTATACCTGTCACCCTACAACATTATCTACAAACTACATCATCATCTCCACCTTACACTACTCACTGTACCCGCACAATCAACTATATCCTACACCACCTTCATTGTATAACAACAACCTAACCTACACCCTACACCACAAACTACATCCCACACCCCACCATACATCCACACTTTCCCCCTCAGAAAACCACCTACACCAACACCACCTACAGCATTCGCCTCCCCTTGCCTCTCCTCACTATACATGGATCCATGGATCACATGGTACATTTAAGTCATGGATGCTACCTCATCTATACCTTATACCATATGCTCTACCCTCCACCTATACCCTCCATTACCTATACCGCCAACACTTATACCTTACCCCACATCTTAACCATGTATGCCCTGCACCATCCAAGCTACACATCACCACCTAAAACCTACATAACCACCTACACCCTGCACCTCTATCTATAGCCCTTACATTCACTCACACTTTACACATCCACACCACCACAACCATTTTAGACCCTACAACCAAATTAAGATTTGAAATATTGTAGCTAATACTGATTCCATACTTGCTATATTCATCTCCTGTGCTGAACCACAAAACCATTTGCAGTCTTAATAAAATGTTTATGCAACACGTTCGCAATCTGCTACATCTTCGTACAGCTACCCCTCATTGTGTCATCAGGTTGAAATTAAGTATAAATTCTCTAATATCACTCCATTACAGAAGCACCATGAACTACCTCTGAGACTGTGCAAAAGCGGATCCACCATCACTAAAATATTTAATTTACCAGGAAGCAAATAAAACTACGTTCAAGGACCTAGAGTTGCACACCTTACCATCTAACATAGAAGTTTACAATCTACCTGACCCAAAGACACTGGCACAGTTAAACCGATCGATCCGGAAAAATCTAATCTTTAGAACTTTTACTCTCAAACATAGGGTCTCTGACCTGGCACAGGCCAACCAATACAACCACATAGACTTAGTCTTTGATACCTATTCCTTGCAGAGTCAAGAGTATCTAGGGGTCCGATCTGCCTGCGTATGTTAAAATTACATTTTTAAGGTTCAGTTTGTTATATATTCCGATTTATGAATTTGAGGGGAAATGTAACCCAGTTTTTAAAGATAAAACTGCTTGTTGACTTTGTGGGCATACAATTGAATCCCTTTTGCACGTTCTATGTATCTGCCTTAAACTTCTATATTTAAGGAAATGAATTTGTGACCTATGTTTAAAAAGGCAAAAATAAGATCAACTGTGGAAGCTGTCAGATACTGTTTTAGCGTTAGAGAAGATAGTACAATAATAATGCTAATGACATTTTTAGACCAGTCTTACAAAGCTTTATCTTCATGATTTTACTCCCTATTTATATACCTTGACTTGATTTTGCTTGTATCTGGATGTAAGAAAGCTGTTTTTACATAATTCATCTTAAATTACAAGCACTTTGCACATTTTGCGCTTTTTGCACCATATTTGCGTTTTGATTAAAAGTTGGCTCCCACAATTCTTTTAAGGTCAAATAGAATCAACTGTAGAGGCTGCCCGAGACCGTGAGAGTGTCCGGGAGACCAGTGCAATAACAATACTAGCGACATTTTTAGATTAGGCTTATAATGCATTTCATCTGTAAATCATGTAACTGTCTTTTTTTATTTTTTATTAAATTTATTTATGCAAGCTGCTTTCATACACTAATTGTATGTCTTTGGATACTTGTGCACTGCCCCAAATATTGGGTATTTAAGAAAAGGCGTCAGCCGTTGATTTTTGTAAGGCAAAACAAATCTAACTGGTTTTTTTTAAAGTCTTTTTATTAAACAAGCACACATACAAACATCCCATCATTGTAATTAGTGATCACAGTTAACGCCATCAGCAGTTTCAGGTCAAGGATACAATATTACCCATAATAGAGAGGGATCACCGCTCCCCCAGTTGTTTTGCAATACCATTTCTCCCTCATTCCCCAACAATCATATCTTCATTTGACTAGGATCTGTACTTATCCCATGGACTCCATACTTTCTCCCATTTTTTGGGGCATCCCCTACTTTGGTAGACAGCTTTTTCTGCCAGGCAGCACCAGTCTAAGTCTTGCTTCCAGTTGGAGAGCTTTGCTGGTTCCTGTGCCCCCCACAATCTGGCTATGTTACGCTTTGCCACCCCGGATGCCAATGTTAGCCAGGTTTTCGTGTGAGATGGCCACCTGGTCTCACCCGTGATGCCCAGTAGGTGCCAGCGAGCATCTAGAGGTATTTGTGTGCCTAGTACTTCGGACATCACTCCAATAACTTGAGTCCTGTACCGTTGTATTTTGGGACACTCCCAGATAATATGAAAAAAAGTGCCTGTCTCACCGCACCCCCTGATGCAGTGGTCCGAGTCTGGCCAACCCAGTCTATGGTGAAGCGTCTGAGGGGTGTAGGATTTATGCAGGACTCTCAGTTGAATCAATCTAAATCTTGCCCGTATGGCAATCTCTCTAGGGCTCTGAATTGCTTCCTGCCAATCATCGTCTTCCAATAGTCCCAGGTCAGATTCCCAATTGGCTCTCAGGGAGACCAGGGGATCCGGAAGATTGTTCATTATTTTCCGATAGGTTAAGGATGTTGCTTTATCTAGCATGGGGTCGAGTAATAGACGGTCCTCTAGAGGGGAGTAGTCAGGTAGGGATTCTCCTTCTGATATGTAGTGGTGTAGGGCATGTCTTAATTGTAAATAATGAAAATGCTCTGTACCGGCCATTTGATATTCAGTCTCGAGTTCCGCAAAGGTAAGCATTTTCCCACCCCACCATACATCCCCAATTGTGTCTAGGCCTATCAGGTTCCATTTACGGAATCCCTGTAGGCGCCCTATGTCGCCCAGCGCATCGCTCTCCCAAAACGGCGTATGTTGAGTCAATCTCGAGTCCCACCCCAGCAGTCTAGTGGTTGAGCGCCACGCTCTTATGACCTAATCAAATCTAACTGTTTTAAACTGCTTGAAACTGTAATAACATGCCTTTTATATTTTTAGACCAGGCTTACAAAACATCAACTTGTGATTTAAATATATTGCCTATACTCTGAATTGTATCCATCTGTGTTCAGATACAAGTAAACTGTTTTTATGCCTTGATTTTTACTATGATCTTAGAGTCTTTTACTGATCATTCGATACTTGTACTGATCGTGATGTTTTATACCATTTATTGTAATCTTTTGATTAATATAATAAACAAATATTACTACTACTACTATTGTAGCTAACATTTAATTTTTGTTTAGCACAGTGGAGGAAACGTGTTGGGATCTAGTTTAACAAAAAGATAGAATAGCATCTATAGATTCAGATGAGTTACAGAATGCTAGGAACCAGTGTAAATTATTTAACTTGAACATCTCTGTAATGCCTGCCTCACATCGTTAAACACCTAACTATGGGGCTCATTCGGATGGCGGGCGGAGGCACAACCGCGGTGCTGGTGGTGGCGGAAAATGTCTTTTTCCGCACACCAGCAGCGGTCCTCGCGCCCGCCATATTACAATGGGCAAACATAGCCCATTTTCTGTCTGCTGCGGAGTGACGCGAACTGCCAGAAATTTGCGCCCGCCACCGCGGCGGAGGCAGACAATAGAGACACACCGCCGTGCGGAATGACGTCCCGGCCGCCGTACAAATTACGATGCTACAAACAGCCCATCACACCGCAGCAGAGAATCCACCCACCCAGAGACGGCGGAAGCACGACAGCGGAGCGCGAAACCAGACTCCCGGTCCCCTCCACCTGGTCCTGACCACAATGAATCCAGCTCTACAAGCCTTTCCGACGCTGTACCTCATCCACTACCAGCAAATAATGCACCGTCGCGGACAACGCTGCAGGTACGCAAATACACAACTCTGCACACAACCACAACACACAACTCCTGTGCTGACATACAGTTCCTGTCCACATCAGACACTCTGGTGGGGACAGGAACATATCCCCCAGTGTACACACACATGTCCCACCTGATAGAAACTCACCCCTCCGCATCCGGGTCACCCATCAACCGCGAAATCAGTGCAATGTCCCGGTCACGTCACCGCAGTGGTGAAGACGCCGGAAAACCTGCGCACAATGTAATAGGCAGGGCCGGTGCCAGGCATGGGCAGTCTGGGCAGGTTTCCAGGGCTCCACCTTCAACCTACCCAGACTAGGCCTCCCACACCCATCTGTGAACATGCTGTGTGCTCCTCCTGTGCCCCCCGCATAATCAATCTGCCAGGTGTAGCCAGACCTTGCAGCCCACACACCAAAGGACAAGGGAGCCTGACTTGGAAGGTGGGGGTGAAGAGGAACACCCTGCACAGAAGCTCAGGGGCTGGACAACCCTCCTCCTCACACCCACCTCCCACTCATGTGTAGCAAACTGAGCATGATCACAAAATGAAGACTCACACTGCCTATGAATATCCACTGAACTGTCCACACTGCCTGTCAAGTCACACACATACACCCAACACTGGCACCCAGCCACATACTCATACCATAGGTCAGCAGCAATGGAGGACCAGAAATGGCCCAGCCAAAAGGGAAGTGTTTAGTGCTGGAAAACCATGGAGCAAGCCACATAGCATCTGTACATCACATGCAAGAGAAGGAACATATCACACCACCCTTAGGCGAACAAATCAGACATGGGTGGCACAGTGAGTGAAATTAAACCAAAGTGACCTCTGTGCAACAACTCAGGGATACATCAAAGCAAGCCATGCACAGGCACAGGAATGATAGGAAGTGTCTGAAGTCATACAGTGACCAGCCACACATCTGTGTGAACTTACTTGACATGTGTATGTCATCAGCACAAAACACATGGCTCATTGTCACACTCCCTGACTGTCAAACATAAGTAGGACCTTCACACATACCCCTCACCCAAGCGCCTCACACCTGCAACACTCCACACCTGTGAGAAACACACATAATGGTGCAAATAAGGTCCTGTGAGTTCACTGACAACCAATCACACACCCTGTGCTGCATCCACAAACATCACCCTCACACTCAGGGATGCCTGAACCAATGCTGACACAAAAACAACTGTCAAATACAAAGCTCACAAACAACATCCACAGCAGTCCAACAAGCCCAGACATGTGCAGCCAAACAGTGGAAAGGCAATGTGACCCTAGACAGAACAGGAGTACACAACATTGCCACTCAGGGCCAATGCACAGACACCATACCCCAACACAAACAAGAATTGCATCATCAAAAAACACACATGAACACCAACTGGGATCAATGGGACAATCAGCTAACACAGACAGAGACACCACACCACTCATCCAGTGAACATGGTGTCACAGTGTACCACAAGCATGCACATGCACAATCCTGACCAGTGACAGGCTCAAAATAGGAGGACAAACCACTAGTGTGCACTCAAAACAAGCTCAGGAACAAGAATCCACCTTGCTACATGTGACAGACACACAAGTAATGCACACTACACCTGCAACACACATTTGAATGTATCACACAGCAACAACTACTTACACACAATGTCATGCAAATAGAACCTCACACACACATAGCATCTGCCAGTAGAAAGAGCCAACACAGGCCAAACACTGCATACATCCACAACAAACACACAACAGATGCACAGACCAATCCATCACATTGCAAACTCAGCTGGACATCAGGGGGATGCACACCAGGCAAGTACAAGGCAACATACACTGACAGCACTGCATGCACACCAAGCAGTGTGTGCACAACAACCAAATCAGTAGCACACATATCTGAGTGCCACACCATGAACTCCCACAACACAAATCATCACAGCACAAACATAACATCACACTCAGGAAGGGTAGCAGAACCTCAGCAAACACACATACAGCTTACCCTTCACCCACAGATGCACAACTCAGGGAAACCCAGATGTAAACAACATGACTAGAGGACTGTGCTGCTCAAACATATGCACTGCACATGAGCAACCATGACAGCAAACCAGTAGAAGAAAATGGCACATAACTAATTTGGAAACTGTTCTGAGTGTCACATTGGTCCTGTACACAGTTCAGCCTCACACAGCATAGTGTCACACTATGAAGTGGTGGGGAGGCTCACACACTGGCAAGCCATGGGGTGGAAGACATGAGATTGAAGTGGTGTGTACGTCAGTAGTGGACAGGTGAGGAGTGCACAGAACACAAACACATAGAGGAGTTACCCATAATGTGTAGGCATCAGAAGCACATATAGGGGATGGCATGACTCCACATACCACATACCATCATGGAGCCAAAAATGGGTCAAGTGACAGCAATGCATGAGAAAACTCACAAATAATGTCAGTGTGGCTGAGCAGGTCTGCACAGTGAGCACAAACAGTAACAAGACACATGGCTGATCAACAAAACACAACACAGACTTGGCAGTCACACACTCTGCATACTCACAACTGGCAGCAACAACAAGTAGGTGTCCCCCAGGAGTGCAAGGACACACCAACACACGGCACAGTGCCCAAACTACAACTCCTACATGTGCCCACAATCTGAAGCACATGGCAGACAATTGAAACAAACAGACACTCATTACCTGGATCATACCTGTGTGCAGTTGGCATTGCAGGGGCACACACATATCAACACTACTGACAATGACAGCCCATCCACACTGTATGACCACTTAAATCCAAATGTAGCCATGTGACTAGGAAGACAGGCCTACACAAGATGACCACACATCAACACTGCTGTGCACACATCAAGAAAGATCACACTGATATGATGGACCCTGGCCACCCCGCAAGTAATCCTGTGGATAGTATTCACCTCTGTTGTGGTATTGCAGCATAACATGACATGTGTACGATTTAGCAAACATGACCATAGAATGATTAGGATAACAGTAGATCATCACAAACACCCATCATTGCACCCTCAATCCTCAGAGTCAACAAGAACAAAAGTGCCTGTCACCTCTGGCAAACTCTGAAAAAGTAAAACAAGCAATTGCCAATGTTAAAGTGGCATACAGAGCATGTGTCACATGCAACCATACCCATCCAGAACACATTTCATTTAGCAAGGACACTGACAAAGCAGACAACAGGAGTAACTGTCTTTATTACATATTACCCAGATAGGCATCAAAATTATAAAACAGCAAGGCCAGTGGCCAGTCCATAGTTCAAAGTATGTACATGTGTGCATGAGAACCTGCACAGGGAATGGGCATCCAAAGTGACAAACAGCAAGGCCAATGGCCAGTCCATAGTTCAAAGTATGTACATGTGTGCATGAGAACCTGCACAGGGAATGGCATCCAAAGTGACAAACAGCAAGACCAGTGGCCAGTCCATAGTTCAAAGTATGTACATGTGTGCATGAGAACCTGCACAGGGAATGGGCATCCAAAGTGACAAACAGCAAGGCCAGTGGCCAGTCCATAGTTCAAAGTATGTACATGTGTGCATGAGAACCTGCACAGGGAATGGGCATCCAAAGTGACAAACAGCAAGGCCAGTGGCCAGTCCATAGTTCAAAGTATGTACATGTGTGCATGAGAACCTGCACAGGGAATGGGCATCCAAAGTGACACACAGCAAGGCCAGTGGCCAGTCCATAGTTCAAAGTATGTACATGTGTGCATGAGAACCTGCACAGGGAATGGGTAACACCGTACACTGCCATGGGACTCACCACAGCTCAGGGGACACAAATGGGCAGTCCAGGCACCGCTGTGGGAGAGATGGGTTTGGGAGGGGGACTTTGCCTCAGACCTGGCTGTCAGTTGAACTGGGAGGTGGCTGATTGTCGGGGCCAGTTGGAGGACTGGACCTGGGAGAGAGAGGAGCAGCTGAGGTAGAGGCATCAGTGGCTTTGTGAGTCGGAGGGCTGCTTGGACCGGGTAGCATGGTGGCACGGGGAGGCGGAGACATGCTGCCCTGAGACACAGTGTGTGAGGGAGAATGTGGAGGGCTGCCTTTCCACTTCTTGGGGATTCGATAGGTAAGAATTGTCTTGGTAGGAGTGGGAAGTGGGGCGGGCACAACAGACTCACTCCCCACAGGTGCAGGTGGCTCTCCCTGTTGGGATTTGCTGGATCTGGTGTTACGCTTGGGCTGGCCTTGCCTTTTCCCCTCCATCTCCTGTTGACCAGGTGAACCCCCAACATTGCTCTCCTGTCCCAGCTTCACAGGGGTGTGGGTGTGAGTTGAGGTTGTGGGTGAATCTGCCATGGAGATCTGTTTCTGCGGACTCTTTGCAGGCACCAGCTTCACAGCAGGCAGGGCAACTGTGTGTTTGTCTTTGGGAGCAGGTTTGGGGACAGGAGTGTCCTTGGATGGGGCTGATTTGGATGCATGTGAGCCTGAGGCCTGCTTCTTGGCCTGATGGCCCGGAGTGTCACCTGAAGGGCTTTTGCCCTTGCGCTCCTGTGTGCCTGGCTTTTGTTTTGGGGATGGTGTCTGTGCTCTGGTCCGCTTGGAGTGCTGCTGTTGTGTGCTGCGTGTTGAGTACTTGGAGCCTGAGGGCTGGGGTGTGTGGTCACTCTCGTCAGATGTTGCCACTGGCAGGGTGGTTGCCGAAGGGACTGGAGCTGGACTCTGAGCCTGTGACAACTGAATGGCTGCCGTCACTGTGGAGGACAAAGACTGGACAGTTCTGTGTAGCCCACCCACGTCAGAATGAATCCCCTCCATGAAGGCAACTACCTGTGCCAACTTCTTGTCATGATCCTGGAATGCATTCAGGAGAGTAGTCTGACCCACACACAGCTGGCGCAAAAGGTCCACTGCCTCAACACTGAGGGCAGCAGGGGAGACAGGGGCAGCGGTGCCTGGGGGGAAGGACACTCTACCCTTCTTACTGCTGCGGGCACGGGCAGCACTAGTGGTAGTAGCCGGGAGGGTGGGCACTGGACAATGTGTGGTGGAAGAAGAGGGAGATTTCCCACTCCCTGTGTCCGCCAACATCGAGGAGTCACCGCTGGAGTCAGATGATGTTGAGGTTGGTGTTTCTTCAAGGGCACTCCTGTCCCCCTCCAAGGCGCTGGTCACATCAGTGTCAGTGTACTCATGTGTAGCAGTCGTGCCTGATGCCTCACCACTGGTGTCTGTCCCCTGTCCTTCTGTGCCCTCGGTAGACGCTGCAAAAGACAAAGACGTAGGTTCAGTATGGTGCCATACTCACAAACATCACATGCAAGCAAAGCACAAAACTAGAACATGATACCCCCATGTTGCACACCACCCTGTGCAGTCTGCAGGTGCAACCTCAATGCAAAACTCAGAAGATGCATGGAAACATGCATAGTTGGCATCAATGACCCAGGTGACGTTCACAGAGCCAAATAGCTGGCCCGTGCCTCCTGGTAACCTGACATACTGATTACTGTAAGCATACCTACGTGTCTGTAGGTGAAATAGATGTACATCTCAACATGTTGTCACAGTCACATACGGAGTCACTTTAAGGGGCCAACACAGATACTGACTCAAGAATGTCCTCATACCATGGCCATGAGCCACAGATGTCCACCATGTTGTGCCTTGAAGCACAACGATCGTTGCACATTGGTGTCAGATGTGTAGTCCTCACAATTTCGAAGTCAGGCACTGCACACATCGAAGAAAGCACACTAAGATGAGGCACACTGCTGTACACTTCCCGGTGATGTCTATGACACCCATAATGCAGCAGATGTCAGAAGGCCACATCTCATCTTGCAATGACAAGGGCCATTATCCAAAACACATGAGAAAGTACACGTAGCAAAAATGCATGACAACTGCACTCAACACAGAGGCCACTTACAAGCCATTGCATCACACTAGAAACATCACAGAGCTCCGCACTGGCTCAGGGTTGGGATACATGCAGTCACTCACACCCAAAGTCACCCTTCGCAGAATACTCACCCCCAACTTGCTGCTGATGGGCCCTCAAACGTCCATCCAGCTCTGGCTGTGTCACTGCCAAGATGCGGCCATTAGTGGTGTCATGCTCCTGCGCGCCAACCTGCCAGCCGGAGGGAGCAGCCCCAGCGTCATCTCTGCCATGTTTTTGCTCA
Source organism: Calotriton arnoldi (assembly GCA_963921515.1). Lineage (NCBI taxonomy): Eukaryota > Metazoa > Chordata > Amphibia > Caudata > Salamandridae > Calotriton > Calotriton arnoldi. The sequence continues at coordinate 7,336,157 of CAWUFW010000021.1, read as the reverse complement.
GCCGGCAGATGTCATCCCACCTCTTGTGACAGTGTGTGTGCCGTCAGTTGGAGACACCCAGAGCCCGCACCTTGCGTGCAATGGCCCTCCATAAGGCCTTACGCTGGCGGACTTTAAGCTGCAGGCATGGGAGACAAGAAGAGGAAGTTTCAGTGTCACTGGGTTATGTACCACTGTGTCTCAGTACAGGAGCATGCACAAACTTAGCAGAGCTATACAGATATGTTCAGATCACTGTGTCATGGAGGTCACATTTAGGGACATGATCTTACATTCTCACACCCTTCTCATAAGGTCTGTTTGTGCAATCCACAGGCCTAAGATAGAACATTGATGAATAGGGTGGCAGACAACACATGTCTCACTCTGTCCATTTACTGATGTGTCCCAGGCAAATTGGGCAGTATCTGTGCAGGCCAGGGGGACTCACACTGAGGTTAAACGTGGGCCATCAGAACATTCACATGCATGTACAATATGAGAGGGCAAACAGTGCCTACACATGCGAGTCAGTACACATAATGAAAACAAGGGAAGGAGGATGTTTCAGGAGTACATTAATATGATGTGTCATAGGTGCATTTCCACCAAGAGTGTCACCCTCAGGCATTTCAATCTTGTGCATGATGCTGACATATCCATTGGGGCAATATTAAAAATGGACACACATCCTTCAGTACCCTCTGGATGATACACATTTGTAATGTCACAAATGAACATGTGAAAAGCTCATGGACTCTGACATCCTTTAGCACAGGCAATGTCTGTTCTGACTTCCACTTTCCAAACTAGCAGTGTGACTGTATGGCTGCAAAAACACTGCATGTCCCTCCCATCCTGAAATGCAGCCATGGATCTGTGGAAAATAGGCTACAAAATACATTGACATGAAGTCAGCATGCTAGGCACTGTATCACACAAACTTGCACTCACAGGCACATACTACAGCAGATCAACTTCATGCGTGCACTCTTTCCACTCACCAACTTTCACTCTGAAACACTTACCATTACATCAGGAGCACCATATAGCCTTCCATACTGTGAAAGCACCTCATCCACCAGGACCTCCAGCTCCTCTGTGGTGAAGGGACGGGCCCTGATGTTCTCAGTTCTCGCCATCACTGGGTTCAGGAGACAGGAGCAGCAGCAGTTGGGGATGAAGAATGGCAGGCAGCAGTGTCCGGATGCAGTGGAAATGTGTGGCTCTCTCACAGACATATATAGCCCCCTGGGGTTGTTTCAGTGGTAGTCAGATGCTGCAATTGGTGTTCCAGATCAGCTTTTTCCAAATGTAAGTAATGACCGGCCCCGCGGTAGTGGAGCACACCTACCGCGATTTTCGAAATTGTATTTCACTACCGCGAATGTGGTTCCCATTGGCTGAATGGGCATGGGCATTGGCGGTGTCACACCGCGGGGCCCAGGCGGTCGCTACTGCAATCGTGCATCTTTCAATTGCATCCAATGACCGGCCCCGCGGTAGCGAAGCACGCCTACCGCGATTTTAAAAAATGCATTTGTCTACCGCGATTGCGGTTCCCATTGGCTGTAGGGGCATGGGCATTGGCGGTGCAACACCGCAGGGGCCAGGCGGTTGCTACCGCGATTTGTCATCTTTACATTGGTGCCAATGGCCGTGATTGCGGTGGCAGTGCACGCCTACCGCGGGTTTCAAAAGTGCATTTCACTACCGCGATTGCGGTTCCCATTGGCTGTAGGGGCATGGGCATTGGCGGTGCCACACCGCAGGGGCCAGGCGGTCGCTACCACAATTTGGCATCTTTACCTTGGTGCCTATGTCCGTGATTGCGGTGGCGGTGCACGCTTACGGCACCTATGGACACATCATGCTGTAGCAATGGCAATGGCCAGTTCTCAGCATTGAACAGTAGACACTTACTATGAATCATGCCACCCGATAGTGTAATTCAATGCTAGTGTGACATTTAACTCACTGATGACTACACATGCCATGACAGTGCACAGGATTACATGCATTGTCATGTACTCCCTCACATGTCACTTATGATGTTGTGCATGTACACAAATCTGTTGTGTGATGGACTCTCAAATATGTACACATGTCAAGGTGTGCGATGGCTAAGCAACCCACAGTAATGAAGGACTGACTACATAATGTGCATATTTCACTGTGTAGATTGCTGAACTCATGTTGATACTTGATCTTTATGCACACACTGTGCTCATTGTGTTGGTAATGTGTGCCCTGTCCAAATTATGCAAGAAGGTGTGGCAGGTACAGCAGCTACGTAGAAGCCAGCAGTGTTCCTCTTTCAGACATGTGCTGTGTCAACTACTCTCAGGGCTGGTGACACAAGATGTAGGAATGTACCTTTTGGCATTCACATAGTCTGAATCTGTTTTGGGGGTACTCACTGTGTAAATACTGGACACGTGTACAACTACTTTAGATCAAGGTGTCTCTACATGTGACTTGTGCTGTAAGCTGTAGTTTCAGGCCATTCATTGTTGGCGCTGTGTCAGTCAAAACGTAAGATGTTGGACACATCTCAGAGGGGAATTGAATTGACATGTGTCCCCTTTCATCCTACCTAGGAGGCGACCAAATGTGCATCGTCCATTCACATTGCTTGCGGACATGGAGGATGAGGACATCATACGGAAATTCCGTTTGGATCGACCTACCCTTCAGGACCTATGTGCTCAGTTGGAGCCCCATCTGAGGCCTCGCAGAACCTAGCCAACTGCTTTGACACCAACATGTAAGGTGATGGCGGCCCTGCATTTTTTTGCAACTGGTTCATTCCAGTACACGGAGGCCAGCGCAGGTGGGATGTCTCAACCAATGTTCAGCATGGTGCTACGTGATGTCCTGTCCGCTATGATGACCTACAAGGACAGCTACATCCATTTCCCCAGGAGACATGAATTGGCAGCTGTGAAGGGTGATTTTTATGACCTTGCCCACATCCCTGATGTTGTTGGTGCCATTGACTGCACACATGTTGACCTGGTTCCACCACAGGCACGTGAGCACATCTACAGGAACAGGAAGCATTCCCATTCCATCAATGTGCAAGTGGTATGCCAGGCGGATATGATAATCTCCCATGTCTGTGCCAAATTCCCGGGATCAGCCCATGACTCCTACATCCTGCGTAACAGCATCGTACCACAGCTGATGGCAAATCTGCATCCGGAGCGTGCGTGGATTGTGGGTGAGTACGCAGAGTCAAGTAGCGTGCTGTATGTGTGACATGCTGTCCTCTGCCACAGTTATATTACTAAGTTGGTCTGTGTATCTCACACCTAGGTGACTCTGCATATCCCAACCGGCCTTGGTTGCTGAGCCCACTGAGGAATCCCAGGACCCCGGGTGAAGTCCGCTACAATGAGGCCCATGGGAGGACACGTCGTGTGGTGGAGCGTACTTTTGGGCTTCTGAAGTCTCGATTTCGCTGCCTGGACAGGACCGGAGGGGCACTGATGTACTCTCCCCAAAAGGTGTGTCAGATCGTAGGTGCATGCTGCATGCTCCACAACCTGGCATTGCGCAAGGAGATCCCCCTGATCCTGGACGATGATGAGCAGCAGATGCCCCCGCCTGCAAACCCACACATGTCCAGTGAGGAGGATAGTGGAGAGGAGGAAGGTGTCGACCTGCGTCAACAGCTCGTCAATCGCTACTTCCCTTGAGTGTGAGTGACATTGTACAACAGTGCCATTGTCTGCTGTCTTTGATGGTAGTGAAAATGCTTAGGGGACCTTTTTAACTGCTGCCTGTTGTTGGCTCTGTGCTGATGGCTGATGTTTGCGGCACAGTGTAGTCATGACCAACCACATGACGTCTATGTTGGTGTTGTTTTTCATTGTAATGTGTGCTGGGTTGTGTAGCTTGATGACTAGTGTTGTGTACTGGCTGTGATGGCAGCACCTGACAAGAAAATGTCGTTCTCTTGTGTCTTTCTAGGTCCCTTCACCCTCTCAATGCCTCGTCACAATCAGAGCTTCTGGTACATTGGAATCAGAGTCAACATTGTACATCCTGTGATAAACATGGAGCTGACACAAAGACATAGATGTGTAAGGAGTGTTAATTTACAAAGGGTGTTTGTGACAGACAAGTGATGTATGATAAAATGGTGCTAGGTGAATTAATGAGTTGTCAGTGATGGCAAATGAGACAAAAGAGTAGTCACCACATTGATGAGGTGACACAGTCCAACAGACACCTGCCATCAACATGGCAGTGTGGGTAAGGATAGTCCACAAAGTCAATGTCAAGGTGAAGAGAGGTGCCATCATGGCAGTATCTTTGCCCTGCGTTTGGCTGGTGGTTTGCCACGGGATCCTCCTGTGGTGTTTCTCGGACGGCCCCTTTTGCCTTTTCCAGGAGGGGCCTCTGCTGCGGGCTCAGCGGGGTCTGCGGAGTCATCCAGTTCCAGCTCACCCCTCTCTGTGGCCACAGATGAGGTGGTGGGAGTATCAACCTGCGGGCCACTGGAGGGAGGTTGAGCTGTCCTTTGGGCCACAAGACTGTCCCTCAGAACCCCCACAAGCTGGCCCATGAGGTCCACGATTTGGCCCATACGTGTGTCCAAGCACCTCACCAGCAGGCGGAGCTCACGCAGATCTTCCAGACCCTGGCCCATGTGTCCCTGGGTTTGTTCATATGCCCCAAGAACTCTGGCGATGTTGGCCATGGCTTCGGTCCCAGTGTCCTGTCGATTTTGTCCCCCATTTGACCTACCACCTGCCCTGCTGTCCCGGACCTGTGGCGTTACCACTCGACGCACCCGCAGACTCTCCCTGCCCTCCTCTGATTGTGGGGTGGTGTTGGTATCCTCTGAGGCAGGGAGAGTGTTGCAGGCAGCACTTGTGGTGGTGGTTGAGGCGGCACAGGTTGTTGCAGCAGGGGTCAGCGTGGTTGTTGTTGCCGAGGTGGTGGTGGTGGGGACAGTGGGGGCCTGGGACGTGGTGCGCCCTGGCAGTCCTGATAGGCCAGGTTCGGCCTCCTCATCCGATGAACTTGGTGAGTCTGCATCCGAGGGTCCATGTTCCGGGGGGTAGAGACTGGCTCTGCAGGTTGGTGTTGTCATCTGCAGCTGTCAATTGTTGATCTCCTGTTGAACAGAGGTGAAATGGTCATTGAAGGGCATCCCACACACTGGATGTTAGACGTTTGGATGTTACATGTGGTACACCACACAGTTTACATTACAATCACGTGGTATGGCTGCAAGATACTGAGCATCATGACATGATGTTGATGTACATACATTACTTGTCCATGGTGACATGTCAATAAATCCCATGTTCCAAGTACAGATTGTGTCATTACAAGGACATGTCCTCATCTGACAACTAGCAGCACAACAACTTTATGTGAAGCGTCTTTTCGGTTTGCTCTGCATGGTAGACGTTACATCTGAGCATGAACGAGCCATTGTGATCTAAAGCATACCTTTGTCATTACATGTACTTTACTTTCTTTTTACAACTGACCATGCATGTTTTGTGTTCATATGTGCCTGGATGCTCTGCCCCCATGGCACTTACACATAGCATTCAGTGCTGTGCATGATTGTGCCCTGAATTTCTTCAACATGTGATTTGGTGAGTCTAACTGAAATTTCTGTGACAGTTACATACACATTTCTGTCTGCACACTGGAAGTGGCTATTAGATCTATGCCAAGTTGGCTGATATGTGAGGGCTAGTGTGGTAATTTGCTCCATGCTTTTTGAGAGTAATGGCAGGGTGCATGCACTGTCTACCTACCTGTTCTGTGACACAGTTGAGGGGAACTGCTGCCACATGTTGAGGGGGGGGTGTTCCATACTTCTCTGCTGTGGGACAAGAGGGCCTGGTGGGAGTTGTAGTGCAGGCTTCCAAAGCACAAACCACCCTCCCTGTTAAGATGGCTGCCTCCCTGTGAAGTGGAGCAGAGGAAGGGAATGGGCTGCACATGGCTCTTGGATGGGGGAGTGTTCCATCGTGCTCAGGGGTGGGACAAGAGACCATAAGATGGCTACCTACCTGTGAGTTTGATGGGTCTATGCAATGGCTGCCACATGTTGTGGGTATGGGGAGTGCTCCATCCTGCTCAACTGTGGGACAGGGGGGGCTGGTGGGAGTTGTAGTGCTGGCTTCCTACCCACATACCCCCTCCCTGTTAAGATGGCTGCCTCCCTGTGAGTTTGTTGTGAGCAACCCCCCTCCCTGTTAAGATGTCTACCTACCTGTACGTTTGTTGTGAGCAAACCCCCCTCCCTGTTGAGATGGCTACCTACCTGTTAGTTTGTTGTGTGCAAACCCCCCTCCCTGTTGAGATGGCTGCCTACCTGTAAGTTTGAAGAGAGCAATGCAATGTCTGGCACATGGTTGTGGGTGTGTGGAGTGCTCCATCTTGCTCAGCTGTGGGACAAGGGTGCCTGGTGGGAGTTGTAGTGCAGGCTTCCCACCCACAAACCCCCCTCCCTGTTGAGATGTCTGCCTCCCTGTGAGGTGGAGCAGAGGAAGGGAATGGCTGCACATGGCTCTTGGATGGGGGAGTGTTCCATCAGGGGTGGGACAAGAGAGCATAAGATGGCTACCTACCTGTAATTTTGATGAGTGAAATACAATGGCTGCCACATGGTTGTGGGTGTGGGGTGGAGTGTGCCATCCGGCTCAGCTTTGGGACAGGGGGCCTGGTGGGAGTTGTAGTGCTGGCTGCCTATCCACAAACACCCCTCCCTGTGAAGATGGCTACCTACCTGTTAGTTTGATGAGGGAAATGCAATGGCTGCCACATGGTTGGGGGGAGTGTTCCATCCTGCTGGGCTGAGGGACAAGGGTGCCTGGTGGGAGTTGTAGTGCTGGCTGCCTATCCACAAACACCCCTCCCTGTGAAGATGGCTACCTACCCGTTAGTTTGATGAGTGAAATGCAATGGCTGCCACATGGTTGGGGGAGTGTTCCATCCTGCTGGGCTGTGGGACAAGGGTGCCTGGTGGGAGTTGTAGTGCTGGCTGCCTATCCACAAACCCCCTCCCTGTTGAGATGGCTGCCTCCCTGTGAAGTGGAACAGAGGAAGGGAATGGCTACACATGGCTCTTGGATGGGGGAGTGTTCCATCCTGCTCAGGGGTGGGACAAGAGAGCATAAGATGGCTACCTACCTGTAAGTTTGATGAGTGAAATACAATGGCTGCCACATGGTTGTGGGTGTGGGGTGGAGTGTGCCATCCGGCTCAGCTTTGGGACAGGGGGCCTGGTGGGAGTTGTAGTGCTGGCTGCCTATCCACAAACACCCCTCCCTGTGAAGATGGCTACCTACCTGTTAGTTTGATGAGGGAAATGCAATGGCTGCCACATGGTTGGGGGGGGAGTGTTCCATCCTGCTGGGCTGAGGGACAAGGGTGCCTGGTGGGAGTTGTAGTGCTGGCTGCCTATCCACAAACACCCCTCCCTGTGAAGATGGCTACCTACCCGTTAGTTTGATGAGTGAAATGCAATGGCTGCCACATGGTTGGGGGGGAGTGTTCCATCCTGCTGGGCTGTGGGACAAGGGTGCCTGGTGGGAGTTGTAGTGCTGGCTGCCTATCCACAAACCCCCCTCCCTGTTGAGATGGCTGCCTCCCTGTGAAGTGGAACAGAGGAAGGGAATGGCTACACATGGCTCTTGGATGGGGGAGTGTTCCATCCTGCTCAGGGGTGGGACAAGAGAGCATAAGATGGCTACCTACCTGTAAGTTTGATGAGTGAAATACAATGGCTGCCACATGGTTGTGGGTGTGGGGTGGAGTGTACCATCCGGCTCAGCTTTGGGACAGGGGGGCCTGGTGGGAGTTGTAGTGCTGGCTGCCTGTACACATGCCCCCATGGTAATGTTGCTAGCTACCTTTGGGGTGAATTAGAGGGAGTGGATGTTGGATCTGTGAGACAACTGTTGGGGAGAGTGTGGTGCACTTGAATGCATTTGGGCCTAGGAGGTGTTGCTTTGTAGTTGTGCAAGACAGTACATGGCATTGTAATGGTAGACACTTGTTGGTACTTACCAGCCTCCACTCCCCCGGGTATTCCTCTGAGACTCTCTGGATGCAGTATGCCAAGCACCTTCTCCTCCCATACGGTGAATGTTCGTGGTGGAATGGGAGGGCCACCGCCAGTCCTCTGAGCCAGCTCACAGTTCTTGTTGTTCTTCTCTTTCACCTTGCTCTTGAGGTCATGCCACCGCTTCATGATCTCCTTCTTGGAGCACGGGATGGTCTCTACTGCATTGACCTTGCTGACTATCCTTGCCCACGTTTGCGTTCTGGTGGCTAATGGTGTCTGTTGGACCAGGTTTCCAAACAAAATGTGGTTCTACTCTAATTACCTCATCTACCATCACTGACAAAGAATTTGGGCATTTTCTTCTGTGACATTGTGTGCAAATGTGTGAAAGGTGCAGTTGTGAAGGTGGTGGTGATGTGTGTGGTGTGTGTGGTTGTGCTGGTGAGATGTGTGGTGATTTGCCTCTCCTTTGTGCTGTGGGGTTGGTTCCTTCAGTAGTGGAGTTGAGCAAAGGATTCTGGTCAGGGAAGGGGCTGGTTTTATACTCAGCTATGTGGGTGTGTCTAAATGGAGTATTGATGTCAGGTGTGTAGTGTGGGTTGACCTGGGATTTTTATTTTTTACTTGCCATGGGGATGTGTCATTGGGGTGTGTTAGGTGTTTTTTGAGGCTGAGCCAGGTTAATGGGTACACTTGGTAGCCTTGTTGTGTGTTTTTTGTCGACCGCCATTACTGTTCCGGAGTGACCGCGGCGGTCGGAATACAACAGCCCTTCTACCGGCTCTCTCATTCATAAATAGTTGCGATCGCGGCGGTCGGATACAGCGGATAGTTCCGCTGTCACCGCAATGGTATCCTAATTTGACGTGCGGTCAATCCGCTGGCCGTGCGGCGGTTTTGGGTCTTTCCCCAGCAAATCCGACCGTCGCGGATGGATTTTCACCTGCTCCGCACGCTCCCGGCGGTCTTTCGCGGAATCTGTCTGCCGCGGTCAGAGTTTTCTGGCGGTTCATCCTAATCTGGCCGCCGGTTTTCCCGCGGTACATGCGGACGGTTAATTTCCGCTAACACGGCGGTCGAGATGGTTTTCCGCCCGCCATCGTAATCAGCCCCCACGTTTTGTGTAGTGAATGATCTCTATTGGTGATGTGACGTAGGCAACTGAATCCTTTTCCTTGTGAAAGTCACATTTTGTAATAAGCTGTTATTGTGACAGACTGCATACCAATTCTTTCCTTTCCCCCTCACCACCTGTACATTTTTTGAGTGGGTACTTCTATGACTAATTCAATCTGCAGATGTTTATTTATGGGGAGCAAGGGTTAATCACCTGCTTTCTCATTTCAGTCCAGGCATCCTCAGCAAGACAGGGTCTAAAGAGCACATTAACTAAGCAAAGCAATGGAATATTATGGGTGAAACAACACAGAGTGCCATACAGACTCTCTCTCTCTATTTACACTACTGGTACTGCTCAGGTTCAGTAGGATGAAAGGCTAATTTGACCCTGGCATCATTTAAACGTGAGAGCTGCTGAACACATCAGATGATAGCAGCCAGCACTTAAATTACCTCTTAACATATAATATTGGATCTTCTCTTTGCATTTTCGCATATTCTTGATACTTCTTAAGAGCAACAGGCTGTTTGCTAACTTGTTTTCTTACGTGTATTTATTTTTCATGATGGGCATCTGTGCTCTAGGTTTTTTGCCAATTGGTATTTCTCATTACTTATTGGTGTGCTTCACATAATGTGTGTATACATTTTGTGTATTATAATTTTCTCTACCCACTTAATTATCATGGCCAATGTTATTCTTTGTAACAATCTGTTCTTATGTTACCAGTCAGTGCATGGTTTACTTTCTGCCTAGTGTTTCCCACCTTCTTTTGTATAGTACTCTGAAACCTGACTGGGTGGAGGTTATGCTTTATAAGACAATACATAAATAAAATGAATACACCCATCCCAAACAGCAAAACATACACCCTACATCTACACCACCACCAACCTACAGATGTACCACCTAAATCCTACAACCAATAACCTACATGATCAATGCCATAATCCTGCAATATATACTCCTGCCTACTCTGATTCCCTATCCTACCTCCTACACTCTACATCACTACCAATCAGGGGTTGTGCTGTGTGTTCTGTGGGAGAAGTAACCACAATGTGGCACTATAACGTTTGATGCTCTGTTGGATGTTTGCATTGGTCAAGGTTAAATGAAAGTAATTGCTTAGTTTGAATACAGAAAGCATGCATAAAACCGGCCCAAAATACTCTAATAATATTGAGCACCTTCAATTCAGTAAGAGTATCAGGTGCAACTGCAGAATTGAAACAGAAGCGAATTTTCACGTCTCGTAGGAGTTAAAAGATTAGCTTAAAAAACAAATATCATGCCTCTACGAGAGTGCGATGCTTTTGCAATTGCTCTGAAGAATGTGGAAGTAAATATATTTCAAGCAATACCTGTTCATCCTTTTTATATTTTGTACATCATTTTACAGTTCATGTTATTACATTGCTCTTTTGCTCTTCATCTGTGAAGAGACTGAGACTGTGTTCATCCTGTTGATTGTGTGCAAACACCAGATGCAGGATGTTTTTAGCTTGTGGGTTTTCTTGGAATGTGCTTGGAGGCAGTTTCAGTGCACCCTGGGTGCACCTTCTGAATTAGCCTCCTGATTATCACCTGACCGCAATGATTTATTGCTTGCCAACTGTCTTCAGTGCAGTGTTCTCCTATGCATATGGCTCAAAATGTGTAAAAGGCTGCTGACTGTAACCCCCAGTGGAACAGTACAGTTGGTCACTGGCTGTTCTCGCTCGAGCTAAAGCAAATAAACTTTGCTTCCTGACTGCTTACAACTGTGTTTCTCCGTGCTTTATTTAGAATGAGAAGTATGCTTTAACAAATGGTACAGAAACTCGGGATTCACCAAGTCGGAGCCCAGTTGGAGTAACTACCATGGTTGGAGGGCCAGGAGATCCTGATGACTCCGAAGCGTACGCCTGCAGAGGGGAGCCCACAGAATCTCCTGGGACTCCTTACGACACGTGACCAGCTTGGCTGAATCCCATCGAACAAGGCCTGTGTTGCCTTGACACAGTAAAATACAGTTGTTACTGACCAAGTAAGAAGACGTCGAGTTTCAAATTCTGGGTGGTTCAAATCCCCCATGAGTGGTTGTTTACGGGTGGTTTGAGTTCCCCCACTGGATTGAGGCCTCATATATAGTTACAGGTAGTTGAAGTCCCCCTTGAGTGGTTGTTAGCGAGTGGTTCGAGTCCCCTAACCGGTTTGAGACCTCATATATAGTTACAGGTGGTTCGAGCCGCCTGTTGTGCCATATCAGTATTGATTTTGTTCCTCCTTACCATGGGTTGTTGTGTAAGTAAAAATGGTGCCTGTTTAGGAACTTTTTGTTGCGAGAAGTATTTAGAAGTGGCACAGTCCACACCTCCACCCGGTAGTCCAGTGTGATATGTAATGAAGAAAAAGGGTCTCCAGGCAGGGCTACTTTTAAAACAGTGGTTTGATTATACTAAAGACAATCCAGATTCACAATGGCCAGAAATAGGATCCTTTGACAGTGAAGCTGGATTATTTGCAAAAATGTTTAATGGCTAGGGAAAGATAGGGAAAGATTCAATTATTGCAGTATGAGGCCTCACATTGTTGGAATGAATATTCACGGACCAGAAAATATGGAGTTCCCTGGGAGGGAATAGAAAGGGGAAAAGCCCGAGCCTATGAAAAGAAAAAGAACAAAGAAAAACTGGTTGAGATGGGACAAGAAGCAGAAATGTCCGCTCATAAAGCTTTTGTTCATAAACCCATAGATCATACATCAGTTGTCTCCTCAGCTCCCATCGGTGATGAGGACCCATGATAGAACATATACTAACTAATAGTCCCTGACCTCCTCCTTATGCCCCTGCAGGATCAGTGCAGCAGCAAAAACAATATCCTTCTCATACTGCCTGACCCTAGAACCTGCCACACTGCTCAACGATTATTGGAGGTAGAATGAGATGACGATGAAACAAGAAGACTTAAATCAGATACTCAGATGATCAAAGGAGAACAGATAAGGGTGGAACACGTGTATTATGCCATAATGAAAAAGGGTTCAAAGGTCTATGGTAATAGTTTCCCCACCAATTTTAAGTTTAGGATGAAGCACCACCTACTGCGAAATGGTCTTTGACCAAATATATTATATGTGTGAGGACTGGTTTATAACATACCCACCAAGTCAGGGCTATCCTCAATTATCGCCACTCCAAGATTCTAAAGACACTGAGGAATGTTTAAAAGATACTCATTTACCCCTCTCAGCCCAGACGGCTGTTGTAATTTGCTTTGCTTTTAAGTATGCCAGCTCAAGCCTGGAATGTCATGGTCCGCATGGGAATGTCAGAGACCGGTTATTCCATGGCTGGCTGGCGAGCTGGGTAGTCGGTGGTTCTGTCACTGAATAAAGTATCTGAAAACGTATGCAGATCTGCAATTTAATACTGGCGACGAGCGCCTGATTGGGGACAGGCATCGCGAACCACCGATTCCCCTACCAACGAAGGATCTGGACCCACGGAGTCATGTGTAGGACCATATTTTACGAGATCTTTCTTTCTATGTCGAGGATCTAATGATGATCTACACCTCATCGACGGCGAGACAAGGTACACTAATATCCCGGAAATTGTGTGCCTTATTTTTGTGGATTTATTGTCAAAATCTTTAGCGGCAGTCAACGGTCAGTTCAAATACAGCACATGCCTTACCTCACGCTTGCTTGATTCATGCTACGTTCGACTCACATCACAGCGGTTGCCCTATCTCCTGTCTCCTGTCATCGCGTTGCTCTTTCGTTCGACGCATCACCCATGCGTCATGATATCATACAACGTGCCACCATCTTAGAATAAGATTTATTTCTGGGAACTACGGGGCAACATCGAGCCGCCACTACAGCAAATATAGAGCTGCAACTCTTATTACGGCAAATCTGGACATATGGTGAGATTCATTATATTTTAAAGACAGAAACTGCTTCATGTACATTATTGTTTCTCTCAGCATACCGTGGCACGCGTAGCATTCACTTTGTACATTTCCCCTTATAACCATGGCTACCACTACCAGCATGTCTCAACCTCTCAGAAAAAGGTGAACCAGTTCCTCCTTGGAAAAGATGGAGGAACCTTTTTGACTCATATATAGTGACAATTGGTGGAAAAAAATTCTCTGCTTTCAGGAAGCAAGACATTCTATTGCACAATCTAGGTGTTGAAGGAAGGAACATCGATGATAGTATGGATGTGATACCAGTTGGTGGCGGTGATGGGGAACCATCGGATGTGTATGAGATGTCAATGACTATGTTGGAACGATACTTTGGACCCCGCATTAATGTGGTGTTGGAACACCACAGATTTTTTACAAGAGTGCAGGGGCCTGCAGAAAGAGTGGGCAGTTATGTGGCATCGTTAAAGACACTTGCACGCATGTGTGAATTTTGAGAATTATCAGATTCTTTGGACAGAGATCAATTGGTGAGGTGCACCAATAGTACCAGGGTGCAAGAAAAACTATTGTCAAAGAACCCATCGTTAGCAGAAGTTATAGCCATCGTTGAGGTGGTCGAGAATACATCGACTTGGGTAAAGGAGATGAGGAAGAATCTTGAAGATAAGAAAGAGGCGCAGGGAGATATTCATGCTTTGACAGATATTGATACACATCAACCTAACACTGACAATATTGCTAAAGTTTCCTCTAATGTCAAGGGAAGAGGTACTGAACGGGACATACAATCGCGTGGTCCTGACCGTGTTGCACAATTGCGTGGTCCTGAATGTGATGTGCAGTCGTGAGGTTCTGAACGTGACTTTCATGAGAGGAGCACTAATTATTCTCAAAAAGTTAGATGCTATAGATGTGGTAGTTTTTCACATTTATCTAACAGCCCGAACTGTTATGCCAAGGGGTCGGTGTGTAAGAAATGTGGTATAAAGGGGCATTATGCCCGTGTGTGTAGATCCACTGGGAGGAACTGGGTGGCAGAGAACGCACCTGAGGCAGTACATACCATCATTTTGAATGTGAATGACAAGGATGGGGAGGTTGATTCAGGGAAAGTGGTGATGCCTGAGTGTGATATTGAGGTGGATGGAAGGAAACTTGTAGTGTTGGCTGATTCGGGTTCACCTTTCACCATAATTGGTAACAAACAGTGGGATGAGAATGGTGGCATGGGTAATAAAGAACTGCTTCCTCCTGACATTAACCCAGTCAGTTATGGGGGTCACGCATAAATGTTCTGGGGTACGTGGTTGCTAAAATTGAGTTCAAAAGCAGACGTACTGTTGGAAAAGTATATGTAGCAGAAAGGGGTGACAACCTGTTGGGGTGGAGGCATCATCGTGATTTGGGTATTATCCTGAACCCCGGAACCAGCAATCCAAAAGACCAGGTTACGTTGATTGATCATATGGGAGGTGGTGAGCAGTACTTTGATGATTTTCCTGAGGTGTTTGGAGATGGTTTGGGACATCAAAAGGGTTTTGAACATCGTATTATCTTAAAGAAGGGAGCCAAGCCATGTGTACATAAGGTGCGCAGGGTGACGAATATGATGATAGAACCCTTGAAGATGGAGCTCAAAAGACTGTTGGATATGGGTGTTATTGAGGGAATTAAAGCATCAGAGTGGTTAGCCCCAGTGGTTTTGGCGCCCAAGGATGGTGGTACCAGTGTTAGGATGTGTGTGGACTTGTGAGGGTTAAAGGAGTGGATTTGGGTGGACCGTCAGCCTCTTCTGAACATCTCTGAGTCCATTAGTATGTTGAAGGTTGATAAGGTTTTCAGTGTTTTAGATCTTTCATCTGCGTACCACCAAGTGGTACTGCACTGTGATTCCAGACACCTGACTTCCTTTGTAACTCCTTTAGGGGCTTACCGTTTTTTGAGAATGCCCTTTGGACTGGCCTCGACTGCGGCCTGTTTTCAAAGAATTATGAAGATGGTGCTAGGTGATTGGCAAATGTCCTGTTCTTTCAGGATGATATTCCGGTCTATGGAAGGAACCTTGTGGAGCATGGTGCTGTACTGAGGCGTGTGTTGGAGAGGCTGAGTGAGACAGGTCTCACAGTGAAAAAACAGAAATGTCACATTGGTGTGACGTCTGTTACTTATCTTGGCCACGTCATATCTGGAGGGGGTATACAGCCTAAGCTGGAGCTTGCGGAGAGCATACTGAAAGCACCTACACCTAAAGATAAAGAGCAGGTCAGGTCGTTTCTGGGGTTTGCGGAGTTCTACTCCAAAATTACCATGGGATTTGCAAGTGTGGCTGAGCCCATCAGGGTATTGCTGAAGAAGGGTGTGCATTTCAATTGGTCCCAAGAGTGTGCGAGAGCTTTTACAACGATCAAGTCTGAAATTAGGAAAATGCCAATGTTGGGACACTTCGATGTCAAACTTAAAACTATTCTGACCACGGATGCCAGTCTCAAGGGTCTGGGCGCAGTGCTCTCTCAGGTAATTGAAAGGGACGAGAGAGTGGTCCCTTTTGCATCTATAGCACTTAGAGATGCTGAAGTACACTACTCTTGCATTGAGAGAGAGGCTTTGAGTGTGTTCTGGGCGGTGAGACATTTTAAATTGTATTTGTGGGGTATTCCATTCTCAGTCAGGTCTGATCACCGGCCGTTGGTGCAGGTTTTCTCTTGCCATCATAGTGATCACATGACTCCCAGACTCAAACGTTGGAGTGAAGGACTTCAAGAATTCAATTTTCGTGTTCAATACATTCCTGGTTCGGCCAACAAGTCTGCAGACTGTTTGTCACGGCTGCCTTTGGAGTGTGAGCAGTGAGATGAGGAGGCTGAGAGTGTGAATTGGATTGCGGAACCAACCTTGTCGAAGGAAGAGTGGTTGAACAGCGTAGTTGAAGACAAAGGGGCCGATTCCGATTCCGGCCGGAAATCTCTCCGACCGAGACGGACACGGAGAGAATTCCGACCGAATCGGACCCTAGCAGTCCGACCGAACGAGTACGATGCGCACGCATGCCATCGGACTTGAGTCGGTCGGACTCCCATTGAAGTCAATGGGAGCCTGTCGTACAACGCGTACGCGGGCTCCCATTGACTCAATGGGTGCGAGGCGGACAAGGGCGTGTACGCGTCCATGCGCATCGCGGCGTACATGCACAGGTAGGGGGGACCCATGGGTCCCCCTGTGTGCGACTCGCGCGCCTACGCGTACAGGGGGTCCGACGCGGACCCCCAAAGTCCGGCTCCGACAGCTTTTTCGAGCCGGACGGCGCGAGTCGGTCGGACTGCTCGCGGCGCGCATCGTACTTACCCGGCCGGGAAACGTCTCCATAGCGCGGTGCGAGTCGTGTCCATGCGAGTCGGTCGGAGCGTGTTGAAGCCGCGTTCGAGTCGGTCGGAGATTTCGCGGGTGCCTGCATCGTACTCGCTCGGCCGGACCCGCGTACGATTCGGTCGGGAAACAGGGCTCCGAATCGGATCCGGTAAATCCGAATCCGATTCGGAGCACTACCGGCCGAGATCGGAATCGGCCCCAAAGTGTTTTCCACTCTCAAGCTCATTATCACCAAAGGATGGCCTGAATACAAGACTCTTGACCAAGATGTGAGGCCCTTTTGGTCAGTAGGAGATGACTTGACTTCTTGTCAGGGAAATCTCATGAGGGGAGATAGAGTGGTTCCACCATCTGAATTAAGAGGCAGAATTGTGAATCTTGCTCATGAGGGACATCTTGGTAGGAGTCTCACCAAAGCTCGTGTAAGAGAGAGATATTGGTGGCCTGGTATGGACCATATGATTGAGGGGGTGGTCAAGGAGTGTCAGCTTTGTGCAACCAGTGTTGAATCCCATGTTGCCAATCATGCTCCTTTGTCTCCAGTTGAAGTTCCGGAGACGGTGTGGTGCAAGTTGGGTTTGGACATAATTGGTCTGTTTGAGCATATGCCTTCATATGAAAGGTTTGTACTCCTTCTTGTGGACTACACCTCTAAGTGGGTAGCGACTAAATGCGTGAGTGTTGTTAATACTAGAACAGTGATTGAGTTTCTGAAGGACGTTTTTGTGAGTGAGGGTGTGCCAAAATACTTAGTCACTGACAATGGAGTGCAATTTGTGTCCCAAGAGATGCATGTTTTTCTCAAGGATTTTGGGACTGTCCATCAGACGACGGCCCTGTTTGCACCACAAGTCAATGGCCTAACGGAAAGAAGGAACAGGGTGGTTAAAAGTTGTGCACAGAGAGCGCTAGAATCTAGACTGTCTTTTGAGAGTGTTTTGAGAGAGACGTGGTGGGCTCATCGAACTGCCCCCAAAGTTGTCATGCAGAGGTCTCCATTTGAGGCTTTAAGGGGAAGGATGGCTAACTCTAAGTTAAATCCTGTGTGGTTACCTGTGAGTAACAAATGTGGCATTTCTGATGAATCAAAGAGGACCAGGCTTCTAGATTATCAGCAAAGGTACAAATTGAGGTATGATGCTAAAATGTCTGTTAAAAGGAAGAAATGGAATGTTGGGGACCAAGTTCTTGTGAAGAAGGCAAGACATAGCTGTAAGGGAACGTCTGGCTTTATGTGTCCCTACACCATTACAGCCATCAAGAAAAATGCTGTGACAGTCAATACAGGTAGTACTTGGAGCATGTCAAGAGTTGTCAAATTTCCAGGAGGGTTTTCTGGTGCCAATGTTCCTGAAGGCACCGGTTGTGGAGCTGATGGTTTGCGTACACCCTCCTCAAATAGATGTAAAAGATTACCTGCCAAATTTAAAGACTATGGGCCATATGTAGGTAGCGAAATACCGGTCGGTAACGGCCGAAATTCGGTAAATCTCCCGTTACCGACCGGTATTTAGGCGATTGAGATGTAGGAGGCCAAAAAGAAGGAATCGGTAATTATGAATCGGTAAATACCGATTCATCATTACCGAATTCAAAACTACCCATTCGGAAATCACCGATTCCTTATTTACCGAATCGGTAAATAAGAATCGGTAAAAACGAAAAAAGAGATGTAGGTAAATTCGGTAATACCGAATTACATGAAATTCGGTATTTAAGAGTCGGTAATTAACACTGACTGAGAGCAGGTGGTAATCATCTACAGCGAATATAAGCAATCCCAAAATGCAACAGTGTGATCACTATGGCGGCTTTCTATGTGATTGCAAGGCGGCTACGTCTACAGGCAGCAGGAGTGAGGATCTGGAGAAGGGAGGACCGCATTTACAGACAGCGCATCACAATCTTCCAACAGACTGAGGCTGAGATCCATGAAAGGTACAGGCTACACCCCCACACCATCCTGGACTTGATAAGGGACCTGCACCCACTCCTGGAGCACCCAACACCAAGGGCACACACCATACCACCACATGTGCAGGTGCTCTGTAGCCTACATCTACTCGCATCTGGCAGTTACCAGGGGGTGATAGCTGCGGTAGGCGGGGTGTCTCAGAGTTGCCTGTCCCGTTTCTTCAGAAAGTTCCTGGATGCCATGATGCAGAGAATGCACCACTACATTAGCTTCCCAAACACACAGGCGGAACTGCTGAAAACCAAGACAGACTTTTACCAGATGGCACAGTTCCCGCATGTCATAGGCTGTATTGATGGCACACACATTCCAATCTGCCCACCAGCAGCCACTGAGTATATCTACAGGAACAGAAAGTCCACCCACTCCATAAATGTGCAGGTAATCTGCGATGCTGCCAACATAATCACTGACATCGTGGCCAAATTTCCTGGGAGCACCCACGACTCATACATCTTCCAGAACAGTGGGATCTACACACGCCTGGCTGCGGGAGAATTTGGAGAAGGATACCTGCTAGGTAAATCACTGTGACACTCACTCATACTTACTGCAGGTGAATGTGTATTGGTGTATGTGACTAATGGCACTCTCTTCCTCACCTAGGCGATAGTGCATATGCAGTGCAGTCATTTATCCTCACTCCCTACCTGAACCCATCAACCCTGAGTGAGAGACGAAACAATGTGGCACACAAATCAACACGCAACGTTGTGGAGCGCACGTTTGGACTATTGAAAAGCAGGTTCCGCTGCCTCCACAAAAGCGGAGGCGCACGTCAGTACACACCCATCATCTGCTGCAAAATCATTGCAACTTGTGCAATGCTGCACAACCTTGCCACAAAGAAAGGTACAGAAGTGGAATTAACAGATTTTGAGGACAATGATGATGAATTAGCACAGCCAGAGCCCAACGCAGCAGGAGTGCCACCAGCAACAGATGGGAGACAGAGACGGGCAGAGATCACATGGAACTATTTTTAAGTAAGTAAGGAGACACAGCCAGTTGTTGTATGTAATGACGTAGTTTTAATTTCTGGGCACTACGCCACAACACAAACGGCCAAACTTGGCATTCCAATTTATGACATCCATAGTAGGAAGTCATGGGTTACTTCACCCAATTCTGTCCTGTAAGTGTGGGCTGCATCAGCGTCTGCGGCCACGCACAACAGTACTGGATGCCATGAAGTGACTGTCCTCACTGGCTGTGGAACCAGTGGCAGCCCCATGCCGTCTGCTGCTCCTCTGGGTGTCTGTTACAGGGGGGTAATGCTGCTCCGACTGGTCGTGTCCTCGCTGTCCCCAACTTCCACAGCACCAGTAGTGGCAGACTGACTTGTCAGCAGCACCTCAAGAGCAGTGGTCACCTTTACCAGCCCCCTAGTGACATCAGTGCTGCAGTGCGCCAGGCCCTCCTGCATGGCCACGGAGCGCCTGCAGAGCAGAGAAGTGGCAGTTGCTAGGCGGTTCACTGCCCTTGTATGGTGCTCCATTTTCTGCCTCTCCCTGCGCCGTGTAACTCTGTCCTCATCCATTTTGCTGCACAGCAGCATCACAGACTGAGACATGTCCCGCATGCCTGCAGCCATCTCCTTCATGCCCTCAGCCATTGAGCCTATGCCCTTGTCAATGTTGGTCATGTTGTCATTGAGGCGCCTCATTTGTCGCTGGACTGACTGTATTGCCTTTCCTTGTAGGCGCTGCACCTTCACCATGCTTGCCTCCAGCCCTCCGAAGACACCATGGCTCTCACCCTGTGGAGGTGGACTGCTCACACGGGCCCTGCGGCGGCGTCTGGCACCTGTGTGTGCTCCCTCAGTGGTGGACAGCAAACCAGCATTGCTACCATCCACTGGCACAGTGGATGTTTCCCCCCCCCTCGAGTCTTCTGAGGAGGTGTCAAACTCCAGCAGTCTGGCAACAGCACGCCTCCTAGGTCTCAGCACTGCAGGTGGTGTTGATGCTGGTGAGGCTAGCAGTAGTGGCGAGGCTAGCTGTGGTGGTGAGGCTAGCAGTAGTGGCGAGGCTAGCTGTGGTGGTGAGGCTGACTGTGGTGGTGTTGTGTGCCCTGCACTCGTACTGGCCTTCTCAGTGATGTCCTTCCGGGGTGCCCTCTCTCCCTTGTCCTGAGCAGTCCTGCGCGATGTCTCGCCTGTGGACAGAAATTGTACATTAGCTCAGTGTACCTGCAGCCCTGCATAGCAAGAATAAATATACATTTCTGCCACACTATCTCATTGTCTTCTGCCTGCTTATCGCTGATGTGTGTCACATGCCTTGTTCTTCAGTGCGATTCCTGTCATGCTAGGGGTTTCACTGACTACATCTCCCATAATGCATTGCTGGTTTGCACAAAAATCTGTTCTGGAGTGGGATTCACAGAGCCCAATTGGGGATTTGGGATAGGGGAAGGGGGGGCACAATGCTGTGCATGCTTCTTACCTTGTTTAGGTGCAGCCCTGGCAGAGCTGTCTACATCCCCGATCCCACAGACACTTTCTGGCTCTATCGTAGACTCCACGAGCCGCTCAAGTTCAGTCAGGGCAGGTGCCCTGTTCCTTCCTCCTCCTGTCAGCCTGGCTTGTTTCTTGAGATCAGCCATCTTCTTCTTGGTGATGCTCCTGATGTCATACCACCGCTTCTTGAGCACATCAATGTCCCGGGGGGTCACTCCAATGGCATTCACCTGTGACTGGATTTCAAGCCAGATGTTCCTTTTCACTGACTCTGCAACTTGCAGGGACTGCTTTCCAAACAGCTTTGCGTGCTGCTTCACTACCTCCTCCACAAGGACCTGCAGTTCCCTCTGACTGAATTTCAGTTTCCTCTTCCTTTCCCCTCCTTCTCTTTCTGTGTCCTGGGTGGCCATTGTGCAGGATTTGCAGGCGAGGTTCAGGCAGTGGCTCTGTTGCTCTCCTCTGCACTCCCAGCCTCTCCAGAAGGTTCTGATTGTGTGCACCTGCCTGGGTGTGGCCACTTCCTGGTTGGGAGGGGTGATGGTTGCACAGGATTGGCTGATTCCTCAATTGCTGTTTTTTTGAATTACCGATTCGGTATTTACCGATTCGGTATTTACCGAATCGGAAAAGCCGATCGGTATTGTGGATTCGGTAAATATTTACCGATTTTTACTGATTCGGTATTATTTACCGAATTTTTACGTACATCGGGAATACCGATTCATAAATACCGATTCGGTAAAATTCGGTAATTAGGAATCGGTATTTCCAGATTACCTACATATGGCCCTATGTTCTTCACTAAGTCACATGGTTATGTATGCACAGTTTCCCCTTATGGTAAGTTTCCTTTTATTTCTTTTGTGTTGTTTTTCTTGCTCTATCATTTTTGTTGTAAAGGGGATGTGTTGTAATTTGCTTTGCCTTTAAGTATGCCAGCTCGAGCCTGGAATGTCATGGTCTCCATGGGAATGTCAGAGACCGGTTATTCCATGGCTGGCTGGCGAGCTGAGTAGTCGGTGGTTCTGTCACTGAATAAAGTATCTGAAAACGTATATGTATCTGCAATTTAATAACGGCCTATCTATCACTGTTTACTAAATTTGTAAGACAAGATGTTGCATCAAATAGATGTATGAGAGCACCTTGCCCAGGCGTTGCAACAACAAAAGGATAAGGAACAATCGTCCTCCCAATATAATGAAGAACAGACAGTAATCCCCTTGTGTGTTATGCACGATAAAGCCTTGCCACCGAGAGAAGTACCAGGCTTGGAGGTGGCAAATCCAACTATGTTTGCACATGTCACAAGGTCATACACTGAACTCACTCACTTTTGCCACTCAGTACTCCGATATACAAGAAAACATGGAGGAATGGTATTCCCAGACAGAACGCACATTGAGGGTCAATCCCATGACACTGGATGATATAGAACAGATGTTTAGTATCATTTTACCTACTGATTTATGGTCAAAATTGAGGAAGGAAGACAGCACAGAATTTGGGACAGATTGGAACTCTTTGGTACAGAAAGAAAAGGACAGGATGGTCAGGACCTAACCCCATGAGAATATTCAGAAATTAGCTTGTCGCTTAGAAAAGAGACTAGAAACAATTGTGCCCAGCAAAAAGATGACTTGGCAGAGCCTTATAGCATGCAAACAGGAGCCTGAAGAGAAGATTTCAGCCTCTTTTTCTAGGATGTAAAAGGCTTTCACGACACATTGTGGGATACCGATGGACATGGACGTGCACAGTTTGTCTTGAGTACCTGTTTTGTGAATGGCATGAGGGACCCATATAGAGTGGCCATACAGACTTATAAACCTACATGGGGAGATAAGACTTTGGCAGAGGTGCTGACCCTGGCTCAGCATTATGAGACATTAGAGCAGGAGAAGGAGAAGATAAAGGAGAAGAAACTCAGGGAGTTAAAACATAAAGTGCTAATACAACAGACGCAACCATATCAAAATAGGGGCAGAGGAGAAGGGAAGGGGGAGCTCAGATGAGGACCAATTCAGCACTCCTGACTTGGAAACGTTTCCTCCAGGTGCATGACATAACAGTGGCAGCCCTGACCATTGGGTTCGAGAATGTCAACGCATTCGCACAGAGAGGGAGAGGTAGCAGTAGAGGCAGAGGTAGATCCCAATCACTGTTTTCCGGTCATATGCAACAAGGGGAAAATGGCCCTAGGCAGAATAATAATTACTTCAACACCTTGTGACAACCACAAGCCTAAATGACCGATGTGACGATGCCTGAAATACCCCGCTATGACGATTACTATGGGGAAGATAAGGACTAGGGAGGTCTGAGAGGGTTGGTGAATAGAACTGTGTTGCCCCTAGATTTAAGCGGCCCATATGTGATGGGGACAGGAGAGAACACCCCGTTCAATTTCTACTAGACAAAGGGGCCACCAACTCTTAACTGACCAAACAGACTTTGCCCCAATGTCCCACTCTCCGGGAAGGTAAATGTGTCTGTGGGGTTTACCAATGTTCCAGTCACCAATCCCATCTCTCAGCCCTTGAACTATGCGATTGGTTCTATTGCAGACAAACATGAATTTGTAATCTCAGACAAGTGTGCCTTTAACCTTTTATGAATAGATTTGTTGATAAAACTGAATTCGGTCATCAGGTGTACAACAGATGAGATTTATTTGGAATGCGTTTCAGACAATGTGACCATGATGACTAGATCTGTGTTATGTGGAGTATTGCATTTCCCTCCTGAACATCTGAAGGAGATAAACCACAGAATGTGGGCCACACACACCAACGATACACAAACATAATGGTTGTGCATTGTCTGTCCTCACCCAACAGCAGGGTGATCACAAGCGCCTATCAGCCTATTTTTCTGCAACACTAGACATGGTAGCTCAGGCCCTTTCCCCAAGTCTAAGGGTGGTCACATTAGCTGCAGTCTCCCTTCAACAAGCCAAGACTTTGGTTATGGGACATACTATACACGCCAATGTACCTCACTCTGTGAATTTATTGTTGAATAGGACCATGACACAACATCTTACCAAGGCTCAGCTGGCTCATTTTGAATTGTGTTATTTTAGCCCACATGTAACTTTACGTCGATGTAAGACTCTTAATCCTGCTACCTTGTTGCCTGTAGTGTGCAATGTTGTGTTTGATGGAATGGATGAGTTGCATGACTGTGCGTGACAGATAGAAGAGCAAACGAAAGATCAGATCGACTTGTCAGATGTACCTTTGGCAGATAGTGATGGAGATCTCATCTCTGAGAGGATGGGTCCTGTTTTAAATTGCTGAATGGTAGTACTATGGTAGCATATGCTATCACCACGCTAAATACAGTATTAAAGGCATGCAAGATACCTGAGATCCCCGCCCAGACAGCAGAGCTGATAGCACTAGCCAGAGCCTGTGAATTGGCTTGGGGGGGGAAAGTGTGGACATTTATACGGATAGTCAATATGCCTTTGGTGATTATTGGCTGAGAGAGAGTTTATTACTTCACAAGGTGCTAAAATACAACATGGGGTGTCGATAACGAGATTACTGAATGCACTATCCTTTCCTGCCAAAGTGTTGGAGACAAAATGTAGCACTTATAAGAAAAGAACGGATGATGTGAGGAGAGGAAATGATTTTGCAGCTAAACAAGCCAAGTGGACTGCCTCCTTCCCCGCAGCCCTCACGTATGTTGCCCACTCTGACCCTGACATGGCGAAGGGGCTGCAAGACTTTAGCCCTGAAGGAATAGCTGAAGTGCAGAAACAAGTTACTGAGGACGAATTGAACAACTGGGCAAGATGGGCACACAGGTTCAGGGTTGTTGGATGACTACGGACAGAATAATAGATCGCCTGCCCAATGCCCTGTTATATTCAATGACTTTGATGATGCACGGCCCCACTCATTTGGGTTGGGATGCATTGACCAATAGTATGTTGTCGTTTTGGGCAAAGGCCAAGATACAGGGAATGGCTGAGCAGATATACCAATGCAGTATGACATGTCCTCAGTACAATGTAGGCAAGGTAACAAAGGTTCCACCAGGACATTTTGCCCCTCCACAGACGCCCTTCAAAGAGCTCCAAATGGATTACATTGAAACTAGTGTCTACATCCACCACCGACACACTGGACAGGAGGTATACCCCCTCTTGGACCTTTGACACCGCAGAGACCACGGTACCATCCCCGCCCCTCACAGACTGTTCGCTGATCAATTCATTCCAGCATCTTCTTCCCCTCCAACAGAATCACTAAATAAAATTCCAAGTCCATCTTTTGAACTCAACCAACGGTAGACTTTCTATCGAGTTCATAGTTGCGAAGGACTGGTGATCTCTCATGACCTAGTGATGGTGAACAATAAGGAACAGAGGGGGAGGAGCACTGAAGGCAAACAACTTGAATGGATAAAGACATTGTTGAAGAGAAAGTTTTGCATTCCATTTCTTCTCACTCTAGGAAAGAATATCATGAGAACGTTGCCATACAAATGATGAATGCTTATCACAAAGAATTAAATGTATCATAATTTTGATTAACATACATTATGGGATGACATTTCTTCACTTTTTGGTACATGCGGTTGGACTTTACTGAAGTTCATATTGAGTATCGTCACAACAATATTAGTTGTCTGCCTGTGCATGAATATGCTCCCTGTTTGTTGTCAAGCCTGCATTCTGCTGTGTACCACCCACCCTGAGCAACATTCATGTTTCGAGAACCATGATTCAGCGAGACCAAGAGGTAATGGAATTAAGGCATATATATATTGATTGAATCTGATATTAATATTGAACAATTTTTCAAAGGGCGGATTGTGGCAGAAGATATATTTCGCAAACAACTGTTCATCCATTTTATAAGTTGTACATCATTTTGCAGTTCATGTTATTACATTGTTCTTTTGGTCTTCGTCTGTAGAGAGACTGAGACTGTGTATGTGCTGTTGATGACGTGCAAACACCAGGTGCAGGATGTTTTTAGCTTGTGAGTTTTCATGGAATGTGCTTGCAGGCAGTTTTGGTGCGCCTCCTGAATTAGCATCTTGATTATCGCCTGACCACAATGATTTATTGTTTGTCAACTGTCTTTAGTGTAATGTTCTCTTACGTATGTGGCTCGAAATGTATAAAAGTCTGCTGATTGTAACCCCCAGTGGAACAGTGAAGTTGTTCGCTGGCTGTTCTTGCTTGAGCTTAAACAAATAAACTTTGCTTCCTGACTGCTTACAACTGTGCTTGTCCATGGTTTATTTAGAATTAGAAGTTTGCTTTAACGAGAACAAGGGGCCAGATGTGTGAAGCGGGCCATTTGTGACCCGAAAAATGCCTTTTCAAATGTATAAAATGCAAAATGCAATTCAGTAACTTGTTACCTAATCACATTTTGCATTTACAATTGGCATTTGGGCGGGCCGTGTTTTGGGCGTCGCTTCCGAATCTGTATGGTATATATTACTGTTTTGCGACCGAATTCTGGTTGCAAAACAGTAATTCTTTAACACCATTTTAAAAGTGATGGTTACCCATTCACAAGTGAGAATGTTGAAAAAAAAATTAAGAGCAGGCAGTGGTCCCATGAACCACTGCCTACTCTAAAAAATGAAACTTCAAAGTTTCCTTTTTTCCTTTTCAAATGCATCCTGTTATTTAAAAAGAAAAGATTGCTCTATTAAAAGGCAATCACAGGCATAGTGGTCTGTTGACCTCAGCAGCCACCATCTCTGTGATGGCTGCGGTTCCAAACGGGTCACAAATTGTGACCTACCTCATTAAAATTCATGAAGTAGGTCAGTTTGCAACCTACTGGGAATCGCTATTCGGGAATACAAAAATGTATACATTAGGAATACCGATTCCCTAATTGTGATTTGGAGATAATCGCAATTAGGAAATCTGTATTCCTAATGTTTGCAAATATGGCCAAGCTGGCAGCCTTGCAATATAACCTACTTTGAAGATCAGACATATCTGAGACTTGCTGAAGGAATCCATTAAATGTTCTTTAACTGGTTCCAGATAAATGGTTGGCCGTGGTGCTTTGGGCAAAACTCAGAAAGATGTTTAGATGCACAATCGATGTTTTACATCGTATTCAAAATGTGCCAAGTCTGTCGGCTTGCTTTTAAAATGTAAATTAACCTCTGAGGTTTTGGGATGAGAAAAACTACAGTAAAGAAACTGAACAAAGATAGGCATAACACATGTGCAGAAAGGACAGTCTACACTTCTAGTGTATTTTGAATTTTTGGTCATGGGGAGAAAGAAATGTAGTTTTGGAGACCTAACAATGCAAACTTGAAGTTTTTGAGTCCTAACAATGCACAAGAAGAACTTGGATTGTCACGCAATCGGAACACAATTTTAAATGTGATGAATTTACCAGTGGCGGCTCCTCGAGGGAGTGCTGCGGGGCGGGGGAGGGGCAGGGTGGGGGGTAGTAAACTACGGCATACGGCCGAACAGAGTTAAGTAACTAAATAAATAAATAAAACGAATTAAATTGCGCGCGCTGCATCGCCAATTGGCGTTGCAGCGCGCGCAATGTAATTCGTTTTATTTATTTATGTAGTTACTTAACTCTGTTCGGCCGTATGCCGTAGTTTACTACCCCCCACCCTGCCCCTCCCCCGCCCGCCCTACCGCCCCGCAGCACTCCCTCGAGGAGCCGTCACTGGAATTTACATAGAAATTGTTGGCCGAGGACAGGGGCACTCTGGTCATTCTCAAAATAGGGTAAGGCTTGAATAAATTGTTGTGCAGTTAGGACCCAAGTCCTGAATAAACCACAACTTGTTTTCAAGTAAAGAAAACTTTGTATGGTCTACTTTAGTAGGAGACAGGGTGAGAGAGAGAGAGAGAGAGAGAGCAAGAGACAGGGATAGAGTGAGAGGCGAGGCAGTGTAGCTGTATAACAGGTGCTCAGTTCTTGAGGTGGAATATACTAGTGAATTTTGCACATAATGATGAATCAATGATGATGATTCAATGATGAGTCAATGATGGAAAGTATCCCTCTGGCCAAAGCTGGGCCATGATTGTCCACTTTCTATATCCGGAGTCTAAATAGAAATAAGACTTGAGGAATTGAGACCATCACTGAAAAGGGAAAAAACAGTATTGTCGGTGAGCTCCAAAGCAACGCAGTAAAGCACAACAGGCGAGTGTAATCAGCCAGAACTTATATGACTCAGGGGTGACTTTATAGCTCTTATCTCTTTATTAGGGATTTTAAGGGAAAAGAGCAAATACAATCACCTGCATCCTTAGGCCAGTGAGTAAAAAAGATATGAAACACAAACAATGGCCGTTATCCATGGTTCAACCCACTGTGCCCACAAATTTCAAGACCCACCTTCAGAATGCAACTAGAATGTAAACATTCGGCTGAGCTGTCTGAGAACTGAGTTGGATGAGGTCAGATTCAGAAAGTGTCTTAAAACTTGGCTATACCCTCAGTAATTTTCAGGTTTCATTTTTAGTCCCACAGGTGTATGCTCTGACTCCCACAGCGCTGGGAAGCCTTAGGGTAGCTATGCTCAAGGTAAGGTAAGATAAGATGAGATGAGATAAGATAAGATCAACACTTTATTATCTTGGGAACTAAAATGTGACAAAGAGTGAAAAATCGGCTTGAAACGTTAGAGACGGGCTGTTCCTTTGTTATCAAGAGTAGAAAACATGGATGAAGCAAGTTACAGTTGCACTAATGAAAAATTATATTCCACATATGTTATGTAATTATACATTTTTTATAAAGCAAACCAAGGTGGTCTTTCCGAAATAAACAATAATACATACTGCATATCAGAATTACGACATGCTAGAAGAATTGGGAATAAAAAGCTGTCTGTGATTATATTATCAAGTAA
Organism: Calotriton arnoldi; assembly: GCA_963921515.1. Lineage (NCBI taxonomy): Eukaryota > Metazoa > Chordata > Amphibia > Caudata > Salamandridae > Calotriton > Calotriton arnoldi. The sequence continues at coordinate 7,307,398 of CAWUFW010000021.1, read as the reverse complement.
GTCTGGTGGAACTGGTATGTTTTCAGTTTGTCTATGAATAGATGACTCTCCGTCTCTTACTGATTGTTGAATTGAAGGATCTTTTTCCATATTTTGACTGCTTGTATTTGGGAATCACTAAAGTAGATTACCTGCCAACAAGCATCCATAGCTACTGTATTTATATTGACTGAATGGCAGAGTCATGATGCACATAGACATAATTGCCAGAAATCGCGCTAACAAACAACATTACTACTATTGGAAGAGGAATATCCCAGCATGGTGTACAGCCATGTTTCCCTGCCCGGAGTGCCTAAATGCAAGCATATGATATTTAGAGTGTGCGCTGAGGACGCTAAAGTAGAGGTCCACCGGCCCACTTGTGTAAAGTTCTGCTTCTATGTGCTAACCCGAATCTTAGTGCTAACATCCCAAGTGCATGTTTTGTGTGTTTGTGTAGGTGGCCTGCATGGTACATACACCATTTGTATAAAAGGACAAGAGTAATGTAGGCCCATGGGGACCACATTGAGATGCCTCAATCTGGTCTTGAGCACAAGATGCTGGGGAGGTTGTTTTCCCAAAAATTGGAAGTGTTTTGCTGACATTCCTGAAGCTGGAGGGAGGAGACCTAGACATTGAAATGGAGCGACAGGAGACAAGGCTAATTTAGAAATTCAATTAGGCCTTTTGCTGTGATGAGCTTCTGTTTAGTGTTCCTGTAGCATTGCATTTGGTAAATGTTGAGGATGAAGGGTGACACTGAAGTCTCATTATTGAGGGCGAAAGGGACCCGTTAGTTGAAACCAACTTTTTGCCATTCCCCTGCTCAGTCTTCAGTAAGACTGATGACAGTAAGATGCAGAAAGCTCACATCTTTTTGTGCCTCTGTTGTGGGTGCTCCAGGCTGGAGACTAATCTACTGTGAGGAGCATCGCTCTACACAAAGGCTGTGTCTGGAGAGCAGCCTGGAAAGGACATGCCTCTCTCCTCCCCACAGAGGAGAGTGGCACTACACTCCTGCACTAAATACACGTCAAGTCTGATGATAGAAAAGGAAGGAGGAGGATAGAGCAGAGGAACGCAGGGTCACCAGCTCTGTTGAGACTGAGGAAAAGTAACCTGGAACTGTGAGCAATCCATGGCCTTGGACAGGAGCACATAATAATAATAACAGACCTGTCCAAACAAGTTGTCAGTGTCTGAAAATATACTCTAGAATGCAGTCAATGCAGGGCACTAAGTACTACTGTCCTGATGAAGACCTCTTTTGAATATGGTCCCCACATGTAGGAATATCAACCTGAGGAGTGTTTTAAAGCATCAAGGACACTCCTCTTCCAGATTAATTAATGGAGCAATACCTCATATTATTTTGCTTTAACTAATACTGGGCTTCCATGGAACAGGGTGCTACAGCTCCGCTAGTGGCGCTCACGCCTCATCAAGGGCAGTAAGTAATATATAAAGACCAGTACGAATGCCAATAAATTCTGGGACCAGCAACCAAGGTAGTGCTTTACGACCACATGTACCATATAGTCTTGACAGCCCAATATAAGCGATGTTGATACAGCTGCATCTTTCAGAACAGGTTTATTAGACTTTTCATGGAACACAGGTACATGCTGTTGGCATAATCTCTGCAGGACATTACACTCTATGGAGGATGTTAGAATGGCCACTATGGCCTGAATTAATTGAGGAAAGGTTAGGTTCCTGAGAATTATTATCAGGCGAGGAAGGTGTTGAAAACCCGCATTCACAACCTCTCGAACCTGATATTGCATCAGTAACTCAAAAGCCAAACAGATGCCTAGATTTTCACATTCTGGACTGCGAAGGGGGTGGTTTAAGAATTACTGGCCATATTTCCTTACGGCAGCTAGAAGGCAAACCTCCTACAAGCATGATTTCCGCGTTGCTCTCATTCAATATTAACTCTTTTTGTCTGTGCAAATGTCTAGTAAGTATGAGCAAAAATTGGCCTCGTCTTTAGAATAGGCTGTAGATACTGAAATAAATAGTTAGTCATCAGCGTAATTATATAAAAATATGTTCCATGACACCAGTCCAGCTTCTACTGTCTAGTGTCATGTACTCCCACTTTATGCTAGTTATGCCCACCATATGCCACAGGTTGCCATTATATTACAGGTTCTGTCATCCCTTAACACATATGCCCAACATTTGTCAGGTATTGCCTTCCAATAACTGATATTGCCACCTTGTGCCAGGGTTTGCTTCTGAGCTAACTGGTGTGGCAAACTGGAGGCTACACAGTTTTCTGCAGCATCTACTCAACTTATTGATGTATTACCAGATTAATTTAAACTCCTTACATGCAAAACTGGTAGTGAAATTCCTGGATGAGGTCTGGGCTTTTTATCGCTTTTTACTACTTTCTGAATAATAATTTATACGGGCAATTGGGGAATGCAACTGAAATGAACAGCATTTGTATATCACTTTATAAGCAGAATATTTTGAGGCAGTTAACAGCAGATTGTATTACTATTCTCAACTGTACTCATGTTATTGACCTTGGAAGGATGAAAGCTGAGTTGGCCTCGCCTACATTTGAATCTGCGAACAACAAATCTCTGAAACATGCATGTTTATTCTATGAAGTATTTTACCTGGAAGAAGGGCTTATGTCAGCTCACTAGTGAAATGTGACCGATGCACTTTTAAGAATGTAGTGAGGGCCTTATTACTGAGATCCCAGTACACACTGCAAATCAGAACACAGGTGCTGCGTGCGAGGTCTGTAGAAGCACCAGTACTTGTGTACAGCAGTGCACGATGCAACTCAGAAAGAAAGTGCTTTGTGAGAGCATTGGGCAGGTCTCAGTACTGTGAAACAAACGTGTACTTGAAATCAAGGCACACGCCGACTGGGATGGTTTGTTTTTACAAATTAGCTTTGTGGCTGGATAGAGATGATCTGTATAATCTGTATAAATGTAGGTGGTACTTGAGAGCTCTGTAGATGTCTCAGTACTGTGGGGAAGGAGGCAGAGTAACTCATCCAGCCCTTTATTCTCCTTTGGATTCTGGTACTTGTAGTTTTGTTTTGTCCACAATAAATGCTGGTCTGTAAGTACCATAGTGCAAAGGAAAAAACACATGATCTGGATGAGTTACTCAGCAGCACACCTGGCCCAGGACAACAGCAGGGCATCATGTGAGTCTCTGTACTACTGAGGGTCAAGGGGCAGCAGGCGGTGGCTCCTCTGTGCATTTCTCACAGCACAGTGTGTCCCATGTCAAGTTTGAGCGCCTCTGACATTCCTAGATTCCACTTTGCATTCTGGTACTTTTTTTTAGAGAGAGACTATAAGTACAGAATGCAAAGAAAGATGAAGTGTGAACGCATTACTGATGCCTGCCACGAGGCGTTATAAGAGGCAGGGTAAATTGAAACTGTAGGAAAACACTATTTCACTGGCATAACGAAACTTGAGGGGGCCCCCCTGCAAGGTACGTGGAGGAGCCCCTTCCGGACTCAATCAGGAGCTCTGCGGCCAGAGTACTGTGCTGAGGGGGCCCCCTGGAGCACAGCGGCGGCTCGCCGAGGGAGTGCTGCGGGGCGGTGGGGCGGGGTGGGGGAGGGGCAGGGTGGGGGGGGTAGTGGAGTCCGACATACGACGGACAGGAGTAAGGTAAGTAATTAAATAAATAAAACTATTTACATTGCGCTTGCTGCATCGCCGAGTTGCCGATGCAGCGCGCGCAAGGTAAATAGTTTTATTTATTTAATTACTTACCTTACTCCTGTCCGTCGTATGTCGGACTCCACTACCCCCCCACCCTGCCCCTCCCTGCCGCCCCGCAGCACTCCATCGGCGAGCCGACACTGCTGGAGCACCGCGGAGGCTGCGGGGGGCCTGTGTTACTCCACTGTATTTGCTTTCTTCGTATTCAGACCAGATGCTTTAATGAAAATAGATACGTGACTATAGAGATATAAGAAAAGGTTATTTCATTTGCATTTGATGTACCTGTGGTGTTGTGGGCTCTAGGCCCACATACTGCAGAATGACTGACACAGACACGATTGCGATGGTTAGATAACTGGCCACGAGCACGTGCACCCGGGCCCTTTTATTAACAGGCTCACGTCACTCGTGACGCCTGTGAGGGATGCGTGTGGGGGTGCCAGTGTGCCCACTCCCATAGGGGAGTGGCTCTAAACTCTATGCCTGTCGAGACACTAGAACGTGTCTCGCAGGACATAACATTCCTCCCAAAATTTAATAAAACAAAGGTTCCCTAGTCCAACCTGTAGGGAGAAAATAACAATGAGATGTACACCACAGGGTCCATCAGTTAGTCGGGTCAGGCATCCAGAAGACAGCAGACCAGGACTGGTGACTCCGATTGTAGCAGGACGATCTCGGCGGGCACTCATCATTTAACCTGTGTGACTCAGGACATGAACGCTTGTTTGGAGATGTCCGCTGCACTTCTAGTAACGTGCCGGTGGAAGCATGCCCTTTGGTCCCAGGTGGCTTCCGTTCGCTGACCTTGAGGATGGTATGTGGTGATTAATAACAGTTCATTAACTGGGTGCGTCAAGATCATGGTGAGAGTCCCTGGTGAAAGTTCACTGGATTATCTCTGTATTGCCTGAAGTCTCTAATAGGCTGTCTTGCTGTCCCGGTGACCTGTCGGTGGGGCAATGTCTCTTCCACTCTCCCGCCTGGGGAGGCCCTTCGTCGGGCATGCCACGGGACTGCTGGTAGGCTGCGATGGGGCTGCGTGTGTGCCGGCTGGGGGCAGCTGCAAACCACCGATGAGCCAGTGGCCAGTCTCTCGCACAAACCTCAAGGGTGTATGGGTCTTGGTCAGGACATGCTCTCGCTGCCGCATTTCAGGTGCAGACCAGATTAGCAGGTAGCCTCTGAGTTTCCTTGTTGGCTAGTTTGGCAATAGGGTAGGACTCCACTCCATGAGTATTCGAGATGGTGTCGGTAGACGCACTTGATGAGGACTGGCGTGGTAGCATTGCCAGCCGTGTGGTGAATCGGGATGATGGCGGGTGACGACTTGCCTTGATGGATGGAGGCGTCTAGTCTGGAGTCGATCACCTGAGGCAGGGAGTGGCCAGGTACCTCCATGTTCTCTGGGGAGGCACTTGCATTCTTGTACTTGTACTTCGTGGGCTGTTGGGACTTTGATGACGGAGGAGTGATGAACACGCTGAGAAACGTAGGGCTTGAGACTCGGTTCGCGCAGGCTATGCGGCTTACTCTCGGACTCCCGCTGTGCGGTTGCCAGTTCCTTCTCGGGTTATCCCCCTCTTCCTTTGCTGTCGCTGTATCAGGACTCACTCCTGTTGTTGCTTGGGTTTTCTTCATCACCCGGCCCTGCCACTCACAACTTCCCCTTCTGACCTCAGCTGGTTGTCCGATTCTCGGTGTAGACCCTACAGTTACACTTCCACGTTTCTTTCTGAGTGCGGTGTCATGCACATGGCACTGGGCCTGGACCACAGGTGGCGATGGTCAGCGCGGAGAGGAGGTTTCTGGATGGACGTCGTAGCCACATGATGGCCTCTTCTGGATCTTCTATTGCACCTCTGGCATTTGCGGTCAGGAGCAGGGATGCCACTCGACTCCGACTGCCGACACTCGGGGCTGGACGGTCTCACTGTGAAGCGATGGGAGCAACGCGGTTTGCACGTGCTGCGGCTTACTGGTGGTTCTCCCTTGGTGCTGTCGCCAGGGCCGTCGGTCCGCCTTGGTGGCTGTCTGGTGTCTTTGGAGGTGTTCTTGGCTTGTGGTGCTATGAGTCCTCGTGCTTCTCCTCTCGTTGTCTTTGACGCACCTGCGTTTGTCCAGCTCTTCTGGGTGACACGATTTCCACTCTTCTTCTTCGGGTGCACTGACATGCACCATGTTCTAACATGGCCAACGGGGCCGTTGAACTTCAATGGTCTCCGGACCACTCAGGCGAACCTTCCGTCGCTCTTCTCAGCTGCATGGCGAGCAGCCACTCATCTTGGGTGCTTCTTCTTCAGGCAGCTTCTTGACGCTCCTACTCCGGGCGTTCCCTCTCCAGGGAATGGCTTCCATGGGCAGTGGTGAGCGAAGCTCCTACTCCGGGTGTTCCCTCTCCAGGGAATGTCTTCCATGGGCAGTAGAGAGCTGTGGTGGCGGCTGGCCACTCGTGGTGTGCGACTCTCCTCTCGTCAGCCTTGGGTCACTGACGACTCCTGCATGAGACAGTGTGAGGGAGAACACTGTGCTGCGTTTGGCCCCTTCCGGGCTCCATTACTGTTGCTGCTGTGGAGATGTATGGGATCTCCCTGCTGATTCCAGCAGTGCTTCTTTGCTTTTGGAGAAGTCTCTCTTCCTCCTGGGCATGCACCTGTGCTGGTGCGCTTCTGGGTGCATGCGGCGTGTGCCTCGGACTGCGCGCTCTTCTTTGCTAGGGCACCCTCTTCTGGCACCGGCCGTGCCTGCTCTTTCTCCTTGCGGTGGTAGTCGTTCACCGCCAGGGGCGTGGGGCGTACTCTTCTGACTTGCTGTGGCGTTGGGCAGCCACTGGGGGTGCGCGCTCTGCACCAGTCTTTTCTTGTACTTTTGGCAGGGGGTAACCTCCCTTGAGCTGTTGCTCGACCAGTGATCACCTTGCTGAGACTGATTCTTGTCGGCGTTGCTGCTGTGGACTTTTAGTCCCCCTGCTTTGGCTGGACGTTGCATTGTGGCGCCTGCGCAGGCTTCCTGCAGTCTTTCTGCAGAGTGAGCAGTCTCTCTATGTGAACCTGACATGCAGTCCATGGGGGCAGGAGGCACTATTCCGATCAGTCTATTGCTGTGGCATCTTGAGTAGTGCTCAGTGTTTCCCACTCTGTCTTCTACTTGCTGTTCGGGCACCTAGCAGTAGTTCTGTGCTGCACTGGGGTCTACTTTGTTTTGCCCGGCTTGTGGCTGCAATAGGTTGTCTCATCCCCCGATAACAACCTGCCCAAACCCTCCTGTGCTCACTTTGTTGGGTGGCGTATCACCGGTGGCCACCAGGGGGCGGTGTAGTGTTTGTGCTTACTGCAGGCTCCGATGTGCTTTCTCAAAACTGCTGGCTCTTGCCACTCCCCGTGCAGAGAAGGGAAGCTACCTTCCTTTCTGTGGGATTCCCATGTACGCAGGGCAATATAGGCTGCTGCTAGTTGCTTGGGGCACTGCTGGATCGAGTGTCAACAGTGTTTGTGCGCTCTGGGGGCCTCTTTGCTTTACCTGCACCTTGCAGTCTTGGTGTGTTGCGTGGAGCTTGTAGGACAATCGGTGCTGCTTGGGGCAGAGCTGGCCGGATTCTCACCAGTGTCTCTGTGCTGAAGCCCCTTTCTTTTTCAGCACCTTTCGGGCTTTGGTGAGTGCACTATATCTGCGGGACGATCTGTGATTGTTTTCTTGCTGCTCTGTCTGGAACGCTGCGGTATTCGTGGACGACCGCCAGGTGGCGCTGTGCGCTGCTCTGCCAACCGCGGTGACCGCTTCTCCGATCACGAGCATGAGGTCGGAGTTGGTCGGGCTTCTTCCTTTGTGGGCCGCATTTGGGTACAGGAGGCAGAGGCATGTACCGGGCCAGTTTGCTGTGCGGGGTCAGAGCCTTCTGCTGCGACGCGGCTTCGCTGGGCAGCCGGCGCCAGGCACAACGGACTACTCGCGCCTGAGCAGGTAGGGGGGCACGGACTCATTCCCCGCACGCCTGCCTTACTGTCACTTCCTTCCCGGTGCGCACAGAGCAGTTGCTGTGTGGGGTTGCAGCGTGTCCTCACGGGGCAGTTTCAGTCCTACCTCCGGTGCTGCAGCTGCTCTGGTGTACCGGCGTCTGTTGACACTTCTCTGCGGCAGGGCTCACTGATACCTGCACTCTGCAGGGGCGCCATAGGGTGGCTCACTCTTCCACCGGCGTGGGTGCTTCAGGAGGTGTCCCGCTGCGCCTGGGTGCGTCGCCAGCTGGCCCTCCGCTGTAGCGGACCGCTACTGCCCTCGGGGCTGATGCCAGCGTCGCAGTGGGGCCGCAGACATATCGCCCTCACACCGGAGCTGGGCATCAGCGTTTTCTCCTCCTTCCACCCAAACAAATGAGTGTGGGAGACGGTCAGTCTTCACCCGTCACACCGTGACGATGTCGAGCTCCTTCCACGGGCCATGGGAAATTCACATCTCGGGCACGGTTCTTCCCCACGAGGGCCAAGGAAGCGCCGAGACACGGGCACGCGGGGTCAGACCCGCCTCGTCGCCAATGTGGTGTTGTGGGCTCTAGGCCCAGATACTGCAGAATGACTGACACAGACACGATTGCGATGGTTAGATAACTGGCCACGAGCACGTGCACCCGGGCCCTTTTATTAACAGGCTCACGTCACTCGTGACGCCTGTGAGGGATGCGTGTGGGGGTGCCAGTGTGCCCACTCCCATAGGGGAGTGGCTCTAAACTCTATGCCTGTCGAGAAACTAGAACGTGTCTCGCAGGACATAACAGTACCCACATCCCTCCTTGTGAAGCCTCTTCCTACTGCTTATATGATATTGATGTTTAAATGCGTGTGATTTGTTTTGAGAGCTTTTTAAAAAAAAAAAAAATCGGGAATAGTATTGCTATTGTACATTAGGTTAAGCACACGTTTCAGAATGTAAATCACAAAGATGGATTGCTCTTAGAGTAAACAGTAGAATCTGGACAGACACTCAGAACATTTCATTTGCGAACATTAACTACCATTGTATGCTTGATCAGGAAGCATTTTGTGGATTCCAGGTCCACTCCGGGCCTCATTTATTAGGTTTTGGCGTAGGGCAGCGCCACAAGGAATCTTGCTGCGATACCCTACGTCAAAACAAAAGGCAGGAATGCGCTGTATCTATGTGATACAGTGCATTCCTGTCCTTTTCCCCAGCGCTGGTGCACAATGGGCTGCCATGCGCCAACGCAGGCACCCTTGGAGTGCCCCTTTGGCGCAGTGTTCTGCGTGAAAGGGGCATATATTTACAAGGCCATGAAAAGCCATGTAAAGTGGGTTTACGTGGGCCTTGTGAATATGCCATGGCACATTGCGCCACCAGAACATCAAAAAAGTAGTGTTCCGGTGGCGCAAGGGCCCTCATAAAAGAGGCCCTATAGTGTCTCATTTCAGTCTTTAGGCTGTACTGGCTTTTATTTTTTACTGCTAGGGGTTTACTTTGAAGTCAGAATATCAAGGTTATTTGAGAGCAATCTGTTATTTTTCTGCATACCCCATCAGTGAGGTGGTCCTGGAAGCGAGGAGCAGAGCAGCGTTGGTGAGTCTGTGCAGTGGGTCTGTTCAATGGTGCGCTGCGTTGCAACGAGCAAAGGTGATTAGGCCAACAGACACTTTTCCGTTTCCACAGATGCACAGTTTGTCATGCCTCGCCTGTGATAGTAAATGTGCTAGCACATGTGCTGTCGCTGCGAGGGGTATTGTTTACAATATGGAGCTTGGAGGCCACCCATTGCTTACCGTTCGTGGGCTTCATTGTCACTTTCATTTGATTCCTCCTAGCTGGGCAGCATGTACCAGCCTCACTTCTTAATCTGGAGCATGGATTAAGTACTGATTGCTTCATCTTGATTAGCGTTCTTCCGCTGCTGCTACGGTGATTGTAGTAATATTTTTCTTTTTTATCTTCCCCTTTCTTTTCTGTTGCTACTTCCCTATCATCCCCCATCCACCCCTTGTCCACGTTGCCTCTTCCTTCCCACACACACCACCCCCTTGTCCGTGTTGCTGCTTCCCTCCCAGGCCCCACCAGGGCCGGACTAGGAACTGAAACCGGCCCTGGCAAACTGCTTGGCCGGCCCCCCTGGGGGGCTGAGGGGGTGCGGCCGAGCTGTTTGTAAGGGCCGGTTTCGGCCGATTTTGTTACCGGGGTCCGATATTGTGGGCCCCCAGTAACAAAAACGGCCCCCAGGGGCCCAAAACCGGCCCCCACCCTGGCAGCCCACCGGGGAAACGCCCGGTGCCCGCTACGGCCAGTCCGGCCCTGGGCCCCACCCCTTCCAGTTATCCTAGTTGCCTCTTCCCTCCCGTATCCCACCCTCCCATTGTCTGGGGCATACCTCCTCGTACTGCTTCATGGTTTATTCTGGGGGGCTACAGGATTTCCCATCCACAGATCCCTCATGCCCAGCGACCTAAATGAGTTCTAAATTAAGCTAAGCGGCAGCCTTTGCATAGCCTATGGCCAATGCATTGTCATGTTACCATGATTGCCGAAGTGTGGGAGATCAAGATAAAAGGGGAAGCAAGCCCGGGGGTATGTCATCATATAGCAATACAGAAATCTGTGTTGCCCCCGACCCGCCATAAGAAGAAAAAAAAAGTACCTTGATGTGACCAGCACTGGCTGCATCATAGAGCTTTTTTAAAGCTACCCTTTCCGAAAAGAAAGTGCTCTTTTTAACTTTAAGTCATGCTGCTCAACAGCCACGCTTGTCTACAACATGGCTACAAGACAGTGTCGGTGTCGCGTGAGCAGTATTGGGAGGGGTCCTCAATACCATGTGAGTGGGCCAATAGATCACAAAACTCTTACAGTCACAGGCAGCCCATGCCCAAGAGGAGTGAATGAGCAGGGCTGATGGGACTCAAGGGCTCATGTATTGACTCTGAATATGACTACTGAGTTAGTCCACAGGTTGATGCACCAGGAAACAATCTAAAGATTTCACAAAACAGCCGCAGGCATGAATGCTGATGTCACTCCCACTGAACATGTCTTCATGGAGATGTTATTCTTTATTTTAATAAAACTACATTACAGATCTGAAGGAAATTTGGGGAAAGAAAGCACTGGTTGGCCTTAACTTCTCACCACATGCTTTTCCTTCTTCATTAAAAATGATAACTGTGACTTTTATTGCCTTTTAGCAGATGACCTGAATGCCATCATCTGAATATATGGGGAATGAATTCTGTGGGGGTGTGGCAGTGCTTACTTTGTAAAAGAATGAGTGCTGGTGCTCAAAGCTCAGCTCAGAAGCCCACAGCCAGGGCTATTAAATTTGGGCTTGCTGAATACCAAGGCTGTGTAGACTTGAATCTACCTCAGGCCTCTTTAATTCACTATCAGACACTCCATGCCCTTTTATCTCATTCTTGCAGGTTCTTGCTGTCTCCCTTTGGGATCGTTTTAACGTCTTTCTCCTTCTTTCCCTTTGTGTGTTTTTCCCTCATGTGCCCTAGGTAAATGTCTGATGAGGAAAAATAAATGCTGATCTCCAAAAATGAGTGCCAGTGCTCCCCCCTTACAACCACCAGCTCAAATTAAGCACTGGGGTTTGGTCTGCAGATGGTCCAGGAGCGATGCACCACATTTAGTGATCCCCTAACTCCATGTCATCAAAGACATACTTTCCAGCACTGGGCTTTAAACCTACCAATTATTGTTATCATGTGCACTAGTCTTTGGAAGAAATGTGAGATCACTGTTGTGTCCCCGGGGCCCGTATGCTTCGGGGCCGGGACACGTGGCCAGGCCTTGTGCTGTGTTGCGGCGCACAAAACAGAAAACACACGCGTAGTTGGATTCTAGCGCGGACCTGCTCCAGCGCAGCCCCGCCCGTTTATTTATATAGGCGGTCACATGATCGCGGGCGCAACCAAACGGGCGTTGTCAGGTCGGGGTGTCAGCAGGAACACACCTGCGTGGCCGGCCCCATTACATTCCTCCTTTATTATAATACAAATAAAAAATAAACCAAAACGGATAACTGCCTGAACAGTGAGGTTCACCTCAACATATTGTACGGATCAGGTCCCAACAACAGGGTCACCCTATACAGGGCTAAGTACTTGCATACACTGTACATAACAGGCACAGAGGGTGAGTCAAAAAGGAAACAGAAGGTTTGCTTCTCTGCTCACACCGGCTGACTGGCACCTCTCAATCAGTCCATCATGAAGTCTTGGAACTGTTGAGATGATGTCGGGTTTTGACGGAGGTGGTACCTCGGGGGACCCTGCTCAGGTCCAGGCAACTCAGTCCTGGTGTGGGCCCTCTCCGTGCCAGGGGCCATGGCAGCTGATTGGGTGGGTTCTCCCTCTGTGCGGGAGGGCTGGGAACAGAAAGTATCTCATGGAGATGTGGAGTGGGTGTTAGGTCAGCTCCCTCATGGTCGTCTTGTGACTTCAGCATATCCTGTTCCCCCAGCTCAGGTGGGGCTCCTGGATTTCCGCTGAACAGTTTGAAGTGGAATGCGTTTTGTGTGACTGTCTCTCACCCTCGAGAGGTGGTTATCATGGTCCCGCTGACTTTCAATATCCTCCATGGGTTCAGTTCAAAGGGAAGCCGGTACTTGCTCCCTGGGTGTCAGTCCTTTACGAACGCCCAGTCTCCGATGGCGAGCTTGGAGGTTTGTGTTTTATTTATTTATTTATACAGAGTTTTTTATAGCACGAACATGACCCAAGAACTTGGGTGTCAGAGAGCTTTACAGTTCAACAGCTTTCAAATTCAGATGATATCCCAATCTTTAACACCTACTACAGGGAATAGGTAATCATATAACAGCGGCATATTCTAAAACTTACAAATAATGCATAATTTAAAATTACTAGACATCAACTAGAATTACCATAATACAAGTCATGTCACACTTAAACTTTCAAAATAAAACAAATAATGAGCATTACTTGGTATCCACAGTGGTTGTAAAAATGCATGACAAGTCCACAACGAAAGTGGATTGATCCATGTACTTGACATTAGACCTCATCCCTATTGATGGGAGCAGGGCCTAAAAGTTTCAAACCATGCTGATTGTAGACAGTAAAGCCCAATCAATGAAGGCAAACTCGCTTGCACAGTCCCCAGTTTCATTATTCTGTGATTAGCAGGCCCCTGATCCTGTCTACAGACTCCGTCAAGAAACGACTGAATGTAGAAGAACCAAGGATTGTCGGTAGGTCTCGTACAGATCCCTAGAATTGATCTCTGTTTGCTATGGGATTAATTTGCTCATCAGAAAGGACTTAGTCTCCTTCTTGAATCGAGGAGTGTAGGTGATCCTTCTAATATTCGGAGGGAGTGAATTCCAAATTCTTGGTGCAGCTCCAGCGAACGCTCAATCGCATGTTCTCTTCTTCCGGAAGAAAGCTGGTTTCAGTAGAAAATCTCCGGCACCTCTAGAGGATCTACTACCTCCAGACAACGTAATTTTCTGGGAAAGGTAACGTGGAATTGTGTGGTGTAGTGCCTTGTGTGTAATACATGCAATCTTTAGCTGTATTCTTGCCTCGTACGGTAGCCAATTGAGGGCTTTCAGATGTGGAGTGATATGGTCAAATTTTTTGTGAGCCTGTTATAAGTCTAGCTGAAGCATTGAGACAAGCTTTAAGGGGAGCTGTTGAAATCTTAGGCAGACCTGATAGAGTTGAGCAACCATACTCAATTCTTGTTATGACCAGCGCCTGGACTGCCGTTTTCAGGTCCTCTGTATCTATAAACGGCTTCAATTTTCAATGGTAGCTCAGATGGAAGCGGGCAATTTTTGCCATTGTGTTGATGTGGGTACGCATGTTTAATTCCTTATCCAGCGTGACTCCTAGAGACTTAGTTGAGTCTACCAGAATCGGGGAGCCGTTTAGCGCAGTGATCATCTTGGTCCATTCCTTAATCCTGGTGGAGCTTTTAGGAGGGGAGATCAGAGGGAATTCTGTATTCTGCGAGTTAAGCTTAAGATGATTGCAAGATAGCCATTGCACCGTCTTCTGTAGTGCTTGGTTCATTAATGTAATCTTGTAATCTTCATATACAGCTGAGTGTCATCTGCATACATGTGGAAGGAAATGTTAGCCTGCTGTAATACTTCTGTTAATGGTTGAATGTACAGATTAAAAAGGAAGGGGATAGAGTTGATCCGTATGGCACTCCAATTTGACTCGGGGATGGCGGGGATAACTTGTGGTTCACCAGGAATCTCTGCGATCTGTTCTCTAAGAAGGAATAAAACCATTTTAAGATTGTTCCCGAAAAGCCCATCCTGTTCTCCAGTCGGTCTAATAGTTTGGCATGATTTACGGTGTCAAATGCGGACGATAGGTCTAGAAGGACAAGGAGACAGGTTTCATGATGGTCAAGGACAAGAAGAGCGTCAACTACTATGCGCAGGATAGCTGTTTCTGTACTGTGACCTGGTCTGAACCCTGATTGGCAATCGTTTAGTAGCTTAAATTCAGTAATGCGTTCTTCTGGGCTGTGACGTTTGACGGTTTTGTTCCTCATGACGATTTTAGTCATGGTTCTGTGGCACTGGGGCTTGCTCCCAGAGAAGGTGACGGGGGTGATGTCGGTGACCTTTCTCCCAAAACAGAGAGTGCTTGGGGCCACCCCCGGTGGTCGTGCGGGCATCAGCCGATAGTCTTTCAAAAATGTGTAGATGGCTTTCTCGACGCACTGGTGCTTGGCCTGTGCAATGCGGATAGTTTTCAAGATGGTTTGCATGAACCGTTCGACCTCACCATTATCATGAGGCCAACTGGGGGGTAATCCAGCGGTGTTTGGTCCCTTTGGACGCAAGGTAGCTCGCCAGCTCCTGAACATTGAACGGTGGGCCATTGTCCATGTGCAGTTTCTCAGATAAGGCCATGGGTTGCCATCACTTTTTCTAGTTTTGGGATGGTTTCCTCAGCTGAGGTGGTCCGGACTATTTCCACCTCTGGGTAGCGAGAGCAGTCGTCCATGACAACAAGGAGATGGTTGCCATCTGGCAGGTTGCCGAATTCTGCACTGGCACATTGCCAGGGACGGTCGGGAGACAGTTCGGTGACGATGGGCGAAGGGTCACCTCCCCAAGTGGCTGCACTATTGTACTGTCCTTTCGACCTTCTCATCGAGGCCAGGGAGCCACACCTTACTTCTTAGCCTGCTCTTGGTCTTGATGACCCCTTGGTGTGACACGTGTGCAAGGTCTACCATCCGTTGAGTCAGGTTAGCTGGCATCACTAGGCGAGGTCCGCGGAGCAGACATCCATCGGCTGAGATGGTGAGCTCATCCTTCTTGTGGCATAGTGATTTGAGCATGTTCTGGGCCTCCGCCGTTCTCTGGGGCAGGGTCGCCATGATCGTATCCCACTGTCCTGACTGGTTGGCTGTTATAGCTTGTTGGAGGCAGTCATCAGCTCGTGTAGCTTCAATAATCTCAGCCAGTGAGATGGGAAGTGGGCGCGATCTCTCTACCACGAATCTCACATACTCCTCTACTTCTTCGGCCTCTTGCTCTTTTTGGGGGTAGCGGGCCGGGTGGGCCTCGAGAGGTAGTCCGCTGGGTAGTGAGACCCGGGTCGGTATTCCATGGAGAAGTGATACTCTTGTTGTAGGTTCCATTTCTCGATCCTCGATGCAGGCTTGGACGCTGAACCTTTGAAAAGTGGTAGAAGAGGCTTGTGGTCGGTGCTGACCACGAATGGGTGGCCATAGAGGTAGATGTGGAAATGTCTGCAGTCCCAATAGATAGTGATCGCCTCTTTCTCGATGTGGGAGTACCTTTGCTCGGTGGGAGTCAGGGCATGGCTGGCGTAAGCAATGGGAGCCCACTCCACACGGATGCTTCTGGGACTGGATTGCTCCCAGACCTGTAGGGCTTGCATCTGCTGACAGCTCGGTGTCTTTGCTGGGGTCAAAATACGCGAGGGTGGTCTCAGCGGACAGAGCTTGTTTTGAGTCTTGGGATGATTTTTCTTGCTCCGGATCCCATTGCCAAGGTAAATTCCCGCAACCGCCCGGTGAGCTGGGTCAGATTTCGCATAAAATGGCCACAATACGTGACCAGTCCCAAGAAACTTCTTGCTCCAGTAACAGTGGAGGGGGCTGGTGCATTTTGGATGCTGCAGACCTTGGCCGGGTCAGGCATGATTCCTTTCACAGAGAACTGGCATCCAAAGAAGCATATCTCCACTTTCAGAAACTCGCATTTCTCTTTGTGTAGAGTGAGGCCGCAGCTTTAGAATCGATAAAACATGGACCGCAGTCGATGGAGATGTTCTTCCAAGATGGGGCATGGAACAAGATGTCATCGCTGATGTTCAGGACACCAGTCAGGCCTGCCAAGACGCCTCTGATAATATCCTGGAAGACCTCCGCTGTGCTGGAGATGCCAAAATTGAGGCGTTTGTTTTGACGTGGAGAAAGTGGTCATGTGTTGTGCCTCCAGTGTGAGAAGGATCTGGCGGTATCCTGAACGTAGGTCCATCTTGGAAAACTACTGGGAGCCTGCCAGCTCCCTCACTAATGTCATCAACTGTGGGTGTTATGTGGCATTCTCTCTTGATCGCGGTGTTTGGAATTCTCATGTTGACGCATAATCTCCCTTCCCCCGGCTGCCTGGGCTTGTACATGACACCGATCGGCGACACCCATGGGGTCAGTGCCTCTGCCTTCTCGATGATGTTGGCCTTCTCCAACTCAAGCAGTTCTGCTTCCACTTTGAGGGGTAGGTGGAACAGCACTCACCGGTGGAGTAGCGCAACTGGTTGCACCATCTGGTCAATATGGAGGTTGACTGACTGGTCTTTTAGGCATCCGATGCCTTGGAGCAGTTGTTTGAACTCGCCCAACAGAGTCAAGGGCACTGATGTGGATCCCAAATGCGAAGTGGACCAGCTGTAATTGCTCAGCAGCATGGCAGCTGAGCAACATGTCCACCCCTCCTTTCGTGACATAGACTTTTGTTCGGGTGGCTTTTCCTTGGTTGCTGATGGTGGTGTTGAAGACTTCTGCTAGCGGGAGGCACTTAGAGGTGCTGTAGGCATACACTCTAGTGGTGGTTGGGCGCAAAGTCGGAGGTGTGCCCATCTTCTTGTGCAGCGATAGGGGTAAGGTATTGATCAAGGCCCCTGTGTAGATTAGTTCCACTAGCAGTTATCCTTTGACCATGATTTGGCATCGCAGGGCCCCACGGACTCAGCCAGGACTTGGTTCTATGATGTGAATGACGTAGACAGTGACTTCGGACTCGTCATTGTCTATGTCGTCGTCATCTGTGGCCCCGAGTTCTGCACCCACCCGGTAGTTCATCTTCTTCCTCGGTCCCTTTGCAGCTCCTGTTGATCTGCAGACCTTGGCGAAGTGGTTCATTTTTCCACAGGCTGAACACTTTAGTCCTTTGGCTTGACATTTTCATGCGTGTGGTGTGGGGCCTCCACACCACAGGCATGGTCTAGTGGTTTGCTATGTCTTGGGACGGTCTTTCTTTGCCTGAAGCGAGGCAGCGGCGCCAACTTGGTTGAAGGGTATGGCCTTGATGGCCCGTTGGAGCATGACTTCCACGTGGGCCGCTTGTGATTTTGACAGCCCCTTTGACCCGCCTATGGTGAGGATCTCATCCACTGTCATGCGGGGTGCCTGCAGGATGTGTTTGCGCAGTTTCGCCGATGCACAACCCCAAATGAATTGGGCACGAATTTCATCCTGCTCATCGGGGCGGGTGCATGTAGTTGCCAGCTTGCAGACCCTTGCGTAAAATTAGTCTACTGATTCTGCGGGTGTCTGTCGCGTTTACCTGAGTAGGAATCGCTCGTAGTCTGGATTGGCTAGAGAAGCGAAATGAGCTGTTAGGGCCACTTTCAGCATGGCATAGGTGTGTGGGGTGCCTGCTTCTCGTACCTTCTTGGACAGTTTGTAGACAGCAGCATCTCTAAGGTGTAGGAGCATGGGTCGTTGTCTGTCTTCTTCGATTGCCACTACGGCAAAGTATGTCCCTAGACGGTTTACACATGCGGCCCACTTGGCAACTTGAGAAGATGGTGCCCCTGCAACTACAGAAGGTTCAATGGTGGGTATAAACATCATGTGTGCAGATGTTTGACACTTGGTCTGCCTTCAGGGGTGGTGAGGGCACTGGTGACAGTAAGGTGTCCTCCTTAGTCTTATTCTGGTGTGGCGCTGGTGGGCAGAGGCAACGTGCATGTGTGTGCTGTGCGATTGACTGGTGTGCTTGGGCGCTTATCGCCTCTTTTCTGCGGTGGTTTTGGCATGGGCAGGGCTTCTGCGCTGTTTTCTGCCCTCTGGGGGTGTGCGTACAGTGCCGGTAGGCTGCTACCTCTTGGATGCCAGGCTCACAGGGATGGAGACTTGAGGTTTTCTTTTCCCTCCCCAGAGCTTGCTCAGCATTGTGTCACGGGTGGTGGATCCCGTCCTCCATCGCCAGTTGTTGTGTCCCCGGGGCCCGTTTGCTTTGAGGTTGGGACATGTAGCCAGGTCTTGCGCTGTGTTGCAGCGCACAAACACAGTACACACACACACGTAGTTGGATTCTAGTGCGGGACTGCCCACGCAGCCCCGCCCGTTTATTTATAAAGGTGGTCACATGACCACGGGCGTAACCAAACGGGCGCGGTCAGGCCGGGGTGTCAGCAGGAACACCCCTGCGTGGCCAGCCCCATTACAATCACAGCTCCAAGAATGCATTAGATCACCACATTAAAGCCCAGGCATGGAAACAGTGTTGTTGATAACATGGAGTGACGTGCTCACCCCACAGCAAAGAAATTTGAATATATTCCTTCCTTGCTTCCTTCAAGAATCCCTGCTAGTCTGCCTGCTCTATATTATAGCATTATAACAGATTTCTGTCCCTAAATGACATATGATTTGCAGAACATGATACAATCAAACCAGTATACAATGATGTGTTGACACGAGGAAGAAATGAGACGACAATCTCCATACAGATTTGTGATGGTATAATGGCTCCATTGCTTCTTTACGAGACCCACCCCACAACCACTGTTTCACCGAAGGTGTTTCCTGGAACACTCTACCACTGGACGGGCTCTTGGTAAAAACGTTGCTTTGAGGTGATATTTCACTACAGTGGAGCGAAACATAACATGGCGTTAATCACAATTCTATACCATCCGTTTCAAAAGAAAATATACATCAAATTGCTTCAGGCATGGTTATATTATCGAGCACTTGATTGTTATTGGCACTCTGGTGCTTGTAGCTCTGGGTGAATAGTGCTGTAAAAACAAAATTACAAGTTCCTGAATTCAAGGTGAGAACCAGGAACAGATGAGGTACACGCAACATGAAGCACCTATAGATTTGTGAAAACTTAGTTTGTCACTGACGCGGACATGATGGCTGCCAGTGGTGTGCAA
Organism: Calotriton arnoldi; assembly: GCA_963921515.1. Lineage (NCBI taxonomy): Eukaryota > Metazoa > Chordata > Amphibia > Caudata > Salamandridae > Calotriton > Calotriton arnoldi. Next base: position 7,288,284 of record CAWUFW010000021.1, on the reverse strand, counting down.
TGTAGTCTACGTTTTTCATAAAACACGCATTGCTTCAAAATGTAGTACATGCAAAGTTTTTAAAATAAGTAAAACAATAAAAAACACTTTTTTCAAGTCCTACCATAATGATTATTTTTCTCTTTCAATTCTTCTTTCTTTACCAGAAACAATACCAGTTGCACGCACACTAAATTCCAAATTGCCATGAGCTGCAAATCAGGTTCGCTTTTTTTACTAACAGATTCAAAAATGGCGGCCGTTCTTATTATGATGTTGTTAACTCTTCCCGACCTAGTTCTTTGTTTGACAATCGTGGTTGCTTGGTAAACACAGTGGCTCACAGAAACAGAGGGACCCTGGAAGAGGTTGTCCCTACTACAATGTAGCTACCAGTTCCCTCATGGACCGACAGCGACATCCAGCCTTTGATATGCACATGCAATTCTTATTGCTATTAGCCACTTCTAAGTACAGTGGCTTGCCTGGGACTCCACAATTAGCAGAGAATTAACAACACAAAAAGTTATAACACTAAACTTTGAGTGATCAAGTTGCGCCGTCGACCTTTAGTTATTTGGTGACATAGTGCCATCTGGTGGCTAAAAGAAGTAATACAGCAGATAGTAGACAAACGTCTCATTTTATAGTAGAAAAATATCTACCTCAGCTGCAAACGTCTTAGTGTCCTGCTGGACTCCGTGAGGGCCTGGCTTTACACACACCCCACACCCATCCAACACATGCGTCACCGGTCAGGTGACCCTGTCAATAAAAGGGCCCGAGCGCACGGGCTCGTGGTCAGTTCTCTAGCCCGCGTGCTATTGTCTGTGTCGTCCTTTATTTATCAGGTGGGACTAGGGTAGGGTGACCAGATCTTGAGAACCAAAAACCGGGACATTTAGGGAAAATAGAAGAAGGACTATAATTTTTCATCCACGGAATGGCGCAGAATGACAGCTGTCATCAACATAGGATCACAGAAGATGCATTAAGAAAGTAAATACAATGTAATTTCTACAATCAAAATTATACCTATTAATTAAACTGCTTACTTATAACAGTTGCTAACTAGCAAAGCTTTACAACACCCAAAAAAGTGCCTCTCACTGTTTTCAGTCAACCCCTTCTAAAAACCGGGACATGAGACAAAATTGCCGAAATCTGCCCGGACAGCTGGTGAAAAACCGGGACTGTCCGGGCAAATCGGGGACGTCTGGTCACCCTAGACTAGGGCCCAGGACATCATAGTCTTCACAAGAATCTTTTCTTGAATGGTATCTACCAACAATTTAACCTTTCATATAATGGTGTTTCGAGGTGTGTGCCTATAATTTAAGTCCAAACGGAGTTTGGTAATTGGTTCACCTAAGGAGGAAGATAAGCGATTACTAAGACTCGTTATGTGCCACATTTGTATATTAGAGTGTGTAGCTATGGTTCAGCCACACTTTCCATTGAAAGGTGTTTTATTTGCCCATAACTATGGTCCTATGGATTGATCTGTACAAAATTTGGCACTTGCTTACCATATGCAGTTATGAGCCTGCATGACAATTTTCGTGGAGATCCGTGGCATGGGAAGAAACATTAATGTGCAGTTTTAGTGCACATAGGAAATTTTGCTCACTGCTACGAATATATGTTACTTAGCATACCGTTACTCCGCAGGTATTTACTTCGAAGTTTTTACTTAGCAAATACCATTACTACGCATGATTTTAGTGTGCATGCTTTTACTTTGCAAATATATACAAATACATTAAAAATGCTTTCACTTCGCAGTTATTTATTGCGCATACCGTTACAACGCGTTATTGGTACTTTAAAACAAAAAATTAATCGTAATAGTTACTTATCCCCTGGCACGGACCCTGAACCCTAAAAATACCCCCTACACCCCAAACCCCTATCTCACCCTGACCCCTAAAAATATCCCAGCACCCCAAAACCTAAATGCACCCTGAACCCCAAAAATACCCCAGCACCCCAAAACCTTAAACGCACCCTGAACCCTAAAAATACCCCCTACACCCCAAAACCCTAACCCACCCTGACCCCATAAAATATCCCAGCACCCCAAAACCTAAACGCACCCTGAACCCCAAAAATACCCCAGCACCCCAAAACCTTAAACGCACCCTGAACCCTCAAAATACCCCATGCACCCCAAAACCCTAACCCACCCTGACCCCTAAAAATACCCCAGTACCCCAAAACCTAAATGCACCCTGATCCCTAAAAATACCCCCTACACCCCAAACCCCTATCTCACCCTGACCCCTAAAAATATCCCAGCACCCCAAAACCTAAACGCACCCTAAACCCCCAAAATACCCCAGCACCCCAAAACCTTAAACGCACCCTGAACCCTAAAAATACCCCTACACCCCAAAACCCTAACCCACTCTGACCCCTAAAAATACCCCTGTACCCCAAAACCTAAACGCACCCTGAACCCCAAAATACCCCAGCACCCCAAAACCTTAAATGCACCCTGAACCCTAAAAATACCCCCTACACCCCAAAACCCTAACCCACCCTGACCCCTAAAGATACCCCTGTACCCCAAAACCTAAACGCACCCTGAACCCCAAAAATACCCCAGCACCCCAAAACCTTAAATGCACCCTGAACCCTCAAAATACCCCATGCACCCCAAAACCCTAACCAACCCTGACCCCTAAAATTACCCCAGCACCCCAAAACCTAAACGCACCCTGATCCCCAAAAATACCCCAGCACCCCAAAACCTTAAATGCACCCTGAACCCTAAAAATACCCCCTACTCCCCAAAACCCTAACCCACCCTGACCCCTAAAAATACCCCTGTACCCCAAAACTTTAATTTGCACAGTAACTCCATTATGCGTAGTAAGTGCATGCTAAGTAATGGAACATACGTAGTAAATGCATGCTAAGTAAATGCATGCTAAGTAATGGCATCTGCGGACTAAAATATGCATAGTAATGGTAATACGAAGTAATGACCGCGTAGTAAAGGTAGAATACCCTTTTTATGGCTTTGTGTGAATCTGTTCAGTAGTTGTTGAGATATGAAAAACTTGAAATGGTTAATACTTCCGTACATTTTTCCCGTTGAGATATCAATCTGTCCTCCAACCCATTGAGGCACTCTGGGCAGTCTGCTGTTGGTGGCCAAACTCGTTACGTATCGTTCATGTGTGGTGAGGTTTGACCATAGGACTTGCTATTTTTTTGTTTGGCTGGGTTCTGTTGGGGGATTTTATGTTTTTTTTGTATTTCTACTGTTTTAAATATTGTAGCACACACCCACTTTTAAACTTTATTTATGTATTTTTTTATATTTACTGATGACATCTTCTATAATGTTCTTCTATCTTTCCAGTCCCAATTCTTGGGTTTTAGTCGCCATAATATGCGTTAATCCAGCACTCCATGCAGTAGAATGCGAAGATATTTAAATGAAAATTATTTTCCTGTTCACCTTGCTGCAGAACCTCTACAGGAATATTATGCATAGTTTTGATGTCCTCTGCTTCTGCAGTTGATCTTTAATGCTGGCACCTCAAATACTCCCACACGTCTCAACTAGATGTGTTATTTCGACATGCTGAAACAGTAGTGTACTCTCTGCCCCTGCTTTGCTTCTGGTCACAGAGCTTGCCAGTGACTCCTCTTGGATTCAGCTTCTTCTTGCCTGTGGGATGACTAAAGAACTCCCAATAAATTGACTTTGTGGAGTTCTTCTCTGTTTACATTTTCTCCTCAGTGCGCATAACCTCTTACTCAGGAGATGCTGAAGATGGTCTTGGATTCTCTTGCGGTGGTTTGTCTGCTAAACCACCAAACCTCAACTGCTCACACCTTTTGCTCTTCACAAAATGGCTGATGTACCTTTTGTTGCTAAGGGAATGGAACTTTTTATGTAGCCACTGAAAAGCTCGGAATTCTCTTTACATTGGCATATAGTCCGCAAACTATAGAGGAAGCCTTATCCTTGTTGCTTGATGCCCTGAATCTGTAGTCTCGAGTTGAAGACGGCAGGCTCTTTTAAAAGTTTGCACCCAACCTACTGTGGACACTCAGGGCCTCTCATATATGAGACCTGTGAGAAGCTGGGTTTCTGTTGCAGTAACCCCCCACTTTTTGCCAGACTACTGATGCACTTTGATTTGATGTGCCCTGGGTCCCTGCCAATCAGGTTCCCAGGGCCTGTGTTCTTTCCCCAAAACTGTACCTTGTACACCCAATTGGCACTCTCTGGCCACAGGTCAGCCCCTGGTAAATGGTACCACAGGTACCCAGGGCACTGTGACCAGGGAAGGCCTCTAATGGCTGCAGGGCTTATTGTGCCACCCTTAGAGTTCCTCTACTTTTACACTCACACACTGCCTTTGCAGGCTGCGTGTTTTGGTGCAGAACAAAGCGAAGAGTCGACATGGCACACATCCCTGTGTGCCATGCGTACAACCCACTGCCCTCGCATGGATCAGTCACCCCTCTAGCTGGGTGCACTATACCAGTGGTGAGGGTACAGGTGCATGAGCCCTGTACCCCTACAGTGTCTAAGTCAATTCTTAGACATTGTAAGTGCAGTGCTGCCATTAAGAGTATATGGTGCTGGGAGTTTGTCATTACAAACTCCACAGTACCATAATGGCTGCACTGAAAACTGAGAAGTTTGGTATCAAACTTCTCAGCACATTAAACCCACACTGATGCCAGTGTGGGATTTAATGAAAAATGCACTCAGAGGGCATCTTAGAGATGCCCCCTGAAAAACAACCAGCCTCTGGTGGGTTTCCTGACTGGTACACACCAGCCTGCCACCACGAGACATGTTTCTGGACCCCTGGGGTGGGAGCCTTCGCTCCCCGAGCCCAGAAACAAAGCCTTTCCTGGGAGGAGGTGGTCACACCTCCCCCAGGCCAGGAAGAGCCATCTGTGGCAGGGGAGCTTCAAAGGCCTTGCAGCCTTTGTAATGCAACCCCCAGCCTCTCCTGCTATCAGGAGCAGGCCCCCTTCCTGTCTCCCCTCCTTTTCGGCGGGAAGACAGGTTGGAAAAATTAGCCAGCCCAGAAGGTGTGCCCACCTCTGCCAACCCCACCCCTCAGGTGGGGGAGGCGAGGTGAAGCCCACTCTTCAGTCCCCACCATCTTGCAGATGGCAGGCAACCCCAGTCAGGATTAGGGATTGTGCTCACGCCCCCACGTGGGGTGAGCACGCCAAGGGTGTAGTCACCCTAAGGTCAGTAGCCCATTGGCTACTGACCTCGAGACCCCTAAAACGCCCCTTAAATACAGTATTTAGGGGCAGCCCTGAACCAAGAACTCAGACAAGAAACAAGAAGAAGAAAAGAAGAAGAAGGACCGAACAACCGTGTCGCAGCTAACAAGAGGAGGACGCCCACTGACTTGGCCCCAGCCCTACCGGCCTGTCCCCACCTCGAACCTGCTCCAGCGAAATCCCAGTGTGTCCTGCAGCCAGCAACCTCGAGAAACCCGGAGGACCTGCCTGCCTTCAATCCCAAAGACTTTGTCTCCCGTGAACACCGGATTTGTTCACCCACAGACTTCAGCTCCGCAAGGATCCGCAAGTCTGCACCACTCTGCACCCGACGCCCAAGGCCCGAGTTTGAATGGCCCAACACCACGAGGAGGTCTCCCCGGTGATCCAGACCCGAGATCCAGTGATTCCTGACCTGCCTCAAGCCTCCAGCCGACGCCTGCAGCCTAAATCCGGAAGGTCCCCCCAACCGCGACCAGGAGCTGGTAGGAAGATCCGACCCTAAAAGGCACCCCTGCACCCGACGCCCCACAGCCTTGGGTGGCCCAACTGACGGTGCCTAACCAACCCCCAGCATCCCAACTTACCTCTCCAAGTGGTGGTCGCACCCAGAAGACCTTTGTCCCCGAGCCTGCAGTGCTTTTGCAAACCGGAGAAACCCCATTGAAAGCTACAGGGCCCCCGACGCCAAAACAGCACTCTGCACCCGGCCGCCCCAGTGCCGCTGAGGGTGCATCTTTTGTGCTGGCCTAAACCCCCATTTGCCCTGAGCTTAAGTCCAGGAGCTTTGCTTCCACAACCCAGTGGCCAGCTCGTCAGCAGCCACCAACCGGAGGCCCCCTATCCCTCATTGGATCACATTGGACCTCAGCACTCTGCACCCGGCCGCCCTAGTGCCACTGAGGGTGTAACAAGAGTGCATCCTTGACCCTGGGGAACCCCTGAGTCTAACCCCAGAATACTAACTCCCACAACAAAGTATTTACCTGATAACCGATAACACTATTTTCCTCCATAGGATAACATTGGCTTTTTTTCTATGAAAAGTTTCTAAGTGTGGAGTTGGAAAACCTAAGAAATCCTTGTACGAACTAACCTGTTTACAGGAAATGCCCCAGTGTAGTATCCAGCGAAAGCCATGCGCAGTGGGGGTTGGTCGTAAGGCTTGCTGCACATACTTCAAACATGGGAGGGCCCGTCCTCCCTGTGATATCAGATAGTGCTTCTGCTATCTCCTGCCACAGAGTGCCCAGTGTGGCGCAATGCCAGAACATGTGTATCAGAGTTGCGGCACCACACCTAGGGCCTGATTCACAGAACTAACTTACGTCAAAAACATAAAGTTAGTACTTTTTGGTATTCACAGAATGAACTTACTCATTTCGGTATTCACAGAAGTTAGTAGTCCTAACTTTAGGACTCCTAAATGCCTTCTGTGAATACCGAAAGTCTTAAAGTTAGGATTTTTCTCAGTTTAGGAGTAGTAAAGTTAGGACTCCTAACTTCAGGACTCCTAAATGCCTTCTGTGAATACCAAAAGTCTTGAAGTTAGGATTTTTCTCAGTTTAGGAGTCGTAAAGTTAGGACTCCTAACTTTAGGACTCCTAAATGCCTTCTGTGAATACCGAAAGTCTTGAAGTTAGGATTTTTCTCAGTTTAGGAGTAGTAAAGTTAGGACTCCTAACTTCAGGACTCCTAAATGCCTTCTGTGAATACCAAAAGTCTTGAAGTTAGGATTTTTCTCAGTTTAGGAGTCGTAAAGTTAGGACTCCTAACTTTAGGACTCCTAAATGCCTTCTGTGAATACCGAAAGTCTTGAAGTTAGGATTTTTCTCAGTTTAGGAGTAGTAAAGTTAGGACTCCTAACTTCAGGACTCCTAAATGCCTTCTGTGAATACCAAAAGTCTTGAAGTTAGGATTTTTCTCAGTTTAGGAGTCGTAAAGTTAGGACTCCTAACTTTAGGACTCCTAAATGCCTTCTGTGAATACCGAAAGTCTTGAAGTTAGGATTTTTCTCAGTTTAGGAGTAGTAAAGTTAGGACTCCTAACTTCAGGACTCCTAAATGCCTTCTGTAAATACCAAAAGTCTTGAAGTTAGGATTTTTCTCAGTTTAGGAGTCGTAAAGTTAGGACTCCTAACTTTAGGACTCCTAAATGCCTTCTGTGACTACCGAAAGTCTTGAAGTTAGGATTTTTCTCAGTTTAGGAGTAGTAAAGTTAGGACTCCTAACTTTACTACTCCTAAACTGAGAAAAATCTAACTTTAAGACTTTCGGTATTCACAGAAGGCATTTAGGAGTCCTAAAGTTAGGACTACTAACTTCTGTGAATACCGAAATGAGTAAGTTCATTCTGTGAATACCAAAATGAGTAAGTGTATTCTGTGAATACCAAAAAGTACTAACTTTACGTTTTTGACGTAAGTTAGTTCTGTGAATCAGGCCCCTAGGGCATATGTCCCTTGCTGCAGGACAGATCTTATGTAGTCTGTGGAGTGTCAGATATGTCCTGTGTAGAACTTTGTATTGTATTAATTTACATTTTGCAACATTTACTGGACACTCCGTGGCACCTGCCCATTTCCCTTCTGTAAATTGTGTGTGCCCGCCTGTCTCCTATTTCTCTCTCAACTGGGCCAGACTAATCTTTGTTGGATGCATGACAGGCCTGTACGAAATGGTGATGGCCTTTCTACCCCTCCCATGCGCTAACAATTTCTGCAATGTTGTGTGCACCAGTGGCTCTTCAGAACCGCACCTCCAGAAAGTATTGATTGCATGCATTATGGCCCCACGTGTCAGAAACGATTCCACGGGTAGCTCCTCTGATTCGCGTAATTCCTCAAATGATCGCCGCTGTTGGCCCTCAAATATTGCACAAAAGATGTCAAGCTGATACATTAGTCCTAGTTGCTATTGTTGCAATTAAGAGTACCACCACAATGGGAGGGCCTGCATAACCCATTGACGTGTTAGTGCGATGCAGGAGTGCTGCACCATTAGCCTCAGAACGGAATGCAAAATCTCAATTTTTTTACCAACTAAAATTAAGATAGCAGGAGGCTTATCACTTATATTCGCTCGTCCCTAGTTACCTCCAGATTGTCTTCATCCCGTTAAAACACCTGTATCTCTAGATACCTGAAGGTTCTGCTTGCCCACTGCAGCGACAAATCCGAAAGGTGATCATTCGACCCTCCCTCTGTAAGGGAAACACTCATGATTTGTTTCTATTGACCTTCAGTCCTCATAAACCTCAGAAACACTCAAGGTTCTTATCGGGCCTACATCAGTGGCCGGGTCATCATTTATACAATAAGCACATCATCGGCATATAGTGACATTAAGTATCTACTTCCATTTAATACCACCACTCTGTCCGACTCCTCACTGCGCATAACTACCGCTAGTGGCACCATGGACAGAGCAAAGAGCAGTGGCGAGAGCGGGCATCCCTGCTGTGTACCCCTTTAAACTTTCTATCCCTCTGAAACCATCCTGCCATTTCTCACCTGTGCTGTTGGGGCGGTATATAGATGGTGGATCCAGGACACCACCTCGCTGTCGAACCCCATACCTCCAACACCCTCAGGAGACAGTCCCACCAAAGGTGTCTATTGATGCTACCACAGCCTGGGATCCAGTCAATAGGGGGTGGTGCAGAATATGGTGCAGCTTAGATTTCCTCCAGTGTTTCTGCCGGGCGCAAATCCCAACTGGTTCTGGTGTACCTGTGACAGAAGAACTCCCTCCACCTAGCTCACAAGCACTATGACTAGAATTCTGCAGTCGAGATTTTGGATGGACAAAGGCGTAAATGAACCAATTTCCAATTGTTTTCCATGCGGTTTTGGCAGCATAATGACCAAAGCCTCCCGTATCGTGAAGGTTAGTGAACTCCTCGCCTTAGCTGCTTTGTGCATTTCTAGTAAGCGCCGGGCCAGGGTGGTGGCATACATGGCACAGAACTCCAATGGGAAACTGTCACTTTTCCAGTGTTTTCCCCTTCGCCAATTGTTTGATTGCCCCTTTCAACTCTACTAGGGATTGAGGGATCTCCTCAAACCAGCTGAGAGTATGTATTGCCCAATCTTGCCCCCTAATGGGGGAACTCTATCTGTGTATTAAACTTCATAGAAGTCAATGAAAGCGTGGTTAATCTCAGCATGTGTGTGAATTATTTCTACAGATTGGATGTCTGGTATAACACTTGCAAAAACAACAGTTGATGGACAGAATGCAGAACAATGTCATACATTCACCCCAGTACAGAGATCTGGGCCTAAATCCATCGTTTTTTTGCTCACCATGCCATTCCAGTTTGAACCCAGCCATATGCAAATCAGTCTTGACCCTGTTCCTCATGGGAACAGTCCAGCCCGAACTGCCAAGCCAGGTCCTCCCTGGACTGGAAACAAGCATCCTAGGACCGGTTTCGGGGTTTCACCCTCTTCAGCCAGGATAGCTTGATTCCAGTGGCATGGAGAGCACGGGACCCACGTCTGGGCATACCCGTCCCACTCAGGGTGACAAATGCAAAAACAACAGTTGATGGACAGAATGCAGAACAATGTCATACATTCACCCCAGTACAGAGATCTGGGCCTAAATCCATCCCCTTTTGTATCGCTTTGGTCGCCCTAAGTTGGCGGGGGTATGCCCAGACGTGGGTCCCTTGCTCACTATGCCACTGGATTCAAGCAAGCCTGGCTGATGACGGCTGAAATGCCAGAAACCGGTCCTAGGATGCTTGTTTCCGGTCCAGGGAAGACATGGCTTGGCAGTTCGGGCTGGACTGTTCCCATGAGGCACAGGGTCAGACTGATTTGCATATGGCCATGTCTGAACTGGGGTGGTGGAGTGAGCTAAAGAATGATGATGGATTAAACCCAGATCAGTTGACTGGGGGTGAGTGTTTGATTGGCTCAAACGTTCCGTCCATCATCCCCTTTTGTATCGCTTTGGTCGCCCTAAGTTGGCGGGGGTATGCCCAGACGTGGGTCCCTTGCTCACTATGCCACTGGATTCAAGCAAGCCTGGCTGATGACGGCTGAAATGCCAGAAACCGGTCCTAGGATGCTTGTTTCCGGTCCAGGGAAGACATGGCTTGGCAGTTCGGGCTGGACTGTTCCCATGAGGCACAGGGTCAGACTGATTTGCATATGGCCATGTCTGAACTGGGGTGGTGGAGTGAGCTAAAGAATGATGATGGATTAAACCCAGATCAGTTGACTGGGGGTGAGTGTTTGATTGGCTCAAACGTTCCGTCCATCATCCCCTTTTGTATCGCTTTGGTATAACACTTGATCATGTCTCGTTTTTATCCAGCCAGGCCGTAAATGCCCCGCTTTCTCACCTTCGATATGCCTCTTAGCCAAATAGGCTTTAGAGGAATGCTTTACAACCTGTTCATTAACTCACGATACTCTGATCTGGCTTGGGTTATCTGTGGGAGACATCACCATCTCCAGTTCCAGCACTCTTCGTCTATCTTCCAGCTTGGTGAGTTTTCTCTCCAATTCTTACTTGACTTTATGCATCATCTCAATGCAAATTCCTCTCACAGAGGCCTTATCTGCTTCCCAAACTGTGTGGCGGTCCTCAACTGTTCCACTGTTCTCCTTAGAGAATTGCGTCAATGCCTCCCCAGAGCCATTCTATACAGCGTGTCCTTTAATGCTGCTGGCTGAAGCCACCACATGGGAATTCTCAGAATTGGGGCCCCCAATCGTATTATCATTTTGGGTAGATTGAGTCCTGTGTACATTTTGCCCAAATACTCAGTGCCTAGAATGTAGGTGTGCATCTGGGAATTAAATATTTTAGTATGCAGTGTATGGACAAGCGAATAGAATGAATATTCCTTGTCATACGGTTGTTCACCCCTTCATGAATCCAACAGCTTCCAAAGCAACAGCCAGTTTATGAAATTACCCACAACCTGTACCGCCACCACCGCCACCACCGCCACCTGTAATGGTGGAAATTACCTATCTATATCGGGTTCAGACACACAGTTAAAGTCTCTGCCCCAGACAGTTGGTATGCCGTGGTCATTTAATATACACAACATCACTGACTCTGGAATCTTCATATGCTCCGTGTTGGAGGCATTTGTTGTTCACTAACTTCACCGATCTCCTTTCCATTCTCTCCCCCACTATTGTGTACCTACCCAGGTAATCGGATAGGCACTCCAAAAGCGTGAATGGGATTCAAGTTTTCACCCAGATTAATGTGCCGCAGGCAAATGTAGAGTATGTGGTGCAATATAGTTGTCCCCTCCATTTCTTTTTGAGTTCAAGACCCTCTGATTTGTTCAAATGCGTTTCTTGTAAAAAGGCATAGACAATGCTCTCCTCTTTAAATATAAATACATTATTTGTCTCTTAACCAGATTACCCAGGCCTGAAATTATCCAAGTGATTAGGTTATAAACAGGTACCTCCATTTTGTGTATTCCAGCACAGCCCAAATAGACCATGATCCCCGTACAGGAGGAGCACCTCAGGGTACTTTACTACCTAACCCAACGTTGGCCACATCGGGACTCAGTGGACTCAATACATAAGAGTGAGGCCACAGGGTGAGTGAACATCATCCTGTGTATGGAGGAACAGGAACCCTGACAAAGCCATAAATTTTAACCCACAACTCTCCTCCCACCCATCCCCAGGGACTAGTTGCCTAAGTTTTACACCCATCGATAAAAACTATAGTAATCTAATAAGCAATGTTAATACCCCAAATACGAAGTTTTGTGGGATAAATCTGGGGGAGGTGATGGAGTAAGCAACTAGATTTGCATTAGGAGCCCAACTTTAGTGATCATTAAACTCCCTCACCTCCCATCCATGCCTCCAAGTAGACCTTCAATTCATTGTACCTCATCCCCTTCCAAAGGAACCCCAGTGACAAATCTACAGCAGCTTACAGTTATGAGACATTAGAGGCCTCATTTACAAGGCCATTGCGCCTCCAGTGCATCACTTATTTTGACGCACCAGCATCACAGTGTGCCTGCCCATATTTACACTGCCACGTAAAGTCACCCTGTGACTTCACTGCTCTGTTGAGCCCCATGTCATGGATTCTGCTGTTTAGTCATTTGATCTTACCCAGCATGTACAATTTCCAGCCAGTAGTAGGACACAGTGTCCTTGCTTTCAGAGTTTGTGCTCTCACTCCTGGGGAATGATTAGTGTTACACAACCATACCACTACCAACCAGCTCCAAATCCAGTGTCTTTGTTTGTCCCATATAATCTTGGGCTCTGTTGATCCTCTATTTACACTTATGTTCAAAATTATATAAAAATAGTACATATTTATTATTTAATTACAAAATATTTAATAATCTATTTTAATAAAAAAAAGAATGTAACAATATTTGTTACATTATTTTTTTTAATGAAAAATGTTAACTGCTACAGGGCCGTAACAATAATTTGTTATATTATTTTTTTAATTCAAAATAGGTTATTAAAGGTTTCATTGTTGAATAATAATATGTACTATTTTTATATATATTTTTTAACATTATTTTATATTTATTTATATTTTTAACTTTTTAAATAATTTAATTTAATTTAACATTGTTTCCTATGGGGTTTTATTTCAAGTCCATACCTTCATTATTTTATAGGGGAGGGTATTGCAGTTCCAGTGGTTGGCCATGTGTAGTGCTGGACTTACTACCAAAGTGTAAGTTACTACTAAGTGCAGGTTCTGAATCAGGCCCCTATTGTGTACAATATAATACATAGCATATGTTTGTGGTCTTGCTCATGAGTGGTTGGCTTTCTTATATATCTCAATTCTCTACTCTTTATTTGATGACTTCCCTCCTATTCTTGTGTATATCCCACCCCTATAGCATTGATGCTGTACACTGCTTCTGATTAGATGAGTTGTATCCTTTTTACTGATGACTTGAGGGGACTTTTTTCTTTCAGTGCTCTAGCATTTCTTTCCTTGTTCCGTCATGTCCCTGCCCATGCACTCTCTCTTTTTGTGTTCCTCAACTCATCCCTTGCTTCCTTTTCCTGTTCCCCATTTTTAAAACTATTTTACAGTTTTAATGTTACATTTCTTTTATTTGATGGACCATGCCCTTGTACTCTTCATTTCTGGTTCTCATCCATTAATTATTTCTATTTATTTCTATTTATATATAGTTTTAACAAATCGTCCTTTAACAATTCAGATATGTAGAGCGCATAGCTACCCAACCAAGGGTTTCCCAGTGCTATGTCACGGTATAGGTACCCAGAGACATCCTGTGGGCTGCTCCTGAAGCCTATGCTCTCAGAACAGGAGGAAGAGAGTTCCAATATATATACACTTTGGGGTTTTATTGCACATGCACTTTATAGAATTTTATCACGCACTATCACTTTAAGTAGTCAGAAAGTCTTTAACATGTACTGTATGAATATCCATTTGCACTAGCACTTTACGGAGTCATGAAGAGAACAACAATGACACCTGGTTCATAGTACTGTATTTAGCAACACTTGCACAAGCTGTATTAGACAGGAATGTTGCGGGTGGTTTTAACAATTTTTAGCGTCACCATGAATAGTATAATTTCAATGGAGGACAACCGCAACTGATAATAGGCCAAACCCGTTGTAGAGAGTTGGTATTTATACCGGAATCTGAACAAACAGTATGATATTAGAGTCCACGCAAACATTTTTTTTGTATAATTATAAGGGTGGCTCTGAATATAAGGTTGGTGCAATACTAGGACAATTGTTAACATGTAGTATTTTATTTAAATCTATGTCTACAATTTTAGGGTGCACATGTCACTTTAAGAAATGGGCAAACAAATGGTATATAAAAAAGCAAAGGGGGCTGTGATGCGCATCATGTGATCAAGGTCCTACCGGACTGAAACGCGTTATGGCTGCTTTATTTATTTAAATATCCGTTGCAGAAATCCCTGAAGGAGGCGCCGAGACACAGACCCAAGTTTCTAGTGCAAATTATTTTATTTTCCGCACATCCGCCATGCCGCGTTTTGGCCTGAAAGGCCTTGATCACATGACATATTGCATAGTATACACCTATTTAAAGTGACATAGTGCAAGTTATTTACATAGATATAAAGAAAAGACTACATGTTTCACCCTGAATAGGATACGGACCATGCTTTTTGGCTATCATCTTCGATGTAGTGTCCATAAGATCACAGAAATATTATTGATTAATTGATTAATTAATTGATGTCTTTTGAGATGTCATCAGTGATGCCATCAGTGATGTTACTGACCATGTCATGAGTGATGTAATATGTGAGGTCATAAGCAGCGCATTGCGGGGGTGTAAGTTATAGTTAGATCAGGTAATTATAATTGCTGAAATTTAATGGTTTTGTACGAGGGAAGTCTGAGCATAACTATAACGTCCCTGTAACCTTTGGTTATATATATATTAACATTCATTATTTGTATATACTTACAGGTTTAACAATTTTAAACAATGTATTTTAACTCTACATTATATCCCATGGGTTTTTATTTTAAGTCCCTACCATTTTTTCTATTGGAGGGTGTTGCAGTACCACTGGTTGGCCATGTGTAGTGCTGGACTTACTACAAAAGTCCTCTTGAAAACATTTAGGCCTCGAAAAAAGGCCCCCAAAATGTTTGACTAGGGATTCCAATTGCAAGTTGTGAGGAGTTTACACCACCCAGTGGGTATTGGGTGTGATTAAATCTGCAATCCATATACATTTCATCAAGGAGGAGCTTCTGAGGGAGAGAGGAAAAACCTGTAACACCTCATGGCAAGACTATGATGCTTTTATTATGGAGCACTACTGGCCAAGGGACATAATTAGTGTGACAAAGCTGTTCTTTGCTGTCCTAGCTAATGAACCTGAACTCAAGGGGAACTCCCATATTGGGTTTCCAGAAGAAGGACGGGCATATGACCCACTCACAATCTGAAATTAATAAGGCGTTTGTTAATTAATATTTGGTATAATATAGCACTCGAGTAGTGGCAGCTGAAGGAGAGATACATGATTATTTTGAAAAAGGCAGTCCTTGAGGCGCTACCCCTCAAAATGACCAAGACCCAGAACCTAGGGAATGGGTGGCCAGTGGCAAGATGCCTAGTGCTGATGGTCTTCCAGCGTAATTCCATGCCACTTACACAGAGCTGTTAGCCATGCTACTAGCCAAAATGTATAACACAGTGCTACCTGGGCAATCACTAACCCCTTGATGAATAAAGCCCTGCTGGTCTCGTTACCCAAATCAGGACAGGACCCCACAGATGTGATATCATACAGGCCCCTGCCAATGCTTAGCACCAACTGCAAAATCTTGAGCAAAATATTGGCCAATAGTCGCCCTCCATTGATGCCTCAACTGATCCACCCAGATCAGAGTGGGTTCATCCCAGAAAATAACATTTTTGTTAACATAAGGCAACTGATTGGGATCACAGATGGCTTGGCTCAATCCCCGCAAGGAGAGATAGAGTTATTGATTGATATCAAAAAGGTTTTTGATAGACTTAATTGGAGGGTTTTATTGACTGTACGTGGAAAGCTCAGTCTCAGTGACAGACTCCTTGGCTGGACTGCGCTGCTATACGCTAATATCAATCTCAAGGTCTAAACCGGGCAGTGGATATCTGACCCCCACACAACTGGGAGAGGAACATGGCAGGACTGTCCCCTCTTCGTTCTCTTATTTGCTACGGAACCCTTTGCAAACACTTTGAGGATGTGAGGCTGCAGGATGGGGCAACAATAGCAGAGTTAGTTCATTATCTATCAATTTACGTAGACGATATGCTGCTATTTCTGCTTGATGCCCACGGTGAAGCGGACGAGCCATTAAAGCAAGGTGTCTCTACTCCGTGTGAACTGGAGATAATGTAGTACTTTTCCGCTACACCCAAATGTAGACAGTGGGGGCCTCGTATAGAGCTGTCAAAGACTGAGGTGGGAAGCCACAATAATTTGTTATCTGGGGGTGCAAATGTATCACATGAAGAAAGACTAACTGTAATACTTTGGGCTCTAAACAGTTTCTTTTTCCTTCCTTAGGTTGGTAAATCTTCTAGGAGCAAGATGTGATCCCAGAAGCTAATCCCAATGCCACCTATACATTCACACTGCCCAAATACTAACAAAAGATTCAAAATGCACCAGACCTGAGGGGAAAGAAGTGGATTAAAGAAGAGAAGCGTCCTTTGTTTAGTCTGCTCCTTCTTAAAGTAGGTGCTTCACACTGGTTCCCTCTCAGGTGGCTAAAGGAATCTGTCTGCGTGTATCAAATAAAAGAGTGGATATTGTGCAAATAATAGGGTACTTCTGACACAGGGTCTAAATGGATCACCCCATCTCCTAAAGCCCACCTTACCTAATACTTCCCTCTTTCCCACCTACGAGTTGGTGTAAGGGAAAACAACATATGTGTTCAATTACCCCATAGAGGGGAACAAACAATACAATCATCTGGGGAATGTAGTAGCACAAAATAATTACCCTTGCCGGGTCCCTCCTTATTACCTATTGTACCACATAGGGAGGACCTTATACCGTGTGAAGGATCCTGGGAATTAAATAATCATTCCCTAACTACTTCCAATATCAAGCTAAAATGAGAATGAGGCGAAATCAGAGGAAACATAAATCAAAATTTTCCAAATGTCCAAAAAAGGCTTTCTAAATCTCATATAGTGTCCTTCTATTTTCAGGAACTTCAGAATCCATAAATAGTTATGTACAAGAACAGGTATCCTTTACGGTAATTCCTTCTCCATACTACATTCACACTTTGCACTTTACCACTTTGTAGCAACAGTCCATCGTTGGTAAGTGCTTTATATGTATCTTACAGATCCCCCAACATCCTACTGAGAAGCGGTGATACTGGCAAAAAAAAAAGCAAGCACCAGGACTCCATGTGAGACAGGAAGACAAGCAGGCACCAAGACTCCAGGTGAGGCTGAGCAGTGTAACTATGGATGTGGAATTGAGAAATTCATACAGACTTCAACATGGTAAGTATAACAATAGCAGGCAATTGCTGGGTCTCCGGGAGCGGATTTTATTCTTGCAGTGTCCAAGCAACCCAATCGCGAGGTAGGCAGACTTCCATGCGGGGCATAAGATGCACAGGACGCTGCCACAAAGGCTAGACCGCATCCTGTGCGATGGATCCCACTTCTGGACACAGCTGCATCAGCGCGCTCCTCGAGGAGCTGTGGCAGCTGTGACACTGACTCGATGGCAAGATAAGGCCACCGCTAACATCCAAGAGTAATGGGGTAACCTTCTGGTGAATCCTACTGTTGTTGGTGGCAGTGCAGGTAGCGCTGGCTTTGGAATTAGCTGGCGAAGTCTCCAGGTGAAATACTGTTGATCCACAGTGTTCCAGCACCTGTAATCCCGCAGGAGCAAGTAACTTCTGTACTGGGATTGCAGGCACATTCATAATAAGGCTTTATGCGAAAAACGCCCTAGTTGAATATATTGGTTGCTAATGCTAATCTCCGAGTATGCCAACAGTGTGATGAAGACATTATTCTTACCAAACCAGTGGTTTAATAACTCTATGGTCCACAGAACCAGGTGTCTACTACTAATTGTACAAGGATCACTCCTCGATCCACCTCTGAAATGAAGATTATGCTTCATAAAATTAAGGAAACACCTCACTAGAGCATCCTGGGCCACTGATTGATCATTTTCTGTGTCTTGGGCCTCTCATCATTGGGCAATCCCTCTACTGAAGGAGCCCTACCTTTTTAGGATTTTCTCCAGCCTAATACGTTAGAAATGTGTTTGCCTACAATGGAGTGATTCCTGTGCTAACCTTGTTGCTAAGATGGCTTCTGAGTGTTGAGTGGATGGCTACATGAACAGTTTGTGTCCTCAGACTAGGAAGATGAGACCATTTATCTTGTTTAAAAACATGTCTAGGGAACACTAAATGTGATGTATTACTGTATTCACTAGCACATATTAAAACTTCATATTACTTGTGCAGACATTTATAGAATGGAGGTCAGTGAGTTTCACTGCCAGCTCCCAAGAAAGTCTACCAACCTCAAACGTTTCTAAAAACTAGACTCCGGGTGAGCGTGGCGTGGTTTGCTCTGAACCCATTACATTTTCTTAACCAGAAGGCAAACATCAAGCTTTGGATAAAATCACAGAATCTTCTCTCCTTTATGTGACTAAAGTTCCAAAATCTGCAGGGGCTGACAAAAGTCTTCCCACTTTGTGTTCCCTACTTTCTCACTATAAAAACTGTACCCTACATGGCTGGGTGGGCCTATTTATTATGATAGGAAGATTCCCAAAATGCAATGTGAAAACAAAGTTTTTTTTCAATTGAATTGAAATCATTCATTTGAATGTGTGTTTTTAGTCTGGGGTTGGCCAGCAACCAATGAAGCATACTAACCCATACATTTCTGAAAACTAATTACCTGGGTGAGCCTAGAGTGGTGTGGCGGGAAACAGCGTTTACAACGCTGCCATTACATTGCGTTCCTTTTACAACGCGGTCGTTACAACGACTGCGTTGTTAGAACGCGATACCTTTACATCTCAAGTTATTAGATCGACTTGCTGTAGGGGGCGCTCTAACCTAAGGAATAGTATAATTTACTATTCCAACACCTTCTCTACTGTTGCGCAGGCTGGAGTTGGAATAGTAAATTATACTATTCCTAAGTCCAGCGCGCCCCCTACTGCAAGTCGATCAAATGACTTGCGATGTAAAGGTATAGCGTTCTAACAACGCGGTCGTTGTAACGACCGCGTTGTAATAGAACGCGATGTAATAGCATGTGATGTAACATGCTATATTCGGTGTGGCTTACCCAGAATGCTCTGTAAACATCAAACTTTGGCTAAAATGACACAATTTCCTCATGTTTTCCTGAGGAAAAAATACTGAATCTCAGTGAATTGGCAAAAGTCCTACATTGAACATTCCCACACTTCTCCCAATAAAAACGGTACCCCACTTATATGGGTGGGCTATTGCCCGTGATAGGAACCAGACAAAACTTGGACCGTGTGAAGTCAGTGCAGTGTCTATGTGGTCTTCTCATGGTTACTGTTTTAGTATGTTCCTATGATGTGTGTTAGGTCCACCCACACGCGAGGTACCGCTTTTTTGAAGAAGTGTGGGAATACTGGGTGGTAAGACTTTTGCCATTGGCTGGAAGTGACCCAGATTTATGTCACATAAATATGGCAAAAATGATGTTCTTGACACATACTTTGACACTCACAAGTCATTCTTGGTAAGAAAACCTGCTGGGATCAATGCGAGCCACGCCATTTGATTTCTTTAGATCAGTAGTTTTCAGAAATGCCCATGGATGCTAGGGCTTCCTGTGCGACTGCTGACCCAGGACTAAATGTTCCAGCATAACTGTGTTGAAAGAGAGAGGTAATATTTTAGCCATATTTTGGATGTTTAAAGGGCATTCTGGATAAGAAAACATACTAGGATCCACAAAAGCCTCAAAACCCTGATCTTCCCAGAGTGCCTAGTTTGAGGAAATGCCCAGGTTTGGTAATGTTCCCTGGGCGTCGTATGACCTCAGGCCAAAATACTGCAGCCATCCCCCATGGAAAGAGAGGGGAAATTAGGTGCTTTTAGGCATATTTTTGACATTCACAGGGAATTCAGGGTAATAAAACGAGTAGGGATGTATGCAAGTCACACTAAATTGGTTTCCTCCGGGTCTCTAGTTTCAGAAATATCCAGAATTGGTAGGGTTTTCAGGGTGCCAACGACCCCGGGCTAAAATGATGCAAACATCCCCTGTGTAAAGAGCAAAACATTTGCTTTTTAAGGGATATTTGTGACATCTCAAGGGCATTCTGGGTACAAAAACATGCCAGGATCAATGCAAGCCACATCAGCCTTGAATTACCATTGATCTCTAAGTTTCAGAAAGGCCCAGTGGTGGTAGGATTCCGTGGGACTTAGCTGACCCAGAGCCTGAATACTGAAGCCATCCACCAGGGCACGTGAGTGGAAATGGTTGTAGTTTTGACATATGGGCCAGCAGAGAGTGTATAAACCCCTCAATCGGCCTCCTCTTGGCGGCAGATATACTGTATAGTGCCTGGGGTGGCAACTGATGTCAGACGCCCCACCATATTCCATTTCTCACTTCTTTCTCTGGTAGTCTGATGACTTTCTGTTACCAGGGGGAGGGCAGATTAGTAATTAATGTCCCTCATCTGCTCTCTGGCGGGGGTAGAAATCCTGTCTGGGGCTTGTGGAATGGGGTTGGGGGGATACCCGATGACAGCACGGGACAGCACCCCACCACATGCCCCTTTTAATTTCTTTTTCCATGGTGGTGTCATAGGTTTTCTGTCCCACTGGGTGGGAAGATTGGGGCATTTACCCCCACCTAACCATCACAAGAGTTGAAGGATTGAAATCCCACCAGGATGTCTGGTACCAGCTTTAGGGCATCTGCAGGAAGGTCTAGTGCCAGGCCCTAGTATGGGGAGCGTCTTTCATGTGAGTCCCGAGAAGATTCATCGAATAATATCATATTCCCCCATACTGCATCGCAAATACCCCATAGAGTCCTAACAAAGGTCAGCAGGCAGTATGCAGTGTTGCCAGGGCCTGGAGACAGGAAAACTTGTGCAACTTCCTCGAGGTTTCCTTGGAAGCTGCAGTGCACGAGTTGAGCGTGGCTTTACTATAAACACCATGACCAAATGGCAACCAGTGGCAGTCCTTGAGTAAACATCCTTGCAGGAGGTTCCTGGTAGCGGAGCTCCCGCTGGTACAACGTGTCTGGCATTGTTCCCTGAAGCTGGCCTCTTCTGAAGGCCCTGGATGTTCAAAGAGAGACTTGAAGTCAGAGAGAGTCTATGGAGGGCTAGAAGACGCCTTCCAGGGTGGCACAGGTATCCGAAAAGAAAGGGCACAACATTAGAAGAAAGAGGTAAGAGGCTATTTATTGAAAGCCGCAGGAGGCACAATGCACATAATGTACCGGTGGCAAATTTGAACACTGTTTCAAGGCTTTTAGCAGCTGCAAATCACAGAACCCTCTAACGAAAAAGTCAAGGTTTAGCCAAAGTATATGCTCTCTTGGGAAAATACTGTTTTAATTATATAAGTCAAGTCAATTATTTCAAAGACTGTTGCACCATGTAAAGCAACTGTGGAGTTAACTGTCAGAGCAAAAGATGAACAGAGGAAGCAAGATTAGCTAACTAAGAGATGGCGGACCAGAATTCGTATTAGTCTGAAGTACAACAGTAGTAGTCTAAACAGTATTAGTCTAAAATACAACAGTAGTAGTCTAAACAGTATTAGTCTAAAGTACAACAGTAGTAGTCTAAACAGTATTAGTCTAAAGTACAACAGTAGTAGTCTAAACAGTATTAGTCTAAAGTACAACAGTAGTAGTCTAAACAGTATTAGTCTAAAGTACAACAGTAGTAGTCTAAACGTATGAATACATTTACCACGCAACCATTACATCGTGGTATGGTTACATCGTGGTTTTGACAACGCAAGTCGTTACATCGACTTGCATTGGAGGGCGCTCTAGACTAAGGAATAGTGTGAATTACTATTCCAACACCTTCCCTACTGTACGTAGACTGGAGTTGGAATAGTAATTCACACTATTCCAAAGTCCAGCGCCCTGCAACGCAAGTCGATGTAACGACTTGCGTTGTCAATACCGCGATGTAACATACCGCGTTGTGATGGTACGCGTTGTACCATCATACATTCGTCTAAACAGTATTAGTCTAAAGTACAACAGTAGTAGTCTAAACAGTATTAGTCTAAAGTACAACAGTAGTAGTCTAAACAGTATTAGTCTAAAGTACAACAGTAGTAGTCTAAACAGTATTAGTCTAAAGTACAACAGTAGTAGTCTAAACAGTATTAGTCTAAAATACAAGTGTCAACGACTGTTAACTCTTATTTGTACATTTTCAAGATTTCATCTATTTGAGCAACTCTAATCTGGCAACGAAGTGGAGGTACGAGCAGTTGGTAAGAGATGTTCAGATACTTATCCTCATACAGAGAAAACAAGGGATAAGTTATGGAGAGGAGTTCACAAGATTAATGTGTTTATTGTTTATTTTATGCAGAACCTGCTTAAGACTTGCAGCAGCGTGGGGTGATTCTCAGCACATTAGAGGGTATTGCAGTGAAGACACTTTGTCAGAACCCAAAGTTATCTTTCTCTCTGTTCTCAGATCCCAACACCCTTCCACCTGTTTGGTAGCCTCATCAACTGTTACACTGTCAGAGGACACTGCTTCTCCGCGGGGTGAGGTGGGGTCCACACCACTCCTGCCAGGCTCTGAATGGGTACAGGTCAGAGATTGCATGAACTTTGACACAAACAACCAGGGGAAAAAGTGAGAAATAGAATGGGACTCAGGAATTGGCTCTGTGTGGGGTGGGAGAATTGGGCAAACTTCCAGCCTCAGAGGGCAAAAAGCATATTAGACATCAGGGATTGTTGTCCGAAAAAGGAATAGTGTGGGGCATTGGCCCGTCTTTGCACTGGGTCCTTCCCTCAGGCACTGGATAGTATTTCTGTCCCCTGGGGGAGGCCGAATGGGGGGATTTATCCCTTTTTGCCACCCCATATGTCATAAGTATACTGAAAGAAATCCACATTTCTTTTCAGTTGCCATAGTGATGTTTTAGGATATTGACATTGGGACACAGGTGGGGGGAAGAAAGGCTGCTTGGTCTCCAAGGATAAGGGTGTGGCCTGATACCAGGATAAGTTGGTTCCTGCCCCACTCTTTTTCTAAAAAAAAAGAAAAAGAAAACAATCAATGGTGTCTTGTGTGCTTTCTGCTTTCCTCCTGAGAAGGGCAGATTGGTGGCAAATCCCCAAATCTGCCCCCAAAGTGGGTAAAAAATACTTTTTTCTCTTTGTATTACAGGGGTGGTGTGTGTGGGCCAATGCCAAAGCTGGCGGACCCTCACCTCTTTCTATAAAAAAAAAAAGAAAACAATCCCAGGTCCTGAATTTCACATTGTGCACACTGCCTCTGTTTGTGCCTTGACACATGCCAGGTGCCACCCGGGCCATGTGGCCAATTGCCAAATAAATGAGCTTTAGTGCAGGTGCCAACTTTGACAGTTCATACTTCACTGAGGAGAGCAGCATGGCTCCGTTTTTCATTGGAGGTGGACTTGCCTCTCTTTGTAGAGGAGAAAAGGCATCCCCTTATGGGCAGGTACAGTGTGTTACTGCACCTGCCTGCAGAGGTGTACCTGGCAGGTCTCTGGAACCCCTGACCCACCCTCCCAAGGGGCGCTCTTGAAGGGTGCACCTCCGACACAGCACCGAGACAGCTCTGATCTCAGCCACCAATGACATCAGGGGAGAAACAGCAGCCATCATTCTACTGGACCTGTCAGCCGTTTTCAACACCGTCTCCCATCACATCTTGAGCTACAGACTTGCAGACTGCGGAGAAACCACTGAGAAACGGCAGCCCTCATCCTCCTGGAACTGTCAGCTGACACCATCTCCCATCACATCTTGCTCAACAGACTCCATCACATCGGAATCCAGGGAGACGCTCACAAATGGATCACCTCATACTTCACCGGAAGAACACAGAGAATCCATCTCCCACCGTTCACCTCGGAACCGAAGAAGATCATCTGCGGTGTCCCCCAAGGATCATCCCTCAGCCCCACCCTCTTCAACATGTACATGACCCCCTTGGCCAACACCGTCAGATCGCATAGACTCAACATCATTTCCTACACCGACGACACCCAGCTCATCCTCTCACTGTCAGAAGACCCCCTCCACCACAAGAGCCAGCTTCCACAGATGTATGATAAACATCGCTGACTGGATGAAGGAAAACTGTCTCCAGCTCAACACGGACAAGACGGAAGTCATCATCTTTGGGAACAACACCTCTCTTTGGAACGACGCATGGCGGCCTGCAGAATTCGGCCCATCCCACACCCCGACAGACCATGCCTGCAACATCAGCATCATCTTGGACAGCAAGCTATCTATGAAGAAACAAAATCTTCAGGTGGCTCCCAGTCAACACCAGAAGGATTGTCACGCAGACCCTTGTCACCAGCAGGATGGACTCCAGGAACACACTCTATGTAGGAATCACCACACACCTTCGAGAGAGACTACACTACAAAACTCAGTGGCTAGACTTACCCTTGACCTCCCCAGATGAACTCACATACATCAACAAACTCATGACCTTCCACCCCAAAGCCGGGCACCTTGGGCATGGGCGGAAAGAAATTTGCCGCCCTTGCTGATGGTAGTGAATTAAATGAGGCAGCAGGGGGTCCCTTTTGTGTTCCCTAGTCAGTACCTGGATGAGCAGGGGCTGGCCCCTGAACATAAATGTCCCCGGACCTCCCCTAGCTCACCTAAATCAACGATAGCTTAGCTGCCTCACGCAGATGATGGTTGATCTGTGCCAGCAGGGGTCAGAGGGTGAAGGGAGGGCAAGGAAGGGGGCTGAAGGGGTGTTAAAAACAACACCTGCTGAATGATGAAGGACTAAAACCACTTTAAACTGGCAAATCAGACAGAAATGAACAGGCACGGACAACAACAAGGCTGGAGCAAGATGAGAAGGGCGCTGCTGTTGGCCTAACCTTAATTCACACAGCTCCATGCACCCCTCAGAAAATTGGTGCCCTGGTCTTGGTCCCAGCTCACCCATGCTAAAGCGCAGCCCTGCTTTCACCAACTGACCAGACACCTACGATCCACCTCCCTCTTCCTAGCAGTCACCCCTCAAGATCTGCCAAGGCAACAGTGGAGGGCACTCCTCACACCTGGCAGCCCAAAGCTTGGAACGGCCTTCCCCTGCCCCTCAGAACTACCTCATTGCTCCAGCAGTTCAGGAAAGGAATCAAGACCTGGCTGTTCAAATAAACAGATCACCATGTAGCAGCTAGCGACCCCAGTGCCTTGAGACCCTCATGGGTGATTTACTGCGCTCTACAAATCCTTGATTGACTGATTGATTGACAAGTTCTTTGCATTGGCAGACAAGTCTGTAACAGCACGGGTGCAAAGGCAATGTGTTTCCTCATTTGTATGGGGAAACACCATCATTCAAATGAGGGAACGTCCCCTCTGGATCACGCCGGCCCAAGACATGAGGTAGTGTGATCCATAGTATTGAAAGGGCTGTGCAAGCATCTGCAGCCACTTCTATAATATCAAAATGGGGTATAAGAAGTGGATGCAAATTCCCATTTCACCACTGAGTCACTTTCTGTAAGCTTGGCTCAGTTGTCTAGCGTGCTTTCTGGCCCTTTGGGAAGGGCAGACTAGAGATAAAGTCCCCCAATCTTCTCCTAAGGGGCAGAAGGACTGTTTGATCTCTATGGATGGCCCAATGCCAGGACCGGCCACCCCCATCCCATTCCTCATTTAAAAGCAAAAAGGCAATCCATGTTATCTAGTTTGCTTTTAGGGGATAGCAGTGTAGAGAGCCACCCGGGCTCTACTGAACATTGTTGCCACTTCATACACTCACACACCCCTCGGGGCGGGCTCGACCCGAGGGGATAAATAAACAGTGGAAGACCGCTCGGGGTCTTCGCGCCAACCAGTATACAGTACTGTGTCTGCGTCTTTTATTTAGCGGAGCGCAGCTGCGGCCTACTGCCTTCTAGCGCCCCGCCACATTGGCGACGAGGCCGGTCGGACCGGCACGTGTGCGCACCTCGCCTGCTGAGGCTGCTGAGCGACCGCGGAGCCCACCCGCGTCACCGCGCACTGTCTCCTACCTGTGGTTGGCGCCCGCCCACGAGTCTCCTGGCCGGAGTGGAGCGCGTTCAGCTGGTGGCGCCAGTCCCGGCGGCTGGTGCCTGATCCTGCCGCTGCTGCCTGCGCCCGCCCACGTGCCTCCCTGGTCATCGGGAGCACGTTCAGCTGGCGGCGCTCTTCTTTCGGCAGTGCGGGAACTGGTGAGTGCGCCTGCTCGTGCGACCACGTGGGAGGCTCCCGTTTTGGCAGTGGAGCACCGGGGCAGCTGGAGCTCCAGCGCGTGAGCCGGCGCCCTCGGCCCCACCCCCGCTGGGTTTTCCCCACTGCTGCAGAGCCCAGGGCTGCCTGGAGGAACGCCTGAAAAAAAAAAAAAGAAACACACAGGCGATAACTGGCGATGGTGAGGAGGAGGACAACCTGTCCAAAGACACTACAAGGCCCAGGGCACGCCTGCAAACTGACCTGCACAGGCGTGGGTGACCCCAGCTCCCCACCGCGCTACAGAGCCCACAGCAGCACTGCCCTGCCCCTGCGCGCAGGACACGTGGGAGGTGAAATACGAAGGGTTCTCCGGCAGGTGGCGGGCTAATGCTGGGCAGAGGAGAGAAGACGCCTACAGGGGCACAGAAGGCCCGTCAAGGGGAGGATCGAAAGGGCCACCTACAGCACCACTTTCCCCATCACCGGACAAAGGGTCCCGCGCAGAGAGTAAGGCGCGCCCAAGATGAGCAACAACCAAGCAGCGGGCACGGCCGGGTCACAGGCCGGAGCTCAGGGGCAAGACAGAGGACCTGATGCGCCACCCCCCGGGCACCACCACAACGCCATTGCTCCCCTGCCGCCGTTCAGCGAGGCTTCGGATCCTGCTACGGCCGCGCCACTTTGGAAGGCATGGGTAGGGCGGCTTAATCACTACTTCAAAGGAACAAGAGAAACGGACGGCACCGTCAGGCGGTCGCTCCTCATCTACTATGGGGGGCCCGAAATCTATGACCTCTTTGAGACGCTTCCGAACACCAGAAATGAGGACGACTACGACGCGGCAGTTAGGGCGCTCGATAGACACTTCGACCCACAACTGAATCCGGATTTCGAAAAGTTCAAGTTCCGAAGGGCCTCACAGACAGACTCGGAATCGGTCGATATGTTTTACGCGAGGCTGCGCAAGCTGGCCAGCACATGCGCATTCGTGGCCCCGCAGACGGAGATCAGGGATCAAATCATCCTGGGCTGCCGTTCGAAGCTTCTACGAAAACTCATACTGCGACAACCAGGGATCTCGCTGGACGAGATCCTTGTCCTGGCACGCTCCCACGAGTTATCGGATGTCCGGGCCGAAGCAATGGAAGCAGCACTACACACGCCAGTAGCCGCTCTGTGCGCACCATGATACCCAGCCATCAAGGAAGAGAGGGTAGACGCCATACAGAGGCGCCCCACCTCGGTCCGGCAAGCGCAGACGACGCCGCCTCGAGGTGGTCAGTGCGGATACTGTGGAGATGATCATGCCAAGACAGCGGTCTGCGGGGCGAAAGGAAAGACGTGCTCCCGGTGTGGGAGACTCAATCACTACGCCAGGGTATGCCGGGGTGGACGGTTCCGGCAGGGCCCGTCAAGACAGAGGAGCGTCTCGCAACGTGTCCAGCAGGTATCCCTGGAGGACTCGCCCCCACTCGAAGAGGCCAGGCAAGTGTGGGAGGATGAAGACGACGACGTCTTTGTGGTATCGTATGCCAGCAGAGCGGACCGACGACGGAGGCCTCCCCCGATGTGCTCGGTGACGGTGGAAGGCACTGCCGTGCAGGCACTTATCGACACCGGCGCCTCAGTAAACATAATGGACTCGGAACAGTACGATCGCCTGTCACCAAGGCCCCCGCTCGCGCCGTCCACAGCCAGAATATACGTGTATAGAGGAACCGATCCGCTACCGCTGAGGGGAGTCATCCAAGCCAAAATAGCCAGCGGCCCATACACCACGGACACACGATTCCACATCACCGAAGGACGAAAAGCAACACTGCTCAGTTGCCACACAGATGAGGATCTCGGACTTGTGTTTTTCGCGAACCAGATACACGAGTCACACGCAGAGGCTATACTGACGGAGTTCCCGGCTCTTTTCACAGGTCTGGGGAAACTTAAGGGCAAAAGGTTCAAGCTCCATATCGACCCTGCTGTCAGACCGGTGGCCCTCCGACACCGGAGAGTACCTTTCAATCTGCGGCCACAAATCGAGGAAGAGCTGAGAAAGCTGGAGGAGCTCGATGTAATTGAAAAAATCTCAGGTCCCACTCCCTGGGTGTCCCCGCTGGTCGTGGCCCCGAAACCCAAACAGCCAGGGGCCATAAGACTCTGTGTAGATATGCGCCTGCCCAACGTTGCGGTGAAAAGGGAACGACACATAACCCCGACCATGGAGGACATCGTGGTCGACCTCAACGGGGCCAAATGGTTCTCCAAACTAGACCTAAACGCTGGCTATCATCAGCTGGAGCTGGAACCGGAGAGCCGGTATATCACAACATTTTCGACCCATGTCGGCCTCCGGCGATATAAGAGGCTCATTTTTGGAATAACATCGGCAGCTGAAGTCTTCCAGAACGCGGTCAGAGAGGTGTTGTTCGGACTGCAAGGGGTGATTAACCTGAGCGATGATATCCTCGTTTTTTCAAGCATGCTGGAAGATCATCACAAGCACCTCCGCACCACGCTAAAGAGGCTAGAGGACTCTGGACTGACGTTGCATAAGGCGAAATGCTCGTTTTATCAGGACACCGTGGAATTCTTTGGCTATGTGTTCACGAGGGAAGGGCTCCTGGTGGACCCGAGGAAAGCAGCCGCCATCCGGGCGGCCAGCACGCTGAAGAACCCCACCGAGGTGCGGAGTTTCCTGGGCATGGCCACATATTGCGGGCGCTTCATCCCGAATCTTGCAACCATGTCTGAGCCCCTCAGGACTCTCACGAAACACGGACAACCCTGGGAGTGGTCGAGTGCTGCCAACAAGGCCTTCAACGACATTAAGGAGAGGTTACAAGACAAAACAGTCATGGCTTATTTCCATCCGAAAAGGCGCACCGAGTTTGTCGTCGATGCCAGCCCCATGGGTCTAGGAGCGGTGCTCCTGCAGGAACACGATCCAGAAGTCTGGAAGCCCGTGGCATATTCCAGTAAGGCCCTCACCGACACCGAGACCAGATATGCTCAAATCGAGAGGGAGGCTCTCGCCATCAAATGGGCATGTCAACATTTCCACCTATACCTGTGTGGCCAGGACTTTCAAGTCGTGACGGATCACAAACCGTTGATCCCGCTTTTTGCTGGATCGTCAAGGCTGGCGCCCCCAAGGATTGAGCGGTGGGCCGTGCAGCTGCAGTCGTATCAGTTCAAGGTCGTGTACCGACCTGGAGCACACAACCCTGCTGATTACCTATCGCGTCACCCCGACCCTTCATCGACCATGGACCCGTCCACCGAGGAAAGGGGCACGGAGGCGTTTGTGAGGATGGTGTCACAGCGCGCATGCCCGAAGGCCATGACTCTGGAGGAAATTGGGCAGGCCACGGCGGAAGATGGAACACTGTCAAGAGTGAAAGGAGCCCTGGCAGAGAACACGTGGGCCCGCTTCATGGATGGAAGCCGCCTGCTACGACCGGAGGTTGGACATGACCGGCAGCAGCTCTGGAGGGTGCGTCATGAGCTCAGCATGGGGGAGCAGGGCATTGTCCTAAGAGGGCATCTCGTCGTAATCCCTGAAGCCCTACAGCAACGCATTCTAGAACTAGCTCATGTTGGCCATCATGGTATGGCAAAGACAAAAGCGAGGCTACGGCAAAAGGTCTGGTTTCCGGCCATGGACACCAAAGTGGAAGAGATGGTCAGAAGTTGCCATGAATGTACCATCACAGGGGGAGACTCCCCGCCGGCGCCAGTAATCACGGAAGACCCTGTCAAATTCCCATGGACCCAAGTCAGTCTCGACTTCGGGAGTTTCCCAGATGGACGTCACATGCTCGTTGTGGTTGACTCGTTCTCGAAGTTTCCAGTTGTGGAAGTCGTGGGGTCAACGGCGTTTCCTCACGTGAAGAGGGCTCTGGACAGGATCTTCGCCATGTTGGGGCTGCCTGAGGAGATCAAGTCCGACAACGGACCTCCGTTTCAGGGTAGAGAGTTTCAGGAGTACCTGGAAAGCAAAGCCATCCGACACCGAAAGATCATGCCAATGGGGAGGTAGAGCGGCTGATGAGAACCCTCAACAGGGCACTGCGCATCGCGGTGGAACGAGAGGAGGATGCCGAAGCAGCTCTGGATCAGTTCCTAGGAGTATACCGCCAAACGCCCCACAGCACCACCAAATGTGCGCCCTCACACCTGATGTTTCTGTGGCCCCCACGGGATAGCATCCCAGCCGATCCAACGTGGGCGTCTCCAGCGAGGGACGATGAGGCGGTTCAAGCCCGAAGAGAGGCCACCAACTGGAAGGCCAGCGAGGCCCGGCGTGCCCAAGAGCCCAGAATCCGTATCGGAGATCGAGTGGTGATCAAAGATCGACACCCTGGGTGGAAGTTCCGAACGCCGTTTGAGCCAGAGGCGTGGACCGTGACAGAGGTGCAAGGGACAATGGTCACGGCTCGGAAAGGACACCTCAAAGTCACGAGAAATGTGTCGTGTTTCAAACTGATCGTTGGTGGCGGCCGTGACGGTGGAGAAGTTGACAACCCTGCCGCTAGTCCGAGCACGTCGTCCCAAGAGTCCCCCAGGACCGGCGGTCCCGTCTCAGAGGAGGTGCTACCCGAGAACAGAGAAGCAGTCGCCGCACCTGAAACTGCCATTTCCGAGGACGCCCTTGGTGTCCCGGGCGGCACTGGGGACGCTATCATCCCCCGGAGCCAGAGGTATGGTCTCCGGGCCAACCCAGTGCCAAGCCAAGCTATAACCAAAAGAAGGAAGGGATGTAGAGAGCCACCCGGGCTCTACTGAACATTGTTGCCACTTCATCAGTGGCGTAGCTAGGGGGGGGCGATGGGGGCACGAGTTTTGGGGCGGCAGGCGGCCCCCCTTCACCCGCTCTTACCTGCGGCCGTTGCGGCTGCAAGAATGGGCCGCTACCACCCCCCCCCCGCTCTTCTATCATTTTGCCGAAAAAGCAGGGGCCGCCACGGGCAGCCTAAGGCCTAGCTACGCCCCTGCACTTCATACACTCACACACTCCTCGGGGCGAGCTCGACCCGAGGGGATAAATAAAAGGTGGAAGACCGCTCGGGGTCTTCGCGCCAACCAGTATACAGTACTGTGTCTGTGTCTTTTATTTAGCGGAGCGCAGCTGCGGCCTACTGCCTTCTAGCGCCCCGCCACAAGCAGATTGGGGATTTCGTGTCTTCAGTGCGAGGATTTGATGTCCACGTCCTCTGCACTGTGGAGGTAAAGCGAAGGACATGCACATCACGTCCTCCACACTTAAGGGTCGTAATAAGCGAGTCTGCCAGAATATGAGCCTGTTAAGGATGGCGGCCAGAGCTTTGAAGGACAGTCAGCACTTGAACCCTTATGTAGATTGTGTAGTATCACTCAGGAACGGGGGTGAGGCGTTCAGAGTTCATATTCGTCTTATATGTCCCGAATTAGATAAATGAAGCACAATTTACTTTAAGACCTTTTAACGATTGCGATAAAAACTGTTTTTATACGCTTCTTAAGCTATTTTCAACACCTTTTCTTAGGCCATCAGACAAAGGGTAGGCATCCACCCGTTCAGGAGCTCTCAGTCTCTTTCTTCACAGAAGCGAAAGCAAAATCAGTCACCTTTTCTTTTAGCTGCTCTTTACAAAAGCACACGAGTAAAACGATCTGCTCTTATGGAAAGGCTGTGTATTCAAGCTTTAAAAAAGATAAGTGTCACTAGGGGGCGCCAGAGGATCATTAATTTAGAAATGATTGAGAGTCAACTTGTTAGGCGCTTTCAGTGCCTCACCCTCTGGTAAGGCAGCCTTACTGACTGGCAAGGAGACCTGACAAGAGGTATGATATCAAAGATCTATTGCCAACAAATTAATTTAATTAAGGACTATTCTCTCAATGTGCAAACACTCCACCAGGGCTGGACTGTAAACCAAAATCAATCCTGGTAAAAAAAAATTCAAACCAGCTCCACACTGGTGGATTTTGAACAGAAACAAATCCAAAACCAACCTTATTGTCTGTGTCACATAACGTTTGATGTTGTAGTTGTATCTTAGGTATTGTCACTTTTTACTATTACTAAAATGCCTTGCAGCCTACATCACAAAGGGGCTGATTAGGAGGGTCCTGGATTGGTGATCATTGGCTGGTACTTCCTGCACCTGCTAAAATGCAATACCCCGGGGTTTGGAATTTACTGGGTGCAGTAATTAGCACTTATATACGTTTTGCCCAATGAAATGGTACATTACATATAACTTCACCTGGGTTTTGCATCAAATCCTTATGTACCACAAGTTACAAGGTATTTTCCCTCAGTAAATTTCGGCAGGTTTGACATGCCAATATGACCTTGGTAATAATTAAGAGGGTGCAGTAATTACCACAAAAAATGTAATTCTGATCCCTACACAAAGAAAAGTGTACACAGGGATCGGAAAATTACGGGCCACCACATAATGAAGGCTTTAGAAAATGCATCATTTGTGGGTACCTTGGTCAGAAGTACATATCCCCACAGAATCCAGAAAGACAGAACCCACGCACTCATCGCCAGCAGACTGGACTACGGCAACGCACTCTACGCCGGCGTCACCCAGAAACAGGTCAGGAAACTCCAAAACGTCCAAAACGCAGCAGCCAGGCTGGTCCTCGGCATCACATAACACAAGACCTCCGACAACTCCACTGGCTCCCAATCAACAAGAGAATCACTTTCAAGCTCCTCACACATGCCTACAAAGGTCTCCACGACCCACGACCAGAATATCTGAACCACCGCCTCGCATTCCACACGCCCGCCAGACAATTCCGCTCCACCCTACTCGCCCTGGCCTCTGTCCCACGGATCCACAAGACCAGAACCGGAGGAAGATCCTTCTCCTACATTGCCGCCAAGACCTGGAGCACCCTGACTCTCCACCTAAGGCAATCTGCATCGTTGACCCAATTCAGGAAGGACCTCAAGACCTGGCTCTTCGACTGAACTTCCACACCCAAACAGATCAGCAGTCACACCCCCCCCCCCAGCACCTTGAGACCCTCACGAGTGAGTAGCCACGCTATACAAACCCCCTGATTGATTGATTGATTAAGAAATAACACAGCTATGTAAGGCAGGCTGAGCTAGTAGCCCATATACATAGATGAAAGGCAAGAATGGTAGATGTTTTTGAGTTCTGCCAAAAATGTTTTCAAGAAGTTGTGGAGTTCTGCTAAATTGTATTCCTTTCAGGAAAATGTGAGACATATTTCAAATATACATATTCAGGCCCTGTGTCTGTAGGCGTAGGGATGTTGAGTGCTTGTCACTTGTGATTTCTTCTGTGATATTATGTATGAGGTCATAGCAGTGCATCTGGGGAGTGAGATGTGGTTGCGTTGCTCAACATAACTGGTGGATTGTAGTGATTTTGCATTGAAACTACAACATCCCTTGAACTGAAGTTTTTAAGGGGGGTTTCCAATGGGTTTATATTACAAATTGTATTTTCTCCTCAAAGTATAAAATCATAACTTTCCTTTAAGCAAGTTTTCTTTAGTGAATTCTGTCTATGTGCACAGTAAAAGGTAGAACCGCACAACAGACACCTTCAAAACAATAAACACACACTACCAACAATGATGATTGCAAGTAAGAACACTGTTGATCTAGTCAATATCAACAATATAGTGATCATGATGGGGTTTGTAATTAATGTTTTGTTCATAATACTGTTTGAGAACTATAAGAATCGTGATCATTTTCTAACAAGCATATTTTGTGCTGTCATTTTTGCAATTCCTAGCTGATTTTGATTTCTAGAGAAACTACAATAATTCACAATATTACAAATATAACCTCTAACTCTGTAAAATCAAGTTCCACAGTGTCTGAGTTCAAGAGATCTTTGCCCCTGGAATCTGTATAGTATCCTCCATGTTTATGGTTAGGATTCTTACATTTCCTTGGAAGTTGAATCTCTTGTAAACTGAAGGTGTTAGGGGCAATGTCAATGGATCCAACCTCCATGTCTAGGAGAAACCAATCTTAATACTAAAGTGGCTCATAGGCACATAGGGCTCAAACATAACTTTCATTGTGCTCTGTACATAGCTATCAAGCAAACTAACTTGTCTCTGGTCCTCTGTACAGCAAAGCAGAATTGGGGGACCCTATATATATATGATGGAATCTTCTATTCAGCACCCAGGACATTGGGGCTGTTGATCGTCTTGTGATCAATGCCATGTCAGCCTATTAGGTTCTGAGATAGAGCCAAGGGTTGGAGGCAGTGAACAAATAAAACATGAGCAGAGAGTGGGGGTGCGGTCGCCAGGTCAGTTTCATTTGTAGATTTTCTTCTGTTGAGGACAGAGAGGATTTCTTGATCTGCTGGTTTAGGATCTTTGGACCTGCTGGCCCGGCTGGTGACTTCCAGGCAGACAAGATCAGGAGCACAACAAGCCAGCTATGGAGCTTTAGCAGTGCATGAGCCGTTGTCATCATCATGAGAAAATGGGCAACGCACAACTTCACTTTCAGGCAACACCACAACAGGGTCCACACATACCTTTGTCTATGTAGCTGGAGGGGACTAAAAGAATATGTGTAGTCCTTCACTACAGGACAGAAGCCCAATGCCAATCAGTTGAAGTCCATTTTTACAGTTTAAATTTATAGTGTCTCTGGTTAGGAGAGGCTTTCTCTCCTGGTAGAGGATGCTGAGTAGAAAAGACTTATCCCTGCTCATATCATGGATTACAGGCTTTTGTGCCTATGTGGCACCACTCAAAGGGATGGCCAACAACACTGCTCTGGTGGAATCCTTGTGTATCACAGACAGAATAGGGAATTCTTGTTAATTTGGTGATCAGAATCCTTCCCCCTTCTTGCAATCACCATTGCACACTAAGATGCCCACAAACAGCCAGGGATAACACTAGTGACAGGTATCACTGGAGATGACTGTCATCAACACATCACTCACATCAGTGTAAATGTTCTCAACCATGACTGTGCCCACAGTCACAAAGTATTCTCAAACATTTCCATTCATTAAACAATCATTTGCAATGCAATAGGTCTCGCAGTTACGCGAGTTTAAGCTATTGGCATTTTAATGACAATGCCTTTTATTTATGTTTTTAAAACGAAAACAAAAATAAAAGGCATTGTTATTTGCAATGTTAATAGCTCAAACTCGCGTAAATGCGAGACCTATTGCATTGCAAATGCTTGTTTTATGTCTGGCACCTGACCGTTTAGCCTACGCCACTAGACCGTTTAACCTACAGCAAAATTATGCTACAGTTTTTTGCTTCCGCACAAACACAGATAAATTCTCATGTTAACTTGCAATGCTTCATATTAACGTGTGTGTGTGTGTGTGTGTATTTGTAAACGCACGTTGACCCCGAATGGTATCTTGGCGCTGAACAACAGATATTCGTTTCTCAACTCAATGGAACTCATTTTATCAACCTCAAAAGGATGACATGCTGAGTGGACCCGTGGGAATTCGAACCTGTGACCAGGAGGTCAAACACAGGCCCAGACAGTGGATGCATTAGTCTACTAAGCCTTCAGACCCAGACAATGCAACATTCTCTTAAACCCAGACTGGCAGTTCCAATGCTGGTTTTAGATCTAATGAAAGGCTTTCGGATAAAGGATTTGAATAAAGTGCGATTCCAAACGTAAGAGATTTTAGACAAGAAAATTATACCGAGGTCTAACTGACCAAGGAGTGCGCGTCCACCTAATTTGTTCATGGTACGTAGTTAAAGTCACAGATTCAATTCTAAGGTACAAACGGAGGCGCTTGCCTGCGCAGCTTTAATAAAATAAAAATGCACAAACGTGAGCCTAATGCCCTTGGCTGTTCCGATGGAGTTTATTTTAACGCTTAATTAGCCACCGTGAGCAGGAATGAAGACCCTCTGTACTGGACAGCTTCTGGTTAATAGCTCATACATGACAAGTTCTAACTTGTCCACATTTTTCCTAGCCACCCGATTCGGCCCCTAATCCAGAACCCTCCCCAGTGAACGAGCGGCATGTGAGGCTCAGGTGAGGGGCATGTGACGGGCTCACAGCGGCTCCTTTGTGTTCGGAGGCTCTAAGCGCCGCTAATGCGGCCGCGGTCACTGGGCGAGAGAAGGGGGCGGGGGTCTGGCAACAGGAGTCCGACAAGAAGCTTGGGACGGGTACCGGGAAAAGCACAAGAGGGGTAAGCTTTTCAATACCAGGCACCCGTGTCCCACAGGGTGCGGCTGAAAACCACCCAGTAATTGGAAACCTCGCGAAAGCAGTGTTGGCGAATCAACGCCGGCAGAAAAGATGGCCATTTATATCATACACCGAGGAATGAGGCGAGAATCAGGAACAAGCTGAGGATCGAGCGCTCGCCCAGGCAAGTACTACTCACGGCGAGTACACTGTGTGCTACCGGGGCCGCTGCTCTCTTTGCGCCGTCTGCCGGCGCGTGTGCTCTTCTGCTGCTGACAAACAACAAGCTGTCCACACGTGTTCACGTAAGCGCGGCGCGCACAGACCGGAGATGTGCACGCGTATGGTGCGAGCAGGAGTTGTAATAACGCCGCGAGCCGTAGGCGTGCACATCTCCTGTCTTGCCATACGCGTGCACATGTCCTGTCCCGCATCGCTAAGAAAGTCGACAACAATAGATCTCGCTTAGCGAGCAGCGCATGGCGCTGCATCGCTAGGCGAGACCTAAAAAATAAACACCGAGGGGTTTCTCTTACGAGAGGTCAGTGGATGTAATTTATGTGGGGATGTCAGTAGGCATCCTCCCCAGGCCCAGCTGCTGTACCCATAATCTCTATCATTGCTCCTACCAGACAGGAACTATGGGAACAGGGTTGAGGGGTTACCTCCTTGAGCTTACATGATTGAGGGACTGATTTAGGGTCTCCCCTGTACTGTAAGTTGAGCGTCCTTTGTCATATATTTTGCCTTATATGTCTTTTAAGTGCTCCCTTATATTGTGCATTTGCTCATTTGTATTTGGTATTTTTAAAGCGCCCAACTCCTCCCCAGAGGGATATCCCGGCGCTAGTCTGAGTCAGTAACTGGTTATGGTTAAGAAGCCTAAAGTGGATATAGCGTAGGCCATTTAAGTTTTTATTTAATTTGCTATTCAAATGGAATAGCGGATGTGTTTATACTTTCTGTGTCGCAATGTGCATTACATTAATAGTGTGTTTGATAGATTTTAATGCATATATTAATATATTCATTCGAATAGGGATTAGAAGATAGCATAACAGCTTCAAGCTTTAACACCTGTGTGCAAAAGAATGTCTCTTTTCTTACAGCACAATCAAAAGGTTTATTTTTCTCTAAATAAATGCTTTAGAGAGTATATTATAGCAGTTCACAGCACTCTCTGTGAGAGAGATTGGTCTTCGAAGACATTTCTGGCAGCGGAGCAGTGGGCTCTGAGCTGAGGCTCTCCAAGGCCATTTGAGCTGTTTGTCTCATAACATCATTTCCTTCAAAACCACAACTTAGCCTTGTCTCATAAACATACGAAGTTCATGTAGCAACGTGTGTTGATTCTGTTGAAAACCTGAATCCCTCATTGTAGCAAAACCTTTGAGATACACTTAAGAATTATGATGCCGTCTGCTTTCATAACATTTGAATCTTTGTGCCTACACCCTGCCTTAGGTATTATAGATTCTGCCATTATTTTCTTTCATTTATAATGCACTTAAATTGGCTGACAATAAAATCTTTTAAAATAATAACGTGAATTTCTTGTATGTGTGCACTTGTGATAAAAGGTTGCCAGAACATCATTGAATCAACATGTGCCTGACAGCCTATGGCATTGTTCCATGCCCAATATGCATTATCTCCTGGTAAATTGTGGGATTTACATATGTCATTAAGGTCCTTTCCTTCAGCTTAGAATTGGTAAGTTGGTCAATACCTGTTTGTGTCAAAGGGCCACAAAGGATCTACTGGAACTGGAACCTGTTTACACATTGCTCGTAAAAACATAACACCTTTGTATTTTGCGGTATGGTTGTGCAAATGGAAGCTTTTGCTGAAGTCAGGAAACCTCTCCTCCTCAGAGAAGGAGGCAAGTGAAGTTTCTCAAATTCACCTGACTTCTTCCTAGGTGAATTCAGTTTTACTTGTCCACGGGCATGAAAGGATGTTCTGCTGCAGGATGTCCCTTGAATGGGTCTTTAGACAACAAAACTGCCACAAAGATTTCACAAATCTTACAAATGTAGCCAGCAGTCATTACAGACATCTTACAGACTGAGGCTATACATACATCACAGGCAAAGACTTTGGACTACAAACATAAGCCTTGCTTTACACAGATCATACACGCTAACATCGTAAATAGAAGAACTATCCACTGAGTTGCAAAGATTTATCATGCCCTGGGTTTGGACAACAAAGCTGTACCTATAAGGCGTCCATATATTACAGGACCAGGTTTTACATACAGTTATTCCCCATATAATAGAGATCTCGTTACCCAGACATTTTGCCATAGGGCTATTCTTCTTGTGGTTAATCTGGGCATAAATCCAGTAGGTTAGAAGTGGTTGATTTAGACTGGGTTCTAAAGCAACCATTCTGGACGGCAAGCCTTCAAAGTCACCACAATGTGACAGAATGGACCTGAGCTGCTCGCAGAACACACCACGACTTAGCAGTAAAAAACAAATTGATGTCCAGTATGTTCCAGGTAGCTGATATGAGATATCTATGTACATTTAGCATCCTATACTTTCAGCATTGAAGGCAATCTGGTCATAGATGTTTCATAAAGGATACAGTAGAAGATCAACTTTTTTTTAGTAAATACTTACATACATCTTCACTTATCAGTGTGTATACAGGTTAGTATGCAACAAGTGCAAGCTTCCCTCACTGCACCCCAGGAGCAACTCTACAAAAACAATTCACACACAAAGATCGGATGCAGCACAATCAATCAACCACAGTTTGCCTAACAAGGGGTCAAATGAAATAGCCACATTTGCCCATGTCTTTACACATACTTGTCACCCGTGGGTGTTGCTAGCACTTTTAGAATGATGCTACTGTGGTCAATACTTGATCATTGGTGTGGAAGAGGTTAGGGATGAGGGTGTTGATGGTCAAACATGACTGGAACGTATCTGTTGGTGTCATGGGACAAAGAGAGAGGCTAAAGGCTTGCTATGAGATGTGAAAGCACTCCAAGAAAGCCCAAGCAATTGCAGCCCCAAAGGGGACATTGATTTCTGTGAGAAATCCCTGGGTCTCTCTTGGTAGCGTGGGTCAAGCATCAAGGCGTTGCCCTGTGAAATGTATATGGTACACGTGAAACAATCGACCAAAAACAATACACTTAAGAAATAAAGACTTTAAAAGGAAAGTAAAAGTCAACAAAAATGAAGAAAATTGGATGTGGGGATCAAAGGTTACAAAGGAAATAAAAATGATTCCTTTAAAAACATTAAAGTAAAAATCTATATTTTGTCTTAAGGGTATGGTAGGCGGGGAACCAGACACCTTTTACAACCAATGTGCGATGTAGCCCAGCTCAGTAAAAGTTGGTGGTTGTTCCTAGAGAAATGTTTTACCTTTGGACTTTTATGGGGGTCATAGGTCTTTATCGAGGAAGGTTGGAAGCCACAGCCGTTAAGGGGCACATAAGGTAGAATACATTGCTTGAACTACTGAATTGTAGTATTGGACTTTGCACAAAAAAGCTCAGAGCAGAAAAAACTCTAAGTTGCTCAGCCTCTGACTTTTTGGGGTGTGCGTGGCATCTAAAGGGAAGAGATTACATTTTATAATTGCCAACTTTAAGAAAAATTCCAATAATGTAGTTCTCTTTGTGCAGACAATTTCCAAATCTTCATTATTGGTTTGCTGGATCCCAATCCATTGGTTCGATTTTAGGCAGGCTCACCAAAACTCTAGTGCAGGTGCATAGAAAAATGTATAGATCCAATTTGTCTTCTCTGCAGCAATATCCTACTTTTTCTCAGGATCTTCTGTATTCTCCAAGCACAAAAGACTAGATTGACAGGGCCAAGCAAGAGAAATGTTCATTTGTAACTGGTCCACTGGTTTTCCTCAAGGCAGTCTGCAACTTCCGATTTTCACCGGATCTTCTTTACTCTCCAGTCGCAAAAGAAAAGAGAGAAGCCAGGAGGGAAATCAGGTTATATTGACACAGCCTGGGGCCCTGAATCCATGGAGATCAACAGGAGTCTAGTACAGCTAGGTCTAAAGTAGCTATTTGGACTCAAGATTCATGCCATAACAGAGGGCAACCCTCTCCACAGACCTCTTTTCAGTCAGGCATGCAGAAGTTCTTCAGTGCATCAAGCTGGAAAGTATTTTCTTTTGGTCTTCTTTTCCAAGTAGCTGTGTCTGCTGAAAGTGTGTCAAGCTGGACATTTACTGGGGATATATCCATTGGCTTTAGTGATGAAGAAATGTTCTCAGGATTCTTCTTGCAGTGCTTTACAGTAGTGTGACATTATTTCTGTTCAGGGTAATAGGCTATTCCACAATCTTTTTCACCACAGAAACGAACTGTCATAGTGAACCCTTGGTTCCTTGTTCTGAAATCTCCAAGTCTCCAAAGTCCACTCAGACCACCTCATCTACTCTTACCAAGAATGAAAGTAATTCTCCACCTTCAAGCCCCAATCTACTCTTGTGCCCAAGTGGGATTTGGCTCTGCCACACTTTCTCTTCATCTCAACTGGTTGAAGTTTCGCTGTTGGGAGGCCGCTGTGACACCTGAACTCAGGAAAGTGTTGTCTATGTATACAATAGAAACGCCTCGCCCATAGGGTGGATGTTTCGTGCAGGTGCGACCGGGCTTTCCACTCGGCACGAGTGTTAATTTGAAAAAAAGAACATTTTAAGGCAGATTAAAGTCGTGAACGAGTTTCACTTTACTGTCTAACGTCCGAAGACCTTCGCAGCGCTCAAGCCAACACAGTGCCAAGAGGTCTGCGATCGATTGATCGTGTCTGGATGCCTCGTTGCGGTTGCGGCTGTGAGGAAGAGCCGCGGCGGTGGGGCGGAGGTGAGCAGCGGTGACGGTGACGGGGACGGAAAGGGGACGAAGGCGCACAGTGAGGCGAGGTGAGCGGCGAGCCCCTGACTTGCGGAGCTGTGGGGTGCTGTCACTGAGGCCGGGAGCCGACCCTGAGCCGCCCCTGTGCTGCCCACGCATTATCCGAGTACCAGAGCGCCCGGGGGGAAAGCTTTTCACATGGTTACACGTCCCTCATCTGCATAGGTCTTACCTCAGCAGACCTGCAAGGAGCAACGGAGGTAAAACGGAGGTGAGCTGTCTGCCCTTAGCCAGTGGACTGCTGTGTTAGGTGGACTGCTGTGCTAGGTGTGCCAATCGTCTGGAGGCAGGTGTAGAGGTGGGGTAGAACAAGGGGCGGTTTCGGCCCCGATGGACCTTACCTTCCCTCCACCACACTTCTGATTCACTGGCTGGCACAGGTTAATTCAGCTTTAAAAGGCCTCCCTGCGGCAGCAGCAATTTTTCGGCGATTTTTGCCAAAACTGTGGTGGTACTAAGTGTGACTAAGTGTGACCAAGCAGACAAAGTGGACCAAGTGGGGTCAAGAGTGAATCGGTGTGGAAAGTATCCAAACCCCAAGCACAGCAGCTTTTAGCAGCTGCTGCAGAGTGTGAGCCCAGGACCCTGCGGAATCGGCCCAGCTAGGTTTGGGTGTGGCCTGCTGGGGTGTCTGGTGAGCTCCCGCTTGGGCGGTACATAGCCCTTCTCCAGCCCCTGAAGCTCCTCCTTAACTCTTCCTCAACTCTTCCTTACACGTGTTTTCTGCCCCTGCTATATCCCCACAGTCCCAGGCCTCAGGCGATCACTTGGGCGGTATACAGGCTAACAGGCTCACAGTCTAAGGAGCCATTTTGCAACATTAACAGCCTGGAAATAGCCCGGTAAGGAGCTGTATGACTTCCGGAGCAATCACGAAAAGAGGCCGTCACTTACTAGAAAAGGCACCCGAGGATATATTTGGAGCGTCTCTTTTTGGAATAGTGGAATCGTGGAATTGTGGAATTGCGGAATTGTGGAGTTAATATAGCAAGACAACAGCCTAGATCCGCTTTGAGGCCACTAGCCCGAAACTAGCTAGAATCTATTAATTTCAGCAAGGATGAGATCCGGTAAGGTGCGGTGTAAGGCACAAGCGCCAATTAAAAGGAAGCGAGAAAGAGACTCCGCACTGGGAAACCTTTACGCAAAAAGGAAACCACAAATCCATTTGTGCAGGTCCGCTGTCAATGTCAATATCGACGACCCCCCCGTTCAGAGGAATCATAGTGCCACCTATGACTCAGACCTAGACCTAGACTTGAGCCCGGAGCTTCGCCTAGAAGGTAGCCCCAAGGTTCTAACCACTCTAGACCGTTCTGTGGGCCTGAGGCCAGGCCAGATTGTTGACAAAGATAGTGACAAAGAAGATAAAAAATTGTTGGATCAGAATAACCTGTCAAAAATAACAGATTACTTCCGGCCACAAAGCAAACACGACTAAATCCAACAACTAAATAAGAACGATAAATGTCAACCAGAAGTGATGGATGCTATTTGCCATGTTCACACCTTTTCACCTCCCAATTCAGTATCTCTATCAAACTTGCATCCATCGAGTAGGTCACCTGTGTATGCCCCAGAAGAAGTGGTGTATACAGACACAGCTACAGCTACAGCAGGCGTAGATGTGTGGGCACCTCAATTTTTCGTATTTCCTGAATTTAAACTAAACAACGATGAGTTTCCCCCACCTACTAGTCCCCGAGGAGGAACCCAATACTATCACCCAGGAAGAAACCATAGAAGAAGAGTTCATCAAAAGGGCTCGGATAATGACACCCGGAGAAAATCCTCCGAACCTGTGGTCTGCTATATTGAACTCTATGCAAGCAACAGTACTGGCCCTAACTCCCCATTCAAACAAAATGGACATCCAGGTGGACTTACTGAACACAATGGCAATATTTGTGTCTGAAATCGACGAGAAACTCGAAAAATTAAACGCACTTGTCACAAGGGCCCATCAAACCATTTAAATGATTTTAAAGTTTTCTCCTGCAAGGAGGTAGTCGAGAAACCAGTGCAACTCCCGGCTATCATGCAAGCAATACTGGGTGAAGTCAAAAACAACACTGGCCCCGAGTTTCGGCCCGGTACAACATTGATAGAGGAAATATCCAGTCCAAAGAAAGTAACTTCTTCAGGGCTCATCAATTATCCGTTTTATTGCATGAATATTCCCTCTTCTCAGATTGGGCAGACCTTGCAATACTTCTTCTGTATCTCTATGGTATTGGAGTCCTCGATCAAAGTAGCGCTTGTCACTTCATTCCCCTAAAGATTTATTTGGGAAAATGGCAGCCTCCGTAGCTGTACGTCTTTTATTTTGAGTCCTTAGTTGAGCTGATATTATAGAATATATTCCCTTGAACGGTGTGTGGTCATTGTTGACCCGTAACTTTCAAAAGCGCGTTCTGGGCAGTCGTCCCTCTTTCCGCGTCAAACACCGCGGTGAATATAGTCTATAAAATCAGCTCAACTAAGGACTCAAAATAAAAGACGTACAGCTACGGAGGCTGCCATTTTCCCAAATAAATCTTTAGGGGAATAAAGTGACAAGCGCTACTTTGATCGAGGACTCCAATACCATAGAGATACAGAAGAAGTATTGCAAGGTCTGCCAAATCTGAGAAGAGGGAATATTCATGCAATAAAACGGATAATTGATGAGCCCTGAAGAAGTCCTTAAATAGGACGAAACGCGTTGGCTACCTGTGAAGAAAAGAGAATAAAATTCAAAGAATAAAGAAATGTGTGAACAATTTCACTTGGTGGAACTGATTCTATGCCTTTAATGATTGCGGATCAAATCATTTCTGTAAATGTTTGATGTGGAAAGTTTTTTCACATACTAGGAAACTATTTGGTCTTGTTTCCTTTGATGATTGCACCATATGCTAACAATCTCCCAAAATACAAATAAGTGCGATATTAAATCCTAGACCTCTTTTGTAAATCATTCCAAAGAACGTAACTGCATGTAGCCAAGTGGTTCCCATCGAAAGGCGGGCAGAGGAAGACTCCGTGGATATAGTGGAGGACAATCTCGAAACTCCGTCCAGGGTCCACTATGAACCACCTGCTGAAGGGAACACAAAAACGAATGCTCCTGATTTATCCCGACAATCTAAAAGGGAAAGGAAACAAGCGAGAAAAAGAAGGAATAAAATCCACCCGGGTAACTTAGAGAGTATTTATCCCTCCTAAATTACTCAACAGGAAGACCGGGATTGTCTAGGGATAGCCCAAACGGACCCGAAGACACTTAGTACCAGCGTGGTTCCATCTTTCGACGTTGTTCACAACAAGGTAGTATTCCCGAAAAACTTAAGGGCATCTCGTACCATACCCAGTGGACCTTTGCCGTTACGCAATTCCCAACCAGAGGGAACACTCAGAGTCCACCAGGCTGGTAGTGAGGACAAAATACTGCGCACCGTGAAACTGCCAGTACAAGAATGCACGGAAGAAGAAACCCAGACACAGCCCTCAAGTGAACAGCTTTTCCTGGAACCTCAGTTGCAGGCGGCAACTGATGGCAACCAACTG
Organism: Calotriton arnoldi; assembly: GCA_963921515.1. Taxonomy (NCBI): domain Eukaryota; kingdom Metazoa; phylum Chordata; class Amphibia; order Caudata; family Salamandridae; genus Calotriton; species Calotriton arnoldi. Next base: position 7,243,400 of record CAWUFW010000021.1, on the reverse strand, counting down.
ACTTCAAGAGGTAGTGTCGGCCCCGATTAACTTTTTGGTTTAAACAACTCTTGTCAGATGCTGCTGTGGATCCCAGAATTCAAATCAAGGGGCTCGCAAGACATCTTAAACTGCTCAAACATCCTAAAATTGCTCAAAGCCTTGCCGGACTTGACCCATGTAAAGTCTGACGACATTTTTTCAATCAAGTTCCTGCCGGCAGGAAGACGTCAGCTCTCGGACCCCACTCTAGTCACCTTTTCATCCTCGGTGCTTCCGGCTCTGATTCTGGAAAAGAAAAAGCATCTAAAAGCCTGGGGCATCGAAATAACTTCCTATTACGGGGATAGATATCCCCACGTGCTACTTGTGGGGCCACCAATAAGTGAGCAACTGGTTCCCAATGGGTCTGTACTAAGAGGAGCTGGCGGAAGGTCCCCCCCCTGCAGGCCATCACAATTCAGACTCAGATTTCACTAAAATGATTATCAAAGTAACTAACGAAACAGCCTCCGGCCTGCCACGATGACTGGTAACAACCAATGAGCAACAAACCTCTTGGGGCTGGTTACCGCAGGCTCTGTCTCAAATTAGGAGCAGTCAAGATTGAGGCGAGGGAAGACCACCAGGAAAGGCTCAGAGCTGCCTGGTAGTCTGTTCTTGGAACATCAGCGGTCTACAGACAAAACTTTCAGATCCAGAATTCATAGGATTTCTGAGATCCTTTGATATCTTAATGTTCCAGGAAACTTGGGCGCAGACCACTATCCCTCTTATCGGCTACAAAGAATACACGAAACAAGCAGAAAGAAGGAGCGACTATGGGAGGGCAAAAGGGGGCCTGGCAATATATATAAACCCAAACATGACAAGTGAAACGATGGAAGTATTCGTCTACAACCCAAATATGCTGGTATTAAAACTGGAAGGTTGGACTAATAATTCTAAAGATTCAATCATCGTCGTCAACCTGTACATCAACCCAAAGCAAAATGCGACATCATCCAGGAGAATAGCAGCTCACGTATCCCAGTTGAAAGATAGCCAAAGCAAGGCACATTGGCTAGTTTCCGGAGACTTCAACCTCAACCGTTTTCATTGTCCCTCGGAGGAACATATGGACGCAGTGGGTCCCCTCCCTGAGCAAGCAATACCACCAAACATATGGAGGGATCGCTCAGGAGAAGAACTCATAAAGGCCTGTCAACTGTTGGGCCTGCTGGCACTAAATGGCCAAAAACCATCCGACATTCCACCAGCATGGTCAAGGGTCTGTGGTAACGCAGTTCAATCATACATTACACCCTTGTTTCAATGCCCCTTTACAACCAGGTCTGTGACTATAGTATATGTCATCGTGTAAAAAGCGATCACAATCCTCGGGTCATCATGGTGAACGCATCCCTGCGCAAATTTGAGGCATTTCCCCCGTTGTCGGGAGAAACACTCTCAGAAAACCTGAAACACCTGAAGTGGAACTGTGGCTCCATTAACTTATTAGCAGAAGATGCAGTCTCAAGCTTAGAGGTCTTAGCTCAATTAGATCTCAATCCAATAGCGACATGGGAGACTTTTGCCAATAATATGACTAAAAACCACAGTGAGAACAGCCACAAAAAGGGAACTCGACTTGATCATGGTAAATCATCAACTATGCCCGCCCATATTCGGAAGAAAAGAAAAAGAAACCGGCAAACTTTTCCAGCAATCACGTCAACATCCAGGAGACCCGGATCTACTACAACAACTCCGCAATGAGAGAAGGCGGCTAAAACAAGAGATCTGGAAGCATAAACAAGCCAAACAAGAGACACTATGGGCCCAGTAATTACATGCCTCTAAAACGCATGATTCCAAAAGATTCTGGCAGATAATTAATAGGAATGAGAAAGGTCCTGCAGCTGCAAATAAAGCAAATATCAGCTAGACAGAATGAGTACACTACCTAAAGTCACACTTCAAGAGCGGCTTGACGCTTACAGCTAGTCCTTATTGTCCTAATAAAACCACGGTGGCACAGCGGATAATTACAGCAACCGAAGTAGAGAAGGTCATCAAAAATCCCGGGCCGACTGTGCCCCTGGCCCAAATGGGCTACTACAGGCATTATTCAAACATCTTTCCCCACAATGGGCGGACTTCCTAGCATCAATGTTTAATTTCATTTTGGACAACAACGTTATTCCGAAAGCTGGAGGGGCTCCATACTTCATCCCATTTTAAAAAAAGGCTTGGCATGTTCACCCAGCACCTATACGTTAACAGCATTGATGGATGTCGAGTTAAAATATTTTTCAACGCTGTTACTGCATGATCTGGAATCATGGTCGCACGACAAAGGTAGAATCCCCTTAAACCAAACTGGCTTACTAAGGGGCCAAGGTACTTCAACTAATCTTATGATCCTGAGCCTAATCAGGAACAGAGCAAAAGCAACTAGGACACCCGTTTACATGTGCTTTGTTGATTTTAAAGCAGCTTTTGATGGTGTCCCTCGGGACAAACTATGGGCCAAGCTTCAGCGTTGAGGTATCCCACTAAACATCCTACAAGCAATTAGGCTGGTATATTCGGACACCTGGGTCAAGATTAAAGTTGGAGACGGTTCGTGTGTATCCAGGAAGGTGCAAACAACTGCTGGCGTAAAACAGGGCTGTGTTCTAGCCCCCTTCCTCTTTAACTTATTTTTGGCAGGTCTCTCTAGTGAGCTAAATGAACAGAAGGCTCACGCACTGAGCGTTGGAGGACAACAAATGTCACATATCCTCTATGCCGACGATCTGGTGCTGTTTAGCAACACTCGAATCGGCCTTCAAAGGCTCCTTAACACTATTGGAGCCTATACTGAAAAGAATGGACTGGAAATTAATTTTTCGAAAACAAGTGTGATGGTGTGCAATCGTCCTTCTAAGACCAATCAAAAATGGCTTATCAAGGGAAACAAAATTGACGAGGTCAAACTCTACGTATACCTAGGAGTGAAAATAGACGCAAATGGCTCCTTTGCTTCCCAGAAGAAGGCGATAAGGGCGAAAGCACAGGCCGTTAATTATGGCTTCTCATCACTGGCCAGATCCATTCGAGGCCACAATCTTAAGCCCATGGGATCAGTAATGAAAACCAAACTGTTGCCAACCCTTGCATATGGATCGGAGATCATGCTGGGTGACGATGCTCTTCTGTTAGATAAATTGATGATAAGAGCCTATAAACAAAACTTTAGGCTCCCCAGGTCGGCCTCTCCTGCGCAGATTCAGCTAGAGTTCCTGCTTATAAAACAGACACTTGCTAGACAGGCGGCATTCATAAAGCTTTGTAATAACCTGCTAGCAACAGCTGAAAACACCCTGGCTAATCTAGTCTGGATCGAAATTAACCTACAACGGGGCAATGGTGCTCACAAAAAATATTTAGAAAACAGCATTAGGACGCTTGAACTGGGTGACCTCAGGACTTCTAATACCTCTGGGCAAACCTTTAAGAAATTAGTAAATAAATCTACTAAACTGCAAAGTTGGGTGGCAGACAAAGAAAGCCTGTCTAAACGTCGCCATGGGTGGCTGGTGTTGAAATCATATTCCATTCTAAGAGAGTCAGCTCTGCTGGCCGCACCCTTCCACCAGAAGATCAAACAGTCATTTCTGGCCCTAAGATTCGGAGAAATACCTACACTAGACCTCATTCCAAAATGGAGGATGACCGGTCTAAGTGAAGATCGGTCCTGCCGTCTATGCCACCAGGGGAATGAAACATTGCTTCACATTGTATATATTTGTCCTGTATTGATGGTGCAACACAGATCTCTATTAAGACGGAAGTTCCTTTAACGGGGAATTAGGTCGTGCAGGCCTGCACTGGTGGAGTCCATGGACCCATGCAACACAATGCTGAACATTAGATTGATTCAGTTATTAAATATTTTTAAAAGGATGACCAGCTAACAGGTTATGCGACAAGTACTCTGGAGGGGGCTTCCGAACCTAATTTTAAAACGTGATGAATCAGAAACCTCTTAGGCAAATATAATATGCGCAGATAATCTTTAGGGACGGGATGCTAGGGATTGCAATAATCAGCTGCTCCCTATTCCGTTGCGCTTAGATAACCACTTTGTCTACGCTGGTCTTTTTAATGATGTGACGTTTTGAGCATTCGCACCTTTAAAGTGGGACTCATAGCCCATCCGGCACTGTATATATACTCGCCTTGGTCCCGCTTCCATGCTCCTTAACTATTCATATTAATCTACTTAGGGAAACATTAGCTGTCTGTACGGCGATCCTGCATTTTAAACATTAGGGAAAAGAGCAGCCACTGTTTAGCCACTTTTATCCAATGTTAGTTTTGTATTTGGCATCTCAACTATAATACCTAGGAAGAAAAGTCGAAGAGAGTGAATGGGCTTGTGGCACGATTCCCAGTGGCTGTATTAGCTGTATGACAAATCTCCTTTTTAATTCATTTTGTATGTATTTTTAAACATTATGAATTGTGTGATTTTATTTATGGTTTTAATTGACTAATAAACTATTGTACTACTACTAAAAAAAAAAAAATCTCAACTCAGATAGTAAGAATGTAAATGAGTGATTCAAAGGAAAATGTGGCATGTAAGGCCTTTAAACTCATTTTGCTCTCTTCCTGGACTGTTGTGCGTTTTTAATTTGCAGTACTTACTGTTGGATCTCCCTTGAAAAAGCATGGAAAGATGCATGAAGCCCAGGATGTTAGCTGTGAAAAAAGCACATTCTAACAGTACATGCTACATTTTAAGGTGCAAGTGGGAAAATGTTTCATTCATTCCTTACCTCATATTTGTTCTTCATACAGCTGCCCCAAACATATGAATACTGACAGTCACTGCTTAATTTGAGCCCGTGGTTTCCGGTGCTCGGCACCGGCACTTAATTGGCAGGACGGGCACTTATGACAGTCTGCCACATGGTGGGCTGTTTGTCTGATTTAGAGTGAGTACAACAACAGTTGTTTACTAATTCAATATACGTTAAAAATGACTATTACCTGCCGCCCATGCTGATTTTATAGCTTTGGGGGCCTGAAATAGTCTGAATTGTCACACTTGTAGGAGTGTGATGGTTAGTAGCTGGTTTGGTACTGTCATTGGCAGGCTGGCGGGGCAATGGGTGGTGTAGGCTGTAGTGGCCTCCTGATGAGGGCCCTGGCACTTAATTTTTTACAAATTAAGCACTGCAGACAGTTGTTTTCCAAAAGCAGTGATTAATTTGAGCCGGTGGTTTCCAATGAACAGCACCTTCACTTAACTTTCAACACCAGCGCTTGTGACAGTCTGCCACAAGGTTGCTCTGTCTGGCTAATTTAGATATGACCGCAACTACAGTTGTGGTGATATCATAGACATTAAAAATTACTATTCCCTGCCTCCCACGCCATTCTTATAGCTTTGGGGGTCTGGAATAGTCCGAATTGTCACACTTGTAGGGGTGTAATGGCTAGTAGTTGTGTTGCTACAATGTTTGGCAGCATGACAGGGGCAACGTGTGGTGCGAGCTGCAGTGGCTACCTGACAAGAGCCCTGGCACTTTTTTTTTTTTTTTTACAAATTAAGCACTGTCCAAAGGGGTACTATAGCAACTTTTGGCTAAATCGACTGTCTACTTAAAAAGAGTGCAAGAAATTAAGCACTCATTAGCAGACCTGCACCTCTGCACAAATGAAAACAACCAACGCCAAGACCAAAACAATGGAGGCAACACTGCTAAAATATAGATTTCTTCACTGTCACCATAGCATACAAAATAAAGATTACCTGTGGCAAGTCACCTGCCTTCAGTATCAACATTTAGCTTCCTTGAAACACTCACAATAAGGATAGTTTGGGTATCCCAATTATTCAATGAAACTAAGTTGGGATCTGTGACCACCTGTACCTCCTTCCGTTGTATACAGGCAGTCGCAATGTGATGTGTCTGTGCAGACATATTTTATGGAACTCAGCTAATATATCTTCTTCTCCTACTGTCATGAACACAGTACCTTGAGAGTGTGGATGTCGAGGCCAATCCCTCCATCTGCCACTAGAGGTCGACTCAGCCCCTTGCACTGGGACAAGGATGTTAATGAACACTGGGCCTGATTCACATAGGACCTCCGCACTTGTGGTATAGGCTCCGCAGTCGAGGGGGAGTCTCCGCACCAGGGGCAGAATCTCCCCAGTGGGAATTCTTATTGTGGAGATTCCGCCCTAGTGCGGAGACTCCCCCACGACTGGGGAGGCCCTCTGTGAATCAGCCCCAATGAGTCGAAGAGAAAAAGGGAGTAAGGAGGGAAAGACAGAGACACACTCCTGCAGACTGGTGTTCAGAAACACGGAATGGATTTCAGATGCACAGTGTCCTAAGGCCAAACTATGAACATCAAAGTTTCCACCTATGGGTGAGAGAATACTAATTACTAATGGACCAACACAATAGGATAAGCATTAGACTTAAAGGTGACAAAGGGCAGGGCATAGCAGGTGCAAGCAGAGGGGATGCTGTAATTAGCCATCGGTGTACCGCAGACACTGCTCCGGAGCTAAAGATGAGATGCCAAAGATACATCGGTGAGAGGAGACCTGGAGGAGAAGACAAACTGACAAACAAGGAAGGCAACCACAAACCACAGGTGAGGGGACTTGATGTCAGAAGGGAATCGAACAGGGAAAAAAACACCAGAGGTGAAGGGGTCAAACAAGCCAAGCAAATACGAAGAGTTGCAAATACATTTATTGCCGGAAAAGGAATGCTGTACAGGTGGGGTTGAAACACCTGGTTTGCCACTATTGACCCGGAAATGTGTCTGACTGTACTGGTCCTCTAGAGTGGCTTAAGTTGTGAGTGTAAGTCTGGGAAATGTAGTTTTTCCAGTACAAATGTGTATTTTCCACTGTCATGTGTGCCATGTTTTCCAAGTTGCCAGTCTCCTGTGTCCAAACATTTCTTGAGACATGAAATCTAAGAATCCTTCAATTCGCACCTCTAACCAAAAATCTCTGATTATCTTAGAGCTCGCTGACACTGGATGGCTCTCTGTGCCCTCATGCTTAACTGCTCCAGTACAACAAGTCTGCTCGCCAGCATCCACCGCCCACACTCTGACAACCTTCAGCTCTGTCGCTCCTACCAAACTCAGGCCTACTCTCTCTTCATGAATGTTTGGTGTGACTCTAGCATGAAGATGGAATCCTTCACCACCATCACTGTTACTTTTGCCATTTTCATCTACTGAACCTGTGCCCCTTTCACACTGTCAATTCCCTCAACACCCAAGTCATTAAGCAAGCTAGATTGACATATGATAAAAGTCAGCTTTCTACACTTTTCCCCCTACCCCTTGGCAAAACCAACAGCTTAACTGTCCACAAATATTTTAACCTTGCCAGGCTCACCAAATCCTTCACCATTGCCAGGAAGATGTTTACCTGTTCTCAAAACACATCACATTATGTCATTGCCTCATTGAGGTCTTCAAACAGGACAGGTAACCACCTTGCTCTCCTAACTCACTAGAACAAACTATCCCACTGTGATCCAACATCAGCACCGTGCTCAGCAAATCTTAATTAATGTTCCGTCGCCAAGGAACTCCGTGCCACATCTAAGTCCAGTTCCAGTTATTTAAAATGTGTTTTAAGACAGCTCTGTCCATGTCACAATTGTTACAATTTTGTCAAGTTCATTTAAAAACATTTTATAACAATACAAAGAATGAGAAAACACCATTATGTAATCTTTTGGACTTCTTACTACCATAATAAATAAAAAGTGGAACTGCCAAGGCAACACCTTCAGATTCTGGTCCAAATAAATAAATAAAAGCAGAAATTACATTTCACACACCTGTATTCTTCAAAACAAGTTTTAAATACTTCCTTCTTACATCGACTACTCTTTGACAGATTGACAGAGAATGTATCAATCCATTAAAAGTTTCTCTGTGACATCTGCTTCAAACGGGACTGGTAGTATTCTTAAAAGTGTCTAGGTGAAGTAACAAGCCGAACCGAAAGAGCAGCAGGTTAGGACAGACAATTGTACTGGGCACATAAAACAGATAATCTGCCTCTCCCACATATTAACATCAGATTTAAATGATATTTCCTTCACTTTTTCACTAATCTTTATCCTATTTACAATATGAGGGGGAGGCTGAGCTGCCAGAAGTGACTGAGTGTCAAAGGTCAAATCCTATTTTGCACCTACCCATGTAAATCTCTGACTTACACGACTTACACTAATAGCTGCAGAAGTATTATTAATACACAACTCTTTCACACACTCTGCTACCACAGACTTAACATCTGGGTTAGTCAGTCGCTTTAAAACAATGGGGCATATTTGCAACGAAGTGGCGGAGCGTGGCTTTAGTCTTCTTGGCTTAACGCTGCGCTCCGCCACTTCGGAAACGCAAGGCTGTACCATATTTACAAAAATATGGTGCAGCCCTGCGTTTCCCCATGCGCTGGCGCTAATTTAGCAACCTAGCGCCAACGCAGGCACCCTTGCACCATAGTGCAAGGGTGTCTGCGTTGAGGGGAAGATGTGCAGGAAGTTCTACCTTCCTGCACATAAACAATCTTTAAATGGCGTTTTGTAACTTTTATGTGTGCTGCTTAATGCAGCGCACATAGAAGTTGCAAAACGTCATTTTTTTATTGTTTATGTGCAGGAAGGGATACCCTCCTGCACGTAAACAATCAATGGCGTTTTGCTGTTTCTATGTGTGTTACACAACGCAGCACACATAGAAACAGCAAAACCGAGGAGCAGTAAAGCATTTCTCCTCATTTCGCCGGTTTAAGACCAGGCTTTTTTTGGCCTTCTTTTTGGCGCTGCCTCCTATTTACGCCACCCTTGTAAATAGGGGGCAGCGTCAAAATCAATTGGTGTTGTGGTGGAACGCCCACCTCAGCACCCATTGCCCGCCCCTTTCATGCTAAGTACAGCGTGAAAGGGTGACTTATTTACAAGGCAGGGTTAAGCCACATTAAGTGGCTTAACGCTGCCTTGTAAATAAGGCGAAGCCCCTATCGCCACCACAACGTCACTAAAAGTGACGTTGTGGTAGCGATAGGGGCTTGTAGATATACCCCAAAGCTTCGGCCTGGCAATTCAGAGAGGGAAGTCCCAATTCCGATCTTAGTGCCTCTTCTCCAATAGCCTGGATTAGGCCCAGAGTCTTTCTGAATAACTTCCCTCTAAATATGTTAAAATTTGGGGCATCCTTCATTAACAACCCGTGGACTCCATATGTGACTATTGGACGAATTTCAGTTTGATAAGTTTACAATAAAGGACTGTGTGAAAGAGGATTTTTAGTTGGGGGTGGATGGTAGTCTACCACAATTAATAATGGCACTGTTCTTGTTATGTCCAGTACAGATTTCAGTCATTTAAAACTGAGCTCAAACCCCAGCAGCCATGGCACAGAGCAGGCAGGCCAAACTTTAGAAAACGTGCAACTGATTTAGGCCCTGATTTATCAAAGGGTTGTGTTGCCCTTGCAACACGTGGGGTGACGCAAGGGCAACACAATCCTTAAGTCAGATTTCCCAAGCCACGCAATGCCACCTTGCGTGGCCCATCGTGGCATGATAAATCTGGAGCAAAGCAAGTCAGTGCAAGTCACTCTCTTGCGTTATTCTGTGGCGGAAAGGCATTCCATGGGTGGAACGTGGGTGTTCCCACGCTCCCCTCCATGTATTTTGGTGCATTCCGAGATTTACCAAGACAAGTAAACCTGGGAATGCATCAAAATTGTATTTCTTGCCGATATAGGCGCAACAAATAGAAATATCATGATTTCTCCCTGTTTTCTTCTCTTTCAAAGTGTGCTGCATTCTAAGCACACTTAGAAAGAGGAAAACGCCTCTAAGGATTGATTTTGAGCAGGAAAATGTCCCTTTCTGCACAAAAACAATCCTGCCTGCAACACAGGCACCCTTGCAGCATGGTGCAAGGATGCCTGCGTTGGCGTTAGGCAGCTCATAGTGCGCCAGTGCAGTGAGAGAGCATGAATGTGCCATATATTAGTACATTTGGAGCATTCCTGCCCTCTCCATTTGACACAGCGCAGCAAGTTGTCTTGCTGCGTTGTGCTGCGTCAAATATTGATAAATCTGGCCCTCAGTTCATGTGGAGAAGTGTGGCTCAATGGTTAGAGCGGCAGACCCTGATGCAGAGATCTGGCCCGGGACCAGGGTTCAATTCCCGCCTCGGCGGGTCTTGGGTTCAACGTCCTCGGACCTGATAATTCTCGCCTCGGTGCCTATTCTAATCATGGGTCCCACTCTGCAACTCTGGGCAATAGCTTGCTTAATCTCCACAACGGCCCCACCAGCGCTGGGATGCCTGGCTTCACCTTGGGGGTGCCCAGGAGTGGACATTTCACAGGGAAAAGCCAGGAAGGGTTGTACAGTGCCAGGAAGCCTCAGGGTATCAGTGCGCTTTACAAGTACAAATTCATTTCATTTCAGTGATTAAAGAATACAGATGCAGCATTCATCGTACACTCAGAAATGATCAGTAGCGGCCAGTGGTGGGAGTGCTGCCGGGCGGTGACGCTGGACGGGGGAGGAGCAGGGTGGGGGGTAGTAAACTACGGATTTCAGCCACACTGAGGTAAGTAAAAAAAAAAAAAACGAATTTTGATGCGCGCTCTGCATCGCCAAATGCGATGCAGCGCGCGCAACAAAATTCGTTTTATTTATTTTTTTGTTTACTTACCTCAGTGCGGCCGAAATCCGTAGTTTACTACCCCCCACCTTGCCCCTCCCCCGCCCAGCGTCACCGCCCGGCAGCACTCCCACCAGGGGCCGCTACTGGAAATAATCTAGACCAGTGTGCCCGCGCCAGAGCTAAGATAGTTCGACTGGAGCATCACAGGCCCCAATATCCCCTCTGCAGAAATATGAAGATAAGACCTGGCATCCACTGCAGAAAACATACTTGACAGCTGCATGCAAGGAGGCTGCTCTTGGGGCTGGATATGCCTCCATGCTCCCACCCTGAAAGCGCGTACAGCTCCATTACACGCGGATCGTTTTCAGGGGCGTAGCTTTGTAAGTAAGATTGGGGGGATGTAAGCTTCAGATTTTCCAAAAATGAGCTGGGATATAATGTTAAACTACATTATGCCACAAGCAGGGCAGTGGAAATGGAGACAAAGGCAGATTGGTGGGGTACTAAGTGAGAGAAAACAGAATATTTTGTAAACTAAACAACATTTTTAAGCCTTTCAAAGCAGAGAGGGAGAGAGTGTGTGCGCGTTTTTGTCTGTATTTATGTAAAAATTCCTTCTGAAATCCGACTGACACATCACCATACCCAACTGAAAGCACATGTACCCAACTGTCTACCAGAAAATACATTTATCAGGGGATGTAACACCCCAGACCCCCTGAAGTTACGCCCCTGCTCGTTTTATCATCTGACACACCAATCAACATAAAAAATGGTGCCACAGTGCCCGTGCTGCATATACGTATATGCATATTTTGTCCGTGCAAAAACAAAAAATTCAAAGAAAATGAAGTACGCGAGAATTTACATTCAGTCCTGCACTGGCGCTCTAAGCACAGCACATCTAATATTGGCATTGGTGGACACTCTTCGGAAAGTGAAGTGCGTGTGGATACAGGCTACTGTGAGGAGGGGGGGAGAGGATAGAGAGAAGGGGGGGCCCGGGAGGGGAGGGACATGGCATGGAAGGGGGAGGGGAGGGAAGGCGAAGCATGTGGAAACAGAAGCAGCCGGCAATGGTGTTTACATTGAAAGAAGGCATTCAATATTGTGACAAGTTCTTTACTAACAGCTGTGCTGTACATCCCTGAGCAGTGTGGAGGCTGTCCTGGTAAAGGTGCTGTCGAAACTGGGCGTTAGATGAGCTCCTTCCGCCTGGTCTGCAAAGCACTGAAAAGTGTTTCCTTGAAAAACCTGAGTAACTGGTTTTGTGTTACGAAGCCTGTGAGGGCTCTTTGCTTCTCTCAGGACCCCGAGCCGGGCATTCCTATGTGTCGTTATATGCACAGCCTGGAGGCAGATGGCTGCAAGAGACAGGTGCCACCATTCCTGCATGCTTCCTCCTCGCTTCCTAGCTTTAAACCCAGTCATCTCAGACTGTCGAGGAATTTGCTGTCAGTGAAGACCACTGGCAACAAACTCTTGTGCAAAAACAGCTAAGTAATGCATCACCGAATATGGAGAAAGAAACTCTGAATTTTCATATCATAAGTGACCATGGAGCGAGAGGAACAAGGACAAACAAACATCTCATAAGAGGCGCACTCAAGTTCTGAAGTCCATTCAAGAACCCCAGTCTCAGGACGCCAATGCTGGCCGCCCGGCCACTAAATCCCATGTCCTCCACCTCAGTAACTGAGCCCACGCCGTGGCGCCGTTCCTGGTGATTCACAACTGGACACCTCAAAAGATACAGAGCAGCATCTGATCCAGAATGGTGCTTAACTGAGTCTTAAAGGTAGACAAAATAGTCCTTCCGGGTGAGAGGTCAGGTGTGTTTGCCATCAGAGAGCGGCAAGGGGCTAAATCATGGTGAAGCACTGTGATGTGGAAGTGGGACAAGGTGGTAATAGGCACATAAATGCCATCTTAGTGTTCATGTCTGCACACGGCTTGCCTTTCAGGGTGGCTTCGGAGTATACTTGTACTTCCTTGCTTGAGGTCTCTCGGATTGCATGCTGGTGAAGGGACTGTAAATATCTCAAAGTCTACAGGGGACGGATAAAAAAGTGCACCAAGGATAAATGCCAGTTACCAGAGTACAGCAGACCTGTGCACTAATGTGTCGAGCTCACCGATCCACTGGAAGACCCATATTCTCAATCATGGGGTCTCAATGACTTCAAGTATGCATACCTCACAGCTCACTGGCTGCATACCCCACAGCTCACTGCATGCCTCACTGCTCACTGCATAGCCCCGCTCACTGCATGCCCCCGCTCACTGAATGCCCCACCACTCACTGCATAATTCACAGCTCACTGCATGCCCTACAGCTCACTGCATGCCCCACCGCTCACTGCATAATTCACAGCTCACTGCATGCCCACAGCTCACTGCATGCCCCAGAGCTCACAGTATGCCCTACCGCTCACTGCATACCCCACTGCAAACCCCACAGCTCACTGCGTACCTCACTTCTCACTCCATACCCCACCGCTCACTGCATACCCCACCGCTCACTGCATGCCCCACCACTCACTGCATACCCCACAGCTCAATGCATACCCCACCACTCACTGCATACCCCACAGCTCAATGCATACCCCACCGCTCACTGCATATCCCACCGCTCACTGCATATCCCCCCACTCACTGCATACCCCACCGCTCACTGCATATCCCACCCCTCACTGCATATCCCCCCACTCACTGCATACCCCAGTGCTCACTGCATGCCTGTGCCATTTATTAGAGAAACCCCGTTACAAACAGAACCCCTCAAATGTGTCTAGAGTTAATGTCTCCTGTCTTTTGGGAGAGACCAGGTGACAACATGAGATGATTAGGAACCCTGTGTGGATTCTTAGAAGAGCGCATTATGTGCTCTGAGGCAGCGTTGGCCAACGTGTGGTGGAGTCAGAGACGTTTTAAGGCATGAGCAAAGTGGGCAATTCTCCATGGCCCCCAACTTCCAACGGGCCCCCTTGAGTCTCTCTCTCTATGCCAAGTGGCATCTTAAGGATTTTGGGGAACCTGGAAAGCGTAAGCCTCGTTTTTGTAAGTTCATTTGGCATCACAAGGACTTCAAGTTGTAGAAAATGGTCAGAACGGGGGCCCCAAAACATGTCTTGCCAGGGCCCCAAAAATCTTTAAGACGACTCTGGGTGGAGTATAAAAATCCTATTAAGTCCAGTGCTTAATTTGTGCCTGCAGTTGCAGGTGATGGACACCGGTATTCATTTTTTGGGTCTGGGACTTATTTTTCTTCATGAGAATTTGTCCCGGAGCAAGAGAGAGAAAGCCAGGAAAGGGAGAAAGAGAGCGGAAGAGAAAGATAGGAAAACAATGACAAAGACAGAAAGCGGGGATGATAAAGAACTTCCACGAGTTCGATAAAGAGGCAGGAAGTGGAGGTTGTTTGAAAAAGAGGCACTGCTAGCAGCCGGCTTCTGAGATACATTTTGTGACGCCATGTGCTTTATTTGTTTTTAAATTCAGCACTTAAATAACATTGGTGTGACACTATAGCACTACATGACCGATATATATATATTGTTCTTTCATTTCACTCTTTAAGGTAGCCTAGGGAAAAATATTAGTGCCTGCAGCAACAAAAAGGGCGAGTAAATAGAATGTTAAAATTGTAAGTTACTTTGGTTTTGCTCGCAGATTTCCCTCCATTCCCTCACATCTCAGCCTTCACCTTAGAGAGGGTGTGATCACATGAACATCAAGCATACTTAAAAAGTAATTCAAGAATGTGGCACAGAAGCGCTTTGGAAAGCATATGCTGTTTCTCAGTGTATGTTAACGGTATTTCTCCATCACAAGGCTGTTTCTGCTTTTCTTTTTCGAAGGCTAGTCAGAAGAAGACTAAGTTATTTCTTAATTACACTGCTGGTAATGTTTTTGTTGAAAATGCACGTGGCTAACAGGAAAACAATTTTCCAAAGTATGAAAGTTTCCACTGGAAAAAACGTGAATACTCGTGTTTCCTGTTATGATACAGCGGTGCAAAATGTGACCATCGACCTTGCACACTGCTATATGGGCAAAATGCCAAATACTTTAGGCTTACCAGTTACAGAGCCCTGAAGAAACACATATACACACACACACACACCACTGAGTTAGGTTTTCTTCTAGTCACGGGGCAGCGAACCAGCACGCTTTTTTCAAATGCTGCTAATCTGGTGCATTCATGATTCCATTCTGTAATGTTCTGGTCTTGCAAATGTGATGGCAAAGTTCTGAATTGAGCCCACCTATAAGCCAAACGTATTGTTTACATCATTTGAGTTGGTGATTTTAATACCACCTTATGTAGGTTTTCAGATACCAGGGTTTGTGCCATTAGTGATGGCCATCCAGTAACCCTACTCTATTTTCTCATTCTGAATCACGACGTGATTCTTCACACCCCATGCCCATGGCTACCCACAGAGACAACATTGGCAACACTAACACCAGAAGCCAGTATATCAATGACAAGCTCTCCCCTTCTCGGGATGACCCCGCCCAGAACTCCCCCACCCCCTTCTCTGGGGAGATGACGCAGAATCTTGCTCTGCTGGAAAGCCAGCTAGAAACTGTAATACTGCGCCTCAACGAAATCATAATGAACCTCACGACACTCCGAGAACCTAGCCAACGCCCTCACCTGACTCCCACTAACACCAACACTAAACATCAAAGGCCTTCCAAGTCTCTATGGCCCAGTCGGAACACAACCCCCCTCTTGAACCAGACACAGAGACCCAAAAGAACAAGAGCTGCAATGTCCACGAGTGAAGCGCTGGATATTGCCTCCTCGTATGACACTTCCTCTACTGTCTCCCCAAAGTCCAAGATCCAGGTCATCACTGGATTTAGAAGAGACCGCTCCCACCCAGATCTCCAAGACCCCCAGCCTTCCTCACCAATATTTCCAGGGCCCCCCTAAAGAAGAAACACGAAAACGGGGGGATCACCACCAACTGCATGCTCATAAACTGCCGATCAGCCACCAAACATGCTACAGAGCTGGCAGAAACCATCCTTGCCCACGACATAGACATCACGTTCATCACCGAAACATGGCTAAATGAGTTCTCTTCCCCAATCTTGGACATGCTTGTGCCCCCAGGTTTTGTAATCATCAACAAAGACAAAAAAAAACAGCGAGGAGGGGGTATAGCAATCATACACAAGAACAACATCTCCGTGACGGAAACTGACTCCTTCAATTACAACACGTTTGAATGTCTAACCGCCACCATTAAGACGAGTGACAACAAAACACTATTTTGCCATCTCCTCTACCATCCGCCAGGCAACACCACCGCATTTGGAGAGCACCTGTCCGACCTGATAACGCACTGCTCACTCCGGGACTCCAACAACTTAATTCTAGGTGACCTAAACCTACACTGGAATGAGGAAAACAACTCGCTGATCCAAACCTTGAACGAACTTCTACACAACAACAACCTTACCCAACACTGTTCAGAGGAAACCCATAACAGAGGATCAATCCTGGATGCCATTATTGCTCAACCCGACACAGTCACGATCGACCACATCCTGCCCGTGGACTGGTCCGACCACCACATCATTCTATTCCACATCAACCAAATGATCCTATGCCAGCCCGCTACGCCAGACCACCCCCCCCCCACTGGGTGAGAAATCTAACTCGGATACCCCTGGCTGACCTGGAGGAAAGGGTAAGCTCTCTCCTTCCCATCTCCACAGGCGATCTCTCCACAACAGAACTCACCTCTCACTACAACACAACTATGACTTCCATTCTGGACCAAATAGCCCCCTTGAAACAAAAAAGAGTCAGGAACACTCCATCTAGATCCTGGTTTAACTCAGACATAAACTCCGAAAGAAGACAATTAAGAGCTGCAGAAAGACTCTGGCGGAACAACCCGCCCACATTCCTCCGCGATCAACTCAAATCAGTACGCAGGAAATATAAAAAACACATCAAGAACGAAAAAACGTCCTTCTTTTGCAATGCTCTAGACAACGCAAAAAACAGGCCCAAAGAACTCTTCAACCTCATTAGGCAACAAACTTCCAAGCCCCCTTCATCCTCAGTGCAGGCCTCCAAAGACCTGTGTGATAACTTCGCCAACTTCTTTAATGACAAAATCACCAAGATTGAGCTCTCCCTGGACGATAACCGCAGTCCCCCCTACAGTAGCTCGCCCCCAGGGACAGAAGATATCACACCCAAGCACCCTCCAAAATACTGGAAATCCTTCAACCCCATCTCCGAAGCAGAGATCGTCAAACTGATCTCCACCTCCAAACCCTCATCACACGCCTTGGATCCTATACCTGCCCAACTGGCCAAAAAGCTCAAACTCTCCCTAGCCCCGCTCTGGACCGAGATCATAAACAGCTCCCTGATAACCGGAGTCATGCCTGACTGTCTCAAAATCGGCCAAGTCACGCCATTACTAAAAAAAACGGGCTTGGACACAAATGATCTGAATAACTTCAGACCCGTATCCAATCTCCCTCTCCTAGCTAAAATCCTGGAAAGATGTGTTCTCCTCCAACTGACTCAACACATGGACAGCACCACCTTCTAGACCCTCACCAATCGGGTTTCAGAAAAGGTTGCAGTACAGAGACAGCGATCCTAAATGTCATAGACGATATACACAAGTCACTCGATACGGACCAATGCTGCTTACTCATTCTCCTGGACTTATCGGCAGCCTTCGACACGGTTGACCATATTCTACTCATTAAGGTTCTTCAAGAAAGGGTAGGTGTAGAAGAGGTGGTTTTACATTGGTTCACCTCCTTTCTCCAGAATCGCACCCAAAGAATAAAAATCAAAAACTTCTCGTCGGACCTACGCCCCGTCAGCAGGGGTGTCCCCCAAGGATCAGTTCTCTCCCCGCAACTTTTCAACATCTACATGGAACCCCTCACCACCATACTAAAAAAAACAACATCCCCTTCCACCTCTATGCAGACGATACCCAGATCTATCTTGAAACCTCCTCCATTGATGACATTCAGAGACTAAACGACACTCTAAGAGAAGTCCAACACTGGCTATCACCAAACCACCTGAAACTCAACCAAGACAAGACAGAAATCCTCCTCATTTCCAACAAAGAGGAGAATCCCCAAATCGCAGAATGGCAAAAAGCTAATGATGCTTACAACGGCAACCTTACCCTGGCTGACTCCGTAAAATCGCTGGGAATCACCCTGGACCCAAAATTAGACATGGCCAAACACATCAAGAACACCGCAAAGAGCGCCTTCCTCAACCTGAAACTACTCAACAAAATAAAACCCTTCATCCCTCCCAACGACCTCAAACAAGCTACTCAATCCCTGGTGTTGCCTAGATACTACGGGAATGCAGTCCTCACAGGGTCAGCAAAATCTCACTTAGCTCCCCTCAGATCAACTCTTAATGCAGCAGCCAGAATGGTCACCTGAGTAAAGAAATATGAACACATCTCGCCCGCAATCAGAGAGCTAAAATGGCTCCCAATCGAAATGCGTGCCAACTTCAGAACTCCCTGCCTCACACATAAAGCCCTGCACACAGGGAAACCGGCCTACCTGGCCTCCAAACTCAAGAAGGCCGGTCAGACAAGGAGCCTCAGGAGTTCCAACACTTTACTCCTCATCCTGCCGAAAATCCGCAAACAAAAAACCGCATCTCGATCCTTCTCTGGAAATGCGCCCAAAATCTGGAACTCCATTCCAGTCCATATCAGGACTACCCCCTCCTTTCTAAAATTCAAAAGGCAGCTCAAAGACCTCTTCCTCAACCGTTCTCTCCCGAATGGATAGCTGCCACCCAAGCACACAAGCTTGCACATTGCAGCACACAGACACTCCGACTTTAAGACTTCTACCTCCTCCCGACTCCTTCCTCTATCCCCCCCTCCCCCGAAGGAGGCCCGGCGCGAGTCAACGGGCACACTACTGCGATATTATATGTTTTCCCTGCTTTTAATGTTGTACAGCGCGCGGAGACTCCCGATGCGCCGTGAGTCAATATGTATACTACTGCGATATTGTGTGATTTCTCCGTTACGAATGTTGTAAAGCGCTCCAATACCTTCGGGTCTGGCCAGCGCTATATAATTCTCCTAAATAAATAAATAATTAATAAATAAATATGTTTATGGTGAGACGTAAATATAATTTAGTCTTTCCCAGCGATGTTTGTGGTTCTAAAAATGCTTGTGTTCCAACTTTTACAGGGAACCAAAGGGGTAGCACTATAGATTACATTCTTTTGTTGAATGAATTA
The DNA here is from genome assembly GCA_963921515.1 of Calotriton arnoldi. Lineage (NCBI taxonomy): Eukaryota > Metazoa > Chordata > Amphibia > Caudata > Salamandridae > Calotriton > Calotriton arnoldi. The sequence goes on along the minus strand of CAWUFW010000021.1, from coordinate 7,224,434 downwards.
TCCCCTTATTTATCTGACTTTGTGATAGCCAGTAATTGTGTGAGCGTTCAAAATCCTCTTTACATCAAACTGGATTCCCTTATTGAAATCCCTAAAATGAAGCGATCTGATAATTTGGAAATAAATAGGAATAAAGGTTTAAAACTAAATAGGATGGGAGAAGATTGACCCAGTAGCTTTTAACCATCTTTTTGTTGAAGACGCAAGGGCTCCTATTATGGCATGTTTGTCTGATGATTTGGGTCTGGCTGCGATTCAGTTTGAATTTGCCAAAATTTGTAAAATCATTTCTATGAAGCTCATGTCCCCCACTCCTGCCTGGGAGAAGTTACCTTCTTGCTGGTTTAACTCAGCATGTTCAACTGCACATAGAAACCTAATGGTCGTATTGAAAAAAATATCCTCGGGTGGCATTTGAAGTTAAGCAAGCTAGGTATTTTTATAAACAGGCCTTGGAAGACAGAAAACCTGAGATCAGAAGCAAAGCCTGGGCCGACCTCCAGGAGGCTGGCAAATCGAGAGACAGTTCAAAGTTTTGGGATGTGATTAATAGACCCTTTTTCAAGGAGCATGACGATACGAGTATTGATGTTGTTATACCGATGGAGGCATGGGTCTCACATTCTACAAGAATCTTTGCTCCAGTAGATGTGTCGTCTTCACAAGGCTCTGATAGTAAATCATTTTTTGATTTTCTACATGATTTCCAATATCCTTTTGAACTACAAGAGGTTATTACTGCTATAAATAAGTGTATTTCAGGTAAAGCCCCAGGACTAGAAATGGGTACTGTTATAAATAAAGTCCGGAAGGCGATATAAGTTGATGGTAAGAGGATTTATTACCATGCAGTTCCCCAACTGTCAACCCACAGGCTCCTCAGGTAGCACTTCGAACATTCTATCTTGCACTCTAAGTGGCATTCTAAGGTAGAACCAAGGTGGGTCAGGAGGGGGGGGGGCACCGGAGCGTACCAAGGAGGGGAACAAGGGAGGAGGAAGGAAGGAGGGAGAAAGGGAAGGAGGAATAAAAGCAAAGATTATAACACATCTTCCTTCCTATAGTAAAAACAGTATTAATGAAATAGGATGATTAACACTTATTTCATGACATAGTCTTTCTGTCACTTCGGATACCTAACAATTCTGTCACTGCGTTTGATATCAGACGTGTTAGACATATCCCTAGAAACATTGTTAGCCTTGCTGCTGGTGGCTTGTACAGAATATGGAACTAGTCTGTCCATGCTCCACATTCTGCCATCTGCCGTGGTGACCACATACTTTTGACATCACTTATCCTTACAGGACCATAACATTTATTGTACCTGTTAGAGCTGGCATCAGGTTTCTTGACCAAGACCTTTTGGCCAACTCTCCATTCACGTGTTTTGGTTCCCCATTTATGATCATACTCATGTTTATATTTCTCTTGGTGGCGCAGAATCCTTTCCTGAGTCTTTTCCTCATCACACACAAAGGATTAGTCCTCAAATAACCAATTAGGCGTTAGTTTGGACCCTGGTTTGCGCCCTCTTAAGAGACAAAAAGGGGAATAACCCGTTACACTGTTGGGAGTTATGACATACGACCAAATCATGTCCTTAATGGATTGGACAATGGGTTTATGGGCAACCATCGCTAGTTGTAAAGCGTCTTTGATCATTCTATTGCAGCGATCCACCAACCCATTTGCACGAGGACAGTACAAAGGGGTGGAGATGTGTTTTATGGCCAGACTGACGAGAAACTCATTCATCTCCTCCGACACCAACTGAACCCCATTGTATGTGATGAGAGTGTGTGGTATACCTTCGGTTGCAAATGTGTCTGACAGAAAGATTCTGATGGCTTTGGTGTCTACTTTATTGACAAGCTTTAGGGTAATCCATTTGGAAAAGTAGTCGACTAAAACTAGAATGAATCTTTCTTGCAACGCTGATACTTGTAGAGGGCCAATGATGTCCAAGCCTAGTTTTTCCCAAGCTTTAATGGGAACTTGTACTGGTTCTAGCGGTGCTCTCCTAGTGCATTTAGTTTTGTCACTGATTCCGCATGCATGGCACCCCTTGACAAGAACTTCAATACGGGTGTCCATACCTGGGAACCAATAACCTGACCGTAACTTACTTTTGGTAAGGTTCCTTCCCAAATGGCCTTCGTGAGCTAAATCACATATACATTTCCTGAGGCTCTCAGGAGGTATTATTTTATCAGACTTATATACATTGAAGCCTGCGATGGACAACTCTTCTCTTACATTCCAATATGGCTGCAATTCATACGGGAGGTCCCCACACTTCTTGGGCCAACCTTCCTTAATTTTCTCAGCGACAGCTTTCAACGTGGCATCCTCCAACGACTCTTTTTTCCACTCGTCCTCAAGGATTGCTGGGATGGTTACTTGTAGTACTTCAAAATCTTCTTTGCTTTCCTCACTGGGCTTGTGCTTTGCACGCGTGGGTTCGTATCCCATCCTCGTCGCCAAATTGTTATAAATAAAGTCCGGAAGGCGATATAAGTTGATGGTAAGAGGATTTATTACCATGCAGTTCCCCAACTGTCAACCCACAGGCTCCTCAGGTAGCACTTCGAACGTTCTATCTTGCACTCTAAGTGGCATTCTAAGGTAGAACCAAGGTGGGTCAGGAGGGGGGGGCACCGGAGCGTACCAAGGAGGGGAACGAGGGAGGAGGAAGGAAGGAGGGCGAAAGGGAAGGAGGAATAAAAGCAAAGATTATAACAGGTACCTGTGGATATTTTTAAATCAAACCTCACTTTATAGGCCCCACTACTCACAAATGTGTTTAGATCTTTAGTGTTGAGACCCATTCCACAGTCCTGGAAGACCGCTATTGTGGTTACTATTTTCAAACAAGCATTTGCAATGCAATCGGTCTCGCCTTTGGAACCTTATATGTATTTAGCTAGGCAGCACATTAGCCTGGGTGCTGAAACATCTACTGTTCTTTAACATGGAGGGAAAGTAAGCACCAAACTGCGTGACACGCCAGGTATGGGTGGGAACACATGGAGAGAAATATTGCCTTTCAGCGGGAAATGGTATAGTCCAAAGCTCTGTTTTTAATATAAAATCAGGGCCTTCAGTGGTCATATCACTGAAAATACAAGATTTGAAAAAAATATTATTGTCTACGGATGCTTGTGGAAGACAATTTCTATTGACTGGAATCTAGAGAATGCTAAAGTGATTCTGGTATTTTACTCACCTCTGCTGGTCGTTTTCTATCAAGAAAGTTAAATAGAGGCAGTAGCCAGAAAAAGAAAAAAAAGAAAGTCCCTCAGCAGAAAGCAATTCTGGTATTTTACTGACCTCTATTGGTCGTTTTCTATCAAGACAGTTAAATAGAGGCAGTTGAACAAGCAGAAAGCAATTCTGGTATTTTACTGACCTCTACTGGTCGTTTTCTATGAAGACAGTTAAATAGAGGCAGTTGAACAGAAAAAAAAGTCCCTAAGCGGAAGCAGACTAGTCCTAGGGTTGATCTCCAGAGCCCACAAAGTACATACACATATAAGTATATACTAAAGTATATACAAGAGGTCTCGAATGCTCGACCTAAAAAGGGGACTGGTCTCAGACGAAATGTTATCTGCCAGTTTCCTTGATCGACTCTAGCCCCAAGATCCTAGGCCGAATATTATTGGCCTGTCTTGAAGACTGGGCTCTTGCAAATAACATCTTGTCAGAAGTTCAATTAGGATTTAGACCGGGTAGAGGGACAAATGAGCCATGTCTGAATCTTTATCTAATCTGGGGGAAGTACGTGAAGGCTAAAAAAGACTCTTTGCACCTTGCTTTTATAGATTTATCAAGCGCCTTCGACCTCGTAAACCGCACTAAGCTGTGGGAACAAATGGGTAAAATGGGTAGTGGAGCCTGGTCTTTTGACCATCATCATGCATTTGCATCAGGACCTGACAGTCAGGGTTTGTTATGGTCCCCTAGACGAATGCTCCCCTCATATTAGGTCGACCAGGGGTGTCAGACAGGGGTGCATCTTGGCTCCTTTCCTTTTCTTGCTTTATATAAATGGCATTAGTAACCATTTGGTAGAAAATAGCAAAGATGCACCTCGCATGGGACAAAAATCCATTCCCATTCTACTATATGTGGATGATACAGTTCTGATTGCACGTACTGCAAATAGCCTTCAGTCCATCTTAGATTTCTTTTTAGTGTACATGGAGGATTTGGGTCTTGAAGTAAATTTTTCGAAGTCATATATTTTGACATGTGGTCGCCCCAGTACTAAGCCAAACACTTTTAATATGGGGGATTCAATTTTAGCAAAGGTGAAACATTTTAACTACCTTGGGATCCTTTGTAATCAGTCACTAAGTTGGACACCGCTTTTAACACTGAGATGTCAGATTTATAGCAGGAAAATTGAGGCCATTTTTAGATTAGCCCACAAGCTAAAACATAAACCAATCCCAGAACTGCTGAATATTTTTAAGAGTAAGTGTATTTCAGCGGGCGTGTATGGCGCTAGGCTCTGGGGGTTCAATAAAGTGGAAATCCTACAATGTGTAGAAAACCAATTTATGCGTAGCTCCAGGAGTCACAGCCACTTTTATTTGTCACGAGGAACTCTGGATGCCATATTTGGAAGACTTGATTGGGTTAGCCCCCCTACTATTGTGGGTAAAAATATGGTCATATCCAGAGGCTGGTCTGGCAAGAACTTGTATTTCTGATTGCCTTTCTTTAGATGGGATGGATCAAATTCAGTAGTTTAAGTATTTGAAGGATACCTTTGAAAGTTTGGGCCTGCTAGATTTATATAAGTCCCCACATAGATTCAGATTTAATCATAAGCCACGTGTAAAAGAATTATATCTGGAGCAGTGAATGAATAAACGCTTAGAGTTGTCCCAGACAAAGCAAACAATCATTAATTATGCCCATGTTTCAATAACTCGTAGCATAGAGCCCTATTTGGGGTGGATTGCAAACCCTACATATCGCCACTGGCTTACTCTTTTTAGACTGTGCCCTTTGCACTTTTTTCCCCTATAGGGGGGCCTGGAATCATGACTTATCTTTTTGTGGGTGTGATAATATCTCGATTCAAAGCACCAACCATTTAATTTTGTACTGCCATTTGTATTAAGAGTCAAGATGCCGCTTTTTGGTGCAGCTGTTGCATAAGGCTCATGTGAGACAGCGTAAGGAAGGGTTAATTTTTCTGCTGTCCCTAGGATCATCTGAAATTTGCTTTGCTGTGCCTAGTTTTATAAAATCAGCTTTCCAAATTAAGAGGAGATATGAAGCTTAAGGGATATAATTGTGTGCATTTTGAATTTTGGAAATAATTTTAAATAACTATTTTTTTGTAATCAAACTCAATTAACTGAGCTCCTTTGTTATGAATTAATTCACTCGTTATGGACTATAAATTGAAATCTTATCTTATAATTGCGATATGAAAAATGGTTATTGTTTATGATTTTTAGATAAGATGTGTTTTTCAAATTTTTATAATATTTATCTGATTTTTAAATGATGTTCTTATCACTTTTTGTGCTTTTATGGCCTTTGGCCGAATAAAGTTCATTTTGACTGACTGACCGTCCATAACAGTTTTACCAAATAGCAGAACTAAGAGTGACGAGGAGATAAATATGTCTTTCGGTCTTGCTTGACAGCGCATGTGACTGTAAGACCCCATTGTTAATAATTCTTTCAAATATCTATACAGAGTATGCTCCAGCACCACTTAGAGAAGAATTACTCTCTTGTGCTATTGTCTGTTTGGTGTATCACTTCACCTCTTCTGGAGTGCTTGCAATGCAATGCGTGAGGGACTATTTTTATATCTCAAAAGTGCACTATTTCATAAAACATTAGAGGCAAATGTGTGATTATATTTAAAAGTCGCAAACCCTATGATTAGCTAAATCACAGGGTATGTGATTGCTAAATGGTTTTTGGAATGTACTAAACTCATTTTGCCATACGGTAACAGGTTCTCGAATCCCAATATGGGTTTAGAAGGCAGAGCGAATCTCTTTTTGGAAACCGTGTGTTTAGGGCATCCCTCCCAAATAGCGATTCATTATGGTGTGTATCAATGGACCCTTTCCCCATGTTCCATTTGTGAACATAAAAAAGGTTTGTTGGGGAGGAGAGAGTGGTCTTTTTAAAAAGTTTAAAACTTTTTAAACACAGCCCAGTTTCTTTTCAGAAAAATGGCCTGCATTAAAAAAAATATATCTATTTTTTAAAAAGAATCACAGGCATGGTGGTCTGCTGATCCCAGCATGCCACCATCCCTGTGATGGCCAACAATTGCAATTTGCGACCATCCTCATAAATATTGATGAGATAGGTTGAACTGCGACCCACTATGTTTTGAAATTGTGTGAACTGGCCTATTAGTACAAAGGTCATTTTACAAAATTCACACTGTTTGCAAAAATACTGGTCGCAATTTACAACCAGTATTTTGCGACTACTGTGTTTCTTACATCTGGCCCTAGGGACAAGTTGTACTAAGAATCAATGTGGCAAAAGTGGTCACAATTGTACACCGACTTTTTCTGACTTGATCTGGGTTTTGCAAACCGAGCTAAATAATTAATAGCTCAGTTTGCAAAATTATAAGTTTTAGTGAGTTGCAATCTGACCTACCTAATAAATATGCCTTAAGTAGGTTACAAAATCCTGCCTGCTATGATTGGCTACAGTCACAGGATGGTGACCTGCTGGGGTCAGCATACCACCATGTCTGTTATTGCTTTTTAATAAAGCAATTATTTTCTTTTTCAATGCAGCCCATTTTCCTAAAAGGAAAACAGAATGTGTTTAAAAAATATGAAAACTTTTACAATCATTTTTGTGAGTAAGCAGTGATCGCATGACCCACATCTGCTTTAAATATTCACAAAGGGGAAGGGGTCCCTTCCTGTTTGTGAATAGGTAGCCACTACCTTTCTGTAGTCAGTAAAATCTTATTGTTTTGCGACCAGATTTTGGTTGCAATACATTAATATATCTCATTGCGAACTGCTATTTGGAAGGAATGCCCTAAGGATGCCCCCTCCAAATAGTGATTCAGTATGTAGTCGCAAAGCCAAATTGCAATTTGGTAGCATGGTACTGAATCACAATTTGGATTTGGTCAAAAAGGGTCCGATATTGCGAACTGGACCCATTGCGACCGCAAAATACTTTATTACATCTGGCCCTAAATTATTTGTCTCATAGATGCGTTGTTCACAGAAAGCAATCAGTTTTTTTTTTGTCTTTTCACTGACGCAGGCTTTTCTTAACTGTTGTAGTTGGGACTGAAAATGTAAGTCAGACCTAATGGCTTTGTCTGTTTTTCATGTGTGTGTGTTTTCTGTACACGTACGTAAAAATAAAAAAGCACAACATGCAGTAACACAGTGAATGAAAGTCACCTTATGTTGGGCATATAACACATAGACATCAATTAATGATAAGCAGGTATAGTAGCTGCTACGCCCAAAAAACACCCTCAGCATGTAGCATGTTCATTCAAGCAGTTGCATCTCAAGAGCTAGAAAGTCTCTAACAGAAATAGGCCCTGTTTGTCACAAATCAGTGAGTGAAGGTTGATTACTGACCAAAGAATACAGTATGCTGGTAAACCAGGGACACCTCATGTACACACAGTAAGGTACAGATCAAACGTACACCGTACTCCACAGGTATCATCGTTGGTGTCTGCAGAACTCTATTACAAGCCAGTTTCAGAGACCACACCAGGCCACTAGCCCTATTAGGGTGTTGCTCACCTATTTTTCTAATGTATAGTTAAATAATTCTGAAGCACTGCCTAAAATGGTTTCTAAACGCTAGTGCTGGAACAAAGGTATTGTCCATTAACAAGTGTAGGAATCTTATGCTTTTATGATTGAAAGACCATTAATAATGTACCCAAGTTGTGACTGCACTCAATAGAAGAACTACAATAATGATCAAAATCACTTGTAGTGTTTTCATACCCCATCATCCAATAATGCTTTTCAACCTTGAGCAGAGATCACAACCTTCAAAACTGAAACTGTCATCATTTATGACATGTGAGTATTTAACACTTTTGCATTTGTTGTGAATTTGTTCATGAATGAGTATGGAAACATTGGCAACATAAGTACAGCATTCAACTCAGTTTTTGCATACACACCACCCTTAGCCGCCAGGACAAGATAAAGGGCCATTTTATTGTGTGAAACCACAGACTGCTGAGCCACCAACTCAGTGGTTATCAGCTTGAGGGCAATAGCAGTTGAATTCGCTACCTCCTCCAATACTTTGGCAAATCTGCTTATCTCATGGATGGAGAGACCCATTCCATAGCTTGGAATTAGGCTGGTGACAAATGGAGCGTTCTCTGTATCTACTCTGTCTCCTATGCAGAGAAGGAAGTTGATAGGCAAAGTGTCTGATAGTGGGGGCAACATAAGCAGAATAGCAGGATCCAGACCAATCCTTGGGTAGCCAGACATAAACCTGATTGCCATAGACATAGAAAGTTCCAGTTAGATCAGATGTACAAATGTGGGTGAACAGTACTCTAGAAGGAAAGATAGTTCTTGTGATCTCAACTGGAGGAAGCACAACAAAAGGAATATGTTCAGTGCATTTAGGAATAGACATATTGTACTTAATCTGTCCCATAAAGATGCTTCCATTTCCCACTTAGCAGACCAGTCCATGGGGCACAGAGGCAAGAAAGACAGCAGGGGGCAGAATCAGTAGATCAGGTAGAGGAGTAGTTATATTGGCAAAGATAACACGGGTGGTGTGATTGTCAAATTCAGGAATAAAGTGACAGTGCATGTGTAAATGTTATGCTATGTTGATTTGTATAGCGCTCTAATCACCCGCAAGGGTATCCAGGCGCTTGGGCAAGGTGTGCAGGTGTGTGGACCATATTGTTCCACCCACTTGAAAGGTACTGGTCCTTGTCACATCCCAAATGGAATCAGTGGTCACATGGAAGCACAGCTACTATAGAGAGAGTTTCAGATCATATTTGTACTGATCCAAAACTTGTGGCAAAGTATTTTCTTTGCAAATCAAACGTTTGTATTGCAAGTGGGCAGTGGGCTCCATGCAGAAGACTTTATCAAACCCACCACCCTCCCCTCGGTACAAAGTTACACGATAATCCAACCAAACAGGCTTGCAGCAAATAGGGCTGCCCAGAACCAGCAAGTATCAGTTAGCTGAGAAGCTTCCCACTACCGAGGTCACAGAGCATAGCCATTGGCAGGAAGAATGGCTGCATCCTTATGACGTCCTTGAGCTGTATTGGTAGGGAGAGGAATCCTTCTGTCAGCCGTATGATATCATTCAGCTCTGAAGTTTGCTTGCAGTGTGAAGCATGGATCCGTGTGGACAGTACTTGGCACCAGTTGGTGATGGTCGTGGTGTACGGGATCTTTAATGGACTTGGCTACCTGGACTGGAGCTACAACTTTCATTGACAGAATCTCACGTGTTTCTTGTTGCCACGTCGTAGAGTTTGGTAGGCTTTGGCTGTGCTGGTGGGCAGTGTATCTTCAATCTGGGAATGGAAGCTGTTGAAACAGCAGCTCAGTTTTTTAAAAATAATCTAGAGTCACATTATCAGACAAATGCAGATTGATTGCACCCTGGAGGGGTAGAAGGAGGTCTGCCCATCACAATCTCACGGGCTTATTATAGTTTTTTAGGTCTCGCCTACTCAGCGCGCATGCGCTGCGTAGGAGGGCCTTTAGCCGTCGCTCTTCACTTTTTCAAGCACTGCACTCGTGCTTGTGGCGAGCAGGGGCGCGCCACAAGCACGAGTGCAGTGCTTGAAAAGTGAAGACTCTCCCAAGCACGCGCGCGTGCACCACTCGGGGGCTCACCTCCTGCTTCCCCTCTCTCTCACAACAATTAACTTTTGCGGCCACGGGGCCGCGCTTGTGTTTTAGAGCTTGTTATCCATCTAACCCGGTTTACTTCTGTCCTCGATCTTCTCTATTCTCTCTAGCCCCTCTCTCTCCGTGGGTTTTCTCTCCCTCCTCAGATTCTTCCGTCTTTCTTTGACACCTCTCCTTTACAGCTCTCTCCCTCCCCCCCTTCCCCCACCACACTTTTTTTTGCTTCCAGGCTCCCCTTTCTTTGGCTTTCTCGTCCCCACATCATCCAACCTCCCCTTTTTTTATTTAATTCCTTCCGTTGGTACTTCCCTATCCTCCCTTAATCCTGTTCTACTATGTATTCCTGTGATGAAAACCGTGAGTGCCCCAATCTTCTATTCCTCACTGCGCCCCTTCCTCAACTGTCACCCTCTTCAGAAACAGGAATCGTGCTCAGAAAAGGCGTTGTCTTCTGCCCGAGGTCTATCCATTTCCCATTCCCTGCAGCCACGCCATAATCGCTCACGGAGCAGTTGTTATAACAATTCTGTGATGATCTGGCAGATCAGCAGGAGGCGGTTTAATGTATCTATTAGAAGAATCGAAACGAATAGGTGATAGGTCTGACTAAAAGGCAGTGCCACCACCCAAAATCAGTAGGGTTGGAAGGTATGGATGTAGAGAGGGCGGGAACTCGGGATCTGCAGGATGAATGATCAAACATCTGTAGTAGGGAATCAACTTTTTTTAAGTTGAGGATTGAGGCATATGAAACAAGCATTGAAAATGCAATAGGTCTCGCCTTTGATTAAGTTAAAGCCATTTGCATTGCTAATGGTATTGTATGGCAAAGCAAATGGCTTTAACTTAATGAAAGGCGAGACCTATTGCATTTTTAATGCTTGTTTAACTAGGTGTGACCCTAATCGACATTAATAGAAAGGGTAAGGTGTCTGGCCACTTGAGTCCAATTTCCTCACATATCCTAAATACTTTAGTCTTTGAAGTCACATTATAGCTTTCATCTTTCCCTAACTCTTTCCAAGCCAAGTCATTAAGTATGAAAGATTGTTGCTTTCTCTTACACACATCACTTTGGTACAATGTCCTGTGTTGGACCCAGCGTTACTCTTCATCACATCTCTCAATGGAGAAGCACATGCTTGTTTTTTCCCCATGCCTACCCTACAAAGCCCCATGCAGATTTCACTGATAAGCCATTACTGGTTTGTGTCCTTGTGTTTTTTATGGATGGCTGTTAACTCAAAAATAATGTGAAGGGAAGTTAGTCGCTGATGTTTACACAGTAAACAAGATTGTTGAGAATGGATGCTTACCACTGTTCAAGTAGTGGAACTGATTGCTCTTACACATGCTTATATAAGCTGCACGTGCTTGCATATTAGTACATTAGCTATCCAGAAAACTGTAACCATTTTCACGGTTCAAAATATGCGTTTGAGGTTACCCATGATTTTTGGCTCTTGTCTCTGCAGTGAGGCTTCTCACATCTACAGGGACCCCAATCAAAAATGAGTCCTGTGTTAAAAGATTGTTTGATACTCTCCAAATGCCCCTGAAAGTAGCTGTTGTTAAGTGTGCTGCCCATCAGGCATCCTAAGGTGTATGCCAGGTTTGTGTACAGCAAGGAAATGCAAAATAGCCCAAATGTGTCCCTGAAACCTAAAACATCAAGGTTCTGGCACAAGAATATATAGAACCAAAACTAGCCGGACTCTGAGGAAGCAGGAGAAATGGAGGTAGGGAAGGACAGAGAGAACAAACACACTGGCTCTGGTATGCCTCAATGCGCTTGAACCTTAAGACAAGAATACAGGTTTCATTTAGGCAACATGTTGTGGTAATGTGATATATAACTTAATACTAATAACCATTACCATTCACAGCCTCTGGATACTAGAGATGGGATAGTCGGATAGTTTCCAGGAGCTAGAATTAGTAAAGAAATAGCCAGGCATGGAATTCAGGAGCCCAAGGCTGATGAGGAAGCTGATGTAGAATGGCATCTCTGTAATGAGAGACCTTTCGAAAAGAAACAAGAAGGGAGTGTAGAGACCACGAAGATAACAACAAACAGTGCACACAAGGGGACAGGTGCCTGAACCGGTCAACAGGGGAGAAAAGCCCACCAGCACAACATTGCCAAGCAAAGTAAAGTACAAACTGTCCTGTAAACTGCCCTTTATCCTTTCTGACAGATTTTACACAGAAGTACTTGCTGATTTGTGAGGTGATTTGTCAATCTCCTGATTTACCCAGAAAGTGATTGCCACCATCTTGGCATGTGTTGAGAGGTGATAAGTCATAGATGCCATGCACGACCCATCCACCACAGGCCCCATGACCTGGCCCCTTTGATGCCTACCCAGAATCATCTCTCACAGTGTGGTGTCTGATCTGGTAAGTCCTGACAATGAAGTGTCCAAATGTAATACTTTTGCTGACAGTGCTACTAAAATACTACTTTATCCACTAACACTGAAGTAACTTTGTGTGTGTCCCAAAGTCTTGAGCCCACTTTGCAGCATCTTGCAGACTTACAGAATCAGGCACCAGAAGGTGATAATAATGTCTGAACTAAGTATGGATTTCACAAGCACCCTGGTGGATTGTAACAGGATAAGATGGGTAAAATGGTCTCCCCCAAGATACTGCTACAAATCTTGCTTGCTTGTATCATGGTATACAATGCGCACTTTGGCCAATGTGCAATGGTGCATGTACCGCATGTCAAAGTCCATGTCACTTGTACTCATTGGTCTGCACCTTATTTCCCTACCTTTACTCAACAGTGCTATATGCCAAGCCTACAATATTGGTAAAGGTGTTACAACTACCCTTGCCCCTCATCCTACCTCGTGGGTACCTTAATGTCTCAATATGTTTCTTATGTCTGCATGTTTACTGGATAGGTTAAAGCGTACCCCGGAGTCACAAGGCGATGCCATCAGTTTAGCTAAGAGATTACTAAGAGACTTTAACCTCTATTTTGGGTTCCTCCTTCTTAAAATCAGAAGTGATAAAGGAACTCATGTTGTGTCCTCTGTAGTCCAGGAACCATTCAAAGCTCTAGGGATCTGACAGCATTTTCACTGTGTTATTTGTTAACAACAGTGCAGCCACAGCACGAGGTACCGCTACTGTGATCAGCAACCCAAGAACAATGTTTTCGGACACTTCAACTGGATGGGCAGCTGCCAAAACAGCGCACAACCACAGAGGCAGCTCTGCTACCATAGCATCCAGAGCAGATGAATAATGGGCAATCAATTTCTCTTTTTCACCAGGATAGAGCAGAACATTTTTGACAATATTAACCTTACACAGATGCTAAAACATATCTTGACAATAACCTGAGAATGCTTAACAAAAACAAACCGTATGAAAATGTGCATTTCTTAAATGTGTAAAAACAAACGTACATCTTATTAGTTGGCAGAAAACTCCCATTTTCATCATGCTAAAATGACTAGGCCTCATATATGTTTTTCTTTTTCTCCTTTCTCTTTCCCTTTAATAAAATAATGCCTTTAGAACTGCTGATTTATTCCAATATTTAGCTGTAATACGTGTCATTGTCCGAAAATGTCCTGTTTCAAGAAAATGTACTTCTTTCTTTCCTCACACCATATGATTTCATCGTATTAGATCAAGTCACCTGCCATGTGTTATAATAAATAAAAGGTTCAGTAGAATTAAGGCTTGTTGAAGAAAATGTTTCTCATAATTAACCATGACATGATAGATATTAATGTTTCATTTCATAGAACAGTCCATTGTTACACAATAGGACACTGAACAGCTAACAGAGTAGGTTTGCAAAGGTTCTAATGAGAACCTTACTAGATTTATCTTTTTGTAATACGCTGTAGCAGCATTCAAATAACACCATGTTGACATGGACGTTTACCGTGGGAACTGAGAGAAGTGGCGACAGACCGTCGGAAGATCCTTCTTCATTGTCTGGAAATGACTTACGCACCTGCTTTTGCAACATATGTTTTGTGCCTTTCTATATAGTACGTGTTCCTAGCTAGGGAGTTAATGCATTCTATGCACACCTACCCTGCCATGCCCCCTAGCACTTGTTGTGCTAGTCCGAATTACTGTAAGCTACTGCTAACGGCGATTTTCTGGTTTACCTTACCTTTCGTGAGGAGACTTTCTTTCTTTATGCTAAATCAATAGCTACTTTTGTGATAAATCTCCTTCTAACTTGGACTGACAGTTGTTACTGCAACTGTCAGGGAACTTGGCTGAGTTTCCAGTACTGCTCTTATTGAGGAGTTTGCTCTCTTGCGAGTATTAGCTTGATGCCCCCCAAATCTTTGCTCTTTTCCAAAACAAACTTTATGGGTTTCATGCTAGGTTAGGTCCTTTAGATTAAGATAGGGACTATTTCCTTTATGGAACATGCTGTTATTTTTCATGCTGCCTCTAACCAAATTTTACTTGATATTTCTGTAACTGGATATATCTGACTAATCTGAATAAAAGACAAAATTATTACTAATCTCTTAGTGAGAATTTAAAAAAAAAAAACTTTACCAAACCTCTCAACATGATTTATGCTCCATTTTAACACGGTGGCAAAGATCTGTCAACCGAGAGACGGAGTTGGCGCAGAGTTGGAGATCTCTGTTGTGAGTTAAAGGGGTTAAACTGTTTATAAATTTCCACACTATCAACCATGATCCTGTACCAAAACTCCTGAGGAAAAATCATCGCTGTCATGGCTGTACAGCATGATGGGTCTGCTGTAATCTGGTAAGCTTAAAGTAGAGGCAGTAGATAGTAGTTTTACTGAGATACCAATACCTGTTTTGCTTCCATGGTCTAGGGAAAATATTCGATGGTTTCGGTTTTTTACAAAATCTTGTAGTGTTTCACAATACTAGCATAATCCTAACTCCACTGCCTGCAATAGGCCGCCACCCCCAAAGGAGTTTGTACCTGTGAGATGGTAATGGGTTGGTGTAGCTTATGGAAGGCAAGAATGAACTGACTTTCAAGGTCTAGTTGAAAGAGGGCAAGCGCTATATTATAGCAGCTGTAGACATCTGCATTTCACCGCCACAAGAAAAGGCTACATGAGGGCACTGCATTTCAACAAATGACTTCAAAAATGGTTTTGTGAAAGTACCTAATCAGCAAAATCTAATTGTTGGGTCAGCGATATTCCCTGAGTGATATACAGGTGTGCACTTCTTCTCTGAATGACCCAATTGCATGTGAAACTGGTATCCTGACTTTTTATTGGCCTAGCTAACACACCAATCTAGTGTGTGTGCCGTGGCCAAGGCCTGTCCTTGGTAATGCCTATGTCCAGAACTGGTTCTGTGACCTCGAGTGGTGCACCAACCTGGTCCTTATTGGTCAACAAGGGACTATTGTCCATGTCCTGAGTTCTTCACATAAAGCAGCGGTGGCAGCTTACCAATGATTGCAAATAAATAGCCCTGAACAGACTTTTTTCTGTCTTGGAGAGGAGTGAAACATGCAGGTCCCAATTAGATAAATATTCTGCTTCAATGGGACACTCAGTCTATTGCACTGACACCGCATGTGCATATCAAGTGTGTGTGTACATTGTAAATGTGTGGTACGTAGATGAGAGCAATGCTCTGTGTGTATTGTGAATATGTCTGTTGATATCAATAGGATCCATTGTGAATGGTTCCTGGCAAGTCACAAGATGGAGGATGGATACAGCTTCCCCAGACCATAGATGTGGAGTGCTGAATTCCTGTGACTTGAGGGTGAAGACTCATACACTGAAAAGAAGGAAAATTACG
Organism: Calotriton arnoldi; assembly: GCA_963921515.1. Classification (NCBI taxonomy): domain Eukaryota; kingdom Metazoa; phylum Chordata; class Amphibia; order Caudata; family Salamandridae; genus Calotriton; species Calotriton arnoldi. The sequence goes on along the minus strand of CAWUFW010000021.1, from coordinate 7,208,734 downwards.
CAGGGCTCCCTTTGAAAATTAAATGAGCAAGGAATGTTGATTAGATTTTCATGAGCACTTCAATTTGGTGGACGTTAGAGGATGGGGGTGAGTCAGCAGATTCTGAGACTGTTATAGAGTTCCGCAGACAGGTTACTCTGTCACAAATGTGATGGATATTCCGTCCGCCATTTTACAAGTGCATTTTATCCAGTGGCACTTGTAATATGGCGGATGGATATCCTTCATGTTTGTGACAGAGTAACCGTCTGCCAAACTCTAAATCAGGCCCTCTGTTGCTAAAGGTGAGACAGTTTCTAGGCAGGGCCTGCCCTTATGTCTCCCTCTGATAGTTTCTACAAGAAAGCTGCAGAGTCTTCACACTTCACTGTGTCCATGTTTTGGATACTCCTGCTTGTAGCCAACTTCATTACTACCTCCAGCGAGAACCATTATCTTAAATAAAGTCTATGTCTGCACCCAAAGCAATTCACTTTGTTCCAGTTCCAGGTTTCTATTGACCAAGGAAGGGGGTGCTCTTCAGAGTGATCGAAGAGCTACTGTGAGACCAGCACTACTGGCAGCAAGACAGCCAGTCTCTCAGATATAAGGGGAAATTGCCTGAAGTCTGCACAACTTGCTGGTGAAGCTTTGGATCAGAGCTCAAACAGTCAAACAACACACAACAACACAATAATTCACAGTTCAACTCAGTGCTTATCTTTTATCTTTTATGAAAAAAGTCTCCACAGTACGTTTTGGGCAGGTACTAGGCCTACCCACACAAGTGAGGTGCCATTGTTATATGGAAACTTGGGGGAATGCTGGGTGGGTGGGTGGGAGTTTGTAGCTCCCTGTAGATTCCAAAACCTTCCATCACAGAAATGTGAGGAAAATGTTTTTTTTTTTTTTTACAAGGTTTGAGTTTTGCAAGGGATTCTGGGTAACAGAACCTGGGGATAGGCACACAAATCACCCCATCCTGGATTTCCCTGGATGTCTAGTTTTTAAAAATGTATAGGTTTGCTAGGTTTCCCTAGGTGACAGCTGAGCTAGGGTCCCAAAGCCACAGCTAGGCACTTTGCAAAAAAAGGGTCAGTTTTCTGTGGAAAAATGTGATGTGTCCACGTTGTGCTTTGGGCCGTTTCCTGTCACGGGTACTAGGCCTACTCACACAAGTGAGGTACCATTTTTATCGGGAGACTTGGGAGAATGATGGGTGGGTGGAAGTTTGTAGCTCCCTGCAGATTCCAGAACTTTCCATCACAGAAATGTGAGGATAATGTGTTTTATTTTTACAAAGTTTGTGGTTTGCAAGGGATTTTGGGTAACAGAACCTGGTGCTAGGCACACAAGTCACCCCATCCTGGATTCCCCTGGATTTCTAGTTTTCAAAAATTTATAGGTTTGCTATGTTTTCCTAGGTGCCGGCTGAGCTAGGGTCCCAAATCCACAGCTAGGCACATTGCAAAAAAAGGGTCAGGTTTCTGTGGAAAAATGTGATGTGTCCACGTTGTGCTTTGGGCCATTTCCTGTCATGGGTACTAGGCCTACTCACACAAGTGATGTACCATTTTTATCGGGAGACTTGGGGAATGCTGGGTGGGTGGAAGTTTGTGGCTCTCCATAGATTCCAGAACTTTCCATCACAGAAATGTGAGGAAAATGTTGTTATTATTTTACAAAGTTTGAGGTTTGCAAGGGTTTCTGGGTAACAGAACCTAGTGAGAGCCACACAAGTAACCCATCTTGGATTCCTCTGGGTGTCTAGTTTACAAAAAATGTATAGGTTTTCTAGGTTTCCCTAGGTGCCGGCTGAGCTAGGGTCCAAAATCCACAGCTAGGCACATTGGAATAAAAGGTTCAGTTTTCACTGGAAAATGTGATGTGTCCACGTTGCGTTTTGGTCCGTTTCCTGTCACAGGCACTAGGCCTACACACACAAGTGAGGTACCATTTTTATCGGGAGACTTAGGGGAATACAGAATAGTAGAACAAGTGTTATTGCCTATTGACTTTCTTTGCATTTCTGCCTTCCAAATGTAAGACAATATATAACAAGCATTGAAAATGCAATAGGTCTCGCCTTTGATTAAGTTAAAGCCATTTGCTTTGCTAATGGTATTGTATAGCAAAGCAAATGGCTTTAACTTAATGAAAGTCGAGACCTATTGCATTTTAAGTGCTAAAGGGGACTAAAAATGACTTGTTTTATAAAGTTATTTCTGTCATGGCCTTGCAGCTTCCCAGCGCAGTGATTCGTAGGTGCTATTGAACTACAACACTGCGATGCACATGTTATCGACTGAGATAATTCCCAGTCTGCAAATCTTCTATAATATGTTGTCAAACTCCAGTATAATCTGCATTGATCGAGAACAATTAGCTGTCTTCCTCATTGATCCACCAGTGGAGACTCTCTCCTCAGAGCAGACTGAAGGGTGGAAGGAGTAGACAGTAGAATATATGGAGAGGTTTAGGTATACTTTCAATGCCAGAGAGCTTCAATCAAGAGATTTGTCTTTTACATCATGGGGATTCCTCGTTTGACATTGAATTACTTTGGAGCAATTAACATTTTACTGTGGAAAAATTGTAAAAAACACACATTTATAACTGAAAATGAACAAAGTGATGAAACGCAACACAAAAATAGGGAGAGTTGTGGCGGGATGTAGGATTTTTTTTTTTTTTAATTGTGTGGAACATTGCATAAAAGAGGAACTTGTGCGGTAAATAGCTCTGACATAGCAATCAAGAGGGGAGGCGTTTGAAAAGAAGTCGCTTTTGTTTTTGAAGGACAGGCACCCCCACCATCCCCTTTATTTTCACACAGTTTATGAAACTGGAATTACAGGCTCTGAAATCTTTGTACCTCACATGTGCCTAATGCACGGTGTCAACACCAAGAGCATGGCCACCTGAAATAATAACATTACAAAGGCAAGCTAATCTTTTCAACAAGAAAAGGATTTTTTTTATCTTCTGGCAGATACAGCCATGACTATTAATCACTAAAACCTCCAGATAGAGGAAAAGTAATATCAAAGCTAATGATTTATTTTATGTTAATGACTTTCTGTAGCGAACACAATATTGTTGATAATGGACTTTTTGCGTCGTGTTTAGTTACTGGGGCTAATGGAGAAATCTCTGCTTTGCCAGAATGCACCTTTTTGAAGTAGATTATGCTGTTCCTCTCCATGCCAAGAGTCAACAATGCCCAGCTAGAGTCAATCAGGGGGGCGCAGCCTATGATCTCAGTATAGAAGAAGTGAATGCCAGGCAGCACATTTCCCACCCTTTGGAATTGTTAGACACCATTTTAGTCCCTTTAGCCTGCTTACACATTTATGTCATGAACATGGACTTATTGCTTTTTTTTTGTAAATACGAGTTTTCAGTTTTGTTCGCAGGTTTTCTCCGCAGGCAGATTGACTTTTCCTGTGTTGTGTGTCTGTGCTTAATTGCAAATAATTAAAAAATGAAAAGGCATTCTTCAAATGACAGCAGGTGCATTATCTGCGCTATGAATTTTAAGGCCATGTTTTGTGGAGGCAGTAACTTGTAACATCATATAACAATAAGGATGATTCCCTTACTAAAGTTCACTTAATGTGCTAATCACGTCCAGTGGTTAATAGAGGCCTCCCATTCCACTCCCTGATGGCTATAAAGGGCTATTATGTTTATGGCAGCAGTTCAGGTACAGCTGGCGAGTGTTAATAATGCATCATTGTCCCACTAATAAACACAGCAAAGGTCAGCACCTCAAATCACCCAACCACCAAACGAACCTTGTTCCGGGTATTTATTAAAGCTCTAAACATGTATCTTCCCCTCTCGGTGTCTCTGGCGTCACAAAAGCACTTCTGACAAAGGTTACAGAACCTTATCGGGTGTGTGAAAAAATGATCAGATATTGATGCAAATCTTTCCCCTGTAGCTTTTGGTGCCGCGTCAGTTGCTGATGGCCCCAGTTTTCATCCTGGTCACACATCTTAGTGACAGAATACATTTGTGAATCGATTCACCCTGACACTCAAAATTTCCATAAGTTTCTGTAGGGGCGGATGCAGAATATTTATGACGAAATGCTTGTTTAAATTTTGGGGTCCTGTTTAATGCACCTCATTGTGGGTTGAAGCAAAAAGAGAGTTCTAATGTCCCCTAACAGGACAAAATATATATATTTTCATTTAAAACTGCATGGTTGTTTTTGAAGACAAAGTAACAGTGTGTCAGGCAACGGGAAAGTGATTGGAAGTTAGACACGGCAACCGACATGAGCGGTAAGCGGAGTTAATCAATTGTTTTCCCAAACATTAACTAGCCACCAAAGCTATAGGGAATAAACATAACCAAACGATACACTGCCAGGGGATTACGTCTTTCCAAAATGCTAAATAATGATGAATAAAACAAACCTTATGAACTATTGACAAACCGAGGAGACAGGATACTTAAGAACATCCCAGTGAATGATAGGAGGCACGGTGACAAGGTAACAAGCGGCAGACTGAAAACAGAGTCAGGCAAGTATGCCCCAGCTCGAAGAGTAATTCAATTGACTTTAGCCCTAAACTATTACGAGAATCAAGAGGTAAACTAACAAACAACTTCAAAGAAGTGTGCCCCAGCGCAAAAATGAAAATAACTGACCATAGCCCCATAATTTCAAACGGAGCGCGCAAAGATGCAGCCAGACGTGTCACTGCATAAATAAGTGAAAGATATAAGCGGCAGATAAACACGCAAGTCAAGCCAGTGCGCCTAAGCTTAGGGGCATTAATGGACTGTAGCCGTTAAGATTTCACACGGCACACGCAAACACATAACCAAAAGTGTCATCGTAGCAAAAGAAGATTAATTCACTACCTTGAAATCCCCAATCGTGAATCTTGATCGTATTTTATAACAAGACGCGCGGCCAAGAAACGCGCTCTCTGGTGAGGGAGGGGGAGGAGGGGTGAGGGAGGGGGAGGAAAGGCAGATGGCGCCTCGCCAGCGATGCGAGTAATGGATGGCAGCTGTGCGTGTGCACGCCATCGTGAACGCAAGCTGGTCGCCAGCCGAAAGCCAGTGGGTTTGCACTTCCAAAACCCGCTTACTAAAACTCTCGGCCAGACCAGCGCAAGCGCTGGTGCAGGCCGAGACCTAAAAAAGAAGTAATTTTGAAAAATGTCTTCTAATTCACATGCTTGTATGGGTACCCACAATTTCGGAGAGGTGCAAATAACCACTGCTTCTGAACTCTACATTTTGCTCCAATTTCGGAAACATATAGGTTTCCTTGATGCCTATTTTTCACTCTTTATATTTTACCAAATGAATTGCTATATAACCGGTACACAATGAAAAACGATTGCAAGATAAAGCTCAGTTATTGGCTCTGGGTTCCTCAGGTTCTTGGTGAACCTACAAGTGCTATATATCCCTGCAACCAGAACAGTCCAGCAGACGTAATGATATATTGCTTTAAAAAAGTTGCCATGATTAGAAGAAGTTATAGGTGAAAACGTTGGCACAAATGGCTGTTTTTTTCAACTCAATTTCAATATTTTTTATTTCAACTGTTAGTTTCAATAAAAAAAAAACCTAGAAGGATCTACACAAATGACCCCATCTGAATTCATAATGTTGTCCACTTTTCAGAAATCTATAGTTTTCCAGGATCCATTATTGGTTTCACACCCATTGCTACCACTAACTGGAAGGAGGTTGAAAGCACAAAAAATAGGAAAAATATGCTATGTTCCAGTAAAAGGCCAAAGCTGTAGCACGTTTTTTCCCATTTTTCTGAGAAAAAAAATAATACTGTATTTTGGCCAATTTCTCGGTCGTCTCCAGGGGAATCCACAAACCCTGGGTACCTTTACAATTCTCAAGAGTGTTGGAAGAGAAGGATGCAAATTTGGCATGGATACTATATGTGGAAAAGTAGTTACAGGGGCCTAAGCACAAACGACCTCAAACAGCCAAAAAAAGGCTTAGCACATGTGGGGCTAGCAGCGAAGGGGTTGATCAGGTCCTCTGTCTATAGGGGTACAGTAGGCAAAAAACACAATGAGTTGGAATGCTACCTCGAGTGATTGCCGATAGTTAGACTACTTGCAATCGTTCGCCCCATCACCTTTGGGTGTTTGATTGCTTTTATAATGCCTGGAAACCAGAGACTGGGGCAGCCTTCTAATCCAATGTTTGTGAATTAAAAAATTTAGTAAAATCACATCCATTCACAAAAGAACTTATATCAGAGCAGATTTGCTACTTTTTTGGTATATCTAAGTTCCTGATAAAAAAAAATGAACAAGTTAAAACCTCTGAAATCAGGATGATGAGAAAAACTAACACAGACATAGCAACCTGACTCAGGGCCCCCAGACCCAACTATCAAGGCAATAATGCATTTATTGGGGGGAGGGGGGGTGTCACAACCCAAACACCCCCATGAAGCTAAGCAGCCTACTAGCCAGAATACTATCTGATAAAATTACTGTGTCCTAAATGTCATCTACAAAGATACTTAACCCATTGGAGTTAATAATGGACACTCTACATCTAAAGGGACAATAATACATTTGTGAATGATATATGATATGGTATTTAAATCAATAGGATATTTTTCTGTATTATATTCCGGCTTACAATCATTGATGGCTTTACAATTCCTGCACTGATACCTGTTGAGAACTGTGGCAGGGTAGAAGTATGTACGGTTAAAATTTTAACGATAGTGCCACGTTAAATGATTATCCAGAGGGACATAGGTTGATGCAAGTAGGAGCCCTAATCTGCTCAGGTTCCTTGATTGATGATCATTTATATTTTTGCTTATGCATACTAACACATTTACACACTCTCGTGCATATAAACACACTCTCACCTGCAAGCACACATACAACATACATTTAACAGCATTTTTTACTTACCTTAGCTTCCAGAGAGGGTCATATTCCAGCTAATGTACTCCATTTCTTATTACACTAATAGTGCATTAGGAAGAGCTGCCCCTTTGTTCCAGGCACTGATTTTACCACCTCAGAGGCCAGGGGTCGCAAAAGCAGTGTCAGGGGGTAGCAAGGGGCAAGGCAGGGGTCACAGCTGCGACCCCTGGCGACCCGTAAATGACGTCCATGTCTATTACTCATTCACAGGAGAACACAATGTGGGTGTGATGGCCGGGGAGCACCTACAGCCCAGTCTCTCATGGGCCGCTTTTCCTAGGCCCAGGGGCTCCCATGGCCCAAATAAAAATGCTGCTTAGACTCTGTCCATCCACAGGAGCTTTAGAAAGCGAGAGAGTGAGACAACACTGCACCTGGGAAAATAACATTTTGATGCGGTTTTCACCGTTGTGGCCCAGGAGTGTTGATTTCATGTCGTTTTATGATTTTCTTAATTTATTGCTGCTGTCCCTCACATCAGGGATGCACTCGGACCTGCCCTCCTGCCCTCTTTGCTCCTCACAGCCTTCTCGTCAAGAGTTCTTTCCAGCGCCCAGGACCTGCTCCTCTTTCTGCACTCTTGGTCATTTCTTTGGGCCATGATCTTCCTTAGCAGCACCAAGTAAGGCGTACTACAACAGTAATTTACAAATACCTATAGAAATTTTTTGTGAATTTGGCCCAGTATTTCTATGACCAGCTTCTTAACCTGAACCTGAAGTGGTCAGTTATTTAAACTACTATAATTAATAGGGTTTTCATCATCAAAAATCAACATTTGAACAAATCTTACACAGATGCTTTTGAGCATGGTGTTCTGAAATTACCAATATATCTTCGGATAAGAATGACCCAATCCTAGTGTTCAGTGTACATCATTGTGTCACACGGAGACATGGTACATAATCCATTTGTCATTTAAATGAAATCACAATCCTACAAGCATTGTAATGATTAGCACTGTCCCAATATTTAATTTATTAGCAACTCCTATGATGAGCAATTAACTTACCATTGAATTATCCTAAAGACAAAAGTGATTTCTTTTACTACTTTGGCTGTTAACAAGGACTTTCACAGAAATTACATTTGATCAGTAATATAAAGAGTATATTCATTTTCTTGCTTCATTGAATAAGTCTGGGTTTTGCATTATTTGACTGTTTGCATATTTATAATTTTTAAGGTGAAACAATGCCAAGAGATGTGCTCTAATGTGTTCTATACGGACTTTCTTACTCACTCACTCACTCACTCACTCGCTCACTCACTTACTCACTCACTCACTTACTCACTCACTCAATTTCCGATATACATCAAACCTCTCATTAATATAGTGGGAATAGTTTGTATGAATAGATAAGAACTAAGATGGTGGCCCCTGTTTGCATATATGGGATGATTTACAAATGCTTTTCAACACCTAAGTTTGCTTAATCCATGTAATTTTCTTTCCATACCATCATCCAGCCCTAGATGGCTGCAACATGCATCCTGGATGTGTGCTGCCTACAGCATTTCCTCATTCCATTTGTATATCTGTAGTGCCCAGCTTTGAATTACGAATATCATTTTCCCAACTGTGATTATTGAAAATATAACTGTTGCATGAGGACCCTTTTGCCATTTGCACCTAATTCTGGGTTATACATATGAATGTAAGCATTCACAGCTGAAGGATCCTTGAGACTTGTGCAAGTAAATGCTATTGTAATTGGTGACTTGGGTACCGGGGGGACCCTACTGACATAAGCAGGTGCTCGTCACCATCTCCACTTTCTCATGGAAGCCTCTGTATAACAGAGCCGTGGGTGCATGTCCACTCAGGAAGGGCCGGGTTGAAAATGCCAGTGTACCATCTGCTTTTGCTACCTGACTCTCCCACTGGTCGAAGGTCCTGTTTGTGAATTGTGACCTGTGGCTGTGTCTGTAACTTTAAAAGTTGAGAACGTTTAAGAAAGCATGGCCATTAAAGGATGGAGTAGGACAAGATTTCTGGAGCTCTTTGCAGGCAGCCTGGCTCCAGAGCAATCATATATTTATGGCCTGGTGGAACCCCACCCATCGGATAGACAACCGGAGGAGTCGACGCCAAACAGGATGTGGTCTAGTTCAGTGGAGTGCATGAAGATGACAGAGGCTCGCCACTCCTGGATCGAAAGGAAAGGCAAGACGAAGCCAGGGCATTACAGGAGAAAGCAATCCACAGAGTCCCAGGGGAGAAGATTGTGCCCAAACTACTGTCCCACAAGGAGTCGGTACATGGAGAGAGCAGGGTCCAGTTCCTCCTTCCCATGACTTCCTCCTTGGGGATGCAAAGTCAACTGCAGAATGGGGAGCAGATGAGGGAATAAGCATTGGCCTACAAAAGAGGTGACTGCTCTGGCCTCGATGCGACCATCCATAGTTATTGGAGATGCAAAGATCCTTCTGGGGGTATCAACAACTGGTGAGGGTGACTGCGTTTTGGGATCAGCAGCCAGGCACCAACAGGAGAGACTTGGTGGGAGGAAGCCTTCCCCCCACAGGGTGAGGTGACTGGGGCATTGTAATGCCATACATATTGGCAATACCGGAAGGAACATTACTATTGGTCCAGTGGGCGATGCTCCCTCCAGGGGACAGAGGGGAGTGCCTAGTGTGGCACTGTGCATTGCAGCTCTGTGAGATGTGTGCACGGTGCCTTGTGTGAGATTTCCAGTGGACCTTTGTGTGCTTGCAGTGCTTCTGTGTGGGGGACCCCTAGCTCGACTAGGGCCTTCACTTTGGAGGACGGTAGAAATCAATGTGATCTTTCTGAACTGCGCTCATCTCTGCAGCTGACCATGAGGTACAATCATCAGCACAATCTCTAGGAATACCTGAAGGAGAAAAGAGGCTAACATGAAACCGGTTATCTACTGGATGTTAACAGTAAGAGCTAATTGAGGAGTGCGTTGCCAGAAACACAACACCTCCCATTTGTGGCTCTGTCTACTTGAAATATATCATCATAGACTGCACTCATATATGTTAGTTGGGCAAGTTCAAAACGTTTCAAGCTCAAATCCCTCAAAACCAAACATGCCCCCTGCGTCCTTGAGCACAAGAACGAGTCCACTATTGAACACTGTACTGGAAAATGCAGTTCATAAGAATAAACATAAACTTGACTCTGTACTAATAACCATACAGGCAGTGCCGGATTGAACCCTGTGGAGGCCCCCAAGCAGTCGAAATTTCGGGGGCCCCCTCGTAAATTATCTCCTAATACCCAATGCGTCGGATTTAAAAAATAAAAACTGAGAGCTACTAGAAGATGAGCTTTTAAGAGACAAACTGTTACGTGAATCTGATGTCTCTGGTTTATGTCCTTTAAGTTGCTAATGGGTACATTGCATTAATACAGTATTTTCTCTATAGAGAAAATACTGTATTGTGCCTCATGGACTGTTCCCATGAGGCACAGGGTCAAGACTAATTTGCATATAGCTTGGTCTGAACTGGGGTGGCGAAGTGAGCTAAAGAACGATGATAGATTCAACCCAGATCTGTGACTGGGGGTGAGTGTCTGAAAAGTTTCAGTGCTCTGTCCATCATCTCCTTGTGTTTGCAATCGGAAAAAGGACAGGACCTGTGGATTTCTGCCATGGAGAGGAAGCACTGAGTGCAGAGACAGAGGCACAGGCAGTACCTGGCACGATTTGATGCCTTCACCTGGTGCATCAACCGATTGGCAGTGGCCACAGCAACACCGGCTAGGAGAACTGTCAACATACAGACTGACATGGGGCACTGTGTTGGAATAAAAATGTTTTAGCTGAATTGTTCATGCATTGTACGTCTTAAGTTAGCATTTGTGGCACCATTTTATATTCAGCCGCCATTTTGAGTCATGATTGAAACTAACTTCTGTCTCTCTGCCCCAGCTGAAAGCAGCTGCGATGATCTGCGTTTCTCCAAGGTTGAGCCTTGCTGTACTAATGAATACACTGTTCTTGTTAGTGCATACCTTTCCCACTAGATAGGCCTGCTCCCACCCTTAGAGCGGCAGGCACAGGCAGAGTGACCTTGGCATTAAGATAGCGTGTGCCCGTTCTCAGGATCGAAACTCTTCCTTCTGTACCTCCTTTGTTCACCAGCTACCAACTGGAAATTTCCAGTCAGGGCGTGTCTTTATTGGTTCTGAATTGTACATAATGTATTGCCATGCTTGCTGAAGTCAGTCCCTCTGCAGCAATCCCAGGAGGCTGGTCAGACTGGACTCCACTCAAGTGTACCTTGAATAAAATATACTTGGTTTGTATTCTCTACTGTCTGGCCGACTCTTCATTTGTATGGAAGGCTGAGAGGTGGTCGCGAGTGACCCAGGTGGCCCGAATGGGGTCACTTTCTTCAGTTGGTGCCCGAACAGGTACTCCATTGGGTGACCCATCCTCGCCCGCGGACGGGTTAGGAGGTCGGGGCCATCGTCGGGTTGGACGGGCGGACCAGGGATCCTTGCATGAGAGAGTCCTGAACTCGCAGCTGCCCCGTCTGAACGACTGGTCGGTGCCTCGCCCAGCGGTCATCCCGACTGGGGTCCTGAACGGCGAAACCCTTGGATGTGACCATTTGGTCCGAAGAGTTGGCAGTGGGGAATAAATTCATTTGACCTGTGTGCACCAGGTGAGTTTGTTTTGGTTCTTTGTGGATATGGTACCATTTTGGTTTGTCTTTGGTACGGTCTGAGGACTGATTGTGGTTTGCATTTGGGACGGTCTGAGGACCGATTTGGATACAAAGTGTTTGTGAACATTTTGCCCGGCAACTTAACAAATTTGGCCTACTTTTGAAAATGTTGGTGTTTAGTTGTTTTTTGGTTTCTTGTTGTCGTTGTTGTTCTGCTGATGCTCGACTGGAAGAAAGTCAGCCAGCGCCTCCGGAAGGCACTCCAAATTTTGATATGTATGTGAAGCATGGCATTGGCCCTATTATGTTTAGTACGTTATTGCACAAATATACGAGGGACAATGCCGAGTTGCAGTGGCCATTGATGGGCACTTTTGATGAACAAAAAATTAGATTTTTACAGGAGAAGTTGTTTGTGAAAAGAAGTAGGCAGTCGATGTTTGATTCCCTCAGAACATGGCAAAAAGAGGCTAAACAGAGGCGAATGGAAGCAGAGAAAGAGGCCCGGAAGGGGAGGATGCAAACATTGACTCAGAAAGCTGTAGCGCATGACAGAGAGAAGCAGGAGATAGGAATAGAACGTGAAGATAGGAAGTTTCGACTGAATATTGATAAATCTTATGTAGCCCGAGAAGAAAATGACACTTTTGTAGAGGAACTGCTAGATGCTCGACCTCCACCTCTGTATGCCCCACAGAGGGTATATCCCGCTCTTCCCCCACAGGCCCAGCTACCCGGTTCTTCTGTCTCTGCTGTTTCTGCTTCTGTTACTGTTGATCAAACTGCCTTGGCCACGGCACCTCCTGTCCTTTCTTTGTCTTCGCCGTCTGTGGCAACTGTGACTGTTAGTACTCCTGCAACACCTATTGCTTCGGTGTCTCTCTCTCCAGTTCTTACACCCACGACGCAGCCGACCATGACGTTAGTGCCTGCTCCCTCTGTTGTCACCCCCCACTGTGTTCCTCCATTCCCCGACATCACTGAGTAGTGAGACACCGATGCGCGGCCCTGAGGATAGAGAGTGGGCGAAAATTAAAGAGCGCATGGGGCGGACAGTGGTCCGGTCTGATGTGGGAGATGCAGAGAAAAAGGTGGTGGCTAATCAGGCAGCACAGTGGGCTTGTAACCCCATTTACAGTGTGGAAGATGTGTGTAGTGTGTTGAAAGATTATGAGCCTTTCGTACAGCAACATGCCCTTAAGCACATGTCGGCTACCCTGATCGGTCTTTGGGAGCAGCATTTCAAGGGTGCAGCACCGCAGATTATATGCGCTATTAGGGATCATGTGTATGTTACTGATATGGAGCCTGCTCATGTCTTTGGTAATGTTGCAACAGTGGTTGCTTATTGGGGAAGGCTACTGGAGAAGAGCCCCACCCCGGTATCTCAGTACCCGATGAGGGAGATGCATCCTATATATCATCCTGAGATACCAGAGCTACGGGATCAGCATGATAATGTGACTAGGCCAAGGGTAGAGGCCCATTTTCAGGAACAGTGGGTTTATACTCCACGGAAAAGGAGTGAGGTCTTGTCCCTTAAAACTCAGTTACCTGACCCTAGGAAAAACCCTACTGCATATTACAAGGAATTGACCGAGGCCGCTTCTTCGACAGTAATGACACTTGCGGATATCAAAATGTTCTTTGGTTTGTTGGTTCCTGTTGAAATGTGGAGACAGGTACATACACAGATCACGTTGCAGAATTGGGTGGTACTTGGGACCAAATTAAAATATGGGATCAGGACAGGAAGCCTGGTGAGAAGCCTAAGGCAGAGATACTTGCTCTGCCTGGCCGTATTATCACTTATATGCATTCCCTTATCCCACCCGAAAGATTGATTGGGACAAGCTATCGGCCTGTCGTCAGAAGAAAGATGAGAGTGTGTCCGATTTTTTCACCCGGTTTGAAAGTGTGTTTTTGGATTATAGTGGACAGGACTTGTCGATTGAGGGTGGTATGCGTTTGTTTGTTAGTAGATTTGTTTCAAATTTGCTCCCCGAGATCGCGACTCGATTACAGGCTTCCGAGAGCACCTGGTCCACCTCTTCTCCTTCTGTTATCTTGAATATGGCGCAGTATTATGAGCACAGGGAAAATGAGGATAAGGAAAAGATGGAGAAGAAGCATAAGGATTTGAAGATGAAGGTGTTGTTGCAGCAGGCTTCCAGAGGGAATGGTTGAGGACGTGGTGGTTTAGCCCGACAGCCTCCCCGTACTAGCAGGAATACTACGCCGGTAGGACCGAATCAGTGTGCATATTGTAAGGAGGAGGGACACTGGCATAGCGAGTGTCCGGTGCTTTTGCAGAAGGTGGCGGTCCCAAGAGGACGGGGGTCTCGTGGACGGGGTCGTGGAGATGGTGGCCAGGACAGGGCTCAGACAGTTGAGACATCGCTGGGTCGTACTGATCAGAACTACTTTGACGACCCTCGGGGCAAACAGTACTATCATGATGACTATGATACGGATGAGGTGACCGGGATGTCTTACAGCTAGGACAGCCGGGGACAGGGTGAGGGACCAGTTTTGATACCTGTAGACCAACGAGGTCCGTACGTTAGTGCGGACGTGCATGGTTCGACTATGGAGTTTTTGGTGGATACAGGTGTGACGAACAGCTCTATTTCTCGTTCCCTGGAGTGGCTCTGTCTGGACATAATAATGTTTCAGTAGGTTTTTCTGGTGTACCGGTTGTGAGCCCCATTTCCAAACCTCTTGCATTGACTATTGGTCCTTTTACTGTGGATTCGCCATTTTTGTTGACGTCTAGTTGTGGAGAAAATGTAATGGGTCTGGATCTATTGAAGAAATTGCATGCCACAATTTATTGCTCCCCGAAGGGTGTCTACATGACAGTGGGTCCGAATGTTGTGTGCGCTACGCAGTGTCTGTCTAAAGATGTGCCTCTCCCTGCTGAATTTCATGATGTGCCACCCACACTGTGGGCAACGGGCGACACAGATGTGGGTTTCTTGCAGATATCGCCTGTTTCAATTTGTGTCAAGGAAGGTGCTATTTTACCCCGTATTCCTCAGTATAAGATACCGCAGGCAGGTGAGCGAGCTTTGATAAAAATTGTGCAGGATTTGATTGAGAACGGTGTGGTTGTAGAGACGACTGCTAATGTTTGTAATAGCACTATTCTTCCCATTCTTAAAAGGACACCATCGGGTCCCTCTGAGTATCACGAAGATGTTTATCGCTTTGTGATTGATTTGCGAGAAGTTAACAAAATAGTGATTTCCCAGTTTCCGGTGGTCCCAGACATTACGACTCTCTTAACGATGATTCCTTCTTCTGCCAAATTCTTTTCTGTCATTGACTTGAAAAAGCCTTCTTCAGTATTCCCATTCATCCTAACAGCAGGTATCTGTTCGGGTTCACCCTAGCTGGTAGAAGCTTTAGATTCTGTCGCGCTCCTCAAGGCTATACAGAGAGTCCGAGTATTTATAGTCAGGCATTGAAAAGTCAGCTGGATTCCTTGTCGCTCCCCACAGGTAATGTATTACTCCAATATGTTGACGACCTGCTCATCCCCTCAGACACAGAACAAGATTGCAGAGATAGCACGGTTAAATTGTTGCTCCATCTAGCTGACCATGGTCATAAGGGATCTCTTTCCAAATTTCAGTATTGTCGACAGGAGGTCACCTATTCAGGTCACCTACTGTCGAAGGAGGGTAGGAGATTGACCCCTGAGCGCATCAGTACCATTGTGAAAATGCCTATTCAGCAAACTCAGAAAGATGTGCGCGCTTTCATAGGTATCACTTCCTATTGCAGGCAGTGGATACCTGGATACTCACTTCTTGTTAAGCCTCTGCTTGCACTAACACTATAAGATGTGCATGAGCCCCTCCCTTGGACGCCAGAGTGTCAGCAGTCTTTTGAGCAATTAAAAACTGCCCTTTTCTCGGCTCCAGTGCTTGGTACCCTTAATTATACAAAATGTTTTGTGTTGTACGTCCATGAGCTGTGTGGTTGTGCGCTTTCTGTTTTAACACAAAAATTCGGGGATAAGCAACGACCGTGTGCTTATTTCTCTGTTGTGCTTGACCTTGTCGCACGAGCCCTTCCGAGCTGTCTAAGAGCGGTCGCGGCTGTGGCCGTCTTAATACGGCAATCGGGGGACTCGTACTCAATACTGACCTCACAGTTATGATACCCCATTCTGTGGATACACTTTTGAATAAGACAAGGACACAGCACCTCACCAGTGCGCGTCTGACCGGTTATGAGCTAACACTCTTTCAAAAGCACATTACGATTAAACGCTGTGCCACTCTGAATCCAGCCGCGTTACTACCCCTCCCTTCTGAGAATGAGGAGATTGACATACATGATTGCATTTTTCGGACGGAGGAAGAGACGAAGGGACGGGTAGACCTGAGTGATGTTCCCTTATCTGACCCCCAAGGGGAACTATATGTCGATGGCTCTTGTTTCAAATTACCAGATGGCACCACCACTGCAGCATACGCAATCACTACGCGGCACATGGTAGTTGAGACATCACAAGTTCCCTATCAGTCTGCCCAGGCAGCTGAATTATTCGCCCTTATTCGAGCTTGTGAATTGAGCAAGGGACTGGTTGTTAATATTTATACGGACAGCCAGTATGCCTTCGGGGTCGCCCATAATTTTGGGCGGCTCTGGGCAGAGAGAGGGTTCCTTACTTCCCATGGGACACGCATTCAGCATGGTCCTCTCATACATAGGCTTCTGTCCGCTCTGACACTCCCTAAGAAATTAGAAATTGTGAAGTGCAGTGCTCATAGGAAAGTTACTGACAAGGTGGCTAAGGGGAACACTTTTGCAGATCAGACAGCTAAGGAAACAGCCCGAACAAAGATGAAAAGGATGTTTGTAGCAGGTCCAGCTAGGTGGATGCCCAAGTTCTCCATGTTTGAGGATACACTTGAGAATGTAAAGGAAATTCAGAGTGAGGCCACGATGGAGGAATTAGCGGTGTGGCAGGGAAAGTACAGCAAATTTAAATGATGAGGGATGTTGGATTGATAAGTCAGGGAAGCAGAGATGGATGTTGCCAGATGCATATGTTCTTCCTGTAGTGACAATGGCCCACGGCCCAGCCCATATCAGTCCTAAGGGTATTTGCAAACTGTTAGACCCCGTATGGCAAAATGACAACATCCCCAAGACAGCTGCACACTTAGTAAAATACTGCATGGTGTGCATGATGCACAATCCTGGCAAGGGTACCCCTACACCACCCGGTAATTTCGCACCTCCCACTATCCCATTTGAGGTCCTCCAGATAGACTTTATTGAAATGGACAGGGTCAATAATTTGAAGTATGTGTTGGTAGTTGTCTGTGCATTCAGTAAATGGGTTGAAGCCTACCCCACTAAAGAAAATACAGCCATTGCGACTGCAAAGATACTCCTGAAGGAGTTCTTTCCTCGCTTCGGCTTTCCCCGTTTGATCTGGAGTGATAACGGAAGTCATTTCAATGCCATGGTTATCCAGCTAGTTTGCGAGGGACTACACATCAGACAGAAGTTTCATGCTGCAAATCACCCCCAGTCCGCCGGTTTGGTTGAGAAGTACAATGGTACTCTCAAACTGAAATTGGAAAAGATTAAGGAGACCACAGGGTTACAGTGGCCAGATGCTTTACCATTAGCTCTCTTGTCCACAAGAACAACAGCACATTTTAGGTCAGGATTGTCACCCTACGAGGTGTGTTCGGACGCCTGGCAAATGTTTGGGGCGTCCCACGACCTCTTAAATTTTCTGAGATTGAGTATGCTTTACTGACTGATTACCTGTACCAGTTAACTAAAGATTTGCGTTCTATTCACTAACAGATACACGAGTCCCTTCCACCTGTACCCGAGGGGCCTGGACATGATATTCGGCCCGGTGACTTTGTCCTGGTGAAGAATTTCTAGCGGAAAAAGAATTAGGAGCCTCGCTGGAAGGGACCTGTCCAGGTCCTCCTGGCCACCTGCACTGCCATAAAAGTCACCGGCCGAAAGCACTGGATACACTCCACCCACTGCCACAGAGTACCCCTGCCCTTGCCCTATGATCAGTGGGTAAGGGAGGGCATTGGGGACTCTGAGCATGAGAAGATGCCTCAGTTCATCCCATTCAGCGATTCAGCGATTCTAACGTGGACCCAAACGGATGCTGAAAATAATGAAGTGCTAAATGCGTCAGTCCCCCCGGAGATCAGAGCCATTAAGGAGCCCCTTTCCACTGACCCCTCTGTGCCTGAGTCCCTCTTCGTTGACCCCTCTGTGCCTGGAGTCACCAGGTACAATTTGTGTCCTCGGGTGAAGGACAGTGCACCAAAGGAGAAGTCAGATTAGTTAGGGATGGACTGTGCAAGTCAGGGTATACTTTGTCAGTAGTACCAACGGTGTTAGTTTAGGGTGAGGCAAGATTGGTGCATTGTTCTGACATTGGACAGGATAAATCAATCGTGCTCCCCTGGAGGGGGGTACATTATCCTGGACGACGTGGGATTCATCGCGAGCTAGGACTGAGCAGCTCCACCGCCGGTGCTCAAGAGCGCCAACGTTGATGAACAATAGGAGTCTACCAGTGAGGCTCAGACGGACACTAGGAACACCTGCCCCCTTGCCATCAGTTTTATTGCATTCCCTTTTCCTTGCTTCATAATGTATCCGTTTGGTTGGCCTATTGCTGAGGAAGAACAGCCATTTGCACCTCCGTGTCCAGTGCGGGGTTGGTCCACAAAAAGTAAAATAGTTTTTGCATCAATAGTTGCGATTGCACTAATAATTGTATTGGGGATATCCTGATATCTGGAGGAGAAGTATCCTGTACATTCCTTGGATGGTACAACACCCATTCCCCCTGAACACATTTTTGTCACTTTGGTCCCTAACAAAGGAGAGCACTGAAAGTCTTATACAGATAACGTGTTTATACAAATGTTGCATCAGGCTCATGAAGTGTCTAATACCACTAATTGTTGGGTTTGTGGATTGCTTCCCTCAGTGACTCATAAAAGTGATAATTTGTTGTCCATGCCACTGTCATACATCAGTAGTTGCGAGGGTTGGTTTGAATTGCTCAGTATGGTGCGTCCCAGTCCCCAAATCTCTGCTCTGGATAGGACACCTGTTGATTCTCGCACTATGATACAGAATGTACAGTTCCATCACAGGGTTCCCCCCGTAGGACAGTCAGGACAAGAGACGTTTGGTAGATTGTTTTTAAGGTCCTGTATGAACGCATACAAAAGAGTAAAGAACGAGACCTGGTTTTGAATGGAAATGGCTGATTTCCAAGGGTTCAACACGTCTGAGTACTTCCAATCTTTCCAGGTTCGTAATGTTACAGAGGACCAGCCAATACCCGTGTCAGTGGTCAACACAACAGCTAGTTTCTGTGTCCAGGGAACAGGGAGGATAAAGGTGGGGGAGAGCAGATGCAATTCCACCTACAGATTGAGAACGACGGATAGTCCATCCTCAATACCACCCCCTAATGTTTATTTCGTCTGTGGATCTCAAGCTTATGTCTGGCTCCCGAGGGGATGGTCAGGCAGGTGTTATCTCTCTTTTCTCCTTCCCCCTGTGTATATAGCTCCGTCCATTTACCATAAAGATCACCAGCTGCAGCGTAGGAGTGTATACCTGTCCCGAGTCAGAAGGGTCATTGACACGGAGGATATAGATCAGACAGATACTACCTTACAACAGTTTGAGGATGCCATGAAGGGCATCGTACCTTTTTGGGGCCCCGTGTCCAATAGCTTTAACATTCGTCGGCTCACAAGAGTAGTGGAAGGGGGTATAAATACAACAGCAGGGATACTGACCAATATTACTGCTGAGCTCCAGGCTACGAGGCTCGTCACTTTACAAAACCGGATGGTGTTAGACGTCATCCTTGCTGATCGGGGAGGGGCCTGTCATGTTATTGGCAGTAGCTGTTGTGTGTACATACCTGACCACGCCCCCAATGTGTATGCTGCCATACAGAAGTTACATAGACTATCATCCGACATACACCAAGAAAATGGTACTTGGACTCTCTCTGGGTGGTTCTGGGGTGTGTTTACGTCCTGGGGCTGGAAGATCCTTATCTTTCTAGCTATGATTGCTGGTATTTTCTTCACATGTTGTCTTTGCATACACTGTCTCCCGACCTGCTGCACTTATTGTATAAGAGTTCTCACTCCTAAACCGAAAAAGACACTAGCGCTGCCATCATTTTGCAAAAAGATATTGCCAACATGATGCAGATTGATGAGGGCATTTTTAGTTCTACATCATCCCTTGCAATGTCAATTTCCGATACTGAATATATGAATAATTCTGAGTGTTGATGTCTTTTGTTCCTCTGCATATTACATCTTTTCCGTTCCCAATTCTGAAATGGTTTAGCAAATGCTAAAAGGAGGGTCTGTTGGAATAAAAATGTTTTAGCTGAATTGTTCATGCATTGTACATCTTAAGTTAGCATTTGTGGCTCCATTATATATTCAGCTGGCATTTTGAGTCATGATTGAAACTAACTTCTGTCTCTCTGCCCCAGCTGAAAGCAACTGCGATGATCTGTGTTTCTCCTAAGTTGAGCCTTGCTGTACTAATGAATACACTGTTCTTGTTAGTGCATACCTTTCCCACTAGATAGGCCTGCTCCCACCCTTAGAGCAGCGGGCACAGGCAGAGTGACCTTGGCATTAAGATAGCGTGTGCCCGTTCTCAGGATCGAAACTCATCCTTCTGTACCTCCTTTGTTCACCAGCTACCAACTGGAAATTTCCAGTTAGGGCGTGTCTTTATTGGTTCTGAATTGTACATAATGTATCGCCATGCTTGCTAAAGTCAGTCCATCTGCAGCAATCCCAGGAGGCCGGTCAGACTGGACTCCACTCGAGTGTACCTTGAATAAAATATACTTGGTTGGTATTCTCTACTGTCTGGCCGACTCTTCATTTGTATGGAAGGCTGAGAGGTGGTCGCGAGTGACCCCGGTGGCCCTAATTGGGTCACTTCCTTCAACTGATGTCAGAAAATAGCACATGGGCTAGTGCAAGTGACAACAGCCCTTGAGAATATCCAGATCCACATCCTCCCCCCCACCTGAAAGCAAAGACGGCTCTAGCCTCAGTGGCACACCTATTCAAGAGGCATGCAGCTCCAGACACTCACACCGACACACTTCTGGGACTGACATGTCAACAGTGCAACAGCCCAGTGTTGCTGACAAGGCACCCAACCCCAGAGGGCGAAAGAAGTGAACTACTGTCACTTTACTTTTGCTTGGCATTTACTACTTTGTTGTTACTTTTTAACAATGTTACATCCACATGGATACAGCTGATCCTTGAGTGAAACAATGCAGTTGCTACCTGAATAAAAGGTGGTCTCTCAGTTATGCACCAAGCATTACCATCATGTGTGATGTCTCATTATTAGATATTTTAATTACTCTTACCTCAGAAATAGTTGTTGGTGATCTCTGTGCGATGTGCACGTCCCTTCGCTTGACGGGTACCCTCCTGCTGCACCCATAGTGGTGGCAACTCGTCATGAGAGGTGGAAGCAGGCTCTATGGGGATGTCGTGCAGACTCTTCTTCATTGCAATATTGTGTAGTATGGCAAATGTGGTGATGAACTTGTAGCTTGTATCTGGTTTGCACTGTAGTGTCCTGCTGGTCTTGTAGAGGCAGCAAATCCGGGACTTCAGAATCCCAAAGATCCTCTCTATGATAGAACGCGTTGTCTCGTGTGACTTTTGTACTGCCTTTCACTTCTTGTCCTTGGAGTCAGGTACGGTGTGAGTATCCAGGGACGTAAGGCATAGGCACTTTCACCTTAAGAGCATGGGAAGAAACACCATTAGGTCACATTACACATACTGTCCTGGCCACTGTATTTATTGAGTCTGCGATTCTTTTACCTGGTAGGAAACCATCGCCAAATTCACCCTGTGACAGTCGGTTTTGTATTCCACTGTGGCAGAACATGAATGAGTATGGGTTCTGCCTGGGAATCTGGCCACAAAGTCTGTTATGATACAGGAGGCATCACACACTACCTGCACATTGAGTGAGTGTGATCTTTTCCTGTGCCTGTATATGTATTCAGTTGCTGAGGGGGGACATATTGCAATATGTGTGCCATCAACACAGCCAATGAAATTGAGGAACTCTGCTACCTTGTAGAACATCAATTTGGTTTGTTGTAGTAATTGGGGGTATTGGGGAATGATTATATATATATATATATATATATATATATATATATAATATATATATATATATATATATATATATATAACTTGGTTAACTTTGCTCACCATGATGTCCAGAAACCTGCAGAAGAAACTGCAGGTTTCTTCTGCAGGTTTCCCCCCCACCCCCCCCACAGCTATGACCCCGTGGTAATTGCCAGAAGCTAAGAGGTGTAGGTAACACAAAACCTGCACATGTGGTGGGATTTCATTGCTTCTGAGTGTTGGGGGTTTGTAGCTGAGGTTTGAACTCAGCAATTAAATCAAGTATTACCTGACTACTGAGTCTATACCTCTCATAAATCTCCTTCTCAGTCTGAATATCCTCTCCTGTCTCCTCCTCCTTCTCTGCCTCCCAGCCAAAATCCTCACCCTCCTTGCCAGAACGTACAAAGCCACCATTGTGAAAGGGATTGATGCATTTTGTGTGCCTTTTTATAGTATGCACCTGGTTACCACTTGATCTGAATCAATGGTAATAACAATTCCTAAATGGCCATTTTGCGACTAGTCGCAATTAGGAAATCCATTGTATATGCGATTAGTGAATCGCAATTTGGCAATACATATTTGCGATTTCCTATTTTGCGATTTCCAAAATGCGATTTCTACTAGGTAGGAATCGCATATTGCACCATCGCAAATGCCTTTCGTACATTCCGAAATGGCATTTTGCATTTCCTAACGGCCGGAAATTGCGATTTGCATCATTACGAAATGCAAAATGCCTTCATACATATGGCCCTTGGTGTGCAATTTACACACACTGTTTTGCGACCTGCTATGTAGCACATCAGATCCATAGTGTCTTGTCAGTCACTAAAGAAAGGAAGAGGCAAACATGTCAAGGGACGAGAAAAGGCAACTTGATCATGACCTGATCGCTACATCAATCCATAATATCCCTAATACTTTCAGAATCACACACACATACACGTGCAGTGCTTAATTTGTGCCGGTGTTTGCCAGTGCTCGGCACCTTTTTCTATTTATCCACCACCTGGTGGCGTTGTGTGCCTATTATGTTTTGCAGAAATTCTCAGTGGCGATTTAATATACTTTAAACTAGCACGTAGGTTCTGCGGTTATTGGCATTTGGCAGAAGTGACAGAAGCTTGGGCTGTGCCAGCTGCAATGGTCTCCTTTGGGTCCTGGCACTTAATTCTTTTTACAAATTAAGCACTGTACTCTCTCTCTCTCCCACTCTCTCTGCAGGCCCAGCACATACACCAGTTCTAGAACAGACCTGTAACGTTTGAGGGCTGCAACGCAAATCATCTGACTTAAGTGATTTAAGCACTCACTGCTGCCTAATGGTCTGCTTAACAGCTCATGAGTTTGAATCCCAGGAAGGCCAAGTCAAATTTTCATCATTCCTAAACTGAGTATTGCTACATTGGGAACAGCAACACCTGTTGTTTACAGTGCTGAGCAAAGACAAAAAAGTGGTAAATAGATCTATACAGAAGTTATTAATAATGGAATATTTTATAATCTAAAAAAATGACTTTGGTTATGTCCTCCCTAAAAGTTTAAATCCAATTATATTTTTGACCCGAGTCCCGCCCACTACACTGCACTTTCTACCCAATTAAAAGCCCTGGAGCAGCTATCTAGAAAGGGATCTGTAAATAGAAGCAAACTTTCCTTAGCACAAAGAAACAGTCTATGTATTGGGGGTGAATACCCATAAAGAGGCCCAGGAATGAGCTCTTTGGTTAGGATCATAGGGCCAATCAGAGGTATTGAGAGTATGAATAAGGTGGAAGCAACATTGTTTTCCTATTCAGATACAAGAGCAGTGTTGTGAGATCATTCCATACATCCCCTCCCTGCAGAATCAAATATATACTCCTTCACCTAAGCACAGTCCAATCAGACTCCTGTTCTGAGATCTGAGCTCTGACTCCAATCCCAGCAGGCAGCGCTCAGATTTGAGCAGCGCTTAATTTGAGCCGGTGGTTTCCAGTGCTTGGAACCGGCACTTAATTGTCAGTATTTATGGCAGTCTGTCACATAGTGGCGCTGTTTATCTTATTTACAGATGAGCACAACAACAGTTGTTTATGAATTCAATATACTTTGAAAATTACTTATACCTACCACTCTCGCCATTCTAATAGCTCTGGTGGACTGGAATAGTCTGAATTCTCACACTTGTACGAGTGTGATGGTTAGTAAGTGTGTTTGTAATGTCATTGGCAGCGCTGGCAGTGGCAATGGGCGGGGCGAACTGAAGTGGCCACTTGACGAGGGCCCTGGCACTGGATTTATGCATAACAAAATCTGCACGGCCGTTGTTTCCTCAGTTTAGAGGACACTGTGAAATCCATCGTGATTGGCCGTGACTGTGAACATTGGTGACAGAGGGAGAGCCATACACGAGAGGTTACAGTGCAAGCAGAGCCTGACCATAACGTGTTCAATCGGTGAATGTAGCCTTGTGGTTGACTACGGCCTCTTCATGTCATGTACACTAATTATTTGATT
This sequence comes from Calotriton arnoldi, assembly GCA_963921515.1. NCBI lineage: Eukaryota > Metazoa > Chordata > Amphibia > Caudata > Salamandridae > Calotriton > Calotriton arnoldi. Next base: position 7,184,418 of record CAWUFW010000021.1, on the reverse strand, counting down.
AATGTATGTACTTGTAACAGTAATCTCGCAAAAGATATGTTTAGAAAGCTGAATAAAAGTGGTATACATTCAATTTTAATTTAAAACAATCTTGTAATTTTTTTTATACCATACTTCCCCAGTGATTCAAGAGTGTTTGGTAAAAATATTGTGGCCTAATATTTTGTCAGTTTTAAGGGGAAAAATGTCACAATTCCCATGTATTTTCGGCCACATGTGGTGTCCCTGTGAAACATTCCAGATACACCCAGGGTAGATTTCTAGTGCAAAAAGGAAAAGTTCCATGCAACAGGTTTTTTTCTACATTTGCTATACCACAACAGAAAATCCCAGCATCATCGAGTGATTTTGTTTTCTCCAATGTCATTTTTCATCTTTTTTCCTAACTTTAACAGCTGAAAGTAATACGTGACGGATGCCATCCTGCTCCCTTCTTGTTATTCTCTTACTCATTTCAAGTGGGAAAGAGGGCTTGATACTTCGGCACTTTGTTTGAAAACTCCTATCAATGTATCAACATAGAATAACATGTACCTCTCCTCTCCTCTTCTCCACTTGCTCTTTCTCAGACCATCCACATGAAGTAGCTCGTTCTACATCGACTAAAGGGCAACTTAAGCCAGCACAATGAACTGAAAAGGCAAAAGGAAATTCTACTAAATGAAGTCACATTTCTGTGAAAATATATAATCCCAGACATTGATTTTGTTTTTAAATTAGTGATGACCATATGGGCCTCATGTACAAAGTGCTTTAACGGTCCCAAACCCTCAGATTCAGTAAATGTGAGGGTTTAGATGTCACCTGACCTATATCTTTCTAAGTACTGTGAAAGTGTCAGGCCCTCTGACTGATGACATAGATATCACACCTGATGCGACATAAGTCTGGATCAAGTGACAACTTATCACCATATCTAGGTCAAATAAGAACAAAGGCTAGACATATAGGGCCTTATTACTAGTTTGGCAGTCCGACCGCAAAAGGACCAGGACCGCTAGGAGACCGCTGGGCCATTGGCCGTCTGACCGCCGTATTGCAAGCTTGCTGAGGGGCCTGTGGTGTGGCTGCGGCGGTCTTGCGGCAGTGGGCAATGTATTGGAATATATATCGATGCATGTGTGTACATTCCGGCTGCATATGTGTCGAATGAACACATATGCATGATATATGTTGAAAAATACCACCTACCCATTGCCGGAGTCCGACCCATGTGTGGGCAGTCCCAGTAATGGGAATATGGTACCAAAGCACTTACCTGTATTTCGTCACAGATGGGGTCATATTCCAGGGGTGGCCTGGAGAAAGGGATCAACCTCGAAATCTGCTGTGAAGAACTAGAAAGGGGTGAGTATGCACCCCAAACCCTTCGTCTCTGCTGACCTTTAGCTGGCGGTCGGACCGTCGCGGTCGGCTCGTGGGAAAGCCAACTCGTAATACGGACAGTGGTGTTGCTCCTCTGTACTGCCCAATTGACGCTGCCTTTCCAAGACCACGAACACGGTGGTCAGCTGTGTGCTGGCGGTGATGGAGGTCCAGCGGCGGTCTCTTCACAGGCAGCACTCCAAACTTGTAATACGGCGGACGGCTCACCGCCGTCAGACCGCCACCGCCCGGACAGCAGTCCAGGGACCACCAAACTCATAATAAGCCCCTTAGTCAAAATAATGTAGTCTGAGTGGACGTCCTCTTATGTCAGAAACTCCAATCTTGGATAAGATTTAGTATATAAGGAGTGCCATTTGACCATTTAATTGAGAAGGGGAACACTGCCTTCATGCCTCCATAAATAATGACAGCTTTTGCTGTCAACAATGGTATGGAATGCGTCGCTTCTCCTTAAGAAACTCTAAAATGCAAGTTGCTCTGCTTTCCATTCCTTTTCAGTGTAGCGCATAGAAGTAGGTTTTAGGTTGTTGGGATTGAGATGACATTTTAATCATATTAGAAATGTTCATTTTATTTTGATTGCTCACACTGTGCCTACTTGCTGTTTTTATGATATCCTGTGTAGTTGTTTTAGATGTACTGAGAAACAGGTTATTCCTGTCTCAATAAAAGCTTTTCATTAAAAGTAACTATTCTTCTTAGTGCAAAGGGTTCAGGGCCCCACTCATATAAAGGGCCATTTACTAGACCCCATTTTTACAAACACATAGCTTTACAGGTTTCTAATACAATACCTCTCTCATGGACTAATCATTTCTTGATCCCCATGACTTTTAGGTTATCTGAATCTACACCATTTTCTAAAGATAAGACAGTGGAAGTACGGACGCTGGCCTAAGTTAAACCAAGATAGCTAGAGACACTCCCTGAGCCTAACACTACCTGAGTTATATCCTAACCCTGAAGTTGCTAACAACATGATCTCAGATTGGCCAAGCCATTGCATAGACCAAAATGTACCGTAACTCAAAAATCTAAATATCAGTCTGCTCCATGGTACACCCCGCAGCTTAGAATGTTAAAAAAAGCTGCAAGTTTACAGAAAGAGCACGGAGAAAACAAATATGGAGAAAATGAAAACATACTATCTCTAGAGAGAGTGAGGATCTATCATACCGAAATTCATCAAGCTCAGGCCTCATATTTTGAAGGGAGAATTAAAGAAGCTGGTAACTCCCTAGAAAAATCTTCAAAATTACAAAATCTTTGATGGTATCTAACAACAACCCTCCGGTGGCTGAACCTTCTATTGATAGGTGCAATGCCTTAGCCACCTATTTCAACATTAAAATTAATGACATCTATCGCTCACTTAAGGTGGACAATGAAAGTGATAACCCCATATCAGTGAATAAAAGTAACATGCAGTATTGTTCGATCCTCTCCCAATTCATGCCCCTTTCTCTGGATGAGATCACTGCCCTGTTCAAGAAGGTCAAGTCAGGATCTCCAGTGGATCCGGCACCTCTGAGAATCTTTGCTCTTGAGCCGGAAACTATCTTTCCCATTTTTTTGTACATGGTTAATCTATCCCTAGAAACAGATATAGTGCCCCTCCCCTGAAAACAAGGGAGCTGACTTCAAGAAGCCCAACTTAGACCCTGATAGCTACCACCCAATCTCCCTACTTGCGGGTCTTAGCAAAGTGGCAGAGAAATATATGAACAAATGTTTGTCCAACTTTCTGGAAGCTAACTCCATTTTGCAAATCCACACAAATGGGCTATCAGCCAAAACACAGTACATAAATGGCCCTTATGGCTGTGGTTGAGGAGACTGGATCCAGGGACTATGGTAGCTATCATACTCCTGGATCTCAGTCCGTCCTTTGATACCGTTGACCACCCCACGCTCCTAGATAGGGTGGGAAAGTCTGGTATCGCAGGAAAAGCACTGGATTGGTAAAGTTCTTCCTTGAGGAAATGAACATTCCAGGTCTTTGATCAAGACTGTTCATCAAAAATCATGCCTGCCACTTGTGGGGTCCCGCAAGGGTCCTCACTCAGTCTGACACTGTTTAACATATACCTGCAACCACTCGCGGACATTATAGCTCCCCACGGGATTGCCATAGTTTCCTATGCAAATGACACCCAGCTGGTGTTCTCTCTTGCTCCAGACTTGGATATTTCCTTATCCACACTTGGACCATTCCTGGAGCAGGTGGCCAACTGGATGAATAAGTCTTGTATTAAGCTCAATGGAGCTAAAACAGAATTAAGGATTCTGGGAAACAACTCTGCCATTCAACAAATTCCAGGCTGGCCTACTAGTCTCTGCTCCCCACCAGTCCCCAAGAGGGCCATAAAAAGTTTAGGGATGTGGTCTGAAAACACTTTAATGATGGAAGCCCAGGCTATTAAAATTGCTGCTAGTTGCTTCGGATTGCTAAGAATGCTGCGTACGATCCTGCCCCTGCTTCCACAAAATTCTAGACAGGTGGTAGTACAAGCCCTTGTTCTCTCGCATCTAGACTATGTTAATTCATTGTTCTTGGGGGTCTCCTAAAGGAGTGACACGCAAACTGCAGGTAGTTCAAAATGCAGCTGCACGCATGTTACTTGGGATTTCCAGAGCACCATCAGTCTGACAGGGCCTGAGAGACCTTCACTGGCTTCCCATTATGCAGAGAATAGAATTTAATTCACTGTGCATTTTTCATCATGCTCTGCAAAGACAAGGTCCACCTATTCTACGCCAGTTTACTTCCCCTAACATCCCTAACAGATCACTACCATTTTAGAACCTCCATTTGGTCACAGCCGACGCTGTTAAAAGAGCCAGAAGTGGAGGACGATCTTTCAGCTTCAATGCAGCTAATCTCTGGAGCGCTCTTCCACTTGCTATTGGAGCAACAGATAAAGAACTTTGTTTTCGAAAAGCCCTTGAAACCTGGCTCTTTAAAAAACATAACTCTAGATGCCTTCCTGTTCTGTATGGTGCAACCTCTTCGAACCCAGTGCTGGGATGCCTACTGATCAACATGCTCCTTATAAAACATATAGTATAGTATAGTATAGCATAGCATAGCATTGTATAGTATAGTATAGTATAGTATAGGGCATGCATGACATTGTGAATATCGAAGTAGGATTGTTTCTGTTACCCCTGATCCCTTTATAGGGATTGTTAGTAACCCATAAGGAATTACTCTATTTTAACAATGTATTGGATAGGGTGTGCTTTTCACATTCAGCACTGGTGCATTGAAGTGAGTTCACTGGTGTCACCCGTGGGTGGTAAAGCAAATCTTGGAGAACTACGCTAAAGTTGTAGTTCATGCAATATTTTCTGATATTCTGACATACATCTACCACCAGTATCTATTTTCTACTTTCAATCATCTCCTAACTGCCCCATTGAGATCTTTTTTCTAACTCTTCTCTATCTGCCTCTGGCATCTCTACCATCTGCAGTCCTAAAATCTATCACCTATGTTCTGAATTTACTTTTGAAAATCATTCTACATCTGCATCCTCTCCAGCAAGCCCTTCTTTTGCTTGCTTCTCCACATCACTGACTCTGAACTTCTTTTCTTTCTTACACATAAATATCCTAGAGCTGCCACTTATGATTTTATGCCCTTGTCTTGTATTCATTAGTTCTATTCCCTTCAACTTCTTTTTAAAAATGTTATATATTTTTTTTTTACATAAAAAAATACATTCATGACACGGAGAGACATATACACATCAGATAGTTTGTAAAGAAATGCATTGCATCATGTCAATGTATTGATATCACACTATTGCAATCAGCAATGCCAGTGGTATATATCAGGCCTGCATACCTTAGTCCTATGGTAAATGCATCCACTATTTTGTTACAGTATACCATATCACAAAACTGTGCTGCTTGCTTAGGTAGCTTGGTACTCATGCAGTGTATTACCACTTGTCTTTTGGCTACTAGTACAGTCATAGTTATGAATCTGCATACTATCTTACGAATTTCTCCTGTAGCCCACCCAAGAGGGCCAGTTCAGGAGAAGGAGGTACAGGGACCCCACCATTGCTTTCATGGAGGTGAATTCCAGTATTCTAATTCTGGAGAGTACCCCCATGCAATATGGAGGAAAGCTACATTAGTATCTTTACATATTTTATGTTCTGCTACTCCTCCAGGAGAGTATTTAGCTATACGCTCCGGGGTGTCATATTAATATGATGGAGTTACTTTAAATGAATTAGTTTGTCTGTACTTGAATGAAGTGTTTTTAACCTGAACAAAGCAATACCTCCATATTTTCACAGAGATTGGGTGGCCCAGCATAGTCTCCCACGTTTGTTCAGCTATATATTCCTGCTTCTTTCCAAAAATGATCAGTTCCACATATATAAAGGAAATAGTTTTAAACCCCACTGAGGAATCCAGGTTCTACTTAATCTTTCCCTTTCCTGTGGATCCTTTCCTGGCTCCCTTAAAGATGCTGTTCTTCTGCCTTACCTCAAAAAGCCTTCTCTTGACCCCTCCTAATCCTCTAACTTTAATTTTGCTCCCATACACCTTTTCTGCATAAACCTTTGGATTGTATGGTGCATCACCAACTCCTGAGTATGAGTCACACTCTTCCTCCATCTCTATAGTTAGGTTTCTGTCCTAACAATCAACTAAGCCTGCTCTGCTTTCAGCCTCTAACCATGTCTTAGCCTGTCACAATAAGCAGTCTTCTGTGCGTACACCCCTTAAATTGTCAATTGCATTTGGTGTGTTGGACCACCGCATTCTGTTCTTGACTAATTCTTCTTTTGGTCTTTCTGGCACTACATTTTCCTAGTTCTCCTTGAATCTTTCCCATTGGTCTTAATCACCAATGTAGGCTAGCAACATCCCCTTTTTCTTTTCCACTTTGCTATGTTTCCCTGAGGATCAGTCCTTGGCCCTTTCTATTCTCTATTTACACACGCTTACTTTGAACTTTTCTATAATTTCTATACTGTTGATTCACAAATAACCCTCTATTTTTTTCTTCACTCATGATATTCCCATTCCCATTTCTAACGGTCTCTCATTTATTTCATCCATCAATTCCTGAATGTCCAATCTGGCAATGTATTTAAACTAAAGTGAGATGCTCTACTTTGTATTCCCAGCCCTACACTCCTCTGTCTTCCGACCTACCACAATCTCTAACCAATGCCCACAATTGCTGTGTTATGTTTAGTTCTAATATTTCATTCACCAAGCACATTTTTCTCAATCTTCATCTCTTATCACTGTCAGCTTTACGGTTTCTATTGGATCCCATCTTGTTTTGCTCTCTCGGTTGCTAAATCTAGCATTCTAACTCTGATCTTCTCAAGTCTTCATTACTCCTCTCCTTTACCTATCACTCCCACTGCCTACTCATTAACTCCTCTTTAGTCCTTAGTCATCTCCACCATAAACCTTCCTTCAAAACTCTCTCCTGCACACTCTCTCTCGATCTTATTTCACTATTCTGGATTCCTTTTCCCTGCTGTCTCTGTTCTTGCTTTCTTTGTATGGTTTCTATTTACATTCAAGAACTGCCCACTCCTATCGCTCTTCAGTTGAGTTCAATGTATCTTTTCACTATCTTCGCTTTGCTTTTCAGATATGATTGCTGCAGCCTCCCCCTGTGCTTCCTACCACTTTAAATCATTCTATGTGCTAGCTCTAAGCACTTAAATCCTCATCTACCTGTGACATTCCTCTCGCTCAGGCTGTTCACGTTTGGACCCCCACCCAAAATCCTCTGTCTTTTTCCTCGCATCATTTTGTCCCATCTGTACGCTTCTCCATTGATAGGCTGATCTACATACGGTGCTTAGGCTTAATCTCTGTAGCAATGAATAAAATAAACCCCATCTCACCTGTAAACACCTTGGCAAAAGCCCTTCTAGTTCCAGTGTGGACATTCCTACAAGAAAAAGGGCAAAAGCCAGAGCCTCTTGACTCTGGAACTTTATTTCCCTGACCTTTGCTAAACCACCTATGCTTGTCCACATCCCTCTCTCAGTTACCTGCCCTAGCCATTCACTCTTCCAGTATTTGTGAACCAATGCCAACCTTTCTAATGATGCAGACTGCTCAATGGAAATCATTGGGTCTCTGCTCTTATGCATCTTGAGAGATGACTCGGGAAGGACCTGTGCACCTCTATCGTCCTTGGGTCCTCCACTGGCCCACCACAGGCTCTTTTGATTTTTTTGATTTACAGGATGGTCTTTTCTTGTCCTGTCTGCTGGAGATGGAACAGCAATATTAATATGGATAATATTGTGGAGGAACGTCAGACGGTGAATTCGACTCCACATTTAAGGCCAGATTAATCACTTATTCATGCAGCGCAGTGCAGCAACCGCAAATGCTGCGCTGCGTGAAAAGAAGAGAGGAGGAGAGTGCCATATTTACAGAAATTTGCCACTCTCCTCCCCTTTCCCCAGCGCCAGCGCCGAAATCAGCTGCTGTGCGCCATGGAGACACCTTTGCGCCATACTGCAAAGGTGTCTCTGTGAGTCTAGCATAGGTTTTGTACTGGAAGGATAGCCTTCTGGTACAAAATACCATGCTTAGACTAACTTTAACCCTTTTCCCTCTTTGTATGTGAGCTGTAAAGTGCAGCACACGTACAAAGCCAGAGAGGAAGGGGAAATTAATGCATTTCTCCTTCCTTGGGCCTACTTCAAAAGGGTGCAGTTGTCTGACGCTAAACCCTGTCTACTTTATTTAGTAAATAGGGTTTAGAGTCAGAAACCTTGGGTAGTTGCATGGGATCGCCCATGCACCACCCATGGTTGGCCTCCTTGGCGCTAAATAATGCAAAGCAGCGCTACGAGCTGCTTTGCATTATTTTCACATAATTTCCAGCGCTAAACAGGTTTAGCGCTGGAAAGTAAATAGGAAAAAAAAGATTTTGCGCTTATTTGCGTCACTTTTGTGACCCAAACACGGCGCAAAATCTTGGTAAATCTCCCCCTTAGTTTCCTCCAGAAACTGAAGGATTTTGAGTCCTTACGATTATGTGTGATTAGCAATGGGCTAGTTGTGAATGTTGTAACATAAATCCACCTTACAACCTAGGATATTGCCAAAATCTCTTTTTCTCAGCGGTGAATGCTATATTGTATTTTAGATTTATATAGCGCTTACTACTTCTGATGAGGCGCTGAAGTGCTCTGCAGATGGGTACCACGGTTTAGAGTTGGTTATTGGAGTTTGCATGTTATACAAATTACCTCACGCACTGACGCACTCTTGGCTCGCACTAATGTCAATGTCACAATCGCTAAGAAAAAATATTAGTAACAGACAAAAAGTAACAACGTTTATTTTCATCATGCGCATTTTATCGAAGTGTTAGTCACGAAGTAATAAAATGTATTTTTAAAACACTCCAAACCCCATCAGTTTCTTCAAACTTTCTTTCTTCGAGTCTCCCGCAGAGAGTTTGCATCAGCTCTTGCAACTGTCTGACTTTTACTTATGGAATGTTCAGAATTTCGCTTGTCGATTGTTCTTTTCTTGTTTAATTGCATTTCAGCATTTTATTAAAGTGTGCAGTATGTCTCTGAATGTGTCTGCCAGATCACATACAACAAATGTTAGCATTGTGCTGTTATTAAATAAGAAACCCTTCATGCCAGGAGAGATTCGCCTGCGGCGCTTCATTTTGAAACGGCGCGTTGCACAGAAAACACCAGATATACTTATTGCTAATAAACATTTCTAGGGTCCAAAACAGACATGTTTCATAATACGATCGAGGCTGTGCATGTCAAGATAATCCTCTTTGCACTTAATTGTAATTTCCGTGATAATAACATTATGGTGCCGCAGTGTATGATAGCTCATCGACATGGTAGAAGTTATGTCTTTTACAATCTGTGTTTCCGAGCTCTTGTCTCCCATTTTTCGCAGTCACAGGCACTCGGCAGGCAGTTTTCACTGTTGTGCTACTTACACCTGTAGCGGGATCTGCACCTCGGCAGCCGCAGACACATGAAAGGATACTCTGATTACTACTAGCCTGTAATCTCATTACTCTGCCTCTTTCTAAACCCAGTAATCACATTACTTTATCCGGGTCCCTCTCCCAAGAAAAGCTAGACTGGTGCTTCCAAATGACACCGTATGGCTGCAGCCTTATGGCGCCAACTCGTAGTTACACAAGAATAATGCAAAATGCCTAAAGAATTTCCTTTTTTAGATCTGATATTAGCTAAAACATTTTGATTTGACTAAATATATATATATTTATTTTCATGGGATCCTGCAGTCCCTGCCAGTGGTGGTTCTCTGCTAAGGCAGAGAAGTGTCGCCCCACTGCTCGCGGAGCAGTGTAAAAAAAAAAAAATGATAATAACAGAAGTTATTTCTGTTATTATCATTTTTTTTTTTTCTACCAGGTTGGATGGGGCCGGCACTTCCGTGACATCCGGTAGGAGGAGTGGTTTGCACTCCTTAAGTGCGCATGACTGCTCGGCTGGCCCTCTCGGGCCGCCCAAGCAGTCATGTGCACTTTGCATGTCCCCCACCAGGCTGCGAGGAACATGCAAAGCTCCCCAGACACAGCTACTGCATCATCTCTGTGCTTGCAGGTTCCCACATCCCATGCACACCCTGCTTGCGGCTGTAATCCTTAGAAATGAGCTTTCAATCCATTCCAAGATGGCAGCCCTTTCGTCTGCATGCACTCATTCACCTCGTCACACATGGACATGCAAGAACGGCCATCTCTGAATGTTTCTATAACAAGTTATTACAGAAACATTCAATGAAATCTGTCTGTAGATGCACATGCATGCGTGCCACAGTTAGCCAACTTTGCATGTTTTTATAAAACTTTGTTACAAAAACATTCATGGCCACCTGAGCTTTGGCACTTGTGAGCACATATGGGCGGGCATTTTGAAAAAATATTTTTGCTATAAAAATGTACAAAAATATTTAAAACATTGGTATAGCCAAGAGGATAGCAGCCATTGCTGGATCTACTTGTGTTACCAATGCTTGTTGGGCATAGGGGAAGAGCTCCATGATGCAAACTTCTATTTTCCCAAAAGTGTTGAACATCCCTGCACAATTACTTCACGACACACCACTGCCTGGGTAAGGCCACCCTAATTATAATACCTCCTGTGTCCAGTACCAAAGCCATGCCATCTGAGTAGGCCCCGGAGCTCAGCAGGGAGGTTTGGTTGTAAATAATAGGGTGAAGAAGAAAGACTCAGCATAATAAAAAACAGATTTATTATAATAGTTAAGAATTTCCCAAAGAAACAAGTACTAGCTTTGATTCTTGCAAGCATCACACAACACATCAAAATGCAGAATACTACAAGGTTCTATGCCAAAATAAAGATCATACATGCATAAATCATACACAGGCTGCTGATATCAAAATCTACCTTTTAAAGTTCCACACTGCCAAACTTTATTTGGAAATTGTAGGAATGTCTACCTCAATGGATATGGCTGCAACTGCTAGGTGCCCAAAAAATAAAATAAAATAAACCTGTGCTGAATCCCTGCTAACATGACACAAAGCAGTCAAGCTTAAATCAAAGGCAATGTGTGAAGCATTTAAGCAGTGCATATGCAGTAGAAAAAGTCACACAAAACATAATAAACCTACAAAACGAATTTTAAAATAAAGGGAAGAATTTACTGGTAAAATAAATTAGACCACAATGACAAAAATCCAAAAAGGAGAACTGAAAATATGAATTTTTAAGGATTCAAGTGAAAATAGCATAAAAAAGCACAAAGCACCAATGATAGTCAATGGAGGTGTAGACTGGGACCCAGGTGCGATTGGAAGCCAACCGCGATGGCGCCCTAGTTAAATACAGCAAGTGGATTGGTCCTAGTGAAAGTCTAAAAAAAGTCAAACATTTCTAAAAAGTTTCTAAGTCCCAATGCAGAAAGCGACTTTGTCTCTTTTTGAGAAGAAAAATCCTCCCTGAGAGGGCCACTGCTGGACTTGTAGCTGCTGCCATGTAACCGAATGCTGGATATTTGAAGCGAGATGGTCTGGCTTGAGCTCAGGGGCTTTGGAGATTTATCACTGAAAATTTTCTAAGTCACAACGCAGATTGTGACTTAGTAATTTTTGGGGAGTTGTTGGAAGCTGTGAGTGAGATGAAGCTGAAATTCGATCTGCTACTGTGGAACTGCCACTTGGATACTTGTTCCAGTAGGTCCTGCTGGAGCTCTGATGGAAGTTTTCAAAAGTTTCCAAACTTTCTTCTGGTATCCAAACAACCACAGGAGTATATGCTTAAGGCCTCAGGGGAGTCACTTAGAAACTCTCAGGATGTCAGGCAGAGGCTAACAGCAAAGTCCAATTCAGGTCCAGTTGCCACTGGTCCGCTGGATACTTTAGAGGCAATGACTCTTGCAGCTTGTTGTGTTCCTGTAGCCACAGAGGGGGTCAGCCAACAGCCCTTGGAGTCCACTTCTTTGTCCTGGCTACAAGAGGCAGCAGGTTCAGTCATTTAGGGTTCTCCTTCAGGTCGCAGCCAGCAGGTCAAGTCTTTTTCTGATCTTCTGCAGGTCCAGCAAGTGTTCTGAGGATGGTGCCATGTGTACCACATTTATGCCTGGCTCCAGCTAGTGGGTGGGGGTGACTCCTAGGCACTCCCTACCTAATGCAGTAAAACTTCCATGGGGAAACCCTACCCACTTTTCAGCACTTCATGTTAGCCTTACTGCAAACAATCCCACAGTGTCCCTCATGCTTTATATCCAAGATGGGGAAACCCATCTTCCCATGTGCAGAGATTGAGTGCCAACCCAGAGGTGTGGTCAGGGTAATGAGCAGTTTGTTCCTCAGTGGTCACCCAAAACCAGTTCTGGAGCTTGCTTTCCTCCCCCTGGGTGCTGTCAGTCTGACTAAGGGAACACAGGCTGGGGCTTTCCAAGTGTCTTCTAACATTTGCTTGTGAAAGAGCAGGCCCTGACACCTTCTTCTTGAATTTTGAGAGAGCAGCTTGAGCATGTGGATGGCCTGTAGAGACGTGGCCTTTCTTCTTAGTGCCTCTCCAGGAGAAGCACAAGCTGCATATCAAATAGCCAACACAAATGGAAACTCACCCTATGAGGACGTCAAAAGAGTTATTCTCGTTCATCTAAGTATGGATGTGGAGTCCTACAGAGTACAATTCCGAAAAGGAAAAGGAGCACCTGCAGACAACCCTAAAACCCTGTTTTTCAAATTGAAAATGGCAGCCGACAAGTGGTTAAAACCTGCAGAGACTACTAAGGAAGACATTATGAATTTAATATTGTTGCCACTTGCCACTCAGAAGTGGTTAAGACAACATCACAACTTAACCCTTGAACATTCTCACGAGCCCAACCTCGATTTTATTCAGGAGATCTAGAGAGAAAACCACATAGTGACCCCATACCTCTGGGAAAAGGGGAGAGGAAAACAGGGAAGGTTCAAGCTGAAACCTACAAGCCCAAAAAAACCTCCAAGTCTGAGGCCCCCATTTATCGGGGTCCCCCATGCTTTGACAGCGGGGACTGGGGACACATATCCCATCTTTGTCCAAATAAGAAAACCACAGAAGAGGCCATGGACGTCTGTTGTATTCCCTGTTCTATCCTTTATTCCCAAGAGATGGGACACTGCTTCTATGTAAGTGTACAAATCAATACTAAATGGATTACTGAGTTATATTAGACTTCGGGTGTAGCCAGTCGGTAATTCAAGGAGATCTGGTCTATGTCGCTCAAATCCTACCTGGACAAACAGTAACTATACGATGTCTCCATGGCATTGTTAAGACCTATCTTGTCGCTATTATATCGGTGACCACCACAAAAGGGAAAGTTTTAGACGTAGTCTAAGGGGTACTACGTAATCTTCCTGAAGACCTCATTTTGAGAACGAACAACCCCGAGTTCCTAGAGTTGGTTCTTTTTAATGTTAAACAGTATCAAACCTCTAAAGAGTCGCAACCAAACATTATTACTAAGGGTGTTCTACTTGCTCAAAAACCACGGGTCCTAGATAGAAATATTAGACACACACAGCAAAATGATGCCACTTTCCAAAATGCCTGGCAGCAAGCCAAAACCAATGAAAAAACCCGACTAACATCTACCCCCAATTTATTCAGAAACAAGGGTTACTGTATAGACTGGGACAAGCAGGGGAGGAACCACAACTATAAGTACCCCTTGAGTTCCGCAAGCAGATATTAGTCTTTGCCCACTCACACCTCATGGCGGGACATACGGGAACACTTAAGAAAACCTAAAATATTGTTAGACATTTCTATTGGCCCGGTATCTATGCTATGATAAAAAAAAATATTGCCAAGAGTGCGAGATCTGTCAGCGTAGGAAGCCATACAAACCCTCTTCTGTACTTTTGCAACCTCTCCCCATAATAGGGGCTGCCTTTGAACGAATTGGGATGGACCTTATAGGTCCTCTTCCCAAATCTAGCAAGGGGAATCAATATGCATTAGTAATAGTTGATTATACCACCAGATATCCAGAAACCTTTCCATTAAGAGCCCCAACCACCAAGAGCATAGCGAATTGTTTAATAGAGTTGTTTTCTCAAATAGGATTCCGGAAGGAGATCTTAACAGACCAGGGTACACCCTTTGTGTCCCAAATTATGAAACAAGTATGTAAAACATTGAGAATTACCCATATTAAAACCTCTGTATAGCACCCAAAAACAGATAGGTTAGTAGAACGATACAACAGCACTTTGAAACTTACCCTTAAAAAATGCTTAGTGAAGAGGGGAAAGATTGGGACCAGCTTTTTACCGTTCGTAATTAGAGGACAAGTTCGAAACATCCTGGGCTGTTCATCTTTTGAACTCCTGTATGGCCAACAGCCAATGACTCTCCTTGAGGTGACCAAAGAGGTATGGAGAAAGATAATAAGGACAAGGCAGGGAACATATTGAATTATACCAAACAGTTAAAATCCAAAATAGGTAAGCTTCACGAGCTAGCCCATACCAATTTAGAGAAGAGTCAAGGAAAACAGAAGACATTTTATAATAAAGGAAACAAATGGTGTAATTTGTTTGTAAATGACTGGTCGCTAGTACTCCTGCCTAGTACGACAAAAAAATTAAGACCTGAATGGAAATAACCCTAAACAGTGGTGGCTAAAATAGGCAATACCACCTACTGCTTACAAATGTCGCCCTGGTTCCAGCAGAACTACCACATAAATACATTGGAAAAAGTGGTCAGGCCCTCTCCTGAAGACAGCCAGTATAGCTCAACAGGTTTCTACCCCTACAACCACCTTGAGCAATTTGGTTATCCCTAACCAAGAGACAAAATAATTCTCTCCAAGGGGTTCTTCAACTGTTTTCAACAATATTTTCTAATCTACCTGGGAAAATGCAATTGGCTGAACATGCTATCCCCACAGAAAAGGGGGTCGTGGTAAAATAAAAACCCTATAGAATCCCAGCCTCTCATAGGGAAGATATACACCAAGAAATTGAGACCATGCTGCAAATGGGCGTCATACAACCCTCTCAGAGCAATTGGTCTTAGCCTATAGTACTTGTCCCTAAACCAGATGGATCAACCAGATTCTGTATTGACTTCAGGGCTGTAAATTCAATTTCCAACGCTGCTTATCCGCTACCCCGGATAGATGAATTAATCTAAAAACTTGGGGAAGCCAGATACACCTCACCACGAAGTACTGGCAAGTTCCTCTTTGGAAAGAGGATCAGAAAGAAACAGCATTTTCCACTCCTGTTGGGTTATCAGTTCACTGTTTTACCCTTTGGGCTTCATGGAGGCCCGGCTACCTTTCAACGACTGATGATCTTTAGTAAAACATGGGAAGAACACCTAACACACTTTCACAACGTCTTACAAGCATTACAAGAAGCCAATTTATGCATCAATGCAAAAAAGTCCCAGGTAGGATATAATAAGGTTAGATACCTGGGATATGTTCTAGGGAATGGAATAATAGAACCCCAAGAAGAAAAGGTAAAAGCCCTTTTAGATGCTTCTTTACCATGAACAAAGAAGGAGGTATGGGCATTCTTGGGACTTTTAGGGTACTATAGATGTTGAATTCCGAAATTCTCTACAATAGTGGGACCTCTCACCAACCTCCTAAAAAAAGAAAAAATAACAGAAACCTAGAGGACCCAACCCCGCAGGTTAAGGAGGGCTTTTAACTACTGAAAACTGCCCTTACCGCAAGCCCCATTTTGGGATCTCTAAATTTTCTGAAACCCTTTATATTACAGATCAAGATCTTATATTGGGGCTGCCCTTTCCCAGACCAATGACCAGGGGTTAGAAGTTCCCGTCCTGTTTCTTAGCTGTAAACTCTTTTCTCATGAAATTAAGTATCCTGTGATCGAGAAGGAATGTCTTGCCATTAAATGGGCGATTAAAAAATGGAGATACTATCTAGAAGACGCCCCCTTTGTCTTGTATACTGATCACACCCTGTTGACATGGATGAGTCGCAATAAGGGTAGCAATCCAAGGGTCTTACGTTGGATCCTATCCTTACAGTCCTTTAGATTTGAAGTGCAGCATTGAAAAAGGGCCGACAACGACAATGCTGACTTCCTGTCTAGGTTCCCTCTTTTCCCCGATCGGGAAAACCATAGGGGGGAAATGTGTCAGACGATAGGGTCAGAAGACATAGGGCGGGAAGAAGATACCAATGACGTTTCATGGCATCCGTAGATAAAGAACACTAAAACCGGCGTTACGTGTTTTCAGAATCCCACCGGAAGGCAGCCAGAGAGAACTGCGACAGAAAGCCTGCTGCGTTTGCAGACTACGGAAACCTCTGGAGAGAATATAAAATAAATAAAGAGGAGGTGCCCTTGAAGTTTTACAGGCCAAAGAATTACGTGATTGGGACCCAAATAAATGAAATTCCATTCCCTTTGTGTTCAGGGGTACGTGATGTCAGTGGGCTGGGCTAGTCAGTATAGGCATAATCACGATTGAGGGTAGTCCTCAGATGACTTAATCAGTGTTTAGTAATGCTTTTTGTGGTGCTCAGCGTGTGCGCCTTATACATGTAGTGTGCTCAATATTGATCAATGGTTATGTTAGCTGTCTACAACCTCTGTGTCACCCTAACAGATAACCTATATATTGCATGTCTACTCAGTCTCTTCATCTATTGCATCAATACAGGTCAACGCCCATCAGAAAGTGTCTCTATGTGGAAAGCCATCGCCCAGAAGGTGTGGACCTGGGAGTTGCTCGTCGAGCAGTGTTCACTGCAGAAAAATGTGGGAGGACCTGTGACGCTGGACCCGGAAGATCGTGGAGGTCCAGCTGGAGCTGTCCTCCCAAGAGAGAAGGGGCCCGCGCTGGATCCTGACTCCCCCCTAATGGTCTACCCCGAACCTTGATGGGCGGTTGAGAGCCCAACAGCAGATAGAAGGGGGTGAGTATTGGCCTGAGTGAAACATTATGCATGACCATCTATCTTTTTTTACAGGCAGCTATTTCCCCATCAAGCTTAAAGGTGACTCATGTCCCACGCAATGGGATAGTTCTTGCATGTGTAGGTCTGGTAGTAGGTGCATGGTGTTAACTGTAGACTATTATCCATGTGACCAGGAGCTAAGCAGGGTCCAGTCAAATGTGAGTTTCCAGAGTTGAACAGTCACATCACTGCCTAATGGCTCAGATAACCTACATTATCTTTGATGTCATGTGTGACAGTTCAGACCCAGCTATATGCAAATCAGTCTTGACCCTGTGCCTCATGGGAACAGTCCAGCCTGAACTGCCTAGGTGGCAGGGTATGCCAAGACGTGGGTTTCTTGCTCACTTTGCCACTGGATTCAAGCTAGCTTGGCTGATGAGGGGTGTTACCCCGAAACCGGTCCCAGGATGCTTGTTTCCGGTCCAGGGAAGACCTGGCTTGGCAGTTCGGGCTGGACTGTTCCCATGAGGCACAGGGTCAAGACTGATTTGCATATAGCTGGGTCTGAACTGGGGTGGCGAAGTGAGCTAAAGAACGATGATGGATTCAACCCAGATCTGTGACTGGGGGTGAGTGTCTGAAAAGTTTCAGTGCTCCGTCCATCATCACCTTGTGTTTGCTTTGTTCGCCCTAAGTTGGCAGGGTATGCCCAGCCGTGGGTCCCTTGCTCACTTTGCCGCTGGATTCAAGCTAGCTTGGCTGATGAGGGGTGTTACCCCAAAACCGGTCCCAGGATGCTTGTTTCCAGTCAAGGGAAGACCTGGCTTGGCAGTTCAGGCTGGACTGTTCCCATGAGGCACAGGGTCAAGACTGATTTGCATATAGCTGGGTCTGAATTGGGGTGGCGAAGTGACCTAAAGAACGATGATGGATTCAACCCAGATCTGTGACTGGGGGTGAGTGTCTGAAAAGTTTCAGTGCTCCGTCCATCATCTCCTTGTGTTTGAGTGTATGTGTTGGCCAATGTGTACATGACAATTATTCAGTGATGGGTATACAGAGTAGGTGTAACCACATACATGGGTGTGGACATAGATGGCTAAGTCACAAATACCCAATGACATTGATGGATGTCATTAGCCAAGTCATATTGGCAATGACACACATGATAGGAAGACTTCTAGTACTTTTGTGAATGTTGAAGCAAATGTAGTCATACTGGTATGTGTTGTGGTGTGTTTAATTGTGTAATGTGTCGTGTGAGGACCTGTTTGCCCAGTGTGTTCACGAAATTGCAATGAACCTATTTCTACTATTATTTCAGCATCAACCCAGAGCAGCAGAGGAGGCAGGGCCGAGACCTTTTGGGAAGCTACTGGCCACAGTGGTACCCGTTGCGCAAGTGACACAGAGGGAACCAGTGGCCCAGAGGGTGATGGGAGTGCCATGGAGCAGCCGGAAGACACAGCGTCATCGTCATCATAAGAGTTGAGCTCCAGTTGGCACTTCCTGGTGGTGGCGGAACCCCCTGGACCTGCATCCGCTACATATCCCCGTTCCATCTCCACCTCCCTGCTGCTCCCCAGCCAGTTGTCCGGGCCCACTCCCCTAAGAAGGGAGGAGTCTCCTTTGCACCAGGCACCTCACCTCCTGTCTCTCCTGCTGCCCTGAGTGTTGAGGCTATTGACATACTGAGACAGATATCTGTGGGGCAGACTGCAGTGCTGAATGCCATCCAGGTGCAAAGTCCCCAGCTTACGCACATGGTGTCATACCTGGAAGGCATTCATGCTGACATGTCTGGCCTACGGAGATGTTTTCAGGCTCTAGCTTGCACACTCATGGCAGCTTTCCACCAATTCCAGCTTACCACCCCACCTCCTGCCTCTTCCCCATCCACAACCCCTAGTTCCATACCTGCCCAAAGCACACGCACACATCAGCACGCATCCACCTCAACATCCACACGCAGCACACAACAACAGAAACAGAAGGAAAAAGACAGGCACACAACCACTCACCAGGCACTCAACCCCCTCATCACCGCATCCAGTGACATACACCCAGACACCACACCCACTGCACCACATACATCCACTACACACATAGATACAGACACCACACCAGCAAACACAGCCACTACACACATACCTGCAGCCAAACACCACACCACCAGACATAGCCAGTACCGACATCACACACCCAGACACCACACCCACACCACCAGGCACAGCCACAGCCACTACTGACATCACACACCCAGACAGTGGTGTCCGGCACAGGTAAGAGCGGTGGGGCAGGGCAGGGCGGGGAACTCGACATATGATGGGATAAGTTAAATTAAAACAAAAAAGAAATAAAACCACTTACCTTGAACTCGCCGCATTGCCAAGAGGGACCTAGTAATTGGGCGGGCGGTTCGTAAGGCGGTCCGCCCTCCGACTGGCTCCATTGATCCTTTCTGACACCACCGCAGTCGAAATTTCCTTGGGGAGTCGGAGGGACTACGGCGGTTGGAATTCTATGTATATGAATGCATCCTAATACGGTGGTCAAAGCGACCGCTTTGGCAATAGCGCAGCAGTCCAACTGCCTCCGACAGGACCGCGGAAGCCGGTCCGACTGGCATCATAATGAGTCCCACTGTCTCTAAGTTAAGTCTAACTGCTTTTGCACCAAGCTCCCAGAAGGTTAAGCACCTTTTATGGTTCACCCTGTCAAGGATTGTGGTTGTTGCTTGAATAGGGTTTTCACACCATTCAACATATAACCCAAATTCTTACACCTTGCAACACAGATGAACATGGATACAACGATCCACATCAGAGATCAGAAAATGTATGAAAGGCAAACATCCTGAGCCTCAACCCAGAAAGCAGCCATACTACTAGTGGATCATCCTTAGATGTCACCAGGTAGCTCGCGAAAAACCCAAACTTCCAATGAAATCATCATCACTACACAGATCATTTCACCCAGAGTAGACTTTGAAGGAATGAGAACTTTTCTGGTGGGCAAAAAGTTTACAAACAGCCCATCCTTCTAGTAGGACTAGTCCTAACAAAATAAAACTCCAGTGTCCTACATACAGCCAGCACCGATCGGGTGGCAGGGTGGGGAGACTGGGGTGGCGGGGGAAGGGGATAAATAATAAATGTAAAACTTACCTCCTGTCCGTGTCACCGCGTCCTCCTCGTCACGTCTCTCCACTCCGTCCTCTGGCCGGAACAGAAAGGACCCAGGAAGCACCCATGCTCCCCTGAGCCAATCACAATGCTGCAATTCAGCATTGTCACTGGTCTGAGCGCCGTGGTTCAGCGCTCAGATGGGGAATGGAGACCTGGGCATGTTCTCCACCCAGGCTGTAATGCAGCCTGGGTGGAGAGCATGCTATGTGCGCATGAATGTTTGGTCAGCCTGAGACGGCCGACCAAACATTCATGCGCACGTAGTGAGTGAAAACCACTCCTACCCTCCCCAGCTCCTTCAGCAGAGCAGCCCGCCCCTCCCCACTTCCCAAAGTTGCTGCGCCCGCAACAAAAAAAATGAAATGATAATAACATTGAGTTATTATCATTTTATTTTTTCTTACACTGCTGAATAGCAGTGGGGTGTCGCGCCTACGCCTTAGCGGAGGAGCCGCCACTGCCTACATCTATCCAAGAAGTAGAAAGACACTTCAACTAGGTATGGAGACTCCAAGAAAAGACAGAGCCCCTAAACATTTTTTCTCTGTGAAACTTAGAAACCATATTTTGCAGACATTTACCACCTGAATGTAAATGTTAGAGGGAGGGCCAGTGTGGGTTGAGGCTTGGGGGCAGAAATGGTGTCCAGGGTAAGTGGAGGTGATGGCCTGGCTGAGTTAAGCTTCTGCTCCCCGCGCTGTGAAAGAGGAGCTGAGAGGCCAGGATTTTCCTCTGCTTGCAGCTCCACCCCTCTCCTCCCTCAAAGGGTGTGGCTCCGCACCCACTAAAACCACATGCTCTGTTTTCAGACCTGATAACTTTGGGTCTTAAATACCAGACCACTTGAAGTATGGAAGCAGTCATGGCTGGCGTTGGGGCAAAGTGGCAGGACAGGGGGTAACAAAACAAAAAACTAAATTTAAAACAAACTTACCTGAATTCCGCTGCATAGCTGCTTTTCTGGCTGCACTGCAGGCACAGGTTCCTAGACTGCCCTGCGGCCAATCCTGACGCTGCTGTCACAGCAAGAGAGCAGCGTCAGGGTTGGCGTGAGCGCCCTCAATTTGCACTCCCAGGGAGACTGGGAGCCCGTGCCTGCTCTCTCTAACCCAGCGATACCAAAGGGGATGATGGACGGAGCGCTTGAGCTAATCAAACACTCACCCCCAGTCAACTGATCTGGGTTTAATCCATCATCATTCTTTAGCTCACTCCACCACCCCAGTTCAGACATGGCCATATGCAAATCAGTCTGACCCTGTGCCTCATGGGAACAGTCCAGCCCGAACTGCCAAGCCATGTCTTCCCTGGACCGGAAACAAGCATCCTGGGACCGGTTTCTGGCTATTCAGCCGTCATCAGCCAGGCTAGCTTAAATCCAGTGGCAAAGTGAGCAAGGGACCCACGTCTGGGCATACCCTGCCAACTTAGGGCGAACAAGCGATACTCAAAGGGGATGATGGACGGAGCGCTTGAGCTAATCAAACACTCACCCCCAGTCAACTGATCTGGGTTTAATCCATCATCATTCTTTAGCTCACTCCACCACCCCAGTTCAGACATGGCCATTTGCAAATCAGTCTGACCCTGTGCCGCATGGGAACAGTCCAGCCCGAACTGCCAAGCCATGTCTTCCCTGGACCGGAAACAAGCATCCTGGGACCGGTTTCTGGCTATTCAGCCGTCATCAGCCAGGCTAACTTGAATCCAGTGGCAAAGTGAGCAAGGGACCCACGTCCGGGCTGGACTGTTCCCATGAGGCACAGGGTCAGACTGTTTTGCATATGGCCATGTCAGTTGACTGGGGGTGAGTGTTTGATTTGCTCTAACGCTCCGTCCATCATCCCCTTTGGTATCGCTTTGTTTGCCCTAAGTTGGCAGGGTATGCCCAGACATGGGTCCCTTGCTCACTTTGCCACTGGATTCAAGATAGCCTGGCTGATGAGGGTTATAAACCCGAAACCGGTCCCAGGATGCATGTTTCCGGTCCAGGGAAGACATGGCTTGGCAGTTCGGGCTGGACTGTTCCCATGAGGCACAGGGTCAGACTGATTTGCATGTGGCCATGTCTGAACTGGGGTGGTGGAGTGAGCTAAAGAATGATGATGGATTAAACCCAGATCAGTTGACTGGGGGTGAGTGTTTGATTTGCTCTAACGCTCCGTCCATCATCCCCTTTGGTATTGCTTTGTTCGCCCTAAGTTGGCAGGGTATGCCCAGACGTGGGTCCCTTGCCACTGGATTCAAGATAGCCTGGCTGATGAGGGTTATGAACCCGAAACCGGTCCCAGGATGCTTGTTTCCGGTCCAGGGAAGACATGGCTTGGCAGTTCGGGCTGGACTGTACCCATGAGGCACAGGGTCAGACTGATTTGCATATGGCCATGTCTGAACTGGGGTGGTGGAGTGAGCTAAAGAATGATGATGGATTAAACCCAGATCAGTTGACTGGGGGTGAGTGTTTGATTTGCTCTAACGCTCCGTCCATCATCGCCTTTGGTATCGCTTTGTTCGCCCTAAGTTGGCAGGGTATGCCCAGACGTGGGTCCCTTGCTCACTTTGCCACTGGATTCAAGATAGCCTGGCTGATGAGGGTTATGAACCCGAAACCGGTCCCAGGATGCTGGTTTCCAGTCCAGGGAAGACATGGCTTGGCAGTTCGGGCTGGACTGTTCCCATGAGGCACAGGGTCAGACTGATTTGCATATGGCCATGTCTGAACTGGGGTGGTGGAGTGAGCTAAAGAATGATGATGGATTAAACCCAGATCAGTTGACTGGGGGTGAGTGTTTGATTTGCTCTAACGCTCCGTCCATCATCCCCTTTGGTATCGCTTTGTTCGCCCTAAGTTGGCAGGGTATGCCCAGACGTGGGTCCCTTGCTCACTTTGCCACTGGATTCAAGATAGCCTGGCTGATGAGGGTTATGAACCCGAAACCGGTCCCAGGATGCTTGTTTCCGGTCCAGGGAAGACATGGCTTGGCAGTTCGGGCTGGACTGTTCCCATGAGGCACAGGGTCAGACTGATTTGCATATGGCCATGTCTGAACTGGGGTGGTGGAGTGAGCTAAAGAATGATGATGGATTAAACCCTGATCAGTTGACTGGGTGTGAGTGTTTGATTTGCTCTAACGCTCCGTCCATCATCCCCTTTGGTATCGCTTTGTTCGCCCTAAGTTGGCAGGGTATGCCCAGACGTGGGTCCCTTGCTCACTTTGCCACTTGATTCAAGATAGACTGGCTGATGAGGGTTATGAACCCGAAACCGGTCCCAGGATGCTTGTTTCCGGTCCAGGGAAGACATGGCTTGGCAGTTCGGGCTGGACTGTTCCCATGAGGCACAGGGTCAGACTGATTTGCATATGGCCATGTCTGAACTGGGGTGGTGGAGTGAGCTAAAGAATGATGATGGATTAAACCCAGATCAGTTGACTGGGGGTGAGTGTTTGATTTGCTCTAACGCTCCGTCCATCATCCCCTTTGGTATCGCTTTGCTCTCTCTAACCCGGCAACGGAGGTCGGGTTGGAGAGAGCTTCAGTGCACATGACGGTTTGGCCAGCCTGAGACACCCGGCCAAACTGTCATGCACACTGAGAACAGTGCACCTACCCATCCCCCTGTGCCCGCTATTTCCCTGGCCCCAACCCCAAGACTCCATGGCATGGAGAAAAATAAAACGATAATAAACTTCCTTTATTATCGTTTTATTTTTCAAGTTTTGCAGCTGCCTCTGCTGCTGGCGGGGGGAAGGGGGGAGGAAGGCTCCTTGCCATAGCGGAGGATCCACCACTGTATGGAAGAGCATAACTCCCCAGGGATTACCACTCCACCACACTTCTAATAAAGGTTTTAATGGTGGACTATTGGTCTTTCTGCAGAGGCTCAGGCCTGTCCCCACTCATGCTCCTCCTACGCCACAGAAAGCATACGGTGCCCTGGCTCAAAGCAGGTATTATATGGCAGGGGTAAAGGGCCCAGAATTGTGAAATAACATGGGGAAAATTACCTCTCTGTTAGAGGCTCAATGTGATGCATGAGATGCCAAATCCAGATGCTGAAAGTGGTCTTCATACTACAGATCCATCTTCTTAACTTTCATAACCTTCATGCCAAATAGGCTCATCTGCCTGCAAATGTACATTGCCAACAAAAGGAACATTTAACTCCAAAGTAATAGTTAATTGTCTGTGCAGAGGGAACAATGTCGTCATCTTTCTAAAACGCATCATCACTTGTATTCTTTTCATATTGTTGTGTGACAATTGGTTTGGAATAATGGAAAATGATGAAATGTAATATCTATTTTACCTGAGGATATTAAGATACCCAAGCTCCATTATTGGTGCTAAACCATGAACGTCAATTCATCAAAATGCCGGGGGTAGCAAAAGTGGTGCCCTTTGACCTTCAAGTTTACTTATACACAAATGCTTACACATACACACGTTCACAATTACATACACTCGCTCACGTAAACACACTCACCCACAAGCAGGCACACAACATACATTTAAAAGCATTTTTTTTTACTTACCTCAGCTTCCAAGGAAGCCATATTCCACCTAATTGTACTACATTTTTCATTACACTAATAGTGTAATAAAAGAAATTGAGAGAAAACAAAACGAGTGGAGCCCCAACCGATGTTCAAAAGGACGAGCTACCACTTTATTCCTGACACTGATTTTGCCACCTCTGAGGCCAGGGGTCGCAAAGACAGTGCCAGGGGTCGCAAGGAGCAAGCCAGGGGTCACAGCTGAGACCCCTGGTACCCCCTAATGACGTTCATGTTCTAAACCCCAGAAGTAGAGGACTGACTTAGGCAGCAAAGAGATGCCTGACTTCGGTACTGAGTTTCCTAATCACCTCTGAGACTATTCCCTGGAATAGGTAGAGGTTCTGAGACAATGGTAATAACATGGTCAGGTGGCCTGCTGCCACATTATCCACTCCTCTGATGTTTGTCCCCGAAAGGGAAACCACAGGATCATCTTTCCAGAGCCAGGCCAGTGGACCCTCTTCCCCCAAAACATTTGTAAATGTATTTGCATTTATATAGCGCTTTCTAACCCTGACGAGGCATGGAAGCGCTTTTCAATGAGTAGCACGCTAGTCCAGGACCCAAAAAGGATAAGTGGTGAACTAGTACAGGGTAATATGAAATTAATTTGAGCGCCGTACATGTGAGTCTTTTAGTTGGATTGAAAAGGTTAGTGAAGGGATAGAAGAGGGAAGGGTCTAGAAAGTGTTTATTTGGAGCTCATAGCAGGAGGAGGAGGTTTGGGATGAGTAAAGGATAGATGGAGGTGGGAAGAGTCTCTAGAAGTGGATTAGGGAGAAAGATGAGGTATTGGATGAGTCTAGAAGGAATACATGAGGGAAGGGTTTAAAAAGTCTTGTTTGGGAGATCTGAATAGCAAAAGAGGGTTGAGGTGATGCCCGGAGCAGTAGAGGAGGAAAGAGTCTAGAAACGGTTATTTTGGGGATCATAGCAGTAGAATGGGGTTTGGGATGAGTCAGGGAGTGTAGGTAGAGGATATATTGAGAGAGGTATAGGGTGAGAAATAGGGTAGTGCATTGGAAAGAGTAGTAGAATGAGGTTTGGGATGAGTCAGAGAGTGGAGGTAGAGGTAATATTGAGAGAAGCATTGGGTGAAATATAGGGTAGTGCATTGGAGGTGCTGAATTAGGAGTAATGTAATAAATATAAAGGTACATAAGTACATGGAATGTATATATGTATAAGGAAGGTAATATATCTAGATTTAAGCTGTATTTTATAAACTCAGAAGTTCAAGTGTTGCTGTACTTTAAGCTAATTTATTTGTTTTGATGTATTTATTTATTTGTTTTCCTTTTAATAATTCAATAGTGAAGCAATTGTAGACAAATAGTTATGATAAAAATTTACTTATTTATGCAGTGACCTATATACAAGTTAAACATACAATAATATAACCATAGGTAATATGTACATTCGTTAAGCAGACCTAACGATTATCTATATATTTATAAACATAATTATTATACACATTTATACCAAGAATACACATATCTAGATACATACATATAATCCAAATAAATGCTATATACACAGAGATATGCTGTACATTTATGTATGGGTATGGTGGTTATGTGGGAGAAGAGATAACTTTTCTGAAGATCAGATAGTTATCCCTAGATCTTATGTTTGGGGGTAAAGAGGTCCATAGCTTGGCTGCTTGAACAGAGTAAAGTAAAATATATTTATAAAGCGCTCGAATGCCGCGGTGTCTTGGCGCTGAGGGGGTGAGAGGGGAGCTGCTCAGTTCGGACGTGAACTTAGTTGGAAGGAAACAACCAGGTTTTGAGCATCTTCCTAAAACGCTGCCTATTTGGCTGTAGCCTCATGGCGGCCGGCAGCTTGTTCCACAATTTAGCTGCACAATGGGACAGACTCCTGCCTCTCCATCTTGCTCTGTGAATTTTAGGAATCTGAACCAGACCCATGTTAGTAGATCTGAGATTTCTAGTGGGCGAATACCAGAGAAACAGCTTCTGCATATCCAGGGCGCCCCCTCCGTACAATGCCTTGTGAACCAAACAGAGGGCCTTGAATTCAACTCGTTGTTGTGAAGGCAGCCAGTGTAGTAGCCTAATACTAGCGGAAGTGGGATGACCTTTAGGAATATTTAGCAGTAGTCGCGCAGCGGCGTTTTGTAAAGATTGTAATTTGGCCATCTGCGCCTTGTCAATGCCCAGGAATAGTGCATTGCAAAAGTCTATTTTGGAGAAGATGAGAGCTACTACGACAGTTTTCCTGAGCTCCTGTGGAATGAACGGCAGAATCTTACATAAGATCTTTATTGAAAAGAAACAGCAGGACGTCAGGCGATTGATCTGGCCTGCGAAGTTTAGCTGATCGTAGAAAATCACTCCTAGGTTCCTTGCCTTAGTTGTCGGGCAAGGACACTCACCCGCCTCAGTTGGCCACCATGTTCGATTCCACAGGGTTGGGCCCTTCCCGAACTCCATAACCTCCGTTTTATCGGTGTTAATTTTAAGAAAGTTTTGATTGATCCAACTCATGATGTCAGTCAGGCAGTTATGGAAGCTGATGGCAGTAACCTCCGGTTTTTGTGATATGGATATGACAATCTAAGAGTCATCCGTGTACGAGACCAGAGTGAAACCATGCTCTCTGATGAGTCTGGCCAGCGGGGTGACATAGCTGTTGAATAGGGTCGGTGATTAAGCCGATCCCTGTGGTACCCCACATGGAAGATGGGAAATGTCAGATTGAAGATTATCCCAGTGTATCCTCTGCTCTCTAAATACTAGAAAGGAGGAGAGGAGGGTCAGAGCCTTCTCCTTAATCCCCACGGCCTCCAGCCGCCGTACTAACACCGCGTGATTCACGGTGTCAAATGCTGCTGATAGGTCTAGTAGGATAAGGATGGCTCTGCCCCCCCCCCATCCATCTGTCTGCAAATCTCCTCTGTGGCCATTATCAGGGCAGACTCAGTAGAATGACGTGGTCGAAGCCATGCTGGCTGGGATCTAAATGATTGTTAGAATCAAGATGTTGAATTAACTCACTATTTAATGATTTTTCCAGAATTTTGGCTGCTATTGGCAAGCATGATATTGGTTGGTAGTTTTTGACCTCAGTCGGATCCAGGGCGGGCTTTTTCAAAATCGGCCTGATACAAGCCTTCTTCCAGGACTGAGGAAAAGTCCCTGACTTAATTACTTCGTTTTGGAGTGGGGCTAGATGGGAACTGATCTTTTCTGAGACCAGATGTAGAGTGGCTGGGGGGCATGGATCGTTGGGAGATCCTGACTTAGTTAATAAAAGGAGGTTATTCACTTTCTGTTGGGTAAAGGCCAAAAAGCTGGTTAATTGGCCCTGAGTTGAATTCTCATCGTCGGTCATACTATTGGCTTTAGCAGCGTCAGGGGCTGTCTTGAGGAGGTCATCGTAGATTGATTGCACCTTCGTTTGAAAGAAGTTAGCCATCTTATTGCCGAAGGTTTGGTCAGGTCTAAACTGATTAGCCTGCTGACGGTTAGATAAGGCTTGGACTGATTTAAAAAGCTCCTTAGATGAGTTTTTAGCAGCCCCAATTCTTGTTGTGTAATAGTCCGTCTTATCAGAGAAGGATGTGCCACCTATGTTTATTTTCTTGTATGGTGGGATTTTGAGGCAAGGGGCCAATCGAGAGTGGAGGTTCCTTTGTTGAATGTATTTGGTAATTTTATTCCTGATGAAGAGTGGCCCTGTTCCATGTATCGCTTTGTGGGTGATACAAAGGAACTTGAATGTGGATCTTCTGGCAACCGGTAACTAATGTAGGGCCTTCAAGGCAGGAGAGATGTGGGCTTGTGGCTTTACATGTAGGAGTAGTCTGGCAGCACAGTTCTGAATTTGCTGTAGTCTTTCCATAGCTGTTAAAGCTGATGCGTGGTAGAGGCTATTGGCGTAATCAAGTTTAGACATTACAAGAGAGATAGTAGCCTGGACCCTGTGTGGAAATCCCAGGTGGAGGAAGATGTGTCGCAGAGCTTTCATAGTAATGAAGTAGCTTGATCTTTCTAGTTTGTCCACTTGGTCATTCATTGATAGCTTGGAGTGCATGGTAATTCCGAGGTTTCTTACTTCCTTAGATACTTTAGATGGATTTCCCAGATCATCAGGTCAGGCGGCGATTTTTCCAATCGCCACATCTGAGTATTTCGGTTTTGGAAGCATTCAGTTTGAGATGGCTCCATGTCACCCACTGTCAACGGCTCTGAGGCAACTGAAAATTTGTGAGTTTCCAATGTCTTTGGGGCTTTCCAGTTTAAGGAGTATTTGTGTGTCATCTGCAGTTATAGCATGTGAGGTGAAATTGATTGATACTACCTGCCGGGTTAATATGACTTTGTTCTTGTGTTGCATGTCTGCACTGCTATTGCCCCACCCTGGACTACCTATAAGAAGTACTTGAGACACTCAAGGACACAATAATTTTTCCAGTAATGTCATTGCAATTAGGCTATCCGTGTCATTTGGAATGACTCATCTCTGTTAAAAGTTTTACCTTTCTTAGCTAAATGAAGAGCACAGAGCCCCTTAGTGATTTCTGAATCAGGAAGATATTTGAATAAAGCCCCTGTCCCTTCTCTTCATGCTGAACGTGTACAACAGCTCTTTTGCTAAGATGTTCCTGGGTGCCTACGTAAAGGGCTATCCTCATTTTTGGATTATTAGGGTAGTGGGTTGGAAGAGCACAGAAATTGTCACTAATCCAAGTTGTCTTGGTGTTCTTGTCCTACTTCACAAAACTTTACTCCTCTGTAGGGTCTGGATCTGTGAGCCTCATCGAGGAGTACCTGGAGGATGTGACCCTGGGTTGGTTGAGTGACGTGTATCACACATTCTCAGTACAGCCTTTTTCTATAGAGGAGATTTTGGTGGTCCCCAGTATACGCTCCTGGCTGGTAAAATGCTGGGTACAGATGGGATACCAGCAGAATTCTATCAACAATATACAAATATTCTGCCTTCCCATTTACTTGCAGACTTCAAAAACTGCAGATCCTTCCCCACATCTATGAGTGAGGCAATGATCATTACCCTGTTAAAGCCAGGAAAAGTAGCGCATAAATGCTATTCATATTGGCCCCTATTGGTAATGAACTGTGATGTCAAAATCCAAGCCAAATTGAGTGCCAATCGTTTGACGCTTCTTTTCCCTAATCTTGTGAGATCCGATCAGTCGGAATCCTTGCCAGGTCGTTCCACAGCCCTGTTCGCTTTACTGTAGGACTTGACACTGATGCTCTTGGTCTTTGTTATATATCTTACACGTTGCTATGTTCTTGGACACCTCTTGGGCATTTGACTCCCTGGAGTGAGAGGAAGGTTCTTAACCTTCTTCCGTTTGCTGCAAAGAGAGTGATTGTCCAAGCCCTTGAGTTGTCTCAGCTGGAATACGGAAATGCCTTATATCTCGGCTCCCCCGCTATGTCATAAACAAATTACAGACAATGCAGAATGCTGCCACCAGACTTTTAATGTACATCCCCAAACACCAGTCTGCTAAGATGGCACTTAGAACCCTCCACTGGTTGCCTGTGGAACGCCGAGTGCAGTTTAAGTCACTCTGCATTTTGCACAGGGCTATCCACAATAAAGGTCCCTCTCTGCTCAGATTGCTAGCCTCCCCATATGTGCCAGGGGGAATGCTCAGATCCTTTTCAGCTAGTCTGCTGAATGTTCCTAGAATTAAAATATCCCATTCAGGAGGCCGTTCTACTACATTTTTGGCACCCAGACTTTGGAATGCCCTACGCCCGGATCTGCGCTCAATAGAGTGAGAACTTCCTTTCCGCAAAGCCCTGAAGACCTGGTTCTTAGGTGACTGAACCCCGCTTTCTCACTATCATTACTGTGTCTGTAATAGCGCTGGGAGGCCTTTGGGTAGCCATGTGCTATACAAAAACACTAGACTAGACTAGACTAGACTTGAGTGCTTCTCTGTGCAGCTCTGACTATTCTTGTAGGGTCTGCACCACACCATAGGCAGAACACAATCCACTGTGCATAGCCTCCACACAATGTCTTCCTCTGATGAATAGAATCTCTGAAACCTGCTTTGGCTACAAAGAAGGTAGCAGCACCAGGGAGCAGATCCAGTGGCCTGACTCCCTGTTTTTAGGCCGTAAAAGCACCCACTGTACTGCATTTATTTGCAGTTTTATATAGTCAGAACTCGACCCAAAGGTATTGGAGTGCTTAACATGAGCACCAGTTACATTGCACAAGGACACATTCATTTTTGTAGACATGGAGAGATTAAGGGCCTGATTAAAGTTTGACGGTCTTGGAGCGGCCGCCACGCCAGCACCCCGCTCCAAGACTGCCAAACCCGTAATCTGGCCACCTGCTGTATTCCGATTGGAATACAGGTCGGGCGGTCCTACGGTGGCTGGCCCATGGCGGTGCCTTTCAAAGGCTCATCCGTGACCCTTAGAATGACAGCACCGTGGGACCGCCACAGCGCGTTTGGAACCTTGTTCCCCAGCTCCAAAGTCAGCAGGCCATATCCTCTCCCTTGGAAATATGTCCAAATCCAGAAATCTCTGACCCAGATGGCACTGCTGGATACTGTTTGAGTTCATCACAGCTGCAGGTACGAAGGCAGAAAGAAAGGTCTTCTAGTTCTAATACACTATCCTAGCCCTGACACACAAGACTTATTTCAGTTTTGAGATTACACCATTGATTCCTATGGCAAAATGAAGGGAATACTCTCTCAATATTTAATTCGACAAAAGAATATCAATTATTAAATATACCCATTTTGTTCCATTTACCAAAATCCTAAAAAGTCCATGGACAGATTTATCACACATCTGAAAATTCACCTTTAGGGCTGCAAATCTGATGAATACTTGAATGACGTGGTATTGAAGACCCACATCATGGCCGACTGTGAGCCCTATTCAAGAACTAATTTTGCACATCTGATCTCATATTTCCAAGCCAAAGACTCCCTTTGAAGTAATGCAACTGATGTAGGTTTGCTTTTCTTTATGAGGGTGACTGCGACTCTCAGGCAGTGTTGCAGACAATGCTGACTTCAAGGCCACTTCCTGAGTGTTTGCAAATTAGAACCCCAATCCAGCAGTTGCAGCCCTCGCAGGTTAAGACTGAAGGACAAGTCAAGAAATAGATCAAGACAAATAGAGGCCAGGATAGCTCCATGAGCCAATCTCCATCACCTGCCTCTTGCAAAACATTCTGTGGCTATGTGTTCTCTGTGAGTAGTAACAGCTAGGCCTGGGGTGAAATTCTGCTCCGCTCGTGGAGTTTGCAGAGTTTTTCCCACTCCGCAGAGTGCGCAGAGTTCCGAAAAACTCTGCACAGCAGAGTTTTTTCCTCACTCTCGCTTGCCAGCATTAAGTTGGCGAGCGAGGAAAATCTTACTCCACACCACCTCCCGGCGAGATTTCTCAACGCAGGCGGTCGCGGATAGTCACTACAGC
Source organism: Calotriton arnoldi (assembly GCA_963921515.1). Lineage (NCBI taxonomy): Eukaryota > Metazoa > Chordata > Amphibia > Caudata > Salamandridae > Calotriton > Calotriton arnoldi. Next base: position 7,152,390 of record CAWUFW010000021.1, on the reverse strand, counting down.
TCGCGTTGAGAAACCTTCCGTTCTCGTTGAGGAAGCTGCCGCTCAAGTAGGACATCTAATCAAGCGGCAGAAAGAAGCAGCGCCTCTTGCGCTGCGCATGATGCCGTTCATGCTGATTTTACAGCATGTGACAAAAACCCTGCTCTCAAAATCAGCATGAACGGCGTGATGTAATGCACTCCGCCACTTGCGGAACTCCGCATAGCACAGTGGAGTTTTTTGGTCACTTCGCGGAGTACCGTGAACTCCGCACAGGCCTAGTAACAAAATGCCTCAAAATGGGAAAAACCCTCCCAGAACCTATTCTGGACATGCTGGGAATTGTCTAAGAATGTCTAAGATCAGTTGGCAAAGGGACAACTATAAACATAATGATGGAGATAGCGTATCAGAAACTGTCTGTGTTGAAACCCTCCAATAAATGAATATGTTCATACAGCTCACACACCCCACTGCCACGTAAAGGCAGATCTGAAGCAAGCAAGCAATATAAGGGACTTCATTGTGATTTCAATACCTTTCATGATTGGCCCAAGCCTTGACGCTGACTGATTCCTCGTCATTCAGTCTGCCATTCTCTTGGCCTCATGCATATGTTCTGTTGACCTCTCTTCTACATCCTTTGTCACTGGCTGTAGGGAGTGTCATCAAAAGGCCATTCTCCAAACGTTATCAAGTTCTAGGAACATTAGACGATCACCACATATAATTACACAACAAAAAGACCATTAATCCTGTTGTGCAGCATTACATGGGAATTCCCTACAGACTCATATAGATGATTGAATGAAAAATAAACAATCTAATCTCCCAGGACATTGCAGAGTCAGTATTCTGGACACACAACCTGGATTTCCCTTTTAGTCCCTGTTCCCAAGTGGCAGGTGGGGGTGGAGGGAGCAGATCAGAGTTTGCTTTGAAATCAAACAAACACTGCGATACAAAGAATGACGTCTGTCCACACTTGGTTGTATGTCAGAATATTGATAATAAATATATTGCCTGACATAAATGTCATGGGCTAAATATTGATTGCAGAAATATTGCTCTGCTATGTGTAGGTTTTCTATTATTAACTCCAATGGGGTGATTTTTTTGGTAAAATATATTTGGCCACAACATTCTGATACCTTTCCTCCAGACATGTACAGTATCTACTAAATATAACTAATACTTTTTCAAAGCTGTATGTCAACAATGGCTTCCATCATTGGCATTGAGACAATTTTCCATATATTTAGCAAGATTTGACACTCACAGTTATATCACTCCATGAATGCAGAAGGTTTTCTAGAGAACACATGCAGAATGACATACCACAGATCAAATGGCCTAAACTACAGAAATTATATCCCTGTGCTTGGCAAAGACCAAGCAGAAAATGACAAAATACTTCTGAGAGGCAGTTCATCTCTCGTGATGTAAAGTTCACACTCAACCAAAAGAATCTTGACTTCAACAAGACCTCATTAAAATGTTAACAACATATTGTCTGTGGTGGGAACCTTTGGGCACGACACCATCTCCCACAAATCTATGGTGCCTTGTTGCAGTATTGGCATGCAGCACTACTGTGCTCATTACAATAAAAACTTTGCAACTCTCAGCATATTCATAGAGACCCTCTTAAACCAACGACAGATCCAGAAAAAGACAACTTTCTTCTAAGAACTGAATACTTTTCAGCTCATTCATGAAGAACTATCATAGGAAACTAGAAATCACCAGAATAAAACGCTGAGCGGCGTAGATCATTTTTATACGTGAGCTACAGCAGCAAATAAGCAATTTGTTTTAAAAGGGCATGGAGAGGTAGTAGCCGCTATCAAAGTAATCAAGCAAAATGTGTGGTTTCTATCAATAGGCAAACTTGTGAATGAAACTCTGGCCATGAGTTGCATCTGTCTGAGCGCTGGTAGCCACAACCATCCAGAACTTCTCAAGATCCCCCTTTTACCTCATGGCACATGAAAGAGTGGCAAAGGAGCTCTTCACAAAATTTACAAGCAAGATGAAACCTGCTCATCACAACAGATGAGCACTTAAGATACCGGAAGGTCCAAGTCATCCCTACTTATGCAGCTGATATAATCATAGTGTTGCACAAGAGTTTTCCACCTATGCTTTCCCTTTCAGCACAAGAAACTTCTGCTAGTGTGTTGACAACATGGTATTTCATCACAGGAAGATCACCACCTTATTCCTTCAGGTCAATGGTATAATTGATTGATCCAAGAGAATCTTAAAGAGGATCCTAGAACCCACCCATTTGTCATGAATCCATTTATCATAAGTGTTGTGTCAACCTCTCTGGATTAGAGGACCACTCCTCACTGCACCACAAGCAAGTGCCCATCCAGGCTGATGTTGGGAAGAATTCATCCCCCTCTTCCACAAACATACTCACTTGAAGAAAAGAAGTTTTGTGATTCACAAATCTTTTTCACTGAGCATGTATGTCTTACTCTTGGAAGCCCACAAGCTAGCCTCGCTTAATTCTGCAGTAAGGCTCAGTTCCAGATGATGTTTTGTGAAAAAGGCCTGGATATACAGGTGTGATTCACACCTGAGACAGGAGTAAGAAACAACTACACAGAGAAAAACTTTGCCAGCGGGCTCATCATCTCCTGGCTTGCATTTAAGTCTCGCTGCTTATCACAACATTCCCAGGATAAATCGCCACAAAGCAAGGCCCGCGTCCTGCAGCGCTTCACTCAAGCAACTTTAAAAACAAACCTCTGACTCATGTACAAAGAAACTTCAGGGACGTTTAAGTGAAACCAGCCTCTAGGCAGACCTAATGTGGATTGATGACAACTGAATGGAAGGCAGTCCAATAATGCGCGATGGCTGGCGCCGTTGTGCTTCGCGAAGCCAGGTGCACTTTGTTAAACTTCTTGCAAGGTCGTCTGCAGAAATGCCTTACTTATTTTTCATGCATCTAAAAAAGGCACAACTATGCTCTATTACCCTTTTTACCCTGAAGAAAGACATCATGTTCTTTATAATGGCTCCCAGGGGCCTGGGGCTGCACTACATCACCAAAAAGGGGCCTGCTGCCCCAGTCACAGTAACAGCTGTACTAGAGAGTGGCGTAAGGAGCGTAAAAAGAGGTTACGCTGGCCTTCGAATAAAAAAATAAAAATAAAATAAAATGTAAGTGGCAAGGTAAAGGAGGGTAAAGAAGCTGTGGCAAATCTTCTGCCATCGTATGTAAACATACTTTAAATAGATTAAATTATAAAGAGGGTGTTGAGCCTGAGTTATAAACAGGGTTTACTGGGGGGTCATAGTGATTTGAACTGCTCCAAGTATGTTAAGCTATATAACAGAAAACGTTGCACTAGTGACAAAAAAAAAAATTGCGGAGTTCTCTTGCACCATTTTTGGTGTTTGTTTAATATGGATAGCGGTAAATAATATTTGAACCAGGGCAAACATGATGCAAAATGATCTCATATTATTTTTCTTTTTAAATAACAAGTTGGGGAAAATGTTACTTTTCAAGCATGACATATGGTTTTGAATTTGAATTAGTTTATGTGGTTTCTAATAAACAGGTCGAAAAATAGTGCATTTTTTAATGATTAGGTTAGTCAGGTATTAGGATTTGTTTGTTAAAATCTCCTTGACTCACTTAAAATTATACTTTGTTGTATATGGTTTAACAATTCGTTTTATCCATTTTACGATCCAACATATTATTATTTTAGTCAAAGCATCACATAGCTAACTATATCAGATTCGACAAGGGTTCCAAGATACGCAGCTCCACGTATTAGAATATCAAAGAGTTTTCACATTGTGAGCATCGATATCAAACAAACTCTCCAATCCCCTTACCCAATCCGAGACCCTCTCCCGACCATCCTCCCCCATCTGTGTGTTACATGCCAATCAGCATATCAGATCATCAGTGCAGGAAATGAGGGAGATCCAGCCATATCCCGGATCAGGTAGCTATTACTGAGCGGATCCAAGCTGGCTCTAGTGACTTATGGTGAATTTGTCCCAGTGTAAATTGCCAACACTGGGACACATTCAGCAGCTCTTCCCGTTGTCTGCTTCACGTTTGAAGCAGCAACCTGCAGGCGGAGAGGGGATTTTCTTACTTTCAATTCCACCTGGGTCCTAAACAAAGGCTTCAGTAAAGGGCCATCAGCCCTCCTTTTGTTCCAGTAGGATCCTTGTTGTGGCTTATCCAGAGCCTAACACATAGACCCCAAAGCAATGGAGGGAAACAAAGGAACACAGCTTTTTATCACTTGGCAAGTAGTTAAGAGAAACTGATCTCCATGTAGGTTTTTGGCTTTAGTCATTCCCTTTAAGTAAGAGATATGAAAGTAGTGTAACAGATGTAACGATTTAAAAAGAACTAATTTATATTTTGATTTAATTTATTTTATAGCCCTGGTAACCAGAGGCGCAACTAGAGCCAAATTTCGGGGCGGGGGCTAAGATAAAATTTCGGGGGGGGGCTAATTATTCAAGCAATAGGCAGAGTGGAGCTGCAGGGGCTCTAAGAAGGGGGTGAAAAAACAACAAAGCCTCATTACCAAGTAAATGGTCTTTTAAAGACCTGTGAAGTACTCGGGTGTGGCTGTTTGTGCCAGGGAAGCTGTCTCAATCCGGGCTGCCACACACAATGGGGGGGGGGCTGAAGCCCTTTGAGCCCAATGGGTGTTGCGCGCCTGCTGCTAACTCCAGTATAGGGTGTGAAAGCTCGTTGCATCACTCACACGTTATACAGAGACAGTAAATCATACAAGTGTGTTAATCAGTGTACAGTAAATGTATAATGAGGGTTTCAAGATGGTGGGATCATATATCGGCCCTACTGGTAGCCATTACATGTTAAAAGTGCATGGCCTGGAGAAACACAAAGTCAGGATTTAAAATGTACCGCAGTGATTGGGGTTGTCGTACTAATAAGAGTTTATTACTACCCAAAGAAACCCTTTTAAGCATCTTTAGAAGAATAAATGATTGAGAATAAAACAATACGTTTTTAAACCCATTCTTACAGTTTGCATGCAGCTCCTTGACACCAGTTCAGTACATTTATGGGCAGTGGCGGCCAGTAATTTTGACAGGGTGAGCCCGGGCGGGCCCCACATACACACACACACACACACAAACACACACATATATATACTCACTCACTCACACCCATGCATTTACACATGAGCACACACACACATTCACAACCCTCACAACAAATTCATACATTTATACATACACACACACACCAAGCATTCAAAAACATAAAACTTACCTGTCCTGCAGCGGAAAGCCTCAGAGGGTCCTAGGAGGGTTGGGACTGCTGCCTTCCCTCATTGGCTGACCTCAGGTCAGCCAATGAGGGAAGGCAGCAGTCCCTCACTCGTCACAAAGTGGGATAGGATCAATCAATCAATCAATCAATCACGGCATTTATAGAGCGCGCTACTCACCCGGGAGGGTCTCAAGGCGCTGGGGGAGGGGGTAAGTTACTGCTCGAACAGCCAGGTCTTGAGCTGCTTCCTGAAGGCGAGATGGTCCTGGGTTCGCCGAAGGTGAGTGGGGAGGGAGTTCCAGGTCTTGGCCGCCAGGTAGGAGAAGGATCTTCCTCCGGCGGTGGTTCTGCGGATGCGTGGTACGGTGGCGAGGGCGTGGCTGGTTGATCGTAGCTGGCGTGTGGGCGTGTAGAAGGACATGCGGTCGTTGAGGTACTTTGGGCCCAGGTCGTGGAGGGCCTTGTGTGCGTGGGTGAGGAGTCTGAACGTGATTCTCTTGCTGACGGGGAGCCAGTGCAGGTCTTTCAGGTGTACGGTGATGTGGCTGTGTCGGGGATGTCCAGGATGAGTCGTGCGGAGGCGTTCTGGATGCGCTGGAGTCTCTTTTGAAGTTTGGCTGTGGTTCCGGCGTAGAGGGTGTTCCCATAGTCCAGTCGGCTGGTGACGAGTGCCTGGGTGACGGTCTTCCTGGTTTCAGTGGGGATCCATCTGAAGATCTTGCGGAGCATGCGCAGGGTGTTGAAGCATGAAGATGAGACGGCGTTGACTTGTTTGGTCATTGATAGGGAGGAGTCCAGGATGAAGCCCAGGTTGCGTGCGTGGTCCGTTGGCTTGGGTGCGGTGCCTAGGGGCCGGGGGCCACCAGGAGTCGTCCCAGGCGGAGGGTGATGAGCCCAGGATGAGGACTTCCGTCTTGTCTGAGTTCAGTTTAAGGCGGCTGTTCCTCATCCAGTCGGCGACGTCTCTCATCCCGTCGTGCAGGTTGGCTCTGGCGGTAGTGGGGTCGTTGGTGAGGGAGAGGATCAGCTGGGTGTCGTCGGCGTAGGAGATGATGTTGAGGTTGTGTCGGCGTGCGATGGCTGCGAGGGGGCTCATGTAGACGTTGAAGAGGGTCGGGCTGAGTGAGGATCCTTGTGGAACGCCGCAGATGACTTCGGTGGCTTCGGATCTGAACGGGGAGAGGCGGACTCTCTGGGTTCTTCCGGCGAGGAACGAGATGATCCATTCCAGTGCTTTCTCTCGGATTCCGATGTTGCTGAGGCGCTTCACTAGGGTGCGGTGGCAGACGGTGTCGAACGCCGCGGAGAGGTCCAGGAGGATGAGGGCAGCTGTTTCCCCGTTGTCGGTTAGGGTTCTGATGTCGTCGGTGGCTGCGATAAGGGCGGTCTCAATGAGACCGCTCACCCCAGCCCATTCTGTGGCAAAGTGTCACTGATTGACACTGGGCCCTGGGCACTTCAGCACTTAAAATTGAAGCGCCCAGGCCCAAGTCAATCAGTGATGCTCATGCTCATTTTGAGGTGAGGGCCTTGAGGCACTTTTGCCAGACCGAGGAGGTCAGACCCAAAGGGCTTTGAAATTTTCAGCCTGGCAACATTCAGCTCAGGCAGCCAAGAGCCAGCGCGTTTAGTGCATGTCTAGCTCCTAGCTGCCTGACCTGAACAAGAAGAGTGTCAGTCAGGCTGACCTTTGCTCAGCCTTACAGACACTCTTCTTCTCTGATTCTAATACCTGTCACGCTCCCCTAAATATCAACAGTGTCTGAGCTGTCCAGCACCCTCGCCTACATAAATCTGATATGCGAGCATCCCACCAATGAAGTTTGTATGGCGTGTGGTATCAATTTAGCATTGTTTTAATCAATGTTTCCCTTCCCACAGAGTTTCTGACAGTGGTGCAACTCTGGATAAATATGCCACTCCATTCTTCGTCAGAGATTGTTCTGTGATTAAATGGGTTCACCAACATTTTATATAGTTCTAAAATAACCCACCCCTCATCATTCTTAGCACAGCTTTATTGCTCAAACTGAGTGAGGTGTCGAGAGACCAGCACCCCAGTAGACGGCTGCATTGCCCAATGTCTGATTCGGTAAACCCGAAGCCTCTCAGTCTTGGAGAGGCCATGAGCTGCCTTCATTGTCTTAAAGGATCTGAAGTTTTCATTATCAAATACTTCACCTACCCTGATGCAGCCCTTAGTATTCCAAATCTCAAAGCATCAACATCTAATGCTAGGTTTTGCAGGTATCAGGGTCAATGGTATAGGGACATGGATATAATCAGTTTAACTGACACTTTATTGCAACCAGCAATATTAGCTCTGGTGATGGGAGCTAAATATATTGCCCTGCACCTCCTATGGTCTATGCCTAACTAGGAAACCTCCCAAATGAGCTCTCTCACTATCGCCTGGCCTAGAAAACACCACTGTTTTTCAGGCTCATCTACTATACCATGTAGTGCAGTTGCGCTGGTCTACTCCTGGGATACTCAGACCCTCCTCTCCAACTGGAACCCTGCATAACTTCCTTGAGATACATGGTCACTTCCCTGCCCACATGAAATCATCAAAACCCCTGTGAAGCTTCTGGTGGAGGGAGGTTGGCACTGGAAGCAGCAGGGGTTAAAACAAAAACAAGAGTTCAAGGACCAAGCCAAGAGAGATCTTATATATGCTGTAAGTGGAGGTCTTATTGGATATCTCTAAGTAGAGGGGAAGAGTTAACTCCAATTATCTACTCCACCCTCGTGGAGATACACACCTCAGGATTGTTATTGAATCTGTAAACCATATAAAAGCAACGAGCGTCTGTAGTGCCGCCAGTTGATCTAGAGGTAATGAAATAATTAAGTCCTGTGACTAATCTAAATCTACTTTGAATCTGGACACCTCAAATCTGCCTATCTCCTCAAGATGTGTTGGCACATAGTGTTGTGGGTCAATCAGGGTAAACAAGACATCATCCACATACAAGGTCATCTTAAGAGTCTCCCTACCCAAAAGCAGCCCCATCATGTCACTATTTCTATGAATATCACGGCAAAAGGCTCCTTCATAAGAGCAAATAAAAGAGGCGAAAGTGCATGATTGGAAAGGCGGAAGAGATGCCCATTCCCTCTAAACCATACTTTCGTCTGTTGATAGACCACTAAGACCCAACCTAAATATTTAGGTGCTAGACAAAAATTCTAAAGTGCTTTCCAATTAACTGAAATAGATGTTTTTCTGCGTCTAAAGGCTATAGCATTGTCTGTGGACTCGTTTTGTGGGTGTAATCAGGCATATGTACGATCTTTTTTCTATTGTCTCCACACTGTATCTCGTGTATAAATTCAGACATCTTGGACAATCAGTCCAGGAAATATCAGCTTCAAACTGCACCCAAATACATTAGTTAAAATATTTTCACTTCAAGGTTGAGAAGCAAGATTGCCCTATATGCACTGCAAAGAAGTGGGTCGTTACCCAGGCAACCAATATCACTGCCTCAGGCATAGTAGCACAAGACAGGAGCCAGTCTCAGAGAGAGAATTCGAAAATTGAGTCAGAATTGGGGAAAGGTGGAGCAGAAAGTTTTATCTAACTGTGAGCTGTAACCATCAGAGTTAAGGTCATTAATAGGTTTAACACGTGCAATACTAGAGATAATGTTGCCTGGTTTAGCGTACGTTTCTCTTTATATATGAGGCCCATATGTACTGCTGCATAAAGTCTCCAGGGGTTTTTTCTTAATAATATAGAGCCTTTTAGAATGCTCCAAAGACTCTAACAATGTTTTTGTCCCCATGTGTCATTTTTACAGTAGCATCCCTTATTTTCATTAACATCTAATTCTTTCTCATTGCATTCAACAACTTACGTGCAAGCAATCGACCTGTCTCATTTCCACTACCAAAGAAACGGTGTTTAAATCTGAGCAGGAAATATTCCACTCTATTCCATTGCAATGCTTGGGCCTGTGCCCACAGACCCATTAGTTTGCATCTGAGTTTAAGCATTCATGTCTTCATAAGCAAATTCTCTATCTACTACTTAAGGGGGCTTCCAGGTTTCGTAGACATCCACCCTTATCTTGTTTAGACCAGAAAAGGCCGAGATAAGGCTTCCCCATACCACTGCTTTTAGAATGTCACACCTGGTGCCACCATTAATGTCACCCCAATTGTTCTTTAAAAAATAACCTTTGATATACTCGACCACCTCATCCCTTATGATAGGCTCCCCAAGAAATCTTTCATTAAGGTACCAACTCCCTCGTTTGACCCGACTCAAGTCGGTCTCAATGGAAAGGTAGATCACAGCATGATCTGGGATATTTATGTGACCTAATTCAGCTCGTGTCTGCCTGTGAATCTACGTAGACCCAGTTAGGAAATGATCTACCCTAGCATATGTTCTGTGTGTGGATGAGTAGTAAGTATAATCAATCTCCTCAGGATAGAAGGAAGCACCATGTGCCTATCACACACAGCAGAGAGAAGTTTTTAATGTCATTGCTTACTGGTCCCTCTCAGTCATACTTTAGAGCAGATCTACCCATCCGTTGGTCTATGACTATATTAAAGTCCCTTCCCTTTGAACTACTGGGATAATAACTATTACATTGGATTTAAGAAATGTGTTCTGTCTGGTATTTGATGTGTAAGACCACCCTGAGAATCAATGTTAATAATCTTCCTTTCCCATTGGCCACCACTTTCAGTATTTCCTGTTGACATATATTAGCTATCAGGATAGCAACACCCCCTGTCTTGGTTGATCTCGAGGCAAAGAACTGGAGGAAAACTACTTGGATTTAAGGGGAATCCAGTCTTTGTTTAATAAGTGAGTTTCTAGCAAACAACACACATCAACTTTTGATTCATGTAATAGGTATAAATTGCCATACATTTCACCTGGCCATTAAGACCCATCACATTCAATACAGGTCAGCAGTTCCAGAATAAGTAAGAGTGTGGAATAGACTTGTAAAACAATATGGCCATTCTTTAGGAAGTGTGCATGTCCAACCTTTGATGTTGAGTGAGAAAATTCCCACCAGTGCTACCAAACCCAAAGAAAACTCTTGAACCAAGCAAAAACGGAAAAAATCAAAATGTACCCAACCACACCTTAGGTAGTGTAGAAGAACATAGAGCCTTGACTAAGGGGCCAAGCGATCTCCTCCACCCTGCAGTTATCAAGTCCCATATTCATAAAGATTCAACTAACTGACCTCTAGGGTCCACCACTTCCAGCTCCTTACTCTTCATGACTCAAGTCAATCTTAGAGGTGACGAGCATTAGCGCCCAGAGCCACAGGTGCCTCAAATGTCAGAGGGGGAGTCGGAGGCCAGTCCATCTGTGTCTTGAGGCTATTCCTTCTGGCTACTAACCATTCTCAGGTGATGCAGGACATCTTCCCTGTCAGCTGCCATAGCATCCAGAGACGGCTTGTCTTTCTGTCTGCAGTTCTGATTCCTCTGCCAAAGAGGTCTGTGCTCTAATGTGTGACCTCCTAAGTGGTCTGCAGTGGACTCCATACCTGTGTCATCATTGATATTTGTGAGTCATTTAGCCACTCTGAGTGACTTAGTGATCACCCTCTCCCCCTTTCAGGAGAAGATCAGAGACAATGGGTGATCCTACTGGTATGGCACTGCTTGCTTACACAGAAACTCTGTGACAAATCTGAAGCCTCTGTCGGGGCATGGTGACAAGCTGCAAAAGGTGTCCCCAAAATACCACTTCACCCATTGCCCACGCCTTGGACATAATATCTTCCTTTACATCATATAAATGGGCTCTCGTGATAACGTCTGCTGGTGTCTCCTGTTCACAGTGCCCCATAGTGACCCTCTTTGTTCAATCTAAATGGTTGGATTGCTCTTTAGGTTTGTCTCCGAGCTGTTGCAGTAGCTCTCGGACAAGGTTTTGCAAATTGCAACGTTCAGTACCTTGTAGCAAACCCTTGATACAGATATTAGTTCTCTACGACCTGTTTCCAATCTTACACCTTCATTTGGAGTTCAATGTTCTGGTCTTGGAGCTTTTCAACGACCTCCCACATCTGGTGTTACTCCTCAGAGCTCTCATCTGCAGTTTTTTCCAAATTATCCACTCTGACACCCGGGATATAGGATCCCGCTTAAACTCTTTGAAATTTTCAATAAAGTTTGTTCTCAATGTGCCCACTTCAGTTTTGAAGTCCACCAGGAATCAATGTAAATGATCTTGAATGACAGCATAATCATCCGATGGTACCTGAGGTTCATGTGGGGAAGAACCAGGGGCTCCCGGGCTCTGGTTATCTTTGTCTTTCTTGGCTTATTTCTGAGTCAACAAGTCTTGCACAAAGGCTCACACACCTTATGTTTGCCATTTCAGAAGCCTCTTAGTAGGACCCAGTGTCCTTCGGTTTCAAGTCCAGATTCCACCTACTTTAGGACATGCCCAGCCTTGAACAACATGTTTTCACATTCTGCTGAAAGTAAATGGTATTTAGTAGTTGACAGTGCTGTGATTCTCCACAAAGAACATGTACATTACATTTGACCATTAAAATAATTGAACAGACCAAATATTTTCTTTTATATATATTTTCACATTGTTCACACTTTTAATGGTTTTAGCAAGAGGCATTTATGCCTGACAATTTTTAAGCCTGGTCAGGCCGGTGGAATGTTTAAAAATTGTTTTGTAAGTGACTGTTGTCATTTCTTGTCTGAATGCATTTTTAGGTCTGGCTAACTGTCTGACACTAACACAAAAAATAGAGAGAGGGGCTTTAGGTCAGGTGCCTTCATATACAGCTTAAGCATAATTCATATTTTGAAACAGCCCACATGAGTACATTCTCTTAACCATTATGCTTTTTGCTATATATTTATTAGTCCACTTAAAAAATGCTTCTTTTACAATGCATGGACGTTAAACAATCATGCACTGCAACAGAGATGCACCTCAATGCTTACTCCTATCATGTACCTACTCATGCTTCTACTACTTCTCTCATCCCTGACCCTACTCCTACCCTACTCCCACCCCAAGCATACTCTTGCAACTATTGCTATCCATACTTTTCTTGCTTGCATTCTATACTTTTACTCCAACTCGTTCGCTCTTACTCTTTTGAGGATAGAGATTGCTTCTTTCCCTTCAGTTTTGGGCCTCACCCAACTGCCATTTAAGCCTATTCCTCTGGGCATCCAAACACCAAGGTCCTCATCGAAGGGCAACACAGTTAAGTGAATTGCCTTTGTACATCACCTGATTGGCCTTGTTTGGCACTCCAAGGACCATTGGACCAGCCGCCCAGCACCCAACGCCCCACACCTCTGGCCCCCTGACCTCAAATTGTACTCAGTAGAACAGCAATTCTTGACCTGTAAGTGTTAAGACATTCTTCAAAAACTAGTAAAATACCTTTCAACATGGTCTTGCTACATTTTTATTTTGCACGCAAACGTGTTACCACATTCCTACTGACCATGCACCAATGGGTGATTTTGTATGATTTTGTAAGTGTGTTTATTCATCTAAATGTGTTTTGCTTCTAAATGTGTTTTTCACATAAGCATAATGGCTTTTTATGTGTTTTTATAAAATTGCATACAACAAAGGCCTTGCTGTGTGTCAACATGGGCACTGTCCGTGTACGGAATGCGTTGAAGTGGGTGATGTAAGAATAAGGCCTATAAAAAGTCCTTCTCATTTCTTGCAAGAGCCATTCAGTTTATGTAGATTAGCAAAATATGTACTTATTTGTCACAATTTTCTAAGGCTTCTGAGACAGAGGAGGGGTTCTTTCATTCTCTGAAGCTCTTTAATAAACAAAGGAGCTGTAATGTGGCTACGATGAGAAATGATCTTTTAAGATCCACCTTCAAGGAAGGAAAGGAAGATACTGTAGGTGCAGGGTCCTGTTTACTTCTTATATTCTAAACAGAAGCATCGTTCACTGTCCTGCGTAGCATCACAAGAGTCAAAAGAACACTAAGGGCCTGATTATGAGGCCAGGTGGACCGCCACCGACAGGCCATCGGTGGCGGTCCGCCCGACATACAGGCCATCAGTCCAACCACCACATTACAATGCAGGTGGCCAGACAGCGTAGATCAGGGGGAAAGACCGCCACCTTGACAGGATCATCTAATCCTAAAGGGGCAGCGGTCGGATTCATAGTCCCGACAAGAGGCGGTGCCGAGGCAGGCACCGCAGTCAGGATTACGATGTCCCTTTCATGGTGGTCCCACCACTATGAAAAGGCTGCCACTGCAGAGTGGCCCAGGGGGCACATGTAGTGCTCCACACACATCTATGCACCATGTGCCATGCACCACATTGTCCACACCACCACTGAGCAAGCGGTCAAAGATAAAATGGGCAAGCAGAGAGCTATATTGTCACCCACATGTGGCTATTCCAAAGCAGGCCGGGATCAGAAATGGGCATGGAGACTGAAGTACTTCATCGGCCATGTAAAGTGATTTCTCCAAGAACAAAGTGGGGATTAAATAGATATTCGTAGTTTTTTTCCTCAGTATCAATTATGATTTCCTTCATAGAGGGACTATCAAGCCCACATCCATCTTCCTGTGTCTTTGTCCTTCTGCACATTGTGTGTTGCCTGACTGCATGGGATTTGTGTAGAGCTGTATATGTTTTTGTATGTATGTGTTTGCCTCTGTAAGTTGGTGTGTGTGCATGAGTGACTGCCTCTCTGGTGGCTTGCGTGTGTGGGTGTCTGTATGTGTGTTGGTCTGTGGGTGATGAGCGCCTACAGCTATCTTGTGGCTATCCTATCACCAAGATCAAGATAGGGTGTTCTTTTCATCATTCCAACCGAAAGCTCACGAAATAGTGAAAAGAGTAAATTCTGCAAGGTGCCCTTGTCAATCCACATAGGTTTTGCTTAATTTCTCCTTTTTAGACAAAACATCTAAAATATTATACAAAACTGCCAGTAAACCCTTGATGTAGCGTTTTCCAAACCCAGTATTCGAGTTTGTATTTGGCTCAGTACTGAAAGCTTGCAGGAATAGGACAAAAAGCAGAAATGGGGTATCTATACTAGAGAGTACCTTGCTGCTACTTGTTGCTCTATGCCTGGAAGGCCTAACATCCACACATACATCCCTGTCACTGGGGTATTTCACGAAAATATTGTATCTAAAGTATTTTGCGGCAGAATATTGAAAGTCAGAATATTGTTTTCATACGTCTTTTATATCGTTTTTAAAATATAGTTGTACATAATATTATTTTTAAATTGTTTTGCTGATTCTTATTCATTTTTGTCTTATAAATTGATGTTATTTTAGTAAAAACGATGTTTAATTTTTTGGTGGCTTTTATTGATTTGGTAATATATTTTAAGTATTTTTTATTTTGTTTTAATTTTTGGGTGGGTTTTTGGCTTTATAGGGAATAAGATGAGAAGTTTTTTCAGTATTCATTTTTAAATTGATTATAAAAATGTTCATAAGTTTTAATTTGTTCAATTATTTTTTTGAAATGTTAATTGGTTAGTTAGATAACAGCTTTTGTTAATTATCAAACTGTTTTAATAATTTGGATATTAATTATTGGTACTATGTTTTATGTTTTTTGTATCATAGTTAATTTTATCGCATTATTATGTGTTATTTCATTTTTTTCTTTATTAATTTAATGTGTTTTACTGGTTGTTGGAATTTCAGCACTTGAGGGTGTGAAGTGTGTTGAATTAATAATTATTTTTTTAATTGATAGAATTTTTAATAAAATGTTAATTCTCATTTGATTTAGTGTTTTTAGTTTTTAATTATAAGAATTATATAATGTTAATTGTTTTTCATTCTCATATGTTTGTGGAAATATATTTTAAGTATATATATATATATATATATATATATATATATATATATATATATATATATATATATTCGCTAAGCTTGCCCACCACTTCACATCAACTCGAAATCAGGCAAGAGTAGACCCATATATGTTGCAGTGTTGTTTATTCAGCAATCACCATGTCGCCATGACGCGTTTCGGCAAAAAGAGACGGCCTTGATCACATGTCAGCGTCTGGGGCGGGATTCCCTCTATTTAAAGTGCAAAAGCAAGTGAATAGCAGCAATAGATATAGTAAACATACTTCATTATTAATTTCACAGCATAATGCGTAAAATCATATAAAATACAAATGTAAAGATTCTACTAGGGTAACAAATCACTGTAAAATACATAGATAATTAACACACATGATAAAATATATGTACTATTATATATTGATAGGGGAATAAGTTTTAGTATAAATACATACGCATAATCCCTTATTCATGTATATGAAAATGTCCTAGCTATATATCAACATCACATTTTTATGCTGCCCTTTGTTATTAAAGTGACTAAGTGCATAGATAATATCCCCCTACATCCTGATGTGCGAGTCCCCCATAAAATCCTAATATGTGCAAAAAAGTGCAAAGATAAATCCTAATGTGCAATATGTTTTCCTAATGTGCAATAAAGTTTTTGGTAGCAGCCTAATAAGTTCCCTAATATGTGGCAGAACCTATATCTAATTCAAGTACAGATTAACAGGGCACAGTATCTGGTCTCAATTGGAAATGACACACAAGGCTAATTATTATATGAAGGGATCATAAGGTTGATTCCCACAAATGAATACACAATACAAAAAATTAATATTGTAAAATCATTCCAACCTAAAATCCCATAAAAATTAGCTAAAACCTCCTAATGTTATTAAAAAGATAATTAAACATTATTTTATAATCCAAATTCAAGATTAAAAGTGGTGACTCATACAGGGAAATGTAACCTTATTATCCTAATGTCTCTGACTAGGTCGACGTGAGGTCCATATCCGGAGGCCATCTCTACCCTACCTGATATAAAAATAAATAGATATAAGAGGGGAGGGCCAATACTCATATCCAAATCAGTAATGAGTCAAAACAGACACCCTTAATGAATAACCACAGTAACATCGAAAAAGTATATACATATATAGATATGCATACATATATAGAGACAATAGATGGACAGATAGTGGAAAAACAGTGGAGAAACTCATAAATAGGTATACATATCCTCGCTAGTATTTAAACCTCCCGGCTGCTTGGTATCCATTTCTAAAATATATCTTGTTTCTAAACGCCGGAGTTTGGCTTCCCTATTGCCTCCTCTCTTATCTATCGGCACTGAATCCAATACATAATATTTAAGATGTTTAAGGCTACTTTGGTGATGTTCCTTAAAATGCCAAGCCACAGGATAATTGGGGTCACTGTTAGTAATAGCACGTGTATGCTGCAAGATTCTTTTATGCACCGCTAATTTGGTACTGCCAATATACATTAAATTGCAGCTACATATTAGTGCATACACGGCATATTCAGTTTTGCATGACAGGTATTTTTTGATAGGATGTGTCTTAGGGCTAAATGGCCTTTGATAAGTCTTGGTATTGATTCCAAATTGACACGCCTTGCAATTGGCACATTTGTAGAATCCTGTTCTGGGTTTAAGCCATGTTCTAGTGTCTCCTCCTCAGGATTATTTTTCACTAATGCATTGCCCATAGTAGCAGTTTTTCTAAAAGTGATAACAGGTTTTTGGGCATTGCTTTACTCTATAATGGGGTCCCCCATTATTAATGGCCAATTGCGACGTATAATAGCCCTTATTTGTCCTTCCTGTCTGGAAAACCCCAATATCAACCTGGTCTGCTCTATAGATTTGGTGTCCATTGCTTCCCTAGGTTTATGTTTGTAAAGGAGCAAATCCTGCCTGGCCCTACATTTGAATTTAGATATTGCAGCTTCAATGGCATTAGTTTTATATCCTCTCTGCAAGAATCTATTTTTACACTCGTGTTGTTTAACTTGGGTGTCTTGATCCTCACTACAGATTCTCCTTATTCTAAGCATCTCCCCATAGGGGATGCTATGTATAAGATGCGACGGATGTGCACTAGTAGCATGCAATATTGAATTGCCGGCAGTGGGTTTTCTGTACAGTGATGTTGCAAGGCCATTGCGGGAAACGTATACCTCTGTATCAAGGAATGTAATGGTTTCACTGCTGATATTATGTGTGAACTTAAGATTCAAATTATTGATATTGATGTCCGCAATAAAATCATGTGCACTTTGTATTGACCCTTTCCAGATAAGAAAGAGGTCATCAATGTATCGTAACCAAACAATTATGTTGTTGGAGAAAATGTGAGCATATTGTTTCATGAGGACCAGCTCCTCCCACCATCCCATAAAGAGACAGGCATAACTAGGTGAGAAGCTGGCCCCCATAGCTACACCTTGTATTTGTTGGTACACTTGGTTTTTATAAAGAAACAAATTGTTCTCCAGGCAGAATGTTAGTAAATCTATCAACATTTGATTGTGTTTGGCATATCTCATGGGTCTATTGGCCAGAAAATGGTCCACTGCTTTGACCCCATCGCTGTTTTTTATACAAGTGTACAGGGCTGTAACATCCAGGGCAATAAGATAGTAACCATCCTGCCAACTGATACTTTCAATTTTTCTGATAAAGTCACTAGTGTCCTGTACATATGAATTGAGATTCTTTACATGACTTTGTAAAAATGAGTCAATATAGATAGACATATTCTCTAAAGGTCCATTGCAGGCCGAAATAATAGGCCTTCCCGGTGGTTTTACAGCAGATTTATGAACCTTGGGAACAAAGTATAGCAAGGGGATGGTCGAATTTTCGTTTTTGAGATATTTATATTCCTGAAGGTTCAGCAGTCCCAGACTCTTCCATGCCAACAGTTTACCAAAGAAATTGTTCTGTGCTTGATTGAACTTCTGCATGGAACTTTTGCGGTAACAATCCACATCATTCAATTGTCTTGCTGCTTCCTCTGCGTAATCTTTTAGTGACCATAACACTACATTTCCCCTTTATCCGCTTTTCTCACTACAACATGCTTGTTGCTGCTAATTTGTCCATCAGTTGTTTATATTTCCATTCCTGATTATGGCGTTTGCTTTTGATTTTGTTGGTCTCCACATAAAGTTGTTTAATTTCCGCCACCACATGCTCATTGAACAGATCTAAGGAGTCGCGAGGCATTATGGGTATGAATCTAGATTTTTCCTTGAAACATGTTGTAGGCTTTGCACAAGTATCGTAACTGGGAGAAAGAAGATCTTGCGTTACTAATTCCGGATACAATCCATCATCCGTGTTGGGGCCATCGCTCATGGCACCTTCATTACCCAAGTTATGTAAATCCTTTAGTGCTCCAAGATCTGCCACTGTTAGACTGCATTCTTCAGTCTCTGCTGTCAGTGGATTCCATTCATTAGTAGCCTCCAGCGCCCCTTGTGTTTTTGACTTCAGCTTGTGGAACTTTTGGAGTTTCAATTTTCTAACGAACTTATAAATGTCCGCTCGTGTATTACTATAGTCAAAGTTGGTCGCAGGGCAGTATGACAATCCTAGTGAGAGAATCCGTTGTTCCGATGGGACTAGATGCATATCTGTTTAATTAATGATAGTATTATCGGTATTAAGTACTCCACCCGATTCAGTGGCCCCTTGGGTAACAACGCAAGGTTCTATTTCCTCCTCCATTGCCCCCGTCCTCTCACTTGTCTTGCATTTCCGCTGTTGCCACCATTCTCTGGCAACCCTCCTTCGTTGCCGCCTGCTTTTTGTCCTTCGTTTTTTGACGTTTTGACTGCCCGAGGCCTGAGTGTTTCCCTGCGACTTCTTCTCAAGTAATCCACTTCATCTCCAAGGGATGGTTTTGTTGTTCCCACGATTGGCCTGCTCCTCATATTTTCTGCTTCTGTTTCACTATCGATAGCAGAACTGAGGTCAGATGCTGACATAGATGCCACTCCTCCTTGTTCCTCATAACGCTCCTGCTGGTATCTATTGTCCTTAATAGGTTTAGTTCTGAAAGAATCAGATTTACGTGCGAACGTAAAAATCTGTCCATTGGCATAATCATCTTTGTCTCTTTGAAATTTGTATGTTTTTCTTTGTTTTATCTTTTCTTCTTCTTTATTGAGCCTAGTTGTCATCTCCTCTTGATATTTATTTCTTAGCGATATGTCCCCTTGTAGTTCTATTTCTGCACTTAGAGCCTCTATTTTACTCTGTAGCTCTACCCGATCCACCTCTGCGTAATTCACAAGGATCTGTACTAATCTGCGGGAGGAGTCGAGGTTGCATTCAGCCCACTCTGACATCATACGTGGGTTAGGGGCATCGTAACTGGGGGCTAACATAATCCTGAGCCCCCTCGGTATCCTACCAACATCCAGGTACTTCTGAAGGGATTTTGCTTCCCACCATTTAGCAGTTTCCTGCCTCATAAGTTTCTCTAATACACGATAATTTTCTTTAAGACCTTTGGCTGCCGTCGGTGTTTCCACAGCCCCATGCTCATTAGGCTGCTGTCTCTGAGGAGGATTGTCCATAAACATTTCCTCCGCTGCAGACTCGCGACTTCTCAACGCTGCGGCTGACATGGTGATTGCTGATAAATGCTCAGTTTGTTTGCTAAGCTAACAGTCCCCAGTCCAAATGCCTCCAGGGCTGAAAGTCAAAGATAACACCTCCCCACCTGTGTAAAAGTTATTGCGCTATGAACGATACCTTATTCCGATGGGCGTCCACAGGGACAGACTCTGACGCTGCTGAGCGGCTCGGCCGAGCGGCTGCTGGCGTGTCCAAGAATGATCCCTCGGTGAACGGCTCTTTCGGCTGGTTTGTTACCTGCCTTTCACTTTTCTTCCTTGTGTGTACACATGGGGCTCTGTAGATTCCCGACCCGGAAATGTAAGAATAGACTTCCGGAACTACCGCAACTCCGACGCCGTCCTGAACAACGCCGTATGATGTTGCGTCCGGAAGAATAAGACCACCAACCACGGAGCCAACTTGCGGGGAGGGGGTCCACAAACACCGGAGGAGGTCAATCCGGTAACAATAGTCGCAAGCTTGCCCACCACTTCACATCAACTCGAAATCAGGCAAGAGTAGACCCATATATGTTGCAGTGTTGTTTATTCAGCAATCACCATGTCGCCATGACGCGTTTCGGCCAAAAGAGACGGCCTTGATCACATGTCAGCGTCTGGGGCGGGATTCCCTCTATTTAAAGTGCAAAAGCAAGTGAATACCAGCAATAGATATAGTAAACATACTTCATTATTAATTTCACAGCATAATGCGTAAAATCATATAAAATACAAATGTAAAGATTCTACTAGGATAACAAATCACTGTAAAATACATAGATAATTAACACACATGATAAAATATATGTACTATTATATATTGATAGGGGAATAAGTTTTAGTATAAATACATACGCATAATCCCTTATTCATGTATATGAAAATGTCCTAGCTATATATCAACATCACCTTCGCTGCAGACTCTGACCTTGGAGCCCTGTGTAGTTGCTGTATGGGTGAGTGACTAGTTGTATGAGTAGATGTATGAGTTAGTGAGTGGTTGTGTGAGTGGCTATATGAGTGAGTGAGTGGCTTTCTGGATGAGTAAGTGGATGCACGAGTACTTGTATGGGTCTGTGAATGGGTATGTAACTCGTTATATGGGTGTATGAGTGGGCATACAAAAGGTTGTATGGGGTGTGAGTGGTTCTATGGATGATGTCATCAGTAATGTCATTTGAGATGCCATCAGTGATGTCACTGACCATGTCATGAGTGATGTAATATGTGAGGTCATAAGCAGTTAGTTATAGTTAGGTCAGGTAACTATAACTGCTGAATTTCTATGATTTTGTACAAGTGAAATCAGAGTCTAATCATAATGTCCCTGTAACCTTTGTTTTTTTGGTGAATATATATATACATACACAGCTACTCACATAATATATGTTAGAAGTAGTATCTCACATTAACAGTACACCTACTATACAAATGTAAGTTTTGTAGTAGCTTAGAATATATGTTTACACTCATAAACATTTAGAAAACACTTACACTCACTGGATGATGTTAACAGTGATGTCATCAGTAATGTCATTTGAGATGTCATCAGTGATGTCACTGACCATGTCATGAGTGATATAATATATGAGGTCATAAGCAATGCATTTTGGGGGTGTAAGTTATAGTTACCTCAGTTAAAATCTTCATTTTTTTAAAATATTGTTATTGTATAAGTATTTTACTTGTTTAATATCTAGTGTTTGTTGTTATTAGGATTGTTTTCTTTTTTATGCTTAAATAATAATTGTATTTTTTAAAATACTATGTTTATTATTTTTTGTGATATTTTAAAGGTCATATGTTTAGTGCATTGTATGTATGTTATATATTTTAGCATGATTTTCGATATTATAGTTATTTTTTCACATGCAATATTTTTAACGTTTCTATATGTTTTAAAGTTTATAAATGTATCACATTTAACATTCAATATACTTATCAATTTTATGACAATTTTGTGATAGTCTGTAGTTTTGTAATTTTTATTTTTGATTTTTCATATAAATTAAGTGAAGTCGATATTTGAGTCCTAAATTCTTTTTGACAGTATATTTGTTTCTGATATTTTTGCTACAGATATTTTGTCATACAACTGTCTGTAGTCTGCTTTAGTAAGTGCTTTCATGTTTGCCTCTTCCAGTCCTTCTTTGTGTGCAGTAAGTGGTCAGTGCTCTTGGAGAGACAGTGCCCAGGGTCTGCACCTGCTGCATGTTCCTAGCCCTCCCTCTACACTAGTGGTCACACACAAAGCTCTGAACCTGATCTGCACCTACAACCTCACGATTTTGATGGTCAGGTGGACTACTACTAGGCTACTTTATAGCGTAACTATTATTGGCCCAATTTAGAGTTTTGTGGACAGAGTACTCTGTCAGAAACGTGACGGTGTACTCTGTCCTCCAAAGCAACTGTCCCCCATCCTATTCAGGGTCAGGAGGACCACCAGCTTTCCTTCGACAGAGCCCCATTGACTCTGTCGAGGGAAAGCCTTCTCTGACAGCCAATTGGAGTAGGGGTCTTTGTTGGAAAGGCATTACACCACCCTACCTATTTAGAGTTGACGGTGTGATGGTCTTTTTTGTTCTGTCCATCACTGTCAGGTAAAACCTTGCGATGTGGACAAAAAAATAAATAATGACCCTCACAACCAGGGTAAAAACATTCTGGGTGTGGGGAATTTTTTTTTGTGCTTTTTAATAGCAAGCTTCCACTTTCGGAGATTGTTTTAAAAAAACAAAAAATATAGTAAAGTTTCGTGAAAGGCTGTCAAAACCGAAGGTGGCCGTCCACCAAACTTTTTGTACCTTGACATGAACTGTTGTGGTGGCAGTTCCTGTCAAGGTACAGAGCTCACCTCTAAGCCAGTGGTGGTCTCTAACGTTGGTGGATGATAGTCCTTCAAGGTGGTGGACTTCATTTCTTCTGCCACCCTGATGGACTGTACTCCTTACTCCAAACATTAGATCAGGCCCTTAGACTTTACGATTGGGTTGTATGCGGATATTTTAAACTTTTAAAGAGAGAATATTGAACACGAATCTGCGGACTGCCTTATTTCTGTTCACTACTTCCCAAACAATTAGCCTGCCAGAACGGCATTCCATAGTCTTGACTTGTCTCCTTGAAGGACTGGTCTGAAGCAGGCCACATTCTTATCTTCTGTTTTAATTTTTGTTATGATACACTGATACATGTATTGTTATTTTCCCTGGGTGGGCCAAAACCAAGTCAGATGTAACACCCTTCTATAGTCAGACATCCACAAGGTCAAGCCTTCAATAGTTTGCATTCCTTTTTGTATTTTTCAACGTCATTAGCATATTTTGCATTTTTGTTCATACATTCCAGTGAGTGTACTGTTTCCTCCACCTCTGAAATTAACTATCTTATATTTGAGGAATGCGTATCACACTGCATGAGTAAGGTTTCTGTGTGACTTTATTACTTTATGAGGGGTTCTTTCCTGATTTGACAACAGAAGACATACACCAACGTCTTTCCTACCAGTCTAGCTGTCCCATTGCCAAATGGCTCTAAACTGAGCAAGGTATTAGGGTTTTATTCGCCAAAAACAGTGCTTGAATTGGAAATGTACAAGTATACATACTTATTTTTTTAGGAAATGCCTGCTCTCTATTGCATCTTGCATAAGGCAGTGGACTTTGCTTTTCTTTGTGTCAGTATTGGCCAACCTCCAAGTTATTACCCAGTGGTATGAGAGTTGGGCATGCACACATCTTCTCATGCATTACCCCCAGGTCCCTCCAGCCCCATTCCTTACTTCTAGAGATGACCATCTCCCCAATAGAAAAAAGAACAGAAGAATGCTGGGGCCCCTACCCCACCCCCTCCCACTGGGAGTACATAACCAGTATTTAACCAGCATTCCACCTGTTCTTTTTTTCTGTCTGTCGACAGGAATGGGACGAGGTTGCTGCTCCTGCTTCTGGTCCTCATCTGGCTGCTGGGCTGTCCTGGACAGGGTTGGTCTCGGGTGCCTCCGGGCCTGCTGGGCTTGCCGGGAGGTGCGGATGTTGCCGGCCAGCCCTTAGCGGCTGGTGCACCGGTCCTCCCGATCGGTTCCGGGTGGCAGAGGGCGCGTCTTCCTGATGGCCGGGCCAGGTGGAAGACACGCTGAGAAGGCTGGATGGCAGCTCAGGGGCTGTGCTGTTGGTGCCCCTGCAGTGCCTGGCAGCCGGCGTTGTGCTGGATGGCCTGCTGCTCAGGTGCTGTAGCTGGTGGGGCACACCGGGGCTGGCTGTTGGGGGCGCGGTAGGGCTGACGGTGTAGTCTGTAGTCTGCCGGCCCGAGTGTGAGTACCGCGTAGCGGTTTTACTCTCCTTGTGCATTTTCTTTCTGGTCCATTCAGTTGCCTTAAATGTATTATTGGTTCTGCAATGTGAAATTTCATACCAGTTTGATGCACTGGCTGATTTAATACTATGTTTAGTTCTGGATGGCAGTTTTCTTGCATGGCCTGGTTGTGGCTGGCGTTGGTGGGCCCGTTCTATTACCTTTTACTGTGCTGGGCCTCTGCTCTGGACTTGCGTGGCGCCTGTCCTTGGGTGGCTGGCAGCTCTGGGTCTGTCCTGGTGGTGCTCCTGGGGTGTCGGGCAGCTGGTATGGTCCTTTGCCTGCTTCCCAGGAGCTGTGGCTGGTGGTGCGCTCCTGGGCTGGCTGGTTGGGCATTGGTGGAGCAGATGAGGTGGGCATGAGTCTGTTGGCCCTGAGGGTGTGTCCCGCTTTGCGGTTTTCCCCTTTGCTCACGCTTGTGGGCCCCCTATGTTTCCTTTCTTCTCGCTGTGCCTCTTCTCTGGCCTTCGTTGCGGCTGCCCTTGGTGGCCGGTGGCTTGTGGGCTGTGCTTGGGGTGCCCCTGGTGTGCCTGGTTGCCTTTGGGCCAGTTTTGGCTTTGCCCTGGCGCTCGAGCTTTGGGACACGCCTGGGCTGGCTCATGGGGCCGTTTCTGTGGCAGTGGTGCTGTCAGGAGTGTGCCGGTCCTGGGTGGTGTACTGGGTAGCGGTTTTTCTTCCACCTTCTCTCGGCTGTGGGCTGCTTTTGGTCCGAGGCTCTTTGGGATGGCGTGCCGTGGAGTCCCTGGCTTCCATTGCCTGGCCTCTCTTTGCAGTGGCGGGGTCTCCGCTTGCTGTGTCGCTGATGCCTCTGTGGCTGGGTTCGGGTCCCTGCGGTGGTGGCAGGGTACTGGTCTTTCTGCCTGGGGCTTGATCTTGCCATTTGGGCTTGGTCCATTGGGGTTCCTGCACGCCTTCCTGCTGGTTTTCTCCACGCGGGGCATTGTGCCTTGGGGGCAGGGTTTTGTGCCTCTGGTCCCTGCTCTTCCTAGATTTTTGGTTGCCCTGCTGTTGCTAAGTGTGCATGGGTCCGGTTTCTGCCCTGTCCCTCTTCCGACCTCTGTTCCCTCTGTGGGTTGTGTTGCTGTGTGTCCTCCAGGCTCGTTCTTCCTTTGGTGTTGCCATGGATCTTTTGGTCTGGTTGTGAGGCTTTGGCTCTGCCTCTGTTTGTTGTAGCCTTGCCGTTCCTTTGTTGGCTCTCGTTTGCCTGTGCAGGTTGGGTTGGGGGTGCGATCTCTGTCCTTGTCTCCTGATTAGGTGCTTCCTGGTTTTGGGGGGGGGCTTGCCTCCAGGAGGTGTCCGTCTCAGGCAGTTGGGGTCTTGGTGCCTTGGGGGTCACCTTTTGGGTGTCTGACTGTGGGCCTTTCTGTCTTCCCTTTCTCTAGGAGACTTGCTTGTGTGTGGGTCTTTCGGGCCCCCTGGTGGTCTGGCAGTTCTGTGCCTGGCTTGGCTGGGGACCGGGCCGGCCTCACTGCCCTTTCCTTAGCCTTCTATTCTGCGACTGCCTTTCCCGGGTGCGGGCTAGGTCGTGGCATTGGCATGCCGGTGCGGGCTGCTTGGCTTCTGCCCTGGCTTCCTGCTGCTTTTTGTTCCCTCTGTGGCCTGGTTTTAGCTGATTCCGGCGGCTTTCTCTCGGCCCTTGGTGGTTGGGGGGTTTCGGAATTGTGGCTGTTAATAGACTACAATATTGCTCTATAATAACCTGGGGCACATACAAGGTTTACTTGAAAATTGTCTTACCTCTTAGTTAACTCATGTTTCATGTTTAAGGTACTTCTCAATGCAGTGATAT
Source organism: Calotriton arnoldi (assembly GCA_963921515.1). Lineage (NCBI taxonomy): Eukaryota > Metazoa > Chordata > Amphibia > Caudata > Salamandridae > Calotriton > Calotriton arnoldi. The sequence goes on along the minus strand of CAWUFW010000021.1, from coordinate 7,126,471 downwards.
AAAGTGATGTATTAATGTCAAAGCTTCCACATGTTAAAGAAAAACACTTTTTGAGTTTTGTAGAGATGTTATCATATTTACGTGATGTTTGGTGTAGAGTTTACCTGTTAAATATTTTCAGGGCGCTGCTCTTGCACGGGCTCTCCTCGTTAATTTGTTAGCTAGCCGACCTGTACAAAACTTTGGGATTTAATAACACATCGCATTGGAAAAGAAAAAAAAACTATGTGGAAATGGGAATCACACTGTAGCGAGCAGTGAAGTTGAAAGAAATCAGCAAATTTTGGCAGACCTCTCTGTGCATACAGTAAGGAATATTGTGGCAGCCTTTTCCAAAAATGGCATTGAACTCCAAAGGTTTGTACAAGTGGGCAAGCTAACAAATTAATGGGGAAAACTCATGTCTGAGCCCAGCCCTGAAAATATTTAAAAGCATCCATTTGCATTGGTGATCTCCATCGTGTTTGGCAGTGTTTGCCTGTGTTCTGATCTGTTGGCAATAAAAATTAAATGCTGCTAAACATGATGGAGATCACCTCATACGCAGTTGCAAATGATTGCTTGTCAGGTTTAATTAGCCCCCTTTGTTTTAGTTTCTCCTCTGCCGGATTTCTCCACTTAGACCTTAAAGGTCTCTCCTTTCAAATGTGCGCTACATTGTGCCCCCTGCGCAGAGATTGATTTCTGTGTGCGCGGCCGCCCAGGCACACACCTTATAGGGAACAGTGGTTGCAAACCACTCCCTGTTGCAGGTGTCTTTGCCACGACCATTCAGCATGAGTCTCAAACTTTAAAGGCAAGACGTTTTTGTTGTTGGCGAAGGCAAAGGGACTCTCATCAGCTATGCAATGGCAGATACTGTTAGGCCTATTTTGTTTGTGTGTTGTGTCAACACAAGGGAAGATGATGCTATCATTAAAGAGTTCAGCGATCTCATCAACATGTTTGGGTGCCACAAATCAAACCCATCAATTTCCATATCAACAACACCATCAGACTTGTCACTCTCCAGCACCGAAGCATTCCATTTCACCTCTGAAGAAAGTGGAAGCCGAATTCAAAAAACTGGAAGTCATGGGGGTAATCGAAAAGGTAAATGGACCCACTCCATGGGTCTCTCCCATGGTGGTAACCACAAAACATAACCAGCCTGATACCATTCAAATTTGTATTGACATGAGACTGCCAAACATAGCTATCAAAAGGACAGACACATTACCAGAACTCTCAACAACACCTTGGCAGCTCCGGACAGGGCAAAGTGGTTTTCCAAACGGGATCTGAAGGCTGGTTACCACCAGTGGCTGCTCGATAAAGACAGTTGCTGTATTACCACTTTCTCTACCAATGCCTGTCTCTAGAGGTGCAGGAAACTGAGCTTCGGAATCTCCTCGGCTGCGGAAGTTTTTCAAAACGCCATAAGGGAAACATTAAATAGATTGCTATTTGTCATCAACCTGAGTAAAGGCATTCTTATTTATGCAAAATTGTTACCCGAACACAACAAAAGCTTCGAGAACACCCTCCAAAGGCTGAGAGACGTCGGACTGACCACACACAAGGCAGGATCACATTTTGCAGACACATATTTTCCAACTAGTGACCGGCATAGATCCCTAAATAGTCCAGCTGTACTACTAATAAGTCACCATACGATACTGTTACTCTTTGTACTTGCTCTAATGCCCTTCCTGGATCTTGTGAGGACAAATGGTGATTCTCTGCCTAGTCACTAGCTGTATAGCGGGCCCTTGGCCTATGCTGGTTATACAATGTTGGTGACATGTCAACCAAATAAAGATATTTTGCACAAAAAAAGATCTACAAAAATGCAAAGACATCAAGAGCATGCCAGCACCCAAAACCGCTCTGGAAGTCAGAAGCTTCTTGGGAATGATATACTATTGTAGTCCTTTTATTCCGAATCAGGAGACCATGTTGCAAACCCTCGGAAACCTTACCAAACGAATGACCGCATGAGTCCGGCAGAGAGAACACCACAACACGTGTAATGCCAATAAGTCTGCCATCCTGAAAAACACCCCTCTACTTTACTTTTACTCCAAGCCAATACAGAACTGATCGGAAAGCTAGCCCTTTTGGTCTTAGAACGATCCTCTTCCAACAACACCAGTGTGATCAATGGAATCCTATCATATTCACCAGCAGGGTACTAACAGGCACAGAGAAAAAGTACTCTCAGATAGAACACGAAGCCCTGGCAATCAGACTGGCATGCAACCATTTTCACTTGTTTCTATTCGGGAGGAAATTCACCATTATAACAAACCACAAACGTTTAGTGTCACATTCCAAGGGGACAATGCAATTTCCCCCTTCAAGAGTTTAAAAATGTGTGCTTCAGCTGCTCTGCTATAACTTTGAAGTCAGATAACCCTGCAGATTATCAATCTGGGCACCCGCCAAGGACTTCCAAGCAGACCAGCACCTTGCTGAATCCACAGATATTACATTCACCTCATATACCAGTGAGAAGAAATTGATCATGCTGCGCTTGCTGACCTTTGCAGGCAACTAGCAAACACTGCGCTGAGAGATGATGGCTGGAAGATGCTTCTCGCAGGACACACCACTGGAGACAAGGGCACATGCCAGGAATTGTCCGACACATGGAAAGTCAGACACAAGTTGAGTCTCATTGAAGAGGTTACCCTCCAGATGGGTGACAAAATAGTAATTCCCAAAAGCTTGAAAGAATGCACGATCAACCTATGGCACACGGTCTGGCTTTAGTCTGCACCAGAGTATGGTGCAGACTAAAGCCAGATTGCAGGAAAAAAATGGTTCCCACAAATAGACAAGCTCACTGAAGCACTAATCAAGAATTGCTTACTCTGTCAAGCCAGAGACATTCAGAACACCACAGCCTCTCTCATTACAGCAGTGCGTGTACAGATCGGTGGGTTAAAGTCAGCGCAGACCTGTGAAGTCTAATGGGTAATCACTTACATTGGGTCAAAATCATAGAGTCCACTGCATTTGACAGAAAGGTCTTTATTACATATGGCCATGTAGTCTGCCTGAAAATGGCCCACACTTCAATGGACTAGAATTTCAGGAGTACATACAAGAAATACACATTCAACATCACAAGGTAACACCCTGTAGGCCAATGGTGGGGTTGAGCGACATTACGCATAATTATGGAAAGTGGAAACAACATTGAGTGGGTGGTTCATAACTTTCTATGCACCTATACAAAAACTCCCCCTTGTATGGGAAGGTGCACACTGGCAGCCATATTTTTTGGGCTCCAAGAGGACACTGTCCCAACAGCTCCAGGGTGGTGCCCCGAAGAGACTGATTACAAGCATAGCACGCATTTGTTCCTAGAACAGGTATAGAAACCTTTTTTTTATCTTTAATGTATATTATAGAGAAATATGATTCTGGTGCAAAAAAAAGTACTATTGGGTTTGTGTTACTGTAGTATGAAGAGATACTTTAGATACAAAATAATTACTACAAAATTAAAAGAAAAAGAAAACAGCATTGACATGGTAAGCAGTGGTCCACAAGCCCTGAAACTGAAGTGCACTTCTGTTGAGGAAAATGTAAACAAGTGATCAGGCAAAATGCTTTTACACAAAGCAAAATGCTGCGGCACAAGGCTAAAATCCTGTGACACAAAGTACAAAACATCCAGTGTCTGAAGTGGGCTGACCCTTTGCCCCAAGCTGTATGCTGTGGTGGACAAGAGCAAAATGTGAGTGACTGTTGAATAGCCGACAAGGGCTGACATAATGGCCCCTTCTGTAAGTATATATCTATGAAATCTTTTTTTATGTTATTTTATGACAGGAAGCTGACAAGACAGCTAAAGATGCCCCTAGGCCTGACCTAAAAGTTAATTTATTTACACAATCCTCTCTGTTTCGCACTGAGCATGGTGACATTGTTTCAGATAAGTCCTTTAGAAGAATAGCTCCTTTCTATGTTGGCAACGCTTTTTAGATGTGTAGTTAAATGTTTGCTAAAGCTGGAGAAAACAGAGGATGCGGAGAGTCATTCTCTAATGCAGGGATCTCCAAAGTCGGTCCTGGAGGGCTGGATCCATGCCAGATTTTTTAGTACATCCTCATTTAGATAAATGTAGTTATCCTCAAAATCTGGCATGTATCCAGCCCTTCAGGGCCGTCTTTGGAGAACCCTGATCTAATCGATGGGAGTCAATAAGAGCAGAAATCGAGAAAGCTAGGGTTACTGGGACCTACAACACCAAATTGGCAATATCTATCTAAAGTGTCTATATCCACTGGAAGCAGGCCATCTTATTTACCAGGATTCTACTACTGGTCAAAAGGTGAGACTAGTGAGATATGCTACAATTCTTTGATTCTCCAAGAGCAATTGTAAAAATATCTGATGTTCCTATTTGTAGATCCTAGTGAAGGAGGATACCTCGCTATCCAGTAATATATTATTTACTGGGGCAAATGGAGCAGACATCCGATAATTGCATTATGTTACTATAAGAACCCTGAGGGCTAAGGTAGGCTCCCTGCCACACAATAAAGATATAGCATTGAGACATGTAAAATAGGCATTTACCTTGTGGGGAAATATAGTCAAAGACTGATTGCACTTCTTTTGCAACTTAATTGGTAGTTGGACGGTCTGCGCTTTCCTTTAGGTATAATGACTAGAATACTTCACCCAGACTGTAAAATACACTTATGAGAGCTCCTGCTTTAAGAAATAGTTGGGTTAAATTAGTAGATTCCTGTGTAAAGCTGTCCACAAGGCCTATATGATGCTGTTTTACAATGCTTCTGTTCAATATTGTTAATTATTTCTAGTTACTACAGTCTGTCTACATTGTATATATACAATATATATGGTGTTATTTGACAATAGTTAGATGCATTTCTGCCTCGGTCCCTTTAAGGTATATATAACAAATGCATTAGGCTACTGAGCCCATCAAATGAGCACACTCTCACCACAAATGTTCATGCTGTTGTAATCATCATATGTCTGGACCATGAAGAACACCTCATTCAACCTGTGTGAAATGATATGTAACCTCGATTCTGCATTCTGCATGGGAGTCCATACATTTAGCGAGAGCGAGAAATTAAAGCATTGAAGGAGCAGCATCTCCAAAGACACAACCATGTTCTAGCTGAAGCAGTGCTTAATTTGTGCAGGTGTTTGCCGGTGCTTGGCAGCAGCACTTATTTCTCAACATCAACACTTATTTGGGATAGTGCACTACATGGCGGCAATTGTTATTTCTGAAGTGAGCACATTAGCAGAGGGTTTAACATTTCTATGTACAGCAAAAAAGTATGCCAGTGGGTCCAGGCCAGTTTTACATTTATGAGTAGCCTGGAATAGTACAAATTATCAGACATTAAAGTGTGTGATGGTTAGTAGTTGTGTTAGTATTGGTATTTGGCCTCTTGCAGCGGCAGTTGGTGATGCAAGCTGCAGTGGACTCATAAGAAATACTGTGAACCCTGATAGTAATGTTTTTACAAGTTAAGCACTGATCCGCCTGGTTTAGTTACGCGACTATCTCACTTTTATGATGATGGAGCTTTGCTACCAGCAATTAGGGCTAGTATGCATAGGAAATATATCTACAAATATGCACAGGCTCTTTTGTCATGCTCAACATTGCTGATACAGTAGTAATCTTTGCGTCAACCATGAGGTCCTTCTGGCCAGACTCGAAGAGGTTGGGGTAGTGGGCACAGCGTTGAAGTGGTTTCAATCTTACCTCTCTAATAGGCGACAGGCAGTGGCCCTCCCTCCTTACCAATCTGAATCTAACAACATTCTGCATGGTGTCCCTCAGGGATCTGCGATTAGCCCAATATTGTTCAATATCTATATGAGCCCTCTGATTGCTGTCATAAGGGCACACAATGTCAATATTGTAAACTACGCAGATGATACCCAACTTATTCTATCATTAGAGGGGGACCAGTCTATATCCTTGGAAGACTTTCACGCCTGTATGCAGGATACTGCCCACTGGTTGAGAGAGAACTCCTTACAATTTAATGCTGATAAGACTGAGGTCCTTTACTGTGCAGCAGGGAAGACTGCCCCCCCACTTCCTATTAATTTTTGGCCCTTACCCACAGACACTCCACCGGCTCCCTCTGAGACAGTGCGTAACTTGGGAGTTATGTTCAATGATAGACTGAGCCTAGAAACACAAGTTAATAAAACAGTGGGGAGCTGCTTCTTCATTATTAGAGCCCTTCGTAAGATTCTCCCGTTACTACCAGCACAGGCTCGAGCGCTGATAGTAAGAAGTACCATCTTGAGCAGGCTTGATTATTGCAATGCCTTGAGGCTGGAGTCCCCAAGATATTTGATTGAGAGACTCCAGAGGGTCCAGACAAGCTAGCCCTGAGAAGGCCACGATGCTCATCTGCCTCTCAGACTCTTTCAGAGCTACATTGGCTCCCTGTATTGCAAAGAGTACAATTTAAGTCGCTTTGCATTGTGTTCAAGGCTCTGCATGGGGCTGGACCTAAACCAATGCAGAACAAATTTGCTTGGTACGCCCCTGCCCGAAGCCTTTGCTCTAACTCCGCCAAGTTGGTGAAAGTGCCAAGATTTAAAAGAACAAAATCTGGAGGTAGGGCCTTTAGCACCTCAGCTGCACGACTTTGGAACAATCTTCCATCTGAGATGAGACAGCTAGAAGATCTTCTTCAGTTTAGGAAAAGGCTGAAGACATGGCTCTATCCTAGAGCATGATTCCTCTCATTCCTTTAGTTACCTTCTGTCAGCTTTGCTCCACGTACCATGGGTTCAGTTGGGCACACGTATGACAGCGCCAGGGCACCCGTAGGGTGATAGTGCGCTTTATAAGTGACGATAACAATAACAATAACAATAACAATATTCCTACATATGTTCTATCCTAGGATAGTGTGTAATAAACACCTTTAGTGTATGCAAGTAAGGGAGTGAGTGGGTCTAGAGGAGATCACAAGCTAACCTGCCAAGTCTCTGGGAGGACTGACTGTCAATCCCAAAATGGGACCTGACTCTATTATCACGTAAAGCAATTGTTGATGAGACATTTGTCTGCTCTTCATCACTTTGTCATCTGGGGTCAAGGGAAACCTACCCGCTGTGACCAAAAACCTCTTGACATGCATCAATGGGAGCAGAAGATGCATCTTTTCCTCTACTTTAAACAGCTGTTAATGGCCCCAGTAACCGAATTGTTGTTAGGATTGCAGCTTCCGGCCTGTTGAAGGCACTATGGGGTATATTTACAAGGGGATATTGCCACCAGAACGTCACTTTTAGCGACGTTCTGGTGGCGATATCCCCTTCTCCTTATTTAACAAAGCGGCGTTAAGCCACTTAATGTGGCTTAACGCAGCCTTGTAAATAAGGCCCCTTTTTACGCTTCACTTAGCGTGAAAGGGGCGTGTAATGGGTGTTGTAGTGGGCGTTCTGCCACAACACCCATTACTTTTTGACACTTCCCCATATCACAAGGCTGGGGCAGCGCGAAAAACTAAGACCAGGGCATACCTGGGATGCGCCGTATTTTTGTAAATGTGGCGCATCCCTGCCTTTTAAAAATGCATTTTTAAAATGTTGGAGCGCGGCATTACCAATTTTGGCGTAACACCGTGCTCCGACATTTTGTTGTAAATATCCCCCTAGGAGTTTCTCCATTGATGACGGTAACATGCCACACTCCATTCTCTAAATCCACCCCCCAGGTTAGATGGCATGGCTCCAAGTACACCTCATGCTGCTTCATCAATCCTTTGGTACCAGAACATTGCCAAGAAGTCACACGGGAGTTTCCTGGGGGATTTCACGGGGAGCATGTGCCAGTGGCGAACAAAACTTGAGGGCCCCCACCCCCTGGCAAAGTGCATGAAGGGCCCCCCCAAGCTCCGGACCCAGTTAGGAGCTCTCAGGCCCACCCGTGCACAGTGCCAGAGGGGGCCTCCTGGAGCTCCGGCCCCCCAGCACCGTGGGGGCTATTGTTACACCACTGGCACGTGCCTTCAGTGTGGCTTAAGGAAAGATCAAAGACTTTCCTCAGCCTCAGGGCAATTTCCTCCGACCACACCAACATAGTTGGTAGGTTGGATGGAATCAATCAGCTGTCAGTCAGAATGTAGACATTTAGTTGCACATGTTGAACTTGCTTATAATATCTAATGTACCTGGTTCTGATTGAAATGTATGTTGAAGGACAGCGATGCAGATTGGGAGGAGTGGTGAAAACTCACTCTTTTTTCTATGGCAAAGGCTTTTAAAGACATTAAATGTTTAACGGCAGATCGTTGAGCCACTCTTTAGTAGCCCTCTTTAGACTTTCAATAAGAGAACTATTCAAAATGTATGACTTCTGAGATTGCAAAAAATATTAAGAGTACAGTCAGGTACAAATGTCGACAGAATGCTCCATGGTTAGGAGAATATCAGCCTCAACTCTGAACTATACGTTTTTTTTTCCTGTGGAGTATTTCGACAATTGTGCAAACTTGAAATATTTTCAGAGGACAAAGTGACCATCTACCACAGCTTCCCTCACTGCTCTTTTAGCCATGCTCTGAACTCCCCAATGTTATGAAGGTTGATTGATCCTCCTGAATGTCCTTGTCACCGGATGGTTGAGGACCTGACAAGTTGCCCCGTGTTATGACCTCGTCAACATGTTTTTGGTGAGCTGTGGCCGGTCCATTCTGGGGGGCGAGAGAGATGGGCTTTGATATCTATTTGAGCCTGTCTCTACGACTTAGGAATATGCATAATATGTTACCTCCGCCAATAGCTGCCAGAGGTTTTTGCTTACATGTTTTATGTATCATTTTATTATTAATGACAACCATTTATTTCATTGGGGTTGTGCAGCGCTTCCAGCACTGTAGAATGTACCGTACGATGCCAATTGTGGACCAAGCCCTGGATTGTTCATGGGCCACTACAGATCCAGGGAGGGTACTTGGATGTATGAAGTGTACTCTATTTTTGATATCATTCGCGCACAGTGTATTCACGTGTAAGTTAAATGTATGCTAATGGCTGTATGATTCCGAAATCAAAACAAATTGGAAAAAAAAGGTTGATTGGTCTGATGGAGGCATGTGTTAATCAGGGCTTGTTTTCCATTAAAACAGTTCATAAGAATCTGAAAAAGTTGCAGTATTGGCAGTCTCATAACGATCGACCAGCAGACACATTTTGACTCAATATGAATTTTCTCCTATGTATATTTCAGGAACTAGTAATATTGAGATCAGTGTCTCATCCCGAGGTTACCCCCGATGCTGCTCATGCGCTCATTGACATTCTCTCAAGTTGTTTGGGTGGGCGATTCTATTTTGGATCAAGATGAATAATGCAGATGTTTTGCCACATGCTCTTTCAAAGAAAGAAAATTTGTTGCTAAAAGTTTTCAGTATTGTTTATTCCTATTAATACACTCCAAAGTGAAGTTGGGCTCTCTCTCAAGTTGTTTGGGTGGGCGATTCTACTCTGGATCAAGATCTCAAGTGACATTCTCTCAAGTTCTTTGGGTGGGAGATTCTACTCTGGATCAAGATCTCTCAAGTGACATTCTCCTAAATTGTTTGGGTGGTCGATTCTATTTTGGATTAAGATGAATAATGCAGATGTTTTTCCACATGATCTTTCAAAGAAAAAAAAATTCTGCTAAAAGTTTTTAGTATTGTTTATTCATATTAATACACTCCAAAGTGGAGTTTTTTGCATTGCTTCATTTATCTTTGGTAACTGGCCGTATGGGAGTTTCTTCAGCATTCCAATAGGTCTAGCACTATTTTGGTGTTTGTTTGTGCTGCTGTATGTCTAGGTTTTTGTTTGTCATGGATGTGTAAATTGAGCTTGGGCTTGATTATGAGGTAGGTGTAGTATTACCACATTCCAGAGTAAGTAGGACGTAAATTTACAGACTCGTTCGAAGTTAAAGTTGATTCACAAAGGTAAACTTATACAGAAGTTTACTTTTGTTTTGGTATTCCAAAACTACAAGTTAATTTTCAATTGTGGACACTCCGCAGATGGGGTGATAACTCTGCCCATATAAAGATAGACTTTTCCTATCTTTTTATGTTTGGAGCTCCCCGTCCCGACTGCGGAATCTCCGAAGATGAAAACTTACTATTAACTCACAGTTTGTGAACCTCCAGTCAAAAGCAGGCAGTTAAAATTCCTGAAAGTGTTTGAATGAAAGAAAAGCTGTAACACAATAAAAAAAAGTAAGACCAACACAATAATGCAAAAAACACAGTACATATACTGTTTAAGATAAAACAAAAACATAATATTACACACACATCTGCACACAGAGACAGACTAGCATAAACTGCCATGGACAGGTGAATCTCTCACAGGTTGATTGCAGCAGCTCACATTTCCATTCCACAGTACTCCACCATAAATTCAGTACTGCTAAACCACTATGTCAGATCCATGTTCCGCTCTAATAAACCATTCAGCATGAGGATGGAAACCAGACCATCAATCAGCTACCTCAAATGGAATAGCAGAGCAGGAGTGCCAGGATTGACACAGTAAGGCTGGGACCCATAAACATGAGGCAGCTTGAGATCCAGATGATATATAGGCTCGATATAGGCATCATAACCAACATATTTTCATCATTAAGGATACCTTGGAGTCCAACATAGGGATCCAGCGCATCGTCCCTTCTGGAAAACGCTAGCAATGCTATATTTCTTTGCAACACACCTCTAAGTTCAATGCAGCCCTTTCCTGGTATACGTGGGTCAGCGACTCTGTCCTGCATACAGGCAACAACCCGATTGGTGAAGCAGCCATTTCCTCACACCTCGCACAGGTAGTCCACTCAACAGGGCTCTCCACTGGACTTCACCCCCTACAACGCTCTCCTCTTCCTCACAGGATATATCGGTATTGGCAAGCAGGCAGGGTCTGGTGCTCCAGGCTCAAGGGCAGGTGGTCTTTGATAACCTTGGTGATGTCCCGTCACTGAGCAGGGAGACTGGCAAGCACTGGCCCCCAGACCTAGTCACAGGCAGAAGTTTTGCAGAACTTCCCCTCTTCATGCAGCCCATCTGACTGCTTGGCAGATGACAATTTTCGGGGTCACAACCTCCCCTTCTTGTAGTTCATTTCTAAACAACAAATGTGATGTATGGTCTGAATCTTTGAAGTTTTATGCTGGGGTTCTGATTCTTTTCGAGTACCCACTCCTGGGCTCCCTCCTTCTCTTGAAAACAAACCTGTCACAGCAGGAGGGCGTGGCCAAGATGGCCCTGGGAGTAGTCGCCTTTACGTGAGGCTCTGCTTTGTGCCCATCAACAACCATCCTGCCAATTAGAAGCACCACAAATCCCAAAACGAAGGGGGGAACCCTCCCCTGCACCTGCTGGTGGACGAGGGTGTCTGGACTTGCCCCTAACGGTGCCGACGAGGCCGTTGATGAGCTACATGGTGAGCCCTACCACAGGGACCTGCGGTCGGGGAGCAGTTGAGAGAGGGGACGGGAGCACCGGGGGCTCGGGTGGCAAAAGGTGAGTGACCGCTGCTCACTGCATCTCACCTTGCAGAGGAAGCCGGCCGGTAGCCTGGGGTGCGACTGCATCATTGCCCAGCGTGGCCAGGACAGTAGCCACGGGGGCCTGAAGGGGCCAGGCACCCCTATAAAAATGCCTGGCCCACCTAAATGCACCTGCCAGCATGTCAGAGATTGCTTTCAAAACGAAAGCTTGCTCTGAGGTGCTTACAGGACTGGTGAGGTCCTCCCACAGGCAGCAGTTCTAATAAAAGAAAATCATGAAACAGGCGTCTCTTTTTGCACAGATGACTTTCACTTTTGCTGAGGGTTTAGTAGATAGAAACTATCTGCAGGGAAAGTCGCTGCTAGAGCCACAGTCAGAGGCTTTTGGATAGGGAAAGTAGCAACTTTGTACTGATTTTGCACTGGGTGGTACGAGGAAGCAGTTTTCTCCAGGGCCCTATCCTACACACCCCCAAGCCTAACAGGAACAACATTTCTCTTCAGTCTGCAGCACCTCTTGGGAATACAGCAGCATACGACACACTGGCCACGAATCAAGTTGAAGGTCAGGTCAGGTTTTGATTCTGTTTATAGTTTAACACAGCAAAATAAATGTTACCCATTCTCTGTGTTGGAAGCAGCTTTAATTTAATGTATTAACAGCCCCCCTCAGCCCAGAGTGCTTCATTGGTGGTATATGGGGGCTGAGCAGTGTAGGTGTGGCCTGTGGGGCAATCTGCCAGTAGCAGAAGAACTGGTCTGACAGGTCAGTGAGTTGGCTATTTTTGGCTGGTTGTGGTCTGTTTTATGGTCTGGGAGTCTTTTTTCACAGTTGATTTCCGTGATATTACCACAACCATTGCCTGCAGGCAGCACAAATGCATGCAGTCTCCCATACCTTGCAAAGCAGCCATTCAGCATGTCTCTGTGAGCTCCAACTGCTCTGACTTGAAAATGAGGGATTTTCTAGCTAATTCCCTAATGGGGCCACGTTTATTTTGAATTTTGGCTCTATTTTCGTCACAGTTCAACCCTGGGGCTGAGAAGGGAGACAGAGGTTCTGTCTCCTGTGATCCCATGACCGTGGGCTCAAAACTGTTCAAAGAGGAAAGCAGATCTTGGAAAATGAGTGGATGAAAGAGGAAACAAACTTCTTTTGCATTATAGTGAAAATTTTGGTGGGTGGGATTTGTTTCATGTAGTACTGCAGTGAATATGTTTCTAACCCCCCTACCCATTAGAGCACCTCTTTGTTTGTTCCTGAAGAGATGAAACTACATGACACGACTTCTTCTCTTTGAAGAAGGAATCCTCCACCCTCAGTCTTAGAAAAAATGTTTGCTCATTCAACAGTGTATTGTAATAGAGAAATACATGCTTTAACATCTTTACAAGTGTGCAGAACTACAGGGTTTACGGGTATTAGTGAACACAATTAAAATTCAACTTTCAGTATTTTTCAGAGGGCAGCATTAAGAGTTTGTGGATAGAGACATGCAAGGCCAGTGCTTGCATTGGAAGGGGGAGAGACAGCAATGCCAACTGCAGGAAATACAGATCATGGCCTGGTACCAGCACTAAGCAGAAGTAAAGGTAGTGTCAAAGTCTTTATATTGTATTGTAGTGATACAGCACTTCATACCCTTATCTAGATGCTAAACAGCGTGCCTTTTTGTGTCTGCATGTGTGTCCACTGATATGTATGCTGGTGGGTGGGTGAGTGTGTGTGTGTTTCTCTGTGTGACAGATATGGGGAGAGGAGGATGTTTTTCTATTGATAACCTAAGACAGAAATACGCTACCAGTTTTGTTGAGTCTATCATTTTTAAGGCAAACGTGCAATTCTTTTTAGGTTTCTCCACTTTGAAAAAATCCTCCAGTTCAATGTGAATTAATGGAGAGAATAACTTTTTATCACTTCTTTGGTCATCTCCCTCTCACCTATTTCTACATGTTGGTGTGTATGGTAATTTGTCCACTTTCACAGCTATCACTGTCCAGCTCACTGGTATGCCTATTTCTTGGATGAAGGGGGAGTACTTAAATCACAAGAAACATCAGTCTGTTTGTGTTGCCCAGGATCCCCCAGTGCCCAGCTTGCCACTGAAGCCTTTGAAGGTGAAGGGGGATGCTTAAATATGCCACTGTACGCAGAAACGTGCCAAATTGACTTTCTTCCTCAGCCACCTCATTCCCTTTCCTGGATGCAAGAAGAAATCTGCCTTGCATCTTGATTCGAATGCAGAAGAACAGAAGGTCTGATGGCAAAGCATATGAGACAAATGTTAGCAGCTCTAAAGTTGAGCCAGAAATTCATTTTAGCGCACAAGGACAAAACTGGGGTTCCTGAATCATGATTTCAGTGACTGTGCTATGGCTCAGTAGTTGCATATTTCTAACAAAATAAACCACTGCAACAGCACAGCTAATTGTGAGGGACATGCAAGCATTTTATTTCAGGAATGGAGAAGTGGCAGTGGTACCAGTACCACCCAAGCACCTCTCCCCTTTTAGGCCTGACACTTCTTGGAGTAGGAAAGGTGGTTTAGTGCAATCAGTAATATGGTAGAAGCTTCCTGATCTGGATCTGGTATTTGCAAGATTGTATTTACATTTAGATTTAAAACCTCTGTTAAAAACAAATAGGAGTTCTCAAGTCAACCTATGAAATACAAGTAGCCTATCAATTCAATTTTTTCATTGATTCCTGTTTCTAGTAGATTGCCATTAATTATATATTCAGGACTACAAATACCAGAATGCAAAGGTAAACAGAATTAGAAAAGTTACTTCAACAGACAAAGAACAACTCTAGGTGAATCCAACATTACATGAATGTGGAATTCTGCAGATTCGGAAAAAATGCAGTCTGCAATGCATTGGTTCTTATGTTCAAACCTAGTTGGAAATCAGTAAGGCGCTGACCACTGTACAATTGCGCATTTTATATTGCCCAACACTGGTAGTAGGCCCTTGGTAATATTTAGGAGCTGGCATTTATTTTAAAACATTAAGCACTGCAAGCTTCACATACAGCTCATCAACCTGAGGAGAGACAGAACTCATAAGAAGCACACTATTTTGCCTGCTTAACAACCTGCTACTGGTGAAGGATTTACAACTAATCATGTCAACCATCTTTTACATACCCAGTCATGAATGCAGTACACACAGACTTCAACATACAGCACAACACAAAACACACCAGATATTTAGCAAAAGGCAGACCACAGACACAAAATTAAGTCATCATTATTACAGCACATAGATAAAAGCCATGCATACTAAGCATATAACATGCAGTTCACAACAAACAATACATACACAAAACACACACACATCATGCGCAGCTAGATTTTCAGGTGCACTTTTTCTCTCCCCCTAACTGATGCAGGTCCAAAAAGTGTTCCTATGTAGAATCAGTTACTAATGCTTCATTGAAAAGCGGGCATTGTTATTATTTACACACCATACCTCAATTTTCAGTGAATCCCTACTGTCAGAAAGGAATCAATTAATAACTGGGTGTTTATCAGTCTTGACCCTCAGCCTCAACAGGTCTCCAAGTATATCGCTTTCACACATGACTAACACCACACACAGTGGCTAAGGCTTTTTTTAATACTGATAAGTCTAGTCATCTCTCAATAAAAATACACACAATGGTTGAATCAGCAGTGGTGTAAACAAAATTGCTCTCCCCACCCAAAAAAAACTGTCCATCAAAGCACTGGATTCTTTTATGTGTGCCATTTCAGATGAATTGACTTTCTAGCAAATTTAATTGAACATTGGTCTAGGACTGCAAAGAGCACTATTTGACCCTCTTGAAGTAGGCAGGTGCACCTGCTACAATCTTATTTTTCATCATTGTCCATGCAGTAGGGTAAATGGGCAGTGACGTCGATAGAAGTGGGTACGCTTGATAAGGAAGTGAGTGGCCTCCTACGAAACATTTTGGGCACTTGACCCTATTTATTTATTTATTACAAATTAAGCACTGTTCCAATGCTTTGTGAACAAACCTCAAACTATTTCTTTAATTTCCAAATGATGAATGAAACTGCTCCTGCATGGCTATTTAGAAAAATGTGCCTGATGTGGTGATAATCATAATGCGGCATGCATCACTTTATGACACATATTAATCACATGCTTGTTTTGGCTTTTCAATTCTCCGCTCTTTGAAAAGGGTCTCCTTCCTAAAATGCTATTTCAGATCTTGTGTTTTTCAATTTATACTTCCCAATACACTTTATCATCCCATATCCACTTTTATATCACCAAATTGCTAGTACATCTGTATCCCCTTGGTACTTTGAAGTGGACCTAGGATGGGATAAGTAGTTTATAAGCAAACAATGCCATCACATGAATCACTAATGCTAGTACACTGGCACAGTGCGGCCTACACTGAAACTAGAAAGCTGACACATGGGCACCAAGAATGACTCAGGGGCAATTACAATGAACATCCAACACTGTCAGTAGTACTCTGCCGAAGGAAAACCAACAATGACATAGAGGCACTGATGTGGCTACAGTGACAATAGGCACAGGGGCACTAGCAAATGGACACTTTCAGTAAGATAATGAGACAGGCAAATCAACACTGACACTAGGGCACTGGAACAGGGGTACCGAAAGAGGACCATCAATACTAACATGGAAACAGTGACATTTGGACGCAGACATGGGACACAAACACTAATGCTAGGACACCGACACAGGACAGTTATGCAGGGACACTAACACAGGGATGCCAGGGCACACGGATATTGGCACTAAACATTGGGACATAATATTAGTCTGTGAAATGATATACTGACACAGGGACAGTGCCTGGGGAACACATAATTAGTGTACCTGTGAATGCTGACAGAGGTTACTGATGCAAGGTCAATCACATGAAGACACTGCCATTGGGGCACGACACTAGAACACTGACCAGTGGCACCAACAATGGCATAGGGATGTTGGCAAAGTGGCACTGGAAGTCACAAATATTGACACTGGGACACATTAGGATATTAACACACCTGCACTTCAGTGATGCTGACACAAGGGCATTTTCACTGGGACAGTACCCCTGGGACACAGATAACTGAGTACCAACATGGGTATATTGACTTGGGTACAAAGACACTCGCACAAACATTGATGATGGTCCAATGCCATGGGTCAGTGACATCGGGAGATTGTCATAGGGACTTTAGAATATAAACACTTAAATAGTTATACCTGAACATAACTCCAGGTGATACAAGGACACTTACTGGGTAGACGCGACTCTCAGGTACTGACCTGCAGTTGCTGAGATAGGTCACTGACTCTGGGATACCGACACAAGGGCACTGACATGAGGGCACCTACATATCAATCAATCAACATTTGTAGACCGTGGCAGTCCCCCTTGGGGGTTTCTGGGTGCTGGGGTGTGAGGTCTCCATCAAAAAGCCAGGTCTTGCGGAAACGGCGGGAAGAGGGATATAGGGTCACAGACACAGCAATTTACACTGACATGGATATTGGGCACTGCAACACTGCCAAGGGGTTATTTCTCAGGAATCCTGTTTGGATACAGACACTAGGAAAAGTGGAAACTGACACAAAGACACTGAAACTAACATGGTACATTGAAATTGATATACTGACATGGGCACAAGGGCAATGGCACAGAAAACCTGACAGGGGAACAATGGCACTGGGACACTGGTGCCAGGGCACTACCACTGGGACATGGGTAGATAGGGAAATAGGGACACTGATATTGATACTGGAACCCTCATGATGGAAGAAAAATAATGGGACACATATGCAGTAACAGTGTCATAGGGACACTAATCCAGTAACAATAATAAGTCCATAAACACTAGTGCTGAGGCACTTAGACAAGGGTGTCAGCATTAAAATACTGAGTCAGAGATACTACGTGCAAAGAGGGCATGAACAACAAGCACGGAGGTACTGACACTTGGTCATTGGCATTACAGCAGTAACACAAGGAAACTGTTGCATAGACCGAGACACTGGAACACCAACACACGCACACTGCAACGGATTTATTGACACAGGGACAAAGGGATATCAATACTGACAGTTAAAAACTTGCACAGCAATAGGGCAGTCCATCACTGCCACTGAGACACAGAAACAGATATTGAGTGGTACTGGAAATGTGACACTTGAAAAATGACACAGACATTGATGGGGATATTAATTACCACTGTGAAACTGATGCAGGAACACAAAGGCAGTTAAAGGGACACATGTGAACATCAGGGGACCAACACTGCTAAAGGGATATCGAGATTTGGACACTGATATCAAGATACTGAAAGACAGACTTAGACTAAAATCATAATACTGATACTGTAGTTCTCATAGTTGGCAAATAGAGCTACACGAACACAAAGGCACAGACACAGGCAGTAAATATTACACAAGATCACTGACGCTGAAGCACTAATGCATGGATACATGTATAGGGAGACACACGAGAGACGCCAAACACTCGGACTATAGACATAAGAATAAGCAAGTCTATGGTCCCATCTAAACAACATTCTTTAACAGCACCCTGAAGACATAGTGTTAGCAAGTGCTGAACATCAGCAATACTTCCTAACCTTCTCTTTTCAAATAACAAGGTGATCATTCATTGTCCCTGGTTAAATCATTCATGTAGCAAGTATATCCATCACCCACATTAATTCGGTTTCTTTTACTTTGTATGTATTTGTAGGTGTCTCCCTATGTCCTGAAGAAGACCCCTGTTTAAGGACTTAATGCACCTTTGTTTATTCATGGGGTCGAAACGTCGACTGTAATTTTATACCTGTACTGATTATGTTGCAAAACTTCGATAACAGTAACTGTGTTACTGTATCTACTATATGATTGTATTTCTAATGGGTTTTGGCCACGCAGGCTATCAGACAGGTCCTTTTTTAAGAGACACTGTAAATGCTGTATAAAAACCAACACATTGCACACTTCCAATCCCTCACAACGAGCACTTCCTTAAGCACCTATCCTTCCTGGAGCACCTATGTATATGTATATCTAAGATGCATGAGTATAATGGTGAGATAAAAAAGACTTGAACTTTCAAAATTGTTTTTTCTATTCCTTTGTTTGGGTGGTGTGATGATTTTACTAGGCCATCCACTGTGACCGCCTGTTATTTGTACTGATATTGACCCAGGTCCGGTGGCTTTTTGGGTTCTCCCTATTGGAGTGTAAATCCTGATTCTACTGCATGCCTCTTTCTTCTATCATCCTACACTTTATAGCTCTTTTTCTCACTCTTGCAAGATCTTGTTCATCTGTGTGTTCAGTCTTTGTCATCATTTTCCAATATTTATATTCCTCCTTATTTCTTTCTTTTCTGCATCTTGCTTTTGGTCGGGGTCAAAATTTAATGATGAAAAATACGTCTGGGTCCCGAAAGATAAGTGCCAGTGCCCGCTACCTGAAACCAACTACACAAATTAAGTGCTGGGCACAAGGCTCTGAAACAATGACTGGGCAGCTGCCTTGCAAGTTCCTGCTGCTTTAAGTAGTAGAAGGAGGCCTATCACCACACTCACTCCCTCAAGAATGCCCATGCTCCCCAACAACCTATGCTTACCTTGTATATCTCTCCTACTGACTGTTCCATTGAGGTCTCCCTTGCTGAAGATGATTTAGAACTCCCTTAAAAACACATTCTATTGCTGTCAATTGTTGTTTAGAAAATGTACCTAGAAATGCTGGATTTGCCTTACTTTTCCCCAAAGGCGTCTTGGAGGAGGGTACACAGACCCATGCATAAGCGTGGAAAATCCCCTTTATCACAGATGTAATTAACGTTTCCCAGTGTTCTTGCTCACTGTACTATACAAGGTACCATTTCCTATTTATTATAACTAATAGTGGTAAATGTAGAAAAATGGTAACACTAAAAAAACTGCAAAATATGCTGCATTCTTTAAAATCTCACCACATTGTGTCTTTATTAAAAACTATACTTCAAGGGGGGTGAAACCAATGTCAAATATTGAGAACAGAAATGCTTCTGTAGTTATTCTTTGGGGCCATACTCCCCTTAACATCTACCCCTGACTACGTGCCTGAGCGTGGCCCGGAGATGAGGAAGGAGGTGACATTGGATGGCTGGTGCGGGTGGGCCCCGTGCAGCCGATGTGGGGAAGGCTGCGCAGCGCATAAGAGGAGGGCCGCATAGGAGGACAAGGCTCATCTCCGTCGAGTGGGACCCAAAGGGGTCTATCGAACATTGAAGACTGTATGGACTCCTGTGCCCTCATTGTGGGCTGGCGAATGGGCGCTAATCACTGACTGGACACGGCTCACTGCCCGACAGTGGGCTCGATATGGTGGGGAAGAAGGAAGCCCGTGGAGACCTCAGGACAGCGCACTCCTCCCTCGCGCACTCAGGGAATATGCAACAGGACGATTGAATGGCTCCTGAAGGGCTGTGACACTAACAGTATGGCCCCAAATGGGACTGTGCCCACGGCATCATGAGAAACTTCATTTCTATGATCCCTACACAGAGACAGACATACCTGCACAGCCAGTTGGCAGCTGGGGATGCTGCGCCTAAGCGTCAGACACCAGGGAAGAGCTGTGGACACACCTCGCCTGACATCGGCATTCCAGTAAGTGATATCAGAGTCCTGATTCACTGTATGTTTCCCCCTTCCCTTGCACCCACCCGCGCCCAGCACTCACCCCATCTGGCAACAGTGGCGAAACGGACGCCCAATGACAATACCCCGGGGCCCCCAAGTTGCTGCTCTGATGGCAAAGGCAAAATGGTGCACAGAGCTGGACCCTGCTGGCAGCACCAGTTTTACTGATTGTTTCTTGGCAGACGGTGCGACTTGGGCGGCTACTCCCAGAACTTGAGGTTCCTCTGGATCTACTGTACTGAGGAGCTGCTCTCCATTTGATGCCCCCCTCTCTCTTGCCTCGGTTAGATGCTTGCCCGGCGCTGTTGGAGTTACGTGCCACAGGTACCACGGGGCTGACACTCTATACCTGCTGACTCTGTTGCTGTGCTGTCCCCCAGCCACTGCTGGCTACCTGGTGTCAACAGGTTTCAGGTCCTGGCACCTGACACAGATCAA
Organism: Calotriton arnoldi; assembly: GCA_963921515.1. Classification (NCBI taxonomy): domain Eukaryota; kingdom Metazoa; phylum Chordata; class Amphibia; order Caudata; family Salamandridae; genus Calotriton; species Calotriton arnoldi. The sequence continues at coordinate 7,105,810 of CAWUFW010000021.1, read as the reverse complement.
GAAACAGTGCTGGGAGCTCCTAACTCGGTGACTTCTGATGGTGAATCCACAATTGCACCAGTAAGATCGCCTCGAAGAGCGATCCCAGGCCTGTGACTCTTCCCTTGCTGGTGAGTAAAACGGACCGTGCCTCTGCTGGGTGGGGGCGGGTGGGGAGTCTTGGTTGTCCCTTGGTGTTCATGTTTTACTGCAATGGGAACTCTTAGCTGATCAGACTCCGAATTTGTGCCAAGGAAGACCAGCACATTGTCGAATCTTCTAACGTACACCTCTTGGCCCGACCCCAGAGACTGCTGCAAGGACTTTTTAGCAATAAGAATACGTCTTAGTTACTTCATTTTTTGGGAGGGGGACATTGTGGCATGATGCCTGTTAGTGTCCAGGCCAAGGGCATGGGAGTTTTTGTAGTGTTACGACTTTTGGTTTTTGTTAGGACCCAGGGAGGGGTTTGGGGGAGAAAGGGTGCTGGGGTTGACGTTGTGGGGGCATGCTAGAAGTCCCTGGGAAGCACCACAAAACTTATGGCTACCCTATACAATGTACTGACTTGGAATATTAGGGGTATGGTGAACCTAATAAGGTGACTTGGAATATATGCTTACCTTAGGCGTACCCACATCTACATTACTTGCCTCCAGGAGACGCACCTCACTGCTGTGATGCAGGATAAGTTGTCCAGGCACTGGAGTGGGCAGGTGTTAGGCACTGGATATTCAACGTATGCCATAGGGGCTCTGATTTGGATTGCTCCAGGGGTTCCATACATGCAGAGTAGGGTAGTGATAGATCCTGACGGCTGCTATGTACTATTAGGAGGTGCACTGGATGGTCGACCTTTATCGTTAATCTAACTGTATGCACCTAACACGCTTCAGGGAGAGTTCCTACACACACTGTCGCCGGCCCTTCTCTTAGACCCCCAGTCACCTGGTATCTGGGGAGGGGATTTCAATTGTGTGCATTGCACTGCCATGGATCGTTTGGTTCCCCCCCTCCCCACCCCCTGGACCCAGGGGCTCCCAGCAACCACATACTTTAGACAATGGATATCCACAACACAGTTCCATGGTGTCTGGTGGATGGGTCACTCGGGGTAAGCAAAATACTCGTACTATGTTCCGGGCCACCAGATACACACTAGGCTGGAGTGCATCCTCTGTAATGCAGAGTTTTGGCCTCGGGTTCTCAGTTCTCAGGACTTAAGCTGGACGATATCTGATCACAGCCTCCTCAAGGTGGCCTGTCGATGGAGGGAGGGCAGGTCGCTGATACTAACTTGGCGACTGCAAACAGAAACCCACCTCAAAGCAGCTTTTAGAGACACCCTCAGCACACACTTGCTTCATTATTACAATTTTGCAGTGTACAATAGTTTAAAAGCTGTTTTCACAATGGAGGTAAAACTGTATTTTTCAAGAATATGCCTAGGTACAAACAAAAACACATTATTTTACCTTTCCACCTGGGAAAATGCTGGAGAAATGTTTGAAAGTTATGTTTCACCTAATTTCAAAAATCTAATTCAATTGTGAAAGTATATTTTTGATAACTTTAGAGAAAATTTAACTTTAATGAAGTGTACTGTGTGCTGCCTGGAAGGAAACTTGTTTAGGAACAGTTTGTCTCTCAGCCCTACTTCAGAGGCTCAATGCACATTCCTGGCTGGGTGTTAACAAGACTGCTCCCAAAGACCAGTAGCTCGACATCTGGGCCCAGGAAGGCTGGGGTGTTTTCAACAACTGGTCACTTAACTCAGAATATCCATCTTGGAGGGAAGAAAGGAACAGTTGGCAGAACGAAAGACAGCATTGACACTTCTTTTTACTTGGCGATACTAAAGGGTGCTGGCAGAGGCTGTTCCCATCCATTCACAAGGCCATCCTACACTTTCTAGCTTCACCCCCAGAAGGAGAGGAAAATAAGTATGGACTGTGGCAGAGTGGATGGAAGGGACTAGAGAAGGGACAGACCCCATGCAGACGGACATAGAAGATAGCCATGTTTTTGTTAATTTTTCTAGGAATGTTTACAGTAATCCAAATAGAAAGTGGAAAAAGAGTGGATAGTGCGAGAGAATATTCAAGATGGGTATATGAAATTCTCCAATTACTGGCTAGTGCACATCATAACACTGGTACCTCACCACCTCTTCCGCACAACATTCCGAGACCTTTGAAGAAAATGTTTTGATGAAAGAAGACTTAAGGCTGGCACACTGGGACTGGAAACGCTCTTGATGGGTCAAGTGATTTCTCTCTAGTCTGCATGCTCCAGAGTCATGAAGAAAAGGAGGACTCCGGACTCCAGCAAAGCTTAACTAACCACTGTGTAACAGACTGGAGCACTGTCTAGAGAGAGACCTGGTGGCTAGAAGACTGCCTGAGGACTGCAGGAGTGACCAGGAGAAACTTTCCCAGCATTTGGAGAGAAGTCAGACTTAGTAATTTGTTCCACCTCAAACAGACGGAGACAGTGTGCTGAGGCTTGCACATGGAGGCTACACCTTAGACAAGGAAGTAGGTTCATTCCACTCAGAGATTTTTGCTGCACTGAAATCGGATTCAGTGGGAACTCACGGAAAACGCATCTGGCTTCATGGAGCCTTGCCCAGCAATAACTTTCAGTTTTGCAATGCCGGTGTTTATGAGAACCAAAAAAGTGACTACGTTCTAAGGTAAAACCATGGACCTGGTTGAGATTAAAACAAAATCTAATCCAGTGGTGGAAACACCAATGTTGCTACAAACTCCTGCCTAGTCCTGATTGATGCTTTTGGTGCCAAAACCGGCATCTTCAGCAGGAGCTTAACAATTACGTTTCCAGTTTTGAGGGACTTCATTGGCTACTGCCTTGTACCTTGTCCTGCAAGAAGACATCCAGAGCTGAAGAGTTGACTAAGACCTGGAGTGATCTTTTTGGCTTACCAACTTCTGTACAATTGTGGCAGGTTTGAAATCTCACCTAGATCCTAGTCAATAGCTTATTTATTTTTTGGGTGCTTTTTTGCTTTAAAAGGTTTAAAGTTCTTGACTCCAGTTCCCCTTATCCAATTTTAAGCTTATTGTGTGTCTTTTTGTTTATTACAATTTTGTTTATTTTTCTAAATTGGTTTGGGAATTAAATTTTGTTGTTTTCTTGACTTTAAAATTGTTGCCACCGCTTAAACTTAACACACATTTCTTTTAGGAATTGTCTACTGCTAGTGCCACAGGTACCAGAAGTAGAGCACGTTGTCTAAAAGCTATGTTTAGCCTGACAGTGGTGCGCTTATTAAGTGTGTAGGGTACCCTCTATCCAAATTAATAACTGTCTTTTTACATATGGCATTGTTCAGCTTGAATCAAGACGCTCTACCTATGCCTTTAAGTGTCATTGGTCCTCCTGAGTAAGGTATTAATGGTTATGGTGTTCTGTATTCTTGTCCTTGGGCTGTTTGTTAATTGTCTTACTTATGCTTCATCAGGACATGATCATACATTGGATCTGGGTATGCTGTAGTGTAGATGGCTTGTAGCATTATTCCGGCTTGTTCCTGTGACATATATTTACCCTTGGATCCCCGTATACTTATGAGTTCTCTCTTTATCATGTGAGAGTTTGCTATTATCCATTGAGCATGTATTAGATTAGACGTTGACAGCACTCGGATTGTGTCTGTCTGGCATGTCCTCAGGTGCGGCTCCTCCGCTATGGTGGAGGAGCGTTGCCCCACTGCTGGAACCAGCAGACGCACGTAAAATAAAATGATAATAAAGCAGTTAATAAAACTGCTTTATTATCATTATATTTTACTCCGGAGTTGCCGCAGAGTCTTGAGGACGGGGCTTCCGGCAGCAGGAGCAGTGGTGGGCTCAGGGCACTACCAGTGCGCATGTATGTTTAGCCGGCCGTCCACGGCTGGCCAAACCTACATGCACACTTGGATATCTCCAAGCTATTACTTGGAGCTATCCGCAGGGCTCAGGAGAACATGCTCCGAGTCTCTGCTGGAGCGTAGAACCAGCCCGCTCCACCCAATCCCTACGCTTCTTTCATGCTGGGTAATACCAGCATGAGCGTAGCCTCTGGATTTGTGCAGGCCAATCTGGAAGCCACTCTGGAAGCCTGTGTGAGAATCGTCACATCGGTGGCTGGAGCTGAAGCGGCGGTGAGTCGGCAGCAATCAGGATTCAGGCAAGTTTTTTTTTTTTTTTTTAGCCCCCACCTCCCTTGCCTCACCGATTTACCCAGCTAGTGGCCGCCACTGCATGTCCTTCCTTTTGAACTGCTTTATTCTTTCTTGAAACTTTGCACATGCACTTTGTTTAATATGCAGGGTGAGGATGTGCTATTTTCTTGGTCTTGTGACAGTATTGATGAGAAATGACTGTGGGAACAGATTTAATTTGGGTTGCTAATTTTATCTGCAACCTATCTGCCTCCACCTTTTGTCTTTTCCATTTGATTCAGCGACGTGTTAATGATTTTGTATATTTTAATTATATTATGCACTGTTAATATTGTTTTATCTGACTGTATGAATTGTCACATGTGTGCTTTTGCTTGACAAATCAAATAAAGTTTTATGACTTGACTGTTTTACTCATGAATCACAAACACCTTCTTTTCAAGAGTAAGCATGACTTTCACCAGATACATCATCATTATGTCACACACAAGCCTGGATCAAGGTACATATACTTATAGGAAATACTATCTGAATCAAGCTTGATTCAGGTGTAATTTACGCCTAAGTCTGAAGTAAGACACAACTACTCATAGAAAAACCTTTGTCAATTTGGACCTTAGTGTTCAGAAATAAAGTTCACACCAGGTAGCAAGAGTTAGTTTATATGACATAGTCTAGTGAATAGGTTAAAGGGCCACTGAATGAGAATGACCTAGAAGGATATGGGCAGAAAAAAATGGCAGCTTTTATTTTATTAGCCTTCCCTTCTAGAGACAGAGATTTTAGGCCAAGTAGATGATGAATGGCAAGGTTGTGCTGGGTTGAGACTGCCACCTCAGAGATATGAATAGGGAGGTTGTGTAGGCATGCCTGTGTTGTCATGAGAGGGACACTATCCACAGGAAGGTTAGGAGCGCATGGAGTCAAAAAGTAGGAGGTGTGATGGAATACCTGACTTCCACACATAAGTGTCAGGGTGCATGAAATTGTTGTATTTTGTGTCTACAAAGAAGAGCACCTAATTAATGAAGACAATTTGTTCCAGGGTCTCAGAGATTCTTGGTGAGGTCACAGTTGAGCCCACAATATTGTGGCACACATTTACTTATGACTGGTTATCAAATCGAATCAGTAGGTAATATAAAGGTATACACACAAGCGATGGTGTAATGGAAAGTGAATTATTACAAAACCTATATTTTTAGGCTTTAGGCCTGATTACGGGTAGCCAATGAAACAACAACCCCTGTGCAAACACACGTTAGCGCGGTGTTTGCATTTATAAGTGGTGTAATGCTTATTGAACCTAGTAATTACCAGGTGCAAACAAGTTTGCACCGTTTGTTTAATTTCGGCAGGTCAACCCTGCTGAATTCTAAGAAATAGAAAAGGTCCGGCATATAATGAGACATGTTAATTTTGGCATGGTGAGCACCGACATCTGAATATTATTTCTTAAAAGATATGGTATATGCCATAAGTATCACATCTGATAAATCCTGAACGCCTTGGTGTCAGATTTTTATCAGATGCAATAATTATTGCTTCCAACAGGATGCCTCTGTCATCCCCACCCACCCCCCACAGCTTATTGGGGCTGAGCATCCCAACCCTCCCCCATATGTTTTTTTTTTAGCTTTTTTACAGGATAGGGGACTGAGTCCCTGAGTCCTAAAATGGCTGCTGCTGCATCTTTGTTGATGTGGTTCAGCCAACCAAATCTTATCTTGAGATTTGTAAGCTCTGTGGGTTCTCCGTGATGTGAAACATACATACATTTTGAAGCTTAAGTACTCTAAAACTACTTATTGGATTTCTAACAAATCAAAAACAGCATGCTTTCTGGACCTAGGTCTAGCTTTTTGCCAAATTTGGTGTAATTCCAGTCAGCCAGTTTTGTGGTAACTAATTTAATTTTCTTATGGAAAAATACATTATAAAAAAGCATTTTGGGTCACCCTTTTTCTTGTCCCCTCCTAATGGATAACCCCAAAACTTTCCAGGATGAAGCTGAGTTGGCTAAACTTTTTGGGGGAAATGTTTCATGAAGATTCGTCAAACTGCACCAAAGTTATTCGCACAAAACAAAGTCAGTCATGCGCACCCACGGAGGGTTGGGTGCAGGGCCTTACTCCCAATCCAATGCCGCACCCAGACGCTGCGGTATCGGGCACTCATGGGGGTTGGGTGCAGGGGCTGGCCACAGACCAGGCCTTGCGCCCAACACCACGCAAAGCATGACTTAAGGCTGTGTGCTATGGGGTGGGGTTGGGGCCTGCTGGGGATTAGGTGCTCACAGGGGGTGAGCTCAGAGGCTGGCCGCAGGCTGAAGGCCATGCGCAGCAGGGAGTAGGGTGTCCACTGGGAGGTAAGGCGCCCAACCCCATGTGGCGCATGCCTGAAGTAACTATACCTCGCACCCTCATCATGCACTGCTTATGACCTCACATATTACAACACTCATGACGTTTTCTATGACATCATTGATAAAATTACTTATAACAACTGAAATTTCATCAATGATGACAACACTGTTCATGGCGACGGCGGTGAGGCGCGATAAAAAAGGAAATAGGGAACCCTGAGTAGGTAACTCCAATCCATCTAAAATTAGGAAAAGAGCATAAATGAAAGGGAAAGCATTTACTGTTCCAAAGAGTGCATGAAGCAGAGGGATGTGATTTGATGCGATTTACTAGTTTAACACAAATCCAAGTAAGATTGGGAAAAGTGCGCTCCTGATGTTGGCTATTTGGTGTTCTCCCCATGACCGGGTGATCTGGGGCAACTGACAATTAAGATTTTCCTGACTATTGCCGTCTGGGCTGCGCGGAAGGGTGCGGTGTAGGCCCTATTGTGTGACGGCGTAAGCGGGTGAGCAGAGGCAGCGCTCGAGACTGTTGATCCCCTGGGAGTGCCCCCTGGAATTATGGCTTCTCTGGCACACCTTACCGCACGCTTTGGGTGATAACATAAGCACCCGGTCGCTGGGGGCTAATTGGTGATTTTTGGGGATACGCCAGCCTCTCTGCGTCAGGGGCCACAAAGTGCTTTCCAGCGTTTCTCTGACCGCAACCTGTACTGACATTGCTCGTGTCTAGAGTGGGACTACATCCCCCAGACTCCACAGCAGCTAGGCGGGACTGGACCTTCAATGCGTTGGATCCACCGCTCTTGGTTCTACAGTACTGTAACTCCCCAAGGTACTGTTTATAAAATCTCTTCGTATAACTGTGTCTGTGACTTAACTCATGTTGGTAAAGTGTAAGGCCCCCCGCAACTGTAAAGACCAGAACAAATTCCACAATATTAGATGGATATATTAGGAAGGCGGTGGGGACACTAAATAAGGAAAGAGAACATGCAGAGAGATGGCTTTCTGCTACTATTGCACAGACACCCGGGCTAATGGCAACATCTGAGAAAGCACCTGAGGCATTACCAATAGAGATGTTACCTCTAACGAGATAGCGTTGGATACACACACACAGGGTTAGCCCCTCAAGCCCTGTATATAGTGCCTCCTACAGTGATGATTTCGGATGGAGGTCCACAGGATAACAGCTTGCGGTCCGTGTAAAGATAACAGGCTGCTCCCCATATATCCACACAATAATGCCACCCTGGCCAAAAGGAAGAGATGCCAGGGACCAAAGAAAATGGCACTTCTGCCAATGTGATGAATTGTTCAGCTGGGGGCCTGGGATCACCACAAGAAATACTTTTGTGTGAAATAAAATGGCTATTGGAGCACCTATTAACTCCTATTACCAAACGCCTTAGGGCGATTGAGGACTCTTTGAAGCCTCTTAGGAATTTGTACCCTGTAGGTTCTGGCAGTAATCCACCTCAAACAGGGGCCTCACTTCCAATCTTTGTACGATCAATAAATAGCTGTCATCTGCCCCAGAGTAGTGTAAAAGACCATACTGTTTGTAGTAGCCAGGATAAGCAATGCACCCCGACTTCAGACTATGTAACACAGAGGGCGATTCGATACTGGCCTGCGAGCGACAGTCAAAACGTATCTTCTTGGGAAAACATGCTGCAGAAATAAGCTATTGCTCAATCATTCGAGACCAGTGTTGGTGGCCTTACTCAAGCAACAGGAAAGGGTGGTATAAACAGCAATGAGGGGATGGCCGAAACAACGATTATAAACTTACCCCGGCCTGCAGCCCTTACGTGGCAGTTATAACCAACATCCCACCTTTGGCACCTGGCAAAAGCAAATTCCCCGTACAGCTAAAGAACAAAGTATTACACTGGCTCCATTCAAAGTTTATTTTCCTATCGCAAAAGCGGACCAAATCATGATGACTTGAAGAATTGGTTGGATTTGCCCCATGAAAAAAAGGGGAGGAGGATTGGCTGTATTTTATTGTGATCACTATAAAACAACATTCGAGCCACTAACCTCGCCTGGGTTCGAGGCCTTAGCCTTCTCAGTGCAGCCTGCAGATTTACGAGCTATTAAGGGAATGTTAGTCTATTGCCCCCCAGGACCCAGATGCGGGTTTGCAGATAAGCTTAGTACGCTAATAGAATCCGCTATCATTAATGAGAATTCTCTGGTATTGGGAGATTTTAACTTTCACCTGGAAATAGAAACAGACCCCGACTCCCAAAAACTGATTGACACTATGAACGCGTTTGGACTGCCTTTAGTTACCAAAGGTCAAAAGCATAGGGCTGGTCACATGTTGGACGGGAGTTTTTCCAATTAATCTAACATCATGTTACTTCCATCTCTCCCCCTGACTTGGTCAGACCACTGGGTGGTCAACTGGCAGATAAAGCCCAAGAAATCTACCATGACTAGAAATACCACCCAACACACCCTAAGTAGAGCCTGGCATAAAATACGGCCAGATGAATTGGGAGATGCCATCGCTGCTGGCCCTTGGCAACCAGGGGAAAACCTGGAGCACAGTGTCGAGAATTTTGCATCTTGGCTTAACTTTGCACTGGACCTAGTTGCTCCAAAAATTCAAAAAACTACATGCAAGAAAATATCTCAACCCTGGTACAATGAAAACCTCAGACAATCAAGCCAGGACTGTCAGAGACAAGAACAAAAATGGAGAAAAACCTACGATGTGGAAGAGAAAACTATCTATAAAACCAAACTAGCCAAACACAAAAAAAAATATCGTTGCAGCTAAAACGGCATACTATTCGGGGCATATAAAAGCTGCATCTGATGCAAATAAGACTCTTTTTCAGTGATAAAAAAATTGATAACACCAGCTAGCTCAAATAAAGCAGGAACAAATCAAGAATTCTGTGATACACTCGCAGGCTTTTTTCAAGAGAAAGTCGCTAATATCTTTGATAAATTTACTACACATTGAGCAGGCAACCATCAGGAGGAACACATCCCAACTGGACTAGCTAATAAAATTAGTCTCTCCTCCTTTAAGGTCCCATCAAAAGAACAACTTATAGAGTCTATCCTACTTATCAAATCGGGTGCGCCACAAGACCCGTGTCCCCCCAACATCATGCACATGATTCCTGCTCAAGTAGCACAAAATCTAGGGCAAATTTTTGATAACATGTTTGCAAAGGATATTTTCCTCTCACTGGAAACAGGCCTCGATTCTCCCCCTATTAAAAAAAGACAATTTGAACGCCCAAGTCCCTAATAACTACCGACCAATATCAAGACTTCCTTTCGCCGCCAAGTTGGTAGAAAAAATAATGAACCAACAACTTTCTGAATACTTGGAGGAAAACTCTTGGCTAGATGACACACAACATGGTTTTAGAAAACACCACAGCACAGAATCGGCCCTGGTGATAGCAACAGAGGAAATACGAGAAGTACTCGATAGGGGTGGGACAGCTGCACTGATCCTTTTGGATCATTCTGCAGCTTTTGATATGGTCAGCCATGGGATTTTGGCTGACCGTATGCATAGGCTAGGGATAGAGGGAACAGCTTTTGATCTGTTGCTATCTTTCCTGGCAAACAGGCAAAATAATGTGAAGATGGGCCAGTTTGTCTCCAGGTCTTTTTCCCTGCCCTGTGGAGTTCCCCATGGCTCAGCACTGAGCCCAACTCTGTTTAACCTTTACGTTACTCCACTTGCGCCTATTATTAAAAAATCTGGCTTCTCCCTGGCCTCATAAGCCAATGATACCCAAATTGTGGTATCATTGTGTAAGGAAGTGGGTTTCTGTTGCAGTAACCCCCCCACTTTTTGCCAGACCACTGATGCACTTTGACTTGATGTGCCCTGAGTCCCTGCCAATCAGGTTCCCAGGGCCTGTGTTCTTTCCCCAAAACTTTACCCAATTGGCATCTCTGGCCACAGGTCAGCCCCTGGTAAATGGTACCACAGGTACCCAGGGCACTGTGACCAGGGAAGACCTCTAAGGGCTGCAGCACTTATTCTGCCACCCATAGAGGCCCTGTACCTTTACACACACACACTGCCTTTGCAGGCTGCGTGTTTTGGTGCAGAACAAAGGGAAGATTCGACATGGCACACACCTCTGTGGGCCATGCCTAGAACCCACTGCCCTGGCATAGGTCAGTCACCCCTCTAGCTGGGTGCACTATACCAGTGGTGAGGGTACAGGTGCATGAGCCCTGTACCCCTACAGTGTCTAAGTCCATTCTTAGACATTGTAAGTGCAGTGCTGCCATTAAGAGTATATGGTGCTGGGAGTTTGTCATTACGAACTCCACAGCACCATAATGGCTGCACTGAAAACTGAGAAGTTTGGTATCAAACTTCTCAGCACATTAAACCCACACTGATGCCAGTGTGGTATTTAATGAAAAATGCACACAGAGGGCATCTTTGAGATGCCCCCTGAAAAACGACCAGCCTCTGGTGGGTTCCCTGACTGGTGCACACCAGCCTGCCACCACAAGACATGTTTCTGGACCCCTAGGGTGGGAGCCTACGCTCCCTGAGCCCAGATACAAAGCCTTTCCTGGGTGGAGGTGTACACACCTCCCCCAGGCCAGGAAGAGCCATCTGTGGCAGGGGAGCTTCAAAGGCCTGGCGGCCTTTGTAATGCGCCCCCCCAGCCTCTCCTGCTATCAGGAGCAGGCCCACTTCCTGTCTCCCCTCCCTTTCGGCGGGAAAAACTAGCAAGCCCAGGAGGTGTGCCCACCTCTGCCAACTCCACCCCTCAGGTGGGGGAGGCGAGGTGAAGCCCACTCTCCAGTGCTCGCCATCTTGCAGATGGCAGGCACTCCCCAATCAGGACTAGGGATTGTGCTCACTCCCCCACGTGGGGTGAGCACACCAAGGGTGTAGTCACCCTAAGGTCAGTAGCCCATTGGCTACTGACCTCAAGACCCCTAAAACGCCCCCTAAATACAGTATTTAGGGGCAGCCCTGAACCAGGAAAGCAGATCCAGCCTACCTACAAGAAGAAAAGAAGAAGAAGAAGGATGAAGAGCCGTGCAGAGCTAACAAGAGGACGACGCCCACTGACTTGGCCCCAGCCCTACAGGCCTGTCTCCCCTCGAACCTGCTCCTGCAAAACCCCGGCGTGTCCAGCGGCCAGCAACCTCAAAAACCCCGGAGGACCTGCCTGCCTTCACTGTCCAAGCTGTTTCTCCTGTGAACACCGGACGTGTTTGAACTGCAGCTTCTGGTGCCAGCCAGGAACCGCGAATCCAGCCCACTCTGCACCCGCCGAACCCGGCCCGAGCTAGAGTGAAAAAATACCACGAGGAGGTCCCCTCGGTGATCCTGACCCGAGATCCGGCGACCCCTGACCTGCCTCAAGCCTCCTGACGACGCCTGCAGCCTCAATCCAGAGGACCCCTCCCTACCGCGACCAGAGCGGGTAAGAAAATCCGACGTCCCAAGGCACCCCTGCACCCGACGCCCCACGGCCTTGTGTGCCCAACCCAGCGGTGCCTAACCAACCCTCAACATCCCAACTTACCCCTCGAAGTGATGGTCACTCCTGGAAGATCCTCGTCCCTGAGCCTGCAGTGTTTCTTTGTCCCGGAGAATCTCCATTGAAATCAACAGGGCACCCGACCTCAAAACAGCACTCTACACCCGGCCGCCCTAGTGCCGCTGAGGGTGCCCCTTTGGTGCTAACTTGGTCCCCAACATGCCCTGAGCTTAACCCTAGGAGCTTTGCTCCCACAACCCCGTGGCCTGCTTGCCAGCAGCCACCAACTGGAGTCCCCCTATCCTCCATAGGATAACATTGGGCCTCAACACTCTGCACCCGGCCGCCCTAGTGCCGCTGAGGGTGCAACAACAGTGCATCACTGACCCTGGGAGACCCCTGAGTCTAACCCCAGAACCCTAACTCAAAAGACCGATTACTTACCTCGAAACCGAAAACCTGTTTTTCCTCATAGGATAACATTGACACTTTTTCTCCCAAAAAGTTTCTAAGTGTCGGCTTTTGAAAACTAAGAATATTCCTTAAAAATCGCACAAATAACCTAAACGAATTTTCGCAACTATTTGCAGGAAAGGTCCCAGTGCTGAATCTAGGTATCCAGCACTGAGTAGGAAAAGTAACGTAAAAGTAACTTACCTGTGAATTGAATTTCCTTCCATAGGATAACATTGGTGGTTCTATGTGAAAAAGTTTCTAAGTGTCAACTTTTGAAATACAAGAATATTCTTTAAAAATCGTACATCTAACTAAAACGCATTTTCTCAACTGTTTTCAGGAAATGTCCCAGTGCTGAATCTAGGATCCAGCACTGGGAAAAGTAATCCGAAAAATCCGAAAAAGTAATCCGAAAAGTAACTTACCTGCAATTTACAGGAAAAGCCTATGTATTTCAATGTACTGGTCCAAAAAGTTTCTAAGTGTGGACTTTTGAAATCTGAAAATATTCTCTAAAAATCATACAAACTACAAAAACGTAATTACTTACCTGTTTTAAGTAAATGTCCCAGTGCTGAATCTAGGAGTCCAGCACTGGATTACAAAAATAACGCAAAAGTAATTTTACCTGTATTTACCTTAAAAAGCCATTCATTTCAATGTACTGCATTTACTAAGTATTGCAACCTACTGCATCCCCTGTAAATCAAATCAAGTACAATCTTCATAGCTTTTTTAAACTGTGTACAACAAGTAACTTATTACTGAAAAGAATTGAATGCTTACCTGTATCAGGCTTGCTTGGTTCTAAAATAAAATAACAGTATATTTTTTATACAAAAACAATTGGCCTAGAGTTCAGTTCTTGAGTGTGTGAATTTATTTGCTGACTGAGTGTGTACATCAAAGGCTTAGCACTGTCCTCTGATACTGCCTTACTGCTCGACCAAGCTACCACTATTAGAGAGTAAGGTTCTATCTAACTTTAACCTCTGCCTACCTTTGGGGACTCTTGGACTCTATACACACTGGGGCATATTTACAAGCCCCTTGCGCCACTTTTGCGCCGCCGTTGCGTCACGCAAGTGACGCAGCAGCGAAGCAAACCATGCGCCGCTTTGTGCTATATTTACAACGTGACGCATCTAGGGAGATGCGTCACGTAGTAAACCCCTGCGCCACATGAAACCTGCGTCAGGTTTCATGTGGGCGTACCGGCGCAGGGGGGGGCATTCCGGCGCAGGTACGCCTCGGAAAAGTGACGTAGTGAAATCTACAAGATTTCACGCAGTCACATTTCCGACGCTGGTGCGCCAAATCCTTACGCCTGCTTCAAGCAGGCGTAAGGATTGACGCACCATGTTAGGGATAGGGAAGGTTGGAACAGTGCTGGAGTTGCGTCGCGCTTGCGACACGACTTCAGCACTGCGCCAACCTTCCGCCGGCTAGATGCGTCACGCATCTGCTTATCCTTGCGCCACGATGCGCCGCATTGTAAATGCGGCGCATCGGACGTGGCGCAAGGGTAAACTGTGTGACGCATTTTCCTGGCGCATCCCTGCTGATATGCAGGGATGCGCCAGGGAACGTAAATATGCCCCACTGTACCTCACTTTGGTGCAGTATATATAGAGCCAGTTTCTTACACATTGGCAAATCCTGAAAGCAATTTGGGTGCGGCTTTCAGCTCATGTATGAGTAAGGTGAGCATCTGGATGGACTGCAACTGCCTTAAATTGAATGCCAATAAAACAGAGGTTATCATCTTCGGTAACAACCCTTCCTTCTGGACACCGGAGTGGTGGCCACCTGAGATGGACTCTTTACCCGGACCCTCAAACAAAGTTAGAAACTTAGGGTTCCTGGTAGACAAGAAACTGAAGTTTAAGGACCAAGTAAACAAAATAACCTCGGCCGCTTTCTGCTCCCTAAGGCTAATAAAAAAGATAGAAAAATTTCTGCCACCCCGAACTACTCAAAACAGTAACAATGGCACTCATTCTCACGACGATTGATTACTGCAACAGTCTGTATCTTACGCTTGCAATGGGTCTCGTAAAGAGGCTTCAGATACTGCAAAACACTGCAGCTCGCTTCCTTTTTAAAATTCCGAAGTATGAGTCAGCCAGAGGAGCAATTAGGAAATTACACTGGTTGCCAGTCAAGCAACGATGTAGTTTCAAAGCTCTCTGTATGGCCTATAAATCTCTGCATGGACTTGGGCCAGACCATCTTAAAAAGAAACTCAAATGGTACGTCCCGGCCAGGACACTTCGATCAGGCTCTGCTAGGAACCTGATTGTCCCCCCATTTAGAAAAGCAACCTGGGGTGGAAAGAGCTTTTTTAGGGCCACTGCCATGCTTTGGAATAGTCTCCTACTGACATTAAAAGCTGCTCCCTCCTTACTCTCCTTTAGAAAAGCCTTGGTTTCCTGTCTTTGTCTTTCACTCTGACTGCGTCGGTCCATTCCGTCTTTACATTGACGCTCTTGTCCGTGTTGCGCATCAGGGCCAGGTCCATCTCTTCCGCACGCGCGGCTGACAGGTCATGTGACCGTGCCATCACTAGTATGTCCGCCATTGGTAAATTGGGTTGACGCAGTATGAGGCCACGTAACGTCTTGCTGCGAATTCCTAGAATTAACTTTGCTATGATCTCTTCCGCCGCTCTGTCACCTGCGAGGTGCGTGCTGGCAAGTTCTCGCAGTCTGGCATGAAATGCGTCCACTGATTCCCCTTCCTTCTGCCGGGCCTGTTGTAGCTCAAAGTGCTCGAAATCCGGATTGAGCTGTGGGTCGAAATGCGCATTGAGCGCTGTCACGGCTGCTGTGTAATCATTGGCGAGTCCTGTGTTGGGGAGATGCTTGAAAAGCATATATATTTCTTCCCCTGCATAGTGGAGTAATAACGATCGTTTTACAGTGCCATCCATTTCTCGGGTGGCGATGAAATAGTTTTCCAGGCGTCCTAACCAGACTTGCCAGCTTGGCGACGCGGTAGCCGGATCAGCTGACTCGCTAAAAGGCGGCAAAACACCAGACGGTGGGTGCTGTGGCATGATCCTGGCTGCAGCCTGCACCCCTTCCTCTTGATCGCCCATGATCTATGCTGTTGCTCCTGTGGGTGCGTGCGTCACCCTTATCGTGGGGAAAATGATGGTCAAATTGTCCTTAGTTATTTTCGCTAGTCCTAGCACAGTAGATGGCCCTTGATGTGGTTTGTGTGTGGGTTCACCCAGTGTGCCAGCCTTGCCTCCAGCAGGTCTCCTCACCTTACGGGCACTGCTCCCGGCGCTGCTCACTCCCCTAGGCCACCTGCAGGTTGCTTCAACAGGGATCACGTTCTGAACTGGGTCCCTGCCGCCCACGTGGTTGTCCCCGCAGCGTGTGGCTGTCCAGTAGACCAGCCGGTCCTCCTTCACTGCACCGCCGTGTATTGGCGTCGTGCAGTGCACTCCTTTGATGAGCGCGGGCTGTCCCGCCTCGTCGCCAGTGTTGTGTGTGGCCCCGGGGGATTAGCGCGGGCGGCGAGCGCGGCCCTGGAATAATCACACGGGACACTAGGTAGCTGGTTAGTGGGCCACGAATGCCGTCTCTCGGCCTCGCCCCCTCCTTTATTTCCTACGTCACGCCGGCCGGCGTGAACGCAGGGGTGTGCCCTAATAGCGTGCGTTGGCAGCCGCCAACTAGCACGCTAACTCATCACACTATGGCCAGAGCTGACGACTTTGGAGCTGGGGAGCCAGGTGAGGTCCAAATTTTGGCGTCGGCTCAACATCCTGCAAAATCAATGTGTTCTTGTGTAATATAACTGGTACTCTTATACGACGCTCCAATACCTTTGGGCCGAGTACGTATTATATACAACTGCAAAAAACAAATAGGTCCCAACCCTGAGACGCATTGGCTTTGTCAATGCTTGTTTTACAGTGCTCACTGTGAAGAGATCGCGCCTCCCCCGCTTTGTGGAGCTCATGGCTTTGGTTGACCACTCACGAAGGCTGAGAAAACTGGAAATCAATTGTGGTACACCAGTGCGGGTTTCCTCGCACTGCTTGCCACTGTTGATTGGCGCAGAACGAGTCTTAGCAGGCAGGAGGTTAAACGGAAACAGAAATTCCGTCACCATCGCGTTTCCTGGGATTTAAGTTTACTGCCAACGTTTCTGGCCGGCTATATCTGATTGGCAGTCTCACAAGAAGTATGAATGAATAAACGTTATCGAAGGTAGATTACAAAAGCATATTTCAGGATGTAGTGCGCTTAACTGTACACAGGAGGGACCCCTGAGCTCTTTCTCGTGCCTTCACGGAAAGACTTTTGATTTTCAGCGAAGGGCGGGTGACTATTTCAGAGGAAGTTACTGCTTGCTGAGCGCTGCCTGGTGCTGTTCCCACTGCTGCTGCAGTGAGTAAATGGGAGGGGCGGTATGACACACTCCGTCGGCATTAGAACACTTCACTTCTATTTATAGAAACACCACAGACCGCATAACTTACTCTACCACGGGGAAGCCGGACGAGAGAGAAAGAGAGAGGAAAGCTTGCAGCAGTAGTAAGATGTTTCCATCTGTGGGTGCATGCTGCACGTTAACACATTGTAAAAATGGCAATAAGTGCACACCGAGGAGAACAACGCTGTTTACATGTTCAACGTTGGTATTTAATGTAAAGAAACCGCTAGAAGGGCTCTGTAATAGGCAGACGTGTTGCAGAGCCAGCCATATGTTACCCCCAAAGACAAATAATCAGTTACTTAAAAAAATGTATATACCTGTATATATATTTATGCAGTACATACAAGTGTATGTCTGGCCATGTGAATATTATTACTTGTATGTGTGTAAGGGTATATCTATATATGGGTTCATGCCTTGGGTAGAGATATGACTATGTATAATGTGTATATGTATGTATGTGTATATACATATTCACTGAAAAAAACAAAGTTTAAAGTAACATTATAGTTAAGTGAATATGTCACATTAACGTTTTGCACTAAAGAAGCTACAGAAAATCACCAGTTATAGTTAGCAGCGCTAGCTATAACATGCACCCTGCAGCCCACACCCTCCCATACAGCCATAGGGTAAGGCCATACTGCCTGGCCCTAGGGTGGGACACCATCCCGTGGTGCCATTTTTTTCTAATTAAAGGGGAGGGGGCTGTGCAGCACCCCTGCAGAGCTGTTATTGGCCACGGCGACCCCCTCCCTTGTGGCCCCCTTCCCAAGCCTTGTTAGGCCTTGGGGACCTCTTCCCCCAGGGCCACTCTTTTAAATAAAATAGTGGGGGCACGTGTCCCCTCTCCCCAGGGACGGTTTTCTACCCAGGAACTCCATCCCCGGGGCCTGGCATCATTTTTATGAGGAGGTGGCACGTGGCGCCCCTCCCAAGGCATATTTCAGCCCCGTGGACCTAATTAAACACAGAATGGGCCATTTGGTCTCTCCTGGTGCTGGACCTACCAGGTCGACTGCCTGACAGCCATCAATGAATAAGGCAGGTCTGCTGTCAGCCTCAGATCCCTTCTGTGCATTGTTTCTTTTAAATTCTTAGAATAATTTATTGATTTTTTTATATATTCAATACATACATATAATTTATAATTGTATTTATAATAATTTTGCCTATACTTATACATGCAGAGTTCTCCGCCCCAACTGCAAAGTTTTCATATATGTAAGTATAGATTTTAGTGGTAAATGTGGGAGGCGAGAACTTACTACTGAAGTGGATGAGTTTAGGGAGGAGTAAGAAGTGTTTGGGAGTGTCTGGAAGGGTTTCCGGGAGGGACATCGCTCTCCCGCACAAAAGTAAGCCAACCTCTTTACTCTGGGGGTGGAGGCATGTAACTTACACTTTTGTCGTAAGTTTATACTTGGAGTTTGTGAATACCGAAAGTAGTAAACTTACTATAAAGTGTAAACTTACTCAAAACTTACTTTTGTGAATCAGGCTCAATCAGTTAAACATAGACTACAGACTCCACGGGTAGTTCGATACGCTGTATTAGCCCGACACATGCCCTGGGAATGAACGCAGTAGACCAGATGCCTCAGAACCCTCCTCCCCGGGGCAGTTCGAGATGCTCCTGCAAGGATGCCAAGCGGACACTGGAGCCTAAGTTGGATGTGTTGACAATTGAAATTGGGCTTTTGCGTGCGGACCTTGAAAGCTTGTAGATTGGGTCGACACCACAGAGTCCACGCTAGCCACTCAACGACCAAGGGAGACAGACATGCAGTTGCAGATACAGGAACTGCGGAATGTTGTGGCTACCCTTGAAGCGAAAGCTGATTACGCAGAGGGCCGTTCCAGACGCAATAACGTGTGCATTATGGGCCTACCAGAGGGAAGGGAGGGCCTAGCATGGAGTTGTACCTTGAGAACTGGATAGGTCTCCTATACTCAGACCTGGTAGCCTGGGTATGCACAGGTAGAGAAATATCTGAACCTTTTTCTATTTGTTGGGGTACCAGTCAAGGATGCCTACTGTCGCCCTTAATATTGCAATCAATATTCGCATCACATTCCTCACCAGGGAAGTTGTGATAACAAACACAGCTTGTTGGACTTGGCCCTTTTGGCAGGTTCACCCCTAAACTTTTTGCTCGTCTCCTAGCCTTTTCCCTGTGTAGTGTTGGTGGTTTTAGGCCTCTGCGCACTTTAGCCCTGTGTCCCAGTGTAAAGTGCGTGCGCACTCTGAGTGCGTGTGGTGAGATTGGCCTGCCCTCCCATAGGAATGCATGGGGGATATGTGTGTCCATGGTAATTCCTGGTGTGAGAGTAGGGCAGGGGCGAGTTTAGTATGTGCGAACTCGTGAGAATAAATGCTGCGCAGTGGTGTGCGCAGATTTATTGTGACTAGTGGAGAAGTGCCACTTTTAGAAGTTGGCATTTATGTGTGCTCTGTGTCTGCCTGCCTGATGTGAATTGCATGTCTGGCTTTGTGAGTGACAGGGGCTGGGAGGTGTGTGTGGCTCCAGGAGGGGCAGGGTGAGTCAGCGCAGGGCTGAATAGGGAGATCTGCATCTAGATGGGAGGGAGGAGTTGCACCTGGTTTTCCCCAGCCCTGTGCTATGTGACAAAGGAAAGGGTGTATAAAAGAAGGGGCTGTGACCCCATGAAAATGTTCTTTTTCTGTGCTTGTGCTGACTTAGAGGGGACACTCTGCCAGGAGGAACCGCCGCGGGACCCAGCTGCTGTTTCCTGGGGGTCCCTGCGTGCTGGCCTGCCTGGCTGTGCTGCTGAGGTGTACCCAGCACCAAGGACCCTTTATTTTTGGCCTAATTGAAACACTGCTGGAGCTGTGGCTCCTAGCGCCTCGTGAGCGCTTTTATTTTGCTCCCAGGAGAGAGGAGCCTGTTTGCCCTGCAGCGCTGAGCGGTGTTTGAGTCTGAGGGAATCCCGACGTAGGGATTCCCCCGCGTGCGGCGTGCTTAGGCGGGAGCCTACCCCGCAGTTGTGTGTTTATCAGCGGGAGCCTACCCCGCTTTTGGTTTTATTTACAGGCGGGTGCCCACCCCGCACCGAGAAGCCGCCGAGAACAGGTGCCGCCGGGCCGCGGCCAGCGCGACCCGGAAGTCAGGCAAAACTGCCTGGTTGTGGGCAGGGCTAAGTGGCCGGCCAATTGCAGCGCGGCCAAAGAGGAAGCTGAGCTGAGGAAGGAGGACGGGAGCCTACCCCGCCTCCGCGAGACGCCGCCAAGCCGTCCCCGCGTCCAGCCTAAGGCGGGAGAAAGTCCCGGTCCCAGGAAGGGGGACCGGGTGAATAGAAGCCAGGCGGGAGCCTACCCCGCGCTGGCAAACACCCAAAAATCGCCGGAAACGGAGAGAGAGGCAGCGCGACGCTGCTGGCCGGCCGACGGTGACCAGGGCTCCCGTGCCGGGCGGAGAGTCCGGACTGCCACGAGGAAGAAACCGGAAGCCGACGGGAGCCTACCCCGCGCTCCGGTGCCACGGAGGAGAGAGAGAGACCGCCTGACCAGGTGAGGAGGGGCCGGGGGCGGAAGAGAGACGAGGCCCGTTGTCGGTGCCTGCCCCGCCGGAAAGAAGACAGGAGGAGTCTGCACAAAGCCCCGGTGAGTGGGGCTGAAGTCTCTTGAGCACGGTTAAGGTGCCGATCGAGTGCACCAGGAGGAGTCCCAGAGGGGAGCTCCCCAGCGGCACGGTGGTGCCAGTGCCATTTTCCTGTGGGGCCCTGAGGTGCCCATGCTGATTTCCTTTTTGGGGGCATTGTTGTAGAAGTCCCGGAGTGGGGCTGAGAGGCACGTTGGTGCCAGTGTCCTTTGTGCTAACCCCAGCTGCCCTGCGAGAGCGCAGACAGCTGCAACACAGGGGCATTTTCTTGTTGGTGATAAGAAAGGAGTGAGATACACTCCCCCACCCCCCAGCGCAGTGCGCACTCTGTGGTTGCTGCCAAGGCAGCCAGGGGGGTCATTTGAGAGACCCCCTAGAACCCTGATATTTTGGGACAGAAGAGGGCCCAGTGAGTGCCCAGGCCCATATTAATTATTCACAGCTGCCCAGCAAGTAGTGGGCAGCTGCCACGTTTAGGCTTGTGCAATTGCGCACTTTGCTTTTGCTGCCTGTGCAGCCAGCCCGGACATTCTGGACAGTGGGCATTTGAGCCCCGGTGAGAGGCCAGTTGGCCTGGGGCCAGTGTCAGTGCGTTGTGCCCCCGATTGGGGCACACTGTGTTTAGGCTTACGAGGCCTATTGCCTCATGTGATTTATGCCTAATGTGATGTAGGTG
Source organism: Calotriton arnoldi (assembly GCA_963921515.1). Taxonomy (NCBI): domain Eukaryota; kingdom Metazoa; phylum Chordata; class Amphibia; order Caudata; family Salamandridae; genus Calotriton; species Calotriton arnoldi. The sequence continues at coordinate 7,084,560 of CAWUFW010000021.1, read as the reverse complement.
TCCCATCTTGTAGGTTACAGGATCTCGTGCTAAGTTCCTACCTGTACCAGTAATTACTGGTTGTGCGCTACATGTATTATTTGCATCTACTTACCTGATCTGATGGTTCTGACCGTGGCCCGATTGGCCTGGTCCTGTATATAATTCCCCTGTGAATATTGCCTAGTGCCAGTTGGCACACTATATATGATGTGATTATGTTTCTAAGGTATTTATGACAATACAAAGGCTATTTTTTATATAACCTTGTGTGGAGTTCCTTTTGTGGCGTGCCTAGTGTGTTGCTGCTGTGAGAGTGTGTTGCGCAAACGCTTTACACATTGCCTCCGGGATAAGCCTGACTGCTCGTGCCAAGCTACCAAGGGGTGAGCAGGGGTTATCGTCGGCGTGTAACTCCCTCGCCCTGACTAGAGTGGTGGCCTCTGCCTGGCTTTGGCGCAAGCCTTAGCCAACCAGAGATCCCATTTCTAACATTGGTTGTCAGCGGTGGGGATTTGGACTTGCGTTTGCGCAGTACCACAGCGACAACTGGTTGCACTACAAACTCTACATTTAGATAATCACGTGTGTGGGGATTATTGTTCTGAGTTTTGTTTTAATTCTTCTCCTAAAAGTGTCATTTGTAAATTGTATACTCTTGCTTCAGCTCAGAAACCTAGGTCTCCTGTGTTGCACGTGTCCCTGAGCGTCCTGCCAAAATAGAGTCTGCTTTTGATTTTTGTGGTCTCTTTAGATACAGTATGGGGAGTTGGTGGACTTCTGTAAGGAGAGAGACATAGCAGTGAGTGGGTCAGACACCCAGTCAAAACTGAGGGACAACCTGATCCAATGGCAAAAGGATGAATGGGACTGTGAGCGCAATGAGGAGAAGAGGGCCCTGGCCGCACGCCAAGAGGGTGGTGGGTCTGAGGGGAGCCCTGAGGAGTCTGAAGAGGAGGAAGAAAGTGACAGGACAGGGACGCCAGTAGATAGTGAGGACCCCATAGATAGGGAGTCCCTTGCTGGGTCCAGTGTCGGGGGCAGTGCCCCATCCCTTTCCTGTCCCCAGAGGAGTGGGTGGATAGGAGGGAAGAAAGGGAGAATCAGCTGGCTTTGGAGAAGCTCAGGTTAGAGCATACCAGGGAGATAGCGCAGCTGAGTATGGAGGAGAAAAGCTAGAGACCGAGAGGGTCTTAGCGCAGGAGAGGATGGCGGAGGCTGAGAGGGCCTTCGCCAGGGAGAAATTAGCTCGGGAGGGTAGATTATCCCCTGAGTGCAGTTGTAGTTTTCTGGATTCCCCAGTGAGGGTGGAGTCCAGTGGTGGCAGCAATATACAGTCCAGTGCAGGAAGTCCCAGTTCCCAAAATATGGTACCTTGTTCCAGAGAAGAGGAGTACAGGTTGAAGTTCAGGGGCAGTAGGAAACTGTCTCACCAGTCTTGGGTGGATTTTTCGGATGAATGTAATGATGCACTGGCTGATTGGGTAACGGTTAACACGGAACAGGATTTTGAAGGACTGTTCGATCTGGTTATCAGAGAGCACCTGCTCAGTTGTTGTTTGCCGGGGTTGCGCCAACACCTGTTGGAGGGTGGGTTTTCTGATCTATGGGAGTTTGCATGTGAGGCAGACCTCTGGGTGGAGGCCCAAGGTTCTGAAGAGGCATTGGGGAGTGATCCCAAAAGTAGTGGCTCAGGTATCTTCCCGTCCTGTATGGGGGAAGAGGTTCAGTGTAGCCCAGCTAGGTCCCAGTGTAGTGGGAGGGGTGTAGGGGCTCACGTCCTGTCTCAGTGGAGTAGGAGTGAGTGTGGGACTGAGTGTCCCCAGGTGCCCGAAACCCCGTCTCAGAGCCTGGATGGTTTCTTCAGGGAACACCAGGTTGGGAGCCTAGGCTGTCCTGTTAGTCCATTTGAGGAGGATCTCCTAGTGTCTGGAGAACCTGGAGCATCTGTAAATAGAGCTCCAGTGGTTCTGGTGTCTGGCAGTGCCGCTCCAGTTGGGAGGGTACAGAAGTCCGGATTGAGGGGTGAGAGGGGATGTGTTCCCCAGTGGAAGAACCAGTGGGTCAGGGGCCAGCCAGAAGGGCTGAGTCTCCTAGAAGTGACCATGGTGACACCACTTCTGTCGTGGGGGATCTCTGCGCACTGTCAGATGGACAGGGGTCGGGAGGTCTGCGCCACGCAGACTGTCACGCAACACATGAGTCATGTGTTACCCTCGGGGGCTGCTGAGTGCGCCCCGGAAGTCCTGGTGTGCCAGGCAAATGCTCAGCCGTGGGGTTCAGCCCCAAGGTTGGGAGGCCAGGTTCAGGATCCGCCTGATCTGGAGGAAGGGACATCTGTAATCAGTGTCCTGACCGGTTCATCTTCCAGGGGTACCGCTCCAGTTGGGAGGGGGCAGAACTCTGGAAGGGGGTGCAGAGGGAGGGAGTCCTCGCCTCTGACCCCGGTGCAACCTGAGGGGTTAGACCCTAGGTTGGGAGACCAGTTTTTGGAGAGAGGTCCTGAACTGGTGGGAGAGTTGTGTTCTGAGGGTGCCTCTCCAAGGAGGAGAGTGCGGAGCCCTAGAAGAAGAGGTAGGGGGAGGAGAGCCTCACCCGTGACTTCTGGTCCGCCTGAGGGTGCAGACCCTAGGTTGGAGGATCAGTGGCAGTCTAGACCTGCCCTGATGAGGGGAAGAGTGGAGAATGGCTACTATGTGCCAGGGGTTACTACCCCCACTCTGTGAATGGGCAAGGACCAGTGGCATCTGGATGGCCTAGGGCCTGGTCCTGGCCGCGGACAGCTAGGGAGTACCAGTGGGGTAGCCCAGTTGCTCCGGACAGCTTTTTCAGAAGGAACCACATGGGTTCACCGTGGCGTAGAACAGGAGGGTGTCCCTGCAGTTGCGGGCCCGCGTCCGTGTTCTATCGCCCCAAGCAGGGAAGCCCATCACGGTGGTGATTGGTCTGCCCTGCGTTTTGGCTGGAAGGGGTTGTGTTGGACTTGGCCCTTTTGGCAGGTTCACCCCTAAACTTTTGCTCGTCTCCTAGCCTTTTCCCTGTGTAGTGTTGGTGGTTTTAGGCCTCTGCGCACTTTAGCCCTGTGTCCCAGTGTAAAGTGCGTGCGCACTCTGAGTGCGTGTGGTGAGATTGGCCTGCCCTCCCATAGGAATGCATGGGGGATATGTGTGTCCATGGTAATTCCTGGTGTGAGAGTAGGGCAGGGGCGAGTTTAGTATGTGCGAACTCGTGAGAATAAATGCTGCGCAGTGGTGTGCGCAGATTTATTGTGACTAGTGGAGAAGTGCCACTTTTAGAAGTTGGCATTTATGTGTGCTCTGTGTCTGCCTGCCTGATGTGAATTGCATGTCTGGCTTTGTGAGTGACAGGGGCTGGGAGGTGTGTGTGGCTCCAGGAGGGGCAGGGTGAGTCAGCGCAGGGCTGAATAGGGAGATCTGCATCTAGATGGGAGGGAGGAGTTGCACCTGGTTTTTCCCCAGCCCTGTGCTATGTGACAAAGGAAAGGGTGTATAAAAGAAGGGGCTGTGACCCCATGAAAATGTTCTTTTTCTGTGCTTGTGCTGACTTAGAGGGGACACTCTGCCAGGAGGAACCGCCGCGGGACCCAGCTGCTGTTTCCTGGGGGTCCCTGCGTGCTGGCCTGCCTGGCTGTGCTGCTGAGGTGTACCCAGCACCAAGGACCCTTTATTTTTGGCCTAATTGAAACACTGCTGGAGCTGTGGCTCCTAGCGCCTCGTGAGCGCTTTTATTTTGCTCCCAGGAGAGAGGAGCCTGTTTGCCCTGCAGCGCTGAGCGGTGTTTGAGTCTGAGGAATCCCGACGTAGGGATTCCCCGCATTGCGGCGTGCTTAGGCGGGAGCCTACCCCGCAGTTGTGTGTTTATCAGCGGGAGCCTACCCCGCTTTTGGTTTTATTTACAGGCGGGTGCCCACCCCGCACCGAGAAGCCGCCGAGAACAGGTGCCGCCGGGCCGCGGCCAGCGCGACCCGGAAGTCAGGCAAAACTGCCTGGTTGTGGGCAGGGCTAAGTGGCCGGCCAATTGCAGCGCGGCCAAAGAGGAAGCTGAGCTGAGGAAGGAGGACGGGAGCCTACCCCGCCTCCGCGAGACGCCGCCAAGCCGTCCCCGCGTCCAGCCTAAGGCGGAGAAAGTCCCGGTCCCAGGAAGGGGGACCGGGTGAATAGAAGCCAGGCGGGAGCCTACCCCGCGCTGGCAAACACCCAAAAATCGCCGGAAACGGAGAGAGAGGCAGCGCGACGCTGCTGGCCGGCCGACGGTGACCAGGGCTCCCGTGCCGGGCGGAGAGTCCGGACTGCCACGAGGAAGAAACCGGAAGCCGACGGGAGCCTACCCGCGCTCCGGTGCCACGGAGGAGAGAGAGAGACCGCCTGACCAGGTGAGGAGGGGCCGGGGGCGGAAGAGAGACGAGGCCCGTTGTCGGTGCCTGCCCCGCCGGAAAGAAGACAGGAGGAGTCTGCACAAAGCCCCGGTGAGTGGGGCTGAAGTCTCTTGAGCACGGTTAAGGTGCCGATCGAGTGCACCAGGAGGAGTCCCAGAGGGAGCTCCCCAGCGGCACGGTGGTGCCAGTGCCATTTTCCTGTGGGGCCCTGAGGTGCCCATGCTGATTTCCTTTTTGGGGGCATTGTTGTAGAAGTCCCGGAGTGGGGCTGAGAGGCACGTTGGTGCCAGTGTCCTTTGTGCTAACCCCAGCTGCCCTGCGAGAGCGCAGACAGCTGCAACACAGGGGCATTTTCTTGTTGGTGATAAGAAAGGAGTGAGATACACTCCCCACCCCCCAGCGCAGTGCGCACTCTGTGGTTGCTGCCAAGGCAGCCAGGGGGTCATTTGAGAGACCCCCTAGAACCCTGATATTTTGGGACAGAAGAGGGCCCAGTGAGTGCCCAGGCCCATATTAATTATTCACAGCTGCCCAGCAAGTAGTGGGCAGCTGCCACGTTTAGGCTTGTGCAATTGCGCACTTTGCTTTTGCTGCCTGTGCAGCCAGCCCGGACATTCTGGACAGTGGGCATTTGAGCCCCGGTGAGAGGCCAGTTGGCCTGGGGCCAGTGTCAGTGCGTTGTGCCCCCGATTGGGGCACACTGTGTTTAGGCTTACGAGGCCTATTGCCTCATGTGATTTATGCCTAATGTGATGTAGGTGTCCCATCTTGTAGGTTACAGGATCTCGTGCTAAGTTCCTACCTGTACCAGTAATTACTGGTTGTGCGCTACATGTATTATTTGCATCTACTTACCTGATCTGATGGTTCTGACCGTGGCCCGATTGGCCTGGTCCTGTATATAATTCCCCTGTGAATATTGCCTAGTGCCAGTTGGCACACTATATATGATGTGATTATGTTTCTAAGGTATTTATGACAATACAAAGGCTATTTTTTATATAACCTTGTGTGGAGTTCCTTTTGTGGCGTGCCTAGTGTGTTGCTGCTGTGAGAGTGTGTTGCGCAAACGCTTTACACATTGCCTCCGGGATAAGCCTGACTGCTCGTGCCAAGCTACCAAGGGGGTGAGCAGGGGTTATCGTCGGCGTGTAACTCCCTCGCCCTGACTAGAGTGGTGGCCTCTGCCTGGCTTTGGCGCAAGCCTTAGCCAACCAGAGATCCCATTTCTAACACAGCTCAACTATCCAAGCCCAGCATCTGGAAAAGGAACATGCACAACATCAACGGTAATAATCTGTCTTCTCTCAGCCACAACATCTTGACTCCCCCTGGAGAGAAGTCAGATGTCCATGATCTTACAAATCACTACACTCGCTTCATGGAGACTGTTCTTGACTCGATCACTCCATTACAACTAAAAAGAGTGTCCACTAAAGACAATAAACCTTAGTACAATGGTAGTCTCAATACAGAAAGACACAATTTGAGACTAGCTGAATGTCAATGGAGATCAGCTCCGTGCCTTGAGCATCTCAAGCACATGAGATCATTGAGGAACCGATTCTATAAAAATATCAGAATCTCAAATGAAAATTTCTTCATAAACCATCTAGATCAAGCCAGTAACCGACCCAAAAAAACGTTTTGAACTCATAAAAGCACAATCGACTGCGCACCAAATCCATCACTGGCTGGATCCAGTCTGCTACCAAACTGAGAGGGATTCACCTCCTTCTTTCTGCAGAAGTCAGAAACCATGAGAATTGATCTACAGATGGCCTCTGGGGCTCCAGCTCCAGCATGTCCTCCTGGTCATTTCCCCATAAACAAAGCCTCGTGAAACTCTTTCAGAAACTTTGAGGAACGCTCCATTCTTAAAATCCCAGCTATGCTGAAACCATCAAACCACTTCAATGACCCTCTTCCCTCTAACTTCTTCAAGGAGATCATACTGGCGATACTCCCAATCTGGACCAAGATTGTTAATGTCTCCCTCCTTCAAGCACTACCTATTACTGCCTAATGTCCGGTCAAGTTACCCCATCCTAAAAAAACAAAGGCAGACCAAACTGACCTAAACAACTTCCGACTTATTTCCAATATTCCTACCCTGGCGAAGCTCCTTGAAAAATTTGTTCACATCCAACTCTGTAACCACATCGATCAATTCCAACTATTAGACCAATTTCAATCTGGCTTCCATGCAGGGCACAGCACCAAATCAGCTATGACACACATTGTGGACGATACACTAAAAATGCTGGATCAGAACCAAGCGTGTCTCTTAGTCCTCCTTGACCTATTATTGGCATTCGATACGGTTAAGCATGACAACCTTCCAGACCTTTTGGAATACTGTATGGGCCTAAAAGGATCAGTCCTTTACTGGCTCTCCTCCTATCTGCAAGACAGGACTCAAAGAGTTAAGGTTAATCACTCATTATCGCAGACTACCCCAATCACATCAGGGGTCCCACAGGGCTAATCTCTTTTGCCCACTCTATTCAACCTATTCATGGAGCTTCTAACAGAAATTCTGAGCTCATCCAACATCCACTACCACATGTACGCTGACGATACCCAACTATACCTAAAAGTCTCCACCCAAGAAGACATCCGTTCCATCAACACAACTCTACAGAAAACTCAAAATTGGCTAGCAAACAATCAGCTCAAACTAAATACTCAAAAACTGAATTTCTCCTAATCACCCCACCCAACCAGTCACGGGTCATCAAAGAATGGTTGAAACAGCTCTCAACGGCATTCCACAAGTCATTGACTCTGCAAGCTCACTGAGTATAACTCTCGACAAGCACCTCAGCATGCAGGAGCACATCAGTGCTGCCACCAAAGGAGCAACTCACCAAATGAACATTCTAAGAACATTACCCTTTATATCCCCCAACGACTTCAAGCATGCGGTACAAGCTGTAGTGATTCCCAGGTTGGACTATGGTAGTGCAACCCTCTCTGGACTACCCAGATCCAAACTGGCTCCTTTAAGGGCCTCGCTCAACTCTGCTGCATGGCTCATCACTGGCTCAAAAAGATACAACCACATCACCCCCGATCACAAATCCCTCAGCTGGCTCCCGTATGAAGCAAAAATCCAGGTAAAAATTGCCAGCATGACACATAAAGCCCTCCACTTCAAAACCCCTAGATATCTCATTCAGAAGCTCAAACTCTCTGGTGGCTCCAGATCATCCAGAAGCTCCAACACCTTTATTCTGAAACTTCAGAGATTCCGCAAGAAGAAAACTTACAACGGATCTTCCTGTGGGATTGCCCCAAGAATTTGGAACACATTACCTCCTGAAGTCAGAATGAATCCCTCGATTGTATCCTTCAAGAAAGAAGTCAAAGTACTCCTTATGATCAAATTTCTTCCCTAGATCCCAAGATTCTGTTTGCCTCAGTCACACACATGACTATTTATCACTGGCTACCTAGTGCTTTCGTCTTATTAGTACCGACATTACCCTTCTTCTTCTTCTCAACACTGCCTGGTACTTACAGTTGTCTGAACTATGATATTCTGTTTTTATTAGTTTATATTTCCTCTGCTCTCTGATCATGGTAAAACGTACCCTCCCTTTTCTGTGTACTACCCTCTCCTGAATTTTTGTTTGAATTTGATATTATTGTTATTACTGCTCTGCGTAAATTTGTAAAGTACTCTGATACCCGAAAGGGTCATGTTCGCGCTATAAAAACCTATAAAAAAAGAAAATGGTCCTTGAGCCACTGGCAGCTCTCTTTAGGATGAGGGGACCATCGTGGGGGATACCCCTCTGTGGTGCTTGGGACATCATCTCCCTGATTGTGAATGACGCGCTCCTCTATCTCAGAGATGCGTGTTGGGCTCTGCCCGCCGTGCTGTCCACGGTAGAGGAGTTTAGTGAAATGTCAGGACAGAAGCTCAATAAGGACAAGACTTGCTTGTTTCCACTCAGGGCTCTAAGTGCTGCAGCGATGGAGGGGTCGGTGGACACGGGGATGGAATGGAGATGTGACATGTTCAATACTTGAGACTGAATATATATCACACGGCACGAGACGTCACACAGGGGAACATGACCAGGGCTGTGAACTCCATTCGGCAATCGGTGCATTTTTGGAAAACCATTCCATTATCTCTGATGGCAGAATAGCGATAGCCAAGATGTTGGTGTTACCTAGGATCTTTTACTAGTTTGAGGCACTCCCAGTGCAGCTGCCAAGAACCATTTTCAAGGCCTGATTAAGGTAACAAGGCACTGTTATCAGAAATACATACTCACGGGGGCCCCACTTGTCCTACTCTCTGAAATTGCTTGAGCACTCACCATACACCACGATACGAAGCCCTGGTCCGACTATGGACTGTCCACATTGGGGGCTATGTCTGAACACAATGTATTGCTCACACTCACACTCCCCGAAGTGACCGAGAAATATGGAATTGGTCTGGGGCACTTTCTGACTTATATTGTACTGCAGTCTGTAGATAGGAAGATGTGGGATCACAGCCAGGCCAAGCTGCGCACCTCCGAGCTGTTGGGGCTTTTGCTGACACACGGTGGGGGTAGGAGAGCAGTCACCCTGTTATACAATGCATTGGAGTGCCCTGGCCTAAGGGGTAAATGGGAGGCCATTGTAGGGCAGGAACACAGCTACACGCACCACTTGAACTAGGCGTTGGAATGATGTGTTGGGTGCGCGTTAGATCTACTCTCTGTATACCTCACATGTTTGCAACAGGGGGAGTGCATGCACATGATACACTTATGCTGCGGGACTCCTGACCATCTGAGCTAAGATGGGCGGGGGCGATATGCAGATCCCATGGACTGGACTAGGGCTTAATTTGTAGCAGTGACTTAAAACGCGGTTTAATAGTTATGTTTCCCTGGTTACGGGATGGTTGCAGTAACTTTCCTACCTCATGCTGGTGCTATTATTTGAATATCAACTGTGGGTGAATACTTTTGTAATTTGCATGCTATTGGTGTGTTCTTCTATGAAAACCAATAAAGAGATACTGCGAAGAAAAAAAAGATGTTGGTACAATTAGAGTTTCAGATTTTGAAATACGTAGTGCCACCACTCAATGGAGGGACAGCACCCGAGCCTGAAATATTGTGAACTCTTAAATATATATCACTTGGCTATCATCTCCACCAGGGGACTGGGAAGGGTAAATGTATCACTAACTAAAGGCAGAATTTAGTGGTTCTTTAATACATTTTTTTATATAAAGTGCTACCAGGAGAGACCTTAAATATTAAAAAACATATCGTAAACTGCGCCCATTGTTAATGGCAAGGAGTGCAGTTTCCTCAATGTTAGTCTAAGGGGCCGATTCCGATTCAGGCCGGAAATCTCCCCGACCGAGCCGGACCCAGAGAGATTTCCGACCGAATCGGACTCTAGCAGTCCGACCGAACGAGTATGATGCGCACGTATGCTATCGGACTCGATTCGGTCGGACTCCCATTGAAGTCAATGGGAGCCAGTCGTACGACGCGTACACGGGCTCCCATTGACTCAATGGGCACGACGCGAACAAGGGCGCCCCATACAGCATGTTCGCGTTGATGCGAGTCGTGCCGTACATGCACGTGTAGGGGGGACCCATGGGTCCCCCCTGTGTGCGACTCGCGCGGCTACGCTTCCAGGGGGGTCCGACACGGACCCCCAAAGTGCGGCTCCGACAGCTCCTTGGAGCCGGACTGCGCGAGTCGGTCGGAGCGGTCGAGGTGCGCATCGTACTTACCCGGCCGGGGAACGTCTCCATTGCGCGGTGCGCGTCGTCCCCGTGCGAGTCGCTCGGAGCAATCGGGTCCTGCGAACGAGTCGGTCGGTGATTTCGCGAGTGAACGCATCGTACTCGCTCGCCCGGACGCACGTACGAATCGGTCGGGAAATAGGGCTCCGAATCGGATCCGGTTAAGCCGAATCCGATTCGGTGCCCTACCGGCCGATATCGGAATCGGCCCTTAAGTGTTTGAATTTTCTGGTTCCAACAATTACTCATCTGTTAGTGCACTAGTGACACTACCACCTATGCATCGCCCTTCGACTGATAACCACGGTGGAAGTGTGGGAATGACCAGAAAGTAGGACTTCTTCAGCCACGTATCCAGGATGTGCAATAACATCCCCACCAACATCAGAACTACTTCAAGCCTCCTTCACTTCAGAAAGAAATTGAAGACTCAACTCTTCAAATAGCACCTGTGAGTTTAGACCTGTGAGGATGTTTGATTACGCCCATGAAATTTGCAAATTTTAAATAATACCAATTCCTGTAAATTATGTGGCTGCAAAAACGTGCCCATTTTTTCCATGTCTTGCTGGACAGATTTCCTACTCACAGCAGTCGCCTCATGTGATTTTCTTTAACAGAAGGCACGCCCTGTAATTCATTTTGAAAAGTGAATTTTGCATATTTTTGTGTCTATTTTTTTACAAAATTTCTTTAAATTTCACTAAACAAATTTTTCAATTTCGCACAGGTCTATCACCACGCATTATAAGACTTACTTTACATGTTCCCTGCTTCCTTGTCATTACTTTGAATTGTACCACAGATTCTCCTGTCTTCCTTGGAGATGGTGTTAACGACCCATGCTCCCAAGCTCTTCACCCTCTTAATATTCCTAAATAGCTTATTTATGTTCAATAGTATCACTGATCTTGCTGATCCTACTATCAAAAAGTCTCTCGTCTTTAAATTTAGACAAAGTTTGCCAATACCCAAACACATAAAATAACCTCCTCCCCCATCTTCGGGGAAAGGTGAAGGGTGATAAAATACACGCTCACCTATGAAATACCCACAAACATGGGCATGGTGGTGGGGTAATCCCTCCAGCCTTGTGTAAGTAGGTCCATGAAACATCACCCCACCATTTGACATAGCTGAGAAGTTAAAATATTCACCCCGTGCCGTTTAATCAGATAGGGCCTACTAAACACCCTCCCTGGCAATGTGAGTTCACCTAACCCTCCTGGCAAGGTTGGGAGTTTTTGGTGCATTCTCGGGCAGCTTCATGCTGTCCTGTCAACACAGATCCCAACTCTTTGCCATGCCGAGTGATTCCTCCCATCCAGTTGGCAAGGCTCAGAAAGATGTCCATTCACACCCTGGCTATGGTGCGTTTGAAGAAGCCCAGGTCCTGAACAAGCCAAGGGGCTTGTGGTGAATGGCTTTTACTTGTTGAACCTCTCCCCTGCCTGCAGTATAGGCCAGGATTTGACCTGCGTAAGCGGGCAGGCCTGTGATACAGCATCGGCTCTCCCACTGTGATGAATTTTTTTTACATCTACCCAGGTCTCACGGAAATTGGGTTTTCTCTGCAAATGGGGTCTTTTACCATAAAAAATACCCCCATCTGTTTCCATTTGTTTGACAGGTGTAGCATGTGTTTGTGGGTTAAACACCCAACTCCTGTAGTTTGTAACTCCCTTGATTTATAAACATCTTGACTTTTATAATCAAATATTAGGGAAACAAGATGGCTGCCCTCACAATTTATTTCAGAAGTATTTCAGCTTCCCAGATTGTGTGTTTTGTGTAATGTTTTGTTAACAGGGGTACATTAAATCAGATTTTTTTAAATAATTTTATTTTCAATGGTTGTGATCATCGGCACATACTAACAGACGGATGCACAAGGGCAGTTAACTACTTTTTCTTTAAAATTGCTGACCGAAAATGCACCAAACTTACAAAGGAACCAAATAACACGCACTAGAAGTCTGTGGCATTTCATTTATATCTGTTCAGTGTTTTTACTCCTTTTCTCTGCAAAGAACATAATTTGAGAATTTCATTGTTAAATATACAAACCTGCTTGTTTGATTTTATGTTAATTATTAATACATTTATGAGTTTTGATCCATTTTATATGGATGCAAAGAGTGAATTTACAATTGATAATTATGCCATTTGCATATATAACTTGAACTTACTTTGTAATATGGGCCCTCTGACACCTATTCCAGTACTACTATACATACATTTAAATATAAATAAAATTTGCATGCCTCTGGTCGGACATCTCCCCCTCTATCTCTCCTCTCTTTTCCGTACAAAGTTCTCTGCCACACGCGCGGAGATTTCCACACACATAGGAATAGGATGCAGTAGTAAATGTGTAAGGAACATGGGGCCAGATGTACGACCCTTTCATTTAGCGCTTCGCAATTTGCGACTCATTGCGAGTCGCAAATTGCGAGGCGCTAAATGAAATGTACAACAGTGTTATTACACTGTTTTGCGATTCCCAATGGGATCGCAAATTGGGAGGCTCATTAATATTAATGAGCCTCTCGCAATTTGTGAGCCCATTGGGAATGCCAGCCCACCCAGGGATGGTGGCCTGCTGGGCTCAGCAAACCACCATGTCGGGGACTGCTTTTTAATAAAGCAGCTGTTTTTTTTAAATGCAGCCCGTTTTGCTTAAAGGAAAACGGGATGCATTTAAAAAAAAATAGAAAATGAAACGTTTTTGTTTCATTTTTTAAGGGCAGGCAGTGGTCCCTGGGACCACTGCCTGCCTTAAAAAATATTTTCCCCTGCATTTGCAAAGGGGAAGAGGTCCCTTGGGGACTCCTTCCCTTTTGCGACCCCATTACCACCCTCTTGAAGAGGGTGGTAATTTGCGAGTGTTTTGCGACCGCAATTGTGGTCGAAAAACTTTTGTACATGGGGTTGCGCTCGCTATTAGGAAGGGAACGCCCCTTCCTAAAAGCGACTCGCAATTCCAAAATAGCGAGTCGCAAATAAATTGCGACTCGCTATTTTGGAATGGTACATACCCCTATTTTCTTTTTTTTTACAGAGTTTTATATAGCGCGAACTTGACCCGAAGGTATTGGGTATCAGAGCGCTTTACATAGCACCAGTTGCGTTACATGAGGACACATTCATTTTTGTTAGGCACGCAGAGATTAAGTGATTTGCCCAGAATCACAGGATGTTCAGCGTCATTGCCGAGACTTGAAGCCGGTTCCCCAGATTCGAGGTCGACCGCCCTAGCCGTTAGGCCAACTCCTGGTTTTTGCATGCGCAAACGGGTTCGCAAACCCGTTTGCGCATGCAAAAACCGTTGTACATCTGGCCCATGGAGTAGTGGCTAAAAAATCGGGAAAAATACTGCTCAAAGTGCGGGGTTAAGGAAATTTAATGAAGGGGTTTAAGGAGGGATGTGTTAATGAAAAACACACCAACTAAAGAGTAAGGGCCAGATGTACGACCCTTTCATTTAGCGCCTCGCAATTTGCGACTCCTTGCGAGTCGCAAATTGCGAGCCGCTAAATGAAATGTACAACAGTGTTATTACACTGTTTTGCGATTCCCAATGGGGTCGCAAATTGCGAGGCTCATTAATATTAATGAGCCTCTCGCAATTTTCGAGCCCATTGGGAATGCCAGCCCTCCTAGGGATGGTGGCCTGCTGGGCTCAGCAGACCACCATGTCTGGGACTGCTTTTTAATAAAGCAGCGTTTTTTTTTAAAATGCAGCCCGTTTCCCTTAAAGGAAAACAGGATGCATTTAAAAAATAAAAAAATGAAACGTTTTCGTTTCATTTTTTAAAGGCAGGCAGTGGTCCCTGGGACCACTGCCTGCCCTTAAAAAATATTTTTAGAGACAGTCACAAAGTGGAAGGGGTCCCCTGGGGACCCCTTCCAAATTGCGACTGCATTACCACCCTCTTGAAGAGGGTGGTAATTTGCGAGTGTTTTGCGACCGCAATTGCGTCACAAACATTCACACATAGCATTGCGGACGCAATTAGGAAGGAACACCCCTTCCTAAATGCGACTCGCAATTCCTAAATAGCGAGTCGCAAATAAATTGCGACTCGCTATTTAGGAATTGTACATGGCCAACAGTGATTTTGCATGCGCAAACGGGTTTGCAAACCTGTTTGCGCATGCAAAATTACGTCGCACATCTGGCCCTAAGACAATTGCTAATAGACTTTTAATTCTACACCAGGTCTAATAGTAGCAAAACAGGCTCCAATGTACTCCTGCCAAGCCTCATAGTAAATCAAACACCGCACATGACAAATCCATGGTACTGCAATGCTCACTCATAGCAATCAATGGTGGCAAGTAATAACACTAGTAAAAATAGTGAAATAATTGGAAAATCTTTTTTAAGGCTTTACATTTAAAAAAGTATATATGTCTAATGTAAAGTTTTTTTATTACATTTTTTTTTTTTTTTTATTTAGATATTTATTAAAAAAATATTTCAACAATGCTGCCAACAGATGGAACACACCTGCAAATGCAAGGAGGGGAGGGATTGATGACTCAGGATTCCACCGCCCATCTACAGGCGAAAATCACTACAACACCAACCAAACGCATGCAGACTGACCACATACGAAATGAAGTCATACATCAAACACGGTTTTTGGGTTCAGCATGTCGGTGAATGTCTTTGCTGCTTTGCCCCTTATTTTGAGTAACAATTATTTGAGGAGGGGGCATTTTACAGGCAAGGAATCAACATCTTTGGCATGTGAAGGGAAGCAGTCATTGCCAAATACTGCTTCTCATTTAAGTGATCCTTGAAGTGGTTGCAGACTGGGAGCAGCAGCTTGATTCACCACCAACCCACTAACAGGCTCTCCCAGCCCATATAACAATAGTGGCTGCACTCCACTTCATGGCCACTTGGACTTTTCAGAGGGTCATTTCTGACATCTTGCAGGTATGTAACTCTCAATGCTTGATCACCAACAGAATGAACCAGTTTATGGCAATGCCACAGTCATTGGAGCAAAGTCAGAGGATGGCAAGAGAATTCTATGCCCTCGACCCCTTCCCTTCTGCATTAGGTGCAATTGATTGCATCCACATGGCATTTCACTCACCTCACCACAGGCAACACCTTTTCTGCAACAGACACCATTGGCACTCCATTAACATGTGAGTTGCCCATGATGCCAGGGGCAGGTTCACTGATGTGTTTGCTGCCCTTACTGGAATTACACTCAACAGTAACATCTTTCGTCAGGTGCCTCTAGCACATGAGTTGGTTGCTCATGATTTAAGGTAACACGTGTCTCATAAGTTATAACATCTCACACTGGGGCTGCATGTGCATCTGGGGGAAGGCATCTCCCACATCCTCACATTACTCACTAGAACACAGTAGATATACATTACCCTAAGAGTGACTGCATGCATAGATAGATGGTGCAGTTCATTTAGAATAGAACCACATGTATTGAAATATCATGTTTGTTGCTGCGTATGCTCTCTCTCCCCATCTCCTTCTAATGTCCAACTACACAGCTTCAACAGACGTATGATAGTGCACATATACGTACTTGAGCTGTATTTAATCCCCTTTTGATTATCCTTAAGTCACGCTTCAAATGTCATGACCATACGAGGTGTGAAGAGTGCTGCTGTACTGCCTTGAAGTTATGTGCAAGATAATAGTAGCCTTTTGCGTACGTAGAGGCTTGCATACAGACATCGCCCCTGAACTACGGCCCCATCTAGGATCCTGAGGTGGACCATCAAACAGAGGTCAGGGTCTGCAGGTGCATGATTGTCTTGTTACCTAATGTTTCACATAAGCTACTAATTTGGTTACTATATTAATGTGGTTTGGCCGTGTCCTGTAAATGATGAATGGTGAACTATTACACGGTCCACATATATCACCCTGAGGCAATACTGTTACACTACTATAATATCACAATCAAACATGCTTTCCTCAAACTATTACTACACTTTAAATCAGCTTTCACACTCATTCAATCACATTTACATATTTACTCAAAAGTAAAATCATTCACATAGTTTACACAAGTATGTTTCAATCAATGTTGCATCCTTTAAATATGGTTTCCAGTATTATGAATAAACTTGCTTTAATATGTAACCTCTTCCCATATGTTTAAAGAGACCTTCGCATGAGGGTGTGGATCCCCCTCCATGTGTGGTGCGGAGACCTCCAGGTGTAGGGCGGAGGCCTTCATTCTGGGGTGGAGATCATTGTATCACCCAGAAGAAAATGGCCATATGGAACACTTCAATAGGGTGGTTACGGAGGCTAGTCAATTAACTCTGGCTGCAGGTATGCCTTGGAAGAAAACATTACAGGAGAGGTTGTTGGCTTATCACGTGACACCGCATTCTGTGACGGGTAAAATACCTTTCGAAGTGTTGAGGGGAAGGAAGCCATCCGCTAAGTTGGTTCCTTGGTGGTTGAGGAAAAGGAATGAAGGGAGGAGTGGTATGGAGCATGATGAGGTTATGAGGTCAAGGGTTAAGGAGTTTCAGGAGCGTACTGTGCGTGTACGGAGTCATAGTTATCATTGGCCTATGGTAAAGGTGGGTCAATTTGTTCGTGTGAAGAATGTAAGAGGGGTGGTGAAAGGAGCCTCTTGTTGGTCAGTGCCATGAGGGTGAGGAAGATGATGGGTAGTGCTGTGGAGTTGGAGGATGGTAGGCGGTGGAATTTGAGTCGTATAAGTTTGTGTAATGTGCAGGATGATATGATTGCATCTAGCAAGAATGGTGAAAGTGAAGATGAATGTAGTGGTTACGTTTTGGGTAGGGAAGGAGTGGTGGAGACGTGTAGTGGAAGGAAGGTAGCAACGAGGGATAATTGTGTTCTGAACGACGTGGTGGAAGAGTGAGGAAACCTCCAGCTTACTTTGCCGATTATCTGTTGGGGTAATACTTTTGTTACATTTATGGTCTTGTGCATTTTGATCTTTTTTATAATTCAACTTGTAGTGTGTAGGTAGGTGTTAGTATTTTATGTTGTGGTGTTATGGGGAAGATGTGTGGTATCGGGTTGGAATTCTTGTGAGGGGTATGTAGAACATGTTGATGGAATGGGCATTGTGTGATGTGGGAGGATTCCATGTTGGACAGTTGGGAACATGTACGAAACTGGCTCTATATATACTACACCAAAGTGAGGTACAGTGTGTATATAGTCCAAGAGTCCCCAAAGGTAGGCAGAGGTTAAAGTTAGATAAAACCTTACTCTCTTTTTGTGGTAGTGTGGTCGAGCAGTAAGGCAGTATCAGAGGACAGTGTTAAGCATTTGATGTACACACTCAGTCAGCAAATGAATTCACACACTCAAGAACTGAACTCTAGCCCAATTGTTTTTGTATAAAAAATAGACTGTTGTTTTATTTCTAGAACCAAGCAAGCCTGGCACAGGTAAGCATAAAATACTTTGCAGTAATAAGTTACTTGATTGAAATACAGTTCGAAAATGCAGTAGAAATTGTACTTGGTTTGATTTACAGATAATGCAGTAGATTGCAACACTCAGCAAATACAGTACATTGGAATGAATGGGCTTTTTCAACAAATTGCAGGTAAGTTACTTTTACGTTACTTTTTCTAACTCAGTGCTGTATGCCTAGATTCAGCACTGGGACATTTCCTGAAAACAGGTGAGTAAATGCGTTTTTGTTATTCGTGCGATTTTTAAAGAATATTTTCAGATTTCAAAACTCCACACAAACTTTTTGGAGCAGTACATTGAAATGAATAGGCTTTGTCAGTAAATCGCAGGTAAGTTACTTTTCACGTTACTTTTCTAACTCAGTGCTGGATACCTAGATTCAGCACTGGGACATTTCCTGCAAACAGGTGAGAAAACATGTTTTGGTTATGTGTACGATTTTTAAAGAATATCTTTAGTTTTCAAAACTCCACACTTAGTCGTTTTTTGGAAGAAAAATTGTCAATGTTATCCTATGGAGGAAAAACAGGTTATCGGTTTACAGGTAAGTAATCGTCTGTGGGAGTTAAGGTTCTGGGGTTAGACTCAGGGGTCCCCCAGGGTCAGTGATGCACTTTTGTTTCACCCTCAGCGGCACTAGGGCGGCCGGGTGCAGAGTGTTGAGGCCCAATGTTATCCTATGGAGGATAGGGGGCCTCCGGTTGGTGGCTGCTGGCAAATAGGCCACACGGCTGTGGGAGCAAAGCTCCTAGGGTTTAGGTCAGGGCAAATTGGGAAACAAGCCAGCACAAAAGGTGCACCCTCAGCGGCGCTGGGGCGGCCGGGTGCAGAGTGCTGTTTTGGCTTCGGGTGCCCTGTTGTTTTCAATGGGGATTTTCGTTTTGGTTTTTAGCTGCAGGCTCGGTCCAGGAAGACTTCCGGGAGGAACCAACAGCTGGGCAGGTAAGTTGGAGGGCTCGGGGACGTAGGTGCACCTCAGGTTCTTTTCTCCAGAGCGCAGGGCGGCTGGATGCATGGGTGTCTTTTGAGGTCGGATTTTACCTTACCAGGCCACTCGGGGTTGGGGGGGTCTCCGTGCAGAGGCTGCAGGCGACTTCGGGGAGTCCTGGAGGGGTCAACCCATGGTGGACTCGGACTCTGGGGTGCTGGGGGACCTCGCTGGAACCAGTGGGCCACTCGAACTCGGGCCGTAGGCGACTGGTGCAGTGGTGTTTCCAGGCATCAAGTTTCTTTGTCCTCAGCAGGCTCCGAGTCTTGCTTTGGAGTTTCTTTTGAACAGAACTGCTGTTCACAGGATATCCGGTCTTTGTTGAAGGCAGCCAGTCCTCCCAGGGGTTCTGGAGGTCGCTGACTCAGGACAAGGCGACTTTTGGCGCAGGATCTCTGAAAACTGCAGACGGGCCGGTAGGGCTGGGGCCAAGTCAGTTGTTCTCTGCAGTCTTCTCTGCTGGGCGTCTTCTTTCGTCCTTCTTCTTCGTAGGTTGCGGGAATCTGAGTTCTTGGTTCAGGGCTGCCCCTAAATACTGTATTTAGGGGGCGTTTTAAGGTCTTGAGGTCAGTAGCCAATGGGCTACTGACCTTAGAGTGACTACACTCTTGGTGTGCTCACCCCACGTGGAGGAGTGAGCACAATCCCTAGTCCTGATTGGGGAGTGCCTTCCATCTGCAAGATGGCGAGCACTGGAGAGTGGGCTTCACCTCGCCTCCCCCACCTGAGGGGTGGAGTTGGCAGAAGTGGGCACACCTCCTGGGCTGGCTAGTTTTTTCCGCCTGTCTTCCCGCTGAAAGGGAGGGGAGACAGGAAGGGGGCCTGCTCCTGCCAGCAGGAGAGGCTGGGGGTCGCATTACAAAGGCTGCCAGGCCTTTGAAGCTCCCCTGCCACAGATGGCTCTTCCTGGCCTGGGGGAGGTGTGAACACCTCCGCCCAGGAAAGGCTTTGTTTCTGGGCTCAGGGAGCGTAGGCTCCCACCCTAGGGGTCCAGTGGTGGCAGGCTGGTGTGTACCAGTCAGGGAACCCACCAGAGGCTGGTCGTTTTTCAGGGGGCATCTCAAAGATGCCCTCTGTGTGCATTTTTCATTAAATCCCACACTGCCATCAGTGTGGGTTTAATGTGCTGAGAAGAGTTTGATACCAAACTTCCCAGTCTTCAGTGTAGCCATTATGGTACTGTGGAGTTCGTAATGACAAACTCCCAGCACCATATACTCTTAATGGCAGCACTGCACTTACAATGCCCAAGAATGGACTTGGGCACTGTAGAGGTACAGGGCTCATGCACCTGTACCCTCACCACTGGCATAGTGCACCCAGCTGGAGGGGTGACCGACCTAGGCCAGGGCAGTGGGTTGTTTAGGCAGGGCACACAGGGATGTGTGCCCTGTCGACTCTTCACTTTGTTCTGCACCAAGACACGCAGCCTGCAAAGGCAGTATGTGTGTGAAAAGGTGCAGGGCCTCTAAGGGTGGCACAATAAGTGCTGCAGCCCTTAGAGGTCTTTCCTGGTCACAGGGCCCTGGGTACCTGTGGTACCATTTACCAGGGGCTGACCTGTGGCCAGAGATGCCAATTGGGCTAGTTTTGGGGAAAGAACACAGGCCCTGGGAACCTTACCATAGGCCTACACACACGTGGCCGCCCACCTTCAACGCACAACATCACAGTGTCGTTGTCAGGCTTGTGGACATGCGCAGACAGGCATGACAATGGTGTGCCGTAGGAGTGCAAGTGATGCAACCACGCAGCGCACACAAATAAATAGGCTCGGGGGGAGGGAGGAGCAACAAAGAAATAGGCCTATAGATGGCTAGAATAGATTTGTCTGCCAAAGGTATTTTTTAACAGTGGGATCAACTACCCCTCCTTTTACCTCCAGCAAGTCCCACACAGCACCATTGCTGATACCGGGTAGGAGGCCATGCCCCCTTTCTCTACCACTCTGCAAATGTGCCTCCTGGCACACTAGTAGCAGGGGGGTGAAGTCCCCCTGGCTACTGAGAGTCTTTGGGGGCCAACTACCCCTCCTGTTACCTCCAGCAAGTCCCACACAGCCCCCTTGGCTATTGACGGTCCTTGGGGGCCACCTACCTCTCCTGTTACCTCCAGCAAGTCCCACACAGTGGGTTGGCTGAGAGGTTTTTGGTGGCCACGCCCCCTTTCTCCACCACTCTGCAAACGCGCCTGCCTGGCGCGCTACTAGTTGGGGGATGAAGTCCCCTTGATATGAACATGCTTCATCTAATCTCAACTTTAATAATGAAGTTGATAATATTTGGAGACTTACAACAGAAAAGTCTGATACATTTTTCTGGGAGAACAGGACTATACATAATGAGCCATCCTCTTAACCTGAGTTTTGCTAAATGTTTTGAAAGCAGTGAAAGAAGCATTTCGATTATCTTCTCAAACTTTACCATAAGATCTCTGCATGAGATTTTGTGGTTCATTTGAAGAACTCATTCAAGCACCACATTTAATGAATGGATGGTGTGGATGGAAAATTATAGTTAGCCGTTAAGTGGAAAGGTAGATATCCAACAAGAAGAATATTGAGATTTCGTGCCTGTCAGTTAACTTGCAATACATAAAAGATTTTTTAGGATAAAGAAATTACATTTTTATCTGTAAAACTTTATTGCTAAATAATGAAAAGACCTAAGTTAGGTGGATCTATTAGCTCTCGAGTATTAATAGTCATTGTCCACCTTCAAATGCAGCATGACCTTTTATAATCTTGCTCCGTCTGCACTGTACCATGCATGGTCCTGCCAAGGGACCCTGAGAGGACAGGGAGAATGAGCACCAAAGTATGTGTGAGTGAAGATAATCAGAGAAAAATTAGTTCTTAACCCTTACCAAGGCTTTGGTTGCACCTTCACACTTCCTCTTCAGGGTAAGTACACACTAGGTGACTTCGCACTGTTGGCCTTGGATAATCCCATGATCTCTTGGTTTTGGCACCGGGATTGAGATGGGTCCAATACAGACGTCATTATGGTCTGAAACACTCTTGCTTGGCTGTCTCGACTCATATGCAGTTTAGAAGAAACCTTTTCTCTAAGTTTTTCTCTTGGTTTTTATTTTGTAGATGTTGTGACCACAGAAGGGAGCTGGTCAGATGATGGAGACCTGAATATTACATTGTGCAGCAGATTGACGGTCATGCAGGTATACTGCAGGTGTTGATCCTTTGGTTTAACCAATTTTGTGCTTACTTTTCCCAAAATCTGCACAGCCCAGCTCACTCCATGATATGCTCTAAGTAACGCTTCAGTGAGGGTTCCTTTCTTTAAGGTTATAAGATTAGAGTCTATTGTCCTTAATAGGCCTGACCTCTAATTTCACAAACGTGGTAATCTCGCCAGCTGCAGACGGCCTCGATTTTGTTTGCCCATTTGCTTTTCTCTTTCATCTCTTCACTGCAGCAGTTCCACTGGTGGATGCATCCACTAGCTCACAAATAGGACTGGCATCATTATCACATTTTCTTTTCTTGAACATATTTTCTATTTTTAGGCTGGTTGCTCAAAGTTGGATCACCTTGCATCCTCTACATGTCCAGTATCAGGCTGGTCCTTCTCAGTGTCATGCCCAGTATACTTTTGAGCATCTCTTACATATTTGGAAGCACCTTAGATGTGTCCTGGTGAGATCTCTGGTTCTCTAGCTTTATGCACCATAAGACCGCTTCTACTGTGTCCGATGAAGCCTGGTTATCTGGCTTGCTCTTTATCACATTTATCACATAGACACACATCTGAGATCACTCAAAGATGGGTCACCACTTTTATTCATTTTTTATGTTATTTTGGGGTTTGCTGCACCAGTTGGGTAGCAGCTGGCTTTCGCTTCACAGGCGTATCCTTGTGTAGGGTGCCGAAGCCAACAGTGCCACCTATATGTCTCCCCGATCAGCTTATTATTTCCTCTCCTCTTTGCTCACAACCATTTCTCCCCCATCTTCTACCATAGCCACACATTTTCTACTTTCCTCCTTCTATTATTTCTCCTATTGCAAGGTAAGCCACTGCTCAAGAGCAATTCTCGCTCGTTATGTTTCCAAATATCCCTCTCGGGTGTCCCCAAATGTTGCTATGTATGCACTAAACTCCTTAAACTGTGAGGCATCCGTTGTTGTCTACATGGCACACTGCCCCTTTCCTCTCTCTCCTGCCCCCGGTCACTTTGCCACCCTTGCTAACTGTTAATTCATTATGGAGTCACTATAAAGGTACGTGCCTCTCACTGCCTTTCAGGCGTGACAAGTTTGCTTGGAGCAGCCTGCTTGTCCTACACTTGTTTAGCCCAAAGTGGACAGATTCTGCAGTTCTTCAGTTCTGTGAACATTGGCAGGAGCTCATGCCCAGGCAAACAGCGCGCCCTTGTTGCAGTACACTTACAGACACAGCGCTGATAGCATTGCAGGCTGCAGGGCCCTTTCAGCCAGCAGAGCTGCTGAAAGCCCATCCTTGGCTCTGATAATAGTTGGCAACACTTTAGAGAGCCCAGAGTAAATACGAATTGACTAATGACAGAAACCATCCAGCCATCTCCTTGCTATCTTAAGTGAGGACGTGTATTATACCTACCACCTGTCATAGGTCGAGACATTTTTTTTTGCATGCGGATTTCCCACAACTAAAATTTCCTCTTTTAAAATTGTAATTCAGAGCAGAGGTTTGGAGCGCCGATTTAAGTGTTTTACCCGCACACGTGCATCGCAGAACTTTCTACTTCAGGTTTGTGTTACTTAAGTGTTTGTATGTTGGCAGAAGGCATACTTCTGTGGTTTTTAGAATGAATGGGTTTTGTCGGAACGGGTCAGCTCAGGGCATCCTGGGGCAACGATTCTGCCAGACAGATGGCTCGACATCCGCTTCTAATGTGAAATGGTCATTTTGATGTAAATTTGTGAATGGTTTTCATAACCAGACGGTTTTCTGGCGGCCTTCTGTTGTTCCCTTTCACTTGCCACTAATACTATGTTCGCCTTCGAAAGCTTTGCCTCTGTGCCAAACTTGGCGTTCTAACCATAGTATGTGAAAAGGAAACCTTCAAGCGTGTGTTTAGACCTCGATTATGCGGCTGACTGTGGAGGACTTACAGTTTACGTGCTAATTTCAGAAACGTTTGACAAATCTCAAAATTGCAGAAATGCAACCCTGTCTAGCTTTACTCTTATGTTAATTTCTTCTGACTTCTCTGTGAGTTCTTTTTTGCATTATCTCTCGCCGAAAGAGGCAGAAGTTTCAATGACCTGATTTCCATTACAACGAAACATACTTTTTTTAAAAAATATTTTTTTATTGAGCAGGGCATCGAGAGCATATCAATAACAATAATAATAAATAACAGGAGAACATCATTTGATCGAGACATATCGAATATGAATAAATACACTAGACCAAGAATGCGAAATCAGTGCAAAAGGCAAAAAACAAATTACATCGGTGGTAGCAACATGTCCATTTTTCACAGTAATAGCAATCTTATAATTAATAACAATACTACAGGTTTAAAACATATACGTTTTATGTTCAGCGACAGGCTAAAGTGCTAAATTATTAAAGTGCTAAAGTGCAACAGTGCTCATATACTAAAACTACCCCTCGACCAGAGCGTAGTTCCCCCTATTCCCACACCTTGAAATCTAGATGAACCTGGATTTATCAAGATAAAACCACTAGTCTGTCTCGGTTTCCAAATTCCTTAGATACTTCCAGGTATCGTTTAACTTTTCAGAAGCACCCACCCGCCTCGCATAGGCTTCCTCAAAAATTCTTGTTCGTTTCATTTTATTAAACCACTTCTCATAAATTGGTGCTTCTACCGACTTCCAATTCTGCAGAATAAGAGAACGGGCAACGAGGGAGGAGATAAATAAAAAGTCTCCTCTGATTTTATCAAAGTAGCCCTACATTTACTGATTCCAAAAGGTGCGACCTCGGCCTCTAACTGCACCTTCTTCTTAATTGCCTGATTTAAGGCCACAAAAATCTTACCCCAAAAAGGCCCTAATCTAGGGCACGTTAAGAAAATATGGAGCCAGGCCCCTTCACCTTCTGCCTGGCAACGAAAGCATCTATTTTCAACTTCAGGGTATTTTTTTACTTAGGGCTTTGGGTGTAAAGTAAGCCAGCCACCTGGACAGAAAGGCCATCCTTTTGAAATTAGCTGCTCTCAAGGCCTTGCTCCCTAACTGGCGAATAACTTGCCACTCGTGACTAGAGAAGGTGCATTGAATTTCCCGAGTGATCCTTTCTTGGTGTTTCTCTACCAGTAAGGGTTGCCCATGATTACACAATAGACGATACCAGTTCCCCACCCCTCTTAAATTTGCGCCAAAAAGGGCAGTCACCAGCTCCGATGAGGCGCCACTAAACGTGAAATTATGACTATTTAAAAAATGAATGATCTGTAAGTATTAAAAAAAAAACTGGCTTTCTCCGATCCCTACTCCTAGTCTGTACCTCTTGCCAAGTAATTACTCTGTTCTGGATTGAAAACTGCCCTAACTCTTCTAACCCACAATCCTTCCAGTCTCTAAGGTGGGTAGATTGAATAAGAAGGCCCAGATTTTTGCATTCACCAATTTTTAGGTGATAAAACCCAGAGGAGCCAGCATATTTAAAAAATGATTGAAGTCTAAGAGAATAATCCTTCAAGGTCTTATATCTCGTCCTCTTGGGAAGTTTAGAAGTTTTTAAAAAGAGCGCGATCTGAGAGCCAGCTTCCTGCACCATTTTATCTACAAAAAAGGTTGTCTTTTAAACCATTCAAGACCAACAAACGAGCGGTTAAATCTAAAAAAGCTGCATCATAATATGTACGTATATGTGGTAGTGCCAATCCACCTTGATCGATGGCTAATTGTACCGCCGAGAGTTTAACCCTCGGTGTCTTCTTCCCCCAGATAAATTGTCTAAACAGTGTTTCCAGCTCCCTAAAGTAACTGATATTGATTTTGATTGGTATATTTATAAAAAGAAAAACAAGTAAAGGGAGTATGGACATCTTGATAAGGGATACACAGCCTATTAAAGTAAAAGGTAGTAGCAACCAATTGTCCAACAATTTCTTAATTTTGCCCTGCATAGCTACATAGTTTAGTTTGTATAAGTGTTGATATTGTTGGGAGACATAGATCCCCAAATAGCGTATCGGGTCGGGTTTAGCGGATTGGAGCTTGAGATTAGCTGGAATCAAAATTCCTGTCTGAATTTAAAACTAGAATTTCTGTTTTGTTTTGATTCATTTTGTAGCCCCCAATCAATTCAAATTTACTAAATTCTGTTATGGTCCGTTCCATATTCTGGCTTTCGGGGCTCAAATATAGAATAATATCGTCCGCGAACAGCTTTAGTTTGGACATACCCAAAATTGGAGTGCTGATTGCTTCATTATCTCGAATTTGGCTGGCTAGGGGTTCAATAAAGAACGTAAATAATAAGGGGGAAAGCGGACACCCTTGTCACGTCCCCCGATTTATTTTAACTGTCCCCACACGGTTTGTATTAATTACCACCTGTGCCTGAGCCCCCTGATAGATGTTCCGGAGCATTACTATCACCTGAGGAGGGAATCCAAACCTGCTAAGACCATAAAACAGGGTATTCCAGTTTACCAGGTCGAACGCCTTTTCGGCATCGACCATCATAATACAGGCCGGAGTGGAGTTGGTGTTAAAATAGTCAAGAGCCTGTATTAAAAATTCAGTATTAGAGGACATCGCCCTCCCAGCAATAAATCCAGACTGATCTTTATGGATTACTTCCTGTGCTGCTGGTATAAATCGAAGCGCCCAAGTCTTCATTAAGATCTTGTAATCAGCATTGAGAAGGCTAATAGGTCTATAGGAGTTTAAGTCCTTAGGGTTCTTGCCCTTTTTCACAAAGCTGACCACGATCGCTTCTTTAAAAAGCGAAGGGACCGCTCCACCCCTTTTAATATGGTTGAATAGCTTTGTCAAAAAAGGGGATCAACTACTTTGCGAACAGCTTATAAAATTCTATAGGGAGCCCATCTTCACCACAGGCTTTCGCCCCAGCAGTCGATTTCAAGGCTACCATAATTTCTGCACTAGATATATCTAATTGTAGCTGGTCTACCAGGGATTTAGGCAGTCTCGGGAGATCTACGCCTGCAAAATAATTCTGTATGGCATCCTGCCCGGCAGGGTATTCCGTTGTATAGAGCTGTTGGTAATGCTCCAGGAAAGCCAAAGCAATCTTGTCCCTGTTTGTCACTACAGATCCGGTCTTTGGATCCATCACCTCAGAGATTAGGGCCGCTTCCTGTCTAGTTTTGGTAGACCCGGCTAACAATTTGCCCACCATTTAGCTTTCTTCGTATACCCGTTGTTGATAGGTTCGGGAGCTACATATTTCTTCTAGTATAAAAAATTCCCTCAGCTCCTGCTTAGTTTTCTCAAGCTGATTTTGTTGGGACGCATTTTTCAATTTCTGGGCACTTTCAACTGCCTGCTGAAGTTCTGCTATTTTAGACAGGCGTTTTTTCGACTGAGCAGCCGAATAGGAGATCATTTGTCCACATATAGCTGCCTTAACCCCCCCATACTGAGAATAATTCAGCCGTCCCCTCATTAATCATGAAATATTCAAAAATCCATTTTCTCAAACCCTCAACCCATTGTTGATCCTGAAGCAGGAGACGATCCATCTGCCACCTTGATTTCTCTCTCCTCCCCTCTTCGATTACTAAGTCAAACTTAATGTAGGAGTGGTCAGAAAATGAGTTGGCCCCAATTTCTACCTTCGAGATATTTAATGACCGGGATGTTAAAAAAAAATCAATACGCGATGCCGTCTGAAATTGGCGAGAATGGCATGTATAACTTTTAATGTCCGGATTAGCGTTCCGCCAAGGATCCATCAACTGGTAGTCATGCATTATAATTTCAACAAAAAAAATTGTATTTGGCTTAAGTTGTTTTTTATTTTTATTAGAGGTATCTCTTTTTAGGTCCTGGATATAATTAAAGTCCCCGCCAAAAATAATCTGACCAGGGGCGCCCCTAAGCATCTCGTTGATCTTTTCCAAGACAGCAGCGTCCTCCATAACTGGACCGCAGTAATTAACAAAGTTCAAAATACTCCCATTTAATTTAACCACTACCCACAACCATCTTCCCAGGGGATCCCTCCGAACATGCACAAATTCCCAAGCCATGTTTCTGGAAAAGTAGATTGCTACGCCTCTCACTGCTTACCCGGCTGACCCTCTCTCCTCCCCCGACCCTGAAGATCTTTAACATTTGCTTCAATACTGAATCATTTTCCACATGAGATCTCTTTCAGCAGATCCTGGGCTTCATCTATCGAAGAAAACATATGAAATTTTCCTTTAATAAGGACTCGAAGTTTTGATTGCTGTGCTAGAGAGGCCTGCGCCCCTTGAGCTTTAAAAAGATGCAGAAGTTTAACAAACTCTTTCCGCCTACGGGCAGCAATCACAGACATGTCTGAGAAAATCCGGCATTTGGAAACCTCATTAA
The DNA here is from genome assembly GCA_963921515.1 of Calotriton arnoldi. Classification (NCBI taxonomy): domain Eukaryota; kingdom Metazoa; phylum Chordata; class Amphibia; order Caudata; family Salamandridae; genus Calotriton; species Calotriton arnoldi. Next base: position 7,056,436 of record CAWUFW010000021.1, on the reverse strand, counting down.
CAGGGAATTGTCTCTGCTGCATGGCTTTGTTCAAGATCCTCTCTTTAATCCGAAAGTCGGCAAAGTTCACCAGAATTGTTCGTGGGATCGACGAATTTGGTAGGGGATGTGATGGAACTCGGTGCGCCCTCGTGACCGTGAGGTCACCAGAAAACTCTGGCAGGACCTTCTGCTTGATAAATGACTCGACCCATTGGAGAGCTTGAGAGCCCTCACTCCACTCAGGTACTCCCACAAAACGTAGGTTCGATCGACGAGAATGATTTTCTAGTTCCTCTACTTTGTTCTCTAAAGCAGTTTTATCCTTTGCCGCCTCCTTGGCTTTCAGAATCATTGAATTCATTTGATCCTCCAGTACGGAAATTCTTGATTCAGCTTCTTGAATTCTGGCCGGGAAACAGGCCACAGCCTCTTCAATTTTCCCTAGACGGAGATGGAGGGAAGCTATCTCACTTTCTTGTGATTTCTTCATATCTCTGATTTCATCTAAAATCAGGTTTAGCGTGGCTTTTATATCGATTTGGAGAGTGTTCGCTTCCTTGGTCGATGACTGTACATCGCTCTATTGCGGTTTCCCACCTTGCTCCATAATCCCGACTGACTGATCTGGGAAATCTAGTACAGGCTGACAGACCGTCTGAGAATGTAGCTGAGGCTGCGCCTGTGCATCGAACAACTGCACTGCTGCATCTTCCGAAAGTAACAGGGTCAATGCCGAGGCCTGGGTTGGTAGTTTTGATAAAACAGACTGATTGTCGAATGATAGACCGAGCTTTTGTGGCTGTAGAGTGGCTACAGAGGGAGCCGGTACCGACCCTGATATCTGAATCGGAGATAGCAAAAGTGCAGTCTGCCCAGGGGGGTTTGTGAATCCACCCCCTGGCGACCCCCCTCCATCCGTTGTGCCGGATCTACTGAACTTTTAGCCGGGGCTGAGGCTGACTGTAAGGCTTTTTTGGAAAATAGCGGAAAGTCTTTTGGGTTTCTTGGCACTTCTCTGGTAGGGCTAACTGTGGGTTCAGCTGTTAGTTCCTTTTCCATGCCAGAAGAGCCCTCAGTGGGGCAGACTCTGGCCCCGCTTGACGAATTTCTTGAAGCTCTTCCTCAGAGCTCTCCCGACTAGAATTTAGACCCGGTTGACTTGGAATGTTCTCAGCTCTAGATGTTGATGACGCTGCCTTTGCTTGGGCGAGTCGAGTTTTGGCCTTGAGCCCAGCCGCAGAGTCGACTTTTGCAATGGCGTTAGCCTGTTTGAGATGTTTGCCCATCTTTCCCCCTTGAATGCCCAACCCTACTCGCCAAGAGGTTAAAGCCTGAATCAATAAGCAGCAGTCCGATTTTATACTCAAACCTAGAGATAATGGAGTTGACGCTTCTGTCACCATCTGCCTCTTATGATACGAGTTATGATGATATGAGTTTATCAAGAGCCCGGTATCTCCAGGCACCCACTCTGGCAACTCGAGCAACTGGCAGTTAAAAGAAATGTCTCAGAGCCAGGCTCACTTACAAAAACTCTTGGCCTCACACTGTGGCTTTCACCTCATGCTCGCGCTCATCATCGGAGTCATTCCCAGCTCAGGCAATTTAGTCCAAACCCCATAAGTCTCTTGTCATTGGACACCAACAGCCATCGATTCACAACAGCAATCTGACATGCCCAGCATCAAAACCGCCACAGCTTACTTTCCTCTGAACTGCTGCGCCGTCTGTCATTTCGTCAATCTTCTGTCGAAGTATCACACTTACGAGGTCAGCAAAGTCCTCAAATACGCTCTGCAGCCTCTGATAACAGCCGCAGCCGCAGCCGTGGACCGGGGCCGCCTGTCCGTCCACCCGTCTAAACGTCTGCCGAATTCTGCGCTGAGGATAAGCCGCCGGAGCTCTACACGGCTCTAGAGGGCGAGGGAGACCGGCCCGTCTTCAGCCCTCATTCCGTTTCGCATTCAAATTTTCCTTATGGTCGGCACCTTGGCTGTAAGAAGCCCAGGCACGGAACGCTGCTGCCCTCCATTACGGGGGAGGAGTCACCTGGAGTCACCTTAGATTACGGAAAGGCGGGGCTCTCCGCAACCATCACCACCAGAAAACATACTTTATAGTTTTTCACTTGTGTTTATTGGGTTTTTTGAGCGCTACGGATATAACATATTTCATGCATTAAATAAAAAAAAAAAAAAAGCACCATATATCATGCATCAAATAATAAAAACAAGCACCGATAATAGCAACAGGCTTGGATTTTAAGTTGTATATAAAGACCAGCGTAAAAAGGCATTAATGGAGAAGTCAACATATATGAAGTGATGTATGTTGTCATTGTCTTAATACAAGCACAGCACGTTTCCACATCTTTTTTGGTGTTATTTGTAATGCAACAAAGAAGAACAGTCGCAGATATGCACGTAGATTGGGTAATGAGTAAGCAAAACATTGTTATTTGCATCCATGTTGTCATGTTCAAATCTGTGTGGGTCGGTACATTTGTAATTTTTTTTGTTTTTTTGTTAAAGGATCTTTATTGAAGATTTAAAGAGCAATACCAAAGAGAAATAACATTTGTGAAGAAATGTATACATCAACAAGTATTGCAATTTTTAAGAAATATATTTATGTAAGAAAAAAGCCAAACCTGGAGAAAAAAAGGAAACATTAGATATGTCAGAGCAGGCAACCAAACCCTCTCCAGCCCCAAGAGGAGTAAGAAGAGGACAGAGAACTACACAACAGAGGATGGATTTGAAGGCCAAGGTACTAGCCGAGAGAGGAAAACAGCATGGGCAGAACGACCCCATTGACCCTATCGACCCCATTGATCCATCGGGGGATGACGAGTGCATGTCGGATCTGGAAGCAGAAAATGGTTCATATAAAAATGGCCAATCACCAGATGGTCAGATGGGGGCGCACAGAGGCATAGCTCCAAATACAAGTGAAGAGACTCAGAATGCAAATAGTGAGGCTCTACTTAGCCCAAAGCAATACCCTCTCTTTTACAAACCTCCAAAACATCACACTGTGAGTAACCCTAAAGATACATCTCAACTCCACATTGAAGATGAAGCTGGCCTGGTAGCACAAGATGCGACAAATCTCCTTCAAAATGCCTGTACAGTCGCTTTCCCCCCTCAAAGTACCTTAGGTATGCAGAATTTTTCATTGGCCCCACTGAGCGGGGGGCAAGCAAGCACTGAAAACACAGTGGAGTCAGTGTCTGAGACTTTAAGAGAAGACCTGAGACGAGAAGAAGCATCAATCCAAAAGATGTTACTAACCATACTCAACGAGATCAGGGACTTTAAAGCATCTCAGGCAGTGGAGATTGCTCAGCTGCATGAAAGACTGGCTAAACTGGAAGAGAACACATCAAACACACCAAAGAGATTGGAAGAGGCCGAAACTTGCATTTCAGAGTTGGAGGACAAACACTTGGCTGTAAATCAAGACATGTTAGTTTTGAGTAGAAGTAAAAGTCAAGTAGAGCAGAAACTTCAGGACTTAGAAAACTATAACCGATGCTCAAATTTGCGGCTAGTAGGAATCCCGGAAGGATCAGAAAGCACGGAAATGGTCGAGTGGGCTGGGTTATTACTTAGGAAAGTAATGTCAGATCTGCAAGGGGATCTGACAATAACTAGGGCCCACAGGGTCCCAGCACAGAAGCAACTCAATGCTAAATATCCACGTACAATATTATTGAATTTCTCGGACTGCAGAATAAAAGAAAACATTTTAAGCACCGCCATTGTTAAAAGATCCTTTCCCACGACAGAGATTCAGCAGTTTAGAATATTCTCTGACATGTCCGCAGCTTCTGCACGCAGGCGGAAAGACTTTGTTAAGATGATCGATACATTCAAAGGAAGGGGAGCTCAAGCAGCAATTGTGCAGCAATCGAAACTCAAAGTACTGGCTAAAGGGAAATTCTATATTTTCTCAGATATTCATGAAGCTCAATTACTCCTTGCAGAGCTGTCTGAGGGGCGGGTTTAAGACCCTCCCCCCTTCTCTTTTGGATCTAAACAGAGGGCAGAGAAGATGGCAGGCAAACAGTAAATTAACTTGGCACTTTGTTTGTTTTAAGGGTGGACAGGGGTGAGCCAAAGGGTGCACAGGGATGCAACAAAATGGCATCCAACAAGAGGGGAGGAAGGAGGGAATAGTGGGCAATTCCGTCCTTCGAGGGAGGGGAGAAGGGAGGGTGGTGGAGGAGGTGAAGCATTTACAAAAAAGAGAGTTCTCATGTGTGTGCTCTAAAAAGTTAATCTCTGTGCTTAAACACTATAGGATCAGCAGGTGTCTTTCCGAAATAGAAATTGCAATAAGGGCTAAATCAGATAGGAAGACCTACACTGCCTGTGCTTTAGATTGGAAAAACTTGATGCCTTTTAGATGTTCTTGGCTATTGCAGGATGATTCAGGTTTTTGGTAAATCTTGCAGGCATTCCAGCAATCAGTTACTGGGAAGCACAACCAGTAATTTCTACCTGCAGTATAAAACGGTCTATGTTGATAGTACATCATTCGGTGACATGTCTATAAACCTTTTAAAGAATGCAGACATGGTACGGCTATGGCATACGCCGGTAGGTCTGATCCACCTTAGCGATAGTTTTAGCAAGAATCTATACATAGGCACTATTTTTTGCTATTTGCACGATTCATATGCATTTTAGGGTATTTTGTTTTTTTAAGATTCAAAACAGATGTGATCGGATTGAGCACGGGGCACTTTATATAATCCTGATATATTCTGATTCTATGTTACCACAAACCATTTTAGATGCTATAAACATACATTATAGTTTTCTGTTCTTTAAGAATCTTAACCGGAGGTCACCAGCTACAGCACAAGGCACTTTATATAGTTATGAGCCAGCTCTGATTCATATTAGCACTTGCCACTTTAGACATCATAAGTACTGTGTGCGCTATACAAGCACTTTAGATTTTCAGCTGCTAGGAAATCCATTTGGACGCTTTGGTCTTTTACAGAGATTTGATAATTAGTGGTATTTTAGATATTTATGATCTGTGCCTGTGGTTTTTGATCCATGTTAACACCTGTTACTTTATATATTCTAGGTACTGTAAATGTTATTGCTATTTATTTGCTCTCTGTTGCACTTTAGACCTCTATCTCCTACAGATGTCAATGATTCATACCAGCAACTGTCACTTTATATATTATAGGTACTATATACGTCACTGCTATTTATATGTTATTTCTTGCACTTTTTGACTTCTGTCCGCCTGCAAATGTATATCTACACTTTATATATTATAGGTACTGTATACGTCGCTGCTATTTATATGTTATTTCTTGCATTTTTGGCTTCTGTCCGCCTGCAAATGTATATCTACACTTTAGAACAGCTGTACCAAGTACAAAGTTATTCGTCTTTGAGGAACGCAGGGTTGGGGGTTGTGTATACACATGCAACTCACAAAGTCACTAACCAACTTTTGATAAAGCAACTATGAGTAAGGAAAACATCACGGTTCTCTCTTTTAATGCTAATGGCCTGAATAATAAACGTAAGGCGCAGGCGATTGAAAGTTGTCTAAGAAGGCACAATCTGGATGCCATTTTTTTACAAGAAACCCATTTCCGGAGCACATCTGATGCGAGCAAAATCTTCCAGAAATGGGCTGGCTTTCAATGTTCAGCGAACGCAGGATGTGCGCAGAAGGGAGTAGGGATCTATATAGGGAAGCATGTACACTTCCAAGTAAAAAACACCCAGTCAGACCCGGGAGGCAGGTGGGCTCTTGTACATGGAACTTTAAATCAGTCAAGCCTAACTTTGGCCACAATCTACGCCCCAGTTTTTGACAATCCTCAACCCCTGCTACAGCTGAAGCAGGCACTCTCGTGTAATCCCGGCCCTATTATATGGGGGGGCGATTTTAACTTTCTCCAGGACCCTTCAGTTGATTCCTCTAAGAAGGCTCGAAAGCAAAACAAGCCCCAGGTGGCTATTGCCCTGGCTAGCTGTAAAAAGTCTTTAGATTTGATAGATCAGTGGCGCTGTCAAAACCCAGGAAAACAGGACTTTCATACTTTTCGGCAAAGTATGATACGGCTTCCAGGATAGATTTTTTTCTGATCTCACATGGCCTCAGGGTTAGTACATACGATCATATCCCGAATGCGTTTCCAGACCATGCTTAAATTAAGATGGAAATAGTGGGAATAGGATCAAGGGCGAAAATACCCATGAGATGGTATCTTAATAAATTGAATTTGGAAAACGAGAGCTGGTGTATGGAAATAGCCAACGAGATTAATACTTTCTTTTCCAACAACACAGACTCAGCGCCAATAAATATAGTCTGGGATGCATTTAAGGCCACTTTACGAGGGATAATTACATCAAAAGAAATCCCGCAACAAAAGGCCCAAAAGGAAGAAAGATTAAAAATTGAGGCGCGATTTGCGCAGGCAAATAACGATCATATGAAGTATAGAAATTTTAAAACAAAACAGGAATTGCTACAAGCGAAATTGCAGATGCAGGATTATTATTATCAACTGGGGGATGTAGTAAGTAGGACCTATCTTCAAAAAGCATATGAAGAGAGTGAGTACACTGGGAAGCTAATTGCATGGCAGGCAAAAGAGAAGCAGGTCAAAAATAGAATTGAACGTATTCAGGATGAGGTATCTAAAACACAATTAACAGATACTAAAGATATTGGGGATGCCTTTCTGATACATTACAGGGGAATCTATCAATCAGATCGACAAACGTTGCCAGAACTCATTAGAGATTTCCTTGACAAACTGCTGATCCCTTCATTGGACGATGATATTAGAGAATCATTACTCGAGGAATTTTCTATTGAGGAAGTTGAATTGGTGATTGGTTCGCTAGCCAATTGTAAAGCGACCGGGGAGGACGGAATACCAGCAGAATTATATAAAAGATTAGCCCCAACTCTTAATATACAAATCCTAAAATTAGCTAATCATCTACTGAAAGGAGGAGAACCTCCGGCCTCTTTCCACACAGCGGTAGTAGTCAGCGTCTTGAAGAAAGATAAAGATAGGAAAAACGTCAACTCTTATAGACCTATTAGTCTTCTCAATGTTGACTATAAGATTTAAAAAAAACTTCTTACAAATAGGCTTAATAGAATTGTGGGTTCACTTATTCATGCAGATCAATGTGGGTTCGTGGCGGGGAGACAGCTCTCGACAAATACAACATTTTTAATAGAAGCCCTGGACTACTTTGATAAGAACAATATTGAGGCTCAGGTGTGGTTTTTAGAGGCTGAGAAAGCCTTTGATTTAGTATCCTGGGACTGTCTTTTTATTATTCTGGAAAAGTTTGGTTTCCCAAAAGGCTTTATACAATTAATAAGAAAACTTTATAAAGGTTCACAGGCGCAAATATTAATTAATTCTATAAATGTAGGCTCTTGTCGAATAACTCGGGGTACAAGACAGGGCTGTCCCCTCTCCCTATTTTATTCGCCCTTTTTATTGAACCTTTGGCAATAGCTATTAGACAAAAAACGGTACATACCACACCTCTGCAAGGTATGACTAATATAAAACTCTATGCTGACGACATTGTTCTTTTTTTAAACTCCGGGGAACATACCCAAGAGAAGATCCTAGGGATCTTTTCGGAATTACAAGCAATAGGTGGATACAAAATAACTAAGGCCAAGACGGAAATTGTCTTATGCAACTGTTCCGTGGATACTTTGTTGCCCAATTTCAGGCCAACGTACAACTCTCGCCCAAAGAGATATCTAGGGATATATGTGACAGAAAAAGTAGAGGAGTTGTTCCAGCTGAATTATATTCCCCTGATACAAAAAGTAAAGCACCTTTTAGCACGATGGAATAAACTACCATTATCAATTTTAGGACGGGTGGCACTTATTCGAATGTCTATTTTACCATTGTTGAACTTCTTATTTGCAGCAGCTCCATGCGCTCTACAGATGTCTTTTTTTAAGGAGATAGATAGTTTGTTTTCATCCTTTCTATGGGCCAATAAGATACAAAGATTAGCACTAGGCACTTTAAATTTCTCAAAGGAAGAGGGAGGATTGTCCCTCCCAAACATAAGAGAATACTATTTTGCTAATTTTGTGCACAACAAACACAGATTTTTGACACCTCGGAAATAGATAATTTTTTTATGAATAAAATTTTAATAGAGTACAGAATTAAGGGCTCCACAAGAATAGTTAAGGATCCTAAGAAAGTGCGGTACAAAGTACTCCAATGGATTCTTAAACAAAGAGCTCAATTTTTAGCTTTCTATAAGATTCCGAGAATAAACGGCGCAACGAGTCTGTCTGATCTCTATACTGGGGAGGTTAAACTACTACAACCTGGCGTATTGAGAAGGTGGGAGAAAATGGATATAGGCAAGTAAAAGACCTCCTTAACCTAGACTCCTGGAAAAAGTGGCCCGAGATAGAAATCAGGCTCCTCCATTCCAAGGACATGCTTAAATGGTCATACATTAAAATAAAGCACTTTCTAGAAAATATAGATGCAGGAACTTTAACGGCAAGTTCAGGAATAACTGAAGCTCTAGAAATCCCTGAAAAGCGGTCATTAAGTGCTTGGATGAAAATCTTTAATGATAATACATCGGTTACTATCTATGAGAAAATGCGGGATAAATGGCGTAAAAAAGAAGGCATGCAGAGGAGGTACATGGTCACATATCGTTTGGGATTGCCCCAAAATTAAGAATCTATGGGAAGAAATTGAAAAATATCTTAGAAGTACCATAGGCCAATCTATAGCTATTGACATTTATATTGCAATTTTGGGATGCTCTTCCAATTTAACATTGAATAATATGCAAGAAGAATGCTTATATATATCTGCCTTAGTGGCAAGATCTTTAATTTTACAAAATTGGCGAAGCAATAATGTACCTTCGTTTCAAGCATGGAGAGCAAAACTAGGTAAAGTCAGAGAACTAGAGAGACGTTATGCACTAAGAACAGGATCTCCTAGGAAATTTGAGAAACGTTGGGGGCTTATAGGAAATTAATGAAAAAGTTTTGCGTAATAGTATTGCTTGTTAAGCAACTGTATAACATATGGTCCTTTTTCGTTTAGAAACGCATGCTGAAACAGTCATTGGGCATAGGGTATGTGTTTAATTGTTTAATTTTTATTCCATATTGAATATATGCACATGTCACTTTACACTTGTTTACTGTGAAATAAGGAAGTGTGCTATATTCGTCTATATATATATATATATATATATATATATAATCTGTGCCTTTTAAGTATATTAAGTAATTGTTCACAGAAGGATGTACCTAGGTATTCTTGTTGGGTTACTAAATGTAATTTATATTGAGCACGTATGCACACTGCACTTTATTTTGTTTGTATGCATAAGTGTCTATATTGTACCATGATCCGAACTCTCAATAAAAAATATATTTAAAAAAAACAAAGTTAAGTACTACACTAAGGGATTAGAACCTGGATAGTAGACACCACACTAGAAACTTTCAAAGCAGCGTAAAGAAAATTGGGAATGTGTGATGGACTTAAAAAACAAAAACACTTACCTGCCGGCCAGCCGGCCGGCCAGCTGGCCGCCACCTCTCCTCCATCCTCTCCGTCCTCTTCCTGGTTTCTGTGCGAGCAGGAAGCACCCAGGCTCCCCTAAGCAAATTAAAACACTGCAGTGCAGCGTTGTGATAGGTCTGAGCGATGTGGTTTAACGCTCAGACAGGGAATGGGAGCCTGGGCATGTTCTCCACACAGGCTGTAATGCAGCCTGGGTGGAGAACATGCAAAGTGTGCATTACTGTTTGGCCGGCCCAAGACAGCCGACCAAACAGTCATGAGCACTTAGAGAGTGCCACCACTCCTCCCCCCTGTGCTGCCCAGCCCGCCCTCCAAAACTGCTTCAGCACGGAAAAATAAAATGATAATAACCTCGCGTTATTATCATTTTATATTTCCTTTTTTACAGTGCTGAAAGGCAGTGGGGCGATGCTCCTCCGCCTTGGTGGAGGAGCCGCCCCTGTGCCCAACCCTAGTATATTGTTGGCCCTGACTTAAACATGCTAATTCTTGGCATATTGTGGAATCCATGGCATGATGCTGTACACCTTTGGTATACTGCTGGGTCTAGCACAATGGTGGTGAAACCTTGCATACAGTGGGCATCCATAGTATGATGGTGGTTGCCCCTCATGTATTTAGGGCCTTATGGTACACATAAATATGCATTACTTTGTTGTGGCAATTGAGTTTATTTTACCAGAATGAGAAGTTTGTATTTAATAGTAAAATGTATGTAATTCCTGACTAGCTAATTTTAAAGGACCAAAGGATTACCTTCATATATATACATATCTACATGTGATTTTGAGCAATATCCACTAATCCTGTCTGAAATCCTAGCCTGTAAATTTGGTGTAACCTGTATTTGGCAGAGCCTGTAAGCTCTCCATAACTTGAATGTTAGTCATGGCACTTTATTACAAGTCTATAAAATCTGTCTAGCTCTGATCTCTGTTGTCTGTGATTGTGGGTTTCCCCGTGTCACTATATAGTGCATGGCTGTGAATTTACTTGTAAGGGTCATGATGGAAAAATGAAAGGAAGAGAAATGAAGAAATAGGCTATGAGTAATGACAGGCAATGTGAAAATGCATTTTCAGAACTTCATGTGTCACATATACCCTTTTGCGCATTTTGTAGTGAAATTGTGCTGAACAATTGACTATTTTGCCGCCACTTTCTCAAAATCATCTTTGGGGGGTGAGCTTTGAAGATTTGAGGCATAGGTATGTCACACCATGAAAGTATTGGAATACTTCATGAGGGCTCCTTACAAACCTTTGAATTGATAGTTTGAATTTCAGCCACTACTGCAAATGAAATAATATCGGTGGTTGTCTTTCCTTCCCCTCTGCCATGGTTGGTGGGGGTGTTTGATGTAATCAACAAGAAATTATTCTGGATTCCATACAGGGGGTTATAATGTATCCAGTAAAACTTTGCCCTTTGTCTTTCTTTCTCTGGCATCCATGTTTCATGGAAGGTAGCTCAGTAGATCTTGTACTTATTTCAACAATTCCACAATTTAAACATGCAACAGAGATCTTAAATCATAGACAGTGGGCCTACTAGTTAGGAGAGGAGAAACTGGGTTTCACTTTAAATCAGTGGGTGCGTGGTATACCTCTGCCCCTGGTATCTGCAACAGAGGGTTTTACTGGCCACAGTTCAGGGAAACGCTTGGTGCTTAAAATGATCCCAATGCTGTTCAAAGTGACAAGGGGTAACTGGAAAGGGGACAGAATATTTTAGGTGACTTCCAAGTGTGGCAGAAACCTTAAGAGTGGTGCTTAATTTCTAAAAGAGTAAGTGCTGGCACGCAACGTTTTTCTCAGAAGACCTGCTGTGAAATGTCAGGGTTACTGAATGACAAGGCTGTCTAGTCTAGATTCCACCTCATGACTCTTTCATTATCCAATACACGCTCCCTGTCCCTTTATCTCACTCTTGTGGGTTCTCTTTTAGCCCTGATTTCCCCCCTTGTCACTGTTTTTCCATCTTTCTCTTCCTCCTTCTTTCACTCATTTCTGCCTTTCTCCATCTTGCTGTAGGTCAATGTCTGAAGATCAAAAAAGTCCCAGTGCCCACAAATAGAGTGCTGGTGGGTTCCACCTGCAACCCTCGGCTCAAATTAAGTACTGCGTAAGGAACTATTTCTCTGAAACCATCGATCAAGGTCGGTATTTTCAGTCTCACTGACAGCAAGAGCATCAAAACCTGTAGCTGCAATAATTCGGATAACAATAGCTCTGGTTTTGGTTAGACCAAGCTGACATGACACAGATGCGTGGCAGAAATCTTAACGTTCCTCTTGTATGAGAAATACAAGTATGCCACAAAGTCTAAAGAGTCATATCAAACTCTTTATGGCCATTCTCCTTGTCCATCACTCGGACATGTGAAGAGGCGCACCATATGACAATATAAGGTCTTGTAGCTGTACATCTGTATCCCAGTAATGGGTTTACAGCGAGGGGTGCTGCAGAACATGAATGAGGTGCATTGGCAAAGCAGTCTATGGGTCCCAGTAATGGTAATGGAACAGTAGGAGATGCTACAGATGAATATTGAGGTGCACCGTTACAGCTGTGTGTGGATCCTGGTATTAAAACAGTCATGAGATCTGCAGGATAGGTCTGGGATTCATTGATATGTGTAGGCTTCATTATTGGAATAATAAGTTGATATAGGTAAGGATTTGAAAACACGATTTTACCTTGGCACTCTACAAAAATATATACCATTCACATTGAATGGTGTAGCTAGTCTATATGAGTTTCTATATAGCAGTTCACAGGCAAGTAAACCAAATTAGTCAATTTGAGCAAAAAAGCATCATTTAATGTGTTGACAATATTTCATTTCTTATTGTGGTGACTTCATATTTCATAATAACATCCAGTATATACAATATGAGGCAATACAGGTGTCATTCATAATTGTCACAAAGATTCTGTTCTTATAATCTGTACGTTGTCTTTAATGGAAACAGCCGACACGTGTTTCTTTACGATTAGTAACTTCTTCAAGGCTGTGAAAAGTGTGAACAACAATAAAAAAGGGCATTTACACAAGGAAAAGTAAAAAATTGACTCTAATCCATACCCATACAGGTTGTTTTTTCTATAAAATCCTACTACTGTCTTGTACAGTTTAAAAGGAATAGAAAAATCCAGTGCAACACATCACCACGAAAAAAAAACTAACCATTCAAATGAATCAGAAAAGCCAGTTTGTGAAGCCCATGTGCATAGAGTAAACCTTATCCCAAATAAGTGAGTGAACCATAATTGGTGTGAAACAAAAAGCACTTAAAGTCCATTTAAAAGAAGGAAAATAATCCAAGCACAGATGATAATGTGATTGAAGTAAGAGACCTTCAAATAAGAGAGGTAGATTTAATAAAACTTCCCGACGTATTCTAACTATGTCTAATAGATAATCATATCTACCTTTAACAGTCCAAACGAAAAGTTCAAATCTCTAGAGGATGTTCCCAAGTGAAAAGGAGGCATCCGTATCTTATATGTCAATGTATTAGGGGACCTTGGAGCAAAAGAGTAGGAAAAGGAGTATAAGCATGCAAACACTTATAAAGTTAAAAACCAGGTAAACACTTAGTGGCTCTTTTTAGGTAACTATGCCACTACACATGTATTTAGTGTCAACCTCAATAGAATATACGTTAGAACAAAAAAGCCTAAAAGTTTCTTATAAAACACTCCCTCCATCTCTTTCAGCAATCTGAGCAATCTGAGCAATAAAAATTGACGCCTCATTTAGCCAAGCCAACTCTAGGAATAGTATATAATATAACTTACAAGTATGTAGCAATCCTACTTCATATGTTTCGCTTAGGTTTGCATAGTGTGTAAAATTCAATTGAAGGTCCTAGACACCGAGCAAAAAAAAGAAAAGTAGAAAGGCCGGTGAGCTAGCACCAAAACTTTTCTTTATTAACACATAAACGTCCCCTCATTGTGTCAAAACAAGCATGAGGTAATGAACAATATAACTTACATATATGTGGCAATCCCACTTCATGTATGAGACGTAGGTATCGTAAAGTGTGCGAGATTCCAGGCAATATCCTAGACACCAAGCACAAAGGAAGAAAGACCGATATGCTATCACCTAACAGTTAGTTTTAAAAAACCGTACATATTTATGCCGTCTTTGTTTCTGTTTCTATACTCCAAGTCCCTAACTAAAGGAGCTTTTTCCAAGGTCCCCGACTACGGGCTATTACTGATAGAGATAATCTATCATATTTCATAAGTGTAATTCGAAATTACTATCAAAGAAGCCAGAAGCAGTCGATGACTAATCTATTTTTTCTGTTTATATTATAGACTTAATAGGCGAAAAAAAGAGTCTGTTGGTATATAACAATAAAATCGGAAATGAGAAGCAAGTATAAAACCCCAGTTGCGAAATAGACCTATTAGGACATCAATAACTGATCAAATGCTCTCTATATAGTATCTACATAGTATGAATCTGTCAAAGTTTAGTTGAAGTCCTACCCAATAGATTGAAATTTCAACGAGCAGGTTCGAAAAAAGTTAATACAGAGAGCTAGTGCCCAGTGTAGCATACGTGATTTTAACTTACTTGATAATGCTTAGTATGTCATCAAGGGCTATAATATGCCCTCCTAAGGTAAAAACAAGCAGAAAAATAAAACAGAAAAAGACGTTATAGAGGAAAAAAGTATCAGACTGTCAAATAGCAGTCGCCCTATTCTGTGCCTGGATTACAAATAACGAGTGACAAACTCCTTTCTATTTACCTCTTGCTGGCGCGGCGCGCCGTGTTTCTAGCGTGGTGTCCCCCGTCTTGTAGATAAATTCAAGTCTCCCGTCGCAGCTATTTAAGTGTAAACCTGCCACCCTATTGGACAAGCGTGGGGCTGGTGTTCGGCGTTTGCGTTAACAGCCGCGAGAGTTCCCCGTCAACACGGAAGTGGTGCACTATCTCAAAATCCCTACGAGATAGAAGAAGGACTAGGCGGATTTGAGGTGTACTAAGATGGCAGCCATTTTTGAAGGGAGTCAAAATGCACAGATTTGGTTCATGCTAAAGGAGTTAAGTGTCTTATATCAATGTAAAGAGTCAAAAGAGATCCCATAGCACATAAAGACGGCTATTCGTTGAAAATTGATCTAGTTCTCCATTGTATAAAAAATGATAACGTTCAAAAGACTATACTGTCAAGTTATAGCCACAGTGTTCAGGGGAACGGTTAGCCCTTGAGTTTAATGGGTAAATAAATAGGTAAAGATTTCAAGATCTCCACATCTATGAAAGAATCAGAGAAGAAAGTTTAAAATGCACCATCACCACCCATATATTAGTTAAGCATACATATCAAGAGTCAAACAATATGTCATTTCTTAAGTATTCATAGTAACAAAGTTTTTCATTTGCTCTCAACGTTTAGCACTATAATACAGTCACTGAGCTTGTTAAGAGTAAGGAAAACAGCATATTAATTCTCTGGAGAAAATAAGTGAAACCTGAGATGTACAACATAAATCATCAAATGAATAATTATCCTGGGTCAGATAGAGGCATTTCAAACTTATAAAAAGTCAGATTTATGCATTCACTATAATTACAGTTATTAGCTCTGTGAACTTTTACAATCAAAGTTCTGGACATAAGAATGGTGAATCGCCAAGGCTCCGAAGGTATCAGCAGCACAAAAATAACAGTAACATACAAACTACATATGTTTGTTCTAGTCCGTAAGGAATACATGTAGTTCCCTATCAATATTAAGCCCCAGCTCCACTGCCCGGAGACGGAGAATCCATTGTGATTCTGCTTTTCTGAGTGCCCTTGTCCTATCACCTCCCCTTGGGTCATTCTGAATCTGAGCAATTCCATGAAAGCTAATACTTGCCAAATTAGTATTCGGATGGCATGTGTTAAAATGAACTGCAAGAGGGTAGCTCATGTCGTAGTTTCGTATTGCTCTCATGTGTTCCTGGATTCTTTCCTTGAGAGGACGAATCGTACTCCCAATGTAAATTAATCCACATTGACACCGAATACAGTAAACTACATATTTAGAATTGCAGTTTATAAACTGTTGGATGTGATACACAGTGGTGGTGTTATATCTGAATTCCTTAGTTCTATTGCACGAAAAGGGACACATGTTACATCGAGTGCAACTATAAAATCCTTTTGGTTTATCCGGTAGCCATGTGTGTTCCTGAGACTTGGGTGGAAGATAACTAGAACACAAAATGTCTCTGAGGGTCCTGCCTCTTCTGTGGACTACTGTAGGTTTTTTTGTGATGTATTTAGCCAATGATCTATCTAGGGTAAGGAGATGCCAATGTTTTAATATGATCTTATAAATGGCATGACTATGTGTGTTGAATCCTGTTACAAAATTCAGTCTGTTCTTATGTCTACTCCGGGCCTTGTTGCTCTTATTTCTTAAGAGTGTATGCCTATTCGTTTTCATGACCTGTTTTCTAGATCGGTTGAGGACCGATGATGTATAGCCTCTGTTTTTAAAAAGTTCCTCTAAGTAGTTTAACTCCTCAAGAAAAACACTATCCTCGCTGCAATTTCTCCTGACTCGTGTCATTTCACCAAGCGGGATTGCATTGACTTGTGTATTGGGGTGAGCACTTGAGGCATGCAGTATTGAATTGCATGATGTAGTTTTCCTATATAGTCGAGACATTATCTTATTCTCTCTAATGTAGATCACCACATCTAGGAACTCTATTTCAGAATCACTGTAATTCCAGGTAAATCGAAGATTGTAACTGTTGTCGTTGAGATACTCCGTCAAAGATTTAAACTCCAATTTGTTGCCAGCCCAGATGATAAAAATATCATCTATATAACGGCCCCAGTATACTATCTGGCCAGTAAGTTGTGGAGGACCGTTGGCCCATAGATGTTTGGCTTCAAATCTGCCCATATACAAATTGGCGAACGATGGAGAAAATTTTGAGCCCATCGCAACGCCCATTGATTGTTTGTACCATGTGTCTTGATGTAAAAAAACATTGTTCTCTAACACTAAACGTGTAAGATCTAACACCATTTCTGTGTGTTTGAACAAAGTGGCATCTCTTGAGGCCAATGTGTCCCGTAAAGCCTGTAAGCCTTGTTCAACTGGTATACTCGTGTATAGGGAGCACACATCTAATGTGGCAAATGCTAGTTCATCGGTCCAATCTATGTCTTCTAGTTTATTTAGAAGATCACCTGTGTCCCTGAGGTATGATGGTAAATTAAGTACCAGGGGCTGCAGGAAAATGTCTATATACTCTGACAACCGTTCTGTAGGTGACCCAATGCCAGAGACAATCGGTCTCCCAGGTGGAAAATTGCCTGTCTTATGAATTTTAGGGAGCACATATATGCAAGGTGCTCTAGGTAGTGGAATGAAAAGATATCTGTATTCAATGTCAGAAATGAGGCCACGTTCTTGCCAAAACTTAAGTCTTTCTTCAATGTGACATGTGACCTCCTTCAGTGGATTTAAGGCAAGTTTAGTATATGCCAACCCTTCTCCTAGCTGTCTTTCAATTTCTTATATATAGTCCACATCTTGCATCACTACAATATTTCCACCCTTATCTGCTTCCTTGATTACAACATCAGGATTAGTAGCTAATGTTTTAAGGGCCAGGTGTTCATCCCTAGTCAGGTTGAATGAGGGTTTTGCACTTTGGCTGTTATATTTCTCCTCCAATAAGTGTAAATCATTGCTGACCGCCCTGTAGAAACAGTCTATCAGATTATCTGAGGGTAAGGCCGGGACAAATTTGGATTTCGGTTTGCATCCACTGACAACATTGAGATTAGGCATGATGTCAAGTTCAGTTAAAGTATCCAACATAGTGTATGATTCGTTCTCTAAAGACAACAATAGATGTATATTTTGCACATCTTGGATGGTTTTATTGCACAATGGTACATTTTCAATAACAGACTGAGTGGGCATGGGATTGTCCTAAAAAAACTTTTTCAATTTGACACGTCTGGTAAACTTGAACAAGTCAATATGTATATTTACAAAATCTGGTCGTGTAGTCGGACAAAAACCCAAGCCTTTAACTAGAACATTGGTAACATCTTGAGAAAGTCTCAAATTGGATAAATTCACTATGTTTACATCATTCGAAGGATTCACATTCACACAGTTAAATCCACATAGAGCATTTTCTTGGGTTGCACTCAATTCTTCACACTGCGGGATAGTGAACGTGTGTTTGTTGCGCCCTCCCTTGCACTTATTGTGGCGCCCCCCCGTCTTGTTTTTTTGGGTTTGCCCTGTTGAAATTGGTCCTGGAGCCCTTGCGGAAGCGTGTTAGCTCTTCTAAAAAAGAGGATGATGTAGGAGCAAGAGTGGGGCCAGCACTGGCTGATTCCAGTGCTGCACCTCCACTGGCCTCACTATGTACACTCGAAATGTCTGACTCGCTCGTAGAGCCTGTGATTACAGAGGGGGTGTTGACTCCACTCTGTACAAAGGGTCGTGGTTTGATTTCATCGAACCTCTTAGCGAAGGTAAAGACCCTTCCGTTTCTATAGTCTTTGTCATCTCGCTTTAGTTTTCGTGTTTTCTTTTCTTTTATGTAAATCTGATGTTTCCCAAAATGTCTTTTAATATTTTATAATTTTTCTCGGTCGCTTCTGGCATTCTCCAATTTTTCAATGTCATTCAGTAAGATGTTTCTTTTACGTTCTGCATGGCGGATGAGAACATCCATCATTTTGTAAGAAGAGGTTAGAATAAGTTCCTCCCACTCTTTTAATAAATCAGGGTCCAAGTCTTCAAATGATGGAAAAATGATGACCCGTAATCCCCGTGGTATCTGCCTGATATCTAGATACCTTTTAAGTATGGTGGCGTCCCACCACCTAGACAGTTCTTGTTTTCTCAAACGTTCCAGTTTGATAAATTTTTGTTTAAGGCCTTCCTGTTCATTACTTTGTTGGTGTTTTGTTGTTTGCTCTAAGGTGCCTGTGAGTAGCTCTAGGAGGAACTTTTCCCTCTCATCATCAAAGGAAGCCATTTTCTAATGAGCTAGTCCAGCTAATTGTAACCCACAATTTGTAAAGAACTGAGTACAGCCCTACCACATAAATGTAACAAATCACAGAAAATGGTAGCAGTGGAATATAGGGCAGCACATCAGTTTTAAAACAGTATCTTTCTAATAGAAACGTAATTTTTTTTCTGTAATCACGTACCAGTGTTGGTGCCACTCAAGGTAATAAGATACATCCCGCTACCACAGATGTGACCACATAGAAGTACCCAGGACTCCTATGTTAACTTTGAAACACGATTTTACCTCGGCACTCTACAAAAATATATACCATTCACATTGAATGGTGTAGCTAGTCTATATGAGTTTCTATATAGCAGTTCACAGGCAAGTAAACCAAATTAGTCAATTTGAGCAAAAAAGCATCATTTAATGTGTTGACAATATTTCATTTCTTATTGTGGTGACTTCATATTTCATAATAACATCCAGTATATACAATATGAGGCAATACAGGTGTCATTCATAATTGTCACAAAGATTCTGTTCTTATAATCTGTACGTTGTCTTTAATGGAAACAGCCGACACGTGTTTCGTTACGATTAGTAACGTCTTCAAGGCTGTGAAAAGTGTGAACAACAATAAAAAAGGGCATTTACACAAGGAAAAGTAAAAAATAGACTCTAATCCATACCCATACAGGTT
Organism: Calotriton arnoldi; assembly: GCA_963921515.1. NCBI lineage: Eukaryota > Metazoa > Chordata > Amphibia > Caudata > Salamandridae > Calotriton > Calotriton arnoldi. The sequence goes on along the minus strand of CAWUFW010000021.1, from coordinate 7,037,124 downwards.
GTTTTTTCTATAAAATCCTACTAATGTCTTGTACAGTTTAGAAGGAATGGAAAAATCCAGTGCAACCCATCACCACGAAAAAAAAAATAACCATTCAAATGAATCAGAAAAGCCAGTTTGTGAAGCCCATGTGCATAGAGTAAACCTTATCCCAAATAAGTGAGTGAACCATAATTGGTGTGAAACAAAAAGCTCTTAAAGTCCATTTAAAAGAAGGAAAATAATCCAAGCACAGATGATAATGTGATTGAAGTAAGAGACCTTCAAATAAGAGAGGTAGATTTAATAAAACTTCCCGACGTATTCTAACTATGTCTAATAGATAATCATATCTACCTTTAACAGTCCAAACGAAAAGTTCAAATCTCTAGAGGATGTTCCCAAGTGAAAAGGAGGCATCCGTATCTTATATGTCAATGTATTAGGGGACCTTGGAGCAAAAGAGTAGGAAAAGGAGTATAAGCATTCAAGGTAAGGATTTGGGTGAACTAAGAGTGCTGCTAGTGGGTCAAAGTGTCGGCTTGGCAGTGGAGCTGCAGGTCAGGAGTGCGGCACTGTTGGAAATATGTGTGGGTTCTAGTAGGTGTGGTTTGGCAGAGCTGTGCTGTTATGTCAGTCCTAGTATTTGTGTTGCAGAGGATATTGCCTAGCAGGTTTAGGGCACATTTGGCAGAGCTGTTGCACTGTTTGTACTGCAGATGAGGACTGAGGTGCTTTGACAGAGCTTTGTATATGCCCAGGTACTGCAGGCCAGGAAAGAGAAGCATTAGTAGAGCTGAACAGCATGCTTGTTCCAGCACAGTTGTGCTGAAGGGTGCTGAAGGGCAGGGTTGAGGTACATTGACAGAGTCATAATTGAGCTCGTATTCGTGATGTTGACTCTAACTCCTTTGCATTAATACTACTTATATATCTTTAGGAAGCAGGAGTTATGGGAATTCACAGTTTCTGGATCTGAAAAGAGGTATATTAAAGATGCCCATTTATATTTTATAGTTAAGGTGTCTATATTGAATAGAATAGCATAACTGCAGTAAGCGCAGCATTACAGTCAAAATGACATAGCATATTGGAATGCAGCACCCACTATGATACTGCACGGGATGCTTTCCTTAGAGGCCAGTCCCACAGTCACAGTTTCCGAGCCCAGGGCACAGCTTGTCTTACACTGGTTTCTGCCTCAAGTGCCTGTGGGTTTGGAGAGCCCTGGCGCACCAGTAGCTGACTTTCCTGTCCCTCTCCATGTTGACCAAAGACAGAAAAAAGCTCCTTACCAGTTCAAGGGCTATGGGTGCTCCTTGTTCTGGACAATATGTCAGCATGGAAATTGAGGCAGTCTATGGACAAACCGACTCATTCTGCAGGGCACTTGATCAATACAATTTTTTCTAATTGTTGCGTTGATGTGACAGACGTTATGAGTAACATCTGGTCGGATCATGCAACAACATATTTTAATTGGAGATTAGAGGAAAGCCCAAGCTGTAGCATGCAGAATCGCTCGGTACCCCATTGAAGTTGGGCCAATATTAATACGAGGAGACTATGGCGATCCTCAGCAAGTCTATTCCACCTCTGTCTGGCAAGATTGAACCGGATGCACTGGCAGTTGCTGCCTGGCTAGGCAATATGGCTGACCTGGTGGCGCCCATTAAGACAGGGTCTGCCGGCCTAAGACTCCCTGGTTTAATGAGGAGCTCAGGGTTATGTACCAACAATGCAAAAAGCCTGCAAGATCTTGGCATAAGTTTTATCTACCAGTAGACAAAGAACTTTACAAAAGGGAGCATCATATATACCACCAGGGAATAAAGAAAGCTCAAGCAAAGTTTTTCGCAAACGAAATTGCAATGTCTGGTAATAAACCTAAAGAGGTTTTTAAAATGACGACGACATTCTCCAATCCTAGTGCCCTAGCTCAGACCTTTGAAGCTTCCCCGAAATTTTGCATGCAGCTTTCTGACTTTTTTGACAATAAAATCATAGGCATTGTTGATGCTCTAATTACATCTGGTGCTAATACCAGTCTTGATATTAATGAATTAGGAGACCATCCTCTGACAATTCCAACCTTATGCCCATGCTCACTGACAGAATTTACCACCATCACATTGGAGGATTCTGTGAAAGCCCTTAAAGCCTGTAAACCCAGCTACCCTGATGACCCTTGTCCCCCTCAGTATGGCAATACTCATCAGAATTATAGATTAAGTAATTCTATAGCCCTAGCAATCCGGCAGACAGTCCTATCTGCCCTTTTGCTGAAACCTTTGGTGTCATACCCGCTTAAAGAGCGGCAAAGTTACATTGCGGGAAATGCATTTTCCTTATAACTCAAACAAACTTTAAAACAACCCCCCAACCCCACCCCCTCCGCTGACGTTATCTGAAGTTAACAAAGTGTGCAATACAAAATAAAATAATATTGGCAGAATATCTCTGCAATACAATAGACCATTTCTTATGGATAGTGATGCAGCGGATACAATGAAAACTATTTCTCCTAGGTCACTTATCGGTCATCCAGGCGCGACTTATATTTCTCACATCCACATGACGATGGGGCCCATGACATCGCCTAACAAACACACACACACACACACCTGGATTTCCTCTACACCTTTACGAATCTATACTCCTAGGAGAAAGAAAAACTAAATGAAAATCATCATGATGTACCGCTGGAAGGAGCCGGGATACCTTATTACCTTAACCTATCGCTTTCTTAGTTATTTCTTAAGATATTCCTGCTCATTGTTTGTCGATGGATCATCTAGTGAAAATCAGTTGATAGTGATCAAGACCAGCTAAATCACAATAACTAATTACTAATTTCACAACCATTTAGTAAATAATCACTGAGTCGTTTGATTTAAGAATTTCAAAATTTATATAATTTTAAAGGCATGGAAAAGAATTTAGACTTTATTATTCAATTATTCATACATTATTAAATCAAATATTTATTAAGCAAAATCAATTTTATTGCAGAAAGGAAATTTTGTCATGAGGAAAAATCCTAATTAACCTGCCTATCTTCCTAATTTAGCCTAATGATTTCTAACCTAAGTTTAAAGTTGAAAAATAACCTGATTCTCATACTCAACTGGAAAAATAAAACAGCAACAGAAACTTCAGCTCGTCAGCATCAGCTACCGCAACCCGTCTCATCTAACAGTCTTTCAGCATCTCCCGCTCAGTAAATGGATCGATCTGGAACTCCAAGTACTGGAAGCTACCCCTCCCACTAAGAGTAGGCCTACTTATACCCTAATTCTAACTTTGCTAACTAAATTGTTGCAACATTAATAACGCGCTTTTCTTTCATTGGTCCACTCAGTTCATTTATTCAGTTTTAATCAAATTCTCCCGGATCCAGCTTGTTCTTCTGGAATGCATATGTTCATTTCCTTTCTCACAGTTCATGACATGTTTCCATCCGCTTCGATCAGTACATTTGTAACTTCTTTCGATACATTCGAGAACTCTGCAGGCATTGTCCTTTCTCTTAAAACTGTTTCCCACGATTCTCTGCTGATCACCACGGCACATTATCAGTTCAAATAGGTCACATCAGCCTTGACCATTCTTGCATCGTAGCCTTTCAGCACCATCACGTGGTCAGTCTTTCTCCAACTTTTTCTCCCTTGTCATGTGTATTCTCAGCGCATGCGTACTCTAATAAACGGCAGCCATTTTATATCGCCACTCGATTAGACTTAGAAGCACTATTTAGAAATAAACAAAACATAATTAAAAATAGAGAAACATAGCCTTTTCATTTCCCTCCCGTCATCTACGTACCCCAATTAGTTATTACCTAGCAGAAAGCAACATTTAAGCTGTTCCTTACTTACCATCACTATTGTTTTTGCAACGTCACGTTTTATATTCTATGAAGCACGAATCATGCATTTATTATTTATTTAGTACGCAATTATTTTTATGTTATAATTAGACACACAGACATTTGTAAATAGATTATTCAGCACACATACTTGCGTGTTACCCTTCCCTCACATACATTGTTGATTAATACATTTAAACGAACATATTTATTAATTATTTATAAAATTTGTTAGGGGTTAAATTTTTTTCATTTACTCTGCTCCATCAACTCCCCCCTTTGGTGATTTTTAAATCACCACATAAAACCCAAGTTATACTTCTTTTTCAGGCAGCATATGTCTCTCATCCTTTTGCTTTTTGTTAGTTATACATCTGTTTCCATTTCATCTTGTCTTCTTGTCTCTTTATACATATCTTCTTTCATTTTCTCTAACTCAATTTCACCCATTTCTCTCTCTCTCTCTTTCATTATTCTGTTATTTCTTTTTATCTTATTTTGTCTTCTTTTTCTTTTTATACACGTTATTACAATTTTCAACACCATGGCTAACAATATTGCTACAGTTGCTATTATTATAACTTTCCCTATCACTAGTCTACTCATTCTTGTTAACCAATTTGCTACTGAAGAAAACCCTTTACCAAGTTTTCCAAGGACACTTTCAACCTCCAGTGGAACTAGTTCTTTGTGCAAATTTGTAATATTTGTGATATACTTTTGTATATTTTCACTTTTATCAGGAATGTAAGTGCAACAATGTTGGACTTTCAGCATTCCACAAACTCCACCCTCTTTTGCCAAAAGAATATCAAGGGCAAGCCGATTTTGCATCACCATAGCTCTCATGGCAACCATTTCGGTATTTACCATCAAGAACCCTCCCGCAGTATCTGTAGACAAACGATCTACTACTGTGGATAATTTCCGAATTTTAAATGCATTCAAAGATATTCCCACTGCTGGTATTAATGCTCCAAAAATATCACCTACAATTTCTGAAAAACTTTCCCTCTTTCTACGTGTAAAGCTATTAATCATCTTGTATGTTCCTTTTTCTTCTCTGTCCATATGAAAAATTTTTGGAAAGACCAGGCCTACATAACAAGTTCCATACCAATGGTCCGGTAACCTGTAATAAGCTCTATTCCCACAAATATAATAGATACCTGGAAATATTGGATCTTTTCCACCTTTGAATCCCCAACCTCCCAAAATTTGATAATTGTCATGGCAGATACTGGAACCTACAAAATAATTGTCATAGACTGTCTTATTTCTCCTAATACATAACTTTCCTGTTTGCGGCCAATCTAATGTCATTGCTGCATTTATCTTTTTCCCTTCAGGATTCTCTTCCTCAAACGTCCATAGATGTGTTCTTTTCTCTTTTATTGCTTCTTTGTGAAATTTCATTCTTCTTTCTTCAACCATTTCTAAAAATACCTTTTCTTCTTTCTTTAACTCACAGGTAAGGTTGTTTTTAGCTATTTCTTCTAATGTTAAAATTCTATGCTCTAAAAAGAATTCTCCTAAAACTTTTGCTTGTTTTACTTTGTTTAGTTCTGAAACTACAGGAATATTTGCAAAAATCTTATCTACATCAGTGTAATAAAATTCTAATCTACCTGTTTTATAAAATAAACTTGCTATGACACTACATGTTATTCCATAAGTTAGAGGTAGGTGATGATAAGTCACACCTTCTGTCACTGATGCAGGCAACTGCATACAAACATAACAATCTCTCACATCCATTGTCTCTACATATTCGTACAACAATTTTGTAAAAACATTTTTAGAAAAATCTGTTACTGACTTATCCTTATGTAATTCTGCACTACTTCTTAAAATAACTGGTTCTTTAATATTAGTTTCTTTTTCTGGTTTAGTATCATTCTTTGCTTCTACTACAGCTATACTAATAGGAATTGTGATTGCTAAAACTATCCATACTGTCATTAATAATCCTGTACAAAAGCAGCACATTTTACACCATTTTTTTAAAAACTCACATTTATCTCTTCTATCTCTAGTATTTTCCATTTTTGTTCTTATCTTTTGTTAAACCTCAGAAAATTGTGTCACTACACCTCAGAAATGACTTAGATGCCACCCTTCATTCAAAAGTCTTTGCTTGGTACTTTCTTTTAATTCTTTTCAGAATTCTTTCGTTGTCACATCCGGTGATTTGTCATATCCAGTAAAATTGTCACATCCAGTAAAACTGTCACATCCGGCAGAAGCACTTTAAGTCTTCACTTCAGGTTTGTTGCACCTCACCTTTACCCATTCGGTTTCGTAGTCTCGGGTTCTCGTGAGTGTTTCTTTCTTCTTTGTAATCAGTTAGAGCGATGTACAACCACTCAGGTGACTTGTATTTCGAATTCACTTTCTTTATTCTTTTAGACTTTTGCAATCGTTTTCCACTTGGCTTTTCTTGTTCTTTTTGACTTGTTATTTCATTCACCTGTTCAGCACTTTTTTCTCCTGTTCTGATTATTCTGTATCTCAATTTTCTTATATAGTTGCTGGGCCAATTGTCTCCTTTTCTTGGCCTTTTGGCTTCACCTTCTTTTTCTCCTCTTTCTGATTTCCAGTTTCTTTTTCTTGATTCAGTTCTTGTTTTCTCTTCTTCTCCGCTTTCTTCAGATTCTGTTTCAATTTTCTCACAATTGTCTCTTATTTTGAAACTTATGATCTCATTTTCTTTTACTTGTGGTTCTATTTTCTCCTTCTTGTGTTCACCTATTACTGTCCCTCCTCGATGTTCTTCCGAATTGGTATTTATCTCACTCTCTGCTTCTAATTTTCCCTGTTCTTTTGTTTCACTATCTGTCCCTATTGCTCCTCGGGGTTCTTCTCGATTTTCTAGCTTTTTAATTGTCTCTTTCCCTTCTTTGTCTATTAATATTACTTTTGAAGGATTTCCACCATAACTTGTACTTGGTTGCTCATTTAGATCATTTTCTTGTTCATTCTCTTCTCTAATTGGTTCAAATTTCCAAGTTTTCCTTCGAAATTCTTCACAGTTTTCAACTGAATCATCAGATCCTGAACTCGTGTCAGATATTTCCAGATGTCGACTTACAGGTCGATCTTCAAGTTCTGGAATTTCTGCAATTTCTCCTTCTTTGTCTTCTTCTTCCTCTTCCTCTATAGAGGTACTTGCAGTTGGGTTTTCCAGATGTCGACTTTCAGGTCGATCTTCAAGTTCTGGCACCCTTTTTCTTCTTCTTTCTGTCTCAGTCGCTGAACTCTCATCCCACACTTCCAGATGTCGACTCACATGTCGATCTTCAGGTTCTGGAACTCTGATTGTGTGGCTGGCATGGACCCAGTTTTTCACTCCTGCACACTTGATTGCAGTCGTTGTCACTAGGATTACCTGTCGTGGCTCGTCCCAGCGAGGAACTAGACAGTTTCTTCTCCTGTGGACTTTTATGCGGACCCAGTCTCCTGGATTCAAGTCGTGGGCTGGTTTTCTTTCAAGAGTGGTCGCATCCGGTCCAACCTGATGAAACACAGAACGCACCACATCAGCCAGTCCTTTGCAATAATCCAGTACTAGATCATCAGTTATAGTCAGTAACTTGTTGACAGGTACTTGTGCTTGTCTCATTGCTCGTCCCATGATCACTTCATGAGGACTAAGTCCAGTTTTCTTTTCAGGAATACTTCTGATGGTCATCAGGACAAGGGGCAGTGCATCGGGCCATTTGAGTCCTGTAGCTTGACACATTTTTCCTAACCTGTTCTTAATTGTTCCATTTATTTGCTCTACTACCCCAGAAGCCTCTGGTCTGTATGCACAATGCAGTTTTTGTTTAATACTTAATGCTTCACAAATTAATTGAATCAACTCATTTTGAAAATGTGTTCCTCTATCTGTCTCAATCGTGACTGGAAAACCATTACCTTGGAATGAACTCTCGCAGCATAAGTTTTGCTACCGTTATTCCATCATTCCTTCTAGTCGGGTATGCCTCCACCCAACGAGAAAACAAACAGACGACCACTAGAACATATTTTAGTCTGTTACAAGGGGGCATTTCAATGAAATCCAATTGCATTCTAGTGAACGGACCTCCTTCTCGTCCTATTGTTCCTAGACTCACTATTGTCTTTCTTCCTGGATTAAACTGCTGACAAATAAGACATCTTTGACAAAGACTTTCAGCTATGGCTCTGAATTTTGGGTTATACCATGTTTGTCTAAAAAGTCTGATCATTGCATCTCTCCCAATATGAGCTTGTCCATGGTACATCCGTGCCATGTCTGAAATCATGCTATCAGGCATAACTGGTCTTTCATCTCTGTAAACCCACACACCATTGTTTTCTTGTCTTCTACATCCTGCTTTTATCCAGTAATCTTTTTCCTCATCATTTGCAACTTCCTGTAACTGTCTCACCTCATCCCATGTCTCGACAGTGTTAGTAAAAAGCAAAGGAGAAGAGATATGCTCCCTTTCGCGATTCTTATTCAGGGATACCATGTTCTCTGCACAATATTTGGCTATCTCGTCGGCGTAATTATTTCCGACAGTTATGTAATCTTCATTTTTCTTATGTGCTTTGCATTTCACTACAGCTATCTGCCTAGGCAGCTGTATCGCCTCAAGCAGTTTCTTTACAAAATCTCCATTTCTGATAGGTGTTCCTGCAGACGTCAAGAAACCTCTTTGTGACCAAATCTGACCGAAATCATGCACTATACCGAAACCGTACTGGCTATCGGTCACAATCGTAACTCGTACATTTCTTCCCAACTTACATGCTTGAATCAAAGCAATCAGTTCTGCAACTTGGGCAGACCTTATTCCTTTCAGACAAGACGCTTCCAGTCACAGTCGCCACTGTGCACACTGCGTAAGCTGCGCTTAAAACTCCTTCTCTCGTTCTCAAGCATGAGCCATCCACAAACATGACATAATCTGATTCTTTTAAAGGCTCATCTTTTATGTCAGCTCTTGGTTTTGTGCAATATTCCAGCACATTCAGACAATCATGATCTACTTCATCTTGTTCAATTATACTCTCTTCATCTGGCAATGATGTCGAAGGATTCACATTCATACATCTATCTATGGTCACATTTTCTGCACTCAAGATTACTTTTTCGTACTTAGTCAGCCGACTATGTGTCATGTACTGTGTTTTTGTTCTTGTCAAAAGAATCTCTACTGAATGGGGAACATATACTCTCAGTGGATACCCCATCACTATACCTTCACTTTGTTCCAGACTTACACAAGTAGCAGCAACAGCTTTCAGACATCCAGGCAACGCTTTTGCTATAGGATCTAAAACAGCTGAAAAATAAGCAATTGGTCTCTTCATTGTTCCATGTTTTTGTACCAGTACTGAAAATGCACATCCATCTCTTTCACTGCAGTACAATTCAAAATCCTTTTCGTAGTCAGGCATTCCTAAAGCAGGGGCCTCACACAATTTCTTTTTCAACTCTTTGAAAGATTTCATTTCTTCGTCATTCAATTCAAAAGGGTCTCTTACATCCTTCTTGGTCAGTTTTTGTAATGGCTTAGCAATCAAGGAAAAACCACTTATCCATTGTCGGCAATATCCAACCATTCCCAGAAACATTCTTACCTCTCTTTGCGTCATTGGTGCTCTCATTCCTTGAATCATTTTTATTCTCTCAGTCGTTATCTTTCGCACTCCTTTCTCAATTTTATGCCCTAAATATTGGACTTCTTTTTGACAAAACTGCAATTTCGAAGGGGACACTTTATGTCCTCTTTTCTCTAGATGGTTCAGTAAAGCAATTGTATCGCTTACACATGCTTCTTTTGTTTTCGATGCCACCAACAGGTCATCGATATACTGCACCATCACTGACTTTTCTGGCATTTTCAAATCTTCCAGGGACTTCTTTAAAATCTGATTAAAGATTGAGGGGCTTTCTGTATACCCCTGAGGAATTCGGCACCATGCCAAAATACGCTCTCCGAACCGGAACGCAAATAATGGCTGGCTATCTGGATGTAAAGGAATAGAGAAAAATGCGTGACACAAATCTATCACGGTGTACCACTCAGCTTCATGTGGAATTTGGTATAGAATTACTGCAGGGTTTGGCACTATTGGACAACAAGGCACAACTATTTTATTGACCTTTCTCAAATCCTGTACTATTCTATATGTTCCGTTTGGCTTTTTCAGTCCCATTATAGGTGAATTACATGGACTGCTCATTATTTCTTTTAGAATTCCCTGTTCAATCATTTTATTTATTACAGGAGTTATTCCTTCAATTATTTCTGGAGTCAATTTATACTGTGGCGTATTTGGGTAAGTTGTTCCTTCTTTTACTGTTACTTTTACGGGATCTACTTCTTTCATCAATCCAATATCTTCTCCTGTAAAATCCCACACATTCTCTTTCACTGTCTCTTTCAGTTCTTTTGGAAGTTTTTCTGCATCAAATGCAGGAAACAAACCATTCATTTCAGGTTCCTGATTCATCAATGTCACTTTATACAATACATCTTCATCTGGGGTCTGAAATCCAATTCCATCTGGCGTACAATAAATTGTGCAGTTCATCTTACACAAAAGGTCACGACCTAAAAGATTTACGGGACTACAATCGCACACTACGAATTTATGCATTTTGCTAAAAGAACCAATTTTTACTTCCACTAATTCAGTAAGTGGTGTTTTAATCTGCTGATTCGCTACTCCAACTACTTGGATATATTCACCTGAGAGAGGAAGGTTTGGAATTTCCACTGACCTAACAGTAGAACGGGTAGCTCCAGTATCGACAAGGAATGTTACATTTGCACCATTCACTTCTCCATCCACAAAGGGACCAGACTGATCTACCTCTAGAGTTGCGCCAAGTACGCACTCTTTTCCCTCTCCTAGGCACCGTCAGAAACTTTCATCCGACTCATCCTCACTCTGACGCAACCAATACTGAGAAATGTTAGCTGCTCGCGGCAACTGTGTTACCTGCTCTCCTCCGTAGAATCCTGTTTCTGTACTGTATCTTTGCTGGTTAACATTGTTGGGAAGTGGTGGTTGTGGCACCTGACCTTGTTGAACAACTACCTCATTCTGCACCTGTGGATTTAATGATTGATTTTCCGGATTAGGTTTAGGTGGGAACGTACACTCGTTTCTCCAATGCCCTAATTTTCCGCAATTATGACATGGCCATTTTTTCTTTGCCTCTTCTAGACTCATTTGACCTTTCCCTTTACCTATGTTAGGTCGGGATTTATTCTGTCCTGTTTCATTCCCACTATTATTCAATTGAGCTTCTTGTTTCTCTGCCACTTTCACCTGTGCCCACATTGCCTTCTCTTTCAATTTACGCTGTCTACTCTCAATATCATCACTACAATACTTAGCATACCTCAGTACCTCATCTACAGTGCCGTTTTGCCAGTTAATCATATGTTGTTTAATCATTTCACTAATCTCTGGTTTCAGTCCAAACACAAATCTATATACAAAATGACTCATATCCTTTTCACTCAACTCCTCATACCCACTATACTGCTTGAAAACCAACAACAATCTTTCATAATAGGCATGTACGGACTCCTTACTTTCCTGTGTAGTTCTGTCTATTTTTACCCAATCTGTTTCTTTAGGAGGAATCTTATTTTTCAAAAAGGTAATCACCTTATCATATTTCCTCATCACCTCAGGACCTGGAGCTCCTGTCTTAGGATCTCTTGGATATTCTGTAGTTGGCCAGTCAACTGTAATTTTACATTCAGACCACAAATCAGTTGGCACCACTATGTCAAACAATCCATCTAAATCTATCCACAACACCTTTGAAACCTTCACAAACCTCTCCACTTGTCGGTACCATTCAACTGGTTTCTCTCTCAGCTTCGGGAATTCGTTTGTAAATGACAGTATATCCTGTCTAGTCCAGGGAACATGCACATAACTACCACCTGGAGTTTCTCTCATAGGGTATTCTCTTGCAACAGGTTCCTTTTCAGTTATCATAAAAGCCAAAGAAGCTTTGTCTGCAGTTTTCTCATACTTTTTCGTCCATCTGACTTTCCATCTGTCCACATCACCCCATTTTCTCAGTAAAACAATTAACTCTTTTATCTGTGTCAGCCTTCCTGCTGTGTTCAAATTTTCAATATCTTTCTCACAAAAGTCTACTCTGTACGGTTTCTGCAATGTTTTCACTTTCGCAAAATCTACTCCAATTTCACTTGCTATCTCTTCCAGTTTGTCATGTAAATTTTTAGCTCTCCATGTAATACTTTTGCACAGAAACATAATCTCATCATCCTGGTAATTTTTCAGCTTTTCTGTACCAATCGTCCCTAAAATTAATTCTTCCATGTCAATCTTTAACCTAATTACATCTAATGGTTTTTCTTCTGGTTCTTTTATTTTAAATGCCTTCATCCACTCATTTAACTCATCAGGAGTCGGACCTATAGGCGTATTATTTAGTTCTATCCAATTACCACTCTTTTCAGGGGTCACTGTTGCAGATTCTGTTACCATAGGCATTTTCCTACCATTACACTCATTCACTGTCAAATTTGTAGGTGGACTTGGTCTGTAGGTACTAGCCAAATTACTTGTACTTGCACTTGGTTCCATCCTTTCTTTTTCTCTCTGAAATTGTGAATTCATAGGAATCACTAAAGATCGTTCATCAATTTTCTGATTCTCAAAAACTGGTATTACTGGACCTATTGTTACGGGTACAGTTACAGCTTCCATGTTTTTCGTTAATTCCCTAATTTTCTCAGTCAGCTCTTTTGTTGTTCTTGCTAATTCAGTTGCATTGTCACTTTCTACTCCTTCATTTTGTGAAGTTCTTATTTGATCTTGTGACCTATTTATTTCAATTCTTTTTACAGGACTTTTATTTCGCACAGTCTCTATTTGCGGCGCATTAGGTGTCACCACTGTAGAACTCTGCTGATACGGAGGGGGATTTCTATTTAGAATATCTTCCAGCAATTCATCATCCGTTTCACTCTCATGCATATATTTTTCCCTCTCCATATGTTTCTTTTTCTCAGTACGTTTTCTCTTAGTCTCTTCCTCAACTGTAAAAGCCGGAAACAAACCTCCTGTCATGTTAGCACATCTCCATCGTTTTATTCTATCCTCATGATTTATTCCCCACATTCTTCCAGGCATAAACTCATGATCCCTTAAACCTCTGAATCTCTCTCGCTCATACATCTCATCTTCCCATTCCGTCAACGCTTCAAACTGTGTCGGTCTAGGTCTAGGTTCTAAATTTGTCATCTTTTCTCTCAAATTCCGCAAAACCGCTACACTAAATGAACCATTCTCAGGGAAAGCTAATGCTCCATCATTCTTCGTATACTTTGCCCAATTTTCTAACCATATGCATGTATGATATCCATATTTCAGCATCATATGTGAAGCTGCTGATTTCGGCGGAGGAATTACTTGTCCCTCTCTAGTCACAACCTTTTTGTCTTTCTTAAAGAAATTCTTAATTTTTGTCGTCCATGACGTTCTCTCCCTTTCATACTCATAATACGGCATGTTTTCGATTGGTTTTTCTCTTCAAAACCAGCACTGTTCCGTGTACGGAACTTCAACCAATCACAGCGCGATTCACACCAACACACCAATCAGAACGATTTCCTTCTTCCGCGCACCCACCAATCTTAGCGCGGCACTTTTCCTACGTCACTCCTGTCTTTGCGTTCACGTGACTAGCGCACTATCCAATCCTAGCGCGGCACTGTCTATGTCACTCTTGCTCTTTTACCCCTCCTTTACAAAATTATCGGCAATTTTTCTTTTTAATGTTTCTTTGTTAGTTACAACATTTAAAACAATTCCATAGTCTGATTCGCTAAACAAAAGTGACAGCTTTGTCCTTTTACACAAGAATCCTGTATTTCCAGTAGGCAGCGCTTACCTCTACCCTACCACAGAATTATTAACTTTCGCCGATAAAGTAGCACTTCCCTCTACCTTACCCTTCTTTCAAGCAAACAGTAAACCCGTTTCTCTGGGGATAAGACACATGTGGAGACTATGCTCCTGAGAATTAAGGCCAGAGTTTCACAAGAAAACGTGATTTGCTATCCCAGTTACACACCTTTCGTACAGAAAATCCCTAACATAACACAACCTGTGTTATTACCAAAAAATGAATTCAGACCATGTACCAAATTCCATGTGACTTCTCTTGCCACACGTGTTCCACTTCCTACATCCCAGAAGCGTGAAAACTCACATATAACATAACGCGACTCAACATATAGTATTAGTCATCAAAATAATCAATAATCAATAATCAATAATCACCAAACTAATCTATAGAAACCATAACTCTGCTACCAAGAAATCTGATGCAGCGGATACAATGAAAACTATTTCTCCTAGGTCACTTATCGGTCATCCAGGCGCGACTTATATTTCTCACATCCACATGACGATGGGGCCCATGACATCGCCTAACAAACAACACACACACACACACCTGGATTTCCTCTACACCTTTACGAATCTATACTCCTAGGAGAAAGAAAAACTAAATGAAAATCATCATGATGTACCGCTGGAAGGAGCCGGGATACCTTATTACCTTAACCTATCGCTTTCTTAGTTATTTCTTAAGATATTCCTGCTCATTGTTTGTCGATGGATCATCTAGTGAAAATCAGTTGATAGTGATCAAGACCAGCTAAATCACAATAACTAATTACTAATTTCACAACCATTTAGTAAATAATCACTGAGTCGTTTGATTTAAGAATTTCAAAATTTATATAATTTTAAAGGCATGGAAAAGAATTTAGACTTTATTATTCAATTATTCATACATTATTAAATCAAATATTTATTAAGCAAAATCAATTTTATTGCAGAAAGGAAATTTTGTCATGAGGAAAAATCCTAATTAACCTGCCTATCTTCCTAATTTAGCCTAATGATTTCTAACCTAAGTTTAAAGTTGAAAAATAACCTGATTCTCATACTCAACTGGAAAAATAAAACAGCAACAGAAACTTCAGCTCGTCAGCATCAGCTACCGCAACCCGTCTCATCTAACAGTCTTTCAGCATCTCCCGCTCAGTAAATGGATCGATCTGGAACTCCAAGTACTGGAAGCTACCCCTCCCACTAAGAGTAGGCCTACTTATACCCTAATTCTAACTTTGCTAACTAAATTGTTGCAACATTAATAACGCGCTTTTCTTTCATTGGTCCACTCAGTTCATTTATTCAGTTTTAATCAAATTCTCCCGGATCCAGCTTGTTCTTCTGGAATGCATATGTTCATTTCCTTTCTCACAGTTCATGACATGTTTCCATCCGCTTCGATCAGTACATTTGTAACTTCTTTCGATACATTCGAGAACTCTGCAGGCATTGTCCTTTCTCTTAAAACTGTTTCCCACGATTCTCTGCTGATCACCACGGCACATTATCAGTTCAAATAGGTCACATCAGCCTTGACCATTCTTGCATCCTAGCCTTTCAGCACCATCACGTGGTCAGTCTTTCTCCAACTTTTTCTCCCTTGTCATGTGTATTCTCAGCGCATGCGTACTCTAATAAACGGCAGCCATTTTATATCGCCACTCGATTAGACTTAGAAGCACTATTTAGAAATAAACAAAACATAATTAAAATAGAGAAACATAGCCTTTTCGTTTCCCTCCCGTCATCTACGTACCCCAATTAGTTATTACCTAGCAGAAAGCAACATTTAAGCTGTTCCTTACTTACCATCACTATTGTTTTTGCAACGTCACGTTTTATATTCTATGAAGCACGAATCATGCATTTATTATTTATTTAGTACGCAATTATTTTTATGTTATAATTAGACACACAGACATTTGTAAATAGATTATTCAGCACACATACTTGCGTGTTACCCTTCCCTCACATACATTGTTGATTAATACATTTAAACGAACAGATTTATTAATTATTTATAAAATTTGTTAGGGGTTAAATTTTTTTCATTTACTCTGCTCCATCAATAGCATCGCAGCTTTGAAATTTAACTTAATAGGAACCCCCTACCCAAGAATTATAGACAGTTCTGCTATGTGCATATATCCTATACAATCAAACGTTTATATGATTTATTTTATACATTTCCGAAAGTAGGGACATCAGCCGCCTTGAAAGATTCCATTATTGCGTCCCAGCTCATGGCTATGGGATTCTTGCGTAAACTCTTTTTTCTTCAGCGCGAATGGCCACGCTTTCCGCCAGTCCCTCCAAGTCAGAAGAGTGGGTGCTAATGGAGATTTCCACCTCCTAGTTATACCTCGTTTGGCCAACAGTAAGGCCAGGTCCATAAACTTAGCTTGAACTTCGCTGCCCTTCTGTCTTTTATATAATCCTAAAATATAAACTTCTATCGTTTGAGGTCCCATGTCACCCGGTGTATCTTTCAGTGCTTGTGCTATCTTCCCCCAATACCCACGTAATTTGCTACAGGTCCATAACATGTGTAACAGGTCTGCATCTTGGTCGGAACATCTGGGACATAGGGCTTTAGCGCCAGAGTATATAGTGTTGATGGTGTGTGGTGTTAAGTAAGCTTGTTGCGTCACCATATATTGAATGAATTTGAATTGGGGATTACGGGACACACGTTTCGGATATTCTAGTATAGTCGTCCATTCCTTGTCTGACAAAGACGGGTAAGATCTCACTCCCATTTATCACGCACAGTAGCCAGAGGGGACGGTTGGTGTGTATTTCCGTGATACAACCAGCGTATGAGGTGACCACCTGTTCCCATAAGATACATCAAGTGAACTAGCTCATTTTTAGGTGGTTCTGTTCCCTGGGGGACCATTTTTTCTTTACATAAGCTGCTAGACTAGCATGCATCAGAAACAACATATCTGGTACTCCCCGTTCATTAACAAAATCAGTATGTGAAAGTAACGTCCCACCCCCAAACAAGTCGCCCACTGTGTCCGCTCCAGTTTGTACCCAAGGATCCAACTGCCGGGCTGTAAACGTCCCCATGTTCGTGGGTATACCCAATAGTGGGATATTAGGTGCATATGTAGGGACAGCTGCAGTGTAACAGAGCGCTCTTCTCCAATAATCCAGAGCTGTCCTAAGCAATACATTAGATGTAGGAGGAAGCTCTGTATTCGAGCACAAAAAGCGGTGTAGTCTGCCCTGTGCCAACATTTGAGATGTGTATTCGATTTCACCAAACTTTCGGCCCACCAGCCAGTAAGACAGCCATTGAAGCTGAGCAGCCAGACAGTAGGCTTATAAATCAGGCGCACCTAGTCCACCCGCACTCGACGGAAGTTGCAATTTTTTGAAGCTCAACCGGCGTCTGCCACACCCCAAATTAAACCAGTCAATAATGTATTAAGAATTTGGAAGATAGCGGCCGGGAACCTCACTGGTAAATTAGTAAATAGATATAGCAGTCGCGGCAGGACCACCATCTTGGAGATCGCGAGCCTGCCTGCAACTGACATGGGAAGAGACGTCCAAAATGTTACCTGCGACCTCAACGATGCAATTGCCTTCTGGAGGTTACCGTCAATAAGCTCCTGTGTGGTCCGATATACTTGTATCCCCAAGTATCGAAACGTGGATTGAGCTATTGAAATATCCTGAGTGCCGAAAGGGATCTCTAAAGCCTCTGTCATATCATTAAAAAAGAATGCACAGGATTTATCATAATTAATCGCCAGACCCGCAACAGTCTCAAACTGTCTAAATGCCCGCGCCGCAGTTCGGACATTTTCCTGCAGATTGTGGACATATGGTATAATATCGTCGGCATATAAAGAAATAGCATGACGTGTATTAGACCTTGAGATGCCCCAGTCAATTGCATCCGACCGGATCATACTAGCTTAGGGCTCCATTGCTAACGCAAATAACAGGGGTGAAAGGGGACATCCTTCCTCGTACCCCTCTGTATGTCTAAAGGCTTGGAAATATGTTGCCCTGTACGCACTCTAGCAGTGGGGAGATGTTATAGCACTCGCACCGATTTAATGTATTCCTGAGGAATCCCGAATTTTTGCAGTGTGGCTAACATATATTCCCAGCTCAGTGTATCGAATGCTTGAGTGATATCCAATGATATACACCCAGCGTTCGTTAGTTTACCAGAGCAGTAGAATAATATAGAGCAAAGCCTGCGTATATTGAGAGACGTATTGCGTGCAGGTATAAATCCACATTGGTCAATATGTATTAAGCCCATCATGAGAGGCTTCAGCCGGGTTGCCAAAATTTTACTAAGAATTTTATATTCAGTGTTCAGTAGTGATAATGGTCGGTATGCATTCAGTTTTGAAGGATCACGACCTGGTTTTGGAAGGGAAGTGATCAATGCCTGTGCTGTTGAGGGTGGCAAAATGCCTGTGTCGTAAATCGCCTCGTATAATTTTTTAAGGTGTGGAGACAGCTGCCACGCATAGGTAGCATAGGAGTCCGTCTGGCTTCCTCAGTAATTCGGGGTAAGTGTATTTTGCTTAAGAACGAATGCAATTCGAGGGGGTCTGCCCTGTGTGGGGCCCTGTACAGAGCTTGATAATGGCAATAAAATGTATAATTTATTTCCGCCTGGGAATTAACCCATGTGTTGAGTGGAGTGATTATTTCTACTATTGGTGTAGGTGGGGGATCATCTCTGATGATTCGAGCGAGCAGCGCACCTGGACAGTCCGCTTCAGCATGCATTCTCTGTATATATGACCGGTGGTCTAAAATTCTCAAGTCTTCCAATAATTCCGCATATTTAATACGAGCCTCTTGCAATGCCGGCATTTCCGCCGAATCCAATGCCACCCGCGCCTCTAGTGCCCGCAGCTGATCTTCTTCTTGGCATAGTTCTCTGTTGGTCTGGTGTCGAGCTCCTGTAACGGCATTTATAGCTGACCCCGAATCACCACTTTAAATGCTTCCCACTCTGTAGCGATGCTCTTTGTTGTGCCCGTGTTTTCTATAAAATAATGTGTTATGGCGGTAGATAATGTGTCTTTGAAGACTGCGTCCTCTAAATGTATTGGGTTCAGCCTCCATGTGGGCACTGGAGTAGGAACATGGCCCCACTCAAATGTCATTTCCAGCGCACTATGGTCTGATATTGTTTTGCCCACATAAACAGAACGTGTAGTTTCCATTATAAGAGATGCACTGCAAAAAACATGATCAATTCTGGTGTGTAAATCGTGTACTGACGAGTAATAGGAGTATTCCCGCATCCCCTTATTGTGTTTTCGCCATACCTCCATATTGAAATCTCTTTTAAATGACTCTTTACATCGGTCTATTGTCCCCAGCAGTTGGAAGAAGGCCAAGTTGATCCCACTGTTAAAAAACACCCTTGGCAGACAAATCTATTTTAGCCAACCATAGGCCTATTTCTTTGTTGCCAGCTTTCTCGAAGATTCTTGAGAAACTAATCAATGCCCAATTGTCTAGCTACTTGGACTCAAATCAGTTGCTGCATCCATCACAATCAGGCTTTCGCTTGGGACACAGCTCTGAAGCTACTTTGGTAGAGGACTTTGGTAGAGGTCTTGGACACTATCAAACTGGCCCTGGACAATGGGAAGCAAGCTGCCCTATTGTTATTAGATTTACCTGTTGTGTTTGCTGCGGTTTCCCATCCTATCACGTTACAACGTTTGCGTAGTATCGGGATAGTTGGGACCACCTTGGCCTAGTTGAGCTCCTTTCTGTTGAGCAGATGGCAATCATTTTGGATGCCGCCATTTGCTTCTGACTACATACCATTACAATGTGGTGTTCCCCAGGTTTCTGCATTAAGTCCAACATTGTTTAATGTTTATGTGTCTTCTTTGGCAGTCCTGGTGGAATCTTTTGGAGTGCAGATTGTCTCATATGCTGACGACTCGCAAATTCCTTTAACCTAGGATGGTATAATCTCTACTGCCCAGAACAGATTTGAAGCATGTCTATTAGCGATATTCCAGTGGAAGCGCTGGAGTAACCTCCAGTACAATTGCAGTAAAACAGAAATCTTGGCTTGGCAGTTCGGGCTGGACTGTTCCCATGAGGCACAGGGTCAGACTGATTTGCATATGGCCATGTCTGAACTGGGGTGGCGGAGTGAGCTAAAGAATGATGATGGATTAAACCCAGATCAGTTGACTGGGGGTGAGTGCTTGCAATGTTCAACACTCCGTCCATCATCCCCTTTGGTTTTGCTATGTTCGCTCTAAGTTGGCAGGGTATGCCCAGACGTGGGTCCCTTGCTCACTTTGCCACTGGATTCAAGATAGCCTGGCTGATGACGGCTGTAAGCCAGAAACCGGTCCCAGGATGCTTGTTTCCGGTCTAGGGAAGACATGGCTTGGCAGTTCGGGCTGGACTGTTCCCATGAAGCACAGGGTCAGACTGATTTGCATATGGCCATGTCTGAACTGGGGTGGCGGAGTGAGCTAAAGAATGATGATGGATTAAACCCAGATCAGTTGACTGGGGGTGAGTGCTTGCAATGTTCAACACTCCGTCCATCATCCCCTTTGGTTTTGCTATGTTCGCTCTAAGTTGGCAGGGTATGCCCAGACGTGGGTCCCTTGCTCACTTTGCCACTGGATTCAAGATAGCCTGGCTGATGACGGCTGTAAGCCAGAAACCGGTCCCAGGATGCTTGTTTCCGGTCTAGGGAAGACATGGCTTGGCAGTTCGGGCTGGACTGTTCCCATGAGGCACAGGGTCAGACTGATTTGCATATGGCCATGTCTGAACTGGGGTGGCGGAGTGAGCTAAAGAATGATGATGGATTAAACTCAGATCAGTTGACTGGGGGTGAGTGCTTGCAATGTTCAACACTCCGTCCATCATCCCCTTTGGTTTTGCTATGTTCGCTCTAAGTTGGCAGGGGTATGCCCAGACGTGGGTCCCTTGCTCACTTTGCCACTGGATTCAAGATAGCCTGGCTGATGACGGCTGTAAGCCAGAAACCGGTCCCAGGATGCTTGTTTCCGGTCTAGGGAAGACATGGCTTGGCAGTTCGGGCTGGACTGTTCCCATGAGGCACAGGGTCAGACTGATTTGCATATGGCCATGTCTGAACTGGGGTGGCGGAGTGAGCTAAAGAATGATGATGGATTAAACCCAGATCAGTTGACTGGGGGTGAGTGCTTGCAATGTTCAACACTCCGTCCATCATCCCCTTTGGTTTTGCTATGTTCGCTCTAAGTTGGCAGGGTATGCCCAGACGTGGGTCCCTTGCTCACTTTGCCACTGGATTCAAGATAGCCTGGCTGATGACGGCTGTAAGCCAGAAACCGGTCCCAGGATGCTTGTTTCCGGTCTAGGGAAGACATGGCTTGGCAGTTCGGGCTGGACTGTTCCCATGAGGCACAGGGTCAGACTGATTTGCATATGGCCATGTCTGAACTGGGGTGGCGGAGTGAGCTAAAGAATGATGATGGATTAAACCCAGATCAGTTGACTGGGGGTGAGTGCTTGCAATGTTCAACACTCCGTCCATCATCCCCCTTTGGTTTTGCTATGTTCACCCCCAGTAATGAGACATGGAGGACATACCAGCCTAAAGGTCAGGATGGCTCATGAGATACAGTGTAAGCGGGGCCCAAAAGTCCTTAGGACGGGACGATTCGGGCAGTTCTTCCGCATAAATTTCCAATTGCTCCCTACAGTAGGATAGATCCCTGAGCCACTTATGAACCGTGGGCAACCCCTTTGCGCCCCAGCATTGCACCACAGCTCGCTTAGCCATTAGTGTAGCCACTGCAACCAGTCTCCTATTGCAAGGTTTCAAGGACGTCACACTGCACAACAAACATAACTCCGGCATACTCTTCACCCGCTCCGACACGACATCCGTAAGCACACTCAAAACTTTAGCCCAAAAGGCAGCTATCCCCGGACAGAGGCATGAAAGATGCAGGAAATCAGCGTCTGCCAGCCCACATCGCACACAGCAAGCATCATCGCGCAGTCCAAATCTCCGCAATTGTACAGGGGTATAGTAAAGTTGGTGTAAAAATTTAAAGTGTATAATACGAAGGTTGCAGTTAGCTGTCAGTCGCCCAGTCAGTCTGCAGCAATAGTACCAATGGTGCTCCGACAGCACCCCTCCTAGGGCAGTGTTCCATTTAACGTACGAGGGATGTGCCTCCGCCTCCCGCTCACGTAGAGATGTATTGTAGAGTTTAGTAATCAGTCCCTGACGATCCTCGCCCGCGAGCACCGCCTGCAGTGCCCGCAGTGTCTGAGGCTCCGCGGGGAAGCCAGGGTAGACATCCCTAATGGCCTGACGAACCCGCACGTACGTAAAGCCCAGCATAGCATCATGAGGCCGGCTTGCCTGCACGTCCTGTAACGAACGGAACTGGCCCTGTTTATAGAAGTCCCCCATTTGGGTGATTCCGACTGCCTGCAACGTGGTCCGCGCCAAGCGCTCCTGCAGTGCAGATATACCGGGATGCGCCGCTATCGGCAACTTGGGGGCATAAAGGTAAGGTAGCATCGCACGACACGCCAGCGTCCGCCAGGCCCAGGCAGTGCACTGGACCGGGTTGATTTCCATCCGGGGACCTCCAGCCCCCCCCGAGAGAGCCGCAGCCACCAATGGTAGTGGAAGGATCGCATCTGCCTCAATCGCGGTGTGAGGTAGAAGACGTTGCGGAAAGAACCAATAATGCTCAAACTGCGCCTGAGCGCACAAATAGTAGAGGCGCATATCAGGAGCCTCAAAGCCGCCAGGATCGAAGGGTTGTACTAAGGTGTCCCAGCTACAACGAGGTTTTTTGCCTCCCCAGACAAACGACAGTAGGGCCGTCTGTAATGACTTAAAGACAGAAACATTCAGACGGATAGGAATATTCACAAATAAATATAATAATTTAGGCAATATGACCATTTTGATTACTGCTATGCGGTCTGCTAGTGAGAGCGGCAGACAAGCCCATCTCTCCGCCCTTTCGGTAAGTTGAGAAATAGTACGTCCGTAATTCATGGAAATCACCTGCGCCGGATCCCTGTGCAACCAAATCCCTAGATATTTTACCGGTTCCTGGGTCCAGGCCAGAGGGAAGTCCATTTCGAACTCCAGGTGCCAGCCGTCAAGGGGAAGACCGTCGACTTGGCCCAGTTTATCCCTAAGCCAGAGAAGCCTTCAAACTTGACGTATTCTTGCAGCAATTCTGGGAGGTAGGTCGCAGGTTCACGGACATATAGCAACATGTCATCCGCATATAGCGAGACAACCAGTGGCCGTAGTCTGAAGCTCACCGCCGCAGAGGCATGTAGCTGGCGCAGCTTGCAGGCCAGCGGCTCCAATGCCAAGGCAAATAGCATCGGCGACAGGGGGCATCCCTGCCTCGTGCCTCTGCCTATGGGAAACACCGAGGATACCCAGCCATTTACCCGAACCCTAGCCGCAGGAGCAGAGTACAGAACCCTAATCCACTGCAGAAAGAACGGGGGGATACCCATCCTGTTGAGGATGGTAAACATGTACTCCCAAGAAAGGGAGTCGAACGCTTTGGTAGTGTCGAGCAGCACCGCCACAGCCTGGAAATCGGCATCAAAATAATGTAAAGTAGCAAAGATAGTACGCAGGTTGAGCACAGTAGATCTCGCAGGCACAAATCCAGACTGGTCCGGAAGCACCAGTAAGGGGACCAGCGGCTGAAGACGAAGAGCGATCATTTTGGCCAATATCTTAGTATCAATGTTAAGCATTGAGAGTGGTCTGTAAGAGTCGCAGCGATTGGGCTCCTTATCAGGTTTCAAAAGCATAACTAGTAGAGCTTCCCGCAGCGAAGGTGGAAGACGGCCGGTGTCGTAGGCCTCCGCGTATACTTCAAGGAGTCTAGGGGCCAGATCTTCTGCGAATGCCTTGTAAAATTCGCTTGGAAGACCGTCCAGGCCCGCCGCTTTGCCAGTGGGGAGGGACATAATAGCAGTCTTGACATCCTTCTCATCGAACGGCTGAGTGAGATATTCCCGATGGCCAGGGGCCAACCAGCCCAGCGCTACATCATCTAGGTACGAATGGATATCATCAGTCTGCGCCATGTCTTTATTGCTATAAAGGGCAGTGTAATAGTCAAGTATGGTCTCACTGATAGCCGCTGTACCAAAGCGGGCCGCGCCTGTCTCATCAAGCATCTCTGTGATATACTGCTGGCTCCGCGGTGCATCCAGTTTCCGAGCGAGCGAGCGACTGGGCCGACCTCCCTCATCGTAATATCTGGCCTTACTACGTCTAGATCTATGTCTCATCTCCTGGTCAGCGGTTTTGTTGGGTTCCGTGACTAATGCACGAATCTTGGACAAGGTTTTGGGCAGCGGGTCCGCCTCGTAGGCTCTTTCCAAGGCGGAGATATCGCCAGCAAGTTTGTGAATCCTGCGTCGCAAATCCCGCAGTACTCCAGCCTGTGCCCCCATGCAGACCCCTCTGATAGTAACCTTGAATGCCTCCCACATGGTTCCGGCGCTATCAACTGAGCCAGCATTTTCCCGAAAGAAATGACTAATAGCCTCCCCCACCGTGGCCTTAAAGACCGAGTCCGTCAGGGAAGATGGCTGCAGTCGCCACTGAAAAGGCGGCCTCTCGCCTGCTGGGACACGTAGATCCAGCAGCACCGGGGAGTGATCCGATAACGTCCGGGCTAAATGACGCACTCCTATCGCCCAGGGGCATGCAGCTTCCGTGACCAGCCAGAAGTCCAAGTGGGACCATGTCCCGTGTACAGCCGATACGAACGTACTCTCCCGCGCACCAGGGTGCTGCAGACGCCAGACGTCCTTCAGGCATCCTGCATCCATCATGCCACGCAATGTCTCCGCAGCTAGTTTAGGTCGTGCCCCTTCACTACCCATTCGGTCAGCATCCATATCCAAGCACACATTAAAATCCCCCCCCCCATATGATTTCCGCGTCAGGGAACCCAGAGATGCTGCGCCAGACATCAGCGAAGAATGCCGGGTCGTCGATATTCGGCCCATACACATTCACAAACAGAACACTCGTCCCATCCAACAGACCATGCACCAGCGCCACTCGCCCCATGTCGTCTATCTCAGAGCGGAGGACCTGAAAATGTATCCCTTTCTTTATCAAGGTCAGCACGCCCCGGGCATAACTAGAGTAGGAGGAGGCCACTCGGAGCCCAGCCCACCGTGTCCCCACATTCTTATCAAATAATTTCGTAAGGTGAGTCTCCTGCAGGAAGGAAATGTGGATATTCATTCTGTCTAGGTAAGCGAACACTGCCCTGATCATTTTAGGGGAATTAAGGCCCCGGACATTCCAAGTCAAGAGTCGGATGTTTCCACTCAACCGGTCAGTAATCGGCGAGATGACAGAACAATTGGATACATTAGAGCCATATATGTACTATTACAATGAAAAGAAAGATGAAATGCAAGAAAATACGAGACATACAGTGCCAGAGGGTATCCCCCCTTCGCAACCCCCTCTCCCCCCTCCCACTTCAGCATCCCCAAATCGCCAAAGCCATCCCAACCAACCCCCCCTTTCCCATCCCATCAAACAAAAGTGGAAACCTTAGTTGGGGTATACCCATGTAGGGCGCTAGAGTGCAACTATCCACCCATCTAGCAGGAGGTGGCTGCGCGGGAGCTGGAACTGTGCCTACAAACAACAATACTCAGGAGCCCATACACAATATAACAGCGTGTGTAACACATTGGACTTCGTCAGCAGCTCCATGGGTGTGGGAATACTACAAGGCATAGGTAGAATAAGAGCTCGGCATGAGTCACATGTAGAACCCATACAACTGAGGGGCAAACCAAGCAGCCGGATATTTCTGTAAGTGCACCCCAGGAACCTAATGTTCCTCCGTGTCCGACTGCACGCGGGCATCACGTCGTCTTCGCTTAAGACGTTTGGCATGCTCAAGGGCCGCCTTAGGGTTGTTGAAGATGTGAGAGTCTCCGTCAGGGCCTATCCTCAGGCGGGCCGGTTAGAGCATGGCGTATGGGACCTCCTCAGACCTGAGAAATTTTTTAACATCGGCAAACTCTCTTCTCGCCGCCTGAACAGCCACTGTAAAATCCGGGAAGAAAGAAAGTCGGTTGCCTTGGTGTTCAATGGTGCCTTTCTCTCGTGCCAGGCGTAATATTACATCACGGTCCCTATAGTTCAATACTCTCGCAATGATGGGCCGAGGGGGAGCCCCAGGAGCTGGGCGAATGGCCAGTGAGCGATGCACCCGCTCCACAATGAACATGGGAGATAGCTGCTCTGTGCCAAAAAGATCTGTAATCAATTTTTCTATAAATGTCTCCATTCTGCCAACATTGGTAGACTCCGGCAGACCAATAAGGCGAATATTATTACGCCTAGAGCAAGCCTCCAAATCCTCATTCTTGGCTTGGATGACAGACAGGACCTTTTCCATATTGAGAGCTTTCCCGGGGACTTCACTCAGGCCGTCCTCTGCTGCGGAGACCCGCTGCTCTACCTCCCCCATACGGGCGCTCTGTTTTTCCAATTGTGATGACATATGGTCCAAACGATGATTAACCGCTGCCATTGTGCCCTCGATAGATTGGAGGCTACGCTGCATCGCCAAGAGCGTGGCTTCAAGGCTCGAGGGGGCCCACTCCGATGCGTCCGCTTCTGAATCCGAGGCGGCCTTCTGCGATACCTTGACGGATTTGCGTGCCTCGAACGTGAGGCGGGGTTGAGTTTTGTCCGTCTTACCCATGTCGCCCAAGTCTTAGATAAAACTGTTCTCCGGGAATAGCTTGGAGCCTGGCACACACAACGTCCTGAGCAGGGGCCGAGCAAAGATCCGTGGGTGCCCCCACCTCCGTCCAGCCCCCCAGGCGGCCACCAGGCCGCGGCAGAGAAACGGAGGCCCACACCAATAAGAACGGGTGGATGGGCGGATGGGGAACACAGGGGAGGCCACCCGCGCAGCAAACACGCGATCATGGGCCGGCCCACGGCCAGAGAGCAGCAGGGACCGCAATTCGAGTGAAGCCGGGTCTGAGAGAGGGGCGCCCCCTTACCCGATCACAACCAGCAGAGGCGCCGCTACTCCTGCATCACACCCCAGAACATCGTCCAGCATATATCTCCGGCCACAGGGGAAGGCGCCCCGTCCCAGGCCCCGCAGCAGCTGTTCTCAGATGCGTCCCTCCCAGGCAGGCAGCGCAGCGTCCAAGGCCTCAGCGCCGACTGTCCCCTCGCCGGTCAATAGCATTGTGACTATGTGGGCATGGGCGAATAATATAGAGCAGAGCGCTCAGCTGTTGGTACTTCCGCAAAAATGCCTCCGACCGACCCACACCGCCTCAGCTGATGAGACCAGCCAGTACGTCGCGGCACATCCAGCGCCAGGTAAGCGCTCGTGTCAGCCGAATCCTGTTCTCCGCACCGGGGGAAGGCAACCGGGAGTCAGACAACCCCGGTTCAAGGGCAAATAGCTCCACGTGGCCCCCGCAGGTCTCCCAGTACTTTATCACCAATTGCGCCAGGCAGTTCCTCGCAGCGGACAGCACGGGACGGCGCGTACACTCCCACACTGGCAGCGATGGCAGGAGGATCCCGGCTAGCCCCACCAATGAGAAGGCCGGGGCCCAGCAGTCCTCCCACTTCCAGCGCTCGGGGGGCCAACTCCGCACGCAGGCACGGCCAGGGCCACCAGCACTCCCCAGCACCCTATAGCGGCCCGTAGGACGCAGCCCGCATTGGGCCCGCACCCGCACCCGCCTCCGCAGCCACAGGCCTGTGCTAGGCCGCGTCGCACTCACCGCCTCCGGCGCCAGGGATACCGGGGCCCGTCTCTGTCGCAGCTTCTGCAGGTGCCCGCAATCGTCGCCCTCGAGCCTCCACACACAGCCTCACGGGGCCCACTGCAGCAACGATAATCAGCACAGCAGTCCGCCGGTTACAACGCCGTCCTCCTCACGCGCCAGCAGGGCGCAAGACTCCGACAAAGTCGGCGGACCTCAGAGCCCCCCGGGCGCCGCCATCTTGTGATCTCTCAGCCGCAGGCTGCCACCGCAGAAATCATGCAGTTCCCCTTGTCCCGGGCTGCCCCGAGGTCGTCAATCGAGGCGGGTACACTTCCCTCGTCGGGTGCACCCCTCCATGCCACCGGATTGAGAGTTTTGCAGGCGGATTTTGGTCGGATTGTGGCGCAGCCGGGCAGAGCCTCACTAGAGTGCGGCCATCTTGCCGTACGCCCTCTAGCGCCCCCCGCCCAGTAGGTTTTCTTGAAAGCATTTTTGCCCTCCCACTCCCTGCTGAGAAGTCAGGGCAGGCACTTTCATCTAATATTCCCTGGAAAATACAGGACTAAAATAAAACATATTCTGACAGCAAAAACCTGCTCCATACATCCCCTCCTCTCTCTTTCACCACCTATCTCAATATCTCAATATCCAGTGCTTAATTAGGAAAATAATGAGTGCTGGCGCCCAAAGCGCTGCTCAGAAGCTCGACCGGTGCTGTTACATGTCAGCGCTCTTGTTGCAAAGTAAATTCGGAATCATCCAGATGATAAGAAGGAATTTATTAGATGAGACAGCACAGCAACTTATACAACTGCTAAGCAGGCAGGCTCAGTGCAACTGAACTCGCCGCTGCACAGCAACCACCACGTTCCAGGTGGAATTAGAATGCAGGGTGAAAGATGCACTGTGTGCAGGTGACAGGGAAAGGGATAAAACAAACAGAGGAAATACAATTACAACATACCTCCCTTGTTTAACAAAATAACATAAGGAGAGAACTATCTAACAAAATCAGACAACCTCTTGGGAGGAACTCTCAAACGTTCTGAGACTTTGACTCTGGAAGCCACAGAGGAATCTGGAATACTGCGATGATCTGAGATAACATCTCTAGCATTGGTGGGAATAAAAGGACACTTGGCCACACGTTTGACATTCCATAACTTGCCATCTTGTGTTATAATACTGTTATGAAATACTTTTACAATCTTCATGGGCTTACCAAACCTATTGGATCCTTTGGTGATAAAACCAGGTTTCCTTACTCTGACCCACTCCCCAATGGCAAAATTTGGAGATTTTGTTTTCCACTTGTAGTCATACCATCTCTTCGTTTTAAGTTGCTTAGACTCAACCCTCTGTGCAACTCCACTTACCATCTCGTCAGACAATAGCTTATTCTTACACTTCTCTTTGAACCACCAAGGACAAATTTTTTATGCCGGATGTCGACCCTTAAACAATCGGAAGGGACTGACCTCTGTTGTAGTGTGCGGTGTTATGCGATACAACCACAATTTCTCTCTTAAAGAATTTCTCCAATCTCCTCCCAATTTGCTCACATCAGCTAAATACCCCTTTAAGACCCTATTAAACCGTTCCACAAGGCCATTCTCATGTGGTTCATACAAGGAAACCTTTTGATGTCTGATATTATGGTATTTTAGAAAACTTTCCATCTCTGTAGAGATGAGCTGAACTCCATTATCAGTCACAATCACCTCAGGACAACCTTCTCTGGAAAAAACTTCCTTGAAAAATTCAATGACCATGTTGGTGGAAGAATTAGAGACTAACTTGACCTCTGGCCACTTGAAGTGGTAATCCACCATCACAAAGGCATAGCGAGAATCATGTGGTAAACACATGAAGGGGCCCGAAATATCAAAAGCTACTTTTTTCCATGGTTCATCTGGCCAATCAGTAGTTTTAAGAGGGGTACGTTCAATTTCATCATTTTATCACTGCTCATGCAAACTTCACACTCTCTAACCTTACGATCTACCATACAATCTAAACCTGGCCACCAAAAATAATTTCTGACCAACCTTTTCATGGCAGACATGCCGGGATGAAACTTGTGTGCTAACTCTAAAATTATCTTCTGGATACCAAAAGGTGGCACACATTTCCCACTTTTAAACATAAGTTCCCCTTCTAATTCTAACACATCATACACTTTGAACATGGGCATGAACTCTTCTGCAACATTCCTTTTGTCCGGCCAACCCTCCAAAACATACCTCCTAACTGTCTGCCATGTGAGATCTTCTTTTACACTAGACCTCCATAACTCCTCAGTGATACTTTCAAAAGGACCATCAACTACATCTTGGATGGTAGTGACAACTTCTGAATCATCCATTTTGTCGTCACAACTGGTTTGACAAGGTAGACGTGACATAAAATCTGCCACAACATTTTTTTTATCAGGAACAAATTCTGCCTTAAAACAGTACTCTTGTAACCTGGAAGTAAGTCTTGCAATGCGAGCTGTGGAATTCCATCCACCACCAGGAGATAAAATGTTGACCAACGGTTTGTGGTCTGTCCTTAAAATAAACTTGCTACCCCATATATAATTTCTGTAATGTTCAATCGCCCACACGCATGCCAACAACTCTTTCTCAATAACCGCATATCTGCGTTCCGTTTCATTAAGGGTGCGAGAAGCAAAGCACACATTCCATTCCTCTTGCCCACACCTCTGAGCCAACACACCACCAATACCGTACAAACTGGCATCGACTGTAATTACACATTCTTTGTTCAGACAAAAAGGTTTGAGTGTGGGAGCTTGAAGAATGTCACTTTTGATGGAAACAAAAGCTTGTTGTTGCTCCATATTCCACTCAAAAACAGCCTTCTGTCTTCCTGAGGGGCTCCATTTTTGAAGCAAAATTGTTCACAAACTTACTGTAATACTCACACATTCCTAAAAATGACCGTAATTGTTCCCTGTTCGTGGGATGAGGTGCATTGATGATACCCTCTACGTTTGACTTCTTAGGCACCACCCCATTACCAGAAAGAGTGTGACCTAGATATTCTACAGAAGTTTTGAACATTTTGCACTTTTCACCTTTGAGGGTTAAACCACTTTCCCTCAGTCTTCCACACACTTCTGTTAAGTGTTTTAAATGCTCCTCCTCATTCTTTGAAAATATCAAAATATCGTCTTGAAAGCATTTCACGAAATCGTCAACATCCCTAAAGATGTTGAACATTACTCTTTGAAATACGGATGCCGCCGAAGCTAAGCCAAACGGCATCCTGGTATATTGATACAAGCCCTGAGGAGTAATAAAAGCTGTAAGCATCTTTGAATCTTCTGTAAGAGAAATTTGGTGGTATGCCGACCTGAGATCTAAGGTGGAAAAAACTTTGGCACCCTCCAACATGGAAACAACTTCATTAATGTTTGGGAGAGGATGACAATCCACCACAATACCTGCATTTAGTGCCCTGAGGTCAACACAGACCCTCAATTTTTTGTCAGGTTTTCTTACTAAAACAATGGGAGAAACCCATTCGGCTGAATCTATAGGTTCAATGATACCTTCAGCCACTAAGTCATCAAGCATATTTTTTAGTTCATCTCTGACATTTATCGGCACACCCTTAATCTTTGTCTCACAGGCACGATGTTACTCTTGAGTTTAATTTTGTGAGAGTAGTTCTTAAGTTTTCCTAATTCATCAGAAAATACATCCTTGAATTTCTCTTTTAATAATTCCTCTTTCTCGTCTGATGAAATCACAGCTATCTTTTCTAAGAACATACTTTCATCTAATAAAACAGGTTCCTTTGAGCTGGGATTGAGAATGATTCCTAATTTGTATTGATCCCTCCAGCCCAGAACATTTACTCCTTTGACAGCAATATACAGTTTGATACACGAATTCCTTGTCTTAAAACGTAAATTTACATTAAAAAACCCAATCATATCTATAGTTGACCCATCAAAACTCCTTGCTATGATGTCAGATTGCAAAATTTCATTGAAGCTTATAACAGAGCCTAGTTTATCTGTAAAATAATCTTTGGTAATAATAGTCCATGGCGAACCAGAATCAGCCATGAGATCTAATGATACACCGGAAATCTCAACTAAACACATTGGAGATTTCCTACAGTGAGAGCTTCAGAATTGCTCATGCTAGCAATTTCTTCAGA
Organism: Calotriton arnoldi; assembly: GCA_963921515.1. Lineage (NCBI taxonomy): Eukaryota > Metazoa > Chordata > Amphibia > Caudata > Salamandridae > Calotriton > Calotriton arnoldi. The sequence goes on along the minus strand of CAWUFW010000021.1, from coordinate 7,005,359 downwards.
TAAACAAACCACAAAACCCTTGTTTTCCTCTGCACCAGCACAAGAGTCACATTTATGAACAATATCACTATTCCCAGACACGCTTGACACTCTACCCCTTGTGGAATTATTTCTCCTTAAATCCCTGCACACAGACGAGAAATGGCCAACTCTTCCACACTTATTGCACTCTTTGTTAATGGCCGGGCAGCCACCATATGAAGCAACATGCATCCTACTACCACATCTGTAACATGTGCCATTTCTTTCATTTCTGTTAAATGTTTTAAAACTTCCGTGGTTAATAGGGCGAAAATAATTTGAAGACGGGTTCTCATTGCGTTGTACCTCCGGACGTTTTACCGCACATACTTCTTCACTTGGATCAGATTTATTACTATTATTGTTTTTAACAGTGAGCATCCACTTCTCGGACTGTTCGAGAGCTTTAGCGGTGGAAATAGCTTCAGATAACTTGGGATCACCAATTTCCCATAAACGTTCTTGAGTTTTTTATTCCTAATGTGTACAATTATTTGATCTCTAATCATTTCGTCGCACATAACTCCAAAATTGCAATGTAAACTTAAGGATCTGAGGGCTGTCAAAAAGTCATCAAAAGATTCATTTTCAGTTTGTGTTCTAGTATAGAATTTATATCTATTTAGCGCAATGTTGGTGACTGGCTTAAACCTTTGTTCCATTCTTTGCAAAGCCTCCTTATATACGTTGGTACCTTCACCTTCTCCCTCTGTGGGGAAACTTGAGGAAGCGCTCTGAAAATAACTTGACCTTCGGATCCTAAACAGTGTAATAAAATACTTTTTTTCTTTCTGCCCCCATGCGCTCACCATCGATGGCTCTCATATAATTAAGGAATTCTTCCTTCCATCTTGTCCAAGGAATTGGGGGATCTCCTTTGTTTTGGAGAAACTTATTAGGAGGATCAAACTGCATGGTGTTTTGAAGCAGTAGCGCACACAGATTGACCAAATGACACTGACCTGTGTGGTGAAGGTATGCTTAAAGCATTGAATATTAAGGAACTGGTTACTGTAATTAGTTCCCCAAAGTTGGTTTTCTGCGTTTTGTATTGTACCCAATGGAATTGTTTGGCAGTCTTAAAAAAAAATTGGAGGGATGAGCAACAGCTGCGCGTAATGCTTAAACTGAACTTCTATTACTTTAATTAAAAGAACTGTGCTTTTCCTGCGCGCAACTGCCCTGGTGCGCGTTGCGTTAACTAACACTTACTATGATTTTCCCGACGTGTGTATCCATACGGAGGGATCTCTCCGTGCTGATGTTATGGCAACCGGAGTGTTTACAAATGGCCGTCGGATCAGTACTACGTCATGCGCTCTGTGCGTATGACGTGCCTTGCTGGTGGAGCGTCGTACTCACTGTGGTAACGCCAGGAGGAGAATCTCAGAATGCCGCGTCAGGCTTCTGTGGCATCAGTGGTCCCACTCGTTCTTTGCAGGTATTTATTTTTGAATATGGCACGCAACTGCTTGATTTCCTTTGCTCACTCCAATCTCGATATTGGTGCAAATTCTTACATGCGCCGAAACGGTCTCTCTCTTACCGCTTTCCTCAATCGGCTCTGTGATGGGTTATAACATTATCTCCCGAAATAACCATCGTGCGAAAATCTTCCACGGTTCAGGAACACTCCACTCCTGTGCTATCTTTAAAAAGTTGATGGAGTTGCTCCTCTCCTCAACTCGTCGCCATTGTTGCAAAGTAAATTCGGAATCATCCAGATGATAAGAAGGAATTTATTAGATGAGACAGCACAGCAACTTATACAACTGCTAAGCAGGCAGGCTCAGTGCAACTGAACTCGCCGCTGCACAGCAACCACCACGTTCCAGGTGGAATTAGAATGCAGGGTGAAAGATGCACTGTGTGCAGGTGACAGGGAAAGGGATAAAACAAACAGAGGAAATACAATTACAACAGCTCTGAATACTGAGGCTGCGTAGTTCTGAATCCACATCAGTACTGTTTAATCCACTGCCAGACGCTGCCTGTCCCTTTAATATGCTGAGAGAATTGAGCCAAAAGCATGAGCAGAAGGCTACTGCCAACTTGGAAGACTGTGATAAGATACAGAACTTCTTCCTAATTAAAGTTAAGGATATCCAACGGAAATAAGTAATACCCATATTAGTTCATGCCCCCTGCTAGTGGAAGAACCACCTGTCTTTCAGGGTGAAAAGTTCTCAGTATTTCCAACACTAGACGTAGACTCTCTGGCACACATTATGGCCAAAGTTAAATCAGGGTCACCAGAGGATCCTTGCCCACCCAAGGTGTTCAAAATGACTCTCCCTGTTGTGGGGATAGAACTGATCTCCTTGCTAAACCAGTCCCTGGCAACTGGGAAGGTTCCACTTAACTTTAAAGGAGCCATGGTAACTCCGCTACTGAAGAAAGCAGTGGCAGATGTCAACAACCTGAAGAACTATCGACCAATATCCAGGCTCCCCTTCTTGGCCAAAGTAGTGGAGCAACATGTGCTCAGAACCCTCTCCCTGTTTCTAGAGGAACAGCAGCTGCTCCATGTGCGGCAAGTGGGCTTTAGGGCCCACCACAGCACAGAGCTAGTGATGCTCTCGGTGCTGGATGAGCTTTGGCTTGCGCCGATAGGAAGAAGTCTACGGCGTTGATCTTACTGGATCTTACAGCCGCATTTGACACGGTGAACCATGCTCAGCTGCTGTCCAGTATCCAGGAGTTGGGAATCTCTGGTGCAGTGTATCGTTGGATCGCATCCTTCCTGAAGGATCGGACACAAAAGGTTCAGCTGGGGGACTGTGTGTCCAGAGAAGTCGCTTTGCCCTGTGGAGTTCCGCAGGGTTGCGCGCTGTCTCCACTGCTCTTTAATATCTATCTTCAGCCACTGGTGGCAGCACTAGCACAACTGGACTGTCAAGTGTTTAACTATGCGGACGACACTCAACTGATCCTTCGGATCGATAACTCTCCGCAGGCACAGTCTAGCGTACAGAACATTCTGAGGTTTACAATGAATTGGATGACCGCTAACTCGCTTAAAGTAAACCCTGATAAGACTGAGGTTCTAGCAATCACCACAGGGGGCAATCCTTGGTCTAACTCATTTTGGACACAAGAGCTAGGTGCCACACCGATACAGGTGCCGGTTGTGAAGAGTCTAGGCATTAAGTTGGACACTAAGCTAAAGGTGACAAACCAGGTGACTACTGTGGTAGGGAGCTGTGTGGGTCTTTTGAGGCAACTTCAGAAATTGGTACCCCTCTTATCATTTTCCACTATGCGCACTGTAGTGACGGCACTGATTGTGTCGCGACTGGACTACGGTAATGCACTATATTGGGCTACCAGACAAGCTGTCAGGGAAGCTGCAAGTAGTCATGAATGATGCAGCGATATTGATTTTCAAGCTCCCAAGAAGATCACATGTTACACCTCTGCTGCAACAATTACACTGGCTCCCAATTAAGCAGAGAGGCAGGTTTAAGAGCCTATGTATTGAACACAAAGCCCTGTATGGGACAGCACCGGAATATATTAAGGACCGCCTGAAGAGATACGTACTGGGTACGATGCCTCCGATCATCCGAGGCAAGCCTGTTGTCCTGCCTACGGTTTGACAGTCACCATGGGTGAACGAGCTTTCTCAGTTTTGATTCCCCAGTTGTGAAACAAGCTGCCGGAGAGTTTGCGCAGGGAAGCCACTCTCCTTCCATTTAGGAAAAAGCTAAAGACATTTTTGTTCACACAGGCTTTTGGACAAGATAAGTTCAGGCTGAGTAGGCACTGGGATGGGTAACTCCTGGTATTGTTCTGTATTCTCTCACAAGCGCTTAGAGACCGTTGGTGATTTTGCGCTATTCAAGTGGCAGTTAACATAACATAACATCTCACTCTTGCAGGTTTCTGTTTTCTCCCTTAGTGGCGGTTTTTCCGTCTTTCTCTTCCTTCTTCTTTCCCATTTGTGTGTTTTTCCCTCTCTTGCGCTCAGGAAATGTCTGTTGCGAAAAAAGTGCTGGTCCCCTAAACATGAGTGCCGGTGGCCCACACTGGCAATCACCGGCTCAAATTAAGCAATATTCCTATCTGTATTCACATCAGACAGATATAAAGCCAAAGCATTGTAACTAAAACATGCAGTGATGCAGACTTAGCGCTTGCTTTCACGACAGAAACAAAAATAGTATGTTGAATGGCATCACTGTTGTGTTGACAAACCGAAATGCAAGAAAACATGGTTGCCTGACCTTAGCACCGCATTCTTCCGCTGTTGGAACGAGTGTGGTTTGGGCTTTATTAAAACTGGTACATCAATCAAAATAGCATAAAATAAATGTTTTGTGTGTTTCCTTTCCATCGTCAGCTTTCTTCACGTATTAGTTTGACGGTCTTCGCATATGATTTCCTGCAGAAGAGTACCACACATTGCTGCAGGTCAATGCAATATTTGTCTCTACTGTATGACTGAATTGCATCACAAAAGGAAACGCTACCTTTTGGCACTTTCTTTGTGATTCCCCGTTTCTCAGCAGAATGCCAAACATGGCCATTCTGAACTATTTTGGAAGAATTCCAAACAGGCCTGGAGAGCTGAGGTGTAAGACTAGGCAATGAATCTGTCCAAAAGAATGATTTTTATCCAAGACGTAGCTCCTAAAGACAGCTGCATTACCTCATCGAGGAAGCTGCATGCGTTTCAAGCTTCTGTAAACAGGAAGTTGTGGATACCAATGACGTAATGAGGTTGCACAATCTTTCTGGTAGAACTCAATTCTTCCGGGAGACTTATTTATTTGAAAAATTAGTGTCTGCCAAGCAAAGATTGAAAATCCGATCTTTCAGATTTAAACAGATAAAAAAGTGATCTCCATCCTGGAATGCTTCCTACATTATATCAAAATACAACATGGCAGACACGCTCATCGATAGCGCACCCACCGAATATTCATTTATTTACTTGAATGTGTAATAGAGCGCTCAATCAATGACACTAAATCGTTGCAACAGCAGAAGCAGCAAAACGAAGAAACATACAATGAAGAAGCAAGAAGTGTGTCATTGGGCAAAAATGATAGAAATCTTTGAACGACGGAAAAGCCTTAAGTGGGAATATTAAACGTTGAGAGAAGTCTTTAAGCATGTGACATACGTCGAATGCTACCTGTAGGGAATAGCGCTTCGGCACCTGGCCAAAAGTACGAAGCGCTATTCAAATACAGATAGAAAACATTGCACAAGTAAGGTGGTGGACATGGGTGGACGGAGTCCCTTCACTACTTTTAGAGAAGGGACTCCGTTCCCCTGACACAAGGCTGGAGGAGACTGAGCGATGTCACCTTGCGCCCAGCACTGCAGCTGCGTGTGTGTAGCCTGCCCTCAGAGTGTTTTTAACCCATTACCTCACTGGCAGCATCGCCTTTATTTGTAGGAGAGGGGAGGCCCAGTGGAGGGGGGGCGGGAGGGGTTATGAAACTCTTAATTGACAAGGAACAGAGAATGTCACTTCATTAGCGCTTCTATCCTTTAATTAACTGAAAATGTGAAGTGCTTTGTGCTTTTAAGCTGAATAAAGAACACCAACAAGAAACTAATATTCCACCAACAGCAAATTTAGCTGTTCAAAAAATAACACCCAGCAGGTTCTGTTAACAATCTAAAAACAGATCAAAATGTGATAGCAGGTTCCAGAGGTCTGTTTAAATTGTGTCACCTTCAGCAACTTCTGAGCATATGCACACAATGAAATTATCTGATTTACAAAGGGTAAAACAACCCAAAAATATTCTTTTCACATTTTTGTGTGATTATATGCTTTTTTTATGACAAAGGTATTTCCCATTTTGAGTGAGCGATATTATAAGGGCATTCACTTCCTGTGACGTTACTTCTGTAATTTTTAATTTCACTTTGCACTTTCACTGCTGATTTTACTGTTTTTTCACACTACATTCTGTTTGGGGTACTGCAACTCGGGGCTGACATGTTGTACCTTGTGAAACTCGGGGAACATTGGGGCTGGCTCAGTACATTTTTTTAAGCATCTTCACTTATTTGATCTGCATGAACCTATCTTTATGTTTTTTACTGGTTGTAACTGATTTTAAAATTCTTTGATTCTTTCTGTATCTTACTTACGAGCTAAGCCACAGTTTCTCAGTTGGTCCCGCCATTTTTTCCCCTCCAAACGCACCACTATCTGGTCACCTCTTTGGGTGCCTGTCTAGTTTTTCTTGTGAGGCGGGTATTTAATCGAACATGCAGCGAATCTACGCTATTTTAGTGAATTTTATTTGCACTTTTCACTTTCATTGCTGAATTGCTGCTGTTTTAGATTGTTTTTTGGGTGGGGAACCACAGCTGGGAGCTGACATATAGAACCTTGTGCAGCTGGAGGAACATTGAGGCTGACACAGTAAATTATGAGACACTTTGACCTACTGGAACTGCATAAACTTATGTTTTATGTGTTTTACTGGCTCTGATTAAGATTTCTTGGATTCTATCTGTATCTTTTTTTTTGTGTGTGTTTTATATAGCGCGAACTAGACCCGAGACATTGGGTATCAGAGCGCTTTACATGAGCACCAGTTTCGTTACAGAAAGACACATTTATTTATTTATTTTTTGTTAGGCACGGGGAGATTAAGTGATTTGCCCAGAATCACAGGATATTGAGCGTCGTTAACGAGACTCAAACCTGGTTCCCCAGCTTCGAGATCGACCGCTCTAGTCGTAATAAGGCTACATCCTCTCCCCATCTTACTTGCAGGTTGAGGCAGACATTGGGACTCTGTCTCAGGGGATTCCGCCATTCTTTCCCCAATGAACGTGCCATTAACCAGACACCTTTTTGGGTGCCGGTCTAGTTTTTGGGGAGGTAAGTACTCAATGGAACCCACAACGCGTCAATGCAGCACAGCAGTGGCGCACCAAAGGCAAACCCATGCCTGGCCTTTGCCCAGTGGTCAGTTATGCTGTGGGTTTCAACCAAGCTTGAGTAAGTCTCCTAATCCTGCCCCACTCACCCGTGCACATGTGCTTAATCTCTATTAACCCCCTTCCTATGGGCCCCACAAAGGATTTGTGTCAACCCTAAAGGATCTAGATCAATATGTTGAAAACCTTGCACCTCTTATCTCTCGTCCTACCTCCACATCTAGCCATAACAATGGGCTTTTAATTAATGTTTGATCAACTGTTCGAACTGCTACCTCGCTTAAAGATTTAATTCTCAATTTTAACCTAGATATTTTAGCTATCACTGAAACTCGGTTTACCAATTTTACAACAGACTTTAAAGACTATACACCCAAGGCTTATTCAATTTGCAAAGATACCCCTCAGACAAGAGAGGAGGCGGTCTTGCCTTTATAATCACATAATCACAAATACTGGAAATATTGTAAATGTTTTTCGGGCTGTTGATCCGCACTTGAAGTATTTATGTTGAAACTTTAAGATCATTGTAGTATCTTTTAGTCTTGTGTTTTAACTTATCACCCGTCTCAGCCACAGCCGACGCTATTAATTCCGTGGTGCTAGCTTTGGTCTGAGCAGCCTGCCCTAATTCTTTCCTGGTTCTTTTGGGTGTGCTGAACACACAACCCTACTCCGCTTTGGCGAAAACATTTTTTGATTTTTTACTCTATTTAAACTTAACCCCATCACTTTCTTTACTACTCCTAGTCAGGGCCACTTACTTGACATCATTAGTTTAGATACTCCCAGCATTCAGACATAATCTCCTTTCCATTTCCCATGGACCGACCACCTGGTAATAGCTTTTACCTGCTATCTCCCTATGCAGCAAAGGATTATTAAATAAGTCGCTTCTACTATTGAATGTAAAAATTGGAAAAAGATACAGTCATTTGAGCCTGCAAAAATAGGATGCAGCTTTTCCAACTTTGGCATTAGTGGATCAATACAATGCCTTGCTTCAATCCTCAGCAGATATCTTAGCTCCAATAAAAGTCATCCCCAGAAAAAGTTTTTCTTAATAGTTGGTACAGACTCAAGTTAAAAGCTCTCAATTCCTCACTTCATGTGATAGAACACCACTGGAGTTGGGACTATAATCCCAACACCAAGGCTGAGTGGAGTAAGTTGAACCACAATTAAAAATATGCTATTTGGGAAGCTTAAACTTTTTTTTTATTCGAAACATAAATTAAACTCACAAATTAGTCCAAAGCCATATTTTCTGTTGTTAATAGTCTTCTTGGGCCATCTTCTCTGGAGGAGGCTATTAGCGCAAACATAAAATGATTTTTTTGGAAGGAAAATGAAGACATTAAGTTTTCTCTGGATCCCTCTCCTCAGCCATCTATAGATAGTTCGGTTCATTTTTTAATCCTGTCACTGTATCTGTATTTTCCCCATTAGATGACAAGAAGGTTAGTCGGATTAAAGCCTAGAGCAAACCTCACAGCTGTGAGCTGGAGTATATATGTTTTGGGTCATTTTTGGCTGTAGTAACTTTAGAAGTGCAGCTTGTGAATAAGAATGTGCTTACTGTTTTGTGGGTGGATACACATCCCTGGCTAAACCCCTCTTTTCTCCTCCCTAACCCCTCCCATTTTGAAGAAAGTATTCCCTATGTTCCAGCTACTCCCCTGTGTCCCTCCCACATTTACTACAAAAACCTATACTTATGTGTGTGGAGACTCTGAAGCGGAGGGATAGGGATCTCCACACAGAAAAAGATAGGAGAGGCAGAGGCGGAACCTCAGCATGTAAATTTGAAAATAACATTTTGTAGTATGTTAGTAGTATTACTAACATACTACAAAATGAAGTTTGTGGAATAGGACTCTACGATCTGAATTGAATTTAGAAGATTCCAAGCTTACACTGTTTGTAAAGGCTTGCTGAGGACAAGTGGATGCAATAATAACAACACAATTTGATTAGTAGAGAGCTACACATAATTAGGTATTTTGTTTGATGACAAACTAAATTCGGCTCCTCTTACATGTATAAAGGAAAAATGTTGCGTTATGAGCTCCAGCTGATGTCCATTTTCAGTTATGAGTTCCATTCCGATTCATCGCAAAGTATGGGGGGTTGTTTATCACTCTTTTATAGGTGGGCAATGATCTTAAAATCTTCCAATCATTAATACATTCAGCTCTAGTTCCTTTATTTTATGCCAGCTACAATTTGGATAAGTTGGAGGTTCCTTTGTGGAGAAAAACCTTGGGTGTAAGATCATCCATCCTATTTAAAACAATAAAGATGGCGTTGATGTTGTCTCCAGCTGAAGTAGATGTAATTTTAGCTGTAATCTTTTCTTACACAGTATTGTTCATGTAAAAAGTTATCCATGTAGGCATGTCTTATGAAAAGGACAACTACTGCAAGATGGCATATTCCTGCCATCAATCAAAACACCTGGGTCTTTGCACTCCAAAGACAGGCCCTCCTTAAAGATCCCGTGACTGCAAAGGCTTCATTTAAGTGTGTCATTGGAATGAGGCAAAGAACAAGCAACACAAAACACCTTCTTACCAGTTGTTTTGGAGAGATTTTAATTGGCCAGCACCACATTATATGTCAGATTTGGAAAAATCAGAAGACAGAAGAAGGTGTAAGAACATTTGTTTTGGCCTACCTCAAGAATATGAAATAGAGGGATCCTGGGTGGAGTTAGTGAAAAGGAACCAGATTTAGAGGTTGTGTAAAGGTGAAATGGAGTTGGTGAAACATGCTCCGGTAGATTGCCCCTGTATGTCCTGCTTACTTGACAGAAATATTGCTCCAGCTGCGAATGGCAAATGACTTTTGCATCCAGGATGGTAACAGTAACATGAAACGTAATTTGAATTTGTCAATTCCTAATAAATTAATTTTATAAATGTTTTTAGGCTCAATTTCTATTGTATAATCCATTTTAAATGTATTTCTTTTTATAGGTTTTTTATGATTATTTAATTTGATTGTGTGATGAATTGGATTTGTATTATTTGAATGATTTATAGAGTTGAAACAGAACTAATTTATATTAAAAAAGTATGCCCCATCTATAGGTGTATTTCTTTTTGGCAAATTTGTAAGAGCTTTGGTGAGATCATACGGGCTAAAATAGTCTGTGCAATAATTTACTTGTTTTGTAAGTGTACCTCTGTTTTGCAATGACAACAATCTGAGCGACAACGCTTCACCTTTTTCATATATGAAAAGTTGATTTTGCCTGTTCAGGCGCAATAAAGGCCTTAGAGTCAGAATAGACTCCTGAAGAGATTAGTCCTTAGGAGAAAGAATGGTTCCAACCTACATAGAGAATGTGTTGATGACGGATAGCCGTCACTTAGTCTATCCGGGCTAGATCAAAGAAAAGTGGAGCACGTAGGATACTTTTCTGCCACATACCTATTGAGCTAATTGCAATACTTAAACCTGCTAACAATTCATGGTGCTCCATTTGACTGTGTTGGTTCTTAATCAATCCAACATCTTGCTATTGTCTCTAAATTTATACTCTGCTTTACTTCTTTCTTCAAATATTTATAACTGGTATCAACCCTTCAAGTTTTATATGTGCTGTTATTTAACTTTACTAAAGGAACCCGTAACTGAACCTAGGACCTCCCACCTACTGGTCAGTGTCTCAACTCTCATTCTAGTCCACAATATTGGAACAGATTATTGTCCAACAGCCTTACACTATTTCTTGTCTCCAGTAATTTGGTTAACTCTTTCCAATCCGACTTCTGGTCACTTCACCCCAAATAAATATTCCTGTAACATGTTGCTAATTTTACCACTGCTGCTCCCCAAAATCACCTTACAATTCTTGCTCTTTCCACACCCTCTTATCCTCTTATACCATTGACCCCCTTACTCTACTTTCCTTCCTAAAGACCCTCACCATCAATGGCTTCTCCTCCTACCTGTCTTGCAGGACCTTCTCTGTTGTCTGGCCATGCAAACACTCCTCATCCCAAAGATCCGTCCTTGGACCTCCCATTTTTTCTGAAAACACTACCTCCGTTGCTGACATTATCTCCTCTCTCAATGTCCCCTACCATGTATATTCAGAATGCAGATGATGGCCAATTCTTCTCTTAGTCTCAACTTTCTCTTTTCCTTGCAGTCCAATGCATCTGATAGCCTCAGTGTCATTTGTCACCCTCTCGCTCACACCAAATTAATCTGAGACAGGAGTGCTCTACTTGCCTTCTTCCTCCACATATACCGCTATTTTTAGCTCAGTTTACTTCTCCCTGGATACATTAACTTCAACCCTTCTCAAGAAACATTGGTGTCTGTTTAGGACCCGATATGCAGATGGAATCTTCTGCCACTCCAAGCATCTGTAAGATCTGTCCCCACATATCTTCCCATGCAGCTGAAGTGTTGATCATTTCAATATTAATTAGCAAGCTGGAATGTTGTAATAGTCTGTTAGTTGGCCATTTGAATTATTTATTCCATCCTCTGGACAAAGTCTTAAAATATGCCATCATTCTGATATAAGCTCCCCAGATTCACACCATCATCTCTTTATCATCGCCATGCTGGCTGGCTGTTTGACAAGAACAGGACCCTTTTCAACCTTCCAACACTTGCCTTCAAAGCCCCATTCTCTCTAATGTTCTAACGTTCTATAGCCACACCCACTACCAAAGTTCAGCCAATGAACAGCTCCTTATCTCACCAGGGCGCTCTGTGATGCTTCCAGATTCCGGTCCTTTTCTCTCCCATGCCCCCCCCCTCCTCCCACTAGACATTCCTTTGTCAATTAAAGCACGCACTTCCCAATAGGCATTGAAAACAATGCTAAATATCACCTCTGGCTGCTTATAGTCAATAACTAAGCAGCTTTGTTCAGTACCAGAATAACATTGTAAATATGCCAATGAGTTGCATGCTTTCATTTGTACTGTAACTAGACTTTTGTTTGTCAATGTATTTTTCTTTCATTAAATGTTAGCCTACTTCCCTCATACAGTAATCAAATTGGAAGGTGTAAATCAACGACCCTGCTAATTACCCGGTGTAGTGATTGATTGCCCTAGTGTACAATGTTTCTGATCAAATTATTTCTTGCATCGGTAAATAAATAAACAAATTGCTTTGGATACAGAAGAGGCACCAGTCCAATGACCTGGTACTACTGGAAAACAATCAAGAATTGTTGGCAAAGGCTGTGTGGATTTTCTCACATAAAGTAATGGGTCAGGAAGTTTTTTAGGGAAATACAATATCAAGTATGTCTTCACAAAGCATTCCTTATGATTGTGAGCTCATGGGGAGCAAAAACAGACCAGAGCAGTATTGTAATATGTACAATACTAAAGTTAGTGGCAAGGATTATATATGAATTATTGCCAACAGAGGCAGGGATTACACACAACTGTTTGTTTTCGTTGGTGGAGAAACTACATGTGAAAAAGGCCCTTTTTGGGGCCCTTCATGTGAAATACATTTCTGGCCATTTGGTCCCTAATGCAGAATGATCCCACTGCCTCTGTCGGGTAACAGATCCCTAGGCAGAAGAACCAATATCCTCAGGATCAAAGAGTGAGCCTTTCCTCTCCCCTGAGGTACAGTCACCTCTTGCCAAGTAAGGCACACCGAAGGATAGACTAGTACCCCTAGGGAGCGAAGAGACGACGTAGGACCACCAAGAGGATCTTCAATCAAGACCAGCAGGATGATGGGGCGGACCTGTAGGTAGTGTAACCCTGCAGAGTGGAAAAATAATAAACAACAAGAGACAGAATGAGAAGGTTAAAGGAGACTCATCTCTTAAAGCGAGGGTATAGAATATTACTATAAATTACAGAGCACAGGTTGTATACTTTCACATACTCACTTACTCAATTAATTGTATCCCACATAAATGAGTTCTCTTCTTCAAAACGATGGGAGGATGAGGGGTAAAAGTAATACTCCAGAATGTGAGCATTAAGTTCAACAAAACAGGTTATAGGCATACGTCTGCCAACAGTCAGAATCTCAAGATGCAGAAATGGAAGCACCGGGGCAGACTTCCATCAGTAGCACTTGTACACGATAATTTGTTCTCAGGAGGCCAGGTTACTAACACGCTCTATTTCCCAGCATAGAGCGCACATGATTGGAAGTCAGCGCGAGCGGAAGCAAGCAGCAACAGTGTATCCGCTTCGTTCCCGTCTTCGCGATAAAAAAAAATAAAAAATGAAAGTTTAAAGACGCGCTGCTCGTCAGCAGCGGTAAACGACAAAACGAAAATGCAGTAGCTCTATCTTGCGCTTTAGAAGCAAACTAACCGGGTCTCAGTAGTTCAGTCCCCGGGAGAAGGGAAGTGAGCACAGCGCGTCCTCGCGCTTAATGGCAGGAGAAGGGAAGGGAACACAGCGAGTCCTCGAGCTTAATGGCGGGAGAAAGGAAAGAAACCCAGCGTGTCCTCGCGCTTAATGGAGGGATTAACGGCAGCAGGAGGGATAAACGGCAGCAACAGTGAAATCCTCAATGAGCTCACAAGAAGTTCCAAGATCCCAGATAGCTCTATCCAGATAACAGGACAGGAGGAAATCAGTAACGCCGAGCTGAACACGAGAGGGAACTCAGGGCGTATCCAAACGAAGGGAAGGGCGTGGTCCTTAGCATGAAAGAAAGCCAAGCACCTGAGAACGGGGGCAGGCAGCTTATAAACCATCTTGGTCATCTGACAGTAGCCCAGTGCAGCATGGGAAAGCATACAACCCAGTACCTCTCTCAATGCATTATGGGAGTGGTAGTTTTCTATCATGAAACAGAGACAAGGTGCAGGAAGCCTGACGGTTAACAGCCTCACCTTATCCCAAGACTATCTATATTGATACAGACTGTCATAGCAGCTTTATTGGGCTGCAGAATTCTGGTACATGCAAGAGTGGGGCACTTGATGCCTACAAGTGGCACACAGTGAAGAAATAAAAGAATACAAAATAGTTGGGTGCAACTGCTTGTTTATAGTAGTAGAGTTAGGCATTGGCTAAGACATGTATGGACCTAGAAGAAAAAGGATGAGCAAGGAAAGTATGAACTATTATAGACTATCTGTTGAGGACCCTGATTAGACTGGTCCAATCATTAGGTTGCCTCTGATCTCAGAGTAATCAGAGCCTCAAATGAACGCAGATCCCAACTTTTCTACTGTAGGAGTCCCTCATTAAAAGGTAAAATGTATCGAAATCTTTACATGGAGGTCTACTATTCAGTGCACATAAAATACTTCAGTATCTATACTGTGGTGTGTCTACCTAAGCCCGTCTTTTCTTTTTACTACCCAGCTTCATCAACGTCAATTACATTTCCTTCCACGTTTGCAGCATCTTAAGAATGATTTTGCCCCTCCCCTCTCTGACACCTTTGTTTGCGGTTTGAAACAATGTGAAGAGAAATAATATGAATCCTTCCTCTGTTACTAACAGCTGCTACCATTGGTTTTGCCTTTGGTACCACTGGTTCTGCTCTAGTTATGCCTGGTCCCAGCGGTCATAAAGGCAAAAGCAGGAACAAAAAGAAAACAGAGATCAAGGAATCCGGCTAAATATTAACTACACTTTCCCTCAATATGAATAGGAGGCTCTTGGATGGCTTGAAGTGGGACAAGCGGTGAAGTATGTGATGTGGTTAGGGGTCAAATGGCGTGTGATGTCCCTTCTGCTACTCGTGGTATTTTTGTGAATTGACCTCCTTGTACAGACTTAAGGATAGCTTTGAATACATTGAACAGGTCCAAATTCTGGAAGCTACTGGTCAATTTGGATGTAGGTTTTCATTAGTAAGGAGATTATTTGATCTGCATGACTAAGGCATTGGGGTTGCATGTTGAGTACCCATTGACATGTCTGTGTGCATTATTGTGTCTTCGTTACAAGATCACGGTGCTGGTGTAGCGCAGGCTGCTGTTGAGCTGTGGATGACAGGTGAGACAGAGCACATGCTTCCCAACCAGGATTGCCCACAGAGGTGAACAAATTTGGTTAGGTTTGAAATGTATTTGTGCAATTAATTAAAATCATTTCAAACTGAATATCACAAGTTAAGAAAACATGATAAAACGCCAAAGCTCAACACAAGAAGGTTCAAGTGAAGCAATAGATTAGGTTCATTTGAAATACTAGTGCCCGTTCCACTAAAAGCCAGCCCTCTAAATATAATTAATAATAAAATAAGTGCTATAAGCGGGAATACGATTATATAAAATTCAGAGTCTTAAAGTGAATAACCCCTAAGAGGATTAGCCACTTGCTTGGTTCGGTCAGCCCTTCAAAATAGAACAGAATATGTATTAGCCACGGCCTGGGCACCATTACCCAATGCGAGCAGAAAATGCATTCTATTGAAATTGTTGTAAACTTAGTTAATTCTAGGGACAGGAATTTAGCAATATGCCAATTTAATTGCACACAGTCCCAAAATAACAAATCTCAATACATTATTTGACAGTCTCGACCTCAATAGTAAGAATCATCTGCCTGAGTACTAGGGTCCTTCTAAAACAAAACTCACTTCATATGCAGAGTACAAAAGTTTTGCCTTCAGAGTGGTAACCAAACATGTGACA
Organism: Calotriton arnoldi; assembly: GCA_963921515.1. NCBI lineage: Eukaryota > Metazoa > Chordata > Amphibia > Caudata > Salamandridae > Calotriton > Calotriton arnoldi. Next base: position 6,989,818 of record CAWUFW010000021.1, on the reverse strand, counting down.
TCAAAATCAAGAAAACAAGGAACTATTTTAATTAAAGTTTAGGGACAAAGGTAAAGTAACGACCTAAAAGGAAAAAAGGTGTTCATGAAATCATTGGTGTTCAATTAAGGAAGAAATTACACATTTTTGATTAACCCTAGTGCTGCAAGTCATTATGGAGAACATCAGGTTTTTCTTGTAACTAAAAGAAAGAACATTTGATTCCAGAGACTTAGGGGGTCATTACAATAGCGGGCGGATCGCCACCGCCCGTATGGCGGTGGCGATCCGCCCGCCATATTCCACCGCCCGCATGCCAATTCCCCCTGCCATATTACGATGGCGGGGGGGACCCCGGCGGACGGTCTTTCCGGTTTTCCGCCGGTCTGACAGGGGACAGGGCGGAAAAGGGCACTGATATGGTGGCGGTGTCTGCAAGATACCGCCATCCATATTAAGATGGTGGCGGAGAGCAGCCTTTCCATGGCGGCGTTAAAGGCATACGGTCTTTGCTGTTGGGGGCCCGTTGCGGGCCCCAGGGTGAAGGGGGGTGGGGGTGCACATGGGGGTACCTATGGTACCCCCCTTCATTGCCATGCACTACGTGGCAGGCACCATGTGGTGCCTGCCATGTAGTGCATGTCAATGCCGTGCCCAGTCCTTTTCCATTGCGAGTGGGTTTGCAGCCAGCAGATCCACCCGCAATGGAAAAGGGCCAGGATGCGCCCGCCAGTGTGGCGGGCGCATCCTAATGCTCATGGCGGGACCGCCGCAACTTCAGCGGTCGGTCCCTGGCTCCATTGCGGTGGCGGGCGGACTTTGTCCGCCCGCCATCGTAATGGGCCCCTTAGTTAGAAGTTCAGAGCTAAGCATGGATTTGGTCAAAGTATAATCTCTAGCTGAGTCCCAGGCTAGCATAGAATGTGCTCCAGCATAATATTCCAACTTGCACTTTAACAGAGGAAAACGCGCATTGACCTTCTTACCCATTCCTCAAAAAACTGACAACTATTTTCCTTCATAAATTATTCTTTCCTTCCCTTGACAAATGCTAACCCTGCGAAAGCAGTTGATGACATAAAATTTAAGGCAAATCTTCCAAAGTTTCTCTTGTCTAGTTTGTCCAACCCTACAAATCAATGCAATCTTTAAAGGAAGATTCTTATCCTATCAACAGAAGTATGTCGAGAAAATATGAAATTAAACATACCCCAATGGATAAATTCAAAACTGCCAAAAGAGGTTTACTAAACAGGAAAGCAGTTTCCGAGTTACATCACTCCTATGTACCTTACTCGGGACAAACTTAACTTCTGAGATACATTACCTCCAGAGCAGTACCTCACTGTTGAAGGGAGTCAAGAGACGGAGCACATATAGGACATCCTACCTAACACTCTATAAGAGCCAAATAATTCTATCTTAAAACTAACTTCTTCGAAAACTCATCTGACTCTTCTTAATCTCAGAAGTGTTCTAAACAACAATAATAGACATATAGATCAGTCATTAATAAACAAACGAGGTGAGACAGAAACTAGGGCATTGAAACGCAGGCTCAGCTCCATAATACAGGGGAATGCAATGCTGATCTTTAGGCGCCAAACCAAACCCTGAGAAACAGCATTACCTGACTGTGGAACACCGCTGTGGTCACTTCAAATTCTGTCACAGGAACTCTGGCAAACAGTGCTCAGTGGGTAAATGTTAACTTATTCCAAAAAACTACCACTGAAGCAAATAACTAAGACTATAAATAGCAAAACCTGAAGCCAAGCAACCCACCTGACATGAAAGCGGGTCTTAAACACTCTTAGTATGGTATCTGCTTGCCGACTTCCAAGATAACAGAAAGTGACTCTACCCCCTATTTTGAATATTAAACCATGCTATCTATATCTAAATGGGACATTACTACAGCCATGTTCAATAGGCACTTGACATGAACCAGATGAACTGATTTTAGTATGGGGAACCTTGACTCACCTTTGTTAGCTTAGCCTAAGCAGAAACTCAGACCTCAGAGAAAATGTGTGAGGTGTTATATTTAATGAATGAATGCGAACTCTGGCACCACCGGGCTGCTACATGAGCATCACACTGGACCTTTATATGCTACCACTGTTTGCAGGTTCAAGTTGGTGCTGCTGCGGTGAGGGACAGGGCTATGTTTACTGCTACTGGTTCTTCAAATGTATCTGTTATTCTAATCAAATTTGCCAGTGTTGCATTTCATCTCATGTTGGTGTGTCTTGTTTCTGAGTTATATCCTGTTATGTGTCAGGAAGGGAACAAGAAAAATAGAGGTGGTGGTAAAGACTGGATTACTTCGGGTGATCTACATTACAAGTTGCCCAATCTTCCGTGTTCCATTCTTGATCTACATCCCACTCATCTGTAGCGGTTGTGGTTTGTGCATATTTGAAATGTTTCGCCTTGTTTCCTAGCAGTTACGGGACAGATGATGGCAGAGCCACATCCAGAAATGGAGAAAAAGTGAAACAACAAGAAAAAATACTTTCTGTTTAAGATGTCAATGTCGTCAGTGGGTCTATTGGAGAGGCAGTGTGTCTCAATGCGTCATTACCTCCAGAATCCATTTCTCGTACCAATACTTGCTGCATGATGTGCCTAACCTCCCGTCCAGGCACCACGTGACCCAGCCAGAGTCAATCAAAAGCAAAAATCCTCACCTCTGTCTCCCTCCAGTGCCCCTCGTATCATACGGGCAATAAAGAGAGAACGAACCTAGCACACTTCCTGTTCTTTTGTCGGACTTGACACAGTCATCACGAACCACCATTTTGGAAGCCTGTGGAGTATAAGCTACGCCCTGGGTTACTCGGCACCGCTTGCAGCTTTTCAAAACAAATAAATAAAAGACATTGTAATTTACAATGTCAATAGCTCAAACGCTCGCAAATGTGAGAACTATTGCATTGCAAATGTTTGTTATTATTGGCTATTTTAGCAAGAGGGATAGCCCATGTCTAAGCTATCTGATTCCGTTTTGGGCACCTAGGCTTTGAGCTAGATAGCAATATTAAAGAAGAAAACTGAAAGGAGAAATGTATAATTTTTTTATAACATATATAGATTTATGAGCTTAGATTAAGAATTCAAGACAGAAGGTAACATAATTTTCAATATTTATGAAAACTGTTTGTGCATTTAGACGGTTTGGATCCTTGATGTCTCAATATAAGGTGTCTTTTAGCAGGGATCTTTGTGTTTATCATGAATCACAGGAAGCACTCTACTAAAATACATCATTACTTCAGGGGTGATAATGGAAGAGGGGAAGAGAGGATAATGCTGCTCCAATTCCCACTTCTGCTACTTTTAGAGTATGTGAGGATCAAATGCACAACTTGATTACTTCTTTGTCAGAGGCACTTCAAGTCAAAGAACAATGGTAGTAGCCATTATCCCCAATCTTCTCCTACAGCTTCAATCTCTTCAGTAATATCTCCTCTCCATGCTCAGTGTCTTTATGGCCTTCGCCTTAACACGTAGAGTAGGAGATCTAGGTGCCTGAATCCACTCCCAAAGGCAAACACACTCTTTTTAGCTATTTGTGATATAATTTATTGCCACCTACGGAGGATGAGTTACCAAGTACCAGCTCAGGTCTTTTTTAGCCACCAACCCCCCCCTCCCCTTATTTGGTGATCAATAAGGACATTATGGGTATACTCCAGAGTGAATGGAAGAACCAGGAAAGAGCTGAACTCCCAAAGTTCATGTCATGTTTGTACTCTTTGGTGAACAATGACGTGGAGTTACCAGCAGCTGTCAAAATTGATCCAGTTCTCGCTAACCTAGCAAGTTATTCTCCTATAATTGCTGAGGATGTTTCAGTGGCAGATGTTATGGATCATAAAGTTGAGGCTTCTCTGAAAATAATGTTTTTCTGGTTTGAATCTTGCAATGAGGGCTAGATTTTATGCAGCGTGTGTAACACAGTTTCTGGTCAAGGGCTTTCAGGCTGTTTCTACAGAAATCAGAAAGGGGTAGAGTGTCCTGATTTATTTGATAATATGCTGTAGTGTCTTGTGAGTTAGAGATGACTGGATCCTTTTGGTCCCTGACGGACTCCGTAGAACAGTGACGTAAGTGCTTGGGTGTGGGTCATAGAATTCATGATGTAGGATGTTCAGTTATTGGTTACACGCTGAGGAATAAAGACGTATAATACCATGCTCTGTGTGTGGTGTGATCCTTTGCATGTACACAGGCTGGGGAGGAGGCTACAATTCTTATCAGTTGTTTCCTGTGATTTATTAAAAGCCTTAGCTCTTCCTACTGTTACTAGTTTTGTAGCTCATCATCAGATTTATATTAGAGGATGGAAGGAGGAGGGATCCTAAAAGGAGTGCCTGCTTCATATGTATTTTTCTAGGAGTAAATTATTTGGGGGCCATCTTGAAGATGTGCTGCATAAAACTTTCAAAAACCAGAAACATGTACAGCTATCCAAAACCCAAATCAAGTCAAATCCTCCTTGGATACCATGATGGAGGAGATGTTAGAATTTTTTTTATGTCCAGGCTGATAAAAATAAATGTAAACAGCCCTTTTCATTTAGGGGTCAGAATTCTAGGTCTCTCTCTCTCCTCCTCCTCCAACAAAGCCTAGAAAGCGTTCCTAACTATGTGGAGATTCCTGTAGGAGGGCACCTCAAATATTATCTTCAGAATTGGCAAGAAGATATTTCAGAAGCATGGGTTATTCAAATATTGGAACAAGACTATTTGTTGGAATTTGAAGAGACTTTGCAAGACTCCGGTCAGGGTCATTCTATATATTCAAAGGATCCAATAAAATGTTTGTCTCTATCTTGTAAAGTAGCAGACCAACTTGCAAAAGATGCGATTTTGTGTGTGAATAAACCATTTAGGAAATGGGTAAAAGTGGACCTGTAATAACCAGAAACAACGTGTGACCAGAAAAAGAAAGTATCAAAAATATAATTTTTATTATTTTTAGAAACCAATTGTTGGTAAGAAATATTTTTAAATATTTTTATCTTTTTAAATAATAAGAAAAAAGGACAAAAATTACGTTAATAGTAATACAAAATGAATATATGATTGTTGCTAATACTATTCACACGTACTTGTCCATTCATACAGTTACGTGCTGTGACCAATTAGTGACTACTGGGTATTTTCCTATACCTTGCGTCACTATTAGTTTCAACCGAAGCTTCATTGCTAGATGATATATTATATCCACTAAGATTTTAATAGACCAACATGGCTACCTGATGAAGGCGTACCGCCGAAACGCGCGTAGATACATGAATTATGTTAGCCATGACCACATTGTTTGGTTGTTCAAAATAATATATGTATTGAATATTTTGTCTTAAAAAAATTTTGTGTAAATTTATGTCTACAATCACAATATCATGTTTTGACATGCATTAATATGCTGTAAAACTAGGCCATGTATGAATGGACAAGTAAGTGTGAATAGTATTAGCAACAATCATATATTCATTTTGTACTAAGCACATAGGCCAAAATTGAAACTGTATATTTATCAAAATTGCTATTAATGTAATTTTTGTCCTTTTTTCTTATTATTTAAAAAGATAAAAATATTTAAAAATATTTCTTACCAACAATTGGTTTCTAAAAATAATAAAAATTATATTTTTGATACTTTCTTTTTCTGGTCACACGTTGTTTCTGGTTATCACAGGTCCACTTTTTACCCATTTCCTAAATGGTTTATTCACACACAGTATCTCGACCCTGATTTAGGAAATTTATTCAGGGGTACCCCTATTTTCACACATAAAAGATGCGATTTTCCCATTTCCAAAACTTCAGAAAGGGGAAGGTTTGTATTCCAGTGCTTTTCTGGTTCAAAAATCTTTGGGAAAAGACTGGTAAGCTGAGAAACTTAAAGAAGTTCTTATAACTGACTCATTTCAGAATCGAAAAACTACAGTGCATAATTTCATTGACAGATCCAGATAAATGGATGACAGCTTTCGATCTGCAAAATGATTACCCGCATATACACAAATATTGTCCTCATGAAAAATTGTATACCTTCCCTTCCTTTCCACTGATTGCCAAATTATTAGCTCGCTTAAGAAGGGAGAAGAAGGATCTCATTCCAGTAGCCCTCTTCTGGCTGAGAATAAGTTGGTTTCCTTTGTTGTGAATGATGTCCAAGGAAGTGGAGTGGATACCTCCGATACACCACTGTCCCTTGCGATCTCCCCTTCTACCTCTGATCATTTGTCATAAAATGTGGTTAACAGTGTGGTTCTTGAGAGGAGGGGTCTAAAGGTCTCTCCTCCCCTGTTGCCTCTTCAGTACAGATATCTAAACATAAAGCAACTAGAAAATGTTATGAACATCACTGGTTTCTAATTGGTGTGTGTGTAAGTCCTTAGATCTTTCTAACTGTGAGTCCAAATGGATCCTGCAACTCCTTCAAGATGATTTTGGCAAGAATTTGGCTATTACTACTTTGAGGGTTCAATGGGCATTTAGAGACCATTGGGGCATCTCTCAAATCAAATCTTTAGGTAGTAGGCTCTTGAAGGGGTTTTCATTAATGATGCTATACATTAAACCAACATCTCCATCTTGGAATCTTCCATTGGTCCTTAGAGCATTGCGCTTCCATTCTGTTGAACCACTGAATGAAGTAGATCTGAAACGATTGTCTATAAAAGTGTTTTTCTGTTGTAGTCATAACATCAGCCCATAGATTGGGTAAGTTAGGTTGTTTATCCTTAAACCCTCTTATTTGAGAATCTTTTCAGATAGATTGATTCTCAGATTAGGTCAAGGTTTCTCTCCTAAAGTTATTCCTTCTATCAGTCCAGGACAGGAAATAACGCTGCCTTCTTTTTTTGTCCAGCTTCTACTGCCCTTGAGGAGGAGCCCTTATACACACTCAATGTTTTGAAGGCAGTTAAGATCTATTTTTCAAGGTCACAAGACAATAGATAATACGAGAATCTGTTAATCAATTTGGGCATTTTCCGACATGGTCAGAAAGCTATGACTGCAACTTTGAGTAGATGGATCAGGACTGTCAGTTCAACGTCTTATGCTTTACAAGATACAACCTTACTGAGCAGGATCCTGGGCAGATCCACATGAGGAATTGCTTCTTCATGGGCAAGGCTTGTTGAGCTTCACTTACAGATATATTCAAAGCAGCCACATGGACCACTGTTTTCCCACATTACAGATTGGATATTGGAAATCTTGAGTCCCTAGAGTTTGGTCCCAGAGTATTGGCAGCCACTATATCTTAAAATATTGCCTTTTCTTGATTTTTTTGCATATAATTTCTTAATGCATCAGTTTGGGAGTTCTGTTGTTTTTGGGAATAAACTTGCATTTTTTTGCTCTGGTATATCCTCATATCTTTATATATATATATTACTCTTATAGTAAGTAATGGTACAAGAAATGGGTTGAGGTGTTAATGATTTGGTTACTTATTGGTAATCTTCATTACTCTGAATTCCCCTTTCTCGTACCAATCATTTCGTACCAATGGTTCTCATTAACAAAACCTGGATTCCCTTATGGTGTGGGATAGCAAGAAGTGTCACTATATATTGCCCGTATGATAGGAGGGGCATAGAAATCAGATGAAGGGGTGGATTATTGCTTTTGATTGGCTCTTGCTCCTGCCGTCTCCCAACACACGCAGCACGCAGGTGTTTGCTTGGCACCAGGGGACACGCCTGCCACTGACGAGCTACGATGGGGGACGACAACCCTGCCCCTGCTCAAGTCCACATCCCATTTCAACACGCGGCTTCCGGGGTGCTGCCACCTTTCAGCGAGTTGGAGGACCCAGCGACGGCGTCTCCTCGGTGGAGAGTGTGGATTGAGCGCCTCGAAAATTATTTCATTGCCACCAGGGAGGACAACGGAGCAATCAAGCGGTCCCTCCTCCTCCATTATGCCGGGGACGAGATCTTCAAACTATTCAAACATCTCCCGCACACAGGAGCCGCAACGGACTACGACGCAGCCGTGGCTGCACTGGACGCCCATTTCTATCCTCAGCTCAACCCGGATTTTGAGTGTTTTAAGCTGCGCCAAGCGCGCCAAAGGGAAGGAGAGTCTATAGATGCGTTCTACGCCCGCCTCCGTGAACTTGCCAGCACGTGTACGGAGGATGACCAGCCCAAGGAAATCAGGGCCCAGCTCATTCAAGGGTGTAGAGACAAAACCCTGAGAGGTCTCATTCTTCGCCAACCGAGGATAGCACTGGAGGACATCCTCATTCTAGCACGGTCCCACGATCTGTCAGCAGCCAGAGCGAATGAGATGGACCAAGCCCTCATCAAACCGGCGAGGCGCACAGAGACGATCAAGATAGAAAGAGCTGATGCGGTCAGGACGAAAGGCCGAACAGAGTTCGCGCGAAAGCCAAGGTCAGAAGCACCCAGGTCGCGGTGTGGTTACTGTGGCCACGAACCACACGCAGCGAAAGACTGTCCTGCCCAGGGGAAGACCTGTACAAACTGCGGGATCCCAAATCATTTTGCTGCCGTATGCCGGAGAAGGAACAGAGGCCGCGACGCCAGAGGCCCGAAACCACCATCACGGGCAGTCCGCCGGCTATCAGTAACAGAGGTGACCACAGCAGAGGAGGCGTCGAGGACCAGCCGCAGGTATCTCAGGCCAGTTGACTCCTCCTCGGAAGACGAAGAAGAAGAGACATACCTCATATCATTCACACAGGAGCTCAAACGGCGCCGCAGGCCCCAGCCAACCTGCGTGGTCCAGATAGCCGGTTCTGAGGTAACGGCAATCATTGACACCGGGGCATCGGTGAACGTGATGGGCCTCCAACAGTATCGATGTCTACGACCATGCCCACCCGTCACCTCGTCACGGACCCGAATTTATGCATACGGGGCAACCACTCCGCTACCACTGAAGGGGAAAATATCTGTCCCGATCAAGACGGAAGACCAAGAGGTGATCGCGACCATCCACGTGATCAACAGAGAAGCGGACACCCTGCTGAGCAGCCATACGGCCGAGGACCTCTGGCTGGTCTCATTCGCCAGGAGTGTGCAAGCTCACCAAGTAGACGAACTGCTTGATCAGTTCCCGGAGTTGTTCCAAAGCCTGGGCTGCATCAAGTGCGACCCCATCAAGTTGCACATTGACAAAGCAGTCACCCCAGTTGCCCTACGGCACAGGAGAGTGCCGTTCCATCTGAGACCGTTGGTGGAGAGGGAGTTAGAGCTCCTCAAAGCACAAGGCGTAATTGAAAAAGTATCCGGCCCGACACCGTGGGTGTCACCCCTTGTTATCGCGGAGAAGCCAAAGCAACCAGGCGCCATACGCCTGTGCATCGACATGAGACTGCCAAAAAAAGCTATCAAGCAAGAGCGCCACATCACGCCAACGATGGATGATATCATTGCCGATGTCAATGGGTCGAGGTGGTTCTCCAAGATCGACCTAAACGCTGGATACCATCAGCTGCCCCTCTCCAAAGAAAGCAGATACATCACTACTTTCAGCACCCACCTTGGACGGAGGAGATATAAAAGGCTGAATTTCGGGATCTCCTCAGCGGCGGAGGTATTCCAGAACACAATAAGGGAAATGCTGTCCGGCCTGCCTGGCGTACTTAACGTCAGTGACGATATCCTGATCCACTCCGCAACGGCCGCGGAGCACCATAAGCACCTCCGTAGCACGCTAAAGCGCCTAAGCGAACACGGAGCGACCCTCCATAAGGACAAGTGCCAGTTTTTCCAGCCCTCTCTGGAATTCTTCGGATGTTTTCAACCAGGAAGGCATTCAGGTGGACCCGCGAAAATCGCATGCCATCAAAAGTGCACCAGCTCCTACGACACCCACAGAAGTAAGGAGTTTCCTTGGGATGGCCACCTACTGCGGGAGGTTCATCCCTGACCTGGCAACCCGGGCAGAACCCCTTAGAGCTCTTACCCGGATGGACACCCCGTGGAAGTGGGGGAAACAGGAAGAAGAGGCGTTCCAAGGGATAAAAGATGCCCTGCTGGGTGAAGCGACGCTAGCCTACTTTGACCCAGCAAAGCGAACAGAAGTGCTGGTCGACGCGAGCCCGGTGGGACTCGGAGCTATCCTGGCCCAAGAACAAGAGCCCGGCAGATGGGCAGCGTTGTCGTTTGCCAGCAGGTCCCTCACACCCACCGAAACGAGATATGCACAGATAGAGCGGGAGGCACTCGCCATAAAATGGGCCTGCAGCCACTTCCACCTCTACCTGACAGGGCAGCCGTTCACGATGTTTACGGACCACCAACCCCTCGTGCCACTCTTCAAGGGGTCCGCCCCCCATCCTCCACCACGAATCGAACGATGGGCCGTGCAGTTACAGCCTTACGAGATGGAGGTCGTGTACCGGCCAGGGGCAAAGAACCCGGCAAACTTCCTGTCCCGCCATCCAACGCAACAAGCACCCGATGAAGATGATGAAGACACCGAACAATACATCAATATAGTATCCACGGCCGCCTGCCCGCGAGCCATGACCCTGGGAGAGATTCAAGAAGCCGCCAAGGACGATAGTGTATATTGCCATACCCTCCAGGCCGTCCAAATGGGATCGTGGCAAGACTACCTGCGTCATGCGAACGCCTGGAGCCCGGAAGACAAAGAAGGACTGACGAAGATGTGGCGGGTACGGAGCGAACTCAGTGCCACAGGAGGTGGGCTCCTACTCCGGGGATCCCGGCTGGTCATACCGCGAACGCTGCGAGACCCGCGACCCAGCTCGCCCACGGAGGCCATCAAGGGGCTACAAAGATGAAAGCTCGGATGAGGGAAAAGGTCTGGTTTCCTGTATTAGAGCAAATGGTTGACGACCTCGTCCATCGATGCCCGTCTTTCCAGCTCACCGGCGCATTGGCCCGACCAATCCCAGTCATCACAGAAGAGGCTTGCACCGAACCCTGGTCCAAAGTGAGCGTAGACTTTGGGAGTTTCCCAGACGGCCGACACACTCTGGTGTTAGTGGACGCGTGCTCCAAATACCCCGTCGTAGAGGTCGTCGCTTCGACAGCCTTCACTCACGTGTGCCCCAGCCTTGAGAAGGCGTTTGCACTGTTTGGGTTCCCTCAAGAAATTCGGAGCGACAACGGGCCACCGTTCCAGGGGTCAGAGTTTGCCACATTCCTGCAACAATGTGGAATACACCACCGGAGGATCACGCCTCAATGGCCCCAGGCCAACGGGGACGTAGAAAGATTCATGCGGACGCTGAACAAGACCTTCCGCATCGCCGCACTGAAGCAAGTTGACCCGGAAAAACGACTCCACAAGTTTCTCAGGGAGTACAGGAGCACCCCACACTGTACGAAGCAACGAAGCCCTTGGTCACTGATGCTACAAGGCCCTAGGCGAGACCTAATGCCAGCCTGCCCCGGGTGGACGTCCCCGCCCCTAGACGCCCAAGCCACACAAGACAGGCGGGAGCACCAGAACAGGCAGGCTAGCGTCAGACGACGGGCCGTACCACGACGCCTTCGGCTAGGAGCAACCGTCCTCCTCAGAGACCGCCGGCCAGGAGGAAAATTCAAAACTGCCTACGAACCAGGCACATGGACAGTAGTGGCCAATCGTGGCCCCACGGTGACCGCAAGGAGGAGAGGAGAGGACGTATCGAGAAACATCTCGTGGTTCAAGGAGGTTCCTGCCGGAAGGGCCGGTGAACAAGATCCAGGACCCTCAGTAGTCCCAGTCAGGGGACCCCCCGAGACAGTAGAAGTCGAGTCAAGGGATGAGAGAAGCGTGTAAGGGCCGGGTACCAACACCATGCCCGACTCTCACACAATCGCCGAGGGCGTTGGCCCTGAGGAAGGGCGCAGAGAGCGACACACTCGGAAATATGATCTACGGCCCAAGCCTCGCCCCAGCCGGCGGCTGCGAGACTTCGCCTGCTGAAGAGGAGCACCCAAAGACTGAGAGATAAGTCAAGAACTGAGTGACTCACTGTTGAACTAACTGTTTGAGTTGGGGTGTGTTTATTTTAGTTTATTGTTTTCAAGGACTGAGTTGGGAAGGGATGTAGTAGGTAGCGCTCTAGTGTTCAGAGCGCGGGGGACGGAAGTCCCGGCACCACATCCGCAGGCCAGGCGTGGCCTGCGGGGAGTTGAGGAATAAACGGAAGGCGCTCGCTCGGGGCGGTACTTCCAATCGGACACGGAGAGTGTGGCATCTCTGTCTTGCGCTGCGCTCAGAAGATTAGCTGCAGCGTCACCACGGCCCAAAGTGGGGGGGGGCCCATATCACCAACACAACACGTTACACTGCCCATGGTTTGTGTGTGTTGTAATCGGGAAGGGTTTTGACTGGAATATATATTTGTGTAATATGTGTGATAGCCCTATGTAAAATGGTCATCCTTTGCTGAATAATTAATGGTAAACATAGATAATTGAAGTAAGGCTCCTCAGTTGGGATCATTGGTACACAAAGAGGAGCACTGGCGCCAAGGCCCGTGCTGATGTTTCCCATAATTTATGTATTTTGTAACTAAATTGCCAAATGTGTCGTTAGTTTATCCGTTTTCATTAAATCCGTGCCTTTGACATGCTTTAACCCCTTCTTCGCACACATTTGGTAATGAAACAGTCCAGAAAACGAGGCATTTGAAATTAAACACAGTCGTTTTTCAGATTACACATATTACCTCTTTCACGTACTGATTTGATAGTAGTACATGCCTAGTTTCCTGAGGTAATAGGATTGTTTAATTGCACATTTAGGAAATACGGCACAATAGCTGGCGTTCATTTGGGCCACGCATTTCTTTTTAGCATTAAAATAAATAAAGTGGCTTTTCCCTGCACGCGCCAGCTGAGCACGAGCAGAATCTCAGCCTCAGGGGAATACAGATCACCGATAATCTACCGGGCTTCCCCGAGCCCCTCTGTCCCTGCGGGCCAATGAGAGCTAACCGCTCTACTGTCTGCTTATTCGCCCTCTGCCTCCCCTCCAACATCCGCCCTCTGCTTCTCCTCCAACAAACGTACTCAGACTTCAGGATAGAGGGAGGGAAGGCCCCGGGGCTGCCTGTCAGCCGGGGGACGGGAATAGAGGGACTGCACTGCAGCCCATGGGAATAATAAAAAAACAGGATTTATTTTTCTGACGGGATGTGTATGTGTGGGGCGCTTGAGATGAGCATCCGACAGGGCCGGCTTTAGGGCGGTTCGACCGGTGCCACCGCACCAGGCGCCGAGTTCTGGGGTGCTGTGTATTAAAATGTCTTATGGGTTTAAACGCTCCTGCAGCAGAGTACTTTGGGTGCCCAACGATTTTCAGGCAGATAACTCTGGTGATTAATGTACTTGCTGGAGAGATCAGAGTTTTGTCTAGTGGCAGTTTTGACTCATCATAAAAAGAGCAGATGGTTAATATGCCTGCTGCAAAGCATGTGTAACAGGCAGAGCACAGAACGGTAACTTATATAGAAAGCTCAGTGGGTTACTTCTTTTGTAACAGAGAACCTTTTGTTTGTAAAGCCAAACCCAACCACTGTGTTATGTTTGGAATCCTGAGTTTGTTCTTCTCCAGACCAAGCACTCTTAAAATATCCTGCTGACTAGAATGGATGATGTGACTCCAGCACCTCGTGGTCCTCCTTGTCTTATGTAAAATTTCCTATAGATTGACTAACACTTTTGGATGATTCATTGTCTCTGAGTAATGCACGTGTGATGTAAAGTGCTCTGACATCCTGCATTGGTATGAGTAGAATTATAAATGAAATTAAATACATGTGCCTGAGGGGCTATGGAGAGATGAGGGACACTGTAGGAGGGTGGTAGTGAGAGAATCTGTGGGGAAGGAGGACATTGGGGGTGCCAACAAAGTTTGTTGCACCTTGTGCCACCAGCGATAAAGCTAGCCTTGGCAGCCGTGCAACCTAGTGTGATGCAAAAGGTGCAATTGTCACTGCATCGCGCCATTGGTATGTGTGCTGGAGAGTACTGAATAGAGAAATAAAATAACTTTTGTGCTGCGGTTGCACTATGCCTGGAGAAAAAGAACAAACTTAGAGATTGCTTTGTTTCTCCTGTTAGCTTCTTCAAGTCTAAATTCACACACACCTGCCTGCATGCAGATACATAAATTGTAGCTTTATAGTAGAACAGTGCTGGAATTAGAAAAACTTTACTCTGCGAACCCAAAAATTGGGGGTCAAGGTGTGGCAACAGAAAAGGGGTAGAGTCACAAGGGGCGGAGTCATGAAAACCAGTCTAACAGTCAACATATACATTTCTTTTTTTTAAACTGACACAAATAAATTGACAATAAGGAGAAATATGACATGAAATCTGTTCTGGCTTAATTGGTTGAAAAGGCTTCACTTTAAAATATCTGAAGGTGTAAAGGCACCTGTTGTAGAGACCTTTGTGTGCCTCGTAAATCTCAGGGAATAATAATAATGGTAAGGTAACTCTGGTGCTTAATGCACTTGCTGGAGAGACCTATGTTTTGTCTAGTCACAGTGTTGACTCATAAAGTAGCATAGAAGGTTAATGTGTCTCCTGCAAAGCAGAGCGTGTAACATGCAGATGACAGATTATTATGATATGTAGATAGGTAAGTGGGTTACTGCTTTTGACACAGAGATTCTTTTATTACTTGCAATCCATAAATTGCAAATCCTTCTTATAAAGCACAGTGAGGAATGGACCAGCATCAAGGATTTGTATGCAAACTGCAAAGCGTGGGTTTATAACCTTACTGTTTTTTCTCAATCTACTATTATAAGGCTGTTAAAAAGGGTTTCCTTGGGTAGCAATAAAGTCTTATTAGTACAGACAATCCCAAGCACTGCATTACGTTTTAACTTAAATAAATATAAACTAATGTTATAAAATATAAACAAACAGAACATATTTATTATTTAATTATCAAATATTTAACCCAGTTTAGTTTGTGAATACCGAAAACTAGTAAATTTACTCAAAAGTGTAAATTTACTCAAAAGTGCAGTTTGTGAATCAGGCACAAAGAGTCCAGCTGGCGGAGAGTCATCTGGTAACCATATGCTGAGAGATTTTATAGCATTAGTTTGCTAATTGGCATGGCATTGGTGGTAATTCTTCAAATATAGACGAAGGTGTACATTCTAGGTTTGCCCAATGGGCCGGGGTGGAGAATGTTATTAGACCTTGCATTTGACTTTATTTATATGTTTGATGTTGGATGTAGGGTGTGGGTTTTCCTATGGCAGTGCTCCGGGAGTGGGGCGAGGGGGATTGGAAGAAGGTAGGGATTCACCTCAGTAGTTGTAGTTAGATCAGAGTTTCCGTAGGAATAGTGTTTTTTGTTTCCCATATAACTTTGGCACAGTTTGACAAATCTTCATGAAACTTTCCAAGAAAAGTTCATCCACCTTACCTCCTTCCTAGAAAGTTTCAGGGTTATCCAACAAGCAGGGGCCAAGGAAAAGGGGGTCCTATAATGTTGATTTCTGATGTTACTTCCAATAGGAAACATCTGTTGCAGCTACAGAGAAAATGGCTGAATGAAATTACACCAAATTTGGAAAAAAGTTAGAACTTTACTCAGAAAAGGTGCTTTTTGTGATTTGGTGTAAATCCGTTTAGCACTTTTCAAGAAATTAGCATTTAAAGAGTTGCTTGGGGTGGTGCGACGGAGCCATGAGCAGGGGCAGTAACAGCAAGCTGACCACGGAGAGCATGCAGAGGCAGTAACAGCAAGCTGACCACGGAGAGCATGCAGGACATGGGCACTCAGATGGAGAATGGAGGGCAAGCAGGAGGGGGGCTGGGGCAGCAAGCTTACCATGGAGGCCAGGCTACAGTAGGTTGGCCACCTGAGGGGGGTGGGCCTAAGGCAACCCTTGATGCGCATGGCTGAAGGATGTGCATAGTTGGAGTGTTGGATGAATATGATCATAGACCCCCTGAAATTCCCAGAAAAAAAAAGTTAAAGAGACATTATAGTTGGGCATGGTAATATTATTTTCCCTTTCAGTAAAAAAAAACTGAAATTCACTGAAAAAACAAAGGTTAAAGTGAATTTTTAGTTAGATGTTGAAAAGGGTTAAAACTAACATTTATAAATCAAAAACACTGAGATTTTCCAGGTATAGCCAGTGAACTAACTATACCTTATGCCCCGCCATGCACTGCTTATGACCTCACACATTGCACCACTCATGACATGTTAAATGACATTATTGATGACATCACTGATGACTAGATGCTTGTATCAAGGATGGGCCTGCAAGCGAGAGGTTGTGTGTGTGAGGTAGTCTAAAAGTTGCATGGTCATTGTGAGCCCCTTTCTTTTTTTTACCAGCAATAAAAGAAAGACAAAATACTGTCCTTAACTTTTTAATTTGTTTAGGGAATCTAACTATCCTACAATTAGACCTCTTTTCTGTGAAATATGAGCTTTAAAACCACTAAAAAATGGTTTAAAACCACTGAGCTAACTATAACTTGTGCCCTCACCATGCACTGCTTATGACCTCACAAATTACATCATTCATGACACGCTAAATGACATCATGAAAGACATCTCAAATGACATCTCAAATGACATCATTGATGACATCACTGATCACATTACTTCGGCCAAGCCCTGTGCCCAATCCCTCACAGACAGCCAAACTTCCCGCGGGAGGCCAACCACTCACAGACCCCAACCCCACATTTTTCTTGTTTATTTCTTTAGTTTTTAAGGGTTTTTTTCTCTATGCTGCGGTACTCCTGCGGTACCGTAGCTGAAGTGCCAACAGTGGTACCGTTAGACCTTGCAAGTGTCACTTGTTGAAGCTTGTGGGACCATGACTCCTGCATGAGTCCCGCAGTGCTACAAAGGGGCTGTGCTGGATCCTGCAGGAGTACCGTGGGACCCGAAGCACAATTTCTTCTTATTTTGGCCCCCTCAAGGCCAGGGGTCATAGTACCCCTACCCTGCCACCTTCTATTTCATTTTGTTTTCTAAACACAGGATACAGGGACCAAGTCCCTGAGTCGTGAAATGGCAGGCACAACTTTTGTCTTCATGCTGTGGCCAGCAAATCATATATCTCAGTACCGTGAGACCAATATTGGTCCCAGAGTACTGAAGGTGCCAACAGGAAAAAAGGCCTCTATGCTAATAAGAATGTTCTATTTTGTTTTAATTTGTGGTACTGCAGGAGTCTTGAAGCACTCTAATGGGACAAACTGTCCATTATCACTGTGATTTAAACATAAATTTCACAAAAAAACGCCTGAAAGGATTTACATCAAATAATGAAAAGCAAGCTTTCTGATCCAACTTTCTGCCAAAATTTGTATAATTCTGTTCAGCCAATTATTTACGTATTGCTTCTCACCAATTCCTGTGGAAATTCACATGGGAAAACAATGCTTTGGACCCCCCCCCTTTTACTCGCCACCCGACATGAGAATGAGTCCCATGTCCTGAAATGGCAGCCGCAACCATTTTCCATCAAGGTTGGCCAGCCAATCAGATCATTCTGGTACCATGGATCCATCTTTGGATCCGCCATACCAAAATGGACAACTGAAGAAAAACCTCTCCTGGCAAATAGAATTTGAGTATTTTTTAAATTGCTGGATTTGAGTATATCCATTGATCTTTTCAGGCCCAGATAAACATAAATGTTTCTAAAATGTAACCTTTTCATGCCCAACTTTTGCACCTTTTCAAATGCTAATTTCTCATAACCTAATGTACAGATTTAGGCCAAACCAACAAAAGCACTTCAAGTAAAATTCTACTCTCATGACAAAGTTGGTACAATTTTGTTCAGCCATTTGAGAATGAGATTAAAATAGGAAATGGCACTTTAGGAGCCCCATTTTTCCTTTCCTTCGCTTGATGGATCGGCACAAAACTTGCCTTGAATGACCAATGGGGGGATGGACATTCTTCTGAAAAGCTTTGTGCAGATTCATAGGCCGATGCCAAAGTTATTAAGAAAACAAAAAAATTATTTTTCTATGGAAACTTTGACCTAATTGTGTTACATTTAAAATGGACACGGCAATGCCCTCCGTGTGATGCAAGTGTTTTAGACACTGCACTGGTATTAGGATTACATCATTTGCATGACATGATCACTTCCCCACATCTGCCTTTCCCTCCCACACATGCCCCTACCTCCACACCTGCCTCTCTCTCTGGCCCACATATGTCTCCTCTCATGCACATGCCTTCTCTCACACACCTGTTTCTCTTTCTCTAACCCTCACAAATACCTTTCCCTCTCCTGCTCTTTCCCACACACCTGCCTCTACCTGCCACCCATGTTTGGACCCAGAGACGGAGGTGAAGGACTGTGCCATTGTGCTGAGTGTGGAGAGATATGGGTGCTCGTTCTGTGTCAAGAGATTTCTGTGCATTGAAGGTGGCTTGGAAGAGGTAGTTGAACTTGGGATGGTACGGAACAGCATGTTTCCTACAAGGGGTGGGCACAGTATATAAAATGGCACCGCACTGTGCAGTGTCATGGCACATCACAGCACCATGGGTGATATTGCATGGCACGGCATGTGCGGCACATTACATCTGGTGAGACATGTGGCAACAGTAGCACAGCATATGTGTACAGTGCAGAACAAAATGTGACTGCATGGTGCGGTGCACTACGGACCAGGCAAACATATGTGGCAAGGCTTGGCATCACAGGGCACAGCTCATGATGGCATGGCACTGTGGCACCCGCTGTTCCCATTGGCATCATCAACTGTGCTCATATCTTTGCTTCTTCTGTCCCATGCAAACTCTATGGGGTCTGTGGATTTGCCCTAGTATCACCCATCTGTTGCCCTGGATCTCGGTGTGAAGTTCTGTAGGCATGTTGGTTGCCCTGTGGGTTTGTTAACACACAGGGAGAAGGGGAGGCTTCAAACGCCATGTTTGCCTCCAAAGAAGGCACACCACTACAAAGAAACGTGGTGACCTATATAGAGAGGGAGTAGGGTCCTTTGTACCTTTCCTTCTGCTCAGGTGCAGTTACCCTAGGCGAGCACTGTAATTCGGAGTGTTAAGTTATTGGATGAGATGGATTCACCCACGTATTGTTGCATGCTTCATCATCGGCCACCTCATCCCACCCTGGTAGGATAGTACTACCATGATGGACTCGACTTCACAAATTGTTTTGAGGGCGTTCTTAAAATATTATCTGTAGTTTGCATCTATTAAAAATGCCTTAAGGTATACCACAAAGATTGACTTTATTAGGTGGTACCTTAGGTATGAATACAAATGCTATAATGTATATTCAGAGGATGCTTTTAGGTATAATGACATTTGTGTCCCCCTGTTTCGCCAACATTCTTCTGCCTCTTAATAGCCATTAACAGGTCTCAGGCATTCTTCAGGGCTCTAGAAGGATCTCTACTCTATGCTTATTTGTGGAAAATAAACAACAAAGGTAAGGTCCTACCCCTAAGGTTCCACAGTTCGTCTGATGGCAGGGGCTGTGTAGGATGACTGAAGGCATATTTCCTTGATGAATGTATGACTACAGGAGTCGCCACCCCTGATCAGACTAGGGAGTGCAGGGATAACTCTAATAGGGTGCAATATATGACATATAAAGGGAGGTAGGACCTTACCTTTGTCATTCTTGTGGCTATGCCTTGCTTCTCTGTCTTTTGTTCCAGCTGTTTTGCGTGCTTGTTCAGTCCTGTTGGTGGTGCCATGGAGAGTGCATCCACTATCTCCTTCAGCAGCTCTAGTTTAGGATTATTTCTTTGTTCTCTTTCAAGTATCCTTCTTAGGCTTCCTCTTCCCTTCCCCGCGACACAGCCTTTATGTAAAGCCATGCTCTTCATAGCAGGGAACACTGGGGCTGACTCCAAGCAGGAGCACTCACAACATGGTCATTTGAAGAAATTGTGTTACTGGTTGAGGAGGGTGAAACCCTACTCAAGCAGGAACCACAATCCTTGTCAGGGTGAAGTCACAAGCAAACCCTAAATTAACCTGTGCTCAACCCTCGGGTAGCTTGGCACAGAGCAGTCATGCTTAACTAAGAGGCAATGTGTTACGTATTTGTGCAACACTTCAAACAGCAACACAGGAAAACACACCACAAAAGGATCCCACACCAGATTATAAAAATAGAGTATTTTTGTAATAAATAAAACAAAACCAAAATGACAAAAATCCAATTATTAGATTTGGAGATATTCAATTTTAAAAATTCCAGTGAGAATATCACCAAAAAGCACAAAGCGCTAACTGTGGATATATGATCGCGCTGGACCGGGACAAAGTCACAAGTTCAGGCTGGCTGCAATGGAGGGTGGCCGGCTACAAGGACCCAGTTAGGCCAGCTGAACAAGAGTAGCTTAAACCCTGGTTGCGGAGCGTTGCGAAGTCCAGGGTCAGGGATTTGTTGCGCAGCCGAGGCATTGTGTTGGTTCCGAGGAGCTGTTGAGCTGCGATGCAAGATCCTGTGTCTTTGTTGAGGATCACGTCGATGAAGGCTTGCGATGTGAAGTTCGCCATTGAGGACGCGTTGTGCAGTTGAGGTGATGCATCGGTTCCGAAGAACTGCGAGGCTGCAATGAGAGAACTTGCGTTGCGAGGTTGCCGTTGATGAGAGATTTGTGATGCAAGAATCTAAGTCGGGAAAGCTTAGCACAGGCGGCGGTTCCGATACGGTCTGCGAAGTCGATGCAGACTACTTGCATTGAGAGAGCCCTAGCAGCAGAGATGATGCATCGTTCTGCTCGGGTTGGCTCTGCGAAGCAGAGGAGATGCATTCTACTGTGCTGACCTGCTGCCAGGCAAGAGGGCAGCAGGCAGTAGGTCAGCAGAGCAAGGAAGCAGCCCAGCACAGTGGCAGTCCTTTCAGCAGCACAGCAGTCCCTCTTTCTGGTAGAGTATCCACAGGTCCAGACGTGTACTGAAGAGTTGGTGTCTGAGGTGCAATATTTATACCCAGTCAAGGCTGGACTGGCCATACCGGGAATCATGCGTTCTCCAGGAGGCTGGAAGGTTGGGGGGGCCGCTTTTGTTACTGGGGACGGTTTTGTAGCATTGCAGCGGTTTGAAAAGCACTGCAGAGTTCCTTGTATATCCTACAGTTTTGAGGCAACAATAAAAGTGCCAAGATAACTCTGGTGATTCATGTGCCTGCTTGAGAGAGTGGAGTTTTGTCTAGTGGCAGTTTTGCCTCATCTAAAGTAGCGCAGAGGGTTAATATGTCTGCTGCAAAGAGCGTATACTATGCAGATAACAGAACAGTAGTTTATGTGCATAGCTCAGTGAGTTACTGCTTTTGTCACTGAGATCCTTTTGTTACTATACAGTTAATAAGTTACAATCGCAATCTAGGTTAGAAAGATATGTTTTTTCCCAGTCTTTCATTATCTTCATTTTGCTAAAAAGAGTTTGTTTGGGTAGAAATACATTTTTATTAGTAAAGTCAACCCTAACTACTGTGTTATGGTCTGAATCCTGAGTTTGTGCTTCCACAGACCAAGCACTCTTAAAAAAGGCCTACCAGTAAGGGTGACATGTGAATCCTACAACTTGTAGTTCCCTTTGTCTTATGTAACATTTTCTATACACTAATTTACACATGTATGACTCATTGTCTCTGTATGTGTGCAATGTAAAATACTCTGACACTCTACACTGGTATGAGAGGCACTATAAAGCAAATGAAATACTTGTGAGAGTGGGGCTATGTAGAGATAAGAGGTACTGTTGGAGCGTGATAGTGAGGGAATCATTGAAGAGCCCCAATAAAGATTGCCGTATCCTGGCGCACTGTAAGGTCATTATTTACTGTGCTTTAAAAACAAACACAATTAAATATATAATGAAAAATGTGTTGTAGAATGCACCATTTTTGCCATTTTTTCCCAAGCCTCTGGTAGTGGTCAGGCTAGCAAGGTTCTCTCGGGCACTATGCACCATATGGGGACTGGTTGGACAAAATTAGCCAGAGCTGCTTTGGGTTCCCAAGTCTGGCCCTGACCCAGTTTTGCCTCTGAAGTGGGAGAAGCTTCTAGAGGTTTCCCTTTGAAGCCCCCAGGCATCTTACCTTCCCTGTATGGCTCCAGACTAACTACAGGAGGTATGCAGCCCTATGTGTGGAGGCAGGACACAGCCTATTAACCCCTTCGATGCTCATGACGAGCTGGACTCGTCATGGCACACAGTGGTCGTGTGCTCATGACGAGTCCAGCTCGTCATAAGACCACCCACGGGGGAAGCGCTGGCGCTCCCCCGTGGAAATCCGATCGTCGGGTTTTTTGGGGGAAGGCAGGGGAAGGGCTTCCCCTGCCTCCCCCGCACCCCCTCACGACGCCAGCGCGCGAGGCGCGCTGACGTCATTGGGGTTTCCTTTGTTCCCCGACGCGCTGGAAGCCATTTGCTTCCAGCGCGTCGGGAATAAGGTTAGTTTTGGCTCCGGGGAGGGGGATTTGAAACAGAAGAGGCATCGAGGGAAAGGAAAACCCTTTCCTTTCCCTCGATGCCTCTTTTGTGCATTCCTGCTGTACGATCATGCCATCGTGCAGCAGGAATGCCCACTAGACGCCAGGGACTTAAAACAAAAAATGGAAAATACTGTTTTGGGGAGCGGCCCCTTGGGCAAGGGTCGCTCCCCTTTTGGGGGCCTTATATTTTTGGTGATCTGCCCCCCTGGGGGGGGTGGGGCAGTTTTTTTTATATAGCGCGGGGCTTTACCCGAAGGTGTCAGAGCGCTTCACAATAGGAACCGTAACATTACATGATGAGAAGGTTACAAGTGAGCATAATACAAAAGCAAGCATTACATTACATGAGGAAAAAGTGACAATTGTGCATGATACATGAGATACAAAATACAAATAGAGGTATACTACTGCAATAAGTGGCAGTCACTCAGAACACACTGGGAAGGCACTTCTATAGGCATGGAGTACAGAATTTCCTATAGTGGAAGAACTTCCTTGAGGGAGTAGAGAGGGCGTGAATTAAATGAAGGGTACACAAATCCAGCACAGCACGCAAGGGTGAGGAATGTACAGGAAAAAGTACAAATTTACAATGAAGAGTGAACTTCCTAGAGGGGGCTGAGAGTGAAAGTATTAGTTCTGAAAGTGTCTTTGGAAGAGAAGAGATTTGAGGTCAGCTTTGAAGATCCGGGTAGAGGAGGTGGCACGGAGCAATGGGGGAAGCGAGTTCCAGATTCTCACCACATTGCCTGAGAAGGATTGCGCCATCGATCTTTCCCTTTTGAAGACGGGGGGAGGGGCTCAAGCAGAAGCTTTTCGCATTGCGAGAAGGGCGAGAGCCACCGGACAATTTCAATTTATTCGCCAGGTAACGAGGGGAGGACGTGTGTAAGGCTTTGTGTGTGATGCAGGCAGTTTTGTAAATAGATCTTGCCTCGATCGGAAGCCATCGAAGAGAGGACAGGATAGGAGTGACGTGGTTGCTTCGTTTAGACCCTGAAATGAAGCGAGCTGCTGAATGGAGGATGGATTTGAGAGGGGAGAGGTGGGATTTGGGTAGGCCCGTCAGAAGAGAATTGCAATAATCCAGTCTTGAGAGAACCAGAGATTGTACCAAGGTTTTTAAGTCTTTCTCCGGGAAGAACCGACGGATCCCCCATAGAAGGCGCAACTGGTAACGTGCGTTCTTAGCAATAGAGTTGATGTGGGAGATTAGGTTGAGTCTTTTGTCAAGAATGACACCTAGGGATTTAGCGCTGTCGACAATGATGGGTTTGTTGTTGAGTAGGTTCAGCTGATCCATCCAAGATTGAACAGGAGGAGGTGAGAGAGAGGTAGAGAGGAGGAGGAATTCAGTTTTGGCGGGATTCAGAATGAGTTGGTGAGCTAACATCCAGTTGTGAATAGAGTTGAGAGTAGAGTTGAGTAGTGAGAGATCGTGTGCGGAAGATAAAGGTATCTTCCCACTAGTCCACCAGGCATTTATTTGTGGAGAGTGACCCCTTGGGTGGCAGAATAGCAGTATGTTTTTAGGCCCATCTGCCCCCAAGGAGGGCAGAAGCCACTAGACACCAGGGTTTTTAATTTTTGTGTTGGGGAGTGGCCAAAAGGGCAAGGGTTGCTCCCCTTTTATGGGGGTGAATATTTTATTTATACTCTTTGGCCCACCTACCCCTTAGCTTGGCTGGTGGATTGTGTGTGGACTGGTGCATTATTTGCATATGTGATTGTAATGTTTTTTTCTCCTTTTTATTCTAGTGTAAAGCTTTTGATTCCTGTTTGCGGTTTCGGCAGTGGTTGTTCTGCAGTTTTGCGTAATTGCATTTATTTGGTGAGAAAAATATTTTTGTTGTGTGTACTCCAAATGAGTATTATTGTCATGCATGAATGAATTTTTTTGTAAGTGGTGTCATAATGGCAGCATATTTGTTAGTGTTCAGAGCATGAAATTCTTTGCAATGTTTTGCATTGTCTTATGTGTAATTTTTTTCCTTCTTTTTTAGTGGGATATTGTTGATCCTTACTGTGTCTGTGCAGAGTAGGTGGAGGTGAGTCTAGCTGCTTCTGTCACGTGAGTGGTATAGTGTTGGAGTATATAGGTCTTTGTGATAAAGCTACATTTTGTTTATTTCTTTTTTTTACAAAGGGTTTGTTGTTGTTGACTTGTTTGACACGTAACCTTTATTAGTAAGCATTATGGCTAGCCGTAGAATGACTGCTCAGCAGGTGGTTGGTTTGCTTCTTGAATCTTCCTCTGAGCAGGATTATGAGACTGACAGTGCGTCTGAGGGAGAGGAGGGAGGGGAAGATTCAGGCAGTGAGTTTTCTCTCCACATGGAATCATCGGATGATGAAGGTACTCTCAGTGCAGATGAAGTGCCTGTTTTAGAGGAGGATACTACTGTGCCGATGGTGCAAGAGGCATCTGGATTGCAGCCTGGGGCTGCTAGGCTTCCTACTGGAAGTGCTGGACTCTGGGTTGATCCAAACATGGTGCAGCCGGTGTTGCCTGCCTTTAGTGGTTATGCAGGGTGTAGAGTGGATTGTGAACATTATTTGCCTATACAGTATTTTCAGTTGTTTATGGATGATGTATTTTTGGGTGAGATTGTTGAGCAGACTAATTTGTATGCTGAACAGTTTTTGAGGGACAACAGTGCCAGACTTAGGCCCCATTCTAGAGCTACCCGGTGGAGTCCCACAAATCTGGAAGAGATGAAGAAGTTTTTGGGTTTGACTTTTTTGATGGGTTTGATAAGGAAGCCGTCCATGGGTTCATATTGGTCTACCAGTCCCTTGATGGCAACGGCCATATTTCCTGCAGTTATGACTCGTGATCGGTATTTACTTTTGCTTCGGATGCTGCATTTTGTTGATAATGGTTTGGCGTTGCCACAAGATCACCCTGAATGTGACCGTCTTTTTAAGATTCGGCCTGTTCTTGATCACTTTGTAGATCGATTTTCAGAGATCTATACTCCAGGGAAAGAAATATCTATTGATGAGTCTTTGGTCCTGTTCAAGGGCCGTTTGGTTTTTAGGCAGTACATTCCTAGCAAGAGGGCACGCTATGGAATTAAGCTGTATATGTTGTCTGAGAGTAGGACAGGATATGTTTTTAATTTGCGTGTGTACACTGGTAGGGATTCCACTATTGACCCCCCTGGTTGTCCGTCCACTTTTGGAGTTTCAGAGAAAATTGTGTGGGATCTTGCTAGAGGACTGTTTAACAGAGGCCACCATTTGTACCTTGATAACTTCTACACTGCTGTGCAATTGTTTAAGGAATTGTTCAAAGTGGACACTTTTGCTTGTGGCACAATCCGCTCTAACCGTAAAGGTTATCCAAAAGAGCTTGTTTGCAAAAACTTCAGAGGGGACAGTGCAGTGCCTTGCGTAGTGAGGAACTGCTAGCTGTGAAATTTGTGGACAGGAGGGATGTGTACATGCTGACTACCATCCATGATGAGAGTACTTCACCTGTGGCTGTTTGGGGTCAGATTGCTGAAGTGCGCAAACCTGTGTGCATTTTAGACTACAATAAGCACATGGGTGGTGTTGATAGAGTAGATCAGAGGTTGGAACCTTACACTGCTATTCGTAAGGCTTACATTTGGTATAAGAAGTTGGCCATCCATCTCTTCAATTTAGCAACTTTCAATGCTTTTGTTGTGTTCAAGGAGTGTTCTCCTGCGTCAAAGTTGACTTTTGTTCAGTTTCAGCAGTCTGTCATAGGCAGCCTTGTTGTTGTGGAACAGGCAAGTGTTCCTAGAGTTGGAGTGGTGGAGGATGTGGCTCGATTGAAAGATCGCCACTTTCCTGATCACATTCCTCCTACACCCTCAAAAGACTTTCCCACTAGGAGATGTAGAGTCTGTTGGCGAAGAGGTACGCGGAAGGAGACTCGTATGTACTGCCCTGAGTGTCCTTCTAACCCTGGGCTGTGTGTGCCTGCTTGTTATAGAGCGTACCACAAGCAAAAGAATTATTGGGCGCAACCATGAGTGGTAAAGTGAACTGCCTGGTCTGTAATGTTTAAGAATTGTTGTTCTGTTTCAAGGTTGGCATTAGTGCAATGTATTTAGTTTCTGATTTTGTGTTAGTAGATTTGTATCTATTTGCAATTTGTTTGTGTTTTCTTTTTTGTATAAAAAAATCCTAAATGTGATGGTGGTGTGTGTAGGCTGGTGCTTGGCTGGCGGTGTGCGTGGAGTGGCGCTTGGCTGGCGGTGTGCGTGGAGTGGCGCTTGGCTGGCGGTGTGCGTGGAGTGGCTCTTGGCTGGCGGTGTGTGTGGAGTGGCTCTTGGCTGGCGGTGTGCGTGGAGTGGCGCTTGGCTGGCGGTGTGCGTGGAGTGGCGCTTGGCTGGCGGTGTGCGTAGAGTGGCGCTTGGCTGGTGGAGTGGCTCTTGGCTGGCGGTGTGCGTGGAGTGGCGCTTGGCTGGCGGTGTGCGTGGAGTGGCACTAGGCTGGCGGTGTGCGTGGAGTGGCGCTTGGCTGGCGGTGTGCGTGGAGTGGCGCTTGGCTGGCGGTGTGCGTGGAGTGGCGCTCGGCTGGCAGTGTGTGAGTAGTGACTTGCTGCTGGTCACTACACACACTGCTAGCCGAGCGACACTCCACGCAATCCATCAGCTTGTGTGGTTGCTGTGTTAGGAATGTGGGCGTGTGAAAGTGATGGGCCCTTGAATGGCGCTGTCTGCTGGTGTGAGTGTTGTAATGTGATGGGCACGCGGCTGGTGGTGTGAATGGTTTCGTATTTGTCACACGTATGAAAGGTGTATGAATGGCCTGTAAAGAGGTTGGTGCCTTGTCGTGGCTTTACAGCTCATGAGCTGTGAGTCAATGGTTCAGTTTCTCGTCCTTTCAATTATTAACAGTGCATTTCATTTTTGTGAAATCACTTGTTAATACAATTGTATATATTGAACCATCACTCACCCTCGTGCCAAATCCAACCAGTCGCGGGTACTTGGGCCTCCCACACTAGTGAGGCACCATTTTTATCGGGAGACCTGGGGGAACGCTGGGTGGTAGGAAATTTGTGTGAGGCCAGTGATGCCACACTTTCCCACACAAAAATGTGTGAAAAAAGTGATTTTTTCAGCTAAAATTGAGGTTTGCAGGGGATTCTGGGTAAGGAAAGGTTGGGGGATCCATGCAAGCCATACCTCCCTGGAAGCCCCCGGGTGTCTACTTTTCATAAATGTGTGTGTTTGGTAGGTTTCCCTAGGTGCCGGCAGAGCTAGGGTTCACAAACTACAACTAGGCACTTTGCCAAAAAAGGGTCATTTTTCACTGCGAAATTGAGGTGTGACCACGTTGTGTTTTGTGCCGTTTCCTGTCGCGGGCACTAGGCCGACCCACACAAGTGAGGTACCATTTTTCTCGTAAGACTTTGGGGAACGCGGGGTGGGTGGTAATTTGTGGATCCACGCAGATTCCAGAACTTTCCACCACAGAAATGTGGGGAAAATGTGTTTTTTTTTTACAATTTGTTAGGTTTGCAAGGGATTCTGGGTAACATAACCTGGTGGGAGGCAGTCAAGTCACCCCATCCTGGATTCCCCTGGGTGTCTAGTTTTCAAAAATGTATAGGTTTGCTAGGTTTCCCTAGGTGCCGGCAGAGCTAGGGTTCAAAAACTACACCTAGGCACTTTGCCAAAAAAGGGTCATTTTTCACTGCGAAATTGAAGTGTGACCACGTTGCGTTTTGCGTCGTTTCCTGTCGCAGGCACTAAGCCGACCCACACAAGTGAGGTACCATTTTTCTCATAAGACTTTGGGGAACACGGGGTGGGTGGAAATTTGTGGATCCACGCAGATTCCAGAACTTTCCACCACAGAAATGTGGGGAAAATGTGTTTTTTTTGACAATTTTTTAGGTTTGCAAGGGATTCTGGGTAACAGAACCTGGTGGGAGGCAGTCAAGTCACCCCATCCTGGATTCCCCTGGGTGTCTAGTTTTCAAAAATTTATAGGTTTGCTAGGTTTCCCTAGGTGCCGGCAGAGGTAGGGTTCAAAAACTACAGCTAGGCACTTTGCCAAAAAAGGGTCATTTTTCACTGCGAAATTGAGGTGTGACCACGTTGCGTTTTCCGCCGTTTCCTGTCGCAGGCACTAGGCCGACCCACACAAGTGAGGTACCATTTTTCTCGTAAGACTTTGGGGAACGCGGGGTGGGTGGAAATTTGTGGATCCACGCAGATTCCAGAACTTTCCACCACAGAAATGTGGGGAAAATGTGTTTATTTTGACAATTATTTAGGTTTGCAAGGGATTCTGGGTAACAGAACCTGGTGGGAGGCAGTCAAGTCACCCCATCCTGGATTCCCCCGGTGTCTAGTTTTCAAATATGTATAGGTTTGCTAGGTTTCCCTAGGTGCCGGCAGAGCTAGGGTTCAAAAACTACACCTAGGCACTTTGCCAAAAAAGGGTCATTTTTCACTGCGAAATTGAAGTGTGACCACGTTGCGTTTTGCGTCGTTTCCTGTCGCAGGCACTAGGCCGACCCACACAAGTGAGGTACCATTTTTCTCATAAGACTTTGGGGAACACGGGGTGGGTGGAAATTTGTGGATCCACGCAGATTCCAGAACTTTCCACCACAGAAATGTGGGGAAAATGTGTTTTTTTGGACAATATTTTAGGTTTGCAAGGGATTCTGGATAACAGAACCTGGTGGGAGGCAGTCAAGTCACCCCATCCTGGATTCCCCTGGGTGTCTAGTTTTCAAAAATGTATAGGTTTGCTAGGTTTCCCTAGGTGCCGGCAGAGCTAGGGTTAAAAAACTACAGCTAGGCACTTTGCCAAAAAAGGGTCATTTTTCACTGCGAAATTGAGGTGTGACCACGTTGTGTTTTGCGCCGTTTCCTGTCGCAGGCACTAGGCCGACCCACACAAGTGAGGTACCATTTTTCTCGTAAGACTTTGGGGAACGCGGGGTGGGTGGAAATTTGTGGATCCACGCAGATTCCAGAACTTTCCACCACAGAAATGTGGGTAAAATGTGTTTTTGTTTGACAATTGTTTAGGTTTGCGAGGAATTCTGGGTAACGGAACCTGGTGGGAGGCAGTCAAGTCACCCCATCCTGGATTCCCCTGGGTGTCTAGTTTCCAAAAATGTATAGGTTTGCTAGGTTTCCCTAGGTGCCGGCAGAGCTAGGGTTCAAAAACTACAGCTAGGCACTTTGCAAAAAAAGGGTCATTTTTCACTGTGAAAATGTGGTGCGTCCACGTTGCGTTTTGCGCTGCTTCCTGTCGCGGGCACTAGGCCTACCCACACAAGTGAGGTACCATTGTTTTCGGAAGACCTTGGGGAACGCGGGGTGGGTAGAATTTTGTGGATCCGCGCAGATTCCAGAACTTTCCACCACAGAAAAGTGAGGAAAATGTGTTTTTTTTACCAATTTTTTAGGTTTGCGAGGAATTCTGGGTAACGGAACCTGGTGGGAGGCAGTCAAGTCACCCCATCCTGGATTCCCCTGGGTGTCTAGTTTTCAAAAATGTATAGGTTTGCTAGGTTTCCCTAGGTGCCGGCAGAGCTAGGGTTAAAAAACTACAGCTAGGCACTTTGCCAAAAAAGGGTCATTTTTCACTGCGAAATTGAGGTGTGACCACGTTGTGTTTTGCGCCGTTTCCTGTCGCAAAGCGATACAAAAGGGGATGATGGACGGAACGTTTGAGCCAATCAAACACTCACCCCCAGTCAACTGATCTGGGTTTAATCCATCATCATTTGCCACTGGATTCAAGCAAGCATGGCTGATGACGGCTGGAATGCCAGAAACCGGTCCTAGGATGCTTGTTTCCGGTCCAGGGAAGACATGGCTTGGCAGTTCGGGCTGGACTGTTCCCATGAGGCACAGGGTCAGACTGATTTGCATATGGCCATGTCTGAACTGGGGTGGTGGAGTGAGCTAAAGAATGATGATGGATTAAACCCAGATCAGTTGACTGGGGGTGAGTGTTTGATTGGCTCAAACGTTCCGTCCATCATCCCCCTTTGTATCACTTTGTTTCCTGTCGCAGGCACTAGGCCGACCCACACAAGTGAGGTACCATTTTTCTCGTAAGACTTTGGGGAACGCGGGGTGGGTGGAAATTTGTGGATCCACGCAGATTCCAGAACTTTCCACCACAGAAATGTGGGTAAAATGTGTTTTTGTTTGACAATTGTTTAGGTTTGCGAGGAATTCTGGGTAACGGAACCTGGTGGGAGGCAGTCAAGTCACCCCATCCTGGATTCCCCTGGGTGTCTAGTTTCCAAAAATGTATAGGTTTGCTAGGTTTCCCTAGGTGCCGGCAGAGCTAGGGTTCAAAAACTACAGCTAGGCACTTTGCAAAAAAAGGGTCATTTTTCACTGTGAAAATGTGGTGCGTCCACGTTGCGTTTTGCGCTGCTTCCTGTCGCGGCACTAGGCCTACCCACACAAGTGAGGTACCATTGTTTTCGGAAGACCTTGGGGAACGCGGGGTGGGTAGAATTTTGTGGATCCGCGCAGATTCCAGAACTTTCCACCACAGAAAAGTGAGGAAAATGTGTTTTTTTTACCAATTTTTTAGGTTTGCGAGGAATTCTGGGTAACGGAACCTGGTGGGAGGCAGTCAAGTCACCCCATCCTGGATTCCCCTGGGTGTCTAGTTTCCAAAAATGTATAGGTTTGCTAGGTTTCCATAAGTGCCCGCAGAGCTAGGGTTCAAAAACTACAGCTAGGCACTTTGCAAAAAAAAGGGTAATTTTTCACTGTGAAAATGTGGTGCGTCCACGTTTCGTTTTGTGCTGCTTCCTGTCACGGGCACTAGGCCTACCCACACAAGTAAGGTGCCATTGTTTTCGGAAGACCTTGTGGAACGCGGGGTGGGTAGAATTTTGTGGATCCGCGCAGATTCCAGAACTTTCCACCACAGAAAAGTGAGGAAAATGTGTTTTTTTTACCAATGTTTTAGGTTTGCAAGGGATTCTGGGTAACAGAACCTGGTGAGAGCCAGTCAAGTCACCCCGTCCTGAATTCCCCTGGGTGTCTAGTTTTCAAAAATGTATAGGTTTGCTAGGTTTCCCTAAGTGCCCGCAGAGCTAGGGTTCAAAAACTACAGCTAGGCACTTTGCAAAAAAAAGGGTAATTTTTCATTGTGAAAATGTGGTACGTCCACGTTGCATTTTGAGCCATTTCCTGTTGTGGGCACAAGGGCTACCAACACAAGTGAGGTACCATTTTTATCGGGAGACTTAGGGGAACACAGAATTGTAGAGCAACTGTTATTACCTATTGACTTTCGATGCATTTCTGCCTTCCAAATGAAAGACAATGTGTAAAAAATAAGTCATTTTGAAAAATGACCTATAATTTTCATGCTAGTATGGGTACTCCCAATTTCGGAAATGTGCAAATATCTACTGTTTCTAAAATCTACATTTTGTTCCCATTTCAGAAATACATAGGTGTCTTTCATAACAATTTTTCCATGTATACATTTTCCCAAAATAATTGCTATATACCTGGTACATAATAAAAAACCATTGCAAGATGCTGCTCAGTTATTGGCTCTGGGTTCGTCGGGTTCTTGGTGAACGTACAAGTCCTATATATCCCCACAACCAGAAAGGTCCAGCGGATATAACGGTATATTGCTTTCAAATAGCTGTCATAATTAGAAGAAGTTACAGGTGAAAACGTTGACACAAATGGCTGTTTTTTTCAACTAATTTTCAATTTTTCCTTCATTTAACTGTTAGTTTCTATAAGGAAAACTTTAAGGATCTACACAAATGACCCCTTGCTGAATTCAGAATTTTGTCTACTTTTCAGAAATGAATGGCTTTTCAGGATCCATTATTGGTTTCATACCCATTTCTACCATTAACTGGAAGGAGGTTGAAAGCACAAAAAATAGCAAAAATAAGCTATGTCCCAGAAAAATGCCAAAACTGTGTAAAAAAAGTTGGTTTTCTGACAAAAGTCTGCTTGTCCCTGAAAGCTGGGAAGATGGTGATTTCAGCACCACAACCCCTTTTTGATGCCATTTGCAGGGAAAAACAAGACGCTTTCATCTGTAGCCCTTTTTTCGCATTTTTCCCCAAAAATCTAAATGTTGCTGTATTTTGGCTAATTTCTGGGTCCCCTCCAGGGGAATCCACAAACCCTGGGTACCTTTACAATCCCCAAGATGTTAGAAAAAAAGGACGCAAATTTGGCGTGGATACCTTATGTGGTCAAAAAGTTACAGGGGCCTAAGCGCGCACTACCCCAAATAGCCAAAAAAAGGCTTAGCACAGGGGGGGAAAAGGCCTAGCAGCGAAGGGGTTAAGGTGTAAGTAGGGCTATATCCAGCTCCACCCTCCCATCCTGCCAGTGATGGCCCATCCAGGCACACCTAAGCTCTCTATTGTGTGTAGCTGTCTAGGAGGAATACACAAAGCCCAACTGCCAGCTACACCCAGTCATGTGACCCAGAGGCAGGCTACATGTACTAAATGGCTAAGGCAGGAAAATGCCAACTTTCTAAAAGTGGCATTTTCAGAATTGTAACTTAAAATCTGACTTTCCCATGAGAGGATTTTTCATTACAATTCCAAAGACACCAAACATGAACTGGTTACCTGTTCCCATTTGGAAACTACAGCTTATTAAATGTATTAAGGTAACTCTAATGTTATGTTATGGGAGAGGTAGGCATTGCAATAGTGAAAAATGTCTTTAGGAGTTTTTCACTACCAGGACATGTAAAACTTCAAGGTACATGTCCAACTTTTTAAATATCCTGCACCCTGCCCTCTGAGCTGCCCAGGGCCTACCCCAGGGGTGACATATGTATTAAAAGGAAGGTTTGGGCCTGGCAAAATGTTTCTTTTGCTAGGGTGAAATGGCAGTTTAAAACGGCACACACAGGCTGCAATGGCAGGTCTGAGACATGTTTGCAGGGCTACTAAAGTGGGTAGCACAATAGGTGATTCAGGCCCACTAGTAGCATTTAGTTTACAGGTCCTGGATACATGTAGTACCATTTTACTAGAAACTTATAAGTAAATTAAATATGCCAATTGGGGATAAGCCAATGTTACCATGTTATAAGAAGAGACCACGTGCACTTCAGCACTGGTCAGCAGCGGTAAAGTGGGCAGAGTCTGAAGGCCAGCAAAAACGAGATCAGCAAAAATGAAGGAGGAAGGCAAAGTGCTTGGTGGAAGACTACCCTAAAGCTGACAGGTTTAACAGACATAATTATGTGTGAAATCTCTTCACCTCAAACTACGTAACAGAGCCATTAGGGACTGACAAAGGGCCAAGTTTGGCCAAGAAACTTCCTCACCTTGAACAACAAAAAGTAAAGTGCCAACCTCACTCCTACCATTCACAAAATGGTAGAGCTGAGGATTAACCAATCTGCAGCTTCATTCCAGCAATGTCTTTATCGAGTTTTTGAAAGTAGTCGTGTCTCCACCCTCTAACTTTAGTGCCTGGATCTTCACTTTCCACCGATTGGAATGAGGGCAAACATTTCCATTGCCTGGAAAGGTTCTTCTCTCCCCCATCTTGTGCCAGGCTGAACCAGGAGCATGCAAATTGGTTAATCTTGCTTTTGTAATTAATACAAAGAGAAAACTTTAAGGGTGAACAGCAGAAGACATCTGTCCCAACATTTGCAGATTCTCCTTTTCAAATTTTGCATGTTTTACCCATCATTTTCTCTCACGTTGCTATGATC
This sequence comes from Calotriton arnoldi, assembly GCA_963921515.1. NCBI lineage: Eukaryota > Metazoa > Chordata > Amphibia > Caudata > Salamandridae > Calotriton > Calotriton arnoldi. Next base: position 6,955,677 of record CAWUFW010000021.1, on the reverse strand, counting down.
ACGAGGTTGCCGCTTCTTTCAAGCACTGCCTAAATCTCCTGCTATTTCCCAATACATAAATCCAACCATTACTTTACACTTCCAATCCGTGAGCTATTCAGCTGTCCTTGTTAAAGTTGTGGTCCAGTGGTAGTTAAGCAGCGGACAGACTGTTCATCTGAATGTAGTGCTACCAAAGTACCTAATAGAGCACTGTAATTATGTATTCTTTCAACACTGTTGCATCCTCAGATTGCATGCTATCTCAAAAAGCCTCCACTATGTTTCTAAATCCCTGCATGGAATAAGTTTACTTTTGATTGTCATCGCTCTTTTTTTCTTCAAATGACACTTTCCTACTTTACATCCCTGCACACCTCCTCTCTCTGTCCACAGCCTACACTGTCACATATGTGTTTGCTTTTACCTCTATTACTGTATTTCTGTAACTTGCCCACACCTCATTTCAAAGATCATAATAAATACCGTTGTAATTAATGACTCTAGCTCATTTATTAATTCCACCGACCATCTACATGAACTCAAAAGCCTCCTACTAATGAGCACACCTAACTCCTAAAAATTGAATCTACCACAAAGAGACGTAAGTAATGCATGGAATGGTTTCCTTGGGAGTCAAGCTTAATTCCGGTAGCCAACAATAACCAATAAACACAGGACTAACCACTAACCTTGGGTTAACAGAGCATATTGCAGTTGAGTTGTGATGTCATGGTGCCTCCTGCTAGAGCCATCAGCCAAGGTCAAAGACCGTGTCAGTGTAAACTTAAACATGTTTGAAGACTTTACTTGCAAGTTAAACAATGGGCGATAGTAAAGCTCTACGAAGGCTATTTTTATGATTAATTTTGTGCAATAAATTCACACAAGTATGTAAAATATATTTATTAAATATTTAGACTACTCTAATCCTACCAAGAAGAGACACTACCTATTATAAATGTGTGTTTTGAAAAAGTTACTGTTAAAATTGTATGGCGACGGATAAGGACTGTTTTATTGATTAGTGATCCCGTAAAAGATTAAAGGCTTGGGGCAAAGAGGATTGTAAAAAAACTATCATATCCCTAATGATGAGTCCCATTATTCCCATCCATCTCTATCTTTAGGGCAGTGCAACCGGTGCGGCTACACTGGGCACTGACCTGTGAAGGGGGCACTGACCTTAGGGGAGACGCTGTGTTTAGCAATAACTTATGATTGGAGAGATGAGGGGCACTTTTGCCTGGTGATAGTGAGAGAATCCAAGGAGGCGATCATGGGGCGTGGGAGTTCCAAAATGATTGTTGCAACGGGTGCCACAAGCTCTAAAGTTGGCCCTGATCTCTATACAATTTTAACAGTTGTGACACAACTAGGTGATCAATAAGCACAATTGCAGCTGCAGTCTCCCCCTTTCTGATAAAAAATTGAAATCTAAAAAAAGGGAACAGGGTAAGTAGATCCTAATCCCGAACCCCATGCGGGCCCAAAGGGAACACACCTGAAATTAAAATGTTAAAAAATGTGTTTTTTCTCACATGGAGCTCGCAGACCCAGAGGATGGATGTGCAAACTCATCAACGCCTCTGGAAATTTTGCAGACCTGGCTCCCCAGTCTGTGAACTCCCACCTCAGGTTTCCTGGAGCCAGGTTTGGCCCCCAAGTTGCCAGACCTTGCATTCAGGTCCACACAATCCCACCCGAGGACTGTGAGATTTGTCTATGGGGCTGTGGCATCACCCATAGATCATACAAAAATACACTGAAACAAAAAGAGAGAAGTGTTGTGTGGAGTTTCCCTCCCCACAGTGCATTATATTAGGGCTTCCAGTTTTATGGTATTTATTTTTTAACATTTCTATCTGTATTTATCAATATTTCTTTTTTGTCCATCTTATCAGTATTTATCCATATTTATTTTGTGTTCTGTTGATAAAAGAAGTTGTAAAAGGGTATATTTCCACATTTATTTAACAAATAAACGAGCACTCATACTTTGATGCCTGTCCTGTTTTAGCAAATTAAGCTGTCAAATATTACATGACAATACACCCACAGGTAAATATTAGCATTATACTACAAATGGATGCTGACATATGTCGGTATTTAAGGAAATCTCATCCTGTTTTTTAACTCCACATGCCATCTGTCTGCTCAGAAAGACAGTAGTGAAAGTCACTCAAACAAAGCCCAATTTTCCGTAAATTTCCTTTTTAAAAAAAAAAAAAAATACAGACAGAAAACATCCTGTTTTCTGTGAGTATTTATCTGTAAAAATCAGTAAAAACGGAAAACTTGGAGCCTTAATTATAAGGTTGAAATTGTTGTAAAAAATGTTTTCCGTTTTTCTTTCTTTTTAATCTTTCTTGCTCTTTGCGAACATTGATAGAGATTAAAAAAAATGTGCTTAACTACTCCATTTTTCAGACAAAAGCATAGCTCAGCACTTATAACATATAACACATTTCAGTTTTTTTTATTCTTTAACAGTGTTCACAAACCCCAGAAGAGATTAAAAATAATAAAAAGAAAACACTTATTTTCAAGGTTTGGTGCAAATTGGCCAAGGTGTGGGGGCAAAGTCATTAATGGTGCAAAAATGGGTTTTCTGCTACAATGTGGTGTCATCCTTAACTGCAGAGGTGTGAATTTTGCCTCTACCTCACACATTCAAACATACAAGCCATACACAGATAGCCCTTCATGCGCCAAACGTAGACTACTAAATGCCATAACGGAGAAAAATAATGAAGAAACAAGCCTTAGCAAAGTCAATAGGCCTCAGCTTTTGTGACCTATTGCCTTTGCCAATTGTTTTTAGCCACATTGCACAGCATCCCAGATTCTGTGCAGCATGGCTAAAGTAAAACTAAAAAAACTTTTACATGTCATTTTACGCACGTGCACCATGCATTTTCGAGTATGATCAGTAACTAAAAACAAAATAAAGTGCTTTTAAGTTTTTTTTTAAGGCAGGCAAGTGGAGTGGGGCAGAAACAACAGGTGGGGTTGAAGCAACATCGAGGGTTGTAAGCAACACAGGGGAGGGTATGGGACACAGAAGCAACTTGGGAGAGGGCGGGGACATGAAAGCAACACAGGCGGGCGGAGAGACATGGAAGCAACAAGGGGAGGGTGGGAGACACAGAAGCAGTATGGGGGATACCAGGGCAGGGGGAAACAGAAGCAACACGGTAAGGAGAATTCAGCACAGAGAGAATGGTATCACGCAAAATGTTGGGGGCCCTTCTGACAGAATGTGATGAGGGGTCCCTGAATTTCCCATATCTCACAATTTTTAATTGGCATTGGCTGAATAGGGCCCCACTGAAGGGTTCGGTTGCCCCTTGAAGGGTTGTGAGGGCCCCTGTACCGCAAGGGTTGTGAGGGCCCCTGTACCGCAAGGGGTGTAGGGACCTGTGTTACGCCCATGCACAGAGAAGTGCATGGTTGAGAGCAACAAGGAGTGGGGAGGGGAGCAGCATATGGTGAACAGGCAGCAGCACGAAGTGGGGAAGATAGCTGGAAAACACATGCACTATCCGTGTGTGCTTAGACAAACAGAAAACAGTAGTTCCTTGACACCCACCGCAGGCACCAGGCCAGCACATACATGATAAAGATGCAATGCTCCATGGGAGAGCAAACAGAAACTTGAGAAGCTGGGACACAAATAAAAAGCGGCAGATGATAGTGACAAGGTAAGTCAAGAAAATGTAAGCAGTGGGCGCGCTCCAAGCCCCTCTGTGTTTATGGTGATCTACAATATGCCTCGCAAAAGACAGCACATGTGCTGTCTAGTAGGCTCGACCTAAAAACATCCTAGCCCTATTGTAAAACTGCAACTCCTCACATATGCCTGGTCCTCAGGGAGGGCAAGTCAGTGGCTGGAAAATATAAAGGCCAAAAAGTGGCCACCTAAAAAAATGGCTGAGGAACCCCCTCTCAGGCCCCAAACCCGACCTTGGAGCAGTCAGTCTATCACTAATACCCAATCAGTGTCACTGTAAGACCACATCAACTGTGCAGAGGCATAATGCAAAATAATGGGGTCCCACTTCAGAATGTGATGAGGGGCCCCTGAGTCTCCCATATCTCACCGATATTTATTGATTTTGAGCTAAATAGGGCCCTCCTGAAGGGTTGGGGGCCCCCCCTGTACCGTAGGGGCTGCAGGGCTCGGTGTGACACGCCCCTGCAACCTCCCAGTAAGCAGCTGAGGTGGGAGGGGGAGACTCTGCTTCATTCCCCTGTTGTACCTCCTCAGGACCACTCACACTCACTCCACCAATCCCCTGGGCATCCGATGACCAATGGCTCAGCACCAGAACCTGTCCCCTTTGAGGATAGTGTTCAGAGGTCAGAATGCACCAGCACATGGGGTGTCTTTGCTTTCTTCCAACTCAGGTGTCAATTCTTCATTAAAAGTCGAAAATTGATCACATACAATTTTATTGAAGTGAATAGGAGACGTGCAGCGTTTTCGTGGCTACTGCATTCAATATTTTAACATGTATGTTTTGGATAGCTGACTGCACTCCTGAAACCCTGCAAACAATTCAGCAATTGTGCGGCCCGAACTCCTTCCCGTTCACGTCCTGCAGGCACCAGAGAGTCTCCGCTGAAAACCCCGGAAAATACATTTGAAGCCAGCACCGTTTAATGACAGTCTAGTAGAGCCTGACAGGAGCGCACGGCTTAAGAAAGGCCCCTTTTTGTCCAGAACTTGTTATTATTTTTATTCTCTCTCCTTAGCAAAGCTGCTGGTGTAAAATACGAGCGAAATGAAAATGCAATGCGCTGAACCGACTTGGTGGGACAAAGACTGGTGTGTTGGAGAGGCTGCTCGGAGCCCAGCCTCCTCGTTGGCATGACTGGAGCGAGGGCTTGAGATGGCTGAAGATAGATGGGTGCCAGAGGCAGTTTGACATGGATGCTGGCAGCAGCTGGGCTAAGGTTCAGGGGCCTGAGGGCTGCCAGCAATCACCCCAGCGAGGCCTGGCTGGTGAAGCAACACGGTGAAAACGTCAAAACAATTCTCTGTTCAACAAGTGGATCTCTTGTTGGAAATTACATGAAATAATGCCTATTTGCAGCCTTAAATTTCGAGATTTACACATATTTTGTGGTGCTAGATCTAGTCGTCGTGGGGTGGATTAGGTGTGGCTAGGGTGGCATTTGCTTTCTGCTGCTCTGTTTGTGATTGCTACCCAAGTGGACTGCTTTGTAACCCATGTGGTTTAAGGCTTATGTGCAAGGTGCAATATATAAGAGATGGTGGCAATCGGGTGGATCGTGCATCAATGATGTGAACCAATTCTTGTTAGTTCTTACGCAAGCCAGATAAACTAGAGCAAAACCGGATAAACTGGAGCAAAAACGGTCAATTCGCTTGAGTGATGCACGGCACTGAAGGCCGCAAAGAGGTTCAAAAGAGTCTTGAACAAGGGAGTGCTGAAGCAACATTTACGACTTGATGGACTCTGCCTGGCAGAACCAATGGACTTACAAAGTCTGTTTGCACTGGTGTCATTGTCATGCAACAGCCTCTTGATGGCTGACTCAGAATATGACCTAATCGTGTGATGCAAGGTTTGGGTGTCTGATGTGGGCGAACATGTGAATTATGAGCACAAGTTAGTGGGAGGCAGGAGTAGAAGCTGCTACATCTGGCTTGTCGTCTGATCTCCTGTCACTGTCCTTGCTACCCTGTGAGAGCATGAAGGCAGTGTCAAAAACAGAAATCAATTAAGCCTCTAGGACTCCTGTTTACTCTCTGTAGTTTCTAGTCTTCGCCCTTCCCCAATCCCATGACCAGCAAATAAGCGCTTAGTAGTGAGCTAAGTGTGGGACAAGAGGTCAACCACGCCGAGTCATCAGAGGTTAAAGGCTGCTAGATTGTCACTTTCACTACCCCTGACATTTTGGTGAATCAATGTTCATGAATTGACTAAGGAGGAATTGAAATGGTAGCTATCATTTGTGGAACATTTCCTAGATTTTTTCCTTCTTTGTATTTTTTAAAGAAACTTTTATTGACTTTTTTCATAAACAACAGAGCAACATAGTGTTCGAGGAGCACCTCTTTTTCATGCAGGGCTATTTTGACACAATCCACACCACTCATGGCACATTGTATATTGCCAGTAATGGCCACCACGTACGGTTGTAAAAAAAAAAAGATTTACCTTCCTCTATGACACGACGTCCTCCTTCAGTCTTGTGGCAGGCTCCAACGCGGAACCCAGCAAACTCTCCTAACCAATCCTGGCGCTGCTCTCACCAGCATGAGAGCAGCACCAGGATTGGAGGGAGCAGCCTCACTCAGCGCTCCTAAGAGCACTGGAGGCCTGCGCTTTCTTTAACCTAGCTGTCTAAGACAGCTAGGTTAGAGAACTTTAAAATGCGCATGTCAGGCTGGCCATCACAAGACGGCCAGCTAAAGGGATATGCGCATTTTAAAGCGCACAGCTCCCTACTGCTGCCACTCTGCAGCACTGGCCCGGCCCCGTCCTGACATTTAGTTCGGGACGGGGTGCTGAAAAATAAAATGGTAATAATAAACTTTATTTACATTTTATTTTTCAGCTCTGGCCTGTGGGGCGATGCTCCTCCGCTCAAACGGGGGAGCCACCCCTGTATATAGCACATGTTCTCCCGGAGTTCCATCCTTTAGCCTTTTGTCTTCCATGAGGAGTACCACAGGGCTCCTCATTTAGCCCTACTCTCTTCAACTTGTATGTTCCGTCCGTGGAAGTTAGGTTCAAGGATTGTATGTCTAGAATTAGCAGTTCGATGAGAGAAAACTCTATCAAACTTAATGTAGAAAAAACAGAGGTGCCGGTATTTAAAGCACAGCAGTCTATCTGGTCTACGATATGGTGGCCAGAGTCCTGTGGTCACCTCTCACCCTCTGTAGACTCTAAGAACCTGGGGCTCATCTTTGACAATACTTTGTCATTTGATAAGCAGGTAAATCGCACAGCTAGCACATGCTTCCATATCATTAGAACTCTGAAAAAAATGATGTTAATTCTCATCTAGATTACTGTAACGCACTTTACCTGAAAATTAACCGGACATCTCTTAACAAACTTCAGGTTATTTAGAATGCGGTGGAGTGACTTATTCTGGTCATTCCAAAACATCTTTCGATCGCCAAAGGCTTATGGACCATTCTTTGCCTCCTGTTTAAGAAATGCATGGTTTTAAAGTCTTCTCTATGGTCCACAAGGTGTTACACAATGCTGGCCCCAGGACCTTTAAATCCACCTTTAAATGGTATACGCCTGGTAGGCTGCTGCGCTGTGCATCTAGAAGACAGGTGGTTGTTCAGGGCTATGCCCATTCTGTTGCTACTCTTCCGCATCTGAGGTGCTGAAAACATCCTCATCTTTCATAAGCATCATAAAACTTGGCTTTTTTCCACCTAGTCCTTAGTGTTTTTCCCACCGCTATGTCTTCCTGGCACTGTTGTGATATTCTCTAATGCTAGTGCCTAGACATCCTCGGGTATTGTTGCGCTTTATAAATATATCTCATTTCTCATTTGATTTCATCCTTTCCCTACCACCTCCGCTCGGTCTTCCCCCCTCAAACCTCCCCTGGTTGACTTCATGGGTGCCTGCCATCAAGAGGGTCTGTCATCCTTACACTCATTTCCCCCCAGGTTACCAGGTCTTCCTCTACTGCCTTGTCATGCTTTGTGAGCCTGATATGTTGTTTGTCTCCAAAAGCCCATTCAGTTAAATCCCCTTTTTCACTGTGCCACCTCCAGCTTCTTGCCAATACCACTCCCAATGCAGCTATTCTAGCCTCCATTTTTAATCTCTGCACGTTGGGACAATGCCCAAGAGACACAGTTTGACAGAGTCATCCAGTGGCAGTCCCATGATCCGGGTCAGGCGCAGTAGTACACCCCTCCAAAACTCCGCTATATGTGACAACCTCACATAATGTAGAGGAAGTCTGCCGCGACGTGGCTACAGCGTCCACATGCAGTAGGCATCGCAGGATACATTTTGGTGAGCTTCTGTGTTAGTCATATAAGTCCCATGCAAATAGTGTAAGTGTATGAGCCTAAAACGTGCATTGGGTGACATCTGTTTGACCTGAGCACAGGCTATTTTCCAGTCTGCCACCAACAAGTCATCAGGACCCGGGCCCAGTCAGTGCACCCTCCTCTGTCTGTCACTAGGGCTGCATATATGTGGGTCTACAGCCCGCCGGTGCCAGCATTTGTCTCACTGTGTCATGGTCCTGAGGTTTAGCAGGAAACATGGGCCAAACCTACGTGTGGTATGTGCTATCCGGGCAAAATGTAAAAATTGGTCCAGTTCCACCCCAAACAGCTCCTGGGCTTGGGCGAACCTGAGCCAAAACTATATAAATATATGAAGTGATTGTTGAGGTATAAGACCCCGATGGTTACACGTCCTCCTGCATGCCTTGCTGCATAGGAGGTATCTTTATTCATGTTAAAAAAGGCCTCAATGCCCACAGAGTGCAGACCCTCCACAAGGGTGGATCTGCGGAGAACTGTCAAATCAGGTATGGGAAATCCTAGAGTACTGCCACCACCATTAGAACACCTTGGAGAGCGTATACTGGCTGTGTGTGTCACTCAAGATCATTTTTCCCCAGTTGGGGCCCTCGTCAAGCCAACTCACTGCATGCTGCATTTGAGTTGTAGCATAATAAAGAAACAAGTGTTGCATCCCCACCCCACCTTCTGCACATGGGAGTTTCAATGTGGACAAACTCGTCCAGCTTCTCTTGCACGCCCACACTAGGTCAACAAACAACCTGTCCAGCTGGGTAAACGTGGATGCCAGCATCGGGCACATCACGCTCTGCAAGACATACAGGCACCCCGGCCAGAACATTATTTTTGTCATGGTTACTCTCCTCATTACAGACAGTGGGAGCATTTTCCAGAAGTCAACAGATCCCCTCAGTCTATCTATCACCTTCCCTGTATTCAGGTTGTTTTAACCCTTTTGGCAGCAGCTCCCCCATATCCGTAAATACCAGTCCCGGCTCCTGGAGGGAGTGCTGCGGGGCGTTGGGGCGGGGCGGGGGAGGGGCAGGGTGTGGGGTAGCAAACTCCGGCTTACGGCCGAACGGAGTTAAGTACATAAATAAATAAATAAAACGAATTACATTGCGTGCGCTGCAACGCCAAATGGTGATGCTGCGCGCGCAATGTAATTCGTTTTATTTATTTATTTAGTTATGTACTTAACTCCGTTCGGCCGTATGCCGGAGTTTACTACCCCCCACCCTGCCCCTCCCCCCGCCCCACCGCCCCGCAGCACTTCCTCCAGGAGACGCGACTGGTAAATACTGAATCTTGTCCCTTTCAAAACTGAACCTGAGATCTTTCAGCAGGGGAGCCACTTTATGACCCAGTCCACCCAGTGAGAAAAGTTTGGATTTATCTATGTTGGTTCATAGTCCTGAAGCCTCTGTGCAATCCTGTAACACATCCAGCAAGAGGGGTACTGAATGCACCTGGTCCCATAGATAAACGAGCGTATCGTACACATACACTGGTACTATGTGGACTGTGTTTGCCGTTTGGATACCCCACGGCCTAATGGTCGCGCGAAGATGAGACACTAGTGGTTCTGTCGAAAGCGCATTAACGAGTGGGGTTGGGGGGCACCACGACTGGTCCCCCTACCTATTCCTCAGGCTTCAGAAAGGATGTTGCTTGTCCGTACTCTGGCCATCGGTTCGGTGTAGAAGAGTTTAACCCATCCAAGAAACTCTGGGCCGAAACCCATGAGGTGCATAGTCATCCACATGTAGTGCCAGTCTACCATGTCGAAAATGCGCTCCAGATCCACGGCCGCCGGTGCAAGTCATCCCCGACCCTGCAACAGTATGCATGACGTGGTTCGATTGCCTGATATTGTACATCATGCTGCTCCCCAGGATAAAACCCATCTGGTCAGGATGGACCGGGTCACAGACAACCCTCCCAATAGGAGCCTATTTGACAAGAACTTACACAACAACTTGAGATTGGCATTAATGGGGAAACATTGGCTCCTGTGGAATAATAATACAGTATTTCTAATGCAATTCTGCACAATGGCAATATACAGGGTTAGTAGGATGTCAAAAAGAAAGCTGGCCACTGACACTGAGGGTATAGTCAATGTGATTTTTTTTCGTTTATATAATAAATAAATGAAATAAACAATATATACATAGGGCTTGAGAATCACAATATGATTATACAACAAACAATGATTACAAATAGTGAACGGTGTCCCAGTGAAAAAAACATTGGAACCTAAACTAATAGTGACATAATACGTGACATATGTACAAGGTTTCACTTGAAAACATTTTGGCGACCATTAAATAAATCAAAATCAGTTGGACAACACTTTATACAATCATAAGTGTTTGATAATAGTTCGCCTATGTTAATTGTCGACGACGTTTCGACCCTATCTGAAGTACAGGGTCTCTTCAGGACCTAAAGGATGTAGGGACACCTAAAAGAAATGGGAGGATACTGTCAGTGTGTGGCCAAGGCAGTGGCTTACAAAATTGGAGGTAAAGGCTTCTGAAAATACCCCACCATCATTTGCTAGGAATTACATTTTCTGCTTTTGACATTTTCGTTTTTTACATACAGTTCTTGTACCTTGAGAATATCAAGTGCCCCGAGTAACGCTGAGATATCCAGGCCCTGCCATCCTTTCTGCCTAACACTACCCTCACAAGGGGTAAGTTCTTGTGGCTTGTTCTTGTTAGAAACATTATCCATGCTACCACATCTTGAATCTACTATTAAACATTAGCCATGCCATTGTACACTGATCTAACTATTATGCATTTATTACCTTTCACAGTGCCCGGCCGGGTCCCTGTGAGTTTTTTCTTCACTTATTTCACGGTGACACTGCTTTTCACATTAGGCAGTGCAGGCCTCCCCTCAGGTACGCTCCCTCCCTTTTCAGAAGCCTTTACCTCCAATTTTGTAAGCCACTGCCTTGGCCACACACTGACAGTATCCTCCCATTTCTTTTAGGTGTCCCTATTTTTATTTAATGGTCGCCAAAATGTTTTCAAGTGAAACCTTGTACATATGTCACGTATTATGTCACTATTAGTTTAGGTTCCAATGTTTTTTTCACTGGGACACCGTGAAATTCACTATTTGTAATCATTGTTTGTTGTATAATCATATTGTGATTCTCAAGCCCTATGTATATATTGTTTATTTCATTTATTTATTATATAAACGGAAAAAAAAATTCACATTGACTATACCCTCAGTGTCAGTGGCCAGCTTTCTTTTTGACATCCTACTAACCCTGTATATTGCCATTGTGCAGAATTGCATTAGAAATACTGTATTATTATTCCACAGGAGCCAATGTTTCCCCATTAACTTACTTACCCAGGCTCCCCGTGAGTAGGGTTCCCTTGTTTTTTGTTCTGAGATTGGCATTAAGCATGGACAATGGCCTATAAGAGGAGAGATGCACTGGGTCCCTGCCCCCTTGGGTATCAAAACCATTACTGCTTCTCTCATAGTTGGGGGAGCACTCATTTCTCCCGTGCCTCTGTGAAAACCCCTAAGAGGGTCTCCAGGTGCGAGTCAGGCAGAGCCTGGTATAGCTCAGCCAGCAGCCCATCCACTCCCGGTGCCTTATCTCGAGTCATCTCAAAGAGTGCCTCCTTAAATTCCTTGACCTCCAGTGGGCTATCCAGAATGTGCCTCTGTTCTGCCATGAAGCTCGATAACTCTGTCCCATTAAGGAACTGCAACAGGACATCAAGCAACACCTCGTGGGTTTGGGCAATCATTTATCTGATCTCTAACTATCAAGGCGACCATACCCTCTGCAGGGACAGTATGTGTGTGTGGGGCTTCTCCCTATTCACTAACCATGCCAGCAGCCTGCCTGATTTATCGCCCTCGCGGAACAGTCTCTGTACTGTGTAAGGGTATATTTAGCCAGCTTAGACCATATCTATTCCACCGTGTCTAGTGATTTCCACCAGCCGTCAGGATCCCTTGGGCCTGCCACAGGTCAGGTGCCTAGGTTCACCTGTTGCCTTTTCTTCCTCTAGGTCTAGCAGTTCACGCACCAGTTGTCTCTTAATTCCTGAGAAATGCACTCCCCCCCAAACAACCTTATAGGTTTCGCACTTCACACCCCTACTATCAGTTGATTCCTGGTTCTCTCAGAAGAACTGTGCCATGTACTCCTTAATGTCTGTGAGAAAAGGGCCGTCCATCAGCACTTCAGCTCGCAGTTTCCACAGCAGGATTTTAGGTCTAGCCCACACTGAGTGCAAGGTTTGGATTAAAGGCAAATGGTCAGAGAGTTATCTGTTAAGATAGGATGAGGAGGGGGCGTGGCCAAGCGGTCCACAAGATGGCCGCAGGCTTTTGAAGCTCCGCTCGGGCCGGAGACAAAAAGCAGCTACGGGCGGCTGTACTTGAATTTTAAGATTATATCTGGATGAAATTGGTGCCCGAATGCGGGGTGATAAGGTATTTTTCCTTTTCTGGCTATTTTCTAGCCATTTACCCTGTCTTTGCTCACCCGCGTCGCGCACCTCAGAATCGGCGGTTACGGACGCCATTCTGTCGGCTACGGAGTGAGCTGTTGATGGCTTTGTATTCTAGTTTGCGCTAAATAGTATATATATATGCACGGCCCCTGAGTTTATAGAAGAGGCAGAGAAGTCTGGATGTTATTATTGCAAGTATGACTGCCACCTAATAGCAGTTTCTCCACTGTGATCTGGCATATGAGGAGCCTGATACACCCATGGCACTGTAATCTGTTCCTGTTAGAAAATAATGTGGATATAGAAAGTTTAGGCTGCAAACTTTTCAGAACCTACTCCTAAATGCCTAGTTGCTTGTTCTAAACGCTGCAACTTTGGAGAAAACGTTCATGCCGATTATATAGTACACAAGTGGGCTCACTGCTTGGACTGTTTTTGGTAGCTACTCCTTCATAATAACTTACTTTGCTCAACATTTAATTATTAAGGACCACACTTGATATTTTGGAGTAACGCTATGACTTTGAATTTTTTTTTGGTGGGTTGCATTAGGTCTTTTTCATGGCCGTTTCTACTCTTTTTTTTGCACGCTTATGGAATCTGTTACTTCATCTACTGTCATGCCTTTGGCTCACAAAGATTAAAACGCTCCGCCCAAGAGGCAAAAAAAAGTCCCTGGTTCCCCTAGTAAGTCTCCGCTACCTTTGACTTTGGAGGAGATCAAACATTTGAAACCCTTTGTCATGGAGACTAACGTTACACTTCAACGTATTGAGGAAAAGTGGTCTACACTGGAGTCCAGGGGGTCAAGTGTCGAACAACGGATTAGTGATGTGCAAGATGCAGCTGTCAAAATTGATGAGATGTCTAAAGAGATAGCACTCCTGAAGCAACAGACAGAAGAGTTAGCAAACCGCAACAGGCATAACAACCTTCGTATTTATGGCGTTCCTGAAGGAGCTGAGGGGTCAGACATGCTTGCCTTTCTTGGGGTACATATTCCCAAACTGGTGGGCCTTAAAGAAGGAACTCATCGCATCGGCCCTAAATCTGCAAGTGCTTCAGGTTCTGGCCGTCCCAGAGGAATAATTGTTCTTTTTCTAGAGTATACTGAACTGCTTATGGTTTTAACGGCTTCTAAGCAAAGGAAACAAATTCTATGGTCTGGTCAGAGGGTCTTTATTTCCCAGGATGTAGCACGTGCAACTGCTGCCCAACGGAAGGAATTTTTATCTTTCCGGCCAACTCTACGAGCTATGAATGCAAGATATGGACTCGTGCACCCATGATTCTTTAAAGTCACATACAAGGACTGAACTTTTTCATTTGATTGTCCTGAAGATCTGAAGAAATGTATTCTCCAGCATAAGGGCGAAGCAATGGATCTCGGAAAAGTCTGAACTTTTGGTTTGAATGCCGCCTTACTGGTCATGGACTTTGCCTTTGACACTTGTCGCTGAGTTACATACATATCTTAACTTGTATGAATTATTATATTGACATTAGTGGTACCATGTTCAAGTGTTATGTCTCGGTTCTGGCTGTTTTCCTTACTCAAATGGTCTACTTATTTAACCTTCTTATTTATTTGTTCCTCTTGCAGCTATTTGTTGTCTAATCTGGACTCCCTCTATTCCCCAAATATTTTCCTCCTGTACCCACTGTTTCCATATTATCCTCATGTTCGGTAAATTGTTTTTATAGTACATCTATAGTACATTAATGTATTATTTTCTTTTATAAGTTGACTTATTTGTTTTATTGTCTTGTGGGTAATGGTTACATGGATTGATGTAACATCCTTTTTTCCCTTTTTCTGTCACTCTATTTTTTATTATTCTCTGTTTCCTCTTCAAGATATTGATTGTCTCCACTGCTACTGTTCTGTCATTTAAATGTTTTTTTCCTGCTGTTTGTTTTTGGTCTGGCACTTTTCTACCCCTACATCATATTCTTCTTGCACTGGAAGTGTCTTTATTTTTTTATGGCTAAAGCTTTTTGGCTTTTTGTCATCTTTTTTGTCTACCAGAGTTATCATTCCTCTTCTTATTTTCATCTCTTCTGTTTCTTTTTCCTTTTCTTTTTTTTATTTCTTTCATAATGTTTCTTTTTTTTTTTTAAGTTTTGAAAACCTTTATTGAAACAATAAGATGTCATCCACAGCAGAATGCCCACATCCCTGAAAGGGCCGGCACAGCAAGGCAATGTTCAAAGAGTTACTACAAGAGGAAGAGGGACAACACAGCCTGCCGCCTACAACCACATCGGGCCGGCCGCGTCAGGTGACATAGGAGCATGGTAGGATCAGGGATTTCAGTGGAGGCACGTGGTGTAGAGTAACATCTTTCAAACTACAACTTTCCACTCTTGTGTCATGTGCTCTATAGCTATGACTTGTGTGATATGGCGTAGTTCATGCCTGGAACTATGGAGTATTGTGTCCAGATAACCCCGAATACACTGTGCAGCGTGTGTGTCGCCTTGGGGGGGACCATTTCTCACCTGTGCGTCTCATGTCTGTGGGATAGTGAGGGGGGGGCGGTGAAAGCGTGCTCTCAGCGCGTTCCAGTAAGTATGTCTGCAGAGGTGCCCAGATATCCCGGGGCCGGGAGGAGGGAGGCAGGAGTTCAGCGTATGTATGTAGTTGTTCTTGGCAATAAATGAGGACTTGAAGCCAGTCCTTGAATTTCGGTGCTCTCCCTCTGCCCCATCTGCAAGCGATCTTTCTCTTAGCAAGGAGGAGTGCGATGGATGTGTATTTTCGGATTTGGGTTGCTATAGGTGCAGTGTATCCCAGGAGTGCAGTCAGAGGGTCTACCGGGATGTGTGTGCCAGTCATTAGGTCTAATGCTGTCATTACCTCCGACCAGAATCGATGGATTGGTGGGCAGTCCCAGGCTATGTGTTGGAAATCGGCTCCTTCACTGCCGCATCGGTCACATTTGTCATTGTCACGAAGTCGCAGGCGGTGTAAGCGCGCCGGTGTGTAGTAGAGACGATGGATGAATTTGTAATGGAGGAGGCGAAATTTGCTGCTAGCAGAGATTTCCCCTGTTTTCCTACAGCAGAAGGACCATTGATCATCAGTCAGGGGATGGCCCAGTTCTGTTTCCCATCTAGTCTTTGCTAACGGGGGGTCATATTCTCTATTGTCCTGGACTGTACGATACAATAGTGAGACAACATGGGAAGGGGTGATTTGTTGTAGGAGAGCGTGCAGGGGGGACATGATAGGGGGTTCCTGAGGGAAACAAGGAGTAAGGGCTTTTACATCCTGTCGCAGTCTAATGTAGTAGAATCGTTCCAGGGGGGAGGGGGTTGTAGGGCCAAAGAATTCGTCGCACGTGCGAAATTTACTCTTTGCGTACAGCTGTCCCCAGGTGTGGATTGACAGTTTGCGTAGCAATCTGCGGCATCCGCCCTCCTGTGTCACCTGGATATCTTGCCTACCGGCCAGGGGAAGGAGGGGGGAATATAGTAAGGGGGTGCGTGTGATATTCGCTAAATCTCGCCATGCGCTGGTGGTGCATTGGACGGTGGTGGGGGCGTGACTTCGCGTAACTGCAGGGGTGCTTAAGTACGCAGTGCTGGGAATAGGGTGCATATATCCGTCTTCAATGGCCAGGTGTGGCATATAGGGGGGGGGTGTATCCAGTAGGAGGCGAAGTGGGCTTGAGCACAGATAAAGTACAGTTCCAGGTCTGGTATCTCCATTCCGCCCTCACTGAAGGGACGTGTAAGGATATCCCAGCGTAATCTAGCCTGTTTACCTCCCCATACAAGCCAAATGAGTTGGCTTTTGATGGTCGAAAAGAAGTGGCGGCTAGGGGCATAGGGAATATTTATAAATAAATATAATAGTTTGGGCAGTATGACCATTTTTATGAGGGCGGCTCTTCCTGCCATGGACAATGGCATTGCAATCCAGCGTGTGATTTTGTCCACCAAAGAGTTCAGTGCACTGCCGTAGTTAGCCTTCATTAATTCTTCGCGATTGCGGGATATGACTATCCCTAAATAGGTGAGTGTATCATCGCACCACGCTAGGGGGTAGTCCGGTACAAATCTGGGAGTGGAGTCAGTGAGGGGGTAAATTTGGGATTTTCCCCAATTAATATTTACTCCGGAGAGATGCCCAAAGAGGAGGAACTGTCGGAGGATGGGATTCAGGCTCACCTCCGGGTGCTGCAGATAAAGGGTAAGGTCGTCTGCATATAATGAGATTAAAATTTGCCGTTCAGGGTAGATGAGGGCATGTGCGCGAAAGTGTTGGCGTATCTTGGCAGCCAAGGGCTCGATAGCCAGGGCGAATAACAGGGGGGACAAGGGGCATCCCTGTCTGGTTCCCCTGGCTATAGTAAAGGGAGCCGAGCGCTTTCCATTGATCATTACTGTGGCCCGCAGGCCATTGTAAAGCAGGCTTATCCAGGCCAGGAACGGGAGGGGGAACCCCATGCGTCGCAGAACGAAGGCTAAATAGTCCCATTCTAGGGAATCGAATGCCTTAGTGGCGTCTAAAAAGATGGCAGCGGCGTTGGTGTCGGGCTCTATATCGTGGAGAATTGCAAAGAGGGTACGCAGGTTGTGAGATGTGCTTCTAGTCGGCACGAAACCCGACTGATCGGGAAGGACCAGGACAGGCATGAGGGGGCTGATGCGATTGGCGATTAGCTTAGCTAGGATCTTGGCGTCCACGTTGATAAGGGACAAAGGGCTATATGAATCCACCAGCGTCGCTGATTTCCCCGGTTTGGGCAGGGAGATGATAAGCGCTTCACGCATCGATGGAGGTAAGATGCCTGTCTCTCGGGCTTCCTCGAGTACGTGACGTAGGGCAGGGATGAGAAGATGTCTGAATATTTTATAGAATTCGGCCGGAAGGCCATCGGATCCTGGGGCTTTGCCCGACTGTAATTGCATAATTGCGGAGATTATTTCCTCATCTTCATGGTGGGCTAAGAGGGACTCTCTCTGGCCGTCCCCCAGCCATGCAATAGCTGTGTCCTCGAAAAATGAGGTGAAATCCTCAGGGTGCCTTCTATGTGTCATATACAGTTTTTTGTAAAACCTCTGGAAGGTGTCTACTATGTCAGAAGTGCTCAGGTGGAGCTGACCCTCTTCATCCTCTATCTCTAGGATCGTGTTGGCAAATTGGGGGGGGCGGGTCACTGAGGCTAGTGCTCTCCCTGGTCTTTCTCCCTCGCCGTAGCGTCGGGCCCGGTGGTACTTCCCTCTAAATTTACACTTCCTTTCCGCCGTTTCTTGGTATTCATTAAGGAGGTCATGTAGCTGAGCTTTCTGTTCCGGAGTGGGTGAGTTCCGGAGAGTCACTTCTGCCTGCTTAATTGTTCTCTCTAGTTTCTGTAGTGTATTTCGAATATCTTTTAAAACTCCGCCACTTTTAGCTATGCAGATACCTCGCATGGTGACCTTAAAGGCTTCCCATACGGTAGAATATTGCGAAACCGAATTATCGTTCCGGGGGAAAAATTCGGAGATTTCCTGCTCAAGCTCATCTTTAAATACCGGGTCTAATAATGATTGCGGATTGAGTCTCCAGGAAAAGTATGGTGGGTCTTCGTGAGGTGGCTTAAGAGAGAGAAGGACGGGTGAGTGATCCGAGTATGTGCGTGAGAGGTGAGATGCATGCGCCAACCAAGTTGTCAGCCCTTTATCTATAAGCCAGCCATCGATGCGGGACCAGGAGGAGTGAGCAGTGGAATAACAGGTCCTCTCTCGGGCTTGTGGATGTAGGGTCCTCCAGGCATCCTTGAGACTATGTTCCTCCATAATACCTTGGAGGGTCTCCTGCGCGTTGGAGTAGTGGCGAGGTTGAGGGTGTGATCTGTCTAAGACCGGGTTGATGGTCACATTGAAGTCCCCTCCCCATATGAGGTGTGTGGAGCCTATATCCATTATCTTGCCCCAGAGTATGCAGAAGAATTCCGGGTCATCAGTGTTGGGCCCATAGCAGGAGACTAGTGTGATAGATTGCGCGGCGAGTCTACCCCAGAGAATACTATAGCGGCCCTGTGGGTCCCCATATGAGCCAATGGGGGTGTAGGGGATCGAGCGTTTCACCAATATGAGGGTACCCCGGGCATAAGACGAGTAGGACGAGAAACATTTGGTGGTGGCCCAGCGAGCTGCAAAGGTGGGGGGTGGGTTGGGGGCGAGGTGTGTTTCTTGAATCATGGCACAGTGGATGTTGTGACACTCCAGATACGAGAGGATGTGGCGGCGTTTGCGGGGATCCCCCAGCCCTCTGATATTCCAGGTTAAAAAGTTATATTGGGTGGGTTTAGGACGTGTCTCCATTTGTATCGTCTAATTCGGGTGCATGAAGTATGTCAAGGTTATATTCTGAATTTACTGCATGAACAGATTCTATTGAGGTAGAACAATAACACTCTATATAAAACCGGTCCCCATGACCTCCCCCCTCCCACAACAGCGACCCAAACTCGCCGTGGCCTATCCCTCCCCCCTCCCAACAACAATTCGTAGCCTTCTCCCCAACAGGGGGCAGAGGGCTCAACAAATTACCCATGTATGATACGAAGTACGTAGGGTTCACCTGATGGGTGGATTCCAGAGGGCGGACAAGTTCTCCTCGTCAGAACGAGGGTGCTCGGGCAGTTTTGTATAGTTTCATCTCGGCGTTAGTGGAAAGGTATTACTATGGTTACATGAATACAGCCCACAGGGCGCTGTGCTCCCAGTGCGGCTCATCATTCTCAGAGTCTAGCAGCAGGACACACTTGCGGAAGAAGGTCCTTATGAGCCAAGCACCAGCCCCCCCCGCCCGGTCGGCACACCCGGATGACATCGAGAGTGTCCTGTAGTCATCAGCTGCAGCAGCAGCGGCCAAGTCTCGCCGGTCTGTCCTCAATGCACATGGTCGGTGGTGTTTTCCCCGGGTCTCTCCGTAAGGGGCAGGCATCGACAGCAGCATGTCTGTCATTCCGCAGGGCATGACCGGAGTGCAGCGGGCCAAATCAGCGGATTCTTCACAGCCGGGGGGGGGGGAGAGCGTCCGCATGCAGGTCCTGAATAGGTGACAGAAGAATGGGGGGATTATTTTACAGTTTTCTTATTCGACGTCCGATGTGTTCCCGCCATCCGCGGGGTGATGTGTTGGGGACCGCTGATCCGCAGGTATCTTGGGCAGAGTTTTGAGGAAGTCCTGGGCGTGCTGCGGGTTTGTAAAGAAATGCTGTTTTCCCTGATGCGTTACCTTGAGGCGAGCTGGGAATAACATGGCATAGGGCAGATTATGCTGTTGGAGTTTTTTCTTCACCTGCAGGAATTTGCGGCGTTGGTCTTGGACGGCCATGGTGAAATCAGGGTAGATCGATATCGCCATCCCTTCATATGTTAGTTGTCCTTGTTCCCTGGAAAGGCGAAGGGCGGTGTCTCTGTTGCGGTAGTTAAGTAGTTTGGCGATGATGGGCCGGGGAGGAGCGCCAGGGGCCGGCCGGTTTGCCAATGAGCGGTGCGCTCGTTCGACGATCAGGACCTGTGAAAATGGCTCCCTGCCAAATAGTGCGATGAGGAGTGTCTCAACATATTCCTCCATCCTTCCGGTGGTTGTTGATTCCGAAATTCCAAGGATTCTGAGGTTGTTTCTCCTTGAGCGGCTTTCTAAATCCTCATTTTTGGCTGCTATTACTTTCAGGAGTTGATCCATCTCCAGGGTGCGGCTCGTGGTGGCGGTGGTCGTGTCTTCTAGATCCGAAATCCGCCGTTCTGCCTCCACCAGGCGGTCATCGTGCTTCTCCACTTTGTGCGTGAGGCCTTCCAATCTGGTATTCATGGAGTCCATTTTGGATTCAATGGAGGTTAAGCTCGACTGCATCATCAATAGCAGCTCCTTGAGATCCGCGGTGGAAGGGGTCGACGCATCCTGCTGGTCTTCGTCAGGCGCCGACTGGGATCGAGACGATTTGCGGGTATCGAAATTTAGCTTTGGCTGCCGCCCGTCTGGCTTCCCCATGGTCTCAGAGGATGTGGCCAGGAAGAGTCGTAATCCAGAGGGTGGGAGTTGGGACGTACCTCTGGGGTCCCGCCCGTGGTCCGCAAGGTGAGATGCCGTCCAGACGCCCAAGGAGCCGGTGTCAACTGAGAGGTCGGCGGTGTTGGATATTGGAGCTTCTTGTGGTCATATGCGGTGCCCAGGAGTTTCAGTGGCTAGTTTCACGGACCGGTGTCCCTTCACGGAGGATGTCCCGACCCATCTGTTGTCTCTTCCACTGTACGACAGCGACAAGGGGCTGCACCCGCATAGGCAGGGCGGTCGCGTCCACTTCCTCCGCACGGCCCTCAGCTCTAGCAGCAGAAGCAGTCAGTGCTCCACTACGTCCTCATGCAGGCAGGTCCCAGCGCCTGTGGGTCTTTCAGCGCCCCGGGAACCAGGTGCCAATTCGTGTGGCCTCGCACCGGCGGGAGGCTGTATAGCGAGTGTGGCAGTTCGAGTGGACTGTGGCCTTCAGGGCATGAATTGTATCGCCCACAGGTTCCAGGCTAGGTTGGCCAGGCTTCAATGCGGGGTCCCTCCGAGCGCGCCGCAAGGGTTATTGATCAGGGAGGCCCTAGCGTGGCGCTCTCCCCCAGTCCCACCAGTGCGGTCCCTCTATACCTGACAGTCAACGAGGGGAGGCCTCTGGGATCATCCGCCCCTCGACATCAGTGAGGGCAAGCAAGGGTTGAGCGCAGCCTCCTCCTACCTTCTCCGCAGCGCTTCTCACAGGTCCTCCGGCAGTGTTTCCGGACCGCGGAGGGCGGCTCCGGCAGTGGCAGCGACTCTCTACCCCCCACGGGGCCGGGGCAATCCTATCAGGTGGGTGTCCGCACAGAGCTCCTAGTGGCTCCGCAGCGGCCGCCTGGGAACGGCAGTTGTCTCGCGGCTCTCCGTCAGTGGCCAGCCAGCGCAGTTGTCTCCCGCCGGCTCCGCGTCCTACGCCACCTCAGTCCGGTCCGGCCGGTCGTCGATCCGCCCCGGAGGTCCCAGGCCTGGTATCCCTCCGCGATGGTTACAATCTCCGCCGCCGGAGGTGGGGCAGGGACAGTAGGGGCAGCGACGACAGTCAGCAGACACCGGGAAGTCAACGGTCCGCGTCGTCCGGCAGCGGGGCTCCAGCAGCTCCCGTCCAGTCTCAGAGTGGGTCAGGTCGCCATTTTGTCTTCCCTGCAGGACGGGATATCATGTACAGTTTTACCCTCTCCTGGGTCTGCAGCTGTGATTTCGGGCAGCGCGGCGGGTCACTTGGTATGTCGCCTTTCTAAATTCGCCAGTGGTTCGCAGATTCTTCTGGAGATGAACAGGATTTAATACGGATACCGGCCCGAGCTGCAAGAGCCTCACAGAGGTGCGGCCATCTTGCTTGGCGCCCTCTAGCGCCCCCCCTCCTTTCATAATGTTTCTTATTGATCTTACTATATATTATAGTTCTTCATTAAATAAGACGATTGGAACATATTACCGTTTATTTATATTCAGATGGTTTGTTGTTATAGTTTCATTTTATGGATGCATTGGCTCAATATGTTTGGTAAAATATCACAATGGTAAACTCCCTTAAGGTCATTTCTTGGAATGTCAAGGGTTTACGTAATCCTATAAAAAAACAGCGAGTTTTGACCCATTTAGGTCGGCTTAAATGTAATATTGCTTTACTACAGGAAACGTACTTACTTGATAAGGATTTAAACTCATTACGTAAAATTTGGGTCAGACAATTGTTCTGTTCTCCAGCTCTTGATCATAAAAATGGGGTTGTTATTCTTGTACATAAATCCCTTCCCTTGGTAATAGAGAAGGAGGAAAGAGATGTGGAAGGCAAATGGGTCCTAATGTATGCCACCATTCATCACATACCCATTTCTATACTAAATATCTGCGGCCCCACTGGTATAGATGTACAATTCTGGGATCAAATGTCAACTGTTCTACGCTCCTGTTGAAATGCAAATTTAATAGTCAGTGGTGACTTTAATCAGATTGTCGATCCATTCCTGGATAGACACTCACAAGTTAAATATGTCCCTAACAAGATGCAGAAATCATTTTTACAAGATTTGTCCATTCTAGGGGATTAGTAGATGCCTTGAGGTTATTCTCTCCGGACATACTTGAATACACTTTTCATTCTCCTGCACATAAATCCCGATCCAGAATTGACTATCTGTTTCTCTCACCCCCCTTAGTTACCTCACTCACTCAGGCTCAAATTGGGTCAATATTAATTTCAGACCATGCACCGGTTCTCATAGATTTGGATTTATTGCCTGAGACTACTACACGTAATAGATGGCGCTTCAATAATAGCTTACTGAAAGATAAAGAATTTGTACAGAATTTTGAATGCTTTATAAAAGATTTTTTTTTACATAACATCACACCCGATATTCCATTTCACACTGTTTGGGATGCTTTTAAAGCTTCTGCCCAGGGACATATAATTAATTTCATTTTGGCTAAGAAGAAAAAAGCGAACAAAGAATCCTCATTACTACTTCAGTCCATCAAACAATTAGAACATGAACTTTTCACCACCAATAATGATATATTGCTGCAACGTTTAATGAGAACCACATTCGAATTTAGTAAAAGGTCAACAGGGGAAGCTGCTAGTTCATTGTTAAAATAAAATTCTAAATTTTATGGTGGACATAAAAAGTCAGGAAAATTACTTGCCAACTATCTGAAGGTTAAATCTAAAATAGTAAAGATTATGGATGATAATGGGTATCCTCATGTTAAGAATGATGAAATGTTGAAATGATTTGCCGATTTCTATACCGATCTTTATACACCAGACCACTTCCCCACTGACGAAGCATTAGATTCCTATTTTCATTCGCTTCCACCAAGACAGCAACAGATACAAGATCTTTCTTTTCTGGAAGAGCCTATATCAATCTATGAACTAAAGTCCGCTCTTTGTATGCTACCCAAAGATAAAGCACCGGGTCCAGATGGGTTTTCTGTTGAATTTTACTCTTGTTTTTCTTATCTTTTGCTTCCGCAATTACTTGCTTT
The DNA here is from genome assembly GCA_963921515.1 of Calotriton arnoldi. Classification (NCBI taxonomy): domain Eukaryota; kingdom Metazoa; phylum Chordata; class Amphibia; order Caudata; family Salamandridae; genus Calotriton; species Calotriton arnoldi. Next base: position 6,932,108 of record CAWUFW010000021.1, on the reverse strand, counting down.
ATATCAATGGTTTCTCTCTGAGGAGTAAGCTAGGGGGACCTTTTTAGAGGTTATGATTTGTTTGATTCCTAAGAAAGACAAGGACTCCTCCTTATGTGCCTACTATAGGCCCATATCCCATGTTAATTTAGATTGTAAGCTTATTGCCAAGATTTTGTCAATTAGGATCTCTCCCTTAATTCCTGATATGGGTGGATTTGAGCAGACAGGTTTTGTTAAGGGTAGACACATGACTGATAATTCTAGGCTGTTTCTGGATATTTTATATATGGCCTCCTATGATAGTACACCTCTGGCGGCTGTAACATTAGATGCCGAAAAAGCTTTTGATCGTGTTAATTGGAAATTTATGATGCAGGTTCTAAAATGGCACAAATGTAGTCCAGCTTTTCTCGAATATATAGCTATATTATATTCCTCCCCGATGAAGTCTGTTTTTCTAAATGGTTCCAGTCTTCATATTTTACTCTTCTACGGGGCACCAAGCAGGGATGTCCTTTGTCTCCTTTAACTTTTATTTTATCCCTTGAACCCTTCTTGCACACATTACAACATTCCTCTTTATTTCATGGCTTTAGACACAAAGATACAGAGATTAAGTTTTCAGCATACGCTGATGATGTGATTCTTTATGTATCTGATCCGGAAACATCAATCCGGGCTTTTACCAATTTACTATCAGCATACTCTGGGCTATCTGGATATAAATTGAATTTTTCAAAATCGGAGGCACTCCCTCTGAATAAGTATTGTCTAAGGGCTATGTTCGATGGAACTGGACTTAAATGGTCTCCACAATTTATCAAGTGTTTGGGAATTAAATATTCTGCTTCCCTAGCAAAGATTATTCAGATAAATTTAGAGGATGTTCATCATAAGATCCTTCAAATGTCGGAGAGATGGTCTCCATTATATTTGTCTTGGTGGGGCAGGTTGGCTACTGTTAAGATGATGTTTTTACCAGTCATAAATATTTACCTGGCCATGTTACCCATTAAATTACCTTTAACATTTTTTAAACTATTGAATAAATCGATTACTTCGTTCTTATGGAACGGCAGAAAGGCACGCATCTCCTTAGCATCTTTATGTAAGCCGAAAGAGTTGGGTGGTGTAAGTTTTCCAAATTTTCAGCAATATCAGAATGCCTTCATCTTAAAACAGGTGTTACCATATATGGGAGACACTGTCTCTCCACCGAACAATATTTGGCGTAAACTGGAGGATTCACTTTTGTCACCTTTACCTTTCTATTCTCTACCATACTTTTTGAAACATCCTCGAGTCTTCTCTGCTCCGCCTATTAAATATTCTAATATGATCTCTTCTCGTATTCTCATGAAGCCCTTGTCCCCAATACAAGAATTTTTGGAATCCTCAATATGGCATAATAAATCTCTCAAAATATCTAATTCAACTATTTTCTGGAAACAATGGGCTCAGAAAGGTATAATCCAAATAAAACAAATATTATATGATATGACTCCTCTTCCTTTTTCCGTAATACAAACCAAATTTGCTCTTCCTTCTACCTATGCCACTAAATATGAGTCTCTCAAGAATGCTCTTTTACATGCTATCTCCACACTTACTCAATCGCAGTCTCATATAAGTCACTCACCTCCTGATCCAATTACACATTCGTCATTGCTTAAAGCGTCACATATATACAAATATTTGCATTACATTACTCCTTCTCATCCCAAGTCTAGAGTTGAGACATTGTGGGAATCTGATCTTCAGCATCCCTTATCTTTGAAGGTTGGGGGCTCAATTTGGAACAAAATCATCATACTTCAGCCAATGCTAGCACCACACAAACCCTTTACTATTTTTATAACAGGCTATATATTACCCCACTTTCTTTGCAAAAATATAACCCAAGTCTTTCAGGTATGTGTTGGTCTTGTGAAACCCTCCCTTGTAGATGTCTACATATGTTTTTTCATGGTACGCCAACCGCTGCTTTTTGGATACAGGTCTGTAGAACTATTTCCGTTATTTTCTCTAATCATTTCCCATTTGATATTACACATATAGTTCTGGCAAGTTCTTCACGCTCTTAGCCACTACGCTCTAAATTATGCAACTTTCTTGTCTGTCACTTGCTATTGCTTTTCAAGTCATTACATCAAATTGGAAGAATGTCAATAACATCAACGTTACCAGTTGGTGGAATCTTCTCTGCTTTCATCATAGGCTTGATACAGCATCAGCTACTTCTACTTTACAGCTGATAAACAAAGACATTTTTTGGTCTCCACTTATTGGTTACTTAAACAAAAAGCCTAAACATTCCAAAGATTCTACAATGGTGTTTCAAGCTCCATGATTGATTTTCTATTTTTGTTCAATATCATACATTGTTATTTTGCAACTGTTTTTATATGAAATATGATGTTATATGAAATGAAAATATTGTACGGAATAAGTTACAATATGACATATGGTTTATTATATAATATGTATATAGATATGCAATACATATAGTATTATTCTTTCTTTCCTCTTTTTTCTCTTTTTCTCTCTTTCTTCTCCTCTTTAGTCTTTTTGTTTTCTTCCCTCTTCTTCTTTCTTCTTCTTTTAAATCCAAAATACAAAAATTGCATTATCATAAGTACAGATATATGATATTATCATAATAAGTCTATTGTACTACTTCTTCCAACATGTTTAGATATTGTTTATTATTGCCTTTTCTGTTTTACGTATTCTAATTCATAATCTGAGTTTACATTTTAAAGTAACGGAATATCCTGTACATTTGTATTTCATCTTAATAAAGCTTTTAATAAACTAAAAAGATAGGATGAGGAGATGTACATTTCTATGTCCTCTCTTCTCCCTAACACACAATCTATGCAACTGCAGCCCCCATGTACTGGTAAGTAATACAAGTTCGTCCTGACCCCCGGATGATGGTGTCTTCAGACACCCAAGAGATCCAGGTCAGTCTGGGCCTCTGTCAGTGCCTGTTCTATGTGGGACTTAAGGCCCTCATGTGGAAGAGATTCATTCATTCGCCAGTTCTGGACACAGTAGAAGTCCCATGCCCCAGTGTTTCCAGATACAGGGCCATTTTCCTCACCTCCTCGGGAAAGAAGGATCCATCATCAATGTTAGGTGCATAAGTATTCACCAGGCAGGTCTCGAACCCGTCCAACACCCCAACTACTATCGGATATCTAGTTTTAGGGTCAGCATGCACCACCCTTTTGTCAAACGGAACACCAGGCGGTATCCACGTCACCACCCCCGTGGTGCAACTAAAGTATATAGCTGCAAACATGTGTCCTGTCCAGTACTTGCCCATTTTTACCACCTCGGAATGGAGCAGGTAGGTTTCCTGTAAAAGCTATGCAAACAGTATATCATTGGAGGTAGGATAATACGGATGTATGACGATACCACGCATGCATTACATCGCATGCCATTAGATCGCGGTTTTAACAACGCAAGTCGTTACAACGACTTGCTTCGGAGGGCGCTGGACTTAGGAGTAGTTTAATTTACTATTCCAACTCCAGCCTACGTACAGTAGGGAAGGTGTTGGATAGTAATTTAAACTACTCCTTGTCCTATAGCGCCCTCCAGTGCAAGTCGTTGTAACGACTTTCGTTGTAAAAACCGCAATCTAATGGCATGCGATGTAATGCATGCGTTCTAAAGGTTGTTTCCCGATAATACTTGCATCACTCCGAACATTCCAAGACAACATCATTTAGCCAGGTCACTAAAAGTGGGCATGAGTGACCCTGACCTGGGCCGGGTCCAGGCCCTCCCCAAGCCTGGTCCCCATCTATGCCCTGGTTTCCATCTGTGCCCTGTCCAAGCCTAGTCCCTATCTATGCCTCCATCGATTTCTGCAGTTGCTCATTGAACAGAACACATAGAAAAACAACACATCCCTCCAAAAACATAACCTCTCCCCCACCCCTTCCCAACAGGCAGTTCCAAACCTTCCCAACATGTGGTCCACCTAAGTGTATCACTGATATGCTCTAACAAGAGGGCGATTGTGTACTAGTCGCCCCCACTCTGTGGTCCTTCAGGGTCACGAAGCAATGTAAGCTAACAGCCAAATCCAAAATGGAAAACAGGAAAACAAAACAATAAGTAAATCGTTCCTGGGTGCAACGTGCAAACCACCAAGGGCGCTCCTGAACAGGGTAGCATCAGCCAATGCAAACTTGCCAGCTGTAACTCGCTAGGAGGGGTAGGTCCAGTCCTTGAGGTGGGTCTGGGCCACAGATCTCCCCCTTCCTAGGGTGGGAGCACAGTGCACGTTCCGGACACCACCCCACTCTTCCAGTCATTGAGAGCAAAAGTGCTGAACCATTGTAAACCTCATGTCAATATGCAATCCTTAGGAGGCCATCCACAAGCAACCTTCACAGTCTTAACTTCCAGCCTCTTCACCAGTTCACTTCCTCTGTGCTCTCACCCTAGAGGCGCTCTCCCAAGGCTGCAAGGGAGTCTCATGGGGGCTACCACTGGATGTAGGTTCAGTTTCTTTCCTCTCTAGCTATCCATAGATGTCACCGGGTGTCTCAAGTTTCTCTGATGTAGACTATCCCACTTGGGCCATCGTCCCATCCCCTCAGACTGTAATCCTCAATGCAGGTTTGCGGCCAGATGCCCAGGCACCCGATCGCTGCTGGTATCCACCATCGGGCACATCTCTGGCCCACACCCGGGCTGCTTTTGAGGAGGAAGTGTCCCTGTGAAATATGGCCTCCGGGCTGTTCAGACCTTGCTGGTGCCAACATCCAGCTCCAGACCTTGCACCACCAGTCTCCGCCATCGTGCCAACACTAGGGCTCACGGTCTCACAAGAGGAGAAGTTGTACAGCAGTTCCCGCTCAGAATTCCAAAGTATTTAGCACAGGGTGGCTGGAGCAATCAGTGTTCATGTCCGATCCACCATCTTGCTTGGCCACGGCCCCTGACCCCTCTGCTTTGTATTTATGTATTTTTTTTCTTTCACTTTTGTTCCTATGAAACTTCTAGCTGCAGCGCATTCACTATGGAGTATCCTAAAACAATTTAATAGCAGACAAGAGACAGATGTTTTTTACAAACTTTCACTTGTTTGAGTCTTTACCTAAACCCCTGCACTGCAGAACATTGAAAGCAGGACTCTCAGGTCTGTGAGGAGCTGTCCTGAAATTTAACAAAATGAGAACTATCAGAGCTATGCCATGCTGCTGTTTTAGCTGAAACAAATTGAAGTAGGTTTTATCTCCTTTCACCACAAATCATAATAATGGAAGTGGAGGTTATCTGGGCGGAAATTCTAGAAGAACAAGAGGATGCATCCTCATCCAAATTAGAAAAACAAAGTATAAGGGTCTCTGTGATCTAAGAAAAAGTATTGGACTTGCATTGAGTGGTGAGGACTCGAGGGTAACACGTGGCGGGACCATTCATTCTTATGCTGTCAGGGCATCAATGTACAAAGTGCTTAGCCTCTCACCCCTTCATGTACAGGATGTGAGTCTGGGTAAGGTCTGAGTCATGACCCGACTAGGGCATCATATGCCTTCATAAGACTTTGTGAGCACTAGAGGGGTAAAGGGCATAAATAACTGCTCTAAAAATATTGACCTCTTTTAGTCTAGCTGTAGTAGGTGAAATCTGGGTCTTGTATAGTTTTGGCTCAGGCTGCCAATCTTGATTGCTCTTCCACTTCTTTCCCCAGTTAGGAGGTGCATTTGTACAGCAGTAGGCAGTATCCCTGCCTTCATAAAGATGCATAGCTATTGCCGATATCACCAGGTCTCATTATTGCCTGCTTGCATTTCTCCCTTTCGCTTATTGCATATGGATTACTGGGTCTTCACTGATTACCGTCAATTTTTCGTGTGCACACCTCCACCACCACAAACTGCCCCCAACCCCAGCTAATTTAATGTTTTGTAGCTGCTAATATGTTTTAGTCTTAAGTACAATTGGAGTCAAGATATGAGCACCTTCTGGTCATTCACTCATGATACCAAAATGCTTCCCACATAGGAGCAAAAGAAATACAGCACTCTGGAACCCCAACCTGGTGTTGCGTGCTACACATTTAGCTATATAAATGCTTCAATGCAGTACATTTAAATGACAAAACATATCACATGTTTAGCTGTATTTTTCCAAGCATAGGTTGTTAGCTTAGCAATACAACTCAGAAGACAATTGAGTTGCACAATCTATAAATGACAAGAATCCCTAGAAGCTCTGCTCTTCATGTGTTTCTGCAGGAGCAGATTTGTCAACCCAGCCCTGCATATTCAAACAAAGGGGCGTTCCAGAGTCCTTTTTTGATGATTATTAGTGATGCAAGAAATGCTCATAAAAGGGCAAGCTTTTTTTCCTTTTCACAAAAAAATTGAAATTATAGTTATTTGACAGGGTATACACAATTATCATTTTGGGACAGCCGCCAACTTTTGATGAGTGAGTGAGTGGCTTTTGCACAACACAGCAAGATTTATGAGATCTGCCCATGAAGAGTTTTTTTTTCTTGAGTTTTGCATGAATTTTACTGCAACCCAAACCATGTTACTGCACACCAGTGGTAAAAGTCAGCTTCTGTGCATCTTGGAGACAGGAAAGATGCAAGGATTTACAGCGCTTGAGGCAAAACAGAATTTTTGCCAACTGGAGTTCTCTACAAAGAGTATAATTAAAAAATGTTTTCTCAGGCCTTTTGTTTTATTTGGTGCCAATACTAGTTGGCGCCTTAAAGCTGTTGCCTTACTTGGCCCTGCATGGAACGGATCAAAACAAAGGTTGAGTCGTGTCATCAGGGACACCATTTCTCTGGAGCGATGCCAGATTTTCAGGAAAACCATTGTCTATGCAAATGATTAAATGTATGTATGTATATATTGTAAACAGAACAGTATCCTCCTGTTTCAACTGGATTAGAATGTTGCGGAATTTCTTTCCCTATATTCCACAGTCTGAGTGCAAAACAGTTGTGGCGCTCATTTTATCTAGAATTGATTACTGTAATGCCTTGTTCCTGGATATCAACAAGTTCTCCATTAAGAAATTGTAAACTGCAGAGAATGCAGCCGCAAGGCTCATTTTAGACCTCCCCACCAATCAGTCGGTGGCTGCTGAGCTGGTCAAGCTCCACTAGCTGCCCGTTGACAAGAGTCACCTTTAAAGCCTTGTGCATTGCAGACAAGGCATGCATACTTTAGGACCGCGTGCTATTAGATCCAAATTTCAGTGGTATCATCCAGTAAGACTTCTATACCCTACTAAGAAGAAACTGGTGGTCATTCCTAAATTTTGCAAAGCGAGATGGGGAAGAAGATCTTTCTCTATAGCCACGGCCAAACTGTGGAATACTCTTCCTCTCTGAGTGCTATGGAAAATCATCTGGCCTTTAGAAAAGAATTAAAAAACTTGGCTATTCTCTCTCTAGTCTGATCTTTCTCTTTTCTGATCTGTTTCTGTTTCTTGCCTCAAGAATGTGTACATGGACTGTAGCACCTTGATGCCAATTGGTATTTGAGCGCTTTATAAATTTATTTTTATTTCATTTCATTATTGGTGGTACAACTGTACAAACTTTACAGGGAGGCAATGAAGCACTCTAAAGATCAAGGAATGGGTGTAGGAATGATATCAGGAAATAAAGTGAGTGATTCAAGATTATTACAATTGTAGAAGGAGGATTACTGTGTTGGACCAGAAGCTTTTTGGGGTGGGACAGTGCCTGGTGAATGTATGTATGGTTCACATTTGATTCTGAAAATTGCATCGGCTGCAGGCCTTCTGGATCTGCATTGAGCTTGCCTGACCAGATGCATTCTGGGTATTGCAGTATAGGCTCACCTGAATTGGACCATCTGGTATAAAGGACTAGATTACAATGGCGCATGAAGGGCAGCCATGAATTAGAAACAGAATTAGTCATCTGGGGGTCATCTACATGAAAGACTCATACTGAAACAGCTTAAGTGTAGAATAAGTTAAAGCTTGTGACTTTGGACATTACTTTTTTACTGGAGCGCTTGCTTGTAACTTGGTGTCCGTCTTGATAATAATAATTATTTCTTAATATGTGGGTGGGCCTGAGCTACAAGCAGCAGAGGCTCCAGAGAGTCCAACAAAGGCACCCTCCCAGCTTTCTGTATTGCACTGTGCTAAAATCTGTGTTTTCTCAACAGAACACATAACTGTGAAGGCCCTGCTGTATGGCTAAGCAACTGAGTGTCTCGTGTGTCTAATATGAAGCTTTTGAACAGAGACTGGGCTGTTTGAAACATCATTGATCCGGGATGCATGCTCAATAAAGCAACTCTAAGCAGGCACCTATACTACTATAAGATAGGGGACTAGGATGTTCACAAAAGGATTAAATAATGCAAAATTCCACTTAGCCAAATATGCTAAGGTGCTAGAATTCCTTCCTTGCACCCGGTCCTGCATTTACCATTTCTTGAGTCTTTGCGTTTTCACCTACCCCCACAAATGAAGGTAGAGTTTTTAAAACGTTTTCCTCATGGATTAGCTAGTCTTACTAGACACTATTTAGAAATATTGTTAAGTGACATTTTGTGTTTAGTAAATAATAATGAAAGGTAAATTGTATAAATAAATAAAGGTGACTGTATCACTGCTTTGAATGGGGACAACTGGTGCTGTATTGCATAAAGTGCCCCGGGGGTGCAACAGGCATGTGCATACATTTTCTGTGCCACTGAGGCACTTTGGTATTACAGAAGGGACTTCAATTGGGTACAATTGTATCAGGTGGCCTGTGATTTTCCGCCACTAGCAGTGTGAAAGGCAGCGAGTCTTCTAAGACCCTCAATGCTGCCCGGTGCAGGGTTCCACCTCTAATTCACTTTGGGTTCGCTATCAAAATAATGAGGCAAGCGCTGGAAACTGGAAGACAAGAAAAAGGTTTATTTCTCATGAGGAGATCACGTCAACTGCAGACACCGGGATGTCTGAGGGAAGTGTTCTGCTGATACTCCTTTGGCTCTTCCTTTTATACAGGTTTGACACAATGCATTTGTTTCATTAACATGGTTACACAAGCTTGGGGTCCCCGCCCCGGGCAGGTTGTCACACAAGCCCAACAGTAATTCTCTTCCCACCCAGGTCAAACAGACAATCTTATCTTGCAGCTGGACCTTGCTTCAGGGTCTAAAACATGTGAGACCGGCCAGATCTAAGAGTCCATTCTGTTGATAAAAACAGGTCCCATTGTTGGTAACAACAAGTCTTGCTGTTTGCAGTGCAATAAATCATGTTGCAAGAGTCTTTTTGGTGTTTGGAACCTGTTTGTGTAACTAGGTGCAGTGAGGGGTAGAGTGTCCAAAGGTTTGCCTGAAAACAGAGATGAGAGGAAAAACGAGTTTGTGGCAGCAAGAGGCGCTGAGGTTTGTTGTGGCAATAGAGTTTATAGCCCCCAGCACACATACCAGGTCGGTCAGAGGGTCAGAGGGATGCTAGTAAGGGCAGGGTGAAACAAAGGTGACCAACAGAGTACAAAATGGCTGTGATAGATTAAAATGACTGCAACTTATGTGCACATAGAATTCCACCAGACAAGATGGCGCAGGTAATGTTCATGATTATCGTTTTGCTTTTAACAGTGGCCCCTTTCAGGGGGCGTGGCTAAGCACCGAAGCGTAATGGCCGCCTAACGCTGTAGCTCCGTAAACCCTGTCCCCACACGCCTATCCGCCACACTGATCCGCTCCCCCCGAGGAGGAGAAAAGACACCGGAGGCATACCGGAGGGGATTCCCTCGGACCCCGAAACCAGCGAACGTCTGTGCCCCGAGAAACCGGAGCAAACGGAGTGGGGCCTATCCGCAGCGCTGAAACCGGGGAGCACAGTGCCGGTGAGGCCGCGGCGGTGAGGGTACGGAGCCGCCTTTCCCGTCCGTAGCCACGAGCCTGGCGAAGGGCCCTGAGAATCACCCGCGCTCTGCGGCGGCGTCGGCGGAGTGGGCGTCAGGCGGTCCAGGCAGGAAGCACCTGTAGCAGCCCTCACCGTCCCGAGGATCGACTCGGAGGCCTGAGACGCCATTGCTCCGCGGGGCAGGACCGGAGCACTGCGGCGTGACCTGGAGGTGAGGCGGGGGGCCCGAGTGTCTTGGGGCGGTGTCCCCGAGTGAAATCATCGGTGGACCTTGTCCTTTCCCCCCCCCCCCTCGCTGAAGTGTCCGCAACCAGCTGCGGGTCCTGTTTCCCCCCCCCCCCCTCACTGGCATACTGTGAGGTGGCGCCGGGGACTCATAGCCACAGCCCAGTCGAAGAGAAGAGGAGAGTGTTTGAGCCGGCCGGCCCTGCGCCTATCACCAGTGGGCCTCTGCAATAGCTAGCAGGGTGAAGCGAGCGCTGGGCTCCCCCATATGGTGCCTCCTGAATCAGCGCTGCCACCATAAAGTGATCTGGGTGCGCGTGGACCACATACCGAGATCCTACAGTCGTGGGCCCCCTCCCCGCCTACACCATTAGACTACTGGCCGGGCACATTACCAGTCAGCACCCCCTGACTACCGGGGCCATAGACGCCTCGTTTAATTCCACCACAAGCCCTTTGTGCGACGAGGAGCGGACACAATGGAGAAAAGCAAGCCCCCAGGAACGAGAGGGTCTAAACCAACGCAGACCAATAAACTCGATCGATACACGATGCCCAAAGACATGCTGCAGGGCCGTCAATCCAGAGGCACACCCCTGGGGGACCCAGAAGAAGAGGAGCGAGAACTCTCCCTTAAAGACGTCATGGAGGCCATCACAAGCGTCAAGACCTCTCTTGAACATAAAATGGACACTATCGCGATTGACGTAAACCTAATAAGAGCAGACCTAGCCACATTTAAGGAAAAGGTCAAACAGGTGGAAATCGCTACGACCAGCCTGACGGGAGACGTCGCACAGCTCCAGGGGGAGGTCTCGGACCTACAGGATTTCCGTAAATTCACGGAAATGAAACTGGATGATTATGAAGGGCGCCTACGCCGCAACAACCTACGTATTCTGGGAGTTCCGGAACGGGCGGAGGGGCAATCTCCGGACCTCTTCGTGGAAGACCTTATCCTAAAGCACCTCCAACCCAAGGGCCTCAGCCGATTTTTTGTTATTGAGAGGGCCCACAGGGTACCGGGGGGCGTCCGAAACCCGGGGCTCCTCCGCGCCCTATGCTGGCGAGAGTGTTGAACTTCCGGGACAGGGACGTAATTCTCCAAAATGCTAGGACAGGAGCTCCACTCCACTATGAAAACGCAGGCATCACCTTCTTTCCAGACTTTACACAGAGAGTGCAAAAGATGAGGCGCACCTTCCTTGTGGTGAAGAGGGAGCTTCGAGAGCGGGGCCTGAGGTACTCCATGTTGTTTCCGGCACGTTTGCGGGTCGAGGCGGAGGGGCGGACGTGGTTTTTCGAGCATCCTGAAGAGGCAGCTGACTGGCTTGAAAGCAGGAAGATTCCGGGCCCACCGGATAGTCACCCCAGAGAGGAGACTTCGCTGTCCCCTACAGGATGAGACACGGTGGTGGAGAGTGGATGTCACTGGGACATTTTGGCCCTTATCCGAGCTAGGTTAAGCACTGGGCGGCTGCGCATTTGATCTGGAGGGGACTTCTTCGGGACTGTTTAAACTCCAACCCTCGAGGGGTGCCTTTTCCTTGGGGTTACAGACTTTACTTTTTACAGGGGGCAGAGATACGGACAGCCACACCCCTATTTTTTTCTACCTTTAGTTTTTTGCTAGGGCGACAGGCACTCTGCAAGTTTGAAATGGGCAGTTCTACGCCCAGAGTGCAGGGCAGCAGGGAGGGGGTTGTTGGGTGGGGGAATTTTTGTTCATAATTTGTTGGAAATTTTGCATCGGTGTCAATTATGGTTTCTTCCACAGAGGGGATGTCGACTTTGTTCCTCCTGGCATTTTAAAATCTATCAAGTTGTACGACAGAGGTTATGGGGGACGGGACAATTAAGGTATTAAGTTGGAATGTCAACGGGCTTGGGGACAAGATTAAGCGGAGCATAGTTCTCCAGTACCTGAAACAGAGATCTCCAGATATTGTCCTGCTCCAGGAGACGCACCTGGTTGGTAATCTGTGTAAAGCAATGCATAGGGGAGGATACAAAATGGTAGCACACGCGGGGTTCACGTCTGGCTCCAGAGGGGTGGGCATTATGATGAAAAACACACTCCCCCTCGCTATAAGTTCCACATGGGCGGATGACCGGGGCAGATACGTTGGTATTACGGGAACTTGGGAGGGCCGTCTTATCTCTCTCATGTCCATCTATGTTCCGCCAGGCCTACAGGGCACCACCTTTGCGGACCTGGGTAAGGTCCTCCTCTCCATTCCAGACGGCCTTGTGGTCCTCGGAGGGGACTTCAATGCGGTGGTCTCGGGCACCCTGGACCGCCATCCCCCGCGTGAGGTGGGGTCCGCTTCCCGCTGGCTACCTGACTTCCTAGAAACTATGGGGCTAGTTGATGGTTGGAGAACTTACCATCCAGACCAGATACAGCACACCTTTCACTCCGGGGCACACCATACCCTTTCCCGCCTAGACTACTGTTTGCTGCCAGCCGCACAAGCATCCCTCATACACGAAATCAAACATCTCGCGAGAGGCATCTCCGATCACTCACCGATATGGCTCCGCATGGTCCTCCATCAGAACAAAGTAGGAAGACTAGCCCCAATCAATCCCTGGTATCTCCACAATCCCAAAATCCGCACAGCCCTTATTGAAGCCATGGATAATTATTTCTTAGATAACGAAGGGACGGTCTCCTCATCCAAGTCCCTATGGGAAGCATTTAAGACTGTAATCCGGGGACAGGCGCTATCGCTGATCTCGGGTGCGAAGAAAGAAAAACAGAAAGAAGTTTTGGACATCGAGGCTGAAATCGATAGATTGGAGAGTGAACTGGAGTCTGGGGTGACGCCAGAGAAGCTTCACCTCCTGAGCCTGAAGCAGCACAGCTATAAGGCCTTAGTCACAGACAAAGCCAAAAACCTGGGGAGGGAGCGGCTGGGTAGACTCTACGACCTGGGTGACAAAGCAGGGAAGCTTATAGCATGGCTAGATAAACGGGAATGGGCGAGCAGGCTGGTGCCAGAGCTTAGAGTAAAAGGGGACATACCCGTCACGAATCCACAAGAGATAGTCGATAGCTTTGCCAGCCATTACCAAACGGTCTATACGACAGTGGCCCCCTATACGGAGGAGGACTCTCAAGAACTGTTGCATGACATCAAACTCCCCCGCCTCTCCTTAGAAAATCGGGATTTCCTGGACAGTGACTTGACCCCAGATGAGATAGCGCAATCGATCCGTTCATTAAAATCGGGAAAGGCACTCGGCCCCAATGGACTCCCCATCGAGCTCTATAAGCTGCGACCCGATAAACTCTCCCCCTACTTAAAATCTATGTTTGAGGAATCACTGGAGACGGGCATGCTGCCCAGGGAACAGAGGATAGCCACCATAGTTACCATCCATAAAGACGGGAAACCCAGAACAGACTGCAGTTCCTACCGGCCAATTTCCCTCCTAAACGCCGAACCAAAAATCCTCGCCAAGCTCCTGGCCAATCGCTTGGTCAAGGTCATTAGTGCCTTAGTACACCCAGATCAATCCGGCTTTATGCCGCACAGGAACACGGCCCTGAATCTGCGTCGAGTCCATGGGGTAGTAGCTAGAGCACATACTCTCCGAGAGCCAGCAATGATCGCGTCTCTGGACGCAACCATGGCATTCGACACTATTGAATGGCCTTACCTTTGGGCAGTATTGGCCAAAATGGGTTTCGGCCCTAACTACATAAACTGGGTACGACTTCTGTATAACGAACCCCTAGCCCAAGTGGTGGTCAACAATAAGTTATCAGCTACCTTCCAGCTGAGTCGGGGAACCCGTCAGGGCTGCCCGCTTTCGCCTCTCCTCTTCGCCCTGGCCCTGGAGCCTTTGGCAGCCTGGATCCGTAGAGATCCCAGGATACGGGGATTAGAATGGTCTCCCGGCTGGGAGGACCGAATCTCCCTCTACGCAGACGACCTGTTGCTTTATTTGGCCTCTCCTAGGAAATCCCTTATAGTGATCTTAGATATCCTGGCGGTATTCGGACGATACTCTGGATTCTCTATCAACTGGAGTAAGTCGCTTTTGTTTCCTCTGTGGGGCGATCCACCCGTCCCTCCCAAGAACTGCCCCATACAAATCAACACGGCAGGCTTCAAATACCTGGGGATTTTCATTTCGCTAGATCCCGCAATCCGGTATACTCAAAACCTTCTCCCCCCTTCGTAAACTTAAAAGCGATATTGCCAACTGGAGGTCGCTACCCCTCTCCCTTCTGGGCAGAGCCGCCCTATTCAAAATGATGTCCCTGCCTAGATTCCTATACACCTTGCAAAACACCCTGGATCCTGTTCCCGCCAAATATTTCAAGGAAATTGAGGGCCTGCAGAGAGACCTGTTGTGGGATGGAAAACCTCGAATCGCCCTGACCAAACTAACACTGAATTGGTATGACGGTGGTATTAGCCTCCCAGATATCAAGAAATACTACTGGGCGGCTCACCTAGCAGCCATCAACCACGGCATGTATGGCCGTGCAGACGATCCCGGATACGCCATGGATAAATGGCTCCTCCCAGATGGTAATTATAACAGGGCGCTATACTCACGGCCCAGACGATACACCTTGACTGGCCCCACCAAACATTCTGTCCAGATCTGGCATGATGTTATCGCCTCACTGGGATGGAAAAACACGCTGACATTAGCCACTCCACTTTGGGACTCAGAAAGATTGGGCGACTTATGGAAATCGAAGGGCTTTGACAGATGGGACCTTATCGGTATCTCACACATTAGGGACCTTTGGGGGGCTGGAGGGGTTAAATCCTTTGACACGCTCCAGGCGGACTACGATCTAGCAGCCACCGAGTATTTCCGATACCTGCAGGTCCTGCACTCACTGCAATCTTTGCTGCCTAAGGGGACGTCCCTCCAGAGGCCTCTCCGCTGGAGGACAGAATATTAGACGGCCACCTTCCCGAGAAAACCATCTCCCTGATTTACAAAAAGTTAATCAACAACATGGAGAGTCCCCTTCAATCACTCCGTGAGAAATGGACGCAGGATGGGGTGGAGGTGGATGATGAGGACTGGCAGCTGGCGGTGGCTTCCCCCAGGGAGGTTGCTATCCCGGCACGTTTGAGGCTGGTACAGCTTAAAATCCTCCACAGAATTTATATGACAGGACCCCGTTTGGTACACATGGGATGGTCAGATAATGGGAACTGTAGGCGGCAATGTGGTCACGTGGGGACATTCATACACATAATTTGGGAGTGCGAACATATCATATCCTTCTGGCTCAAGATCCATGACACTATTAATGCGGTACTACAGGTTCACCTCCGCCCGGAGGCACGACGATGCCTTCTCAATCTGTGGGAACCTACGGATCTCAACACAAATCAGACACGGTGGGCTACACTGGGGTTCATGCTGGCAAAACGCAACATTGCTCAACTATGGGGGGCCACACTATCACCCACACTGGCAGCATGGGAGAAGAACCTTGACTGGTGCATGTTTCGGGAGAAAACAGTCTACCTGGCAAGAGGGTGCCCCAAAAAATGGTCTCGGATATGGAGCCCCTGGAATACCTACCGGGGAGAGATCTGTATGCCTCCTGATTGTCCCGAACAAAATGACCCCCACACCCTGTAACATTCCTCTATCATGTAGAAAGCCGACGTATTTCCTCCTGTACCGACTGTAATGTATGACTTGGCGAACCCTCTGTAATGTTTATTGGAACCGATGTATGTTTAATAAAAAGAATTATAAAAAAAAAAAACAGTGGCCCCTTTGAACATAACTAGCCAGCTTGTCAGTCTATTTCGATCTCCATAATGTCCCGTATCTCTTGATCATACATTACTCTCATTTTTGTTAGCTGAGTGTCCATAGTCTTAGGGTGCAAGGTAGTTATGCAAAGAGAACACAAAGGTGGTATACAGTGTATACCCAAACAACAACCACATATTGTCAATACTGGGACCAAGAGAATCATTGATATTTTCCAACCCCACTCCTTCAAGATGCCCCAAAGCCAACTTCCAATTGTCCAAGTCTCTGATCCTTGATGAATTTCTGAAGATAGTCTATGGAGATGTTCGATTGCTTCATAGACAGAAGGTGAATTATCAGGAATGTATACACAGCAGCTGGCACCGATGATGCGGCATGCTCCTCCACGGTCCGCTAGTACCACGTCCAGGACTATGCGATTTTGCAGGGTAACCAGACGGATCGCTTGGAGCTCAGCAGTGTTGTTGGTGAGGATGCCAGCAGTGACGTTCAGGGCGGTCTCTACCGCTTGGGACAGATGTCTGATGGCTCGGCTGTTTGCCATCGGACCCCATAGCGGGACGAGCCCTTTTGCTGCGTCGAGGAACTGTGATGAGGCAGAGTCTGCTTGATCAATGTCTTTAGAACGCTTTTCTCGATGATGCTCTGCAGGGGCTGTGTAGGTTGGTGGCAAAACAAAGGCGATGTAGCACGTGCCCCCCAGTTTCTTGGGAGCCAGGTGTAGGCTTTGGTTCCACAAACAAAGTACATATTGGGTGATGCAACAAGCGCTGGGGGGTTGGCAGTGTTCAAAGTCCTTACAATGCTACAGGTGCTGTGACCCACATTCTTAGTCCCACGGCCTTCAATGCATACAAGGCCAGAGACGTTCACCACAGATAGGGCCACAGTCAGTGTTGCAGCAGTTCTTTTCTTCAGGTAGGAAAATGTGGCTCTGTTAGGATTATTGAACACTTGCATTTCCACTCGTTCTTTGGAGGGGACATTAATCTGGAATGTCGCATTGAAGGTGTGAGGGCAGAAGGGGGCGGCTGTCCTTCCTGTTTTGTTTCGCCAGAACTCGTTGTAGAACTGGGCGATTGTTCCGTCGGAAGTGGCATTGTCTTTGTAACTTTCTTGTAGGAGCATCATCCAGGCAAGGCAAGATCCGTGAATAGAAAAGGGCGAAGGGATGAAAGGGATGGAATGTTCAGTGGCATGTGGTAACAGCCCACAGACCCAACAGTTGGTAGCATTGGTGGCAAGATTGTGCTGGTGCAACATCTGCACGAAAGAATTATTCCAGAATTCTTTGCGTCGTTCTCGGAGATGTGGCGGTAGTGATACCAGGTAGTGTTCTTTCTTGGTGGTTGGTTGCATGGTGGGTGACAATGTTCTGTATGCAGGTGCATTCTCTTCAATGATCCAGAGTGCGACCATTAGCAGGAGACAGGTGAGAAATGCGGCTACAAGTGCAATTGTCTTTGTGCTGTGCAGGTTAGCAGTCTTGGTGTCTTTGCGGTGGTTTTGCAGGTGTTCAGTTTCTTCCATCATCTTCGAGGAGCTCAACAACTGTTAGGACCACAGACTTTTGTCTGGCGCTTTCCTGGTAGCGTTGTTTGACTGTGCTACCGATCTGAGACCTTGACTTAGTTGGTGGCCTGGTCGTTGGAGCTCCCTCCTTTCGTCGATCTTAGGTTGTACCCTTTCCTGGATGGCACCGTGGGGTCGGGAAATTCTGATAGTTCGAGGGTGTCTTCTTGTGGGTAGCAACTCAGAGCTGGTCGGTCTCTCGCGAGTACTTCCTCTTGCACCTCCACCCCTTCACAGGTTGCCAGGGTTGGAGGGACTCGTTTGCAGTGATGGGCATGCAGCCAGTTTCGTTTTCCTTCCACTCGGAGGGCAGTTCGGGTGGTGATCAGGACTTGCCAGGGGCCCGTCCACCTAGGCTCCAGATTCTTCGTTCTTTGGAAGTTGCGAATCAATACATGGTCGCCTGGCTTTATTTCATGTCCCGGGCCCCTGGATACGTCAGGCAAGGCTTGCTGCACCTGTTGGTGGATAATTGTTAGCTCGTTTGTCAATTTATGCAAGTAATCCGACATTAATATGTTCGGGACATCGTTAATGGAGGTGGGTCTTGGTGCCGCCCAAATGCTCATAGGCCTGCCGAAGACCACCTCATACGGGGTCAGTCGGTGTTTGGTTGGGGTGGAGCGCATCGATAACAATGCCAATGGGAGGGCGTCGGGCCATTTCAACCCGGTCGTGGCAACTATTTTGGCTAGTTTTAGTTTCAACGTTGCATTGTGTCTCTCTACCAGGCCCGCTGATTGGGGGTGGAAGACGGCATGGAACTTTTGTTTTACCCCCAACCCTCTCAGTATGTTCTGTATCACCTCGGCTACGAAGTGGGGGCCGTTGTCGCTCCATAAAATTCTGCAAAGGCCGTATCGGGGGAAGAATTCTTTCAGCAATACTTTTGCAGTGGCTAAGGCGGTATTGTCGCGGGTGGGATATGCCTCCACCCATTTGCTAAAAGCGCACACAACCACCAGGACATATTTTAGACCAAGGCATCTCTCTAGTTGAATGTAATCCATTTGAAGGATTTCAAAGGGGTGGTCAGGGACTCCAAACCCTCCCCGTGGTACTACTGTCCCCTTCCCTGGGTTGTGTTGTAGGCAGACTATACATTGTTGTACTAGGCGTTTTGCAGATTCTGCTATCTTGACGTTATGCCATACTCTGGTGATTAGTTCAATCATGGGGGTGGAGCCTATGTGTGCTGGTAAATGTGCCATGGTCAATATGGGGATGAGGTAGGCATTGGGTAACAGCCATTTATTTCCGTCTTTAGTTCTCCAGCAATCTTCCTCGTCTTTTAGTCCCACCTTTTCCCACTCGGTCAATTCGTCTTGTGTGCCTGTAGTCTGTATGTCCCTTACAGTGGTCCTAGCGTCAGTCCATCGTTCAGCTTGTGACCTGGTCACATACATTCGTGTCGTAGTTCTGTCTCCTGCCGTGGCTCGGGCAGTAACGTCTGCTAGTGCATTTCCCTGTCCAATGAGATCAGTCACTTTCCTATGTGCTTGGCATTTTATCACTGCTAACTTCTTGGGGAGGAGGACTGCTTGCGTCAAGGCGGAGACTAAATCTCCATGCAGGATGGGTGTACCGTGTGAAGTCAGGAACCCTCTTTCTTTCCATAAGATCCCAAAATGGTGAACCACCCCGAAGGCATATTGGCTGTCGGTGTATATGTTAACTGTCGTGTCAGTCGCTAAGATACATGCTCGTGTGAGGGCAATGAGTTCTGCAGCCTGGGCTGAACGTTGGGGAATACGGGCTGTTTCCAGAACGGTTCGGGCTGTGGTGACAGCGTATGCAGCTGAGGTGGTGCCGTCGGGGAGTTTGATGCACGAACCATCCACCCATAGTTCTCCATCTGGTTCTAGAAAGGCGGTGTCTCTGAGATCTATTCTACTCTTTGTTTGTTCATCGGTTAGTGTCACACAGTCGTGTAGTGGAGTCACGCTAGGATCATTTTCGGGTAGGGGTAACAGTGTGGCTGGATTGAGGGTGGTGCATCGCTTTAGGGTAATGTGCGGTGCTAGCAGGGTCAACTCATATCCTGTCAGTCGGGCGCTAGTCAAGTGTTGGGTTTTGGTCTGGTTTAGTAGTGTGTCGACTGCATGGGGTACTAAAACAGTGACTGGATTGGAGAGTACTATTCCTTCGCTCTGGCGTATCGATACTGCTGCAGCTGCCACAGCGCGCAGGCACGCTGGCAGCGCTCTGGCTACTGGATCGAGGGTGGCAGAGAAATATGCACAAGGGCGTTGTTTGTGACCAATTGATTGTGTTAGGACAGACAATGCACATCCTTCCCTCTCGTGCGTGTAGAGGAAGAATGGTTTGGAGTAATCCGGGGTTCCTAGGACAGGCGCTGAACAAAGGGCATTGCGTAGTTCTTTAAAGGCTGACTGGCATTCGGGGGTCCAGGGGAGAGGTGAGGGGATGTCTTTAGCTAGGAGGGAGAGAAGGGGTTTGACAATGAGGCTAAAGTTCGGTAACCACTGTCGGCAAAATGAGGTGAGACCTATCAAAGAGCGGACTTGTTTCTGATCTTTGGGGACAGGGGTGTCTAGAATTGTCTGGATCCTGTCAGGCGTGAGTTTCCTCCCTTCTTTGGATAAAAGGTGACCCAAATAGGTCACTTGTGATTTACAGAACTGCAATTTCTTTCGGGAGACCTTGTGACCATTCTCAGCAAGAAAATGGAGTAGTTTGATGGTGGCTGTGACGGCTATTGGTATGGTGTCCGCTGCTAGAAGGATGTCGTCTACATATTGTATTAGTGCCACTCCATCTGGCAATTGTATGGCGTCTAACTGTCTTTTAAGCGCCTGGCTATAGATGCTTGGGCTCTCAGTGTACCCCTGAGGTGCTCTGCAAAATCTGTACGAACGGGAGTTTAGGGTGAATCCAAATAGATAGCGGCTGTCCTTGTGTATAGGTATGGAAAAGAATGCGTTTTTGAGGTCAATTACAGTGAAGGTGGTGGCAGTGGAGGGGATTAAAGTCAAAATTGTCGTGATGTCGGAAACTACTGGGTATTGTGGCACTACGATTTTGTTTATCTCCCGCAGGTCAATGATGAAGCGGTAGGCTTTTCCGTCTCCCTCTCCCTGTCTCTTTACAATCGGTAGTATGGGACTGTTACAAACGTTGCTCACTACTTCCTCTACCACCCCTGCCTCTACCAAAGAGTGTATGATCTCTGTCAGTGCCTTCTCACCCTCTGGCGATATTTTGTACTGCGGTACTTTCGGTAGGGTTGCGTCCTGTCGTATTGTTACGTGTACTGGGTCAATCATCATTCGTCCTACGTCTGAATCAGCCCTAGCCCATAAGTGTGATGGCAAAGTGTCCAGTAGGGATGCGTCAGTCTCGGAGATGGGAAACATGTGCTGAGAAGGGTTCTCTCTATGGCGCTGGGGGTTGTCATACAGGACGACACGCACTCCGTCTGGTGAGCATCTGATAGTCGCATGGAAGTGTTTCAAAAGGTCGAGACCCATAATGGCGTCTGGGGTGTTGGAAGAGAGGAGGAATGTCGTTTCGACGCTATTGTTGTCAAGGTTAAAAGGGATCGGTCGGGACAAAGGGTTGGTGGAGGGCGTACCGTCAAATCCTATTGAGGTCACATGTGAGCCTGACAAGGGTGCCCTTGGAATCAGTCGTTTGGATAGTGCACTACGTGTTGCTCCCGTGTCTACCAGAAATGGCGACTTTGTGCCCAGGACCTCAGCGGTAACATAAGGGCCTTGCTGATCAACATAGAGCTCGACTGGATCCCTCCCTTGCCCCTGGCTGTCCTATGCAAAGTCGTACGTATTGTCATAATCTGTCTGTTGGTACTGATTCTGTTTGGGATGGTCAAATGTGTTCACTCTTCCTGGCCTTTCCTCGCTTGCTTCACTCGCGTACCCTCTCCCACGTCCTCTTCCTCTCTGTCCACTTGCTATTTCCCTCGCCCCTCTGCCCCTACCAGCTCCTAACAAAGCCGGGCATTGGGTTTTCCAGTGTCCATATTCTTTGCAAAATGCACATTGATCCTGTCCTAGGTCTTGGCATCCTACATATGATGTCGATGAATTGTTTCTAGGTGGCTGTACTCTAGGGGTATTCTGCTGGTATCCTCCCCTATATTGCTCCCTTCCTGTATTCGCCCCCTGGAGTTGTGCTACCATTACCCTTTCCTTCAAGTCCTTCTTTTTCCTTTCTGTAGCCCTGTCATTTTCGTTTTTCTGATGCTCATAGTACTGGGCCATTTGGAGAATGGCCGCCGGTTTAGATGCTGCCCAACTACTTTCGCTGGCTTGTAATTTCTGGGATACATCTGGCAGTAGTCCTTTGACATAGTTCTGCACAAATAAGTGGTGTCCGGTTGCGGTGGACATGTCTTGTCCACTGTAATCGGAGAACACCGTTTCAAATCTGGAGAAATACTCTGAGACATCCTCTTGTGGTTTCTGGCGGCACGCGGTTACTATGGACCAGTCTATCTTTTTCTCTGGGATCAGCGTTTTCACTTTCTGCACTATTTTGTCAGGGAGGTCCAATATTGCTTTAACCGGTTTTTGACCAGGGTTCCGCTGTTTATCTAATGTGTTGAGTTGTTCCCAGGTATGACCAAGCAGTTCGGTATGGTCTATTTTCCTAATCTGTTTCCACACATCTGCTGGCAAACATAACCCGAAGAACAAGTCTATGTCGGCAAGTGTCATTATTGTTGATCCCAGAGCGGTACCTAGCTCGGTGTAAAAGGCGGTGGGGTTCTTTCGTAAATCCGGTAAAGATTTACGGAACGTCAAAATGTCCTGTCTGTCCCATGGTTGATACACCCAATTGTAGACCACCCTTCCTCTAGCGTCTTGATGGTTCATATCGTCATGAGTCCCTTGTCCTCTAGGAGGTACCCAATAAGGGGCAGCTTCTTTTATCGGCATCATGCTATCTGGTTTTTCCACCGGGGGTCCTGCTATCTTAGATGTCCTGTCCTTATCTATCCGTCCTTGTTCCACGAGGTGACGGAATACCTCCAGTGTGGATGAAAAGAGTTCTGTAACATCGTTGTCGCCTTCATCTCCGGTGTCTACCTTCCTATAGAGAGCCACTAGCCGCTCGGGCCCTACATCTTGGTACTTCTCTTCATATGCAGTAAGAGTGTGGTAACAGAGACGTACAATAAAGTATCGTTTGCGGTTTTCAACATAGGAGTTGCATATGTCAGTTACATACTCTTCTGTCTCCTTCCTATCTATGAGGGATTTAACTATTTTATCAATGCCTGCTCGCTCATTTTTACTTAATCGCGGGACCCTGGGCGCTCCTTTTTCTTTTGATCCTACCTCTACTACTGTATCCTTTGATGAGGCATTTGGTGTGGGTGACTCGGTGGGAGCAGAGGCGGTGGAGACTGAGGCGATCGTGCCATCTCCGGCTATACTTTGGTGGTCCTGGCGTTGTGCTACGGGATGAGTAGGGGCGTAAGGGGGTGGCATGTATATGATTGGGGGACCTAACAATAAATCATCATCTACTCTTTGTTTTGCTGGTAACTTGGGGTAAAGAGTCGAGGGCGTTCTAACAGGGCATTGACCTGATATTTTTGATTCCTGTTCCTTTTTATCGATTTCCTTTTCTTTTAGTTTTTCTTCTAATCTTTTACAGGCTTGGTAAGCTGATTTTCGCGTTTCTTTATCTTGTCTAGCTTCGTCCCTTTTCTTTCTTTGAGCTGCCTCTTTTCACCATAAACCAAAACTGTCAAACATGGCTGGTCTAGTTTTCTTTTTGTGGAGAGCTAATTCTAACGTTTCTATTTTAGCGGGATCGAAAGATCCCGTCAGTGACCACTGATTTACCCGGTCCTTCCTAGTGTATTTATGCCATAGTTTGCTATAAGCTACGGTGGCTAATCCATACTTTACGTACATGTCCTTGTTAGGGGTGCCTTCCGGCGGTGCTGGCTGACTGACCTCTAACGAACGGTCGGGTCCAAAACAATTACAATCAAACAATCTAGAGAAAACAGGCATGACGTATTTATCGGTCAAAAATGAATATCTCAATCAATCAATTTAGACAAAAAGTCTGCACTACCTGTCCTTCAATGCCTGCAAAGAGAGAGAATATTCCTATTCTTCGTTGTTTGCAAGCAGGGAAATGTCGCAAATAACTCAATATCAAAAAAAGGAATACTAGTATTTCAATCAAACTATTCAATCAATCAATCAATTTAAGTCGTTTTTTTCACGACCTTACCCGGACCGTATGGACAGTTCTTCGTATTCCCCTTCCAGTGCCTGGTTGTCCTCTCACTCCAACAATCAATGCGGCGTTCCTCTAAGGTCCCAGTCAGGACCGCAGGTCACTCGAGAGAGGTCCGTTCGGAACCGGTGAAGTTCAGTCGATCGGCAGCCAGACAAGGGTCTTCTCAGGCAGGTATACCCCAATCGTTTAGTCGTTCACTCCGTCGTTAGGACCTCTCTACCGGACCCACGTGTCGCTGATGGGCCCCTACGTTTGGGCGCCAATTTGTGAAAGGCAGCGAGTCTTCTAAGACCCTCAATGCTGCCCGGTGCAGGGTTCCACCTCTAATTCACTTTGGGTTCGCTATCAAAATAATGAGGCAAGCGCTGGAAACTGGAAGACAAGAAAAAGGTTTATTTCTCATGAGGAGATCACGTCAACTGCAGACACCGGGATGTCTGAGGGAAGTGTTCTGCTGATAACTCCTTTGGCTCTTCCTTTTATACAGGTTTGACACAATGCATTTGTTTCATTAACATGGTTACACAAGCTTGGGGTCCCCGCCCCGGGCAGGTTGTCACACAAGCCCAACAGTAATTCTCTTCCCACCCAGGTCAAACAGACAATCTTATCTTGCAGCTGGACCTTGCTTCAGGGTCTAAAACATGTGAGACCGGCCAGATCTAAGAGTCCGTTCTGTTGATAAAAACAGGTCCCATTGTTGGTAACAACAAGTCTTGCTGTTTGCAGTGCAATAAATCATGTTGCAAGAGTCTTTTTGGTGTTTGGAACCTGTTTGTGTAACTAGGTGCAGTGAGGGGTAGAGTGTCCAAAGGTTTGCCTGAAAACAGAGATGAGAGGAAAAACGAGTTTGTGGCAGCAAGTGGCGCTGAGGTTTGTTGCGGCAAATAGAGTTTATAGCCCCCAGCACACGTACCAGGTCGGTCAGAGGGTCAGAGGGATGCTAGTAAGGGCAGGGTGAAACAAAGGTGACCAACAGAGTACAAAATGGCTGTGATAGATTAAAATGACTGCAACTTATGTGCACATAGAATTCCACCAGACAAGATGGCGCAGGTAATGTTCACGATTGTCGTTTTGCTTTAAACAGTGGCCCCTTTGAACATAACTAGCCAGCTTGTCAGTCTATTTCGATCTCCATAATGTCCTGTATCTCTTGATCATACATTACTCTCATTTTTGTTAGCTGAGTGTCCATAGTCTTAGGGTGCAAGGTAGTTATGCAAAGAGAACACAAAGGTGGTATACAGTGTATACCCAAACAACAACCACATATTGTCAATACTGGGACCAAGAGAATCATTGATATTTTCCAACCCCACTCCTTCAAGATGCCCCAAAGCCAACTTCCAATTGTCCAAGTCTCTGATCCTTGATGAATTTCTGAAGATAGTCTATGGAGATGTTCGATTGCTTCATAGACAGAAGGTGAATTATCAGGAATGTATACACAGCAGCTGGCACCGATGATGCGGCATGCTCCTCCACGGTCCGCTAGTACCACGTCCAGGACCATGCGATTTTGCAGGGTAACCAGACGGATCGCTTGGAGCTCAGCAGTGTTGTTGGTGAGGATGCCAGCAGTGACGTTCAGGGCGGTCTCTACCGCTTGGGACAGATGTCTGATGGCTCGGCTGTTTGCCATCGGACCCCATAGCGGGACGAGCCCTTTTGCTGCGTCGAGGAACTGTGATGAGGCAGAGTCTGCTTGATCAATGTCTTTAGAACGCTTTTCTCGATGATGCTCTGCAGGGGCTGTGTAGGTTGGTGGCAAAACAAAGGCGATGTAGCACGTGCCCCCCAGTTTCTTGGGAGCCAGGTGTAGGCTTTGGTTCCACAAACAAAGTACATATTGGGTGATGCAACAAGCGCTGGGGGTTGGCAGTGTTCAAAGTCCTTACAATGCTACAGGTGCTGTGACCCACATTCTTAGTCCCATGGCCTTCAATGCATACAAGGCCAGAGACGTTCACCACAGATAGGCCACAGTCAGTGTTGCAGCAGTTCTTTTCTTCAGATAGGAAAATGTGGCTCTGTTAGGATTATTGAACACTTGCATTTCCACTCGTTCTTTGGAGGGGACATTAATCTGGAATGTCGCATTGAAGGTGTGAGGGCAGAAGGGGGCGGCTGTCCTTCCTGTTTTGTTTCGCCAGAACTCGTTGTAGAACTGGGCGATTGTTCCGTCGGAAGTGGCATTGTCTTTGTAACTTTCTTGTAGGAGCATCATCCAGGCAAGGCAAGATCCGTGAATAGAAAAGGGCGAAGGGATGAAAGGGATGGAATGTTCAGTGACATGTGGTAACAGCCCACAGACCCAACAGTTGGTAGCATTGGTGGCAAGATTGTGCTGGTGCAACATCTGCACGAAAGAATTATTCCAGAATTCTTTGCGTCGTTCTCGGAGATGTGGCGGTAGTGATACCAGGTAGTGTTCTTTCTTGGTGGTTGGTTGCATGGTGGGTGACAATGTTCTGTATGCAGGTGCATTCTCTTCAATGATCCAGAGTGCGACCATTAGCAGGAGACAGGTGAGAAATGCGGCTACAAGTGCAATTGTCTTTGTGCTGTGCAGGTTAGAAGTCTTGGTGTCTTTGCGGTGGTTTTGCAGGTGTTCAGTTTCTTCCATCATCTTCGAGGAGCTCAACAACTGTTAGGACCACAGACTTTTGTCTGGCGCTTTCCTGGTAGCGTTGTTTGACTGTGCTACTGATCTGAGACCTTGACTTAGTTAGTGGCCTGGTCGTTGGAGCTCCCTCCTTTCGTCGATCTTAGGTTGTACCCTTTCCTGGATGGCACCGTGGGGTCGGGAAATTCTGATAGATCGAGGGTGTCTTCTTGTGGGTAGCAACTCAGAGCTGGTCGGTCTCTCGCGAGTACTTCCTCTTGCACCTCCACCCCTTCACAGGTTGCCAGGGTTGGAGGGACTCGTTTGCAATGATGAGCGTGCAGCCAGTTTTGTTTTCCTTCCACTCGGAGGGCAGTTCGGGTGGTGATCAGGACTTGCCAGGGGCCCGTCCACCTAGGCTCCAGATTCTTCGTTCTTTGGAAGTTGCGAATCAATACATGGTCGCCTGGCTTTATTTCATGTCCCGGGCCCTGGATACGTCAGGCAAGGCTTGCTGCACCTGTTGGTGGATAATTGTTAGCTCGTTTGTCAATTTATGCAAGTAATCCGACATTAATATGTTCGGGACATCGTTAATGGAGGTGGGTCTTGGTGCCGCCCAAATGCTCATAGGCCTGCCGAAGACCACCTCATACGGGGTCAGTCGGTGTTTGGTTGGGGTGGAGCGCATCGATAACAATGCCAATGGGAGGGCGTCGGGCCATATCAACCCGGTCGTGGCAACTATTTTGGCTAGTTTTAGTTTCAACGTTGCATTGTGTCTCTCTACCAGGCCCGCTGATTGGGGGTGGAAGACGGCATGGAACTTTTGTTTTACCCCCAACCCTCTCAGTATGTTCTGTATCACCTCGGCTACGAAGTGGGGGCCGTTGTCGCTCCATAAAATTCTGCAAAGGCCGTATCGGGGAAGAATTCTTTCAGCAATACTTTTGCAGTGGCTAAGGCGGTATTGTCGCGGGTGGGATATGCCTCCACCCATTTGCTAAAAGCGCACACAACCACCAGGACATATTTTAGACCAAGGCAACTCTCTAGTTGAATGTAATCCATTTGAAGGATTTCAAAGGGGTGGTCAGGGACTCCAAACCCTCCCCGTGGTACTACTGTCCCCTTCCCTGGGTTGTGTTGTAGGCAGACTATACATTGTTGTACTAGGCGTTTTGCAGATTCTGCTATCTTGACGTTATGCCATACTCTGGTGATTAGTTCAATCATGGGGGTGGAGCCTATGTGTGCTGGTAAATGTGCCATGGTCAATATGGGGATGAGGTAAGCATTGGGTAACAGCCATTTATTTCCGTCTTTAGTTCTCCAGCAATCTTCCTCGTCTTTTAGTCCCACCTTTTCCCACTCGGTCAATTCGTCTTGTGTGCCTGTAGTCTGTATGTCCCTTACAGTGGTCCTAGCGTCAGTCCATCGTTCAGCTTGTGACCTGGTCACATACATTTGTGTCGTAGTTCTGTCTCCTGCCGTGGCTCGGGCAGTAACGTCTGCTAGTGCATTTCCCTGTCCAATGAGATCAGTCACTTTCCTATGTGCTTGGCATTTTATCACTGCTAACTTCTTGGGGAGGAGGACTGCTTGCGTCAAGGCGGAGACTAAATCTCCATGTAGGATGGGTGTACCGTGTGAAGTCAGGAACCCTCTTTCTTTCCATAAGATCCCAAAATGGTGAACCACCCCGAAGGCATATTGGCTGTCGGTGTATATGTTAACTGTCGTGTCAGTCGCTAAGATACATGCTCGTGTGAGGGCAATGAGTTCTGCAGCCTGGGCTGAACGTTGGGGAATACGGGCTGTTTCCAGAACGGTTCGGGCTGTGGTGACAGCGTATGCAGCTGAGGTGGTGCCGTCGGGGAGTTTGATGCACGAACCATCCACCCATAGTTCTCCATCTGGTTCTAGAAAGGCGGTGTCTCTGAGATCTATTCTACTCTTTGTTTGTTCATCGGTTAGTGTCACACAGTCGTGTAGTGGAGTCACGCTAGGATCATTTTCGGGTAGGGGTAACAGTGTGGCTGGATTGAGGGTGGTGCATCGCTTTAGGGTAATGTGCGGTGAAGGGGCAGCTTCTTTTATCGGCATCATGCTATCTGGT
Organism: Calotriton arnoldi; assembly: GCA_963921515.1. Lineage (NCBI taxonomy): Eukaryota > Metazoa > Chordata > Amphibia > Caudata > Salamandridae > Calotriton > Calotriton arnoldi. The sequence continues at coordinate 6,903,684 of CAWUFW010000021.1, read as the reverse complement.
TTTTCCACCGGGGGTCCTGCTATCTTAGATGTCCTGCGCTTATCTATCCGCCCTTGTTCCACGAGGTGACGGAATACCTCCAGTGTGGATGAAAAGAGTTCTGTAACATCGTTGTCGCCTTCATCTCCGGTGTCTACCTTCCTAAAGAGAGCCACTAGCCGCTCGGGCCCTACATCTTGGTACTTCTCTTCAAATGCAGTAAGAGTGTGGTAACAGAGACGTACAATAAAGTATCGTTTGCGGTTTTCAACATAGGAGTTGCATATGTCAGTTACATACTCTTCTGTCTCCTTCCTATCTATGAGGGATTTAACTATTTTATCAATGCCTGCTCGCTCATTTTTACTTAATCGCGGGACCCTGGGCGCTCCTTTTTCTTTTGATCCTACCTCTACTACTGTATCCTTTGATGAGGCATTTGGTGTGGGTGACTCGTGGGAGCAGAGGCGGTGGAGACTGAGGCGATCGTGCCATCTCCGGCTATACTTTGGTGGTTCTGGCGTTGTGCTACGGGATGAGTAGGGGCGTAAGGGGGTGGCATGTATATGATTGGGGGACCTAACAATAAATCATCATCTACCCTTTGTTTTGCTGGTAACTTGGGGTAAAGAGTCGAGGGCGTTCTAACAGGGCATTGACCTGATATTTTTGATTCCTGTTCCTTTTTATCGATTTCCTTTTCTTTTAGTTTTTCTTCTAATCTTTTACAGGCTTGGTAAGCTGATTTTCGCGTTTCTTTATCTTGTCTAGCTTCGTCCCTTTTCTTTCTTTGAGCTGCCTCTTTTCGCCATAAACCAAAACTGTCAAACATGGCTGGTCTAGTTTTCTTTTGTGGAGAGCTAATTCTAACGTTTCTATTTTAGCGGGATCGAAAGATCCCGTCAGTGGCCACTGATTTACCCAGTCCTTCCTAGTGTATTTTTGCCATAGTTTGCTATAAGCTACGGTGGCTAATCCATACTTTACGTACATGTCCTTGTTAGGGGTGCCTTCGGCGGTGCCGGCTGACTGATCTCTAACGAACGGTCTGGTCCAAAACAATTACAATCAAACAATCTAGAGAAAACAGGCATGACGTATTTATCGGTCAAAAATGAATATCTCAATCAATCAATTTAGACAAAAAGTCTGCACTACCTGTCCTTCGCTGCCTGCAAAGAGAGAGAATATTCCTATTCTTCGTTGTTTGCAAGCAGGGAAATGTCGCAAATAACTCAATATCAAAAAAGGAATACTAGTATTTCAATCAAACTATTCAATCAATCAATCAATTTAAGTCGTTTTTCACGACCTTACCCGGACCGTATGGACGGTTCTTCGTCTTCCCCTTCCAGCGCCTGGTTGTCCTCTCACTCCAACAATCAATGCGGCGTTCCTCTAAGGTCCCAGTCAGGACCGCAGGTCACTCGAGAGAGGTCCGTTCGGAACCGGTGAAGTTCAGTCGATCGGCAGCCAGACAAGGGTCTTCTCAGGCAGGTATACCCCAATCGTTTAGTCGTTCACTCCATCGTTAGGACCTCTCTACCGGACCCACGCGTCGCTGATGGGCCCCCACGTTTGGGCGCCAATTTGTGAAAGGCAGCGAGTCTTCTAAGACCCTCAATGCTGCCCGGTGCAGGGTTCCACCTCTAATTCACTTTGGGTTCGCTATCAAAATAATGAGGCAAGCGCTGGAAACTGGAAGACAAGAAAAAGGTTTATTTCTCATGAGGAGATCACGTCAACTGCAGACACCGGGATGTCTGAGGGAGGTGTTCTGCTGATAACTCCTTTGGCTCTTCCTTTTATACAGGTTTGACACAATGCATTGGTTTCATCAACATGGTTACACAAGCTTGGGGTCCCCGCCCGGGCAGGTTGTCACACAAGCCCAACAGTAATTCTCTTCCCACCCAGGTCAAACAGACAATCTTATCTTGCAGCTGGACCTTGCTTCAGGGTCTAAAACATGTGAGACCGGCCAGATCTAAGAGTCCGTTCTATTGATAAAAACAGGTCCCATTGTTGGCAACAACAAGTCTTGCTGTTTGCAGTGCAATAAATCATGTTGCAAGAGTCTTTTTGGTGTTTGGAACCTGTTTGTGTAACTAGGTGCAGTGAGGGGTAGAGTGTCCAAAGGTTTGCCTGAAAACAGAGATGAGAGGAAAAACGAGTTTGTGGCAGCAAGTGGCGCTGAGGTTTGTTGCGGCAAATAGAGTTTATAGCCCCCAGCACACGTACCAGGTCGGTCAGAGAGTCAGAGGGATGCTAGTAAGGGCAGGGTGAAACAAAGGTGACCAACAGAGTACAAAATGGCTGTGATAGATTAAAATGACTGCAACTTATGTGCACATAGAATTCCACCAGACAAGATGGCGCAGGTAATGTTCACGATTGTCGTTTTGCTTTTAACAGTGCTGAGTGATGCTGTGGTGGTGCTGAGTGATATTGTCTTGGCTCTGAGTGATGCTGTGGTGGTGCTGAGTGATATTGTCTTGGCGCTGAGTGATGCTGTGGTGGTGCTGAGTGATGCTGAGTGATGCTGTGGTTGCCCTGAGTGATGCTGTGGTGGCCCTGAGTGATGCTGTGGTGGCCCTGAGTGATGCTGTGGTGGCCCTGAGTGATGCTGTGGTGGCGCTGAGCGATGCTGTGGTGGCGCTGAGCGATGCTGTGGCGGTGCTGAGCGATGCTGTGGCGGTGCTGAGCGATGCTGTGGCGGCGCTGAGCGATGCTGTGGTGGCACTGAGCGATGCTGTGGTGGCGCTGAGCGATGCTGTGGTGGCGCTGAGTGATGCTGTGGCGGCACTGAGTGATGCTGTGGTGGCACTGAGTGATGCTGTGGTGGCGCTGAGTGATGCTGTGGTTGTGCTGAGTGATATTGTTGTGGCACTGAGTGATGCTGTGGTGATGCTGTGGTAGTTCTGAGTGATCCTGTGGTGGTGCTGAGTGATGCAGTGTTGGCCATGAGTGATGATGTGGTGTCGCTGAGTGAAGCTATGGTGGTGCTGAGTGATGCTGTGGTGGCGCCGAGTGATGCTGTGGTGGTGCTGAGTGATCCTGTGGTGGTGCTGAGTGATGCAGTGTTGGCCCTGAGTGATGATGTGGTGTCACTGAGTGAAGCTATGGTGGTGCTGAGTGATGCTGTGGTGGCGCGGAGTGATGTTGTGGTGCTGCTGAGTAATGCTGTGGTGACGCTGAGTGATGCTGTTGTGGCGCTAAGTGATGCTGTGGTTGTGCTGAGTAATGCTGTGGTTGCAATGAGTGATGCTGTGGTTGCACTGAGTGATGCTGTGATGGCGTTGAGTGATGCTGTGATGGCGTTGAGTGATGCTGTGATGGCGTTGAGTGATGCTGTGCTGGCTCTGATTGATGCTGTGCTGGCTCTGATTGATGCTGTACTGGCTCTGATTGATGCTGTGCTGGCGCTGATTGATGCTGTGCTGGCTCTGATTGATGCTGTGCTGGCTCTGATTGATGCTGTGGTTGCGCTGAGTGATGCTGTGGTGATGCTGAGTGATGCTGGGGTGTTGCTGAGTGAGAGATAGAGTGAAGATATAATGCCCAATTAGAGAGGGTGGTGAGAGAGAAAGAGAGAGAAAGGGTGTACATAGAATAAAGAGTGGAGCGGGATAGAGAGAGAGAAAGAAGGGGAGAGAGAGTGAATGAAGGAATTTGAAAGAGAAACAGATAAAGGGGTGAGAGAGAATGAAAGGCTAAAAAGATAGAGAGGGGAGAGTTAATTAAGTAGAGAGAGAATTAGAGAGGGGAGAGAGAGAGAAGGAGAGAGACAATAAGAGTGGGGGGTGTGGAGTTTAAATAGAGTGAAGAAGTGACGCGGAAAAAGTAACCTTAAATATAGCTTTGTGCTTTGCGCGAATAAATATAAAAAAAAAAAAACAGAGTGAGACAAAAATACTGGTAATTAGGCTGTGACTCCCAATATAAAACAAATAGCGATATAAGGTGAAATCAACCCACCGAAGCAATATTTCTAACTAGACAAAAAAAAGCTTGCATTTCAATGCTAATCGCTGTTGTTTTTCATGTGACTGTAGTCCAGGGCCGTCAGTTGGTAATGTGAGCTGCTGCTGCTGCGATTGAAACATCAGAGTCCAGAGAGTTAATGAGCCATGACGAGGAAATGAGAAGAGATAGGAAACCCAGATGGCAGCTGCGCGCGTGCACGCCATCGTGAACGCAAGCTGGTCGCCAGCCGAAAGCCAGTGTTTGCACTTCCAAAACCCGCTTACTAAAACTCTCGGCCACTCGGCAGGCCGAGACCTAAAAAGGCATTCTTAGCAGAAACGTACTTCTGTTTCGGTAAGCCCCAATAAGCTTCTGGCATCCAAAGCATATTGGGCGAAAGGTTAAATCTATGTCTCCCCTCTTGACGTTTTGTCCCTTCTTGTCATCTAGCTTTATTGTGCCTAGATTCTCTCATCTTCTCACTCAGGGCATTGGTGGTTCATGTCTGATTATGTAATTGTTCGCATTCCATTGGACCTGTCTGGGAGAACTAGATCCGATCAGGGCCGGACTGGCTACCGGGCGTTTTGCTGTGCTGCACAGCTGGGGGCTGATTTCGCTGCGGTGGGGGCTGATTTCGTTGATGGGGACCTGCGTGTGCTTTTAAATAAACATTTCAAAACGAATGTTTTTAAGCGCACGCAGGTCCCCATCAACGAAATCAGCCCCCAGCTCGGCAGCACAGCAAAACGCCCGGTAGCCAGTCCGGCCCTGGATCCGATACTCTCTGTTCTCCCTTTTTCAGGATGTTTTCAGCCAGGGTACTTCTGAAACGAGATCCTGAATTTGTTCCAAAAGCTTCCTCTAAGCAGAATATAGAACAAGAGCTTTCTATTTCTGTTATTTCCCTTAATCCAGTTTGAAAGTAAGATAGGGCCTTGCACATTTTAGATACTCACAGATCAGTTTCCATTTACATAATCGCAACGGCTGGGAGTCACCATTGTAACTCACTTTTTGTTTAATTTTGGTTCAGCTAGAAAGGGACTGAAACCCTCCACTCATTCACTTAGCGGAGGGAGTGTCTGGGGAGGGGGGTGGGGGGAGGTGTTCGGTAATTTCAGGAGTTTATCTCTGTAATCGTGGTGCTCTCCCTTGCACTACCCAGGGGGACGCACTATGGATTGGCTGCCTCTGGGGCACAGACCCAAGGCAGTTTCATGGGCTGTACCTTTTACTTTCATTTTTCGTGATTGATTGTCTTCAAGTCTGATTTGATGGAGAACTGGAGAGTGGTACTGAGGCTTTGGCACCTGTCTCTAAATCTAAAGTTAAACAAGGTAAAGGGATGCTGTTCGGAGAGGTGAATAACTTCACTCAATGAGGAACGGGGAGAGGGAGTTGGCCCAGAGCACTGGACATTGTCCAGTAAGTAGCCAGGTCGTCTCCATTTCTTAAATATGGGTCTCATCAGTGACACACTGCAGAAATAGACCTTTACTCCCACTGCATTGCGCCTCAGGTTGTGAATGATGATCAGCAGTACGTGTCCCACATAAGTGTGCCTCGAAAGCACTTACAAAACGTTTAGAAGGCTTTGCTCTGGCCTGCACTGGTGGATAAATAGTGACAAGCCTTAAGTAAACTGAGCAAGCGCTAGATGCGTGCGATGCCCTGTGAACTCAGTGAGAGGGAGGGGGCACTAGTGAATGAATACCTGTTGCTTCAGAGCATCTGACTGCTTCCACCGTGAGCTGACTGAACGAGGTTTCTCGACGGTGACGCTTATTTACCCAGCAGGCTTGGGCAGGGCGCCTCAGGAGGGCCTGGAGGGACAGGTACCCCACCTGTCCTCTCCGGTGTGATTGCTCACTCCTGTCCTGCACTGCGAGGCGGCTCCGGCGCGGATCATTAGACAGAGCTGTGGCCACCTCGTCCCCGGGGCGCTGGCCATGGAGGGCATGATCGAGGGCCTGGGGGTTTACTTTGAGAATGGCTATGGAACTCGTGGAGACGAGCTGGAGTGCTTCCAGAAGAGCCCCACAGCCTGTCTGTACGCTCAGACACAGCCCATCTGCGGGGGAGTGCCTCTGGGGGCAGCGTGCGTCAGAAGGGCAGTGAGCAGGGACGCTATGAGCTGACAGCTAGAGCAGAGCTCGCGGCCTCCCACTACACGGCCTCAGGCTATTATGCCTCTGACCCTGGCACGCAGTGTTCGCACGGCACACTGTACCCCTGGATGCGGAATGCCAAGGCCCAGCGAAGCAGATGCGGAGTTCAGTACACAGGTGAGCACTGCCCGGCCGCCACTCACCTCACTGTCACACAGTCGCCACTCACCTATCTGACAGACAGCCGCCACTCACCTAACTGACACACAGCTATCATTCACCTCACTGCTACGCGGGCACCACTCACCTGACCGCCCCCGCAGCACTCACCTCAAAGCCACGCAACCACCACTCACCTCACTGACACACAGCCACCATTCACCTATCTGACACACAGCCACCATTAACCTATCTGACACACAGCCACCACTCACCCCACTACTCCCAGCGGAGCATTCGCCTCACAGCCACGCAACCATCAATCACCTCACTGACACACAGCCACCATTCAGCTCACTATCCCCGCAGCATTCACATCACATCACAGCCACGCAATCACCAATCACCTCACTGACACACAGTCCTTATTCTCCTCACTGCCATGTAGCCACCGGTTACCGTACACCTCCACTCACCACACTGAGGGTGTGACTTAACGGCTAGAGCGGCCGACTTTGACCCTGGGAAACCATGTTCGAGTCTGGCGGAGGCTCAAGCATCCTGTGATTCTGGGCAAATCACGTAATCTCAACTTGCCTAAAAAACATGAATGTGTACGTCTGTAATGCAACTGGTGTTCGTGTAAAGCGCTCCGATGTCGAGTTAGTGCTATATAAAACTGAAACAACACAAATCTGTCCCACAGCTATCTAAGCTCACTCCTTCGGAGCCACCACTGGCATCCCTGCCATGCAGCCCTCACTCACCTCACCGCTCCAGTCATTACTCATCTTACCACCACAGAGCCTTCACTCACCTTACCTGCACACATCCATCACTCATTTCACTGGCACGCCGTCGCCGACCCCACTCGCCCCACTTTGTATTGCAGTCACCACGCACCTCACTTACACACAGCCACCCCGCCTCACCGCCATGCAGTCAAAACTCACATCGTTGCCTAACAGCTACTACTCACCACAAGCCATCACTCACCTCACCGCCACGCAGCTTTCTAATGTGGTTAAAGAGGGACGCTCAGAGCATAATTCCGTGATTGTTAGATATTAGAATTTCCTATTGACAACTGCACATTTTAAAATATGAAAAATTGGAATTGTATTAAAAAAAAAAAAAAAAATGTCCCAATACAACCAATTAAACAGTAAGACACCTCACGAAAATGAATCAAGTTGATTGTAATATTCTACTGTTAAAGGAAACAAACATTCGCTACACGTCTACTAGTTCCACATTTACGGACGTGACAGGGACAGTAAATATACTGGCTTAATTCCTTCTATGAAAGGCATGCTGCGTACAATAATGCATTATCTTGTTTTTCGGGAAGGTGCCCCACACATTTACTACTAAGCGCAGTTTTTGTTCTAGCGCTTGCTTTTGTTTGCTGTTTTGAGCGCTGTAAATTACAGGTGCCACTATTGTTATATAATATCGGAACACGTCTGTTATAAATTATAAATATATTTTCTTTCGTTTAAAAAATGAAATGGGTACGTGTAACGCAGTAAAATTTAATTTCGGTAGAACATGTAACACCTTTAGTAAGAAGACAATACATAACCTACAACGGTTATTTCATAATAAGTGGAATAAATACCGTCTTTATTACATTTTTTACCTAGTGAATTGCTCCTGACAGTTCTGTCTATAATGCTTAACGCTCTGTGCTGTTGGCGGGAATGGGAGTCGCGGTGCACGCGTGTTTATGTTTGATTCTAACTAAAGCACATCTTTGTGGTTTAGGAGCTCGTGTGCTATGCCAGTGCTTTAAATGGGCCGGTCCTGTCAGTTACGGAGTACCGGCAATTTTTTACTTTGAGAGAGGGAGAGTACCGGCACTTCTCAAGACAGACGTAATACTTTTAATTGGAGAGTACCGGCACTTCTCATTTCAAGCACTGGCTATCACTTATTTTGTGTTACAGCAAACAAATGCTGGACGGAATGCTGACAATGCAAACATTCTCCCCCAGTCAAAAGATCTGGGTTAAATCCATCGTTCTTTTGCCCACTACGCCACCCCAGTTTGGACCCAGCCATATGCAAATCAGTCTTGACCCTGTGCCCCATGGGAACAGTCCAGACCGAACTGCCAGGCCAGGTCATCCCTGGACCGGAAAAAAGCATCCTGGGACCGGTTTCAGGGTATGTCACCCTTCTTCAGCCAGGCTAGCTTGAATCCAGTGGTGCAGTGAGCAAGGGACCCACGTCTGGGCATACCCATCCCACTTAGGGCGAAAAGTGTTACAGCAAACAAATGATGGACGGAATGCTGACAATGCAAACATTCTCCCCCAGTCAAAAGATCTGGGTTAAATCCATCGTTCTTTTGCCCACTACACCACCCCAGTTTGGACCCAGCCATATGCAAATCAGCCTGACCCTGTGCCCCATGGGAACACTCCAGACCGAACTGCCAGGCCAGGTCCTCCCTGGACCGGAAAAAAGCATCCTGGGACCGGTTTCAGGGTATGTCACCCTTCTTCAGCCAGGCTAGCTTGAATCTCTGTACTGGGGTGAATGTATGACATTGTTCTGCATTCTGTCCATCAACTGTTGTTTTTGCATTTGTCACCCCGAGTGGGACGGGTATGCCCAGACGTGGGTCCCGTGCTCTCCATGCCACTGGAATCAAGCTATCCTGGCTGAAGAGGGGTGAAACCCCGAAACCGGTCCTAGGATGCTTGTTTCCAGTCCAGGGAGAACCTGGCTTGGCAGTTCGGGCTGGACTGTTCCCATGAGGCACAGGGTCAAGACTGATTTGCATATGGCTGGGTTCAAACTGGAATGGCATGGTGAGCAAAAAAATGATGGATTTAGGCCCAGATCTCTGTACTGGGGTGAATGTATGACATTGTTCTTCATTCTGTCCATCAACTGTTGTTTTTGCATTTGTCACCCCGAGTGGGACGGGTATGCACAGACGTGGGTCCCATGCTCTCCATGCCACTGGAATCAAGCTATCCTGGCTGAAGAGTGGTGAAACCAGTCCTAGGATGCTTGTTTCCAGTCCAGGGAGGACCTGGCTTGGCAGTTCGGGCTGGACTGTTCCCATGAGGCACAGGGTCAAGACTGATTTGCATATGGCTGGGTTCTAACTGGAATGGCATGGTGAGCAAAAAAATGATGGATTTAGGCCCAGATCTCTGTACTGGGGTGAATGTATGACATTGTTCTGCATTCTGTCCATCAACTGTTGTTTTTGCATTTGTCACCCGAGTGGGACGGGTATGCCCAGACGTGGGTCCCGTTCTCTCCATGCCACTGGAATCAAGCTATCCTGGCTGAAGAGGGGTGAAACCCCGAAACCGGTCCTAGGATGCTTGTTTCCAGTCCACGGAGGACCTGGCTTGGCAGTTCGGGCTGGACTGTTCCCATGAGGCACAAGGTCAAGACTGATTTGCATATGGCTGGGTTCAAACTGGAATGGCATGGTGAGCAAAAAACTGATGGATTTAGGCCCAGATCTCTGTACTGGGGTGAATGTATGACATTGTTCTGCATTCTGTCCATCAACTGTTGTTTTTGCATTTGTCACCCCGAGTGGGACGGGTATGCCCAGACGTGGGTCCCGTGCTCTCCATGCCACAGGAATCAAGCTATCCTGGCTGAAAAGGGGTGAAACCCCGAAACCGGTCCTAGGATGCTTGTTTCCAGTCCAGGTAGGACTTGGCTTGGCAGTTCGGGCTGGACTGTTCCCATGAGGCACAGGGTCAAGACTGATTTGCATATGGCTGGGTTCAAACTGGAATGGCATGGTGAGCAAAAAAATGATGGATTTAGGCCCAGATCTCTGTACTGGGGTGAATGTATGACATTGTTCTGCATTCTGTCCATCAACTGTTGTTTTTGCATTTGTCACCCCGAGTGGGACGGGTATGCCCAGACGTGGGTCCCGTGCTCTCCATGCCACTGGAATCAAGCTATCCTGGCTGAAGAGGGGTGAAACCCCGAAACCGGTCCTAGGATGCTTGTTTCCAGTCCAGGGAGGACCTGGCTTGGCAGTTCGGGCTGGACTGTTCCCATGAGGCACAGGGTCAAGACTGATTTGCATATGGCTGGGTTCAAACTTGAATGGCATGGTGAGCAAAAAAATGATGGATTTAGGCCCAGATCTCTGTACTGGGGTGAATGTATGACATTGTTCTGCATTCTGTCCATCAACTGTTGTTTTTGCATTTGTCACCCCGAGTGGGACGGGTATGCCCAGACGTGGGTCCCATGCTCTCCATGCCACTGGAATCAAGATATCCTGGCTGAAGAGGGGTGAAACCAGTCCTAGGATGCTTGTTTCCAGTCCAGGGAGGACCTGGCTTGGCAGTTCGGGCTGGACTGTTCCCATGAGGCACAGGGTCAAGACTGATTTGCATATGGCTGGGTTCAAACTGGAATGGCATGGTGAGCAAAAAAATGATGGATTTAGGCCCAGATCTCTGTACTGGGGTGAATGTATGACATTGTTCTGCATTCTGTCCATCAACTGTTGTTTTTGCATTTGTCACCCCGAGTGGGACGGGTATGCCCAGACGTGGGTCCCGTTCTCTCCATGCCACTGGAATCAAGCTATCCTGGCTGAAGAGGTGTGAAACCCCGAAACCGGTCCTAGGATGCTTGTTTCCAGTCCACAGAGGACCTGGCTTGGCAGTTCGGGCTGGACTGTTCCCATGAGGCACAAGGTCAAGACTGATTTGCATATGGCTGGGTTCAAACTGGAATGGCATGGTGAGCAAAAAAATGATGGATTTAGGCCCAGATCTCTGTACTGGGGTGAATGTATGACATTGTTCTGCATTCTGTCCATCAACTGTTGTTTTTGCATTTGTCACCCCGAGTGGGACGGGTATGCCCAGACGTGGGTCCTGTGCTCTCCATGCCACAGGAATCAAGCTATCCTGGCTGAAGAGGAGTGAAACCCCGAAACCGGTCCTAGGATGCTTGTTTCCAGTCCAGGTAGGACTTGGCTTGGCAGTTCGGGCTGGACTGTTCCCATGAGGCACAGGGTCAAGACTGATTTGCATATGGCTGGGTTCAAACTGGAATGGCATGGTGAGCAAAAAAATGATGGATTTAGGCCCAGATCTCTGTACTGGGGTGAATGTATGACATTGTTCTGCATTCTGTCCATCAACTGTTGTTTTTGCGTTTATCACTTATTTTGTGTTATCCTTAAACGAGACAATAGAAGGCGTGGCAGCCTCCACATAAGGCAGTGTGTTTTGTAGAAGATCTAATTAAACGCTGCTTTGTACATTTGCGTGGAGAGTTGACAGCTCCTTGGACTTCCCGAGGGTTACCAAACGGCCTCGATGCATAGTTGCAAATGTGTCTGCAGCATCCCATGAACCCACCAGCCTACAAAGTGGAGGCTCAATCTACGAAATAAAACTATTCATTCTGCGTGACCCATCGAATAGGCTATTGCTCGGTGCAAACGAACTAAAGGCACTTTATACTGAACCTCATATGGAGAATATAAACATGTCTTCGCCAGACTTTTTCTCTGTGCAGAAACCTTGAAAAATCTGTTTCCGGCAAAGACTGAACATCCGGGAGGTTTTGCAATATAGAGAGCGGTCCAGCTCCTTCACAGCCATTTTGAGTGGTTTACTTATTCCGATAACAACTAACTAACAAGCGCTGCCATTGCGGGAAGGCAGCCGCTGTTTATTTTTGCATCGCGCTTTCACTTTGAAAGCGCGATGCAAAAATAAACACGCGGCGCCCTGTCTCCTTTTGAGACGGCCCATCCGGACTGGATCGCATGGCTTGTTTACATAACACGCCTCCTTGCGATAAGAAACTGCTTCACGACAGCCGTGAAGCAGGCGATCCAGTCCGGATGGGCCGGACCAAAAGGCGAAAAGGAGGCACCCCAGAAAGCTTATTTCCAATGGCAGCCCACCGTTTACCATAAACGGTGACGCAAGCCAATGGAAATAAGGGGCGGGGCTTCAAGCCCTTTTCTCAAACTCCTCATCTACAATAAATCTCGCCGAGCGAGCTGAGCATATGCGCAGCAACGCTAGGCGAGACCTAAAAAGAGACGGGGTTTAAAATCTCAGCCAAGCAGTGGGAAGACCTGTGTCAATTTAGTTAAAAGTTATTTAGAACTGCCAATTTTAGGCGTATGGAATTTTTCTCTCGGTGGCTGCTCAATTTTATTCCCAAACGTATGAATAGATTTTGTCCCTCAGTGAGTAGTCATTGTTTCAGATGCAGTTCGGTGGGAGAGGGAGATTGGCTCCATGTTATTGCCACCTTTCCGGTGGAATCAGTTAGCTATTTTTTTGAATTGTTCTATGAATAAGAATTTTGTGTTAGACCCTTTTACGATTCTGTTTGGGATTATTAAGAATATGAGTCTAAGGAATAGCTCCAGGTCCTGAAACTTCTCACTAACTGAACGAAGGTTTATATTTATTGCGATGTCGGTGGCACGTTCCTTGATCCTACAGCAATGGAACTCAATGCAGCCAATGCTCTTGGTTCATTGGCATAACAAAATGGACCAGGTTCATTTTTTTAAAAGGTCTATGAAAAAAGAAGTAATCAACTTAACAAGTTTAACACTAGATGATGTAACTTTGCCTCTGGTTAATATTGATCTTTGCAAGTAATTGTAGTTGAAATTTTGGCTGCAATTAAATCTTTGTTTTTCTATTTGTGTATCATATCTAGGCTGCTTTTAACTTTGTCAGACTGAATTTTGTTACTATAGTATGTTGCAAGGCTATTTCTTTTTGCTATCATTTTAATATGCTGCTGTATTTTATATGTGCGTGTCCCATATTTTGATACTATCAATAAAAATATATAAAAAATGAAGGGATTGCATGGCTCCATGTTATTGCCACCTTTCCGGTGGAATCAGTTAGCTATTTTTTTGAATTGTTCTATGAATAAGAATTTTGTGTTAGACCCTTTTACGATTCTGTTTGGGATTATTAAGAATATGAGTCTAAGGAATAGCTCCAGGTCCTGAAACTTCTCACTAACTGAACGAAGGTTTATATTTATTGCGATGTCGGTGGCACGTTCCTTGATCCTACAGCAATGGAACTCAATGCAGCCAATGCTCTTGGTTCATTGGCATAACAAAATGGACCAGGTTCATTTTTTTAAAAGGTCTATGAAAAAGAAGTAATCAACTTAACAAGTTTAACACTAGATGATGTAACTTTGCCTCTGGTTAATATTGATCTTTGCAAGTAATTGTAGTTGAAATTTTGGCTGCAATTAAATCTTTGTTTTTCTATTTGTGTATCATATCTAGGCTGCTTTTAACTTTGTCAGACTGAATTTTGTTACTATAGTATGTTGCAAGGCTATTTCTTTTTGCTATCATTTTAATATGCTGCTGTATTTTATATGTGCGTGTCCCATATTTTGATACTATCAATAAAAATATATAAAAAATGAAGGGATTGCAAATGTTTCTGCTGGCCCTTCTGAAAAACAGATTGCATTGGCGCACATATAGTGCTTCACAATTCTAAGGCAAAAGCAAAAACAACAGTTGATGGACAGAATGCAGAACAATGTCATACATTCACCCCAGTACAGAGATCTGGGCCTAAATCCATCATTTTTGGATTAAACCCAGATCAGTTGACTGGGGGTGAGTGTTTGATTGGCTCAAACGTTCCGTCCATCATCCCCTTTTGTATCGCTTTGTTCGCCCTAAGTTGGCGGGGGTATGCCCAGACGTGGGTCCCTTGCTCACTTTGCCACTGGATTCAAGCAAGCCTGGCTGATGACGGCTGGAATGCCAGAAACCGGTCCTAGGATGCTTGTTTCCGGTCCAGGGAAGACATGGCTTGGCAGTTCGGGCTGGACTGTTCCCATGAGGCACAGGGTCAGACTGATTTGCATATGGCCATGTCTGAACTGGGGTGGTGGAGTGAGCTAAAGAATGATGATGGATTAAACCCAGATCAGTTGACTGGGGGTGAGTGTTTGATTGGCTCAAGCGTTCCGTCCATCATCCCCTTTTGTATCGCTTTGTTCGCCCTAAGTTGGCGGGGTATGCCCAGACGTGGGTCCCTTGCTCACTTTGCCACTGGATTCAAGCAAGCCTGGCTGATGAAGGCTGGAATGCCAGAAACCGGTCCTAGGATGCTTGTTTCCGGTCCAGGGAAGACATGGCTTGGCAGTTCGGGCTGGACTGTTCCCATGAGGCACAGGGTCAGACTGATTTGCATATGGCCATGTCTGAACTGGGGTGGTGGAGTGAGCTAAAGAATGATGATGGATTAAACCCAGATCAGTTGACTGGGGGTGAGTGTTTGATTGGCTCAAACGTTCCGTCCAGCATCCCCTTTTGTATCGCTTTGTTCGCCCTAAGTTGGCGGGGGTATGCCCAGACGTGGGTCCCTTGCTCACTTTGCCACTGGATTCAAGCAAGCCTGGCTGATGACGGCTGGAATGCCAGAAACCGGTCCTAGGATGCTTGTTTCCGGTCCAGGGAAGACATGGCTTGGCAGTTCGGGCTGGACTGTTCCCATGAGGCACAGGGTCAGACTGATTTGCATATGGCCATGTCTGAACTGGGGTGGTGGAGTGAGCTAAAGAATGATGATGGATTAAACCCAGATCAGTTGACTGGGGGTGAGTGTTTGATTGGCTCAAGCGTTCCGTCCATCATCCCCTTTTGTATCGCTTTGTTCGCCCTAAGTTGGCGGGGGTATGCCCAGACGTGGGTCCCTTGCTCACTTTGCCACTGGATTCAAGCAAGCCTGGCTGATGACGGCTGGAATGCCAGAAACCGGTCCAAGGATGCTTGTTTCCGGTCCAGGGAAGACATGGCTTGGCAGTTCGGGCTGGACTGTTCCCATGAGGCACAGGGTCAGACTGATTTGCATATGGCCATGTCTGAACTGGGGTGGTGGAGTGAGCTGAAGAATGATGATGGATTAAACCCAGATCAGTTGACTGGGGGTGAGTGTTTGATTGGCTCAAACGTTCCGTCCATCATCCCCTTTTGTATCGCTTTGTTCGCCCTAAGTTGGCGGGGGTATGCCCAGACGTGGGTCCCTTGCTCACTTTGCCACTGGATTCAAGCAAGCCTGGCTGATGATGGCTGGAATGCCAGAAACCGGTCCTAGGATGCTTGTTTCCGGTCCAGGGAAGACATGGCTTGGCAGTTCGGGCTGGACTGTTCCCATGAGGCACAGGGTCAGACTGATTTGCATATGGCCATGTCTGAACTGGGGTGGTGGAGTGAGCTAAAGAATGATGATGGATTAAACCCAGATCAGTTGACTGGGGGTGAGTGTTTGATTGGCTCAAACGTTCCGTCCATCATCCCCTTTTGTATCGCTTTGTTCGCCCTAAGTTGGCGGGGGTATGCCCAGACGTGGGTCCCTTGCTCACTTTGCCACTGGATTCAAGCAAGCCTGGCTGATGACGGCTGGAATGCCAGAAACCGGTCCTAGGATGCTTGTTTCCGGTCCAGGGAAGACATGGCTTGGCAGTTCGGGCTGGACTGTTCCCATGAGGCACAGGGTCAGACTGATTTGCATATGGCCATGTCTGAACTGGGGTGGTGGAGTGAGCTAAAGAATGATGATGGATTAAACCCAGATCAGTTGACTGGGGGTGAGTGTTTGATTGGCTCAAGCGTTCCGTCCATCATCCCCTTTTGTATCGCTTTGTTCGCCCTAAGTTGGCGGGGGTATGCCCAGACGTGGGTCCCTTGCTCACTTTGCCACTGGATTCAAGCAAGCCTGGCTGATGACGGCTGGAATGCCAGAAACCGGTCCAAGGATGCTTGTTTCCGGTCCAGGGAAGACATGGCTTGGCAGTTCGGGCTGGACTGTTCCCATGAGGCACAGGGTCAGACTGATTTGCATATGGCCATGTCTGAACTGGGGTGGTGGAGTGAGCTGAAGAATGATGATGGATTAAACCCAGATCAGTTGACTGGGGGTGAGTGTTTGATTGGCTCAAGCGTTCCGTCCATCATCCCCTTTTGTATCGCTTTGTTCGCCCTAAGTTGGCGGGGGTATGCCCAGACGTGGGTCCCTTGCTCACTTTGCCACTGGATTCAAGCAAGCCTGGCTGATGACGGCTGGAATGCCAGAAACCGGTCCTAGGATGCTTGTTTCCGGTCCAGGGAAGACATGGCTTGGCAGTTCGGGCTGGACTGTTCCCATGAGGCACAGGGTCAGACTGATTTGCATATGGCCATGTCTGAACTGGGGTGGTGGAGTGAGCTAAAGAATGATGATGGATTAAACCCAGATCAGTTGACTGGGGGTGAGTGTTTGATTGGCTCAAACGTTCCGTCCATCATCCCCTTTTGTATCGCTTTGTTCGCCCTAAGTTGGCGGGGGTATGCCCAGACGTGGGTCCCTTGCTCACTTTGCCACTGGATTCAAGCAAGCCTGGCTGATGACGGCTGGAATGCCAGAAACCGGTCCTAGGATGCTTGTTTCCGGTCCAGGGAAGACATGGCTTGGCAGTTCGGGCTGGACTGTTCCCATGAGGCACAGGGTCAGATTGATTTGCATATGGCCATGTCTGAACTGGGGTGGTGGAGTGAGCTAAAGAATGATGATGGATTAAACCCAGATCAGTTGACTGGGGGTGAGTGTTTGATTGGCTCAAACGTTCCGTCCATCATCCCCTTTTGTATCACAATTCTAAGGGGCATTCCTCATTAGCATATGGGTGTGGCTACAAGCTGATGAAGTAAATGCTTTGCCATGGATCCCACAATGTATTATGGACACTAGCGCAAAGGAAAAG
This sequence comes from Calotriton arnoldi, assembly GCA_963921515.1. Lineage (NCBI taxonomy): Eukaryota > Metazoa > Chordata > Amphibia > Caudata > Salamandridae > Calotriton > Calotriton arnoldi. Next base: position 6,886,696 of record CAWUFW010000021.1, on the reverse strand, counting down.
AGACCATCTGGAGGTGCACTGACTGTGCACCATGAAGATGTGGTGTACAGTCAATGTCTCTTCGGGCAAGGGGCAAAAAAGGGGTCCAATTGATCCACCCTCAGACGTCTCCCTTGCAGGCGGGTGCAGCCACTTACTTAACACACATGCCTGGGGAACTCTGTCCTCATTTGAAAGGTAGGCCACGTTGCCGCCTGCAAAGTGCATATTGGGGGCTGGCCAGGTCTAAGCCCGACACACCCAATTTATAGTACGCTGCCGCACAGACCTGGGCAGTGTGCCCTATATATATCATATTACCCCACTTCTAGACTTTTGCTTACTAGACCAATGTATTCTGGCATTGTTGTCTTTTTGTAATTTCAGTTGAACCAATATAGTAATCACACTGAAAACGATTTGTAAAAGAGAATTTCGGGACTCGAAAGGTTGTATTCTCCTCAAAGGGAGTAAAATAGTGACACTGAATAGATGTTAACAAGCTTGAAAAACAACAGGTAGAAAGAAGAAACTATAGCCTCGTATCAATCAATCAATCAATCAATCATGTCACTTATAAAGCGCACTACATACCCGCGAGGGTCTCAAGGCGCTGGGGGAAGAGGGGGGTGGTGCTGCTACTGATCGAAGAGCCAGGTCTTGAGGAGTCTTCTGAAGGCCAGTAGGTCTTGGGTCTGCCGAAGGTTTGTGGGGAGGGTGTTCCAGGTCTTGGCGGCGAGGTGGGAGAAGGATCTGCCGCCGGCGGTCGTTTTCCGGATGCGGGGTCTGTGGCGAGGGCGAGGCTGGTGGAGCGGAGCTGGCGGGTGGGGGTGTAGAAGCTGAGTCGTCTGTTGAGGTAGGCTGGTCCGGAGTTGTGGAGTGCTTTGTGTGCGTGGGTGAGGAGCTTGAAGGTTATCCTCTTGTTGACAGGGAGCCAGTGCAGGTCTCTCAGGTGGGGTGTGATGTGGCTGCGTCGGGGGATGTCGAGGATAAGACGTGCAGAGGCGTTCTGGATGCGTTGCAGCCGTCTCAGGAGCTTAGCCGTCGTTCCTGTGTAGAGGGCATTTCCGTAGTCCAGCCTGCTGGTGACGAGGGCCTGGGTGACTGTTTTTCTTGTTTCGGTGGGGATCCACTTGAAGATCCTGCGGAGCATTCGGAGGGTGTTGAAGCAGGATGAGGAAACGGCGTTGACCTGCTTAGTCATGGAGAGGGTGGGGTCGAGGATGACCCCTAGGTTGCGTGCGTGGTCGGTGGGTGTCGGGGCTGTTCCCAGTGATGTCGGCCACCAGGAGTCATCCCATGCTGAAGGGTTGGAACCAAGGATGAGGACCTCCATCTTGTCCGAGTTCAGCTTCAGGCGGCTGGTCCTCATCCATTCGGTGATGGCCTTCATTCCTTCGTGGAGGTGGGCTTTGGCGGTGTGAGGGTCTTTGGTGAGGGAGAGGATCAGCTGGGTGTCGTCGGCATAGGAGATGATGTTGAGGTTGTGCTGTCGGGCGACGTGGGCGAGGGATGCCATGTAGATGTTGAACAGCGTTGGGCTGAGGGAGGAGCCTTGGGGTGCGCCGCAGATGATCTTGGTGGCTTTGGATCGGAAGGGGCGAGGCGGACGCTTTGTGTTCTGCCGGAGAGGAAGGATGTGGTCCAGTCCAGGGCCTTCTCTTGGATCCCGGCGTCGTGAAGGCGTGTTCGTAGTGTGTGGTGGCAGACCGTGTCGAAGGCGGCTGATAGGTCCAGGAGGATGAGGGCTGCTGTTTCTCCGTTGTCTAGCAGGGTCCTGATGTCATCGGTGGCGGCGATGAGGGCGGTTTCGGTGCTGTGGTTGCTGCGGAAGCCGGACTGGGAAGGGTCCAGGATGTTGTTCTCCTCGAGGTAGCGGGTCAGTTGTTTGTTGACGATTTTCTCGGTGACCTTCGCGGGGAACGGGAGCAGAGAGATGGGTCGGAAGTTCTTGAGGTCCTTGGGGTCTGCCTTGGGTTTCTTGAGTAAGGCGGTGATCTCGGCGTGCTTCCAGCTTTCCGGGAAGGTTGCTGTCTCGAAGGAGATGTTGATTATTTTCCGGAGATGGGGCGCGATGGCTGTACTGGCTTTGTTGAAGACGTGGTGAGGGCACGGGTCTAGCGGTGAGCCGGAGTGGATGGTGTTCATGATCTCGCTGGTGTCCTCGTCGTTGATGTTGGTCCAGGAGAGCAGGCGGTTGGTGGTTGTGGGGGCAGTGGTCTCGGTGGTTGCCGGGGCGGTCGTGGTGTTGAAGCAGTCATGGATGTCGGCGATTTTGTGGTGGAAGAAGGTGGCCAGTGAGTCGCACAGGTCTCACGACGGCGGGATGTCGTTGGTGTTGGAGCTGGGGTTGGAGAGTTCCTTCATGATGTTGAAGAGCTCTTTGCTGTTGTGTGCGTTGTTGTCTAGGCGGTCTTTGAGTGAGGCCCTTTTGGCGGATCTGATGAGGTGATGGTGACTGCGGGTGGCGCTCTTGTGGGCAGCGTAGCTGTCCGCTGTCCGTTCGTGGAGCCAGATCTTCTCCAGTTTTCGGCATGTTCGTTTGGAGGCCTGGAGGTCTTCTGTGAACCAGGTGGCTTTCTTGCTGGTGTGGCTGTTGGGCGGATTCTTGAGCGGGGCGAGGCTGTTGGCGCAGTCGTCGATCCACTGTCTGAGGTTGCGGGCGGCGGTGTTGGGGTCGGAGGGTTCGGCGGGTTCGGCGGGTGGGCTCAGGGCGAGGGTTGTGGTTAGCTGGTCTTCGGTGACTCTGCTCCAGCAGCGGTGAGGCATTTGTTCGGTGCGGTGGTGCGTGGTGGGCTTCCTGTAGGTGAAGTGGATGCAGTGGTGGTCAGTCCAGTGGGGTTCGGAGGTGTGGTTGAAGGAGACGTGTGGGCTTGCGGAAAAGATGGAGTCTAGCGTGTGGCCGGTGGCGTGGGTGGGTGTAGTCACGAGCTGTCTGAGTCCGAGGGTGGCGAGGTTGTCGATCAGGGTGGTGGAGTTGGTGTCCTTGTTGTCCTCGAGGTGGAAGTTCAGGTCCCCGAGGAGGATGTAGTCCGTGGAGGCGATGGCGTGTGTGCTGACGAAGTCAGCGATAGAATCGCTGAACTGTGGTCGGGGTCCGGGGGTCTGTAGATGAGGGTTCCTCTGAGGGTGGTGTTGGGATCGGTGTGGATCTGGAAGTGCATGTGTTCGGCGGTGCTGAGGGTGTCGTCGGTGTTGGTTGAGACTCTGAGGGTGTTCCTGTGGACGATGGCAATGCCTCCTCCGACTCCGTTGGTGCGGTCCCTGCGGGTGATCTTGTAGCCGTCCGGGATGGCAATGGCGATGTCGGGGGCTGAAGCGGGATTCAGCCAGGTCTCCGTCAGGAATGCGACGTCTGGGGAGGTTGAGTCGAGAAGGTCCCAGAGTTCGATGGCGTGTTTGCGGGCGGAGCGGGTGTTGAGGAGGATGCATCTGAGGTAGTTGGGTTCTTTCCTGGGCGGTGGTTTGGCGGGGCGGGTGCTGGCGAAGCTGCAGTTCCGGCAGGTGACGGGCCCTTGGGTGCGCTTCGGGGTGGCCCGGTAGCAGGCGTGATCTTTTCCGGGGTTGAGTGCGTGGAGGGTGCTGGCGTCGTATCGACGTCTGTTGATGTGGCGGGCACGGGGGATGCCCGGACCAGGGGTTCTGGCGCTGGGCGTGGTCCCGGCGCGGACGGGCGCAGACGGGCTTGCCTTAGGCGTGCCTTCGGCGCGCCAGCGGCGCGCCCGCTGCGCACGTCCGCTGCGCGGTCGCACAGCGGCCGCCATAGATGGGGAGGTGGGAGGGAGGAGCAGGGAATGGGGCAGCGAATGGGCAGTGAGGGGGCGGGGCCGCAGGGGCGCAGCGGCGGGAAACAGGCACGGAAAGGAAAAAACAAGCACAATCAGGGCAGCAAGGGGGCACAGAAAGGAAAAAAAAACTAGCACAATCAGGGCAGCAAGGGGGCACAGAAAGGAAAAAACGAGCACAATCAGGGCAACAAGGGGGCACAGAAAGGAAAAAACGAGCACAATCAGGGCAGCAAGGGGGCACAGAAAGGAGAAAAAAAACGAGCACAATCAGGGCATCAAGGGGGCACAGAAAGGAAAAAACGAGCACAATCAGGGCAGCAAGGGGGCACAGAAAGGAAAAAAACGAGCACAATCAGGGCAGCAAGGGGGCACAGAAAGGAAAAAACAGAGCACAATCAGGGCAGCAAGGGGGCACAGAAAGGAAAAAACGAGGCACAATCAGGGCAGCAAGGGGGCACAGAAGGAAAAAAACGAGCACAATCAGGGGCAGCAGCAGGGCACACAGACGGAGCTGTGTGGTGGGGGAGCGACCTACCAGTCAAGGTCAGGGGTCGCTCTTTCCGGCTTTAAAGAGCTTCGGTACACATTTTTTACAATAAAATATTGAGCTACAGTCCCAGAAACTGTAAATGGATCTGTGTTTTCTTCCAATAGGAGGGTGGCATTCTTTTTAGACAAAAGTAAACTTTTCACCTGCAGATTTTCATATGAGCGTGATGCCGTTCAAAGGCATTGCCTCTTTCTGGACGGTTATCTTTGGAGAAGTGTCTAAAGGTGTGTCCGATTAAAAAGGAGGCGGAAGTTGAAGACAACTCTGTGGTTCCGAGCTAGGACTCGGATACCACTGTGATTTCTGCAATAAATTGTAAACGATGAAGAGCAAGCAGCCACACACCCGGAAACAGATTCCCATAACATGCTGCAGTATTGAGGATGACTCGAAGTATAACAGCCAATTATACTGGAATGCCTGCTTCAATGGAGCTGTGTTAATCCTGGACCACAGCTGGTGCCAGATACGTCACTGGCAGGAAATGTCTAGATCACTTGAGGCAATAATCCGCCTATACGTTATTGGCACATACTGCTACGGGCTGAGCCCTCTGAAACACCCTCTATTCTCCAATATGGAGCCATGGCTCCTCTTGAACTAAAAGAAGATTCATTGAGAGCAGATTATGAGTCTCCCACAACACATTAGTAGAACACACTTCAAACTAAATTGAACAGATACTAAGAAAATTCCTTTAAAAAATATGCAACAAGTGAACCAGGTGAGCAACGGCGCAATGTTCAGCGGGAGGTGCAAAACCACCGAAAAAATGTGCACAGAATGAATTTATAAAACATATTTTAAGACCCCTAGGGAGATACGTATAAAAGTGGTGATTGGATGGGAGCAGAAGGACCTGGCAAATGCGTAACTATTGAGTCAGTCCAGTACAGATTATAAACGCATTATTACTGGTAAAACTTTGATGTTTCGAACCATCCAAATAAATCTATAGGTCATTACCATAACATCTGCTGTGATCATCTGTGGTGGAAGGTAAGGGGAAGAGAAGAATGTAGTAAGGGATTTTTATGCTATACAATCTAAGTGAAGTGCCCAAGGAATCAAAAAATGACTTACAAAGCAAAGGACCATATGAGGCGCTGCAATTGTGGATAGACTGCTACATGAAATTACAAATTTAAGAGCAGCCAAATTAGGTAATTTTTTTTTTTTTTAAATTTTTATTATGTGCTGTACAAAATAACAAGGACCCATCTTCATGCATATGGCAATACAATTAACAAAAATGCTCAGTAATCACATATCTTAATGTTCCAAACCAGTTTGCAGGCAAGTGACATTCCTGTTCCCTTCACTGTCAGTCCGCTCCCCCCATTTAACCCTTGTGTACATCAGATCCCGGATCCAACTTCACAGATGCCCCGCTGTCAGTTGAAAGTCGCATTTCCCGATGTGACTGCACGCAACACCCTTAGCCCCCTGTGTTCATTATAGACCGGACCCATGAGCCTAATCGCCAAGACTGGCCACCGACAAAGCTTGATGTGCACCCTCTGTAGATGTAACGCCCCCATCCTGAGTAGCTCTATATGCACTGTACAGCGCCCAGAAATTCTTAGGCCTGTTACGTGGAGGGAGGAGCTCACTGTAGTTCTCCGTTTGTGTGCTGCAGTATAGCATGTCATTGGCCCACTGTGCTGTGGTAGGGAGCAGTCCTATCGACCAACAAATCGCCACTCTGCGTTTGGCCAGTAGTAGGCCCATTTCGACTAATTGCCTCACCCCTTTGGGCACCAATTTAGAGTAGCCCAGTAGGGCCAGTGCCGGATCCGGCTCCAGCACCTGCCCAATCGCTGCCGCTAAATCACTAAACACTCGTACCCAAAAGCTGGCTATCCCCGGGTAGAACCATGCTAGGTGCATAAAATCAGCTGTCTGTTCACTGCAGCGCCCACATCTCGAGTCTTCCCTGAGGCCATATCTGCACAACCTCTCAGGAGTGTAATATACTCTATTGAGGTATTTAAAATGAATCAGTCGGTGTACTACTGGTAATAAAAAACAAACGCTCAACAGCTGACAAAGGTCGAGCACTTAAATTCCAACTGTTTCATGCATATCTCGTGAGTGCAGCTACTCCCGACATCCGCTGCTGAAGGATGTCAAAAGGGCAACAAGAGTTCATAGAAAGGAAGGCGCACTCTGATTAACGTCACTCAAAAGACATCTGTAGTGCATAAAAATCTTCTTTTATTAATGTTGATTCGACTATGAAACAGGCACACAGCCAACGCGTTTCGTTCCCTTGTGCCAGGGGAACTTCGTCAGGGCTGTAATAAACATAACATAACTAACATAAATATACATATATAAGAATCCACAACAATTACAAAATACACATTTAAACAATAAAAATGACGTAATTTAACAAAACAAAACCACAAGACGAGAGTATGTTAAAAAATAGTAACAAAGAGAAGGAAAAATTGCTTCAATAACCAAATATACACCAAAGATGACCCAAAGGTGTTACAAAAATTAAGACAAACAATATTACAAAGGAATCAAAATAGTGACAAATAAGACACCAATAGAGACACTCTACATATACAATTTAAAAAACACGTATTCTACGTGATACAAATATAGAGAAGCGTGTCTTCCGCATATGTGGACATGATAAGTTCATAGCCCGGAAATCTAATACCGTTGAACCTGTGGTATTCGCGCAGCGCACAAGCCTACAGCTCTGCAACCAGGGCATATAGTATTGGCGACAGTGGGCAGCCCTGCCGTGTGCCCCTAGTGATGTGAAAGGGTTCAGTCACCAGGTTGCCAATTTTGACTCTGGCAGTGGGCGCACAGTACAGTACCCCGATAAGCTGCAGGAAGACTTCCCCCAATCCCATCCTCGATAACACCTGCCTCATAAACGGCCATTCGACCGAGTCAAAGGCTTTTTCCATATCGAGAAAGACCGCCACCGCCGGTATTTCCGGTTTAGTGTGCTGCACCGCTCCGAACACAGTGCGCAGATTGTAAGTAAGATTTCGGCCCGGGACAAATCCCGCCTGCTCCGGGGCTACCAGGGTCGGGACCAGAGGGACCAGCCTGTTCGCCAGGATCTTCGCGAATATCTTCGTGTCAACATTAAGCAAAGAGAGCCGTCTGTATGATGCACACTCCGCGGGGGGCTTGCCTGGCTTCAGGATGACCACAATAATGGCCTCTCTCAACGATTGTGGCACAGTGCCTGACACGCACATGTCATCAAAGAGAGTGACTAAGTGCGGCAGCAGTAGGTCTAGATAGGCATTGTAAAAAGCGACGGTCAAACCATCAGTACCCGGTGCGCTGCCCGGTTTCATGCTGGATAAGGACATAGTTATTTCCTCTCTCTCCAGGGGTCGCATCAGGAATTCACAATGCGTGTTTGTTAACCACGGCAACTTAATATGAGTTAGATAATCTATAATTTCCTCGTCTGTGCCTCCACTGCGAGCTGAGTAGAGCTGCGAGTAATATTGTCGAAACCTTTCAGCTATGTCTGTTTCGTCAGTTAATATATCGCCCTGCGCCAACTTTAATTCCATGATTACTGATTTTTCTCGACGCTTTTTTAGGAGTTGGGCTAGCACTGCTCCTGGCCGCTCGCCGTCCCCGTAGGTGCGGGTGGTGGCGTATTTGCCCAGATGTTTAATTTCCGCATCTGCAGCGTCATGGTATTCTTCTAACTGGACTTTGAAATCCTTTAGTACTTCATCATCCGCACAAACTCCAGAGCCTTAAGTCTCCGACGTATCGCTCGGAGGACACCTGAGTGTTTAGACATAGTCACTCCACGAATATATACTTTAAACGCTTCCCATACCACTTGAAAGCTGTCCACGGAACCGACATTGGTGGCAAAAAATGTGTCAATAGCCTCAGCGAGCTCCTCCTTAAATACTGCATCTAACAGGGAGTTCGGTGGGAACCTCCAAGTAAAGGGGGGATGGTCTTCCGTGGCACGTCTAGCTCCAATAGAATCGGGGAGTGATCTGAGAGAGTACGGGGAAGCACCTCACAGGACCGGGTGTTCTCGAACAACTGCCCAGTAACAAACCAATAGTCAATGCGTGTGTGGAGATCGTGATAAGCCGAGTAATGTGTTTATCCCCCTTTGTACGGGAATCTCTGCCTCCAGACATCATGCAAGCCGAACTGCACCATGGTATCAGACACAGTCCTAGCCGCCGCCGTGACCTGGCGCTCCGGCCCCCCGGATCTATCCAGATGTGGGTTTAAGACTAAGTTCAGGTCGCCCCCCCATAGCTGGTGCCCCTCCCCACAGAAGCGTACTGTCTCAGATAGTTCAGCATAAAACTTTGGATTATCATAATTGGGACCATATATGTTAATTATAAGCATGTCTAGACCCATTCCCCGGCATCTGGATATGACATACCGCCCATCCCCGTCAGTGGCTATAGGATCAAGCGTGAAGGAGGCTTTGGGGTTAACCCATGTGAGTACTCCGCGCGCATGTGTGGTGAAGCCGGCAGCGTGTATGTGACCTTGCAATCCCCTGCGACTAAGCATATGGCTGTTGAGGGGGAGGTGTGTCTCCTGCAGCAGCGCAATATCCACCTCATGCCTCGACAAATAGGCCAGAACCTTTCGCAGCTTTCTGTGATCATTGAGGCCCCTCACATTCCATGTGAGCGCCCATAGCTTACCCCGCGCTGCAGATCTATTGGAATCACTGCGAACTTCCCTGTTTTCATTATATAGCAGTCTATCTGTGTCACCCATCGGGAAACATAACAAGTACCATCATGCTTTGTAAAGTGTATTGTCCAGAAAAAGTGTCCATCAAACTGAAACTGCAATCCCTCCCACCCCCCACCCACGCCAGGGCTTCCCCAACAGTGCTGCGGCGAAATTCCCAAAAACGTCCCCCTTGCCACATCTTAGAAAAACTAGCAAGCAGAAAAGCAACTCAACAACTAACAAAGGGAACCCACCCCGCACCCCAAAATGCAATACCCCAAGTGTGTGCTGCACTCATGGGCAGAGGTTGCTCGCCTAGTCAAGCGAAACTTCGAAACTTATGCAGATAACCACCCCGCACACCATCAGACTGATATAAAGCAACTGCAAACAAGAGTGGACCTCCGACCCCCTCAACATCCCCATGGCTAAGAGTAAATAATGTCCTAACTGGACCTCCTCCCGGAGCTGTAACTAATGGGGCCGGGGCCCCGACATCTTAATGCCCCCCACCTTGCTTTCCGCATTCCAATGAGTCAATCAGTGTCTATTGGACCCAGTGAGTTCTTACTTTGTCACAATAGTTAGCCCCATACTGCCCCCAAAATAATAATCTTTTCTGCTGCTTGAATGGGCCCAAGTTCAGCCCTGATCATCTAAGCGACCGCCTTCTGCTCCGGGCAAGGAGCCTCTTTCCGGGCTGCAACGCTGTTCTTTAGACCAGTCCTTCAGGGCCTTCTGCAAAACCTTGGGGTCAATGAAGATTCGCGAATGTCCCTGACGATTAACCCGGATTCGAGCCGGATACAGCATGGCATAGTCTATGTTGAGGTCCCTTAGTTGCCTCTTCAGCGGCGCGATCTGCCGGCGCGCATCCTGGACTTTCAACGTAAAGTCCGGAAACAGCGATATGGTAGAGCCTTCATATTGTAGGGTCTGTTTCTCCCTGGCTGCTCGGAGCACCGAATCTCTGTCACGGTAGTTCTGTAATTTAGCGATTATCGGCCTTGGGGGAGCACCAGGCGCCGGGCGAGGGCCCAGGTAGCGATGCGCTCTCTCCACAACAAACATGGGTGAAAAAATATCACTACCAAGGAGCATTACCAGTAATTTCTCAACAAATTGTTCCATGTTGCCGGTCGGGGTCGACTCTGGCAGGCCTGTGATCCTCAGGTTACTGCGTCGGGAACGCGCTTCGAGGTCCTCCGCTTTATCTTGTAAAACCTGCATCACCCTACCCAGTTGTTTATGGTCCAAGTCCAGTGTTGTCTGCGCTTCCTCCACTTCCGTAATGCAGCGTTCTGCCATGTCAATCCGTTCTGCATGCTTATCTAGTCTCTCGGACATTCTGTCCATACGATAGGAGATTGAGTCCATCTTAGTGCCCAAAACAGAGAGGCTGTTCTGTAAGCCCTTCTCCATCGCCATGAGCAAGGACCGGATGTCACCGTCTGGTTCCACCTGGGGTGGATCCTGCACATTATCCCCCTCATCCGTTGCCACATCACGCCCCTTGGACTTCCGTTGGTCAAACAACAGTTTTGGCTGCGCTTTATCAACTCTGCCCATCTTTTCTGGCCAGTTGCAGTCGTGGAGGCCCGGGACCTGCTATCACACAGGCAGCAAATACCGTCTAGGTGATCACTTCAGCGTCGTGGAGACGTATTCCTTCCACCCGAACCGGCAACAGCTATCAGGGCAATCCTGTAGCAGGGCGCCGTCGCAATCGTGTTTCCACTTGTCCCAGCTGCCTCAGGGTCCCAGGTCACAGAGGGCTCGATAGTGCTCCCAACTCCGTAATCACACAAGGGACAATGAGCCCACTGTCCCAACACCGGGAGAATTCCTCACCCAATGGGCCTCGGCTGTCTAACACCGTCTCCAGCGCCTCCTTGCCTCAGCTAGCAGCAGGGGGGGGCACAGTACCCGGTGTACAGGGACTCTCAGGAAGGGCAGCCGTGACCTGCAAACTCAGTGATCCCCCTTCAAATGCACCGACTGTTACGGCCTCTTTCTATGCTGCGGCAGTAGTCCGAAGTGCTAGCGCCAGCTTTAATCAGGGAACGAGGGACAGCAATCTCTGTGTCTTCATCTCCATCCAGGGCCACTAGTACTATAGTTGGTGTAGCCCTGCACGCCTTCTAAGGTTAGCTCTTCAACAGGCAGCCAGTGTGCAGTAGCACCGCCAAAGGCGGTCCGATTGGCCTGCAGCCCTCGTGCCCTGATCCCCCAAAATGGCGGGCCTCACTCCTCTACACAGCACCGTAATCGAGTGCTCATGGGCTAGACCCCCGCTCACGAGTTCTCACGGAGCCTCCGATTCAGGTCAGCAGCCCAGGGGGACACAGCTAACAGTCCTCAGCACCTCTCTGCTCCGTCAGCACTGAGCCGGCAACAAATATGGAGTCTGATTGTAGGTGCGTCAAAGGCTCCCGGAGCATCATTGCACGGCCTTCGTTGCACGTCCATCCCCCCCCCCCCGGGGGTCCGATGTGTTCGGTGCGCTCAGCGCATGTGAAGGCGGATTTCACGTAGCTAGGATCCGCGCCAGCTATATAGTTCCTGCCGTCATCACAGGAGTTCCGCCGACCGCAGCGCCGGCGCGCTTCAGATCGCAACGGCGCTGTACAGCAGCTCAGGGATTGTGGCCTACACGACACGTCGTCCGGCGGAGTCCTCTCGTTCAGCCATTGGGGTGAGTACCGGGGCCGGAGTCAGGCCATTACGCTCCGAATCCCCACCAGCACCAATAGCGGTACCCAGGGAATCGTTATGCGCCTGCAGATGCCAGAATATTGAAGGATAGCGTGGTGGTTGTGCGGAGCTCCTCGCTCAGGCAGCCATCTTCGGCGCTGGCAAGCTCCGCCCCCCCAAATTAGGGTAAATAACTATAGAAGAAAACAGATAGCAGAATAGCGCCCAAATGCTAGTTACTAATCAGAAGCAGCATGGGAGAAATCCCACTTCAAAATGTAAGGATAGTGGCGGCTCCTCCGCTAAGGTGGAGGAGCGTCACCCCCACTTCCAGGAGCAGAAAAGAAAGGAAAGAATAAAATGATAATAACGGAATGTTATCATTTTATTTTTTCCTCCTGCTGTGGCAGTATGTGAGGGTGCGGGGCGGAGCTGCAGGGGAGGAGTGGTAGAACACTCCTGTGCGCAGTGACTGTTTGGTCGGCCCTCTCGGGCCGCCCAAAACAGTCATGCACACTTCCCTGTTCTCCATGCAGGCTGCATTACAGCCTGCATGGAGAACATGCCCACCCCTCCAGTCCCTGGCTGAGCGCCGTTTCACGGCACTCAGGCCAATCACAACGCTGCATTTCAGCGTTGTGATTGGCTTAGGGGTGGGAGCCTGGTTGCCTACTTCCAGTTCCGACCTGGAGTCAGACACAGGTGAGCAGGAGAGAAGACGCTGGACCCAGTGGCGGCGGCAAGGTAATTTTTTTTTTTTTAAAGCAGCCCGCGCCCGCCCCCCCACCCGTGAGCCGTGCCAGCTGCCCCTGTGTAAGGAGACTGACATTTGTGAAAATATTGATGTAAAGAATATTTTCCAGCCATCAAAGATTGGCAATTCATTACAAAAAATGGGAGTATAAATGTATCTTACATGAGGATGCACTTCTAAATAGTTGTATATAAAAAGCATTAGAAAGATCACCCGAAGGACAAGGATGGAGTCGGCAGCAACCATCACTGTCCATGCTAAAAGGAAAAGGGTCTGTGGTAGCACAGAGAAAAAAGTCTGCAGAGCCAGATGTACAGCTGGGGTGGGTAAGTTTAAACATCCATACTTCAGCAGCTCCATATGTATGCATCTGCATATACATGAATATGTATTCCTATAGTGCAAACTTAGCCAAAAGACAGTGGAGCACTGTACAGAGTCAAAGACAAGCAAAAAGTCAACAGGTGATAATGCAGATAGGAAGTTTATGGACAGTTAATGTATTGTGATGTAGTGTTCTTTAAAGAGGTGCGTCTTCAACTCTTTCCTAACTTGGAGCAGGTGGACTGTCCAGATGGATATAGGGATGGTGTTCCAGATCCCGGGTGAATAGATAGAAAAGGCATGCTGCCTTGAGCAAGGGCCTTTGCTCCCCCAAAATAATTTGTGGCATATTCAGTCTTTCTGCAACCCTGGGTGGCAGATAGGGGCAATAGCCCCCAATCAACCCCCCCCAGGGTGGCAGAAAGCGCACTAGCCAACAGGGATTTTTTTTTAGCACATTTTGGGGTGGGTGCTGCCCGAGATGGGCATGCCAATGCCCTCACTCCCCGCCTAATTCTACAGTCTTTCTGCCTCCCCTGGGAGGCAGATGGGGGCAATAGCCCCTGATCTGCCCCCCCCGGGGGGCAGAAAGCACACTAGGCACTAGGGATTTTTTTTATGTATATAGGTGGTGGGGAGCTGCTCAGAATAGGCATGCCAATGCCCCCACCCCCAAAAAAAATTGCCACAGTCTTTCTGCCCCGCCCGGGAGGCAGGTGGGGGCAATATCGCCCGGGGGGGCAGAAAGCCCACTAGGCACCAGGGATATTTTTATGGGCATTCCAGTGAGAAGCCACATAGGCAAGGGTCGCTCCCGTTTTTTTAGGCACACATTTTGGCTTTTTCAGTGATATTTTTAGTCTCATTTGCACCCAAGTGAGGACAAAAAACCACTAGAAACCAGGGAGAGTTTGTGTGTGTGTGTAAACTGGAATTTGGCTGACGGTCTGCGTGAACGGAACTTTGGCTGGCATTTTTCTGGCGGTGTGTGTGGACCTGCACTTGGCTAATGGTGTGGGTATATTCGCGCTTGATGACGGTGTGTGTAGATTGGTGTTTGCCTGGTGGTGTGCGTGGAGTGGCGCTTGGCTGGCGGTGTACGTGGACGGTTGCTTGTCTGGCTGTGTGCATGGATGGTGCTTGGCTGCGGGGGCGGACTGGCCATAGTGGGCACCGGGCGTTTCCCCGGTGCGCCGTAGGGGTGGGGGCCATTTTTCTGGCTGTGGGGCCCGGTTTTGTCACTGGAGACCGGTTTTGCAGCAGTGCTGCAATATCGGCCCACAGTAACAAAAGCGGTAGCGGTGCTTTATAGAAGCACGCCCCCCTCCTCCCAGGGCTGGTCGAGCAGCAATCTGCCAGGGCTGGTTGCTGTTCCCAGTCCGCCCTGCTTGGTTTGTGGAGTGCAGGGATGGCGCTTCGCTGGCGGTGTGCGTGGATAGTGCTTGGCTGACTGTGTGCGCGGATGGCATTTGGCTGGCGGTGTACATGGATGGCCTAGGCTGGCGGTGTGCATGGATGGCGCATGGATGGCACAGAAATGTGAGGAAAATGTGATTTTTTTTCAGCTAAATTTGAGGTTTGCAAGAGATTCTGGGTAGGAAAATGTTGGGGGATCCATGCAAGCCATACCTCCCTGGACTCCCCCAGGTGTCTAGTTTTCAGAAATGTCTGGGTTTGATAGGTTTCCCTAGATGGCCGCCGAGCCCGGGGGCAAAAACCCAGATGAACCCCCTTGCAAAACCAGGTCGTTTTATGATAGGTCATTTTGATATCGCCACAATATGTTTTGGGCCCTTTCCTGCAGCGGACACTTAGCTCACCCACACAAGTGAGGTACTATTTTTATCGGGAGACTTTGGGGAATGCTGGGGGGGTGGAAGTTTGTGGATCCACGCAGATTCCAGAACTTTCCATCACAGAAATGTGAGGAAAATCTGTTTTTTTCAGCTAAATTTGAGGTTTGCAGGGGATTCTGGGTAGGAATGTGTTGGGGGATCCACGCAAGCCATACCTCCATGGACTACCCCGGGTGTCTAGTCTTCAGAATTGTCTGGGTTTGGTAGGCTTCCCAAGATGGCCGCCGAGCCCGGGGCCAAAAACCCAGGTGACCCCACTTGCAAAACCAGGTTGTTTGTGATAGGTAATTTTGATGTCTCCACAATACGTTTTGGGACCTTTCCTGCCGCGGACACTTAGCTCACCCACACAAGTGAGGTACCATTTTTATCGGGAGACTTTGGGGAATGCTGGGGGGGTGGAAGTTTGTGGATCCACGCAGATTCCAGAACTTTCCATCACAGAAATGTGAGGAAAATCAGTTTTTTTCACCTAAATTTGAGGTTTGCAGGGGATTCTGGGTAGGAATACGTTGGGGGAACCCCGCAAGCCATACCTCCATGGACTCCCCCGGGTGTCTAGTTTTCAGAATTGTCTGGGTTCGGTAGGTTTCCCAAGATGGCCGCCGAGCCCGGGGCCAAAAATCCAGGTGACCCCACTTGCAAAACCAGGTCGTTTTGTGATGGGTAATTTTGATGTCTCCACAATGCGTTTTGGGCCCTTCCCTGCCGCGGGCACTTGGCCCACCCACACAAGTGAGGTTTAAGTTTTATCGGGAGACTTGGGGGAGTGCAGGATGGGTTGAAGTTTGTGGATCCTCACAGATTCCAGAACTTTCCATCACAGAAATGTGAGGAAAATGTGTATTTTTTACAAAGTTTGAGGTTTGAAAGGGATTTTAGGTAACAGAACCTGGTGAGAGTCACACAAGTCACCCCATCCTGGATTCCCCTGGGTGTCTAGTTTTCAAAAATGTACAGGTTTTCTAGGTTTACCTAGGTGCCGGCAGTGCTAGGGTTCAAAATCCACAGCTGGGCACATTGCAAATAAAGGGTCAGTTTTCACTGAAAAAATGTGATGTGTCCACATTGCGTTTTGGGAAGTTTCCTGTCACGGGCACTAGGCCTGCCCACACAAATGAGGTACCATTTTTTGGGAGACTTTGGGGAATGCGGGGTGCATGGATGTTTGTGGAGCCACGCAGATTCCAGAATTTCCCATCACAGAAATGTGTTTTTTTGACAAAGTTTAAGGTTTGCAAGGGTTTCTGGGTAACAGAACCTGGTGAGAGTCACACAAGTCACCCCATCCTGGATTCCCCTGGGTGTCTAGTTTTCATAAATGCATAGGTTTGCTAGGTTTCCCTAGGTGCGGGCTGAGCTAAGGTCCACAATCCACAGCTAGGCACATTGCAAAAAAGGGTCAGTTTTCAGTGGAAAAATGTGATGTGTCGACGTTACGTTTTGGGCCATTTCCTTTCGCGGGCACTAGGCCTACCCACACAAGTGAGGTACCATCTTTATCGGGAGACTTTGGGAAATACGGAATGGGTGGAAGTTTGTGGATCCACGCAGATTCCAGAACTTTCCATCACAGAAATGTGAGGAAAGTATGTTTTTATTTACAAAGTTTGAGGTTTGCAAGGGATTCTGGGTAACATAACCTGGTGACAGCCACACAAGGCACCCCATCCTGGATTTCCCTGTGTGTCTAGTTGTCAAAAATGTACAGGTCTGCTAGGTTTTCCCAGGTGCCGGCTAAGCTACGGTTCAAAATCCACAGCTAGGCACGTTGCAAAAAAAGGGTCAGTTTTCACTGGAAAAATGTGATGTGTCCACGTTGTGTTTTGGGCCGTTTCCTGTTGGGGGCACTAGGCCTATCCACACAAGTGAGGTACCATTTTTATCGAGAGACTTTGGGGAACGCGGGGTGTATGGAAGTTTGTGGTTCCACGCAGATTCCAGAACTTTCCATCACAGAAATATGGGGAAAATGTGCTTTTTTGACAAAGTTTGAGGTTTGCAAGGGATTCTGGGTAACAGAACCTTGTGAGAGTCACACAAGTCACCCCATCCTGGATTCCCCTGGGTGTCTAGTTTTCATAAATGCATAGGTTTGCTAGGTTTCCCTAGGTGCGGGCTGAGCTAAGGTCCACAATCCACAGCTAGGCACATTGCAAAAAAAGGGTCAGTTTTCAGTGGAAAAATGTGATGTGTCCACGTTGCGTTTTGGGCCATTTCCTTTCGCGGGCACTAGGCCTACCCACACAAGTGAGGTACCATCTTTATCGGGAGACTTTGGGAAATACGGAATGGGTGGAAGTTTGTGGATCCACGCAGATTCCAGAACTTTCCATCACAGAAATGTGAGGAAAGTATGTTTTTATTTACAAAGTTTGAGGTTTGCAAGGGATTTTGGGTAACATAACCTGGTGACAGCCACACAAGGCACCCCATCCTGGATTTCCCTGTGTGTCTAGTTGTCAAAAATGTACAGGTCTGCTAGGTTTTCCCAGGTGCCGGCTAAGCTACGGTTCAAAATCCACAGCTAGGCACGTTGCAAAAAAAAGGTCAGTTTTCACTGGAAAAATGTGGTGTGTCCACGTTGTGTTTTGGGCCGTTTCCTGTTGGGGGCACTATGCCTACCCACACAAGTGAGGTACCGTTTTTATCAAGAGACTTTGGGGAACGCGGGGTGTATGGAAGTTTGTGGATACACGCAGATTCCAGAACTTTCCATCACAGAAATATGAGGAAAATGTGCTTTTTTGACAAAGTTTGAGGTTTGCAAGGGATTCTGGGTAACATAACCTGGTGACAGCCACACAAGGCACCCCATCCTGTCTTTCCCTGTGTGTCTAGTTTTCAAAAATGTACAGGTCTGCTAGGTTTTCCCAGGTGCCGGCTAAGCTACGGTTCAAAATCCACAGCTAGGCACGTTGCAAAAAAAGGGTCAGTTTTCACTGGAAAAATGTGATGTGTCCACGTTGTGTTTCGGGCCGTTTCCTGTTGGGGGCACTAGGCCTACCCACACAAGTGAGGTACCGCTTTTATCGAGAGACTTTGGGGAACACGGGGTGTATGGAAGTTTGTGGATCCACGCAGATTCCAGAACTTTCCATCACAGAAATATGAGGAAAATTTATTTTTTTGACAAAGTTTGAGGTTTGCAAGGGATTCTGGGTAACAGAACCTGGTGAGAGTCACACAAGTCACCCCATCCTGGATTCCCCTGTGTGCCTAGTTTTCAAAAATGTATAGGTTTGCTAGGTTTCCCTAGGTGCCGGCTGAGCTAGGGTTCAAAATCCACAGCTAGGCACATTGCAAATAAAGGGTTAGTTTTCAGTGGAAAAATGTGACGTGTCCACGTTGCGCTTTGGGCCGTTTCCTGTTGGGGGCACTAGGCCTACCCACACTAGCGAGGTCCCATTTTTATCAAGAGACTTTGGGGAATGCGGGGTTGGTGGAAGTTTGTGGATCCACGCAGATTCCAGAACTTTCCATCACAGAAATGTGAGGAAAATTTGTTTTTTTTCAAAGTTTGAGGTTTGCAAGGGATTCTGGGTGACAGAACCTGGTCAGAGCCACACAAGTCACCCCATTCTGGATTTCCCTGGGTGTCTAGTTTTCAAAAATGTACTGGTCTGCTAGGTTTCCCCAGGTGCCGGCTGAGCTAGGGTTCAAAATCCACAGCTTGGCACATTGCAAAAAAAGGGTCAGTTTTCACTGGAAAAATGTGATGTGTCCACGTTGAGTTTTGGGCCATTTCCTGTCATGGGCACTAGGCCTACCCACACAAGTGAAATACCATTTTTTGGGGAGACTTTGGGGAATGCGGGGATGGTGGAAGTTTGTGGATCCACACAGATTCCAGAACGCTCCATCACCGAAATGTGAGGATAATGTGTTTTTTTTTACAACGTTTGAGGTTTGCAAGGGATTCTCGGTAACAGACCCTGGTGAGTGCCACACAAGTCACCCCATCCTGGATTCCCCTAGGTGTCTAGTTTTAAAAAATGTACAGGTTTGCTAGGTTTCCCGAGGTGCCGGCTGAGCTAATGTCCAAAATCCACAGCTAGGCACATTGAGAAAAAGGGTCAGTTTTCACTGGAAAAATGTGATATGTCCATGTTCGTTTCGGGCCATTTCCTGTCGCAGGCACTAGGCCTACCCCCACAAGTGAGGTACCATTTTTATCGGGCGACTTAGGGGAATACAGAATTGTAGAACAACTGTTATTACCTATTGACTTTCTATGCATTTCTGCCTTCCAAATGTAAGACAATGTGTAAAAAGGTAGTCACTTTGAAAAATGTCCTATAATTCACATGCTAGTATGGGTACCCACAATTTCGGAGATGTGCAAATAACTTCTGCTTCTAAACTCTATATTGTGTTCCCATTTTGTAAACATATAGGTATCCTTGATACCTATTTTCACTCTTTATATTTTACCAAATGAAATGCTATATACCCGGACACAATGAAAAACCATTGCAAGACGCAGCTCAGTTATTGGCTCTGAGTTCCTCAGGTTCTGGTGAACCTACAAGTCCAATATATCCCCACAACCAGAAGGGTCCAGCGGATGTAACGGTATATTGCTTTAAAAAATATGCCATACTTAGAAGAAGTTACAGGTGAAAATGTTGGCACAAATGGCTGTTTTTTTCAACTCATTTTCAAAATTTCTTATTTTCAACTGTTAGTTTCTATAAAAAAAAAACCTTTAAGGATCTACACAAATGACCCCTTTCTAAATTTAGAATTTTATCTACTTCTCAGAAATTTACAGCTTTCCTGGATCCATTATTGCTTTCATACACATTTCTACCACTAACTGGAAGGAGGTTGAAAGTGCAAAAAAAGGCAATGTCCCAGTAAAATGCTAAAGCTGTGTAGAAATTTTTGGTTTTCTGACAAAAGTCTGCCTATCCCTGAAAGCTGGGAAGATGGTAATTTCAGCACCACAAACCCTTTGTTGATACCATTTGCAGGGCAAAAACCAGGCGCCTTCTTCTGCAGCACTTCTTCTCCATTTTCCCCCCAAAAAACAAAACTTAGCTGCATTTTGGCTAATTTCTGGGTCCCCTCCAGGGGAATCCACAAACCCTGGGTACCTTTAAAATCCCCATGATGTTGGAAGAAATGGACGCAAATTTGGCGAGGATACCTTATGTGGACAAAAAGTTACAGGGGCCTAATTCCGAACTACCCCAAATAGCCAAAAAAAGGCTTAGAACAGGGGGGAGGGGGCTAGCAGCGAAAGGGTTAAATAAAACTCCAATTTTAAATAAGCCCGATAAACTAAAACAATATCTACATTATTTATGTAAAAAACCTAAACCTCAGCAACCAGAAACCTCAAACAACAAACTCAATACATTGTGAAAAATAATTACAACACATAAAATATATAATACCAAATAACAATGACATAACATTGACATAAATGAGAAAGTATAACATTTCCCACCAAAACCAAAGAAATTATATATGACTTACTGTACTGTAGCTGCAGATCATCCTCTGTATTCACGTAGTTAAAAAGTATAATCCACCATAAACTGGAAAAACTATTTCTAAAACGACCCAAAAAAATGCAAAAATAAAACGAATCCAATACAGCTCCATCGAAACAATGCAAAGTATCCAGGAACCATAAAAATCTCCCAAAAGTTTTTTTTTTAAAAAGAAATGCTCATGGAAACTTGAACAAAAGGAAATAAAAGTAAAAAATATTGGTTTATAAGAAACCAAAACAGCTTTCCTTAAAAAAAGCTAAATCCAAATGCTCATCGGACACATTCGTAAAGAAAAACCTGACAAGTAAAGCAGAAACCTGGACGCAAAAAAACAGACAATCACATAAACATTACAGTTAATCATCAAAAAGCAAGCAACATAACACAATATAATGTAACATATCAATACATTACTAAAACACTGTACGAAAACCTAAACAAACACACTAATGAAACACACTACAATTACTACAACTAAATGTACCAAAAGCCCACAAACAACACTCTAACTAACCTCTAGTATGCCACCTAAACCCCCTACTCTCAAAACCCTAAAGAAAACCTTTGAAAAGGACTTACCTTTTCTGATGAACAGCAGCACCTTCTGCGAACTGGACCCTGGAAAATAGATTAACAATGAGACAAATAGGCTATAAAAAAGAAGATAGAGATAAAAAAAATGGCCACTAAATGAAACTAAAAAAAGATTCTCTCGCCATGGAAAAAAAATGTTTTTAAAATTGTAAAAATTATTAAACATGTATAACGTTATAAAATGTTGCTAAAATATGTAAAAAATGTAAAATATAAACCAAATAATAGTATACAAATATACAATTATTTAATACTGAAAATAATTATATAAATAAGTTACAATTATGTATATGAAACAACTGAATTGATGTTAAAAAATGTTAAATAGACAAAACTGAAAAAATTACAACATACAATGGTATTTAAATATTATTTATATTGTTTATTTGATAACAAAAATGTATTCATCTTCTTTATCAACATATAAATGTTTTATCTAACTAGAACTATATATGTTAAAAATGTTAACATATACATTAAATACAATTTATAAAAGTAAAGAAAAATTAAAAATGTGTTACATATCTTTATTCTATGAAAATATGAAAATAATTTTGTCATTTATTACAAATATAGAACCAACTACTAGGGTAATTCTCTTTCTAAACATCAACAATACTAATTAAATGATATAAACTACTCCTATTACATAGAAATGCATTTTAATATAGGAATTTAACACCAACTAAACCCTTTTGGATAAAGTGTGACATTTACTATTCCGACTAACATTTAAAACATTCTGGTGAAGGTGTTGAACAATAAAGGGGTGAAATGTAGTATTCCCGCTCCAATCTAAACCATTTTGGGGAAGGTGTTAGACACTAATGGGCCAACATTTACTATTCCCACCCCAATCTAACCCAATCTGGCGAAGGAGCTGGACACTAAAGAGGCTACATTTACTATTCCAACTCCAATCTAAACTATTTTGGGAAAGATGTTAGACACTAAAGCGGCAATATTTACTATTCCCACTCCAATTTAAACCATTTTGGAAAAGGTATTGCACACAAAAGGGGTGACATTTATATTTCCACTTTAATCTCGACCATTTTTGGGAAGGTGTTGGACACCATGTGGTGCATGACACACGATGCATGGAGGTGCGTGGGGGTACTACATGTGCCCCCTGGACCACTTTACAGTGGCCCCCAAAGTCCGTTTCCACCAGCCTTTCCATGTTGGTCTTTCTGACATGAAAAGGCTGTCGGAAATGGAAATCTTAATCCTGACGGCAGTGCCTGCTTCGCCACCGCCTCCATATTTACAGAGAAAAATCCTCCTTCTTCCGAGCCCAACTTGACCACTCCAGAAACAGACCTAAAGACTTTTTCAACATCATCAAATAGAAAACCTCCTTCTTCCCTCAACACACATCTGATGACTCTGTCAAACGCTGTGAGGAATTTGCCATATTCTTCTCTGAAAAAATAATAAACAACAAACTCTCATTGGTCCGCCCCACCTCCCCACCCCCAACCAATGATGCCCCTTCTACCATAGACAGTCCCTCCACTGCCTCACCTCCAACCAATAACAGTCCCCCCAAATCTGCCACTACCTCACCTAACCATAATCCCATACAATTAAAGAACAATGCAACCTAGACCAAGTTCCAAATATCTCAGAAGAAGTCACTAAAATCCTTGTATCCATAAAGCATACATCACACCTATCTGAGCCCCCTCCCCTCATCTCTTATCAAAAACCTCAGACACATCATCTCCCCTGGACAAAAATCATTAACTCCTTCCACTCCAGTGGAACTTTGCCGGCCTCCCTCAAACTTGGCCAAGGCACCCCCCCTCATCGAAACACCAGATGCCAACCAGATTGACCTTAACAGCTAGTGAACTATAACCAACCTCCCTCTCCTTGCCAAAACTATCACGAAATGTGTGCTCTCACAACTCAACAGCCACATTGGAAAATTCAACTTACATGACACCTTCCAATCTGGGTTCAGCAAAGGCTGCAACATGGAGATTGTAATCCTAAACATCACAGATGATTTACACAGATCTCTCGATGATGGTCAGGCCTGCCTCCTAATCCTCCTGGACCTCTCAGCTGCCTTCGATATTGTTAACCACAACATTTTCCTAAATACCCTCTCAAACCGTGCAGGCACCAACGGTACTGTCCTTCAGTGGTGTGCCTCATACCTGAACCAATGACCTCAACTAATCAAACTGAACAAATTCATTTCACCAGCAATATCAGTCTCACAAAGAGTTCAATCCTATCTCTTGCCTTGTTCAACCTTTATATGGAACCACTCACAGTCATCTTGAAACAAGCCAGAACTGCCTGCCATCTCTAAGCAGATGACACCAACTCTACATTAAAATCTCATCACCCAAAGATATCCAGCACCTAAACAACACTCTCACCATGGTACTATCCTGGCTGACCAACAACCACCCAAAGCTCAACCCCAACAAAACAAAACTCCTCCTCATCCAACCAAAAGGAAAGTCCTATCCTATACACAACTGGCTTGACAACCTAACTGCACTAAACTGTAAGTTATCTGTCTCTAACTCTGTCAAATCACTAAGGATTACACTTGACAAAAACCTGAGCATGTAAGACCACATTAATGTCTCAGCAAAAAGTGCCTTCTTCATGCTGAAACACTTAAAAAGTCAAACCCTTCACCCCCTCGAAGACCTTAACGCAGCGGCCAGACATCATTGGAGAGAGCCACCAGGATCACATCACTCACACACTCAAGGAACTCAACTTGAAGTATATTTCAAACGGCCTGCATAACCTACAAAGCTATCTACACGGAAAACCCAACCCACTGCACAAACTATCAAAAGCTGAACAAAAGAGGCCCCTGCAAAGCTCAAACACTCCAATCCTGATCCACCCAAATTGAAGAAAGAAAAATAACTCACCCGTGCCTTTTCTGGGAATACGCATGGAATCTGGAATGCCCTGTCACAGGATCTACGTAACAATCAATCATTCCCACACTTCAGAAAGAACCTTAAATTACTTATTCTCTCTAAATACCTGAGCCCACCCGCCTAAAATAACCGATCTCTCTGATACACTTCCCCCATCAACCCCAAGTCTGAAAAAACCCAACTCTAAAAATTACTGTACACTACCCTAACTTTTGAAAAACTACCATCGCTACCTTCGAACTATATCACCCGTCTATTCCACCATTATTTATATAATATTACCATGTATGCCTATTATTTTTATTATTCTCCTCATGTACGGTTTGTAGTGTTGCTATGCATACTCTGTAAAGCTTTCTGATACCCTCAGGTCACATTTGCACTGTATAAAACTCAAAAAGTAAATAAAGGATATGTGAATATAAATTTGTACTACCATAGTACAACTAATAACACTTCACAAACCTATAAGCAGAGGCCTCCGCATCCACCACTCCTATCTTTTTTTATGTGGAGCTCTCTACCATGTTTGAAGAGATGTCTGCATATGTACGTGTGCCAATGTTTTGCTAGTTAGTGTGGGATGAATCGCAGGAAGTTGCTGGAAAATGGGGAATTCTTTATCCTAAATGCAAGGGGTTTAGGGAGGGGTAAAGAGTGGTTTAGGGAGTGACATGCAAGTATATACACCCACCTTTTTGATCATTGGTATTCACAAGCAACACTTCTAAAGTTATTACAGACAAAATGGTCCCAAAGCAATAGTAAACATACTCCAGCCCATCCTTATAGTAAGCCTAACACCACACATCACCACTCACAGGTACTGCAACTCTCTCCTTTCGACAATTATGGAGGCAGGGACTTAATATATCACCCCATAGGAAATAATCTTAAATAAATGAAATTATTTAAACTTTTAAATAAAATACACATACAAATGTTTTGTGTTAAAAAGTTAGACGAATCAAAAAATTAAATACTTCATCATTTAAAAAAATGTATAATTATCTTATTTTAAAAAAATATCAAAATGCTAGTGAGGGTGTTTTTGAAATTTGAATTAAAAATAGTACTTTTATAGTAAATTAATATATTTGAATTACTTAAACAACATTTGTTTTGATCGGTTAATATGCTATAATGTATTTTATTAGTTCTAGAATGATGATAAAAGTTATTTTTTAAATTAATCTTCGGTATTTTATATTTGCATATTTTTATATATTTTTTTTTAATTATAACATTTTATTTTTTTTACCCTCTACTTTACCATAGGGATATCTTCACTCCAGTAAAGGCGATCGCGACCAATATGTGAATAGTTACTCGAAGTTAATTTACACTTGTAAATTGAGGGCCTAATTTAGATCTTGGCGGAGGAGAATACTCAGTCACAAATGTGACGGTGATCCCGTCCACCGTATTACGATCCTATTATAGCCTATGGAGATCGTAGTACGGCAGGCGGGATATCCATCACGTTTGTGATGGAGTATTCCATCCGCCGAGATCTAAATAAGGCCCTTAGTATTAGAAGCCTCAAACCCCTGAACCGAGGAGTTGAAGACATGTAAGGTTGCACTAAGGTGTAACTCTACAATTGGATGCTGTAAATAGCAATAAAGAGTAGTCTTACACTTAAGCACAAGTGTAATTTTGAAACGTTTCTGCGAAGTTTGGCTCTGATACGCCTCTCCCTGATGCGATTGAAGGACCTGGATGCTCAGTTGTCCCTGCAGGAAATCCAGGAAGCGCTGTGGGTGCTCCCGGGAGCCAAGCCCCTGGGAGAGACGGATTCCCGTTTGAATTTTATCAAGCGTACTCGGCCATGGTGGCACAGGCCCTGCTACAGGTATACAGGTAGTCTTTTGAGCGTGTAATTTTACCCCACACCATGAGGGAGGAAGAGATATGCATGCTCTTAAAACCGGGAGGAGATGGGCTGGATCCGGTCTCATACTACCTCCTTACTATGATAAACTCGGACATTAAAATACAATGTAAACTGTTGGCGACACGTCTAGCACCGCGCATGCCCCAATTGATTTACGAGGACCAGTTCGGTTTTATGCCAGGTTGTAATACTGGAATGAATTTAAGACGGTTAACGCACATAATTAACAAGGTGAAACACAGAGATGAGGAACTGGCCTTGGTGTCGATAGACCTTGAAAAAGCCTTCGACACAGTAGATTGGGGGTACCTGCTGGAAGTGCTGAGGGCAGTGGGGTTTGGGCCACAGTTTTGCTGATGGGTTAAAATACTGTATACCGAGCTGCGTGCCTGGGACCGCGTGGGCCTGAATCGATCGGAAGTGTGGTCACTGGAGCGGGGAACGCGTCAGTGATGCCCGCTCTCGCTGCTGCTCTTTGCTCTTGCTATTGAACCACTGATGGTCTGGGTGTGAAGAGACCTTGAGCAATGGGGCCACCGAATGGGTGAAACACTGCATGTAATATCTCTGTACGCAGATGATGCCCTTTTTTATACAGCCACACCTCGTGTGGCGTTGTCCACGCTGCGGCAGCTCCTGGTGGATTTTGGGGAATACTCTAGTCTGCGTCTCAATCGGCACAAATCCCTGCGCTTCCCTCTGGCTCTCATGGCCGCCCTGCCCTTGGAGAGTCTCCCCAAACTCGGGTTAAGCTGGGAACGGGCACATTTTCGATATCTGGGTATGCACGTGGCGCTTGAGGAAGTCCAGTTGATGCACCTCAATGGGGACATGGTTGTGGCGGCATTGTGGCGTTTGGTGACCTTTTGGAATTCGTTGTCACTTTCACTGATGGGCAGACTGGCGGTGTCCAAAATGGTGGAACTGCCGTTTTGTCTGTACATACTACAAAACTCACTATGCCCAGTTCCCAAAAGGATCTTTAAGCAACTGAACTCAGGAAGTCGCAGCAGGGTGGCCTTGGGTACCCTGACCCATCAGTATGAGGAAGGCGGTCTGGAGGCACCTAGACTGGATTTATATTATTATGAGGCACACTTACAGCACGCGACCCGGTTGGCTAGATGACGGGGACAAGTGGGAAAAAAGACTGTTTGCGGGACGAGTTTAACAGGATAAACTTCTGGTGGCATTGAGGGTGCGGGGGTCTCGGACGACAAGCCCTACATAGTTCGTCACACTGTGAGTATTTGGCAACAGTATGTGGAGATGGTCCTGCAACGTGCCCCGTTCCATCAGGAGCTTCCCATATGGATACTTGCACCAGAGCGGGAAATTATGGCATATATGTCATTCCAGACTTGGAGGGAAGGGGGCTGTAAAGTGTTAGCTAATTTCTACCCGGGTGAAACGTTCATTACATATGAGCAGGCATGTGGGGACTTTGAGCTGGGTCAGAGTCACTATCTACATTACTCTGGTCTGATGGAAATTGCCAAAGTGACCTGGCCCACATACCCCGATACACGGCAGACAACCAACACCCTAGATATATTGCTCACCATGGCTGTGGGCGCAGGCGGATTTCCCTCCTATACAATGCGATGAGGATGGATTCAACTGGCACTCCTCCTAGGGCAAGGGCGGCAAGGGATGCTGACTTATCCAAGCTACTGGGTGACAAGACATGGGATTCGACAGATGACGACAAGCGAAAGTTAAATAAAAAATACATTTTCCCTCGTCGTCTGTTAAATCCCCCTCACCCTGCCGTCATGGGCCGCTCCTGCCAGTGAAACTTCACCAAATTACCCCGACCCCCCAGATGCTTGCCACTGTGTGGTGAGGCAGGGGCTGATTTTATACCCTTAGCATGGAGATTCCCGGGGTGAGCCAGTTCTGGTCCCATGTGGTGGGGACTGTGCGAAGGAGCACAGGCTTTCACATTGAGGAAGTGCCATTACAATGTTTATTGGGTCACATCAAGAAACCCAAGAAGCACAAAATAGCTTACAAGCTGTTGCAGTTACTGTTGGGGCTGGCGAGGCATAGGGTGGCTATAACATGGATGAGACTGGGTGCCCCGGATTTAGATGCTTGGGATGTACGCAAATGGACTCTGGCGGAAGAAGTCCACATGAGGTTAAGCTGTAGAGATGACAAACTGCAGGAGGATCTTAGTGAATGGTGTGTAATGCAGTCTTGAGCTCAGAACTGGATGCGAGTGACCTGCATGAGTCAGACACTGGCGGAGGTACGACCGAAGAAGAGACGCAGTGAAAAGCGAAAAATGAGAGACATGTAATTAACCTTGCAATCAAATGTACTGTTATGAACTGCTCCATTGCTATTGTAAAAGTATGATCAAGTATGGATGATCACTTGCCTTCGACCTATGTAAAAGTACAATTTCTGCAATTTTTGTTCAAAATAAAAAATAAAGGTAATTAAAAAAAAGCACAAGTGTAATTTTACATGTGAGTAAGTCTACACATGTATATCAGGCCCAAACTCTTTTGAGCCTTGACAGCTTTTTCCCACAAGTTTAAAACTTAAGACAACAGATCCCAGAACCTATTATTCAAACGGCAAGTAAATCTTGCCAACCATACTAAGGGCCTCTATACGAGCCATACTCGCCGTGGCGTCCGACCACCACCACTACGACAGGTCTGCCCGCCATATTTCGATGGTGCCGATGGGACCACCACAAGACTGCTGCCTATGCCAGGATCCATGATCCCACGGCGGTGTGGAAAAGGGCAGTGAATGCTGGTGGTGCCGATGCCGGCATTGCCAAGCATATTACGACCTGCTTTTTCACGGCCCATTTCATGGAAATACAGGGAAAGGGGCCCTAACAGACCCCGGGCGCATCTGGCTATGGGGGTGCGTGCGAGGGTGCACATGTTGTGTCCGCCTGTAATTGCACCTTTGTTTTTGCATGATGTGGAATGCGCCACATGGAGCATGCCACATCATGAGGAATGTGCAGTAGGCATTGTCACTGCAGCAGTCTGCTTGTTAGACTCTCCTATGAGCCTAACAGACCACTGCCGTGACATGCCTGCCCTGGATTCAACTCGGAATCCGGCGGGTGGGTTCACCACTGGTTTGGCGAAATTCCTGGTAACACCGTGGTGGCGGTCCCAGACGAAGACCGCCAAACTCATAATAATGCCCTAAATTTGAGGTGCCTAGCTGCTGACATTTGAATCACCTGTACCTAGACCCGACTAATGCCTTGACAGCGTTTTTTGTAAATATAATAATTGGATAATTCTAAGCAGTGAAAGGGTAAAGGGGGGCAGTTTATATTAATGCTTGTAAAGCAAAGCCTTTGGAAATTAGAACACTATCTGCAGCCATTTGCTAGTAACTCTGGCTCTTAACACTGGTAATGAGGGGATAAAGGTGTTTTGTATGTCTAGAGCATGAATATTCAAAGTACAGCCCGAGGGCCACATGCGGCCCTCCTGAACTTTACATGCTGCCCTCTGGGGTGCTGTTGATTTGTCTTAGTAGTGACTGTCATAATGCTTTAAATCAGTAAGTATTTATTTACACATTAACTGAAGTAAAAGGAAAAAAAGCAAAAAAAGGTGTCCTGCATCCCTATTTTTAGAAACACCTTAATTTTAAAGACACTGTGCAACAAACATGTAAAAATATGACAAAAGCTCTTCCAAATTCAAAAAAGTGTATGGCAATGCAGTGAAAGACTTTAATTTTTTTTATAGTTTTTAACATGAACTTGGAAACATCATGCCTTCTCCGCCCTGACAACAATGCCATCAGTGAGCCAAGAGGCAAGTCAGTGGTTGTGTGCACCCTGTATGTGGCCTAGGTTAGCATTAAACATGTATTAGTTTACTAAATCAAACACAAGATGTTTTGTACAGTGCACATCCTGAACTCATAATTCAGGTTATTTTATTATACAATAACGAAGAAAAATGAGACAAAGTGAAATAAAACAATTGCCTAGAATCACACAATCTGGCCAGGTGGGGAAGAAGGTATTGATCCCAGGTTTGATCCCTGCTTCTAAGCACTGCTGGTATTTACAAATAAGAGACTGAGGGCATAAGGAGATTGTGAGTCCTAAGATTCTATTTCATTCTGATTCAGTAATCAAGTTACTTACTTTATACACTTGACTCGCCAAAGATAGAGAGGTCTCACTGCAAGGTGCAGTAAAGGAATAGCAACTTAGATACAGCATAAAACAGTACTGTCAAATCTCTAACTCTTCTAGAGAGTAGGGGCTTACTTTATAAGGCAGTATGGAATGAACCCCTCAAAAAAACTCTACAACCCATTGTGCACACTATGTACATGCTTCGCTTCCCCTGCGCTCACCTTCCATCCCCCATGCCTTTCACCCCCATTTTGCTGGCATCAATGCGACCCTCGGTCACACCACGGACCATCCCTTTCAGCCCTTCCTTGGGAAAATGTTTGTGAGTAGTGCTTAATTTGAACCAGTGGTTCCGGTGATCTGCACCAGCACTTAATTGCCAACACAGGCACTTGTGGCAGTCTGCCAAATGGCGGCGCTGTCTGTTTAATTTAGAGATGAGCACAACAACTGTAGTTTATTTATTCAATAAAGACTAAAAATTACTATAACCTGCAGCCCAAGTCATTCTTATTGCACTGGGGGCATAGAATAGTCTAAACTGTCACACTTATAGGAGTCTGATGTTTAGTAGTTGTCTTGATACTATCATTGACCGTGTTGCCAGGGGCAATATGTTGTGAAGCTGCAATGGTCTCCTGACAAATGCCCTGGCACTTTTTTTTTTTTTTAACAAATGAAGCACTGTTTACGGGTATGCATGGTATAGACTAGAGGCATCCCCAGAAAATCAAAATAAAAGGTCATATGCAGCAGGTAACCATTGCAAGCAACTGTTTTTGGTTTTGCAGTAAGACTCATGCCTTACAGTGCTGCTGACGTGGTAGGCGGAAGTCCCCCATTGATACGCAGCGTGTTCTGCCATGCAGCTCTGCTCTGAGTTGCTGTTACACGCCATAGCACAACAGCGTTTCTGTGACTCATGCGCCTCATGTGCCCGATAATGTGATTTAGCAAGAAAAGTGCTTGGCTTTCTTATTTGTTCAGGCTTGACCTGTGGTCTCAAGCAAGCAGGGGATGGTGATCCGAGTCTCAGGGGAGTCGTCAGCTCGCAGAGCACACAACCCCCTGCATAATTCATAATATCCGACAGTGGTGGGTCACAGAGGGCCACCAGCTGTGCTTGTATGCGTGAAACTGCACATCTTCACTTCAGTCTCATTCCAGTCGGTTAGGGATGGCTTTAAGTCGAACAAGGAGTCTGTGCCTAAAGCTTGCTTCCTGTTAATTTGGTGGGCTTTGTATTGTGGCTAAAAGTTGGTTGTGGAACCAAGGCCTCTACATCCTTCTTGGCTCGGGGAGAGGGGACCCCCAACCCTCAGGGGGCCACCACTCAGACAGTTGTCTTTGAATTTCTACGCAGAGTGGTGCCGTGGAGTCCATTGAGGGACTGCAGCCGTTCTCCGTTTTCTGTAGGAGGTGGTTCGTGGTCTGGTTAGTGTCCAAATCGCTTGTTGTGGCAGGAGGGGATCTCATTTTTAATTCCGACTTAAGCAACAGACCGTATTGTGTGACTGTGCAAGTCACTGTGTGCGCTGCATGCGCCAAAATAGGTAGTGTGTTTATACAGGTCGAATATCCAGTGTTAATCGCTACATAAAATGTGGGCACTTATACTTACGCAGAGTGTGAAAGTGAATAGATCTGCACATTTGAATGTGACTGTGTCATCTTTGTGACACGGTGTGCCTCATGCCTATTTACACATCTGTACATATACATTCTTGTGTGTGATTTCTGTTTTTTACTCGTGTTTCCTGAAATCTTTTTTCAGTCATTCAGTTTATGTTAGTTAAACTGATTTTCGTTCGTTTCTAATACTTCAGCAATAAGCGACTTAAGGGCATGAAAATAAAAGTTATAGACCTTAATCTAAAAATATTACATTTGAAAATACAAATTTTAAGTGGTGTTAGAAACGTGCACGTACACTCTTCAGCTTAACAAAACAGAATTATCGAGGAAGTGCATAACTTTGTCGCAGAATTTTCTTAGGTTTCCTCTAGGGAAGATATGCCTGTCACAATTGTTACACGAGTACTCCTGGCAATTTCTTGAGATTTACATGATCGCATGAAAAAAATGTATGGGAAAATCCTGATCAAGTGCATATGCACTTGTTAACCATTCTCTCTCTTTTTCTCAAAGGGAATATATTTTTCCCTGTGGGGATATCTCTTACCAATAGGCGCCATCAGTTTGGGTGTGATCTATCCCCATTTCCCCATAAACGTAGATTTACTCCTGTGTTTGACGACTAAGAGCCTGATTTATATGTTGGCGGTAAGCATACTCTGTCTCAAAAGTGACTGGGTATCTTTAGCGCTAACATAATGGTCTGCCCGCTGAATTTAGATGCAGGCCAGGCAGATCATGGTTTGGCAATGGCTGAGACTACCCAGTCTCCAAACTTCTCCGACAGCCCGATGGAATAAGGGCCTTAAGAGAAATGGCTATATGTCTGCCTGCCCAATTTAGATGAGCGGACATATAGCTGTTTTTTACAGCCTGTCACTGCAAGGAAAGCTCTGGCAGTAAGGGGCAGTAAAAAACAAACAAGCATTGGCATAGCCAATAGGTCTCGCCTTTGGGACCTTATAGGAGTGTGCTGGGGGCCTCAGTTCGTATTGATGGAGTGTAGAGTGTGCTGGGGGTCGCAGTCCATATGGATGGACTGTAGAGTGTGCTGGGGGCCTCAGTCCATATGGATGGAGAGTAGTGTGTGCTGGGGGCCGCAGAGTGTGCTGGGGGCCGCAGTCCATATGGATGGACTGCAGAGTGTGTCGGGGGCCTCAGTCCGTATGGATGGACTGCAGAGTGTGCTGGGGGCCTCAGGCCGTATGGATGGACTGCAGAGTGTGCTGGGGACCGCAGTGTGTGCTGGGGCCTTAGTCCGTATGGATTGAGTGTAGAGTGTGCTGGGGGCTGCAGTATGTATGAATGGACTGTAGAGTGTGCTGGGGGCTGCAGTCCATATGGATGGGCCCCAGAGTATGCTGGGGGCCGCAGTCCCCAGCCTTACACCGTACAGGTATTATCACAGCATGTTTTGCTGTGCTTCTGTTCTTGTTTTTCCATTCATTATTAGACGCTGTGTTTAACGACAGGTCACTGCATACGGCTGTATTTTACTGCTCTGTATTTCATTTACTTACCGTATCTAGAGTTCTGCAGCAGTTCTTTCTTCGGTACCTTTGATGTATCGTGTTGCACTCTGTGTGTTCTGTTGTATCTTCCGTGTGGCCCTCCATGGTACAGTGTTCTGTTTCATGTACTGTGTGTGCACTGTCGCACTCTCGAGCATTGCACTTTTCTGCATTGTAATGCTTTGTACAGATCGCCTTCAGTTGCGCATGTTCAGTTTTCCTGCGTGTTTTGGTATGCCAATGTGTCCCACTTTGAGCTGTTGTGCTGGTTTTAAATGAGTCCGTTGAACTCTGCGTGTTGTTGCGTCTTCGGATGTTTGTCTGGCATCGAACGGGGGCCGCCTGTTCCCAGACACGGCCTTTTGGGGGGGCTGTTGTGTGTGATGATGATGCAACGAAACGTCTAGGCATAATTCAGACTTGTGCCCATGCACGCAGTGTCTTTTGTACAAATCTTTGAATCCAAAATAGGACACGGGTGTCTCTTGAAGCACTCGGAAGCCCCGCCTGTCTCGAGGGTCCCCATATGACGTCATGTTGGTGTAAAGCGCCTAGGGCCTGTTTCATTAACAACCACAGGGGCAGCCCTGTACACCTGAACCAGGGGCAATCAGTATTTAGTCCAAACAACGGTCCAAGGTATTTAAAAAGTTCAATTTTTCACAAACAAATAATAACATTCCAAGTGCACATAACAAGAGTGAAAATCAGAGAAACTGAAAAAGCCCTTATAAGAAATATTTTTAGAAAAATATACAGAATTTATTCAATATGTAGATAAAAACAAATTATTAACATTACGCTCAGGAATATTTGCTGGTACACATAACAATTATTATACAATACAATACCAGACAAGTGGCAAACAGAAAAAATTACAAAGACAAAGAAATTTTCAGAACAACACTGAAACGACAAAAACAAAACAATGTGTCCTTCATTAATTGCGGCCACAGTTGCGTCGACGGCGTTTCGACCTTTGTCATAAATACATCGTCATCATCAGGACATAAATTTGCTGAGCATCCAAGAAAAATTTCAAGTCACACGATGAATGGGTGTGGCAGATACCAATAATTTGGCACGTCACCAATACCTAAAGGAAAGTTATGATACAATGATGCAAGGTTGAAAAGAGGTTCATTCATGAAATACTCCTCATAAAATATTTTGTTTTTGTTACTGTTACCCCAGTGGCTGCATAAATAAATTGGCACGATTCACCACGGGCAAGGAGAACCAATCTCCTTTATGTTTCATTCACATGTGGTGGCGAAAAACGTCCCTCACTTGACATCAAAGTACGGAAGCCTGTTTCAAGCAGATCACAAGGCCCCTTTAAAAAGATCTGTATTGGTAAGTAGCCATGTACGTGAAGTTACCCGGGGCCTTCGGTGTGTGTGTTTGTGTGTGTGTGTGTTTTGGGTTTCTGTGTGTGTGTGTGTTTTTGTGTGTCTGTATGTGTGTGTGTGTCTGTATGTGTTTCTTTGTGTGTGTGTGTCTGTGTGTGTGTGTGTGTCTGTCTGTGTTTGTGTGTGTCTCTCTGTATGTGTGTCTGTGTGTGTGTGTGTCTGTGTGTGTGTGTCTGTGTCTATGTGTGTCTGTTGTGTGTCTGTGTGTGTGTCTGTATGTGTCTGTTTGTGTGTGTGTTTGTGTGTCTGTCTGTGTGTGTGTCTGTTTGTGTGTGTCTGTATGTCTGTCTGTGTGTGTCTGTGTGTGTCTGTGTGTGTGTCTGTCTGCGTGTGTGTCTGTGTGTGTCTGTGTGCCTGTGTGTGTGCCTGTGTGTGTGCCTATGTGCCTGTGTGTGTGTGTGTCTGTGTGTGTCTATCTGTATGTGTGTCTGTGTGTGTGTCTGTCTGTGTGTCTGTGTTTGTCTGTCTGTGTTTGTCTGTCTGTGTCAGTCTGTGTGTGTCAGTCTGTGTGTGTCTGTGTGTCTGTGTGTGTGTCTGTCTGTGTCTGTCTGTCTGTGTGTGTCTGTATGTGTGTGTGTCTGTCCATCTGTGTGTGTCTGTCTGTCAGTGTGTGTCTGTGTGTCAGTGTCTCTGTGTGGCTGTCTGTCTGTGTGTCTGTGTCTGTCTCTGTCTGTCTGTGTGTGTGTGCGCTTGTGTCTGTGTGTGTGCTCATGTGTGTGTGTGTGTGTGTGTGTGCATGTGCGTGTGTGTGTTTTACCCCCGAGGGCCATGTCTTCCCACCACCTCTTCTCGGAGGAGGGGGAAGGGGGCAAACAGCCATGGACACGTTGGAGGGGAGTGGGGTGCATGAGTAGAGAAACACCCACTTAAATGCAGCAAGGGGCACCCATGCCCTCAGAACATTTAAGAATTGTGAAGTCTCCGGGCCTCCCAAAATCACCTTAAATTTGACCCCATGATATACAAAAAAATCTACTTTTTACCCTGTCTGTTTTTAGAAGAAATTGATTGTGAGCGCAGGTCATCACAGCCAGGCGTTTTCTTATATTAAAAAACACCTTTTTATTCACATTTACAGTGAACCTATGCTATTTTACAGCGTCAAGTTAGAACTTTAGTAAAATATGTCATTTATTTTTTGGAGTATTGGGAGAGACTGGCGGCAGAGAGGGAAACGCAGGTTTGAAGTGCATCTTAAAATAGTTGAAAAGATCGCGGTTTATCGTACCATCCAAAACCAGCGTGAAAATCAGCCCGACTGGAAAAATAGAATTTCTAAAAAAAATAATAATAAATACAGGCTTGTTAAAGGTGCGTACTCGCCCCCATCGCTGCTATGAAATGTACATAAATTATAGTTATGAATGACGGCCAGTGGCCGTGAAGAAAGATGAAACAGCGCA
The DNA here is from genome assembly GCA_963921515.1 of Calotriton arnoldi. Lineage (NCBI taxonomy): Eukaryota > Metazoa > Chordata > Amphibia > Caudata > Salamandridae > Calotriton > Calotriton arnoldi. The sequence goes on along the minus strand of CAWUFW010000021.1, from coordinate 6,851,014 downwards.
CAAACAAGCAGAGGCAGGCAAACAACAAGGCACAGCGCGGGACCATTCAACTAAAAAAAGGAGTGCGGCAAACACACACTATGTTGAGCAATGAGTAAGGACATGTGACCGGGGCAATCGCCACCAAAGTCACAACACACCAAAAGGCGGGACAAAAGGCAGCGTTTCGCCAAAGAAAAGTAAGCAATTTTGACTGGCATGGGATGTAATAAATGGAAAGTGGTGGGCGTGGTCTATGGCACCAGAGTAGATACTCCATGCCTCGCAGAGCAGCGCATGCGTGCTGCTAGGCTCGACCTAAAAAAAAAACATGCTGTGTAAAACTGCGGCCTAATGAGAGCCCCGGCACCTCTTTTGTTACAAATTAAGCACTGGGAAAGCAGCTGTAGCCAAGCCACTATCAAATTTCTGCTTATGTGCTCTATGTTACGCAAACTAACAAAAGAATTATAGAGTATAAAGCTGCTGCCTGATCAAAACACCGTCACTTCCTTTGTTACAAATTAAGCACTAGGAGGGCGGCTGTAGCTACGTGTTTGCAGCTAGACACAAATAAAAATAATAAAGTAGCTCCACTTTTGGTCATATTTATTTTTTGTGTGTATAGGAATATTAAGTAATTTGTCCGCAATAACAGGCTATTAAGCACAATCAGACATTAAGACATGGTTTCCAAACTCGTACGTTGGCAGTTTTGCCCTTTAAACAACATCCCCTCCCCATTTGTATGGTTTCTGTGCTCTGTGTTAAGGCAGGCTAAAAAAAAAAATGCTGTGTAAAGCTGCCGCCTGATGAGAGCCCCAGCACCTCTTTTGTTACAAATTAAGCACTGGGAAAGCGGCTGTAGCCAAGCCATTATCAAATTTCTGTTTATGTGCTCTATGTTACGCAAACTAACAAAAGAATTTTAGAGTATAAAGCTGCTGCCTGATCAAAACACAGTCACTTCCTTTGTTACAAATTAAGCACTAGGAGGGCGGCTTTAGCTACGTGTTTGCAGCTAGACACAAATAAAAATAATAACGTAGCTACACTTTAGGTCATATTTATTTTTCGTGAGTATAGGAATATTAAGTAATTCGTCCACAATCACAGGCTATTAAGCACAATCAGACATTAAAACCTAGTTTCCAAACTCGTACGTTGGCAGTTTTGCCCTTTAAACAACATCCCCTCCCCATTTGTACGGTTTGTGTGCTCTGTGTTAGGCAGGCTAAAAAAAAATAACATGCTGTGTAAAGCTGCCGCCTGATGAGAGCCCCGGCACCTGTTCTGTTACAAATTAAGCACTCGGAAAGCGGCTGTAGCCGAGCCACTATTAAAATTCGATTTATGTGCTCTCTATTACGCAAACTAAAAAAAACAATTATACAGTGTAAAGCTGCTGCCTGATCAAAACACCGGCACTTCCTTTGTTACAAATTAAGCACTAGGAGGGCGGCTGTAGCTACATGTTTGCAGCTAGACACAAACCAAATTAGTAGCGTTAAATAAAATAACAATTGATTTGTTAAAATACGCTTCAAACTTTAATTTTAAAAAAAGTTGCTTTCACATTGCTTTTGTAACTGTGTTAATATAGTGTAATGTATTGACATTTGTTTGGGGAAAAAAGGGAGCCTGAAAGTCTGCTGTAGTGTTAGTTTTTGTGTAAGTTTTCACACTTGAGAAAGGAAACCAGGACAAGCTAATTAAGCGTAAATAAGCCTGGTAATAAAGATTGTAATCTTTTAGTCTGCAGCATCTGTGGGATGCAAAACAGCAAACAGCAGGATGCTAAAGTTGTTAAGCCAACTGTAGGTCACTAAAGTTAGGGAAAAAGAGAAATAAGAAACACAAGAAAAAACATATTTAAAATAGACGAACAAAACATTAACAGTTGCATTCATGTCTGTATTTAAAAAAAAAAATCAAACAACAAGGAAGCAGTAGATATAATATAACAATACAAACATATAAAATACGAGAATACAACATGGTTTCTCGGCTCCAACGTTGACAGTTTGGGCCTTTAAGCCACATCCCCTCCGCATTTGTATGGTTTGTGTGCTTTTTGTTACACAGGTTCACACAAGAAATATGCTGTCTAAAGCTGCGCATGATAACAGCCCCGGCACTTCTTTGGTTACAAATTAACCGCTGGAAGGGCGGCTGTAACTACGCCACTATTTAGAAAACATAGATAAATGCAAAAGAGAAAGTAGATTATGCAGCCCATTCAAGTTTTTAATATCTGCTGCTTATAGAACGTGCAAGGGAGTGCAGCTGGCTAGGCACACGTGCATTGTGTGGGAAGTTGCCTTTATAAATATTATAGACATCAGTGGTGATTGTTTCTGGCTTTTGTGCAAGTTAACTCACAGACGACAAACAAAAACTGCATGCTGTCTAAAATAGTGAAACCGGAATAAAATCAAGGTTAACGGACTTCCGTTAATACGGTTAACAACTAATCCGTTAAAGTACTCTACATGCATGTTTAACTTAAGCAACAAAAGGAAACAACAAAATCTATCGTCATCACTGCTAATCCGTTAAAGTACACTGCATACATGTTTAATTTAAGCAGCAAAACGAAAAACATTTAGCGCAACACTCCCCAAAAAAACAGCATTCACATTTAAATAAAGAAACAAAACTTCAAACACGCACAAGCAAATTAAGCAAGCAGCCAAAAACAAGAGTTCCAACACAAACACTTCATCCCACTAATAGCATGTTTACAGTAGTTAGGCGGTGCTGTATAGGCGTTCCCAAGCAAAAAAAAGGAGGAACTAACACACATATTAACCTGTCAACACAAAGAGAATTTAAAAGACAAGCGAACGCACCAATAAAAAGTCAATAGGTGGAGTTTCACCACATATACTAATTACTGCATGTCTCGGAGAGACAGCGCATGCGCTGCCTAGGCTCGACCTAAAAATGCCCTACTCCCCATGGTAGATGACTTCCATGGCGAGGAGGGCATTGTTTTTCAAACACAAAAAACCTCCTATGGGGTTTTGTTTTTGTAAATAAAAAAATAAAAAGTTTTTAAACTTTTACTGTTCGGCTTCATCATGTTTGACGGAGCTGTATGGCAAAATTCCAAGATATTCACAGGAAACATGATGGTAGTTTCTGTGAATGATAGAAATGTTTGTTGGGCTGACGGACATTTCTAAATTTGGCAGGCGGGTACTCCGTCACAGCGACTGAGGAGTTTACTCCGTCACCTGGACAAAGTACAATCCATCCTCCAAATATTAAATCAGCCCCCAGATCTCTGATTGCCTACCTTCCAGCTATGTTCATAAATATCACATACATATAGATACAGATGGGAATATGCCTTGCAGAAGTTAGTAAAAATGGACAAACTCAGAAAATAAAAGTTGTGGCTGTTCACCTGTTTTACAAGACGGCACCGTCCTGTAGAGCCCACTTCTTTTCAGAGTAGATTTACTTTCATGTAATATAAAACCAAGCTAGTGTAGTATTATGACAGAGTAAAAAGATTTACACGTCTATGTTGCAGAATTGTGATAGTGCAGACTGGTCCCAAAATGGTGTCATCTGTTAGAATTAAGCCCTCTTTTCTGCGGTAAATCGTTCTGAGTGATGGACCTTGGAACCATCAAGGAGCAAGTTAGACATCTCAAAATTGAATTTCATTAACAGTTTAAGTTCAGTTAATGATGAGAGTTGTATTGTCGTTTTAAAACTTTATTTCTCATTAAGAGATTAGTAAAGTTCTTTCTTTTAATTTTGATCTTTATTTAGTTAGTCCATCAATCAAATATGTTTACAGATATCCCATCAAAAGAAATGGTTAGAACAAAGCATCAAATAATAAGATTGCATTGAGTGTGTTCCATAAAGGAATAAGTTCTCTATTCTATAAGTCAGGTTCAGGGCTTCAGCTTCTAAGAACCCATAAAGAGTTCTAATTCAACAAGAGTGAAATCGGGGGCGTGGCCTGGAGGGAAATGGAGTAGGTCATAACTTACTCGTGCTCCGTTAGCCCGGGGCCCATCCGCAACCATCCACAGCGAAACAGCATGATTCCAGACCCCAGGGCCAGGAGAGAGGGTGTCTGGCTGATGGGCATCCGGCGAGGTCCCGCCATGAGGCCAAGCGGCCCAGTCACAGCCCTCCTCCGAGACTCGGGGCTCGCCCGTCTTCTTCTGGGCGCCATCTTGCTTGCGAACAACTGGTGTGCCCGCCGAAGACAGCGGGCGGGGTGCGCCATCCACCTGCCACTCACGACCATGCTTGGGGCGCACTGGTGCCGACAGAGATAGACCCCGGCCTGCCGGGCTCTGAGTTCTGGAGCTCGACTCGCCAGGACGAGAGCCGGAAAGGGCCGGAGCAAGCTGAGCGCACAAGCGGGATACGGCAGCAAGACCCTATGCTGGTGACAATCGAGTGAATCGGGGGCCACGGTACTCTGCCCCAGTGGAGACGGCCTGCAGAGCGGTGGGGTCTAGATGCAGGCAGCGGGCCTTTGATGATGGGCCGTGTCTGGAGCAGGCAGAGGGCATGCTGGTGGCGGCCCCGGCCTCCTTGCCCGCTGGAGGACCCAATTTCCGAGATCGGACCCTTGAAGGTAAGGAGGTGCGTGGGCGGGCTTGGGTTCGCGGAGGTGTCTCCTTGAGTGTGAGCTCCCTTGGACATGGAAGCGACTGGAGCTCACTCACACAGCCCCATTTGAGCCCTCCCGCGTCTCCCCGGCATCTATATGACCCATCAGCCAAGTAGAGTAGCAGCCAGTGGAACAACTGCATACCTTATGGTGATCGGTGGGCGCTAATCCTCGTCTGCACTGCCTGGGCTCCCTGGAGTTGCGCTGGCTGGTATTGGGGGAACGAGGGGAAGTGCAGAGGGTCTGCTCTCCCAGAAAAACTACGAGGCCTAACAAGGGGGAGGGCCCAGGTAGCACGTCGGCGTGCCCTGTCTCCGCTCAGGCTTCTGACCTGGGACCCTTCACAAAGGAGCCATGCCAGCTCTAACGCGCCTTGCCTGCATAGAGAGGCCCGGCTCAAGAGAGCGCCCAGTAAACATCTCAAAGCCCAATCGCCCTGTGACGCCTTCCAATCGAGGGGGTGACCGAGGCCGGCGGGGAGGGGTTCCCCTGTGGTCCTACCAGAGACTGTCCACACCTTGGAGTGCCACCTGCGGCGTGGCCCGACCTCTAGGTGCACGCGCCCTCCCCTCAGTGCCCCACGGTGGGCAGATTGAACGTTGGCCACATCTCTTTGCCACATCTCTAACAGCCTCGCACTCCAGTGGAATACAGTGAACCCTGCTCTATCTGGCCCCTAGACCTGTGACCAACTGCACAAGAGGTGTTGGGCGGAGTCTCTCGAGGTCACTCTACTGGTTTGTTTATCCCCTAATACCGTTAGGACGATCATGCCACGCTCCAAAGCGGTGAGGGATAATCCAGTGACCTCCCTTTGGTCCAAGACACCTCTTCCTGAATCCGAGCGGATGGCTTCCCCCAATGCACCGATAATGGAGATGCCATCCACTGCCCCGTTCACCCAGGCCTACATGGACCGCTTTCTACAGGAGATTCGAAACAGAAATCGACTCCATCAAAGACAAGTTCAAATCCTGCCTAAAGGACATACGGAAAGAAGTTTACAGAAATAGGGGAGAGAGTGAATGACCTGGAACGCACAGTTGACTCTCGCACGGACGACCAAGAGCTGCTGTGGAGAAGAGTGGCGGCCCTCGAACAGCAGAACATAGAGATCCAGTCCAAGCAGGAAGACCTGGAAAACAGGAGCCGTCAAAATAATATACGCATCTGGGGAGTTCCCAAGATGGCAGAAGGCAGGGACATCCTGTCCTACACAGCCTACCTTCTCCATGAGATCAGGGGAGACGACGACACTTCCCCGCCGACTATTGACAGAGCTCATCGGGTAGCTGTGGGCCCGAGACGTAACGATGGAACTCCAGACATTTTAACCAGTGCCCACTTCTTCGCGGAGAAAGAAGCCATCCTCCTGGCCACCAGAGGCAAGACAGAACTGAAGTTCCGTGGTCATACAGTGCAACTCTTTCAAGACCTCTCTCCTATCACGCTCCGAAAACTAAGGGAATTCAAGCCGGTCACTGACAAGGTCTGCAAATTGGGGATACGATATCAATGGGGTCACCCTTTTGCAGTTTGCTCAGATCACTCACTGAGGCCAAGCACCTGGTGGGCCTTCCCAGGATGCCAATGACCTTGCCGATCCTCCGCCCAGAGCCGCTGCTGGGGAAAATCTAAGACTGACCTGGACCAGAATCCAATCGCACCGCCCCAACAAACACCAGGCCGCAGAAACCTCACAGGAAACCAAACAAGACATTATACAGCACCTCCAGAACCTTGGAGGGTCCCTGAAGCCTGCACGGTCTGTGGCCAGCTCCCTGTGAACTGGACTTTGCCTTCAGTTGTGACCTGTGAACACTCCATGCACTATCACACCTTGAGACTCATGGAGTTCCTGAGTGGCTCCCAAGTGGCCACCCCCCGACTACCACCGCTCCAGGAGGCTGACCCCTCTTGCAGGCACAGCGCTACAGGTGCTGGCCTGCCTGTGGCGTGGAGGTCCCAGTTGGGCCCGTTTAGTCCACTGTTCATGTTGTCTGTTTTTTGCCTTTTTCCTTTTCTGTTTTTACAGGTCAATTCCTCCCAAGGATGGGTGCCCACAGCATACACTAAGACCATAGGGGGGTATTGGCCCCAGGGGCACACTAGGCATCACACTAGCTCCCCCGTAGCCCCACACAGACACCCAGATAGATGACGGGAGATATTAAACTGATATCTCTGAATGTTCAGGGATTAAACTCTACCAATAAACGCGAACAGGTTTGGCGATACATACTTCAGCACGACCCAGACGCTCTTCTTCTGCAGGAGACCCATTTACTCCAGGCAGACTGCCCTCGCAGGGCACACCCACGTTATCCGAAGTGCTTTTGGGCACACACAACCTCGAAGACTTTAGGCGTGGGCATTTTATGCAAGGCGGGCTTCTACACTTCTGTTACAAGGTTGGTGTGGACAGGGAGGGCAGATATTTAATGCTCCACCTCCTTATGAGGCAACGGAAACTTACCATCCTCAACTTATACGCTCCTAATACCAGGACATTTACCTCATCTTGGTGGGAGGCGATTTTAACCTAGTGTGGGATCCCGCTGTTGATCGTACTGGAACCACGTATCATAACACAGGGGCTATGTCACTACAGCTTAGGCGTGAGGTGGGGAACTTGGGCCTGGTCGACGTCTGGCGCTACAAACACCCGGACACTAGGAAATACTCCTTTTCCTATGTTCACTCCTCTTACTCCCGCATAGATCATGTTTTTGTCACGCACTCCCTCCTCCACCGCGTTCGTACCGCGGATATGTCTGATATCTCTATCTCGGACCATGCACATATAGAATTGACATGGGAGGGCAGAGGTCGCTCACCCAACACTCTGCCGCCCTGGCGCCTCCCGATGTCCCTCTTACGGGACCCAGCTGACGTAGCTGAAATCCAGAAAAGCATTTCAGAATACTTCTCTCTTAATGAAGCCCCCGGTCAGTCACTGCACTCTCTCTGGGATGGCTTCAAAGCTACAGTTCGAGGCACAATCACATCCATTGCAAGTGTGCGAAGGAGCGAATTTAGACTAGAGGAGTCCAACCTCACTTCGGACATTAAACGGATAGAGCAACAAGGTAAGGCTAATCCATCACGCCGCGCCAAACGGCAACTGGCTGTTCTGCGAGGTCAGCTTCATGCACTCCGCACGGTGAAGGAGGAGAGGGCACTTCTTGCCTTAAAACAGCGCTACAATGAGGGAGGCAACAAGGTGGGTAAGCTCCTAGCCCGTAGACTCCGCAAGATGCATGCTAGGGTGCACATTGCTAAGCTCAATGCAGAGGATGGCAGCTGGGTGACAGCTAAGGGAGATAAGTGCAGGAATTTCTATGAATATTTCCCAAAACTTTACTCGCGGGAGGAACCTGCCCCATAGACGATTCAAACTTACCTACAGGCCCTCGAGTGGGAGCCGTTGTCCCTGGCCACTCCGATCTGCTTGATGAACCGATCACTGCCGAAGAACTGAACGCGGCGGTGGGTGCTCTTCCCATGGGTAGAACACCTGGCCCTGACGGCCTGCCCCTTGCCTTATATCGGCTGTTTATGCCCGAACTGCAAGACCACCTGGTTGGCTTGTTTAATTCCTTCTCTTGCACCTCGGGTCTTACGCCCACGATGGCCTCTGCTGAAATCTCTCTCGTTCACAAACCTGGTAAAGACCCTGCCTTTTGCTCTTCCTACCGCCCCATCGCTCTACTCAATACAGACGCTAAACTATTCACCAAAATACTAGCACGGCCACTAGAGGCTTACCTCCCTGGCCTTATTGAGCCGGACCAGGTGGGCTTCACTCGCCACTGACAGGGTGCGGACAATGTCCTCCGAGTAGCGCACTTGGTATAGAAAGTGAATTGCTATAACTTCCCTGCATGCCTTCTCTCCCTAGACACAGAAAAGGCCTTTGACAGGGTAAACTGGTCCTTCTTGCGTGCGGTCCTTGAAAAGATCGGCTTAGGCTCAGGAACGATCTAGAAGATAATGGCCTCATACGCAGCCCCGGAGGCCAGAATCCGAGTCAATGGACAGTTAACTGAACCAGTCACTATAATGCGAGATCCGTGTCTTTGCAGCAGTAAGAGGCATTACCTTTCGGGGACAGCAGCACAAGATTTGCTTATTTCCGGATGACCTTCTCCTCACACTAACCCATCCTGGAACCTCCCTTCCCGGCATAGTGGACTGCCTCTGAGCCTATGAGGAAGCATCTGGCTTCCGGTTCAATATGTCGAAATCGTCTGTGCTCAATTTGACTATACCCCCTCAAGAGATCCCGGCACTACAGCGCCTAGCCCCATTTCAGTGGTCACCCGACTTGATCACGTACTTGGGCCTCCATATCACCCCAACGCTCACAACCTGGTCGCAGGCTAACTGCCCTCCCCTACGCTGCTCCATTCTATCGGATCTCCAGAGATGGAAATCTCTGCATGTGTCCTGGCTCGGACTTGTAAACGTTGTGAAAATGAATATACTGCCACGCGTCCTCTATCTCTTCCAAACGTTGTCCACGCCCATCCCTCAAGACGCTATCTTGCAACGAGATGTACGCGACTTTATCTGGAATGGCAAACGGCCCGCATATCCATTACACTGTTAATGCTTCCTCGGAAGAGGGGGGGTCTGGCATGTCCTAATCTACTAGACTATTACTGAGCTGCCCACCTGCGATATATCTCGGAGTAGGTGGTTCGGGAGAGCGAGAAACACTGGTTCCACATGGATAGAGCAGTGGCCTGCTGCCCATTGTGGGACCTAGCATGGCTCCCCAAACACGCCCAACCTCGCTGTGCATACATCGCCACCCCTACCCGCACAGTTCTTGATATCTGGGATAGCTAGCCACTCAAAAGGGGCCTGACCTCCTTCCCATCACCAAACACGCCGATCACGCGCAATCCCGACTTCCCTCCGACGCTCCCCCCGCAGCGTTCAATAAGTGGAGTGAGGGGGAATGTTGGACTCTTAGTGACCTATTCGTAGGAGTCAGGATGAAATCTTTCACACAGTGCAAGGTGGACTTCCAACTCACGGACACCTTCTGCCTCCAATACTGTCAGCTAAGACCTTGGGCTCTACATCCTTCAGTGTACCCGGTGGAAATCTGACCATACACCCCCTTCGAAACACATGTCCATGCCTTTGCGGGGTCCAAAGGTCTCATATCTAGCACCTACCAGGTCTTGCAGCGCTCAACACCCCCAAGCACACACCCTTATCAGTCGGCATGGCAGTCTTCTGAGCCAGCGGAGATCGCGCATAAACAATGGGAAACCCTACCGCGGGGCATTCATAAGACATATCACAGCCACTCACTCAGGGAAACCGCCTATAAGCTGATGTTTCAATGGTACCTCACCCCATCACATCTCTCTGCCATTTTCCCAGGCACGTCCCCTCAGTGCTGGCGTTGTGGGGGCGAGGATGGAGACTTCTAGCACATATGGTGGTACTGCAGGGTAATTACAACCAATTGGAAAGAGATCGTGGGCCATATTAAGGGTGTGGTTAGATTCCACATCCCGTACTCCTATTCAATAGTCATTCTTGGCATTCGCCCCTTAAACCTTCATGCAATGACCCACACTGACTGGAAGCTCATCAGTTATCTTCTACTTGCTGCGCGGCAGCTCATTGCACTAAGATGGAAACAGAAACCCCCCCCTCCCATGTCCCAATGGTTTTCCCGCACTTGGCATATCTTGACCTCGGAGCGCATTTCACATGCCCACACACAGACACACAATTTCAGCGCACCTGGAAGCCTCTCATTCAATAACTAACGCGCATAGAATTCACTTGCTTTAATCCGGTGCGACTCCGCCTTCTCCACCTCTTCGACTAACTCAATACTTGTAGGACGCCATTGTGCCTTTCCTCATCCCTACATCTGCAATGCAGGGAGACCTGCCTTTCCCCTACCCTCTTGAGCGCTGACTTTGACCTGTTCTCTTTTTTGTTTTTATTTTTCTTCCTTCTTTTTTGTGTTTCTGAAAGTTGTTGCTTAAAAAAGAGAAGAAGCACGGCCCCCCTTCTTCCTGCACTCATGGGCACTGGTAACGGCATGATGAACTTCCTAGGCATCCAGGCCCTTGAGAGGCATGACACTCCCGCAGCTGTTATAAACTACCAATCGTCTTGGGACCCCCAACTGCATAGATAGGCTAACATGGACATTACACACAAGAGGCACTGTGATCTACGTGATTCTCGCCTACATTGTGGGGGAGAGATGATCTGGCTTGCAGATGTGCCTCGGTTAGCTCTCCTATTATTATAGCTTGCACCATGTTTAAAGTATACTGTGATATTGTTTGACCTCCTTCTCTGCTCTCCCTATCTGTACTTTAATGGTCACTATGAATGCTCTTCTATATTAACAAGGTCTGCACTGGAGATTTATTGTAACTACGGCGAACCAGTGACCCCCCTGGGGCCGATTGTCTGTTATCTGCTTTTTGTATGTTGAAAATAATAAAACAGATTTTGAGTAAAAAAAAGGAGTGAAATCAAAGGAGCATAAAGCTTCAAAGTCGAATTAGAGTAGCAGAACTCCCCTTAAAGAGTAGTTCATAAGCCTCAGCCGAGTCTTGATAAATCAAAATAAGTCAGCATACAGTTGCAGTAGCAAGCTGTCAAATCAAATAGCAAAGAGAGTCTATGGGAAAAGCAGCAGCAGTAGCCACAACCGTCAAGAGTACCGCCTGGGGAAAAGGGAAAAGCTGGATTCCTGAAACTACCTAGGAACATGCACTAATATAAAAGTCAAGAAAACAAGTCGAAAACATTGTAGCAGTCTTTCTTCTCCACGAGCCAATCATGAGACAGAGTCCTTCAGTAAGCAGATTCAGCACCTACGTTCCCACGAAAATATATGTGGATTAAACTTTTTATCATATGGTTAGCCTCACAGTCTTGCCTGGTTAGATTCAGGCCTCAAGCATCGATTGACTTTCTATACCTCTACTTGTTTCACTGTGAGAACAATGAACTACTAACTAAAAGACAAAAATCACTGCTAGGTAATACATTCTTTTAAGCTATGAATCAATCATTATTGTTTAAATGCACAAGTTATTCTATTCAAACCCCTGTTCAGACTTTTCAGACGTAAGCCATTCTTGACTTCCATTTTCTCCCGCATCTCTTTATAAAATTCTTAAGCAGCACCATTATTCAACATCTCTGGAGCAGTGTTGTATGAGTAGTTTTCCTCAAGCTTTAATGGGACCTGCAAGCTGTCGAAATTGCAAATTCAACTGTATTGGTCATATTTGTAAAAATACTAAGGGTGGTTGATGTGTTAATAGTCAATGTGTGTTGCTCGACAATAGTTTCGGTCTCAAGCAACCCTATTGTGGATGCTTCTTCTTTGCCCATCCAGAACACACACTCATTTAATAGTTTTTTTATGTAATGTTAAGTCCCTACCTAAACATTTGATGGAATGCTGGGATCTTTTTGCTTCTTTTCTGCCAGTAATAGGCTTTTTAACAGAAACCTGCTTAAGCCCTACCTCTCTACCTGCCATGATGTTGGCTCTCCCCGACAACTATCGACTGTTGAAGGTTGACAGAATAGGTAAAGTAGGGGGAGGCATTGCTGTTGTCTTTCAAGACACATTCAAAGTCTCTATTATTGACACCGTAAGTGTGAACTGGGTAGAGCTTTGTATTTTTACATTGGAATTCAATTCTAAAGACTGTTGGAATGGTGCTCAACTCTATCGGCCTCCTGGCCCCAAAAATAGATTTTAGTCATCGCCTGACTGAATACTTAGCGACTTATGTACTGTCGTCACAACAATTTGTCCTGCTTGGTGATTTTAATTATCGTGGTGAAGATCTTTTAGACATGGAAGTAGTACATCTTTTATCGGCTCTAAAGACATTGGGACTGCATCAAAAGATTGAAGACCCTCCTCACTCAGCAGGTGACCCTCTGGACTTAATTTTCACCACTTCTAATGCATTGCTCTGTGGGCCTCCCCTGTCTATGACCTGGAATGATCATTCATAAATCTGCTTTCAGATACCTAAAGTAGAGAGGTCTGAGAAACCAAGGTTTGGGCAGAAGAGAGTCTCACAACAATGGCAGCACATTACTCCTGATATTTTCACTGAAAATGTTGATTTCTCTACAGCCACAAAGGGCCAAGATATAAATCACACCTTGGCTGACTATCAAAAGGCTTTAAACTCTGCCTTTGATAAGATTGTTCCTCTTAAAATTCATTCTAATAATAAACACAGTACTCATAAACTTTGCTACACCCCAGAGGTGAGACAGGAAAAGTCATTATGTAAAAAGCAGGAGAGACGTTGGCACCTGACTAACAATCCCTGCGATAAAGCGGCGTATAAAAAATAACTTATTAAGTACCATCGGAACATAAAAATTGCTTGCAAAATCTATATCACTAATCAAATTAGCCACACTGGAAACTGTTCTAAAGTGCATTTTAAAGTTCTAAATCATTTTTATTTATCCCCATGCTTGCTCTCAGTCGAATCAACCTTCTCAGGAATTATGTATCTCTCTTGCTTATTGCATCAAGGATAAAATCATGACAATTTATCAAAACTTTTCCTTGCCTTCTAAACAGTCTAAAACTGAGCTGAATTTTAAAACTCTTCTCAGGAAAGATGGACACAGTTTGGGAAAGTTTAATACCCTCTGTCTCAAACAAATACAGTGTGCCGTAAACAAGGCAAATCTGGTTCTCCTTCTGATCTGTGTACGGCTAGGATCTCAGTGCGTCTTTCTATGCAGATTATGCCGGCTATAAGATCCTTGTTTAATGCATCAATAGAGACAGGGAAATTTCCTATGGCCTGGAAATCCGCACAGATTATGCCTATTCAAAAAAAAGGCCAATTAAGATCCCTCAATCCTCTCTAATTATCGGCCAGTTTCCTTTTTTCCATTTCTCGGCAAGATTTAGGAAGGTCTCATCATCAAACAGCTGTCTGGCTATTTGGAGGAAAATAATATCTTGGACCCTTCTCAATCTGGATTCAGGTCTGAGCACAACACGGAGGCGGCCATGGTTGCCGTGATAGATTCCAGAAGATGTTCTTTGGATGCTAACACTCCCTCTATGCTTGTGCTCTTAGACCTGTCTGCAGCTTTCAACACTGTGTTGTATGATAAGCTGTTGCTTAGGCTAAATGAGATAGGGATCTATGGGACTGCTCTGGAATGGTTCCAGGGCTTCTTGGCGAATAGTACTCAAGTCATCTCGTTGGGTGACTTTAAGTCTCGCACCATGATGATTGATAAAGGTGTACCCCAGGGATCTTGCTTGAGCCCCACCTTGTTCAATATATGCATGGCCCGCTAGCCAAACTCATTAAATCTTTTGGCTTTGAAATCCTGTTTTATGCTGACGACACTCAGTTGGTTATCTCCTTCGATAACAACGTGGACAAAGTTAAGGAATGCTTCGTTAATGGGATGAAAGTGGTGGCAGAGTGGATGTCTGAGAACTACCTTCAGCTGAATGCTGAAAAGACGGAGATTATGCTCTTTGGGAAAGTCCAACAAATATGGACTCCCGACTGATGGCCACCAGAATTAGGAAGTGCTCCTATCCCCAGTCAGGTCATTAAAAACCTCAATGTTAAATTGGAACAAGCTCTAACAATGAAAGAGCATGTCCTATCATTAACGGTGCGCCTGTTTTCACATGTTGCGGCTTCTGAGGAAAGCACTGCCTTTTCTTCAGCTTGCGGCTAGGAAAACCTTGGTACAGACTCTTGTTGTCAGCAGGCTTGATTATGGTAATGCTCTTTTGGCTTCTGCCATTGAGACATTTCTCTCTAAGCTACAGGTCGTTAAGAACACAGCGGCAAGGCTTATTTATAATCTTCCTTCTAGATCGGCATCAAATCTTTTTCTAAGAACATTACACTGGCTACCAGTCAGAAAGAGAATTATATTTAAGATCAGCTGCCTTACCTATAGAGCTATAGTGGGGAAAGGACCAGTGGCGGCCGGAACGGCTCGCGGGTGGTGTGGCGGGATAGGGGGGTGGGGGGCAGGCTGCAATGTAAATAAAAAATACAAAACAAATAACACTTACCTTGCAGCCGGGTCTCGCGTCTCTGCTCCTGCTCTCCTGCGTCTGACTCCAGGAACGGGAAGCAGGCAGCCAGGCGCCCTCCCCTAAGCCAATCACAACGTTGCAATGCAGCGTTGTGATTGGTCTGAGCGCCGGGGGCTGGAGGGGTGGGCATGTTCTCCATGCAGGCTGTAATGCAGGCTGCATGGAGAACAGGGAAGTGTGCATGACTGTTTTGGGCGGCCCGAGAGGGCCGACCAAACAGTCATTGCGCATTTAGGAGTGGGCAAACCACTCCTCCTCTGCTCTGAAGCCCCGCCCCACCCCACCCCCTCACGCAAAGCTGCCGCAGCAAGAGGACAGAATAAAATGATAATAACATCACATTATTATCATTTTATTTTTTCCTTTCTTAACTGCTGAAGAGTAGTGGGGCGACGCTCCTCCACCTTAGCGGAGGAGCTGCCACTGGAAAGGACCAAGATACCTACACCAGAAGCTTAAACGCAATCTCCCTGTTAGGAATCTGTCATCAAAGGATAAAGTGCTACTTAGTATTCCCCGCATTCAACATTTAAGATGTGGAGGCAGATCTTTTTCTTACTTGGCCCCTACCTCCGGGAATCATGTACCTTTTCATATTCGCACCTGCTTTGAATATACCAAATTTAAGAAATTATTTAAAACTTTCTTATTTTAACTCTACCCTTTGGTCCTGCTGTTGTGTCTTTCCGTAGCTCCGAGATACCCTGTTGGGGTGATTCATGCGCGATACCAAATAAAACTAACATAACATATGAAACATAAGAAAATAGGAAGTTCATGTCATGCAGGAATATAATGTTGCTTAATAAAGTAATGCATTTTGTCAAACCGAAAGATTCTGCAGTTTTGACAACATTTCTAAGCATGTCATCGTAGGGTCAAGCTTCTAAATCACGTTGTGCACATATCAGCAATATTGTGTTCCCTTTTAGATAGAAAAACTTGTTTCATGGCCTTTCTGTGTAGCCTACAAGAATTACAACGACTGCCTACTGCAAATTAACACATTTTAAATGCATGTCAGTTTAATATTAAGTTTTACACTTTTTATGGCACATTTAGCATACTATGGTAATTCATTTTCGCTCAAATTTATAGACTCTATTATTTGTAAAAGTGAATATGCACTCACTCGTCATGCCACTCCGCACCTAAGTTGAACTGAGGTGCGAAAACATGTGTTTGCAAATGAGGCCCTTTCAGACTAGTTAGGTTCCCATTTAGTAATTCATGGATATGGCCAGGTACAAACAAAACATCCTTCCCCAGAGCTCCTCCCTTTTTTCAGTAGGAAATGCAACAAAGGAATTTACATGGAGAGTAGAGGGTGGTGCCAACGATTGTGGGAGACTAGCGTGCCAGGTTCGTTCACCCACTTGGTGCCAAATAAGGCCCACCCCTCATTACTGTTGTGGCATCACTAAATCAAGACCCATTCCTGTCAAGCTTATCAGTATCGCTGAGACGCAAGTACCTCACACTACACAAGAGAAGCACTCTGGGAACCCCTACCATCACATGCCCACATCCGATCAGATGTAAATTGAAGCATTTTTTCTTACATTTTATTGTGAATAGCATAATAAGACACTGTTTACTAGTACAATGTAACTCCCTGTACTTCGGCCTGCCATTATATCTAGTCAAAAGACTGCAACTTGTGCAGAATCAGGCCGCAAGACTGATTTTTCATCTGCCTAGATGGCAACATGCCTCCCCTCTTATGAAGACGCTACATTGGCTCCCCATATCCCAACGCTGTGCCTTCAAAATCGGCTGCCTTATTTTCAAATCCTTACATGGCACTTGCACAGAATTCATCTCCAATATCACTCAGAGATACATACCCACCCGCAACTTGCGCTCAGCCCATATGAACCTGCTGGTCACCCATATTATGAATCAAAGCGGTTAGGTGGCAGCAGATTTGCGGTGCTGGCACCTCGCTTTTGGAACGCCTTGACATCAGACCCTGCACCGACCTCCTTAGATTCAGGAAACTCCCCAAAACATGGCTGTTTACTCAGGCATATGAATTACCGTCCAGGACTCTGGTCACTCCTATATACAGCGCCAAGAAGCCAACCGGTGTACGTGTGCTCTATAAATAATTTTAACATTTAAAATAACACATAGTCTATCATATTGATCTCCAGCAGGAAACATTCATGCTTCTATTTAACCATTGAACAGTATTTATTTTTGTAACCTTTTTTCTTTGTTGGGTATCCATTGTTGGAGTTTGGTCATACTGTTTGCTACTCCTTTTACATTTTAAAGTCTTATACTCCTTGTGTGTTATCTAGTCACTGAAGCTCAGCATGAGCCTTACACAAAGAAAATCTGTTTATAATTACAGTGAACCTTCGACAATGTCATATCATCAACAACAATTGCCATTGCAATCCTAAGTCCAAGAGTGTACCACCATTGAATAATTATCGTAGAGCCACTCGGGGTTATTTTAGCCCTGGCATTTATCCTTCATGAGTGCAAACTCAGCACCCATAATTACTAGTACCATTCAGTGACACCCTACCTGTGAAATTACGAGTTAAACCTCATGGAATGGGGAACACTGCCCGACACGGACAGACTTAAACCCACACCGAATTCCCAGTTCCATGGGGTTTAATGCTACGAGTTACCAGGGCACAAGTCCTAAAAAAAGAAGTGGGGGGACTAACCTAGTTAATCAGTAAGCAAATGACATCACGCCGCGTGACATCACGGCGCGTGACATCACAGGAAGTGGCATCACAAGAAGTGACATCAGATCTTAAGCCCTCACATACATATTTAGCAGGTGTATCATGAGTACATTGGAGCACATTTCGAGTATACTTCTCCTGAATTAGGCAGCAGATTCACACTTTTTGTACGCTACACATATACACATAAAACAATGTTGCCTTTTGTCAGCGTAAAGCTTCTTCTAGCCATATTGCTTTAAAAGAAAAAATAGTGATATTTAAATTATTACAATGCCTCCTCAGGGGTAGTAAGCCCTATATAAATGCTATTTATTTTGTGCAAATGCTGGGAAACATCAACACATCTGAAGTTTCTACAGTGCATGCATATCTCCTAAACAGGGACTGACTGAAGTGAAAAGCTGCCTCTCTTCAGTATGTGTGAAGTGCTAACAAGGTGTGAGCCTTTGTTTCCCCTCTGCTGCATTTGCTTCTAGGTGCGAGGCTCCTGACTGCTGCCAGCCAGGAGACTCGAACAGAAGGAGGCCTGATGACCCCTCAGACTCGGCCTTTGTTAAGAACCAGCAGGAGTTAGAAATAAGAGAGCCCCGTCCCCGCCTGCACGTTGTTGCCGATCGAAAGCAGATAACGTGCAGGCGCTGCAGAATGTGTCCCGGTGTTTAGATATTACACTGGGACGAATTCAGCATCTTTATCAGTGGGGCCCAACTTCTTGGCAGGGTGGACGGCGTCCCCCCTGTGAAATAAGTGGGGGGACGCCGTCCACCCGCGTGGACCCCCGACTCGTGCCCTGCGAGTTACCAACTGGTCTGAGCAGGTGATAAATACGGGCAGGGGCTTCTGTATGGGCCAGGAGTAGAGCGAGGGGTTGGTGAGGGTAAAAGAGTGAAGGGGGAGAAATGTTCTGGCAGCATTGCTCCTCCCTTACCAAAGAATGAGGTTAGGCCGTGCCGGGGTCTGAGTTCTGTTTGCTGTTACAGTTGAAGCTTAAAGCAATATTACTGGCAGCGATTTCTGGCCAGTAAAATCGGATGCAGAGTTCCTGCGGAACACAGAGCCAGTTGTATGTGGAATTCCGCTCCATCCAACTTGTATTCAGGACCTAATACTCCTACAGTCCACTTATCTGAAAGAGTGGGGCCTGATGTGCCCACAAAGAGGAAGGGAAATGAGGATTCTGATGCATCAATGCCGAATTATACAATACTGCTTTGTCCCCATCACTCGCCATAGTCTTTATGTTATGAGAGTGAGTCTTGTTCTGGAAACGCAACTGTGCGAGCCCTTTGAGTTAAGAACGTTAAGCCCCTCACACTTTCTACAAGAAAAAAGTTAACTGACCCTTCACAAGGATGTTTTGCTTGTCTGTTTCCTTTCGGCAGACTGCACTGGAAGCTGGGTGATGAATGCTGCCGGTATCTTCCTAAGTTCACAATCTTTCTTCGTTTTGATGTGACTTGCTCTTAGTACAGCCTATGTGTCTTCGGCTGTCTCCCTGACTTTGAGCAGTACGGGCAGTGTCAGACCCATTCGAGAGCCACAGGGCAGACAGGAGCATGGGACTCCAACCATGGTGGTTGAGGCTGTTTGTCACTGGTGTCCTGCAGTACGTCCTACTGTGGCTCAGCAAATTGGACCAACTACCTACAGCCCTTTCCAAGCTTGGTTTATGAGAAGGGAAGTACTTTAATCACACAGCTGAACTAAATACTACACAATTCAATGGAAATGACATACAGGGTTTCAAACTAAATTGAATTAAACAATAAGACACGATGCCCCCTCCCAGTGTCCCCCGTCCTCCTTCTATGGTTAGGTCCTGTATTTACAGTCTCAAACA
Source organism: Calotriton arnoldi (assembly GCA_963921515.1). NCBI lineage: Eukaryota > Metazoa > Chordata > Amphibia > Caudata > Salamandridae > Calotriton > Calotriton arnoldi. The sequence continues at coordinate 6,831,713 of CAWUFW010000021.1, read as the reverse complement.
CACTATGAATTTAGGCAGGTGCAGATGGCTCAAGTACTCTGAAAGGTCAAATGCGCAACTCAGTTCAATTTGCCTTCTTTACACCTTGGGCAAAAAGTCTTGGCATGCACAAAAGAATCATCTGCACGCATTTAGTCTCTTGTCCCTGGTGTAGGCTAGACCTCATGTTTTACCTGAACGTTATGTAGCAGTTCAGGCTGTGGGATATCTGCAATCTGGGCTCCTGCCCTCAGGCCAGCCACTTCTCTCCTACAGGGGCCGCAATGACAGTATGACTCAGGTCGAGGTTCATGGGGGCAATCAGTGAGGCACATCTGTGCGGCAGCACTTGTCTTCAGCCGCAGCAACCCTCCAAGCCAGCTGCATATAGGTGTTTGGGTGTGGCAGTTGAGGCCTCCAGGCCGAATCCTTCATGCCTGCGTGTCCTTCTGGCACTTGCCACCTCCAGAATGATCAAGGCTTCCCACTTTTATACATATTTTCCAGATAGGGGATGTGGATGCACTTCCTAAAGTTTCAGAACCTGTTTGGATTGGCTTTTGTTAAACATCATTCTCAGGTTGCTCTCCAGACACAGCCTTTGTGCAAACTGATCGCTCTAACAGCCGGAAGCACTTGGTCTGGTCTCAAGCAAGAGTATCCAAAGTATGGGCACCATGAAGTCTGAGATCTCTGCACCTTGTTAACAGTCCCGCTCCTCAACCCTACTGTGTACCAAATGACAGTGCTCAGGAGCCCTTTCCTAACAAGGTACTCATTACATTTCTAAAAGTTGCGCTGTCTCCATCTCTTTTCAGTTCAGCATCTGGGTCTCCATCTTCCATCTACAGGAATGTATTGTATTGCATCCATCTTGTTGTCCATATTGTGCCATGCTAAACCTAAGGGCATCCAAAATGTATCCTATTGGCCCCAGTACTCAGACTCAGACAACAAACATAGTCCTACTACCACACATGTGCTACAGAATCACCGCACATACATGCACTTTACATGCACACGGGATGCTAGCGCACGGTAATGGTGCGTCACATACCTGTGGAACATTCCACGAGAAGAGCGGTATGCTCGCCTCTCCTTTCGCATTCAAAGAACACAGAACACCGTTGTCTGCTTTATGTGATGCACCATGGGCAACGATAGGGGCCACTGCCCATTATGAAGGCGCACTTTGGTGCATCCCTCCAAGTCACAGAAGTGGTTTTGGTCCTCGCATTACGAGGAACCAGCCTCACGCTAGATTAGTGTAACGCAAGGGCCAAAATAAAAGGTTACCTGTTTCATATGCAGTCAAGCACTCAGGGCAGAGGCGCACACCTGTTCACCTTGCAGGAGACATTCCTGTCCCAGCAAATAGGAGTGTCTTTCATTGAGGGGTTTCCCTTCTTGAGCCATGGACATAGTAGCCATTACCACACCTAAAGTTGGATAATTACATTCCTGGTAGTGTACCATTATGGTGCTTTGAGTGCCTTTTTTGTATCTTCTGGTCCTTCAATTAATTTTGGCATGTTAGTAACACTGCCCTCGTCACAGTGGCTGACATTATTATTATGGATAATTGTGACAGTCTTATTGGTTTACGGACAGTTGCCTTCCTTCTGAAGTGATGTTTTGGAACTTGTTTATGATTTGTGGGCCACTGCCTCACAATGTCGGTTGAATCCTTGGCACTACTTGCTATATAATATAGACTATAGATAATATAATATAATATCATATCATATCATATCATATCATATCATATATCATATCATAGAATAGAATAGAATATAAAGACTGTGATGATAATATAATATAATACAAAGACTGTGATGAGAAATGAGAACAAAGGGGTAATGCTTTGGTTACTTACAGGTAATCACAATTAGACTGACTCCTACTCTTCCTCTCCACAGTCCTAGGATACCTGCCCTCCCACACCTCAGTTCAGTCCGTCTTCAACCGTTGTGGTGCTGCTTGGATATGACAAACAGGACTTCTGGGCATGAGGTCAGGTATTTATGACCTACTATTGGCTAAAGGGCTAGCAAGGTTGTTTGTTTCCCTACCCTGTTTATTTCCATGGCACTCTGAGAGGAGGAGCAATGCCAAACCTCCACTCCTTGAAAAACTAGAACTATAAACACCATCCTATCCTACTCAGTGGCAGTACCATAATTTTAGTCTATGGCAGAAAGGGTTTGATCATGCGGACACCCGCTTGTACTGGGAAAACATCAGAAAAAGGGCATTCCTGGAACAGAGCTCAAAATGGAGATATCTGCTGAAGAGCTCTCTTGGCCTCACCCCCCAAAATGGCACATTTTAAAGAAAATGATTGTAAAGCATGCACGTCTGACTAGAATGTCTTGGGAGCCAGTGAGCTCTGAACGTCTTCTGTTGTTAGGACCAAGATTTTTTTTTTTTTTTTTTGGTGGAGATTTATATAGCGTGAACTAGACCCTGAGGTATCAGAGCGCTTTACATGAGCACCAGTTACGTTACAGACTGACACATTCATTTTTATTTTTTGTTAGGCACAGGGAGAGTAAGTGATTTGCCCAGAATCGCAGAATGTTGAGCGTCCCTGCCGAGACTCGAACCCGGTTCCCCAGCTCCGAGGTCGACTGCCCTAGCGGTTAGGCCACATCCTCTCCCCAATGATGATGTCAATCATTTGTCTGCAGTCTGAGAAGCCACACTCAGGGCAAGAACAGTCTAGAATCCATTAACAACATCACTTGGGATGCTAGAGGATGGTGGGTGTGGGCAGCCAGGCCATAAAAATCACATTCTTGACCTAATACAATTATAGCTTATGTAAGTGATAAATAAACATATTGGTAAACATGTCAAAAAAGTTATAGAATGAAATCTAATAGCAGTTATGAATATCAAACAAACAAAATGTATTTTGTCAATCTATAGCAAAAGCCTGCACCCTTAGAAAGCTACACACAGAGGCTTTTGAGGGTCGCACAGTTGCCACAGGGTTACTTTAATGAGAAACTGATTTTTCTGTAAGTATTTTTAAACTGATGGTTGTGCTTCATTTTTACTAACTGGGCCCTCATTCAAGCACATTTTTTGATTAAAATGTGCCTTGGTTTTCTCATTGATCAAGTTCTGTGTCTCCTGCAGGTCCATCATTTCCCAGTTAGGCCCCTGTGGGCTGCCGAAGTAACTTAGAAAGCCCCTTCTAAAACCTACCTTCTCTGCAATTGATTTCGATCCACTTTACATATCTTGGCCATACTATCAAACTGTCATTTACTTATTTCTCTTTAGATTCATTGCACTGTAGCTTTCAGCAATCTTCAGTCCTGCGGAAGGCCAGAAAATTGATATTAGGGCTGAAACATTGACATTGATACAAGTAGGAATAGGGGAGACCAGACTTCACTGCCTTTTAGAGCAGTCTCAGTCACTTGCATTACTTTGTATGCTTAAATTATAGAATCTATCTATCTTTTTTTAAAATTATTTTATTTAGTATCAGAAAAATAATACAGTCATATATTCTGGCTGGGAACAGTATGACATAACAATATATATGTGTGTTGAAAGTAGAGCCTGGGCGACATCACAATCGTGTTACATAGTGGAGGTCCAACAAGTGAATGGAGAATACAGTCAAGCGGCAAAATACTTATAGTCAGCATATCTAGGGTCCTCAGCATGGTCACTTATGCATACATACTCGTCGTTCAGTACATTATAGTTGCAGGGTATAGACAGGTTACAAATGAGCTACATTCTCTCCCTCCGCCTCTCCAGTCTCCTTTCCCACCAAGTATTTCTGGCATGGGCCCCAAAAACCCTTAGGTCGACTCTGGGGGGGAGGGGGGAGTAGTTCACTACTATTGTGTGTTGCAATATATCATATCAGTATTCCAATTCGGTATAGTCGGTATCGGCCCCTAGTCCAGCACATTGCAACACAACGCTTAGCAAGCAATAACCCCATTGTGACAAGTTTTCTAACACTTTTATCGACCTCTGCATCATAGCCCAAGAGTGCAAGTAGGGGGTCAGGTTCAAGGGGTAATCCAGTGATAGCACCTAATGCACAGAAAATCGTTTTCCAATTCTCTAGGATCTCCAGGCAGTACCAGGCGGTATGTATGAAGCCAGCTTCTTGCACATGACAACGCTGACATTCTCTCCCTCCCCATACACCCTAGGAGTTGCATATTTACTAAGGTGTTTAACCTTGCTGTCAGCTGTTTCATAGTACTCTTCAAGTTTTATCCTGATGTCTTCTAGTAATCTAGTATCTCCTGACTGCTGATGGTCTAGCTCCATCTGCGCGATTTCCCTTTCAAGTCTCGACAGTCTATCTCTCAAGGACTGGAGTACTCCTGCATGCTTGGAGATTGTTACAGCTCTGATAAAAGCTTTAAAAGCTTCCAACACAGTAGCGAAGCAATTTACTGTACCAATGTTGTCCGTAAATAACCCTTCTATGGCCTGCGCCATTTCTGCCTTGAAAGGCGGATCTAGTAAGGAATATGGAGGGAATCTCCAAATGACTGGTGCGAATTTCCAGGTATGAAGCTCAGTGTCTAACAGTACCAGAGAACGGTCTGAGTAAGTACTCTGAAATGGATCACATGTAATAACGCAAGATAATAAACTTTTAGACACCAACCAAAAGTCTATCCGAGTGTGAATGTCATGGGCGGCAGAATAATGCTTGAACCCAGAACCACCAGGGGAACGATGTCTCCATACATCAAGCAGGCCCAACTGATCAGCTAAACTTTCAATCGCTTGTGCAGCAGCAAAGGGACCATGGGGAGGGCCCTTAGAATGATCTTGAGCAGGATCTAAAACACAATTAAAATCCCCTCCCCAGATTTGTGGTACGTCACCCCACTGGAGCAGGCGAGTGCCAAGTGCGTGATAGAATTGTGAATCATCATAGTTGGGACCATAAACATTGGCAAGTCTTACTGCCAGGCCCTCTTTGTGGCATCGACGATCACAGTTTGTTCCACATCATCCATACCACTCTGTGTATTCTCAATTGTAGATAATGCTCTAGAAGCCAGCAACAATGTTCATTTTCTAATAAGTGCATTAGTGCAAAAATTCCAATAAAAACCCTCCCACGCTATGCATACCCAAACTCAGCATAGCAGACACATGACCCCCCTCCCTTCCCAACAAACCCTGAAAGAAAAAAACAAAAGAACACCTGTTACACACTGTGGATCACACATGGGGGTGGATGTTATCAGCAAAAATCTCCGACATTGGCCCAGCTACTCCAATACCATACAATACCTGAGGTATACGCCCAGTGCCACCTTAAGAACATTCCTGACATTCCCCCCATCTCACATTTCCTACAGCAACTGAGCAAAACTGTGCGCCAACGAGTGACAGTCAAGAGATCTTATGGGTGAACAAATCTCACCTCCCCCCGCAGAAACCCAATATCTAGTAGTTAAGGCTTAATGTAACATAAGAAAGGAACAGTCTCACTGTTACTGGAGTGCCATCGCCTTGGTTAGGCCTTAAACAAGTTAACTGGCGCAGTCCATTATGCAATTGGAGAATTCAACCAGCATGGTGTCATCATTCGGGTATGACATTAGGACTTCGTAAAGTTTCCCTCCCACTCCTGGGACAAACACTCTCCAAAGCATAGGGAACAACAAAGTACATGTCACTGTTCCTGTGCGTCCAATGCATCTTGATCCATATTGGAGGAGGATCTAGGGGACCCCCTCCAAGAGCTAACACCATCTCTTTTCCTAAGGAACTGGAGAGCTTGTTTTGGGTCTGTAAAAACATGTGGCTTTCCCTCAATGTGGATTCGTAGCTGGGCAGGACACATCATGTTATATTCCAGGTGGAGATCACAAAGCTTCCTTTTAACAGGGATAAATTGACGGCGTTCCTCTTGCACTTGTTGCGTAAAGTGAGGGTAAAGGGCCAGATCCATACCTTCGTATTTTAGTGTCTTTAATTCTCTAGCCTTGCAGAGTGCTGTGACACAGTCCCTTTAGTTGAGGAGCCTCGCAATTATTGGACAGGGGCTAGCTCCAGGAATCGGCCTAGGGGCGAGGTAGCGATGTGCGCGCTCAACTACAAAATTGTCTGAAAAGATATCTCTACCCAATAGCATGATGAGAAGATGTTCTACATATTGTTCCATGTTGGGAGTATTGGTTGACTTTGCCACTCCCACAATTCGAACGTTATTCCACCTTGAGCGTGCCTCTAAATCTTCAGCTTTGGCCTGCACCGTGTGGAGCAATTTATCCATTTTAGTGTATGCAAGCGATCCCGTATTTAAAGTATCTTCTGCATCTGAAACTCTCTTCTCCACTGTCTCCAACCGTTCCGTGTGATTATCCAATCTCTCTGTCATTCTGTTCATTCAGAAGGATAGGTCATCAATTTTCCCATCTATTTTTGTCAAACTGCGTTGCATCGCCGCAAGATTTAATTTTAGGTCCAAGTCCACGGCAGAGTCATTGGACTCCGAGCCAGACTCAGAGGCTTTCTTGTCTGGGTCCTGTTGTCTGGGGGTTCTGCCTGGCTCAATTTCGAGCTTAGATTGCGAACTTTCAGTTTTACTCATTTTAAAGGTTATCAGGCCTATTTCAAGGTATGCTGGCAGCTGCAAGTGTAGACGTCGCAGGCTCCTTCTCTCGCTAGCCCTCAAGGAGACACTGTGGAGGGAACAATTCAGTGCGGCAGCATCTCTAATATGTGATATCCTGAATGAGGACTGTGAAAATGAGGACGCCGGACCGCCATTGGAGCTGAGAATAGCGGAGCTTAGAGACACAGGCCGTCACTGATGAAATTAGACAGCCCACAGTAGAGCAGCCCTCCAAAGGTCCTGCATCGGCCAGTGTAGACGTCCTTCTTTATAATCTTGCCCCCAAGAGTCAGATGTGCGGCCCAAACCAAGGTAAGTCACCTCTCAGTATGGAGACAGTACGAGGAGGCAGGCCCAACTATGGCGTCTCACTATGAGGAAGCACCATGACAGCGACCTAGGCCCACTCCCAGCCAGCGCCACTGCCGTCACCTCACCTCAACGGTGGAATAGTCCGTAGCTGCACTCTCAATCTGGCTCAAGGGTCCACTCACCGTGGATTGCCATCCAGTCACCAGCACAGCGCAGCCCGCTGGGCCCGTGCCACTCCGCACAGCTCCGGGCGATAGCTGCACACGCAGCCGGGTCCTCAGCAAATCTTCTGCGCCCTTCGAGCGCAGCCGCAGGGCTAGCCCCCAGCTGCTAACATGGCCGGTCACACTCTGAAGAGAGCAGCGGTCCAGAGACACACCAAGAATACAGGCCCACCAGGCGCGACTCACAAGGCACCACTCCCCCTCAACACGCAGCTCCGCTGGCGGTCGAAAGCTCCCAGCAGCTTATCTGTCGACAAGACACAGGATAGCTGTTAGAATATTTAAGGGCAGATTTGGGCAAGGATTATGTAGAATTGTGTGCTGGCCTCACGGAGCTCCACTAGATTGCGGCCATCTTGGAGCCAGGCAAGCTCCGCCCCCTCTATCTATCTATCTGAAATTTTTACTTGTAAAGCGCACCCATACCCCCAAAGGGGTGTCCAGGCGCTGTACGCATACCGCTGTGGAACCCTTCCTGGCTTTTCCCTGTGAAATGTCCACTCCTGGGCACCCCCAGGGTGAAGCCAGGCATCCCAGCGCTGTTGGGGCCGTTGTGGAGATTAAGCAAGCTATTGCCCAGAGTTGCAGAGTGGGACCCATGATTAGAATAGGCACTGAGGCGAGAATTATCAGGTCCGAGAAAATTTAGCCCAAGACCCGCCGAGGCGGGAATTGAACCCTGGTCCCGGGCCAAATCTCTGCATCAGGGTCTGCCGCTCTAACCATTGAGCCACGATAGATAGATAGATAGATAGATAGATAGATAGATAGATAGATAGATAGATAGATAGATAGATAGATAGATAGATAGATAGATAGATAGATAGATAGATAGATAGATAGATAGATAGATATTATGAAGAAATAAGCAGGCAGTTGTCCTCAGACAGTGTGCTAAATATGTCAACTTTATTGGCTCCACAAAGACCACAGATGATGACGTATTATGGCTATTACCAAGCCTTTTCCATGTTGGCCACCATATTTGTGTGTGTGTGTATATATATATATATATATTCACTGAAAAAACCATAGGTTTCAGGGACGTTATAGTTACAAATTAGCATTTTAAAAACCTTTGAAATTCACTGAAAAAACCATAGGTTTTAGGGACAGTTATAGTTAGTTGGACATTGCACTCGTACAAAACCCGTGAAATTCCCCCGTTATAGTTAGTCCAGCTAACTATAACTCGCGCCCGCAATGCACTGCTGATGACGTCACATATTACATCACTCATGACATGGTCAGTGACATCACTGATGACATCACTGATGACATCTCAAATGACATCACTGATGACATCACTGATGACATCATCCAGTGACTGTGTGTTTCTGTAAAGTTTAAATATTTTTAATATATATAGGAAAAGACGTATTGAAGAATGAGTGGGTGTGTAAGTGTCTGTATGGATGATTTAGTAGGTGCGTGACTGACTGTATAAGTGAGTGATTTAACGTATCTTACTGAATGCATGGGTTAGTGACTAAACTGGGTGAATGTCTGTATCCGTCTGTCTGTTGCTGTGTAAGTGGCTGCATGTGTTTGAGAATAGCTACATGAGTGTCTATATGAGTTATTGAATGCTTGTGTGAGTATCTGTATGGGTGCCTGAGTGTTTGTGTGGGAGGGGTGTGTGCGACTCTGTGCATAGATGTGTGAGTGGGTGATTCACTGGGTGGATGGTTTCAAGAGTGCATCTGTGATAGACTGTATGGGTGGGTAAGTGTGTGAAGAGTGTGTTAGTGAGTGAATGTATGTCCCAGTGGTACATGTGTGAGTAACTACATATGTGAAAGGCAGTATATATGTGTGTTGGAGTATATAAATAGCTATAAGCAAGAGTGACTGATTGTGATAGTGGCTGTATGGATGAGTGTGTGCTTGTATCAGTGATTGTATAAGAGCGTAAGAATGTGCTAGTATTTGTATGAGTAAGTGAGCTGGTGTGTGTATAACTGTATAGGTGAGTAAATGGTAGTGTGTTTAATTATTTGCATGACTGACTAGGTGTGTGAGTACCTCTATGGATGAGTGGCGGTGTTTGAGTGTCTATAAAGGAGTATGAGTGCATATGATAGTCCTGTACTGAGTGACCGTAAATATGAGTGACTGTTCGGGTGAGTGAGTGGATGTGTGCGTAGACCTAAGAATCAGTGAGTGGGTATGTAGTTATTGGTGTTGGAGTGTCTATGGTTTTGCGAATGGCAGTCTGTACTTTAGAGTGGGTGTATCAAAGGTTATATTAGGGTGTGAGAAGATGCATGAAATTATCACATGGATGATGTCATCAGTGATGTCATCAGTGATGTCATTTGAGATGTCATCAGTGATGTCATCAGTGATGTCACTGACCATGTCATGAGTGATGTAATATGTGACGTCATCAGCAGTGCATTGCTGGGCGCGAGTTATAGTTAGCTGGACTAACTATAACGGAGAATTTCACGGGTTTTGTACGAGTGCAATGTCCAACTAACTATAACTGTCCCTAAAACCTATGGTTTTTTCAGTGAATTTCAAAGGTTTTTAAATGCTAATTTGTAACTATAACGTCCCTGAAACCTATGGTTTTTCAGTGAATTTCAAAGCTTTTTAAATGCTAATTTGTAACTATAACATGTCTGAAACCTACGGTTTTTTCAGTGAATTTCAAAGGTTTTGTAAATGACAATTTTTAAATGTATTAATTGTTATATAAATTTTTAAAATACTGATTTACTACATTTTTAGAAACATTTTTTTTTACATATTTTATTATTTAAATTACATTGTAATTACATTATACATTACATTACAAAAATACTTTCTCTTAATGAATTACTTTAGTTTAAATACTTTGCAGATAGGCAATAGACTTTTAAGTACAGTAGTTACAGTTGTTGCAATGGGCAACACATTTTCAAACACAATGCAACATTCAGCTCAATGTGAATTTCTAGTTAAATGCAATTAGTTACTTTATGGATTACTTTTCTAACCACAGGACTGGATCCTAGATTCAGTCCTGGGACATCTCCTGTAAACAGTTGAGTAAAAGCGTTTTGGTTACAGTCGTGATTTTTAAGGAATATTATTGTATTTTAAAAGTTGACACTTTGAAACTTTTTCTCATAGATTCACCAATGTTCTCCTATGGAAGGAAATTCACTTAGCAGGTAAAAACTGTTATCGTTACTTTTTTCTTACTCAGTGTTGGATCCTGGATCCAGCACTGGTGCATCTCCTGTAAACAGTTGAAAGAATGCGTTTAAGTCATACTGTCGATTTTTAAGGAATATTTGTAGTTTGTGAAAATCAACACTTTGAAACTTTTTGCTGAAAACCAGTCAATGTTAGCCTATGAAGGAAATTCAAGTTACCGGTAAGTACGGTTAAAATTACTTTTCAGGACCAGTACTGGGCTGAAAGATGCAGCACTGAGGTCTCTCCTGATAACAGGTGAGTAAATCAGAATTCGGATTTCGGCTGATTTTAGAGGAATATTTGTATGTTTCAAAAATCAACACTTAGAAGAATTTCCAAGTGAAACCAGTCAATGTTAGCCTATGAAGGAAATTCAAGTTACCGGTAAGTACGGTTAAAATTACTTTTCAGGATCAGTACTGGGCTGAAAGATGCAGCACTGAGGTCTCTCCTGATAACAGGTGAGTAAATCGGAATTCCTATTTCGGCTGATTTTAGAGGAATATTTTAAATTTCCAAAACTCCACACTTAGAAGAATTTCCAAGTGAAACCAGTCAATGTTAGCCTATGAAGGAAATTCAAGTTACCGGTAAGTACGGTTAAAATTACTTTTCAGGACCAGTACTGGGCTGAAAGATGCAGCACTGAGGTCTCTCCTGATAACAGGTGAGTAAATCGGAATTCCTATTTCGGCTGATTTTAGAGGAATATTTGCACAATTGTGAAGGGAGGGGCGGGGCCTGAGGTGACATCTTTGTAAACGCGCCCCGTGGCGCGTTTTAAGTTGGGGGATTAAGTCCCCTTGAATCCTGAGGGTCCCTAGGGGCCAACTAGACCACCAGGAACCTCCAATATGCGCCAGGGGCTGCGTTGCAGAGACGTGTAGAGAGGCCACACCCCTTTTACACCTCTCTGCAACGCAGCTCTGTGGCGCATTCTGGATGTACCCGTTGAGCTAGTTGGCCCCAGGGACCCTCAGGATTGAAGGGATTTAATTCCCATCTTAAAACGCGCCACGGGGCCTGTTTGCACACATGTCACCTGAAGCCCCGCCCCTCCCTTCACCACTGTGCAAACGCGCCCTGTGGCGCGTTTTAAGTTGAGGATTAAGTCCCCTTGAATCCTGAGGGTCCCGGAGTCCAACTAGCCCACCATATACCTCCAAGCGCCACAGAGCTGCGTTGCAGAGAGGTGTAAAGAGGCGTGGCCTCTGTACACCTCTCTGCAAGGCAGCTCCCTGGCGCATACTGGAGGTACCTGGTGGGCTAGTTGGCCTCAGGGACCCCCAGTATTCAAGGGGTCATTCCTTCTCTGCAACACGCGCCAGGGGCGCGTTTGCAGAGTGGTGAAGGAAGGGGCGGGGCCTGCGGGCCCGATCGTTTTTTTGTTGTTTTTTTTTATTTCTCCCTGAAGGGGGGCTGTGTGGCCCCCTTCCTTTTTCTTTTTTGGGCCCTGGGACCCCATCCCCCAGGGCCTTACCCCTTCTTTCAAATTACCTTAAAAAAAAGAACGGGAAGGGGCCGCGTGGCCCCCTTCCCTGGGCCTGTATTGGCCCCGGGGACCCCATCCCCCGGGGCATGGCCTCTATATTTATTTTTTTGAGGGGGCAGCGTGGCCCCCTCTCCTCTGGCCATCTTAAGGCCCCGGGACCCCATCTCCCGGGCCGGCCTGTCCATTTTTTTTTTTTTTTTAATTTTCTCTTTTTTGGGGAGGGGCCGCGTGGCCCCCCTCCCGGCCACACTTGCCCCGGGACCCCATCCCCCGGGCTGGCCCTCTCTCGTTGGGGACTGTGGGGGTCCCCAATCCCCCCACAGTCCCGCCGGCTCCCCACGTCCCTTGGGAGCCGGCATAGCCTGTTCCACATGGGGAGCAGCTGACATGCTGCTCCCCATGTGGAAAAGCAGTCGCTTTGGATATTGGAAGAGAGAGCAGGTTTCCTGCTCTCTCTTCCAATATCCAAAGCAGTTTGCTATGGCAGGACGGGAGCCGCGAGGTGGCGGTCCCCGGGGCTTGGGGGGCCCTTTGAGGCCCCCCACACATTAAATTATCCCCCCACCATGCCCCCGGGACTTGGGCCACCCGGGGGCCATCAACATCGAAGCGCGGGAGACCGCGCTCGATTTGCCCGGCAGGATTCGCGCACCCTGAGCGCATCCTGCCGATTTTTAAAAAAATTTTTTTTTGCCCAGGGGTCCTTGTGGGACCCCTGAGCAAACCTAGAGGTCAGGGTGTTTCTACCCTGCCCCCTTTGTGCGCTTTGCGCACTTGTTTCTGTCCCTCGGTTCTACCGAGGGACAAAATGGCTGCCAACATTTCCTGAATCGGAATGTTGACAGCCAGCTGACAGCCAATTAACATGCAGCTCGTGATCGGGAGGGTACGCGGACCCTACTCGTCCCTATATATCACTAACTTTTTACTTTTCATTTTCTCAGCAACTACTGAACGGATTTACACCATTTAACAAAGGGTTCTTTCTGAACCAAGAACTACCTCTTTGCCAAATTTGGTGTAATTCCGTTCAGCAGTTCAGGCTGTAGCCGTGTCTAAAGTTTCCTATGGGAAAATGCATGGGGAAAACGCGTTTTGGGACCCCCCTTTTTCTCGGCCCCCGCTTGACGTATCCCCCGAGACTTTCAGGGTAGGAGCGGACCGGAGCGCCCCACAAAGTTTGAAAATTTCGCGAAGATACGTCAACCGGCAAGAGAGTTATTTCAAATAGAATGTCGCGGATTTCCTATGGATAATAGGTTGTAACTATAACTATCTACTGGCGACCGCCAGTAGATAATATATATATATATATATATGTGAAAATCCTTCAGTCAAGCAAGCAGAAGGTAAAGTCGCACTCAGGATAATTTTCAGAGATAAGATTTATTGACTGACGCGTTTCAACCTCACGGTCTTTGTCAAAGTCACTTCCTGACCCGGAATTGGCTGTATTTAAGTGCTCATACAAAGGTTCACAAAACATAAATGCATAGACATAAAAGAAAATACATGGTTGCTGAGGTCTGTTCATATTAGAAGACAGACTAACATCACGTTTTGAACATATAATTGCGATAGCCAAATTTGTAGTTCATAATAGTTTAAACAAACTATATCACGTGAAGACTGTATCATTACAAAATAAATATACAAAAAATCACATATACAATACCCACCGCAGTGGGATGTGGCAATCAAGTGATAGTTGCACTTACATCGAAGCCTCACTGCGCAAGTGCGCAAACGTTAAAGAGTTTCATGAGGCTCAAAGGTACATAGTGGCCTAAAAAACCGCCACACCCCTATTGACCTAGTATAAGGCCTGCCAGATCCCATTTGTCAAGTACGGGTAATATAAGAAAAAAAACAATATAACGAGGACTAAACCATGTAACTAAAAAAATAGAAAAAGAAAGAGCACTATTGATTCCCCACCCTAGGTGCTATACAGGGGAAGAGTGGGATGGGGGAAACCACAGATTCAAACAACCGCTTGAGAAAGGGTGACAGATGCGGCTGTAACGCCAATATGACAGTTTGGATGGCACTGGTAAAAGGTGGTAAAGAAACAGATAAATTTGAGACAAGACACAAAATAAGGCCAAAAGAGGGAAATAAACAGTTTGGGCGCTCCATGTTAAAAAGCAGAAATATAACCCACATTGTTAACTGGCATCAAGGATAGCTGTGACGCCAAGATGGTGAGATATCCCATGTAGGGCTAACATTTAATTTCTCACACAGCGGAAGTGGGGAGGGGGAAAAGGGGGAAAAGGGGGGAAAAGGGGGGAAAAGGGGGGGAAAGGGGGGGAAGAGGGAGGAAAGGCAAGATAACAGTATGTACAGTGTCCTAAAGATATTTTGAGGGCACCACTTGTATATAGTATCTCTTCTAACCTAAATGGACATGAAGGTCTTCCTCACAATTGAGGCCTCCGGGGGTCTTGCTTTGCAGGCGGATGATATACTCCGATTCCAGGCGCCTAAGCTTTCTTTCACGGTCACCTCCTCGGGGATGCGCTGGGACCCTGTCAATTCCAAAATAGGAGAGTTTAGAAGAGACGTCAGTTACCTCGCCATGTTCCAACATGCAATGCTTGGCCACAGTGTAGGTCAGATCCCTGTTCCTAACTGCGCGCAGATGCTCAAGAATGCGCTTTTTCACTGCAAAGATGGTGCTACCGACATAGCGCAAGCCACAAAAACAGACAATGACATACACCACAAATTCGGTATTGCAGTTAATGAATGACAATATTTTCTCATCCCTCCCCACTGGCAAAGGGTAGCTTTTCACATTGCGGCTATTGCTACAGGCCTTACACCGGCCACATTTGTGGAAACCGGGGAGTTCCTTTAGCCATGAGCTCGAGCCGGTACTCCTATGTGTAAGATGACTGTGTACCAGGGTGTCTTGTAAGGATTTAGACTTACGGTAAGTGATGTGTGGCTTGGGACTAACCAATTTACCAATAACCACATCCTGCCTGACTAAATGCCAGTGCTTGTTGACTATCCTGTGTACGGCTTGTGATGCATTCGAGAAAGTGGTGATGAGTCTTACTTCCTGAGTGTTCTGGTTGGTAGTTTTAGGGACCAACAAGCTGTTTCTATCCCTCCCTGCAGCCTTTTCAGTAGCTATTTTAATAGTTTGACCTGAATAGCCACGTGTTTTGAAACGGCTAAACATATTCAATCTTTCCCTGGTATAGGCATCAGCAGTGCTACAATTACGCTTAGCGCGGAGCAATTCTCCATATGGGATGCTTCTCTTGAGTCCATCAGGGTGATGGCTCCGTGCATGCAACACGCTATTTCCTGCGGTAGCCTTTCTGTACAGAGTAGTGTGTATACAGTCATCCCTCACCTCAACCTGAACATCCAGGAATTCAATGGTGGTGGTGTGTACCTTACTGGTGAATCTTAAGTTAAGCTCATTTGTGGATAAGCCTGCAATGAAGTCATGGAGCAAATCCTGTGGACCATCCCAAATCAGAAAAATGTCGTCAATGTAGCAGGTCCACAGGATTACATTGTCCATGTAGCATTCATTTCCTTCGTGCCAAAGGTGCTCCGCCTCCCACCACCCCATGAAAATACAGGCGTAGCTGGGGGCGAAGCAACTTCCCATCGCCGCCCAGTGTATTGCCTATACCATGTATCTTCAAAGAGGAAGCAATTGTTGTGAAGGCAAAAGCTTAACATGTCTAACAGTAATACTGTGTGGTCAAACATTGAGAGTGGTCTATCTCTAAAGTATTTGCAAGCTTTGAGGCCCAAGTCATGCTCAATGCAAGTGTAGAGTGACACTACGTCGATGGTGGCAAGTACATACGATTCCTTCCATGGAATGCCCTGTGTTTTGGATAAAAGTCCATAGTATCCCTGCAATATGATGGCAAATTAAACACATATTTACAGAGGAAGTAATCAAGATAGATGGAGGAGTTTTCAAGCAAGCTCTGGTTAGCGGCAATAATTGGTCTGCCCGGGGGTTCAGTTAGACTTTTGTGCACCTTGGGGAGCATGTAAAAAACTGGGGCCATGGGTTTCTTGGTCATAAGGAACAGGAACTCATTGCGTTTCAAAGTTCCTTGTCCATGCCATCTCTCAAGTAGTTGATGGTATTGTGTGAATGTCTTGGTGTATTCTGTCTGGTTAGACCTCAGATAGCTCCCTGAGTACTCTAACTGGCGTCTGGCTTCTGCTTTGTATTTAACAAGATCCCAGAAAACAATATTCCCCCCTTTGTCAGAGGGTTTTATAACAAAAGACTCGGCCTTTTGAAGAGACTGTAGGCCCAATCTTTGAGCTGGCGTGAGGTTGCTAGCAAAGGAATTGTTTTGTTTCTCCCATAAAGTCACAAGATCAAACATAATGCTTTCATGAAAGGCATCAATGCCATCGTGTAAAGTCACAGGATTGAACCTGGATTTAGGTTTAAAATCATTCCTGGAATTGCGATCTACCTCAATCCCCATGTTAGCTAAGAGTTCACGATCTGAGACCCAGTCTATATATAGTTAGATTCAGATTTTACACACACAATACCATCAGCAATTCAGCAGTTATTCAGCAGTTATAGTTATCTCAAGTAACTATAATTCGTGCCCTCAGGTAACTATAACTCGCGCCCCTACCATGCACAGTTTTCTCATCAATAATTTAACTGCAAATGTTGCAGTGATATTATCAATGACCTAATTGAAGATGTCATGAGTGATGTAATATGTCGGGTAATTAGCAGTGCATGGCGAGGACGCGAGTTATTGTTACCTTAGGGCATGAGTTATAGTTATATTGAAATACTCTGTTCTGTTTCTCCATACTCTTTGCGTGCCAGTGCCTGCCTGTAGCTTCATGCTGGACTTCAATGACCTTAGCCTCGTTTCTCTATTTGGTGACAGAACTCCACTTTACTTGCAATGTCCTCATAATGTACGGCAGAGCGCTATTTATCCCATATACAGCACATATCTGGAATTTTACTTGAATGTATTCATCAGCAGTATATGATCAGAAATGACATAACTTTGCAAACATCCCCAAACAAAGCCGTGCTCTACTATTGTTGGCTCAAATAACCACATATACCATCTTGTTCATTAGGATAAGAGAATGTGATAAACTAAAACATCATATCATGTTTGAAATATCATACTTACTTCCAGTAGGTAATTTAGGATTATGATGCAAGAAAGCTGTAACTCATTCAAACCTCAAAACTAGATGCCCCCAACACGGTGGAAAAGAAACTCCCAGAGAACCTACATGAAAGAAAGTTGTTTGTTTTTACCAGCACCATACAGCATCTGCTTATACTTCAATTTATGCAGCAGTCGGTTCCATCAGTAAAGTACATTTTTGGTATGATGACTGAAACTTAAATTGCTACCAAGAGCTCACCTCATACTCATGGTTTAAATGTCTAATGTATTACTTCTTTCAAATACAACAATCAATAACAGACACCAGCGCTGACATGAGCTTTGTGCCAGGAGGCCCTGCGTCTTGGACAGAGGGGTTACAGATTACAAGTTCAACTCCCTCAATAAAGAGTTCTAGACCAGGGTCCAATCTTGCTCTTTCACATTTTACCTTTTCCTCCTACTTACCCATTCAGAGGCTATCAGATATGTGCTTCTTTCTTCTCTGGGCTGACAACCGCCCCATACCAAAGATACAGTCACAATTATCTCAGAATTCTGACCAATCAGATGCCTTTTGGCCCTCATGAACAAATCTCATATAATGTCCTTATTAGCTAGTAAATGACCTGGAGTCATTGCAACTAAAACAGCTGGTACAAGTATCCACCCACATTGGAGGTCATATCCTTGACCCCATTTTCTCTAACTGTGCGTCTGTGAAAGTTGCCCCCCCTGCCCATGTTGCCAGGTCAGACCACTTTATTCTTCGTTTCCAGATTACAGATACCTTGGTTACATCATCTGCTTTTACAGCTGAACTGACTCTTAATTCCCTTGTACTTAATACTTGTCCGCAGATTGCTACTCAACAAATCTCCTCCTTGATAAGATAACTAGGGCTCTGGAAACTCTAGCTCCTCTGAAACTATGTAATAGCACCCGACGTAATCCAACAGCAGAATGGTTCACAGAGGAACTTCTCTGTATGAAAAAGGCATAAGGCAAAAGGTTAGACCACCTTTGGAGGAGGAGCTATAAGTCAAATGACAGATAATATATCCTGAGGCACTAAAAAACTATCATAAACAAATTAAAAGAACACGCACTGAATTTTATACTCATAAGATTGAATCGTCTAAGGGTTTACCTAGTGAGATCTTTCACATTGTCAAATGCCTCACCTCTCTTGAGCGGGTATCAGTTACCACACCTCCCTCTACTTAATATTGTAATTTAGTGGCTCAATACTTCTCTGTGAAGATAGATGCCATCTATGCTTCTTTTCCGAATCTGTCAGGAATTTTAAATTTACTCCGCTGGAGAATCCACAGCCCACTGAGGGTTTTTCCAACTTCAAGACCCTTACTGTATTAGAGGCTGGCAGTCTTCTCTCCAAAGTGAAATCTGGATCTCCTCTTGACCCTATCTCACCGACCATGCTGGAACAAGGGGAGGAAGCCATTGCCTCCTTGCTCTGTAATCATTTGAACCTTTCTTTTTTCTCTGTCTGAGTCCCTCTAGACTGGAAACATGCAATGATGGTTCCTTTACTAAAGAAGCCTTCTCGAAACCCTTCTCTACCGGAGAATTTGAGACCGATCTCATTACTTTCATTCTTTGCCAAGGTTGCTGAAAAATATTTTAACTCTTAGCTGACGAAGTTTATTGAAGAAAACAATCTTCTTCACGGGACCTAATCAGGGTTCAGATCTATGTTCAGCACTGAATCTGCTCTTCTTCTGGCCTCCAAATCCCTTAGATTATCTGCTGATGAAGGCAAGACAGATGATTAAGCTAGACCTGAGCGCTGCCTTTGATACCGTGTCCCATGGCCTCCTACATGAACAACTCTGGGGTCTCGGGGTGGGGGGGCTGCACACTCGGTTGGATTATGGATTTAGGACCATACCTTTCAGGTCTTTGAGCAGTCGTACACCTCGGAGATCCGCCCCCTGCAGCAAGGGGTGCCTCAGGGATCGGCATAGAGTCCGACCCTTTTTAAGGTCTACATGCACTCTCTGGCAGATGTAGTTGAGTGTCACAAGATGAAGATGGTATCCTATGCTGATGACACTCAACTGATTTTCACCTTGGCACAGGATGAAGGTGATACTGCCTCCAATTTTAAATTATGCCTGTTCGATCTGGCAAAATGGATGGACTCCAGCTGCCTTACACTCAATGCTGGAAAGAATGAGGGCCTTGTGGTTGGCAAGCAACCGTCTATTTGACCTCTATATGGTGGCCATCTTAATTAGGGTTGGTTCCTGCTCCAAAACCTAAGATAAAAAATCTTGGGACCTACTTTGACTCGTCACTGACCTATGATTACCAGATCTCTACTCTAGCTGGCACCTGCTTCGGCATCTTGAAGATGCTTCATAAGATTTTAGAGCTTCTGTCAGATCCGGCAAAGAAAATGGTCATCCAGGCGCTTGTAGTGTCACGCATTGATTACTGCAATGTTCTTTATCTTGGTATCTCCAAAGGCAGAATAGGAATGTTGCAGAGGGTTCAGAACACTGCGGCTAGAATGCTTCTGAATATCCCTAGATGTTCCTCTTTGGGTCCTGCCCTTGCCAAACTCCATTGGCTTCCTATTCATATTCAAGCCAGAGTAGCTTTTAAAGCTCTATGTTTCTGTAACAGAATTTTAAGTCTGAAGGGTCCTTGATATCTGTTTCCTTTGATCAAACCCCACCCGCCAAATCGTTGCCTCAGATCCTCTGGAACAGCCAGGCTTATGATACTCAAGACGCACAGAGTTTGTTTGGGTGGTAGCTCTTTCAGTTTCCTGGCGGCAAAGATGTGGAATCTCCTTCCTGTGGACCTTAGAATGCAACCTTCAGAAATTTTGTTTCGGAGAAAGTTAAAGACCTGGTTCTTCAGGCAATCTATGGTAATCTAATTGCCATGGCTGGCTCTCCGATTGCTATTAGGAGAAAACCTATTGCAGGGACACTCCGAATTGGAGTAACCAGGCGCTTTACAAATTTCTAACATAACATAACATCTTTCTTTGTCCACATACTATGGGCATAACCCATATCACATACACACCTACACACCTTCAAGTTACGCAACACAGAATTTATCTGGGTTCTTACACATTTGTGTTATTTTCTGTTCATGTTCAATATAGATAGACGAAAACATGCAGTTAATGCATGACACAGTCACTCCTGCTTTCATTGTAACAGCCCTCCACGCATGGCTTACACTTTGGAAACGCTGAGACTCATTTGAAGGGAAATTTCTCACTCACATTTTAGAATAACCCAACTCGTGCATTTGCAAATATCTGTTAGTATCATAGTTGATCTCTTCATCATATATGTTTCAATCCTTGTGAAAAAAGATACCTCAGTCCCAAGTTGGAAAATCCCTAGACATGATGGTGATTTCCAATTCATGTATTGACTAACATCTGGAATATATATCATGTGATCAAGCCTCGCAGAAGGCGAAACGCGTAATGGCAACAGAGGTGAAATAAAAATACCTTGAAGCACGATTTTGGGTCCGTGTCCGTTCCTGGAGACATCCGAAGGAGAGTAGCGGAGTACATTTGATATATATATATATATATATATATATATATATATATATATATATATATATATATATATATATATATATATATATATATAACCAAAGTCCTGACCCTCCAATAGCTGGGAGGGAATACACCGCAGGTCCGGACCAACACAGAGGCACTCACTTCAGCATGAATCAAGGCTAGACGGGTTCAACAATCCATGGTAAGTTTATTAATTCCATGAATGATACAGACAAGTGTCCGCCCCAGACGCGTTTCGATTGCCTCTGCGATCTTGCTGTATATATACATTCAGAACTTTTATTTTAACAAAATCATGGCTCATATTTTCACAGATGTTATGGTCATTGTTTAGCAAATTTAATCATTATATTTTAGAAAATTTCTATATCAAGTTTGAGTTCATCTTATAATATACTTCTCATATTGTAGTTAACGTAGATGTCATTAATTAACTAATTTGTTGCTCACATTTTACCAAAATCATTGCTTCATTTTAAGTTTCAATAGATTTTTTTCAGAAATTTTAAACTTTCAAAAACACACACTGTGCAGAATACAAACCACCCGACCTCTATCTTCCTGACCTCTTTAACTTCCTCTTTTCCCATCCCTTACATCCTTTGCCACCTCGCATCATTATATAGCATTCAGGGGGCTGGTGAGCCTATATTAAGGCATCTTTTCAGGCTACCTAATACATTCTTCGCACATAGTTCAAGCAAAGCTTCTCAACTATATAATTGTCCAGTGCTATAATGTCGATTGTCTGTCAGCTGGCCACAATTTCCAGAATTCAAAATCTTTTAATGCTTGTCATTTCTTAAGGATCTTGAACCAAATATATGAGGAGAGCCCCACCCCCTAGCTACTTTATGTTGCCTATGCTCTTGTGTGCCATTTTTTATACCTAGCAGTCTTCAAAGATTATGCAATCATGAAATGAGTACAGGTCCCCTGTCTGTCTCTCAAAGTCCAGTGACTGCTAAGAGGATGTGGGATATAATGTTCCCCAAGTTTTCCCTTAATGTATCGATCCTCTGCATAGACTTGGCCATAAAAGAATATGTGTTTCCTTTGTGGAAAGTCTTCATATTTATACAGAGTAGTCTTTTTGAGTTAAGGTGACAGCTATAAAGTATTTTGTACAGATTCTCTTTGTCATGTGCATGTTTTGCAAAGTTGGTGGTTCTTGCCAGGATTAGCTCCAAATGCTCCTCAGCAAATACATCTCTTAATTATGCTATCTATGCTTTCTCAATTTTCCAATTTTTTTTTACTAGCTAGGTTCATCACTGCATTGCCTCAAAACTGGTGTTCTTAAATCTGTGATTTTTCAAAATGGCCAAACCTGCCTTGGGCTTTGGGAGCAACTTTAATGTGCTTTAGTAAAGATATCACCTAGTTCAGTGCACCTGCGTTCTCTTTCGGCCTTCAAATCCAATCTGTGCAAATCTGCAGAGTAGTCTGTATTTGGAAATAAAGGTGTAAATGACAATGGAAAACTAGTCAGTCATACTCCTGAACCCCATCCTTAAAGATGTAAGGATGATCTACCTATTGGTGTATAAAGGCTTTCAGTGCAATACTATTTCGATAGCCAGGGGAGCTCCCGATGGACCTGCCTTATAACATGTGGACAATAAATACCCAATGCTTTTCAGTGTCTTTTCTTACCCATTCAAGGATGTGAATCTCAACTATGGTGTTCGTTAGTATTGAAGAATACTGGACCTATCCACCCGGAGTGCTTCTTCCTTATCTTTAAAAAAAATCCAAATTGATTCCCTCCCAAATCAAGCTGTTGATCGTCTGTTGAATATTTCTAACAAAGTGAAGCTTGAGTCTGATTGGCATGGTCTGGAAAAAACTGGGTTTTGAAAACGAATCGACATTTTCACTGTTGTCATCATCCCAATCCATGAAACTCAAAAGTGTTGTGGATCCAAGTGCCTATGAAGAAAGATTTTCCCCTACATGCCCACTTCATCCTGCACATGTATTATCCCCTTACATGTCTGGATCAGTATCATTTTCCATTGATCATCTGAGGAAGATTGTCCTAATTCATCTATCTCTCTCTGCACTGGAATTTCCACATCAGAGGAGAGCCACCATAAAGTAGCAGATTATAAGTCATGGAAATTGGGTACGTCTAATCTGTCACATTGAGGAGCAGCTTCATGAATTGAGTAAACCGGTGGGTTGTAGCTTCATTGACTGGTGAGGACATTACCCAATAACCGACATGTACATACCTAAACCTTTCCACCCCCAAGCACAAATCCTTTATTAATTTGGTTGAAGAATTTGATAGCTCCTTTATCAAACTGATCCCCAATATCTATGTCACATGACTTTTGCCAACTCCAGAACGCATGTGAGTCAAGTTCTGGGCTAAATGAAGGGTTCCACAGTAGTGGCTTACAGGGAAAAAGAAACTAGTGAGACTGTATCTTACACGTTTGTTTCCAGACACTCCGCAAGACCCATCTAACTGCGGATTCCCACATATCAGTTGGTCTCTTCTTGTGATCTGGCAATTGGATTTCCCAAAATAAGTGTACCCATCAGTGTATGGCCCAGGAAACACAAGTGTATGTCTATACTTTGGACCAATGCATGAAAAATCACAAGTGGCTTGGTAGTACGCTGTTATAATATGGATTCCCAAGCTTCCCTTTCTGGTAATTTGTGACCTACACTATCTGCAATCCTGGATTACTTCCCTCCATCAATGAAATCCTAGTAGATCCGCTGGAACTATACTAAGAATTTGTGCTCCACTTCAATAGGCAGAACCTGGGACCAAAATAGGATTTGGGTAGTGCTATCATCTTAATGGTGGCTATCTGCCCTAACTGTGAGAGTGACTGTTTATGCCATTGCTGAAAGTTGTTCCTAATCTCCTGTATCAGTGGTGGAAAGTTGGGCATTGCTGCCATGACTGCCACAAGTTGTAGCCCCAGATATCTAGTGATGGATGTGCTCCATTTGAAAAACAAGCGGTCTAGAAGCCAAGCCATTTCACCCTTTATAATGCTAATACTTAAGGTTCCACACTCTTTAAGTAATGGCTGCATGGACTACATCAGGTTTGACAAAGAGCCAGGATGTTATCTGCAAAACAAGCCAGCTTAAACATATTTTGCTGATGTTTTACCCCAATGATGTCTCACATTTTTTGTTCTCTATTTGCAAGTTGTTTGAGCTAGAGCACAAACAGCAGATGGGATATTGGGGAACCCTGCATTGTTCCCCACTCTATAACAACCCTCTGGTAAGCCCACAGGCATATTCAGGAAACAAGTACTAAAACCCCTCACCTGAATTGTTTCTCTGAGAAATTTCCAATCTACTGTTTTAAATGCTTTCTCAGCTTCTGTGGACAGGAACATGGTACCCTTCCCCTGTCAGTTCGCTATATCTAAGAAGTGATTTACTTTTTACATATTGTCTCCTACCTGCCTTCTTTTTTATAAAGCCTGCATAGTCTGGAGGGACCAACTGAGACATCAGTACATTCAGGCGGAAGGCTAAAATCCTTGTGAAGATTTTAGCATCTGTATTGAAAAGGGAAATAGGATAATACAAGCTGCAGTCTTTCAGATCTTTTCCTGTCTTTAATGAATGGTCACCCTCATCAGTGACAGCAAAATCGTTAAACATATTGGTCACAAGCCCTATCAAATGCTGCCAGAGATGTTCATTAAATATATTGGAAACTTTGCACGGTTTCAAGCTCGTTATTAACCTGGTGACCTCCTTGTTGGAAAGTGGTTTATTCATAGTGATAAGTAGGGACTTACCACTAGTAATAAAGCCACAAACACAATAAAAGGTTCAGTCAAGGTCTCAATAAATTATTCCTTTGCACAACCCTTGGTAGCTGGCAACGTGCAGGCAGGCTGAATTAAGGGGACAGGTGTTTAAAGCATTTAAAAACACCAATACATTGAATAAGTAACACACATTACACAATACAAATACAACACCAATTTATAAAAATAGTTTCTATTTTTATGATTAAAATGACACCACAACAACAAAAATCCAATGTAGGGAACCAGAGACATGAATTTTTAAAGATTAAAAGTAAATCTAGCGTTTAGAAGCAAATAACACTCAAAGGGTTAAAAAGGTCTTACTGGACTGGGACAAAGTCCAGAGTTCAGGCCACGCACGATGTAACACTTTTACATAAACTTCCAAAAGTGTTTCTTGATGCAGGAAAGTGGTCCACAGCACCAGTCAAGGCCTCAGATTCTTTGGTTTGCCTCTTGGGGATCTGGGACTAGAACTCCCACAATGCACCTAGTCAGATTATGGAGCTATTTACAAAAGTTGCTCCAAACATCTATAAACTTCTGGAACTTCTTTCTGAAGTTCCTCTTGTGGGTTCAAAGTGTCCAAAACACCAGTCCAAGGGTCCAAAAGCTCTGCGATTGTCCTTGGGATGTTGGGACAATGTTTCCCACAATTCACCTGGCCAAATCCTTCAAAGTTCCCTGTACGCAGTCCAGCTGGGTTCTTCTTGGTGGAGATGATGCAGGTGGAGTTCTTTTTACCTGTTGCTTTCAGGGAGTCCACTCCTTCCACTTTCTGAAGCAAGGCAAAGTCCTTAGAGCTGTAGTTCCAAAGTGTGCAGCAGGCGCAGTCATTCAGAGTGCAATTCTCTTGGCGCAGGCCAGGGTTCCAGCAGGGCAGCCCTTCTTCTTCTTGTAGTTTCAGGCGGGGATCTCTTGTAACTCTTTTGTACCTGTTTCTTTCAGGGAGTCCCTCCTTAATCCTTTTTAAGCAAGGCAAAGTACTTAGGGCTATATGGTTCCAAAGTGTGCAGCAGGTGCAGTCCTTATAAGTGCAGTCCTCTTGGGGTGCAGACCAAGGGTTCCAACAGGGCAGTCCTTCTTCTCTTGATTATTCCAGGCAGGGATCTCTTGTAGTTCTTCTGTACCTGTTGCTTTCAGGGAGTCCCTCCATAATCCCTTTTAAGTAAGCTAAAGTCCTTAGGGCTGTAGTTCCAAAGTGTGTAGCAAAGGCAGTCCTTAGGAGTGCAGTCCTCTTGGAGTGCAGACCAGAGGTTCCAGCAGGGCAGTCCTTCTTCTCTTGATTATTCCAGGCATGGATTTCAGTTGCTGGGCAACGCTCCCATATTTATTCACAGTTCCTGGGTGACAAGCAGGGAGGAACCCCTGATGAATGGGGTGCAGGGTGCCACTCGCAGGTATGACCACTTCCTCCAAAGTGTGTCATATTCTTGACTATTCTTCCAAAATCCAAAATGGAGAAACTCTCTCCTGGAGGTTAAGATCTGACTAAGCCATCCCACTGGCATGTCTGTGTTTCCCTAACACTCCCCTTCCAGCCCCTCTGCTAATCTGCTCCTGTCTGGCTGGGGGTGCAGGATGTGGGGTTGAGCTTGTGCTGCCCTAAACTGTCATTCCCTCTTTGAAGGCCATTTTGGCTACTCCACCCCCATCTTGCCGTTTGCTCTGCAGCTTGCAGTTCTCCTCCCAAAGGAAATCCTTTGTCTCTAGTCAGGCCACTTCACACCGCATTAAGACAGCTTGGCTCACCCTGGCAGAGGCTGACCAATCAGAGAAGGGCTGCTGGAAGGCAGGATTTTGGCTTACATAAAATAAAGTTCTATAACTTATTTTCTGTGATAGTTATAATAAATCCAACAATGGCAAGTTGTTCATTGTTGGATTTATTCTAACTACCTGAAGTATATTTTTAGCTCCTTTCTTTCAGTAGTACACTTTAATAAAGTATTCCCATGTTAGCCTCTGGAGCTATTGTGTTACAATGGGGAAACACGAAATTGGCAGTTTTTCCCTCACCAGGGCATATAAAACATCTTTTATAATGTCCTTTCTTATCGTTACAAGGTACCCTACCCCTGGGGCAACTAGCAACTAGCAGACACCTTAGGGGTGACATATGTAAAAATAAGGGAGTTTGAGACTTTGGAGGTACCTTTATTTCCAAAGGCGAATTTGCATATAATTTTAAAAGCAGCCTGCAAGGCAGGGGTGACTT
The DNA here is from genome assembly GCA_963921515.1 of Calotriton arnoldi. NCBI lineage: Eukaryota > Metazoa > Chordata > Amphibia > Caudata > Salamandridae > Calotriton > Calotriton arnoldi. The sequence goes on along the minus strand of CAWUFW010000021.1, from coordinate 6,805,141 downwards.
TTAAAATGACAGCAGGCCCCACAGTAGTATACACTTAAGTACATTAAATCTACTGGGCCTCTAGACGTACATGCCCTACCATATACTAGGGACTTATAGGTAGGTTATCAGTACCAATCGTAATTATACCTAATTACCATGTACTTTTAATCAGAGCACAGGCCCTGGGTCTTGTTAGCAGAGCCCAGGGCACAATCAGAGTCAGAAAACCAGCCTCTAGTAGTCACAATGGGGGCAAAAGGTGGGGGAGGGCACTGCAAACAGGTCCTGGTTTCTCACACTCCTCTGCTCAGATCTGGATTTCTAGGTGCTCCCTTTGTATCTTTGTTAAATCATTGTATCCTGCCCCCAGACATAGTCTGATAGACCCTTGTTGTACCTGCTGCTCAGCCAGTGTGAGTGTGGTGTGGAATGTTGGTGTGGATGAAGTCGCGGAATGTTGGATGAGTGAGGCTAACAGTTGGAGAATGGGCTGAGCAGCAGGAAGGCTGCTCCTGGTGGGGCTCTCTGTACCTTATATCTGGAACCACTGTACCTTTTATCTGGAACCATCTACTTGAATAAATACTACCTTAAGTTTACCTGGAACCGGATCCTCGTTTCATTTCAACAACCCTCTGCATTTTTACTGTATCTTAGAGTATACTAGTTCTGGAAAGCTAAATGGTTAGCCTGTTCCTGAATCTGAATAATATTGTCTCTCCGCCACCCCAAACAGTCACTGTGTATAATTGGGAGTTTGTTTTCTCAGTTTTGCTCTTAGCAAATGTTCTGATTTATTTCTCTCTTGAAAGAATCTTTGGTTCACTTTTGTAAAAATGTACACTGCTTTGTGAAGTTCCAGAAGGTGTATCTGGAGCCTGGTTGCTAAACCTTTGTGCCATACCCTCTGTAAGAGTGTTTTCTTGCGCTGGAGTGTAATACAAGTCCCCCAAATTACAACCTAAAGGGTGGCTGATCTTGTAAGCAATAAGCAATCTCCATGTTGTTTAAGTGGAAGAAATCTGTAATTTGGGAGATTGTATGGCTTCTTAAGATGCAGGATTCTTAAGAAGGCATTAATTGATACACAAACCAGGGTCTCTTGCTTCAGCTGTCACTTCCCATAGTAAAGAGCAAGTAACCAGAGCATTAAGCTTGATCTAAGAGAGTCATGTCTATGCTGGCATAGGATTTATTGGATGCTGAATATTCTGTGTAGTCAACTTCTCCAGGTGCCTATATCTCAATGTGTCTACCATCCCATAATCTGTGAACGACTTGCATCCTTTTTCTGAGAGGGCCACTGTACCCTCTATCTTCTGCCCTGACCTGTCCTGTTCCCTATCCATCACGAGATTCCAGTCATCCCCCAACCCCGTCATTAAGGATTCTGTTGCTTTGTCTAAAGTCTTTTGAATTGTATGCTGAAAAAAGGCTTCCTGCCCTCATTGACCATTCAGGAGAAGCAAACAACATTCCCTATCTAAATTGGACTCCTTCTAGGAAAAAACAGCATCAGTACAAATATAATGCCCACCTCTCTCGTTTTAGTTTTAGCTGAGGAGAAATATTGTAAGGGAAATGAATAAGATCTTATCCTGAGAAGCAAATGAGTATCCTAGAGGAAACATATGTTGCCTCTGGCTTCCTCAAGGGGCTCAAAGAGTCATATTTTTTTTACGGCGCCAAGAAAGATTTCAGTCAGGCACTAATTGATTATATTGAGCCCTACGTCCTAGCTTCGGACAAGTTCCTATTATTGGGTGATTTTAACTTCCACAGCGAACTCTCTGATGACCCTGGAGTGTCCCATCTCTTAGCAGACTCGGAGACATTAGGGAGTAAGCAAATAGTGTCAGGCCCTAAGCATAGGGCAGGACATATGCTGGACCTTATTTTTACCAATACTATGGAATTAACATGATTAAGGCAGCACGAAAAGCACATCTAACTTCAACAATTGCCAACGCGGGCAATTCCACTAAAGAGTTATATCTTATCTTATCTTATCTTATATAAAGCATTAAACAGCTTTATGAAACCACATGCCTGTGCCTCCACAATTGTGGCTTCTCAAGACCTCTGTGATGACTTAGCTGACTTTTTTGAAGCTTAGGTTAATACAATATATAAGAACTTTTCAGCCAGCCGGGAACAACCGGAAAGGGAACCTGATTTAAAATATCCACATCCAGACACCATGGCTAGTTTGAGCGATTTTGAATTTTGCTCTGTGGGTCAGGTGCAGGAGATGGTCGCCCTCGCTAAATCTGGTTCTCCCAGGACTTATGTCCTTCTTAGACTACGGTCAGCTTAGCAAACTGTCTGCACCAGCAGTTAGGGAAATGTTTAATTTCTCATTGGCTACAGCCAAAGTGCCAAAGGAATGGAAGTGTGCCCAAGTATCTCCTCTTTTTAAAAAACCCTCAGCAAACCCCTATGTCCTTTCTAACTACAGACTGATTTTTATATTAACACACAGTTTCTATCCTTTCTTGAAGAGCATAAGACCTTAGACCCCTCTCAGTCGGGTTTCAGAGAACTACACAGTACTGAGACTGCACTGTTGGTGGTTACTTATAACATCAGGCTCTCTCTAGATGCCGGAACGCCAGTCATATTAGTGTTACTGGATCTATTGGCGGCCTTTGACATGGTCCCCCACTCCATCCGAATCCGTAGACTCCATGAGGCCAGTCTCTGTGGCAGGGCTCAAGGACTTACATAATAACCGCACACTACGTGTCTGCCTTGGTCCTTTTAAATCAAGACTGATGGAAGTTGACAAGGGAGCTCCCCAGGGCTCGTGCCTGAGTCCAACACTATTTAATATCTATGTAGTGCTGCTAGCACAAATTGTGAAAGTGTGTGGGGTAGAGATCGTGTCATACGCAGATGACACTCAACTTCTCATCTCGTTCGGCCCGATCCAGATAAAGTGAAAGACACATTTGCGGGCTGCATGAGGGAAATCGCTGTTTGGTTGAATAATAATTGACTCCAACTAAACAGCGAGAAGACGGAGAGGATGTTGTTTGGCAAAGACAATGAGCTATGGTTAGCAGACTGGTGGCCCCCTGAACTTGGCCCAGCCCCTGCACCTAAGCAGGTGGTGAAAAATCTTAGAGTGAAAATAGAGCAATCACTCTCCATGATGGATCAAGTTAATGCTACATGTGGCTTCTGCTATGCCACAATGAGGTTTCTAAAAAAGCTTTTCCTTGGCTTCCAGACTCCTCCAGAAAAACGCTTGTCCAGGCTCTTATAACCAGTTGCCTGGACTATGGGTATGCTTTACTGGTTGAAGTAAATGACACCCTGCTGACTAGGTTTCAGGTAGTGCAGAACACAGCCACACGGCTGATCTGCAATCTTCCTTCCTCCCCTATCTTAAGGAAACCACATTGGTTGCCTATCAGAAAGCGGGTCATTTTTAAACTCTGCTGTCTGACACATAAGGCCTTTCACAGGGCCCGCCCAGCCTATTTGTCTTCACGACTCAGCTACTACCTGCCCTCCAGACAACCAAGGTCCTCAAATCAAGCGCTCCTGCTGCCCTCACGTATCAGCATCTCAAGATTCGGGGACAGATCCTTTTCTTATACGGCCCCACACCATTGGAAAAACTCCCACTTCATCTTTGTACCTGTCCAGATTTCACTAGCTTTAAAAAGATGCTAAAAACCTGGCTATTCGAGAATGCCCTTGCCTGCCGTGATCAGCACCGAGATACTCCCCCGGAAGTGATTTGTGTGCTATATCAAGACCCTGAAATTTATAGAAATAGATACTGGAGGCATTCAGCTCATGTAGGTTAAATGAGACACATCTGATGTTTTTACCGATTGATCTACTCACAAAAGTCAACACATAAGACAGAGATGTTGCATTTTACGACACAGCAGTAGCACCATAATAGAACTACTTCTCCAACCCATCTATCTTTCTGCTGCCATGAGACTGTAATCCCCCCTCTCTATCCAGTAATTATATCCCAACAATGTTCAATGAATGAAAATAACCTTGAACTCCCTCCTTTCTATCCCTGATTAAACTTCTTTTGGGGAACGAAAATGTGTCTCATGACCTTTAACCCATCCTGCATGCTGCTTCCTCACCCCCATGCACACCAATATACATTCAAATATCATTTGGAGTCTAACGAAGGGTTGAAACCCTTGACTGCTTCCATGATCATTCTCTGCCTGCTTCTGGGATGCTGAATTCTCTAGAGGTATTTCTCCCATGTAGACGTGCTATGCTTAAGAGCTGATCACAAATCACCGCCTGTTCTTAGTATATGTCTGCTACATTTGTTTTATTGTGCCTCTCGTTTTCTTGAAGGATTTCCTCTATCTTTCTCTCTGTGGCCCCGGCCGGTGTATGCTACTTTGTCTGGTCACCTTCTTGAGGTTCCTCATGTACCCGATGGGTGTCTGCCCACTGGGGCTCTGGGTCTGGTGGCTCAGTGGACTAATGCATCCATTGCAGGGGCCTGTGTTCAACCTGATGGTCACAGGTTCAAATCCCGGCAGGTCCACTCAGCCTTTCATCCATCTGAGGTCGATAAAATGAGTACCATTGAGTTGGGTAACAATAAACATCTGTTATTCAGCACCAAGTTACCTATGGGTGAACGTGTGCTTTACAAATACACATGTTATGTTAACTGCAGGATTTTCTTCAGTTCAGTCAACTAATTATTTTGGTGTTGGTGGCCCTGCCATATAAAGGTCAGGCTAAGATTGTGGTCCTAACTGTGCACTCCTAAAGAAACTAAACAATTGGGAGGAAGGCACACCTTTGCTGAAGTGTGACAGCCAACATTGCTTGGGAGAGGAGGATGGGATGCCCCTCGAAGGAAAAGCCACCCTTTCTCTTCACCTCTTCCATTATCTTTTCTTTTTTTTAGTGAAAGAACTGTACCCTCATCAGGATGCCATAGAGTTCTGGCACACAAATATCACAATTTGATAGGTTCTCAGTTGTGGTGATATAGCAGTGATTTAACCAGCCTCTACACAAAAATTCTTAATGTTATTTCTCTTGGCTCCCCAAGACGCTCCCCATATCCTTATGCTTTTATGCCGTAGGTGAGTTTCAAGGTATTACATATTCACCTTTAGGATAACACTGTTATCATACAATAGGTTCTTGCCTCTGAAATTCTTGTTCTTCTACTCTCTTATGAGAAAATGGGTTGTTGGTTGACTCGGGTGTAAGCCCTGGTCAAGCAACAGCCGCAATCCCTTGCAGGGTGATCCACAAAAAGTCTAAATTAATCTGTGCTTGACCCTGGGTAGCTTGGCACAAAACGTAGTCAGGCTTAACTTAGAGGTAATGTGTAAAGTATTTATGCAGCACACAAACAGTAATAAAGTGAAAACACAACACAAGAAAAATCCCAAACCAATTTAGAAAAATAAAGTCAATTTTAATAAATTATTTGACACCAAAACGACAAATTCAATCAGTAGACCTGGAGCTTGGGATTTTTAAAGTTCAAAATAGCACCTAAAAGATCAAAGCACCAACCGCGGACATCTAGTCGCGCGAGACCGGGACAAAGTCGAAAGTTAAGGCCTACCGCGATGGTGCTCGGTTTAGATACAAGAACTGGACTGGGCCCAGTCAGCGCTCATCTTCGGACTTCCAGATACAGCAGCAGAATGGCAGAGAGCACAGCAGTTCACAGCAGCTGGTAGTGCTCTGAGAGTCCTTACACAGGTCCAGTAGTGAACTCAAGAGTGGGTCTGAAGGTCCTATTTTTATACTGTGGTACCCTTCTTCTGGAAGGTGGGAGAAGCTTCTGGAAATGTTCTTTGAAGTGCATGGACTTTCTTGCCTCCCCTTCCCAGGCTCCAAGCTGGCTGACACAAGCTATTCAGGTGTAAGTGGGGCTGTGCTCAGCTCCGCCCCTCCCCCATCCTGCCAGAAGATGGCCCATTCAGGCACACCTAATCCCTCTATTGTGTGACTGTCTGGGGGGAATTCACAAAGTCTAAAAGTCAGCTACACACAGTCATGTGGTCCAAGACAGGCTGCAGGCACAAAGGGCTAAGGGCAGGAAAATGCCAACTTTCTAAAAGTGGCATTTTCAAAATTTTAATGAAAACTCTGACTTTACCAATAAAGAGGGTTTATCATTACAATTTAATTGGTACCAAACATGATTAAACTACATCCTCTCCATTCGGAATTACATCGTAGTAAATGTAATAAGGAATCCCCAATGTTATCCTATTGGAGGGGTAGGCCTCACGGTTGTGAAAAATTAATTTGAGATTCTTTCACTAGCAGGACATGTAAAACTTAAAAGTACATGTCCAACCTTTTAATTACACTGCACCCTACCCTATAGGCTATCTAGGGCCTACCTTATGGGTGACTTATATGTAATAAAAGGGGAGGTTAAGGCTTGGCAAGGGGGTTTAAATGCCAAGTCGACATGGCAGTGGGACACTTCATTCAGGCTGCAATGGCAGGCCTGGGACATGTTTTGGAGGGCTACTTAAGCGGGTGGCACATTAAGTGCTTCAGGCCCACTGATAGCATTTAATTTAAAGTTCCTGGGTATATGGTATACCACTGTACAATGGACTTATAAGTAAATTAAATATGCCAAGTAGGTATATGCCAATCAAACCATATTCAGGGGAGTGAACACAAGCACTTTAGCACTGGTTACCTGTGGTAAAGTGCACAGAGTCCTAAGGCCAACGAAAGCAAAAATCCAGCCAAAATTGGAAGTAAGTTGGAAAATGGTTTGGGGGAAGAACACCCTAAGGCTGACAGATCTCACATCTCCCATCTGCTGACTCCTTCAGCGAGAACACCCTCTCACCCAGGTCATTCAGATCATTCTTTACTTCTTCTAACACCTGTTTGAATTCACCCACCAGGGTGTAGAAGTCATCTTGTAGGCCATGAACAATGTCGACTACAGATTTCTTGGTGAAAGATGCTCCAGTCTTAAAGGACTCTGCCAAGAAAAGTCCTATGTAAGAGAATCTGCTTACTTTATTTACTTTTGAGATTTCGCTTTCTGCAAGGCAGGTTTTAGAAGTAGTTCTTTCACAGATGATTATACTAGTGAATATCATCCTCCAGAATATCATGGTACAAGAATATTGCAGACAGAATATCGAGGGACAAAAATATCAAATGATTAGTGCATATAGGTAATACAGATTTACTATTCCTAAATCTACATCTACATAACTTGAAGATTTATATGCTGCATAGGTACATATGAATGAAGTTAGGTATAGAAAATCTAGACTTACTTACCTATCTATATTTTTCTTTCTATTTGTTGTCCCTGACATTGTGTCCCATCGATATCCTGGGGTTGTTATTCTGGGTGCACACCACACAGATTGAGTATTCCTTCCTCTAGAACATGCTTGGTATTAATGTGCAGGATGGTTCCTTTGTGCAGTATTGACCTGCTTTGACCAGGTTTATGTGAAGGCCAAGGGCAGGTCAGTCATAGAATAAGTCGGTTGTACTACTGAATATCGAAACCAATAATATCGAGATAGAAGAATATCGAGGACAGAATATCGAGGGACAAAATATCGGAAGGTAAGTGCATATAGGGAAATATAGATTTACCACTCCTCACTCCACAGCTACGTACCTTGAAGATATATGTACCACGCAGGTACATACATGTGGAGTTAGGTACAGAAAATCAAGATGTTGATATTTTTTTCTGATATTTTTTCTTCGATATCTTGTCCCACCGATATTGTGGGTTTGATATGTAGGATGCACACATAATAAGTATAGTTAATAGTGGCTGTTCCAGTGCACACACTCCAGTCCCTTAATTACACACCACTATGCCAATTCCACCAGCAATGGGGAGGCCTTCCCCTGAAGAGTACATCTGCCTCTTTTATTTTATAGTGATCTTCTGCAGAGCATGTTAGGTAAATGACCTACTGTGCAGGCATATTTCAGGTGTCTCGCTCCTACTGTTGAAATTGTTACATCACACCAGAGCACTGAAGAGACCAGGTTCTTCATTATAGTGCAGTAGCCTATAGACCATTAGACACTACATTGAGTCTCTCTGTGGTGCACTGCTCTCTGGCATGCTGAATTCCCTTATTTTTCATTTTTCATGGTGGTAACCCCATTTCACTCTTTCGGGGAACTTTGTTCTGTATTCAGTCCCTTCTGCCACATTCTTACAATTCAGGAGTGCCCCTGCTGAGGGTGATTGAGCAAGGATCAGGGTCTCTAAGTAGGTTTTCCAGTAGTAGCCTTCCACAGTCTTGGGCGCTATCCCCTAAGGCGCCTTTCGCTTCGCTCCTACTTTAAGAGCTGCCACTCCTCAAAACCTGCTACACAAACAAATGATGGACAGAATGCTGAACAAATCAAACATTCACCTCCAGTCAAGAGATCTGGGTTAAATCCATCATTGTTTTGTTCACCATGCCACCCCAGTTTGGACCCAGCCATATGCAAATCAGTCTTGACCCGGCTCCTCATGGAAACAGTCCAGTCCGAACTGCCAAGCCAGGTCCTCCCTGGACCAGAAACAAGCATCTTGTGACTGGTTTTGGGGTATCACCCCTCATCAGCCGTGGTAGCTTGAATCCAGTGGCACAGCGAGCATGGGACCCACGTCTGGACATACCCATCCCACTTAGGGTGAAAAATGCTACGCAAACAAATGATGGACAAAATGCTGAACAAATCAAACATTCACCCTCAGTCAAGAGATCTGGGTTAAATCCATGTTCTTTTACTTACCATGCCACCCTAGTTTGGACCCAGCCATATGCAAATTAGTCTTGACCCTGCTCCTCATGGGGCAACAGTCCAGCCTGAACTGCCAAGTCAGGTCCTCCCTGGACCAGAAACAACCATCCTGTGACTGGTTTCGGGGAATCACCCCTCATCAGCCAAGCTAGCTTGAATCCAGTGGCAAATGGAGCATGGGACCCACGCCTGGGCATACCCATCCCACTTAGGATGAAAAATGTGATGCAAACAAATGATGGACAGAATGCTGAACAAATCAAACATTCACCCCCAGTCAAGAGATCTGGGTTAAATCCATTGTTCTTTTGCCTATCATGCCATCCCAGTTTGGACCCAGCCATATGCAAATCAGTCTTGACCCTGCTCCTTATGGGAACAGTCCAGCCCGAACTGCCAACCCAGGTCCTCCCTGGACCAGAAACAAGCCTCCTGTGACCGGTTTCGGGGTATCACCCATCATCAGCCAGGCTATCTTGAATCAAGTGGCACAGCGAGCATGGGACCCACATCTGGGCATACCCATCCCACTTAGGGTGAAAAATGCTATGCAAACAAATGATGGACGGAATGCTGAACAAATCAAACATTCACCCCCAGTTGAGAGATCTGGGTTAAATCCATTGTTCTTTTACTCAACATGCCACCCCAGTTTGGCCCCAGCCACATGCAAATCAGCCCTGAACCTGCTCCTCATGGGAACAGTCCAGCCCGAACTGCTAAGCCAGGTCCTCCCTTGACCAGACTAGGGTGAAAAATGCTATGCAAACAACTGTGGAGGGCAGAGATGTTTTCTATTTAATTGTGTTGCAATCCCAGATGTCCTTTATTGACTGTTCTTTTTTTTCTTTCCCCCACTTGTGTCTGATGTTGCATTGTGGGACTTCAAATTCTTTGACCCTGGAAAATGTTCACTTATATCATATTGAATTTTTTTTCCTGCACGACAGAGCTTGTTATTTAATACTGCCAATTCGAGTTACAGTTTCTCACGTGTGAGAAGGGGTCAAATGGATGTCCAATATTCATATGTCCCTTTCTCTTCTTTTTACAAACATTCTCTGTCTTGGTACATCACAGAGGCTTCACAATGGAGATTCAGCTCCCAATGTCATGACTGAGATGATCGACCCCGTCCACCTCTTTACAGAAGGATACATTTATCCATAGGGGGAAGGTCAGCGGTTCTTAACCATTTATCTTCTGTGGACCCCCACTGAATCATTACTGGAATCCGGTGTCCCCCCAAAGAGTCATTACTGGAAATCCGAAGCCCCAGCCTAATTCTTTGAACCTCAAAACAAAACATAAAAATATATACATCAAACAAATACACAAATAATTACATATTTTATTCAATTCAAATACAGAAAAAATGCAATTGCAATTTTAATGGGAAGATTGGAGCTTTTCTAAATTTATTTTTTTAATTCTAAAAGTGAAGCAATATGCTAGCCTCTAGCATATCACTTTGTTATTTGTGCTCCTAATGTATGCTCTCCTTTTGTTGGTGCTTCAATTGCGGCCATTAATCGCCATTATTATAATCTGTATGCTATACTTGCGCTGCTCCTCTGAACCAAGCTAAAGATTCCAAGTTAATTTTTAGCCTCCAATTTCAGATTCCTTCATATTCACAGAATGTTTTAATTGTTTCAATTTCACATTGTACTTCTTTATTTAATATACTTTATTAATCAGCTAATATTATTTAATTTTCTAAACAGTTTTGGACCCCCTGAGTAGGTGTTAAAAACCTCTGGTCTAGGAGGCAGATTTTGAAGGTGGCAGCATATGCAGTTACTTGCCTACCTCTAGTAGCCTCCTATGTCTTCCACCTTGGCAGAATAACTCTTTAGTATTTCAGTCAGAGTAGGCCCCCAATCATTGGAGAAGAACTAGTATGGGCCACATGTCTGATTGTTGGGTACTCAGGAGAATACACTTCACTCTGAGTTGCATGGGGTCTAAGACGAGATGGCCCCTCACAGTCCATATTTACTGCTGTCATGATATTGGAGTACTTCTAGGGACTGTCGACACTTCACCTGTGTGAGATCCAGTTAGGCTTAAACTGCCTTTTCCCCTCCTATGCTGGACTTAAATATCAAATCTCTTTCAGTGACCCCTCCTCAATGTACGACCTCTCTGGAGGATAGCTGACCCTCTGCCACCTTGTGTTAAATCATCACATTGCACTTATTTGGCAAGTTTATGCAAACCACTCCACATAGTTTAAAGTTCTACTACTCCTCGCCCACACCATTCGGAGATGTCATGTTCTTTATCTTCCCCACAAACTATCTCAGTGACACCCATTGGGCCACAGGGACTCCCCCTCTGCCATTTGATGATCTCTGCCTTCTTTCTTTTACGTAATGTGTGGAGTATTCACCACTGTGCCTTGGATTTTGCTGCCAGCTCTCGTACAGTTGGTTGCTAGCTAGGAGGTCTCCGTGTCCAGCTCAGGTAAGCATTTCACTCAAATTTCTATAGCATCTATCGCCTGTCATTACAAAGAGTAGGTAGAGAGTGTTTCGTGAGTCCTGTTGAAGTCACTCTTGCTCCTGCCCCAACTCAGCCAGCCACCACTCTTGTGTGTCCCAGCCCCCTCTGTCTCTATGGTGCACTACACTCTCCTAGGCCATGCCAGCATGTTTCATGGACCCTCAGCAGAGAGTTCTCATTCCCACTGTGGCTCACTCAATTCTTCTGGGTTGCACTTTTGAAATAGTGAAAGGGTCACCACCTCTTTCACTTTTCATTCCCTGCCATAACTTTCTGCCCAACCAGGCCTTTTTCCCTTTCCCTTTCCAGGCCACTGTTTATCCACTCAAGACATACCTGAGAAGAGTTGCTGCCATAGATGTCAGGGTTCCTCTCTCTCTCTCTCTCTCTGTCTCTCACTCTCATGCTTTTTTGCTGCGTTCATTCGTTCTACCTTCGATGGGTGTATGACTGCTAATATGGAAAAATCTAGCAATTGCAAGTAAATCTCAGGTCATTGTTGATTCATAGCAGAACCATAGCAGGACCAATGAATCTTGAATGGCCTAAGCGCCGTAAGGCGATGGAGCAGTTAGCATCATTCTGATTGGGTGAGCAATTTTAGGACTTGCAAACAGTATTTTCAGTTTGATGTGCTGGGGCGTCATTTGCTCATTTGAAAACTAGCCCTTGCAAGGGCTTGCTTTAGCCCACCGATGGCCCATTATGAGCAATGGACCTAGTTCTACTAGCTGAAGCAAAGTACGTTCATATGGAATGATGTCAAGTCAGAGGCCTGGGTTCACTTATGCATATTCACGTTGCTATGCCAATCACCTTCTTACCTCGTCGCGGCGTCAGGGAATGATGGGAAGTGTAGTTCACTGCTTTCTCGTCTCTGGTGGCAACGTTAATTAGAACCCAAAAATTCAAAACAGAATAGTGATGGTGTCACTATTCAACACCATATCTTGGTATTAGAATCATGAACTCCATGACTGAAGCCTGCTTCCCTTGTGCCTAAATTGGAGGCCCAGCGTACCCTCACTGTAGGTATAAAAAGGGATATTACTGGGTGTTCATGTATTGTACCAAAATAAGGGGAGAAAATGTATGTCAAACACGTTAAGCGCCTCTTGAGAAAAAGCGCTACTGTGGAGGGGGACTATAAGAATTGATCTGGCACTTATTGAGTCTCAATTCTTTACCACATTATTTATACTGCTTGCAAATATCAAACATTTAGGGCCTGATTACGAGATTGGAGGACAGGGTTACTCCGTCACAAATGTGACGGATATCCCGTCTGCCATATTACAATTCCTTTATATCCTATGGAACTTGTAATTTAGCGGACGGGATATCCGTCACATTTGTGACGAAGTATCCCATCCGCCAAACTCGTAATCAGGCCCTTAATTCTTTTATATATTCTGTCATATGTATGTTTTAGGTTCTCTTAAAACTTAAAATTCTTCAGCAGGATTCAGTCTACAACATTGTCATAGTGCTTTGCAAAGGTAGAACACAAGATTTTCAAGCCATAACCTAATTGGTAGGCATATCAGGTAAAGCACAACACTTGGGGCACCATCACAAGGGGCACAGTGATAGGATCAGGTAATAATACAGCTGGTGTTACAGATAGTGGCAATATTACAGCAGCGGTACCAGGGACTCTAATTTTTCATATCGGGATTGGGGAATAACATGGGGAAAGCAGGATTATGTCATTGTTTGTTTCATGTTTTTCCTGAATTCTGGCCCAGTTTCAGGGTTTATTTCCACCTGGCTTTTGGAGATGAATCTGTCCCATAAATACCTGGACACTTGTAATCCCGCTTCATACTACCCTATTTGTAATCAAGCCCTAAGAGCACTCACCACTACTTGTCCAAAGAAAGTGCTATTTGGAGGGCATATCATAGGACTGTACCATATAAAGAATAATTTGAAAGAAAGGTGAACTCTCTTATAAAACCATACATTCCTTCTTGCATTTCCGCATTGTTCTAAGCACTCATTTTAAAATCGATAGCAGTCGGTTCCTTCTTTAAAAAGGCCAGCTTTGCTATTTAGTACTATTTTTGCATTTTTAGTAGTTATTATGCACCAATTTCCCTATTCTTGGACTATTCATGTATGGACATTTCAGCATTAGTCACAAAAGTTAGGTCAAATTAGTTAAGAATTTGCTTTTGATTGATTAGTCATACACTTAAAGCAAGATTATTGACTTTTTTTGATATTCAGAATTTTAGAAATACTCCTGAAAAAATGACAGTCTATGTTGTACAAGAGTACTGATGCGTAATGAATGAATGAATGAAATAATTTGATAAAGCGTGCATTACCAGAGGGTGTCTTAGTGCTGAACGGATCAAGAACCAAAGGGGGCCAACAGCCTAGGGGGATATCTTAGGTGACGCTCAGTGATTTAAAGTAGGAACAGCCAGGTCTTCAGCTGCTTCCTGTATTGCTGCAAGATGGGTTGTGAGCTAAGTGGAAGAGGCAAGGAATTCCATAGCTTTCCGCCAAGGTATGCGAGCGTTCTTCCGCCCCAATTTGCTCTGTTGATTCTTGGGACCATGACCATATGAGCAGAGTTTGATCTGAGATTCCTGCTGGGCGTGTACCAGGAGAACCGATCTTGAAAAAAAGATGGACCGGCTCTATAATGAGCCTTGTGGATTAGACACAGAGCCTTTAAGGAGATCCTCTTCTCCACCGGCAACCAGTGAAGGCCATACATTAAGTGAGAGATTGGTTTGAACTTGGGGACCTTCAGTAGTGTTCTTGCTACAGCATTCTGTAAGGACTGCAGTTTTTTTATCAGGTATTTGGAGGTACCTTGATAGAGGGTAGTCCATTTTCGAGGTGATGAGAGCCATCATTACCGTTTTCTGTAACTCAAACGGAATGAACGGGAGAATTTTTTTGAGTACCCTCAGCATAAAAAAACTAGCTGAGGTCCCCGCATTAATTTGAGCTAGAAACATAGTTTGGTGTCAAAGATGACTCCCAAGTTTCTTGCCTTCTGCACAGGCTTAGGTAAAACGCCCAGCTCCGAGGGCCACCAGGATGCATCCCAAAAGGAGGTTTCTTTCCCAAAGAGCAGAACCTTCGTTTTGTTCGAGTTTAACTTGTGATAGTTTCTCTGCATCCAACCCGCAACTGCGGCCATGCATCTGCAGAAATTGATCGCATCTTTTTCCACCTGTGATGAAATGGATACCACTATCTGTGTGTCATCCGCGTAGGATAATAAGGCCAGGCCAAACCTATGAATAAGCTCTACCAGGGGGATGACATACACATTGAAAAGGGTGGGGCTGAGCGCAGAGCCCTGAGGCACCCCACAGGGAAGGAAGAATGGGCTGGACTTTGCATCTCCCACCTCTACCCACTGTTGTCTACCTTCAAGGAAAGAGCTCAACAATGCTAATGCAGTACTCCTAAAGCCAAGAGAGTGAAGATGTTTAATAAGAAGTGTGTGGTGAACCGTATCAAAGGCGGCGGAGAGATCCAATAGGATTAATGCCGCTCTGCCGCCCTTGTCCACTATACCTTTTATTTCCTCAGATGCAGCCATCAGTGGTGCTTCCGTACAATGGTTTGCTCTAAAACCGTATTGAGAAGAGTCAAGCAACTGGTTGGTGTCCAGAAAAGTTCGAATTTCCTCATTCATTGCCTTCTCTAAAATCTTAAGAAAGAAGAATAATTGTACCGATTTCGATGCCGCTATGTTAATGATTGTTTAATAAAAAGTTATAAAAAAAGAAAAAAAAAAAAAAAGAAAGAAGAATAATTGATGGACAGAATGCAGAACAATGTCATACATTCACCCCAGTACAGAGATCTAGACCTAAATCCATCGTTTTTTTGCCCACCATGCCATTCCAGTTAGGACCCAGCCATATGCAAATCAGTCTTGACCCTGCGCCCAATGGGAACAGTCCAGCCCGAACTGCCAGGCCAGGTCCTCCCTGGACTGAAACAAGCATCCTAGGACCGGTTTCGGGCTTTCAGCCCTCATCAGCCAGGATAGCTTGACTCCAGTGGCATGGAGAGCACGGGACCCACGTCTGGGCATACCCGGCCCACTCGGGGTGACAAATGCAAAAGAATAATTGATGGACAGAATGCAGAACAATGTCATACATTCACCCCAGTACAGAGATCTGGGCCTAAATCCATCGTTTTTTTGCTCACCATGCCATTCCACTTAGGACCCAGCCATATGCAAATCAGTCTTGACTCTGCGCCCAATGGGAACAGTCCAGCCCGAACTGCCAGGCCAGGTCCTCCCTGGACTGGAAACAAGCATCCTAGGACCGGTTTCGGGCTTTCAGCCCTCATCAACCAGGATAGCTTGACTCCAGTGGCATGGAGCGATACCAAAGGGGATGATGGACGGAGCGCTTGAGCTAATCAAACACTCACCCCCAGTCAACTGATCTGGGTTTAATCCATCATCATTCTTTAGCTCACTCCACCACCCCAGTTCAGACATGGCCATATGCAAATCAGTCTGACCCTGTGCCTCATGGGAACAGTCCAGCCCGAACTGCCAAGCCATGTCTTCCCTGGACCGGAAACAAGCATCCTGGGACCGGTTTCTGGCTATTCAGCCGTCATCAGCCAGGCTAGCTTGAATCCAGTGGCAAAGTGTGCAAGGGACCCACGTCTGGGCATACCCTGCCAACTTAGGGCGAACAAAGCGATACCAAAGGGGATGATGGACGGAGCGCTTGAGCTAATCAAACACTCACCCCCAGTCAACCGATCTGGGTTTAATCCATCATCATTCTTTAGCTCACTCCACCACCCCAGTTCAGACATGGCCATATGCAAATCAGTCTGACCCTGTGCCTCATGGGAACAGTCCAGCCCGAACTGCCAAGCCATGTCTTCCCTGGACCGGAAACAAGCATCCTGGGACCGGTTTCTGGCTATTCAGCCGTCATCAGCCAGGCTAGCTTGAATCCAGTGGCAAAGTGAGCAAGGGACCCACGTCTGGGCATACCCTGCCAACTTAGGGCGAACAAAGCGATACCAAAGGGGATGTTGGACGGAGCGCTTGAGCTAATCAAACACTCACCCCCAGTCAACCGATCTGGGTTTAATCCATCATCATTCTTTAGCTCACTCCACCACCCCAGTTCAGACATGGCCATATGCAAATCAGTCTGACCCTGTGCCTCATGGGAACAGTCCAGCCCGAACTGCCAAGCCATGTCTTCCATGGACCGGAAACAAGCATCCTGGGACAGGTTTCTGGCTGTTCAGCCGTCATCAGCCAGGCTAGCTTGAATCCAGTGGCAAAGTGAGCAAGGGACCCACGTCTGGGCATACCCTGCCAACTTAGGGCGAACAAAGCGATACCAAAGGGGATGATGGACGGGGCGCTTGAGCTAATCAAACACTCACCCCCAGTCAACTGATCTGGGTTTAATCCATCATCATTCTTTAGCTCACTCCACCACCCCAGTTCAGACATGGCCATATGCAAATCAGTCTGACCCTGTGCCTCATGGGAACAGTCCAGCCCGAACTGCCAAGCCATGTCTTCCCTGGACCGGAAACAAGCATCCTGGGACCGGTTTCTGGCTATTCAGCCGTCATCAGCCAGGCTAGCTTGAATCCAGTGGCAAAGTAAGCAAGGGACCCACGTCTGGGCATACCCTGCCAACTTAGGGCGAACAAAGCGATACCAAAGGGGACCCACGTCTGGGCATTCCCGTCCCACTCGGGGTGACATATGCAAAAAGAACAATTGATGGACAGAATGCAGAACAATGTCATACATTTTCCCCAGTACAGATATCTGGGCCTAAATCCATAGTTTTTTTGCTCGCCATTCCAGTTAGGACCCAGCCATATGCAAATCAGTCTTGACCCCGTGCCCTATGGGAACAGTCCAGCCCGAACTGCCAGGCCAGGTCCTCCCTGGACTGGAAACAAGCATCCTAGGACCGGTTTCAGGCTTTCAGCCCTCATCAGTCAGGATAGCTTGACTTCAGTGGCATGGAGAGCACAGGACCCACGTCTGGGCATACCCATCCCACTCGGGGTGACAAATGCAAAAAGAACAATTGATGGACAGAATGCAGAACAATGTCATACATTCACCCCAGTATAGAGATCTGGGCCTAAATCCATCGTTTTTTTGCTCACCATGCCATTCCAGTTAGGACCCAGCCATATGCAAATCAGTCTTGACTCTGCGCCCAATGGGAACAGTCCAGCCCGAACTGCCAGGCCAGGTCCTCCCTGGACTGGAAACAAGCATCCTAGGACCGGTTTCGGGCTTTCAGCCCTCATCAACCAGGATAGCTTGACTCCAGTGGCATGGAGCGATACTCAAAGGGGATGATGGACGGAGCGCTTGAGCTAATCAAACACTCACCCCCAGTCAACTGATCTGGGTTTAATCCATCATCATTCTTTAGCTCACTCCACCACCCCAGTTCAGACATGGCCATATGCAAATCAGTCTGACCCTGTGCCTCATGGGAACAGTCCAGCCCGAACTGCCAAGCCATGTCTTCCCTGGACCGGAAACAAGCATCCTGGGACCGGTTTCTGGCTATTCAGCCGTCATCAGCCAGGCTAGCTTGAATCCAGTGGCAAAGTGAGCAAGGGACCCATGTCTGGGCATACCCTGCCAACTTAGGGCGAACAAAGTGATACCAAAGGGGATGATGGACGGAGCGCTTGAGCTAATCAAACATTCACCCCCAGTCAACTGATCTGGGTTTAATCCATCATCATTCTTTAGCTCACTCCACCACCCCAGTTCAGACATGGCCATATGCAAATCAGTCTGACCCTGTGCCTCATGGGAACAGTCCAGCCCTAACTGCCAAGCCATGTCTTCCCTGGACCGCAAACAAGCATCCTGGGACCGGTTTCTGGCTATTCAGCCGCCATCAGCCAGACTAGCTTGAATCCAGTGGCAAAGTGAGCAAGGGACCCACGTCTGGGCATACCCTGCCAACTTAGGGCGAACAAAGCGATACCAAAGGGGATGATGGACGGAGCGCTTGAGCTAATCAAACACTCACCCCCAGTCAACTGATCTGGGTTTAATCCATCATCATTCTTTAGCTCACTCCACCACCCCAGTTCAGACATGGCCATATGCAAATCAGTCTGACCCTGTGCCTCATGGGAACAGTCCAGCCCGAACTGCCAAGCCATGTCTTCCCTGGACCGGAAACAAGCATCCTGGGACCGGTTTCTGGCTATTCAGCCGTCATCAGCCAGGCTAGCTTGAATCCAGTGGCAAAGTAAGCAAGGGACCCACGTCTGGGCATACCCTGCCAACTTAGGGTGAACAAAGCGATACCAAAGGGGACCCACGTCTGGGCATACCCGTCCCACTCGGGGTGACATATTCAAAAAGAACAATTGATGGACAGAATGCAGAACAATGTCATACATTTTCCCCAGTACAGAGATCTGGGCCTAAATCAATCGTTTTTTTGCTCGCCATTCCAGTTAGGACCCAGCCATATGCAAATCAGTCTTGACCCCGCGCCCGATGGGAACAGTCCAGCCCGAACTGCCAGGCCAGGTCCTCCCTGGACTGGAAACAAGCATCCTAGGACCAGTTTCAGGCTTTCAGCCCTCATCAGCCAGGATATTTTGACTTCAGTGGCATGGAGAGCACAGGACCCACGTCTGGGCATACCCGTCCCACTCGGGGTGACAAATGCAAAAAGAACAATTGATGGACAGAATGCAGAACAATGTCATACATTCACCCCAGTACAGAGATCTGGGCCTAAATCCATCGTGGGTCCTGGGCTCACTGTGGCACTGGAATCAAGCTATCCTGGCTGATGAGGGGTGATACCCCGAAACCGGTCCTAGGATTCTTGTTTCCGGTCCAGGGAGGACCTGGCTTGGCAGTTCGGGCTGGACTGTTCCCAAGAGGCACAGGATCAAGACTGCTTTGCAAATAGCCAGGTCTAAACTGGGGTGGCATGGTGAGCAAAAGAATGATGGATTTAACCCAGATCTCTTGACTGGGGGTGAATGTTTTGATTTGTTCTGCATTTCGTTCATCAATTGTGTGTCTTTTGCTTTCTCTAAAATCTTGGCAGGAAATGGAAGATGAGAGATGGGTCTGTAGCTTTCCACCAGCTTAGGATCCAGGGAGGATTTTCTCACCAAGAGAAGAATGGAAGCTTTTTTCCAAATATGTGGGTAGTGCCCAGAGCTAAGTGCCTCGTTTAGTCGATCCTTGAGTGGCCCGGCCACCAGATTGATGAACAGTGGAAGACAGAGATCCGAGGGGGCTCCAAATTTGATGACTGATTGTTTTATCCCACGTGAGATGTGAGAACTTCTCGAAAATGGGAGATTCACAGTCCCCGGGGATAAGATTTATGCATGAAGAATTTCCACATTGGGGACATTTCTGCTACAGCGAATTTGGCGCTACTGTGTTTTTGATGGTGTCAAGTTTTCTTGTAATTTCTCCACTTGGAAAATATTTGTCTGGTGGAGTATGCCTTCTCCCACACTCTACCATCAAAATGTAGGTGTTGTTCTGTGCTGGTATCTGCTCCACCCCCCCTCGAAATGCACTTGCTACTGCTTTTGACAGGAGTAAATTTACAAGCTTTTCGAAGCTGGAGCATTACCTAAATTAAGGGTATGCGAATGCCCACAAATGTGTGGGTTTCTGGGTGTTCACCTACTTATGAATGTAGGGTGCACAGAAATGTTGGAGCTCACAAATTCAATTTGTGTGGGAAAAAAGCAGCTTACTTTGAGGCTTGCAAATGAAATTATTATATGCACATCTGAACTAAAGTTAGGGCCACCAATATCTTTGTGTATTGTGTCCTATGGATTTTTATCTCCTGACTGTTAAAAACTTGTTTTAAGTTGACTACAGGTACCCAATCATCTTCTGTGCTCATGATCTTGTGCTTGGCAAATTATTAAAGCGGGAGCCTAAAGATCATCAGGAAGATGTGGTCTGCTTTTGTGAGCAACTACATACACCCTATAAGTTTTTTTTTTTTGGCTTACACACACTAACAAGCATTTACGCACACACACACATATACACACACATAAACACACATATTGATCTGCATGAACATGCAAATACATTCATACAAAGAATACCTGTTTTGGTACACAGTCACACACAGATCCATGCACAAACATACAAGAACTAGTTAGGGTTCTTCCTAACAACACATACAACAAAGTAGCTTGTTTTACTGTTTACACACTAAATAGTCAAAGGTAGTGAAAGACCTGTTGTATTAAAGGGTTTTACATGTAATACTGCTAATTTATTTTTCTCATTAGACAGTCAGGCACACACACACACACACACACACACACTCACACATACACATATACACACACCCAGGTGTGCACACAAATGCATAAATGAGACACAGCAATCTGATCAACGTTTGGTCATAATTTTCCAACAAGAAAACAAACATACATAATGACAACCTGCCCCCCCCCCCCTTTCAAGAAAGGATGGTATCTGTTGCCTGGCCGTGCCTTTGACAGAAGCTACCTGCACATCACACAACCTGCAGCAGAAAGGAGCAGTGACACAGCTGTTGGGCTTTTCCAGAGCCACCTCATGCACCCGAGGCCTGCCTGTTTCCAAAGCCAGCACCGAATAAGAAGTTTGTATTACAATGCCACCCGCATTTTGCTGGTCTGATTGTGGTTGGTGTGTGCCGGCACATCTCCCAGGGATGTCGTGACACGTGGGTAGATTCAGAGGATTGTAGTCACCTTTGTGAAAGGACAACATATGGCACTGTTCGCTGGAAGATACTACAGAATCTCTTTCTGCTCTTCAGATACATTTCCTCTGAGCACTTCTGTAGCCCACTGGATGGAAATGTATGTGTGACCGGGAAAACAGTCTACTGTGACCTTTTCTCAAAGCCGCCCGCTAACAGAGGAATTATCTCTTACATAAGCTCTCTCAGCATTGCCTCTACAGCCTCCCAGGGGAATTGATTGCCCACCTATGCTTTAGTTAATTTTATGCATTGAAAGCCAAGAGGTCCTCTAAATGTTATACTCTTCAAACAGTGGGATTCGATCAGCGAGTATCCTGTGATTGGAATGCAACGACAAGCAAATTCAGACTGATGTCATTACAGGTAAGGAGGGTGGGACAAGAGTGCCTTTGTCAATATTAAGCTCACAAACCTTGGGTCATTGTGATAAGGTCCGGCAGCACCTCCTATAGGAAGCAAATACAGAGATGTCTCTGTTCTAGGAAAGGGTGCCAATATTCTGATCATCCATTCCCAGCAACTTCAGGGCCTTTGTTTCCCAGCTTAGTTAAGGCGGATATCGCCAGGGTTGGTGTCCTCGTGTGACCTTGGGACACCGGAGACCTTGGAACACTGAAACCTGGGTTCTAATACTGACTTTGGCCACTGACCAAAATGTATGTGGCTGTGGGTAAATCACTTCATCGCCATATGCTTCAAATTGGAAATAGGTACAATGTAACATAAATATCTGTAATGTATCTAATTGTGCAGTGTTCCATAAATTTCTGCCCGTGTTATGTTTCGATCCCTCCCTCTATGAAATTTAGATTTCTGTAACGGGTTTCTACTGGATCTCAAACATGATGCAGTTATATTTACTTCATGTTTCAGATGCACCTGCTATAATAAAAATGTTTTCCGTGAAGCCGGCTGTTGTTCTTGGAGCTAGCTCTGCACAGTATCAATGATCTAGAGTAAAGGAATAGTGACACCACACTTAGGATTTGGTTATCCATAGCCAGTACCTATGGTTCACAGTAACCTGTCTTACCTGTGTTGTGGAATAAAAACTGAAGGCTCGACTCAAAACTGTATAAGCTGATACAGAGTGCGGATAGCTGTGTTCAGCACTTGCAGCCAAGTCAAATAATCTATGCACCATAGATCTTAACAGCACACTATTCAGCCAAAGGCAGACTCATGGTGCTATGGACAACTTACTACCGGATAGGTATTTAATGGAAAAGACAGATGAAAGAACTTGAATTAGATTCTGTTAGACAGAGAAATTCCTTCCTCTTGGAGATACACTAGCATGGTGTGTAAAAGGTAGAGAAAACAGAAGTCTTGCCTGACTTTTGGTATATAGCAGGTGGAAGGTGAAGTTTATTTTGTGTTTTATAATCACTGACGTCTACTACCAGTAAGAATACCCATCTTATTCTAAATTTCAATTGCCTCTTTTGTCTTAGGCAGCACTTTTGAATCCATGTTTTCTACTTACCAAGTCACAAATGCATATTGCTAGTACACTCTTCTATGTTTGGGGTGAATGCAGTGAGTCCTTTTCCTGAAAGGTTGGTTATGCTTAAAAAATGACAAAGCAATGCAAAATATTTTTATTAAACATCTTTTTGCATAAAACAGTATCAGCAGGCCATGTTTTCACCAATGTGTACTGCAGCATGACGTCAAGCAATGGAACGCCTCTTTTGTGGAGACAAGAGATGTGATGTGGGATATCATTTCCTGCCCTAAACACCACTCTTTCTATAATATGCTGCAATACTTTGCATCTAATGGAGATACCCCAAAACTAAAAATCTGACTGCTAATTAGAGGGACCTTTAACAGAGCTCTATCACTTTTACAGCCACGTTCCTTATGATGCACACGTCTACCCAATGTGTCTCTTCAGATGTGTTTCATCTCCTATACAAGGGAATATTTGCATTCACACAGTACAGCCCCAACACTGTGCACTGTGCTGATTTTAATTCATGTCGATTAAAATAATGCAAAAATGTGCAGAATTAACGTGTAGGCTTTAATAAAATAAATGAGTATAAATGCAAAAATTGCAGTAGGCAACCATGCTTACTCGAGGAGGCCTGAAAAGCTAAAATGACATTGCTTGACCTAAAGCTGACATGACTAAAGAATACTGACATAAACTAAAATGTTTATTTTTCTGACCTTTTCATGAACATGCTTTTTCATAAAGAGTAATAGTTGCATACATGTTTTAGCTAACTCTGCAAATGTTTCTATTTACATCAAGATCACTGTTAAATAATGAATGGAGATTTGTCATTTAGTGAGGTAATGAAGATGCAGCATTTTTAAAGAATATAAATGATGTGAAAAGTAGAATAAATAACATTGTAGTTGATAAGAAATGTTTCACTTAATACTGTCGCTTAAGCTCATTGTTTTCCTCGTGGGTAGACAAGGAGTGATCAAGTTCACATGAGAGCGTCGAAAGATGATTGACTGACTGAAGAATAGGAGACGACCGAAGGCAACAATGAAAGCATGTGTTGTTTATATTAGCGTGTGTTCCTAGAGTAGGAGGTAGATGCTTTATTCCATTTTGCCACAACCCTTTACGCTGGTTTTTGAGACTCTATTGAGTTTCCTTGAACCTCTCTTTATGAGAAGTTCTGCTTTTGTTGATCTTTGAGTTGGCATTAGTGCTGAAGCTTTATGCTTTCTGACCGCTCTCAAACTTAGAGTTCTTTATGAGTTCCAACTGACACATTTCATTCCCATTCTAGAATAGGGATTCTTTCCTATATGGAACACTATTAATGCACTTTTCTTGCAATTATCGATTACTTATTGATTATTGATTTCTAATGAGATTCTAACAATTGAGATCAATGAATTTAACTTGTAACTCAATAAAGATGAATTACAAAAAGATTTGATTAATACAACCCCTTTAACTCATACTAAACTCTCATTATTGACTGAAGTAGATAAGACTTTGTAATGTTATTTTAATGTGATGTACAGCTCCTCTCGGCCAATGTCAAAGATCTCTCGACCTGAGAAGTAAGCAGCAGTAATTTTCTCCTTGATGTGTGGTAAACCGGAAAGTTAACGCCGACTCCCGCCCCACCAACTGAATGCAATCCAACTACAGAAACTCTGTTAGGGTTCCAGTGAATAAACTCAGGGCTTTAGTGTGTACGTAGGGAAGGACACTGCATTCAGGACAGAGCCCTTTCCCCCCTTAAGTGCTCCTCCTTCCTAAATACCTCTCAGGGAATTGTGCGGGACTTAGTATTCCCTTTGTTGAATTCTGGCTGCCATTTTTATGTGAAAAGCCCTCACACTGGGCTCTTTGTTCAAAGTCCTACAAATCTTTTATAGTCTGGCATATGACACAATTAAAAAGTGAAATATGCACAGCAGTTGGTAGCCCAAAAGAAGAGGAAAGGCAAGCCATCTGCACCTCACTGTCAAGTGCAGAAAGGAAATACACAATAAATCACCTTTTTTTAAATTCCAGTTACAATGAGTCAGTGCCTAGACCCAGTCAGGACAGTAGAATAAGGAAACTTTACATGTTCTCAATTGTATTGCGTGGACAGGATGGATCTAATGGCGCTTTCTTACAAAACCATGTGAGTGTGGCTTCCTAATGCTCACAAATTGGCTTCTTGCAAGGAAGAAGGTGCATGCTTAGATTCCTGGCAGCTTTTACCCAAGAGGGATGTGCAATTATTACTTTGAGTGACATTTCCAGTCTGGCAGCTTCAAAGGCTGCTTTTTTCAACAGTTCCAGACTCAACTGGTGGCAACGATTTACCACTGTATCATATTTGCCGCAGTCATGCTTTGGTAATTCTGGTGCATTTTGCATTAGATTTTACCAACACTGTTGAGCGATTGCCGCTGAAAGTTAAAATTGTTTGGAATACAAGAGTGGTCTAACGAACTGGTAGTTTGTCATTATCTCTGGTACTTTTTGATAGCTGATGTTGCTAATGAAGTATATACCACAGGCAGAAATGAAATCGACTAGTGGTTAAAACTAGAATACCCACAACACCGTTATCTTTCCTAAGAAGAGCAGCGTAGAAGGTCACCAGCTCATCACCCATGCTCACAACATCAGGATAGCTGACCTTATCACCAGCTCAACAATTCCAACCATGATTTGCTATAGGCCACCCAAAACATGAAGGTGGAGAGGACTAATCACAACAGGTTGACCTGTATATATACGGAGGAGCATGGCCAATACTCTTCATTTATCACCTTAGCCAGTTGTTACTTTGGTGGGGCACAATCCAGCCACCATTTGTGTGGGGTGGAAGTCCAGATGCCAACTTTGTAAAGTGCTTCTCACATACAAAACTTCAGAACGTGGGGTTACAATGCGACAAGAGTTATGTAATGTATTGCCACAATGCCTACCTTTCACATAGATGTTGAAGGGTGAATTAATGTGGGGTGATAGGGCATCCCCAGTGTGGGCACAGAGCCATGGCGGCCTAACCACTGAGAGGGATGCAGGTACCAGGAGATCCAGAAACACTTCAGTGCATTTGGTAACCAAAGGGGATGCTCTGGATGCAAAGATGAGTTAGTGGGATATAGGTAGCATATAGTGTGGTGTTTGGAAAGCCTGTTAGGTTATGAGCAGAGGGGAAGTATGTAGGTTTAACGGTGGGAGATTTTGTAGTGGCCTCATTACACAATAGCCATTGTCTGCCCAGGAGTTCCTTCAATAGATGACCAGTGTGCACTGTGTAATATAGTGAAGTATGCAGTGTGGCCATTTGATCCAGAGGCACGCTATTAAGAGAGCTCGGACCACAGAATCCTAATTGCCATCCAAGGGTGCACCTCATCTATCTCTGTGTACTGCTCGCCCTTCTCTCTAACACTTCTTGAGTAGGCTTGGGCAGAACTCCTTGAGTTTCACTTGCAGAATTCCGCGAAGTTACAAAAAAACTCCTCGAGGGTCTGCAGAATTTTGCAAAAGGGCGGAAATCGTAACGTCGCACACTCGAGCTGTGATTTAGCACCAGGAGTTCGTTCCGCACAGAAAAATCAGTGCAAATGGCACCATGTGGTGCACCAGAGGGAGCAGCTTCTCAAGTTGATTTTGCTGCCGCTCGAGTCGAATTTCGACTCGAGTAGCAGCTTTCTGACCACAAACAGTTGCAAACGTCCGCGACTGCCTGCATTGGAGAAATCCCACCAGATGCCCTCCTAGCAACCGAAAATCACGCTAGGGGATGCCAAATCTCACTCGCCAACGCACTGTTTTCAAGCCGCGAACGAATGGTGAAATTTGGCCGGAACTCTGCCTTACAAGCTTAATCTGAAGTGGCCAAAATTCCGCCAATCCCGCCGGCGGAGCAGAATATATCGCTCACCCCTATTCTGGAGGGCTGATTGTGGACCTATCAGCTATGGCCTGGAGGTAATTCAAGCCTCCTGGGGTTTAAGTAGTGATCTACTTGGTTTGAATGTGATGATTTTTGTTTCATTGCTAGGCTACTGTGTTATGCTGCTGCATTATACTGGCGGTCTGTCTGGTGTGTACATATGTGATATGTGCAGATGTAGCTGTTTTTGCCTTTCCTGCATGTATGTGGGTGCATCAGCAGTGGCAGTGTATTGAGTGGAAACAGCGACTCATGGACTTACTTGTCTATCTCTTTGTTGCAGGCTGCATCTCATGAAGTTTTACGTCCTTCTGCTTCTATTATGTTTGTGTGCACTAGCACAACAATTAAACTTTTTCACATCTCCCAGCATGCCTCGTTTTAACAATGAGCCCACAGCATATCCACCTTTTTCTGAATTGTACCCTGTTCGTGCCAGGACACCTTAGGGATTTTTGGGGTTCCGGGTAAAACATATTGGAAGGTTCCTTGTTCAGAAACCGTCTAGAGTCAAGCCGTCATGAATCTAAACAATTTCGAATAATAAGTCAAACTTTGAAAAAAGGGGGACACACAAAGTCAGCTGAAAGTTCAAGTTGCACAGCACCCGCCAGACAAATAATATCAAAGGAAAGTGGAACAGCATAATTTTGGCTCCATTCTTACATGTCATAAATACGCAATATATACGTGCAATTAGCACTACATACTTGTGTGTCCTAATGTTATTAATGTAAAGTGTTGCACTTGACATCACTATTGAAGTGCACTCACTGTACAATTAGAGTCTCATATATACACTGTGTGCCTTAACTGTAGTAAACGACCTTAATTGTTTAGGTGATAGAATAAAACCATCCTTACACTATTAAAATGTATTTACTTTAGAAACAAAAAGACTTATGTAATGTGTGCACTAATGTTTCATATTTGCATTTATTATGTAGTTCCTAGTCACATCTATATATGTGTACTCAAGTTATTTCATCTGTATGCAACATGTAATATGAATCTAATGTACTGACAGTTTTATTCATTTGTGGTTGAACGTACACACGTATATTAAATGTGCACCATCGATTTAATACGTTAACTTGTCATAACAAGGCCCGTATTTCTTTCTGCGTGGAATTCTCTTTTCCATTTTCTGCTTGCGTATCTTTTCCTTGCAGGTACATTCAGATGGTTTGATAGTTTCAGAATAGATGTAACTCTGTACTAGAGATAGAGAGAGCCTGAGAAGAAGACTTTGACAAGGAACATGGAGAGCCAGAGCATTAACAAGAGGTTTCCATTCAGCACTGTTGCAAAGGCTCACAGGTGACCAAGGAGAATACCGTTCCCATGTATGGCCTGGGAGAAATCATTAATGTGTCAGCTTACAACGTGAGAGTGGAAAGGACATGGAGCCCTTGATGATGCGAACAGAGGGGTGTTATTTTGGGGATTCTGGTGGAAATAACTGGAGTCCACACTGTCTGAGGTAGAGCCAATTTCCTTTGGACTCTGAGAGGTGTAGACCTCTATGCTTCCCTTTTGGCTCTTGCTGAATGAGGATTAGGCTAATACTCATTTCCCTGTCCCAACAAGACTCTTGACCAAGCTTCTGAAATGCTGACACCTTCCTGTACCTTTCCCCACATTCCGGCATTTTCTATTTTTCTGTATTTCCCTGATTTTTTAGATCCTTTTCGGGTTTACACCATTCTCTTTAGTTTGTACTTAATCTACATGATTTTAAACTTCACCCATGAATAGAGGAGAGAACCAGAAACTCTTCTCCGAGCATCAAATTCTGTTATTGATCTTTTGTATTACTGTGACTGAAATTCTTGCCTGCCTCATTCTGGTACGCCTGAACTTCTTTAGGAGGTTGGGTTACCCAGCTGTTATTCTGTATCTTCACCGCACAATATTGAGATTTATCTATCTTGACTTGACAGCTAACTTGTAAAAAATAAAAACCTTCTTAACTATAGTCACTGATTCCTCATCCTTTTTGGATAGCCAAATAGGTTGCACTGATAATTTAAAAAATAAAATCCATAACATATTTTATTTGCATTTCTAGCCATATATGGCCTGCAGGGATTACATTATATATGCAGTTATTAGAATATACAGGTATGGCGCAATTTTCCTTCTGGCGTGAATATTTAAACAAAGCAGTAACAAACATAACAACTAGGCATGCTTTGCCCATGACATGTCTCCTTAAGGGTTCCCATCCGCATCCAGACGTCTTCTGGTGTATGCATAATGGACTAGTGTTAGGTATGTGCATCTCTACCTGGGCATGTCTTTTGTGTCCAGAGGCAAGGGTGGCAGCAGAATGCCTAGGTAGTGTGCCCAGCGCTGCCATATCTTAGTGTGTTTTCGGGGGCACCCTCGGGCTATGAATATTGGTCGTTCCAGGCCCATGCAGAAGTCCATTGTCTTGTTTCCAGACACCTATTTAGCGTGGAGAGGGTGCCTTCCAGAGTCGAGCTATGTCTCTATTGGCCAGGGTGATGCCCAGAAATAGGAGATGTTGCTTGTATCTATTACCCCCAATTTCGCCTGTAATGTGTAGAAGGGCCAGTTTCGGAGACATGGGGAGATCCCAAGCTAAGAAGTCGGATAGGCACAATAGGACCCCTCGCCAGAATCTGTTAATTAAATTTGTGATGAAATGCCAACACCCTTTACCTCTCAGTCAGCTAAAAAGGTTCATCAGATAAGAATAGAAAGAGGGTTGGCCCAGCGCTGCAACAACAGCTTGAACAAGTATTGCCCAGACCTATTTCTTTTTCTGCTTGCATTTTAGTATTTATTGTCCCACAAATATATTTTACTTGGAATTCAAAGTCTAACCAGCCTGTTCCTCTCACTGTGGTAAAGGTACAATAAGGGTGATGTTAGTTGGTTTTTATGTGAATATTGGATAATATTAAAACAAGACATTTGCCCATGGTGCTTGGAATTGCAACTTTAATTGCCAGATAATCACAAATACATCCCAACTCATAACTGGCATTCTCACTACCTGAGAGAAAATCAAAGCACTACTGACACAATTTTTTTCCACTCCATTGGTGAAACTTTCTTCTGAATTCTCTCCCTGTTCCTTGCCTCTCCCCATCTCTTTCCATTTGTACAGTTCTTTGGCTAGACAGTGTCCTTTGGCTCTGTTAAGAGAAATGAAGGGAGGCAGGAGACAGGTAAAGAGAGATGTGGTACAGATTAGTAAGGGTTGAAGAGAGCTAGAGAGGGGAGGTATAGAGTATGGAGAATGAGAGGTGATGTAGAAAGAGATGAGTGTGAGAAAGAGGTCATAGAGATGGAGGAGAGATACAGGGAGCTGAAATGGAAACAAACAAGTGAGGGGCAGTGATGGGGCATGGTCCAGAGATGAGGTTGAGCGATTGGGCACAGATGTACAGGTAAGCAAAAAAGTGGTAGAGCGACAGATCAGGACATGAGAGACAGGTAGAAGTGGGGAAGACAGAGCTGCTTTGGCGGGTAATAGGTGAACAGGTGAGGTGAAGAAAGGCTATCAAAGACATGAAGATTTGAGGAAGAGAGAGGGGCAGAGCGTGATACAGAGAGCTGACAGAGGTTGTCAGAGAGAAAAGGAAATAGAGAAGTAAGATAGAGGAAAGGACATTAGATTAGTGTTTGGTGAGGTAAATAGAGATGAGATATGGCAAGATAAAGAGGTAGAGAGAGGTGAAGGAGAGAAAGGTGAAGTTAAGAGGATATAGAGAGGCCAAAGTAGACAAAGAGAGGTAAGAGAAAGTTAGAGGAAGGTAGAGAGAAGTAGTGAGAGTGGTAAGGAGGGGTAAGCAAGGTCAGGCGAGAGAAATTATAGATATAGAGAAAGAGGATGTAGTGAAGAAAAGGTAGATAGAAAAGTAGATATAGCTGAGGCAGGCAGGTATAAGTAGAGTGAGAGAGTCAGAAGTTGAGTCAGTCGGAAAGAGGGAGCAAGGTTGAAATAGAAAACAAGAAAAGGGGCAAGAGGGTTATGGTCATCTTTCTGTTCCAATCACTTTATCATTCTTGAAACCTACTGATTCAGGCAGTAGTCTCCTGCTTTAGCTGCAGTCCTACGTCCTAGGGATATAAAGCTAGCATCCTATTGCTTTGAAGCACAACTGGGTGTCTTACTCTAGCAGTGTGTGACTTCTACCAGGTCTGCATGGACAGTTGCAACTGTGTTCCTCATATTGAGACAGCAAAGACACCTTACCTTCATGTACAACCAGGCTAGAGTTTGGATTTTTGATTTATTGGAAAATGTGGCAGTGGTGCTTTTCACACTTAGGAGCTAAATTTAGAGTTTGGCGAATGGCCCGTTGTTCCTCTGCATGCAGTAACTGATCCATCCATCAAGCTGACAGGATTCCATCAACAATACTTGGGCTTAGGCCCATCATGATGGAGTACAGTCCATTGGCCCATCCTCTGTCCCCTGTCATCGGTTCCTCTGTCTGCTGTCTATGGATAGAACTCCGTCAATGTTGGGATGGCATACATCCGTCTGCTATATTTAGAATTGTCTGCTGTCAGAGTGGGTCGAAGAGACCCTCACAATGGAGTATAGCACTGGCGGGCAGGGTTTCCAATGGCAGACATGTCCATCAAGTTGGCAGACAGGTCTGTCAGCACTCACTTCCTCAAAATCAACTTATCAGCATCACCTTCAGCTCACACCACAAAAGACACTGCTCAAACCACACAAACCATTTACCACTCACAACACAAAACATCAGCAGCAGACCTATGTCACTTTTGCTTTTACAATGTCTGGAAGAAGACAAACCAGATATTGTGAAAATTAGTTAACTTATATGGTGGATGAGATAATTAGGGTTGAGTCACAGTTGTTTGAAGCACTTGTCCAGAGAACAACTATGAGCCAGCAAAGGCAAATGTGGGAGAGAATAGTGAACAAGGTGAATGGTGTCTCCAATATCAGGCACTCACAAGAGGACATCTACAAGCTATGGAATGACCTGAAGAGGGACAGTCTGTTCCCTCGCATCCATGGCATACCAATAGGCCTTAGCAACTTGTCGTGATTCCTCCAGATCTCTCAAACTTGGATGAGGAGGTGTTGTTCATACTCCACACTGAAGGTATTACGGGAATTCCAGATGGGGTGGAGACTGGTAAGTACAAACACTAGCTCTCTACCACTAAGAAATTCATCCTTTCCAGACTCTCACCATATTCTCTAACTCAAAGGTCTCCACTAATGCCAACCTATAAACACACGTTAGAGGGGGCGTGGCTTTGTGAGCCAAGATGGCGGTCGCACTCTGAGAGTGCTCCGGGCCCCTCTGTAATCCGCCGTCATCCTGATCCTCCAATATCCAACATCCAGCGGAGACACCTTTGTCACCAAGATGCCCATATCCGCGGCAGTCCTGATCCCCTGAAAAAGAACCCAGGCGCGCAGTGGGGACCGCTGACAATCACCTGCGGAGCAGCGAGACCCGAAACAAAATGGCACCGAACTGACCTGTGCCTGGAGGGCCTGCCGGGTGACGGCCGTGGTGAACCCAGGGCTCTTACCGCCTGGCTCGTGTTAGAGGTGCGGAATCCCGATCCTGTGTCTGCCGCTGATGGCCCCTGCGATGATCTAGCGCCCTGAGGCTTCAACGGCGGCTGACCGGCCCGGAACGAGCGAGAAACCCGCCGCGGGCGCATGAGGTGAGGAGGGGGCACCGAACACAGCGGCCAGGACTTCCAACAGCAGACCACCGCCACTGCCAGCAATCGGCGGGACGCCCCATGGGGGCCTGGTGGCGATGACAGGCAACGACTCGATCCTGGGCCTGCCGCTGGTGGCCCCCACGATGGCCTAGTGACCTGAGGCTGCGAGGGCAGCTGACCGGCCCGGAGCGGGCGCAACTCCTGCTACTGGCACTGAGGGTGAGGAAAGGGGCTCCATACATGACAGCGGAGATGCTGCACTGCGTACTGTGGTGGCAGGGACTCCCAAAATAAGCTGCAACCACTGGCCGGCTGCGGATGACCTGCGGTGCGCTCGGCCCGCGACTGGAGGGACACCTCATGAGGGTCTGGTGGCGCTACCATTTGTGGCCTGAGGGTGGGCGTCCCTCCAGCGATCGTTGCATGGCCTGCCAGTGAGTGGGCTCCAGCCCCGGACCTGATTTCACTGCCGCTTCTCCGCCCCTGCTCGGCGGGCGTCCCGCTCGCCTGCTGGGGCTAACAGCGGCTGAGGAGACTGTGTGATCATGAGGCCCTCCCCATAGATCGGGAGATCCAACGAGCCTCTGGACTGCAGGGAAGGGACCCTGAAAGGCCCCGGGGCGGCTTCTTCATTACCCCAAAGCCCTGACCCGGTGAAGGCCGGGGGCCTGCGATCAGCGGGTGTGCCTGAGGACCTACTGTCCCACCAAGCCTGATCCACCCTAACCACCACGAAGAGTGGAAGCGAGTCGATCCCCGAGCGGCAGACTCAGGCACCCACCCATTTAGGAGGCTCACCCCCTCTCACGGACCCGGTCATCCAGGTGGGCCCACTGCTGTGTTCCGGGGGGTGAGCGGACAACCGTCGTGGAAGCCCGGTGCTCCACTTGCCCCGGGGTGCAGATGCTGCGAGAGAAACAAGACACTGTGTGCATCTGTGGCGGGAGGGGTGGCACCGGAGTCCGGCTAAGAGAAGGCCCGACCGAAACTGAAGGCCCAGTGCGAGCAGGAGATCCACGGCCTGACCAGCGCCCAGTGGAGCAGACTAACGAGACACTGCAGCCCATGCATAAACGATCACATATTCTTGCATACTACCAGCTAAGAGCCCGGACCCCTCCCGCTTGCCCTGCACTCTCTCCCCTCTCTGAACGCTAGACCACCTGCTTAAACAAGCACACCAGAGCTCTGTGAGGGTGTCGGCCCTGCCAACCCGACCCTTGCCTGAATTCGTCCCAGGGCAGCGGGCCTGTCCCATCCGGCTGAGCCTACCAGTGCTTCAGACCCAAGTGGAGGCGTGCACTGAGGGGCTGGTCTGACTCTCCCTTAGAGATCCGTTCCATCATGGGGAAGGATAAAGGAACGAAGACCCAACCGACCCAGACCAGAATGGAACAGTACACACTCAGTGGCCCCACCCAGAATGAGACTGCGCCCTCCACGACTGGCCGCCCTGAATGAGACCTGGCTACCATATTGCACGCCATCAAGACTTGTCAAGATTCTATGGAGACCAAGATAGGCGAAATCCGTGTAGATATGGCCCTTATACGCCAAGATCTCCGCAACGCAACTGCCCGCGTAACAGCAGCAGAATCCCGCCTTTCAGAGGTAGAGGATGACGTCTCAACACTGAAAACGCAGGTGAAGCAACTTCTGTCCCATACCTCCGATCTCCACAGGTGGTCCGAGGACATGGAAAACCGCTCCCGCCGGAACAATCTCCGCCTGGTTGGCATTCCCGAGGGCACAGAGCCCACCCAAGTCAATACCTTTATTGAAGACTGGATCAGATCTTGGATGCCTGCGGACGCCCTGTCCACCTGGTTTGTTGTGGAGCAAGCCCACCACGCTCTTGCCCCTAGACCACCACCAGGAGCCCCGCATCATCCAATAATTGTGAGGATCCTTAACTTCAGGGACCGGGATGCCATCATGCAGGAGGCCCGCTCCCGAACAGAACTCCTCCACAAAGGGGCCAAGATCATGATCTTTCCTGACTACACCAAGGAAGTGCAGGCCCACAGGCGATCTTACACCCATGTGAAACAGAAGCTGCGGGCCCTCAATCTGCCCTATAGACTCCTCTTCCCAGCCCGCCTTAAAGTGATGCTCCAAGGCAAATTTTACTTCTTCGACACGCCAGAGGCAGCGTCGACCTGGGCAACCGAGGATTGCCCGATCCGCCCAACGAAGAGTGCCCCTGTGGCGGACCCCCAAAAGGGGCCACGGGGAAGTGCACCTGCAGCCTCCCATGGGTGACGCGCTGGGTCCCGTAGAAGGCGCAACACCCGTGGAGCAACATCCGCCTCTCAAGCCGGCTCCCCCTCGGGGGTGGAGTGGATCGCCTGGGCTCCGAGATAATTCAAACGGACTAGACCTATTGACCGCGGTGGGTCCCAACAACTCCCCAAGGCCCAGCTCTGAGGACACCGATCTGTCCCCAAATCTGAACCCAAGTACTGCCGCTATGAAGAACCTGGAGGAACGTTAATCCTTGAACATTGAGGGGCCCAACATGTAGCCTTACACTACGCCCTGCAACTAACTAATTACCTGTTCACACTTTAAGCCTTGTTCACTGGACGACAGATGCTTCATTTGGGGAAGTATGGGGTGGGGGGTGGTTGGGGTTCTTGACTGGGACTGTTCTCCCAGCCTTTAGTTGTGTTATTTTGTTTTACGACAGCACCGTGCACCACATCCAAGATTTTCCCCTGGGCGGTCCTTGTAACGACCCCAAATGCGCCCAGCCTCCATCAGGGCCCATGGACCTGGTCCACCTTAACTATCCCGATTGTTTGACCCTTACACCACCACTCTGTCACAATGCCTAGTCCCTGTAGTGGGGGTGATCCCCTGAGAGTTCTTTTATGGAATGTTAACGGCTTTCTAGACAAAATCAAACAAACAGAGATTTTAAAATACACCCGGAGGGTTAACCCAGACGTCCTACTATTACAGGAGACACACCTGATAGGAAATCGATGTCCCTTTCTGGCACGTCAGGGATTCGACAGAGTATGGCACTCTGGGTTTTCCAGGGGCGCACGCAGGACGCCAATTCTCGTGCGGCGCTCCTTTCCCTTCTCACCGACCCAAGTGATTGATGACCCTCAAGGCCGCTTTACTGCCATCACAGGTACTCTTGGGGACTCTACTGTCAACCTAATGTCACTATATGCCCCTCCGGAGAACCTAGAACCCGCCCTTCGGGCTGCGATGGAGACACTATCCACCCTCCCTCAGGGCCTGACCATAATTGGGGGGATTTTAACGCTGTCCCTGAACCCACCATAGATGCCACGGGTGCCCTATCTTCCCACAGAAAACTAGCGGCCAAGCGCCTTGGGGATTGGGCCTCCACACTGGGCCTTTGTGACGTCTGGTGCACTTGGCACCCTAAGACGCTACAATACACGCACACATCTGCTGCACACCACACCCACTCTCGCATTGACCTCATCTTTATGCCCATCCCAGATTGTCGGGCTGTTTCTGAAATTCAAATTCTGGCGCGAGGAGTGTCCGACCACTCCCTCTGCGGGTGGGGGGCCCCACGGGAGCTTTGCGACCCCTATGGCGACTAAACTCCTGGTTCCTTCAAGAGCAAGATTACAAAAAGGGAATCGGGGAGGAACTAAACAACTACTTTGATACCAACGAGGGCACATTGCAACACCAGGACACGCTGTGGGAGGCGGGCAAAGCCACAATTCGGGGATACGCCAAAGGGTTCCTCAAACACAAACGGCAGGTCGAGGACCGCCAACTCTCCCAACTCGAAGCCAAGGCCCTCCGTCTAGAGCTGGCGGCGGCCGCGGCGGAAGGAGCGGCGGAACGCCGACAGCTGCAACTAATACGCGAAGAGATCAAAAATATCTCCCTCGAATCTGCCAAATTGGTTTGGAGATCCTCGGTGGCCAGGGTCTATGGGTGGGGAGATAAGAACTGCAAGTTGCTTCACTGGCTCGCTACCCACCCCATGGCCAACCGAATAGTCCCCGAAATCTGCGATGCACAGGGACAAATTTCTCGCACTCCTGCAACAATCGCACAGACCTTTGCAAACTATTATAAGGTGCTGTACTCAGCATTTCACTCACATACGCCACAGAGCAGCTCCTACTTTCTGCAGAACATGCCCCTTCCGCGGCTCTCAAAGACAGAACTTAAAATCATGGACGAACCTATCACACCTGAGGAAATCGGTGAAGCAATTTCCTAACTCGCCACCCACAAGACCCCCGGTCCAGACAGGTTTCCTGCAGAATACTATGCAGCATTCAGTGAAATCCTGATCCCACGGCTCCATGCCCTCTTTGAGGAAGCTATAGAGAAAGGCACCTTCTCCTCTGTCACGTACACAGCTACCATCATGGTCATACCCAAAGTAAACCCTCCCCCGCTCACATGTGCTCAATACCGTCCAATTTTACTCATTAACACTGAGGTTAAAATCTACGCAACCATCCTCGCTACCTGTATGAAACAGGTGCTCCACACCCTCATACACCCTGATCAATGTGGCTTCATGCCACACCGCAGCACATGACACTGTCTTAGACGCCTACAAGTAGCCCTCGCCCACCGTAGTCTCCTTTCACCATACCTGGCCCTAGTGCTGCTTGATTTTGAAAAGGCCTTTGACATGGTTAACTGGCATTACCTTTGGAACGTGTTGGAAAAGGCAGGCTTTGGTCCCTCCTACCAAAGAATGGTGAAGGTCCTCTACTCTACTCCGTCAGCCAGGGTTCTTATAAACGGAGCATTGTCGGACGCCTTCCCGATCGCGAGGGGAACCCGACAGGGATGTCCACTTTCCCCTCTCCTCTTTGCCCTCGCAATCGGGCCTTTGGCTTGTCTCATTCGGATAGAGGACCAGATACAGGGGTGGCGCTGGTAGGGCTCCCACGAGGACCAGATTGCCTTATATGCAGACGATGTCCTCCTCTATTTGGCTGACCCGGCCCGTTCCGGACCAAGATCCCTTCAGAACCTCCATTCTTTTGAGAGGGCGTCGGGCTTACGTCTCAACCCAGCCAAATCCACTGTGGTGCCTCTCCATGCCTCTAGAGAATGCATGGATTGGCAAACAACCATCCCCTTGCGAAGGTTCTCATTCAAATACCTCGGGATCTGGGTGGCGCTTCTCCCCGAGCTGACCTGGTCCCTCAATCTCACCCCACTCCTCAAACGTACAAAAGATGACCTTCGTCGATGGCAAACTTTTCCGCTTAACCCCCTCGGTAGAGTCGCTCTCTTCAAGATGATGGTTCTCCCCCGTCTCTTGTACACCATTCAAAATCTTCCACTCCACCTCCCTTGCAGCTGGTTCCGCGACTTGGATGGGGTAATCACGACCTTCCTTTGGGGTGGTTCCATATCGCATCTGGCCCTCACAACTTGTCAACGGGCCACATACGAAGGGGGTATGGGGATGACGAATCCCTTTTTGTACTACTTAGCCACCCGCCTTCTGGTGATCCATGATTGGTTTAACGGCGGATGGTCGGATCCAACTTATCGACTGGAACTGGAGAGCCTCGGATTCTCTCAAGTCCAGGCCATGCTCCATGGCGGCCCCAATTCCTCACGCTCTACCAATAGTTACCCATACAGTTCTCCTGGCATGGCGCTCCGCGCTGCGGCACATTCACTGGGACACTAAACTCTCACTGCAAACACCGCTGTGGCATGGCACTTGGCTGCGGGAGGTTGCAACACTAACAGGCTTCCAGAAATGGGATTTGATCGGTATAACCTGCCTTGGAGAAATATGGAAGGGGGAGCACCTGTCCTCCTTTCGGGACCTACAACAGGCATACTCCTTACACTCCACCCAATTCTTCTGATACCTTCAGCTGCGCCACGCCCTAGCCCTCCACATCCCTGACCACACAGCAATCCCCGAATTTAGCCCACTGGAGGCCAAGCTTCTCATGGGGAACTTAGGAAAGGGGGGAATATCCCAAATGTATCGATCCCTGATAAACAATACCCCATCCACACTAGAACCTCTTAGAGCCCGCTGGGATCGCTGGCCTGGTCCTCTGGAGGAGGAAGACTGGAGAGATGCACTGATGGCCCCTAGGACACTCACTATATCAGTCAGGCTCCGCCTCATTCAGATCTACTACCTTCACTGCGCATATCTTACCCCGGTGCGGCTCCACAAAGTGGGTCTCCTCCCAACCCCACAATGTCCGCGTTGTAAGGCAGAACCAGCCGACTTCTACCACATGGTCTGGTCCTGCGCCATCCTTTCTAAATACTGGGCGTCCATTGTGTCTGAACTGAGTGGCATCCTGGGGTGGGAGGTCCCACTCAATCCCCTTGCCCTTCTCCTGGGGGTGATGGAGAGGCTGATGGCTCCCGTGCTGACAAACTATTTCTAGGAACAGCCATTCTGATAGCCAAAAGAGACATTGCAGCGGCCTGGAAAGATTCAACATCTCCCTCTATGGCTAAATGGCGCAGGGGTGTAGACTGGTGCGCTATCCAAGAAAAAGCTGTATACGAAGCAAGAGGGTGCCCGGCTAAACATGAGCGTGTATGGGGCAAGTGGATGAGACCATTGGATTGAGTATCCGCAACATGAGTGGGCTCCTACTCCAAACAAGCAGATGGGGGAAATCACTTGTAAATGTATTGAAATGTCTGATATGTCAAAGTGTGCTATGTTTACTTTGTTGTTTAAAATGCCAATAAAATTGGTTATCAAAAAAAAACAACACGTTAGATAAACTATATCTATCACAGTACACTACATACCCTATCTAATCACAATCTAACATTTCATCTCTCTGTTACAAATGTTTCCTTAACACAACTCATAATAGAAAGCTATTCAAATAGGTGTAACATCCTAATTTGAGCACAGATCACACCCTCCATTATGTAATGCCTACATCTCACAATTTACTTATTAGAATGTAAATTATATGAAACAAGTAATTTGTGGTAGTAAAAGTTATAGCTTGAATCCATTTTACTTGGACTACAATGTTTCAAGTTTGTTTTAGAAAATTGCATAGCCCTCATTCTGGGAGCATATTTTGTTCATTGTAAGCAGATTGTTCAAAAGAATATCTTTTGAGTTGTAAATATAAAGCTGAGGAATGGCAAAGTGGAGTTAGAATTAATATTTCATGTTTTATCTAACAAGTAAAATTCCTGCTTTCTCACACATTATCATCATACATAATGATGCGTGTTCCTTCAATATTTCTGTGACAACTCAGTTTGATTAAAACCAGAAAACATGCGTACATGGCGTTCATCTACATAGACATTGACCAAGAGAGCTGTATTTATAAGTCTCTCAAAAGCACTGGAGCCGGGCGAAAGGAATGCTGTTATACAGTGAAGAGCGGGGGGGGGGGGGCTACAGAAATATTTTATTGCACAGGCCTGGGAAATGTTACTGGAGAAGTTCAAGGAGCAAACGAAAGATGTTACGCACCCACAATGATGAACCCCTGAAATATACATATGGACCTATAGCACCATGAAGTAAAATCTAACTGCTGGCTGTTTGGGAGGTGACACAGTACGTGAGGGACCATGGCTGGCGTCTTTCTTCCATAGCAGCACTGGAGTTCCCCTCAGTGTCCTGAACTATGTTGTTGGAATTGGGGAGGGATGGAGTGGAAGGGGGGTCGTTTGATGATTGATGTTTGTTTTACTTGGTTCTATAGAAAACAGTGCATGAATAACAATTGTCTAATGTAACCTGTATCCTGCTCAGTTCACCAGACGTTACCTATATGTGAAGACTTTGGGCCAGATGTACGACCACCCAATTTGCGACTCGCAAATTGCGTCGCAATTGCGACTCACAATTTGCGAGTCGCAAATTGGGATGCACAACAGTGTCAGAGACACTGTCTGCGATTCCCAATGGGGTCGCAAATTGCATGCTCATGAATATTAATGAGGCACTCGCAATTTGCGACCCCATTAGGAATGGCTGGCCCTCCCAAGTATGGTGGCCTGCTGGGCTCAGCAGACCTCCATGTCTGGGACTGCTTTTAAATAAAGCAATTTTTTTTCAATGCAGCCCGTTTTCCTTAAAGGAAAACGGGATGCATTTAAAAAAAAAAGAAAGAAACGTTTTTGTTTCGTTTTTTTAAGGGCAGGTAGTGGTCTGGGACCACTGCCTGCCCCTAAAAAATATTTTCCCCTGCATTTGCAAAGGGGAAGGGGTCCCCTGGGGACCCCTTCCCATTTGCGAGTGTTTTACCACCCTCTTGAGAGGGCGGTAAATTGCGAGTGTTTTGCAGTCGCGAAACATTCTTACATAGGGTTGAGATTCGCAATTAGGAAGGGACGCCCTTGGAACGCCCCTTCCTAATTGCAAGTCGCAAATAAATTGCGACTCGCTAAATAGGGTTTGTACATTGCACTACTAGTTTGTGCATGCGCAAACGGGTCGCAAACCCGTTTGCGCAATTTAGGGTCGTACATCTGGCCCTTTGTGCTGCACTCAAATGAAGTCTATTTGACCTGTAATATGTTTGTACTTTCATAAAAAAAAAAATTTAAGTCTATGGAAAGCACTGCAAAGAGGCCTATATCTGCTGACCAGTGTCTCACGCAAGTGAATCTTTTTGTTGTGAAAGTAAAATGAATGATATTGTATATTAAAATAGAGGTAGTGATGCACTTCCACTGTACACATACTGAAAAGAACCTACTCTAAAAAAGGAAGCTGATGGAGTGGCAGGCAATCGCCTAAAAATGGCTTAGAATCACACCTGCATATTACACATCAGAAATGTTGAGAAATCAGGATTTAGAATTTAAGAATGTAGCACTGTTGAACGTCCTTCAAATACAAATGACTCACTGTTAATGTTTTGAGTTTAAATTGACAATACATGTAATGTTGCTACCTTATTATGTTGTATGTCTTGAATAAACTCCAGAACCAGACTAGGATAGCTAAAATTTTGGATTATTGACATAAAAGTGTTTTATGGATTCAGGGGGCTTATTTACAAGCCCCTTACGCCGCTGGTGCGTCACTTTTTCCCAAGCTAAAAGTGATGCACCGACGGCGGTAAATAAGCCCCTCAGTTTCACAGACTGTTGCTAAGGCAAATAAAAATGGAGCCTGGTCCAGGCGAGTCAAATAACCCTGGTTTTGAAATCTCACACACACAATATTGAAGCCCCAAACTGTGAAACTACATTTAACTTCACTTTACTCAGAGTAATGTTTTTGAACATTAATATAATCAATCTAATTGGAAAAATCTGTAAGGATCCTCAGTTGGATCAGTCGTGGACATACGTTACATTTGTGATGGACTGATGTGGCTGCCCAACTCTATATCAGACCCCAATTGTTATGGAGTTAATATATTGCTTAACAATAATATGCACTATTATTAGCATAATCATGTACTTCTGGTTTCTAAGGTCAAGCAGAAAGATTATGCTTATCAGCTTCGACTCTGTTGGCCACTCTGCCTGAGGAAAGACTATTATAAGCATTCTGTGTGAGCAGCTGCCCTGCCAATGAAGAACATCTTGAAGAGCAGCCTGGGTCCATCAGGTTTGTATGACCAGCGCCTTATGACTCTCTCTCTCCCAGCATAGTCATATTCCAATTCTGTACATCTATGCCCCCAGATTCACCTTATGGCCCAACAGCCTATCAACTGTGGCCATCTGTGTCCTGGCACCTATGATAACCACAGCCATTACATCGTATGTGCAGCCAAGACACACAACATCTGTGGCCACCAGGTCAAGATTACAGGATGGCTTGGACAAGGCGCAGCCAGGACCTGCTGCGTCATGTTTGGGACAAACTCTTCAATTTCCCAATTAAATTCCTTGTTTTTTCTAAGAATAAAACATGAAGATCTGTAACTGATAAAATCTCACATAGCATGCCCATCTTTATATGTCACAATTAGAATATATGCTATTGTACTTTTATAAACATTTTTCTCACAATATTTTTTTAGATAATGCCCAAAAAAACATGAAAAGTAAATAGTGAATTAGTAGCATCAAATCTAAAAGAAAATATGTCCATACTGTTTTTGTACATTTACATTAATTCACTTACCATCAGGCAAAGATGTTTTTAAT
The DNA here is from genome assembly GCA_963921515.1 of Calotriton arnoldi. NCBI lineage: Eukaryota > Metazoa > Chordata > Amphibia > Caudata > Salamandridae > Calotriton > Calotriton arnoldi. Next base: position 6,762,897 of record CAWUFW010000021.1, on the reverse strand, counting down.
GAGTTCACCCCTGAAGTCACTGTCTTCATCCTCATCACTATTATCTTGCCAATATCACCCTGGGGTTCTCAGTGGTAGAAATCATCAGGAATGAAGGAAATGTTTCTCCGCAAGGCAATGCTGCGCAGCATACAACATAACACAACAGTCTTGCAGACGTTCCCAGGAGAGTAGAGGAGGGCCCCTCTAATCTTGTTGAGGTACCAGGACCAGGCCTCCAGGAGACCAAAAGCCCACTCCACAGGCGCTCTTGTTCGCATGTGGGCCTCACTGAAGTGGACTTCACCTGGCATTGTTAGATTTTCCAGTGGTGTTAATAGTCATTGGTAGCTAGGATAAGATGGTTCGCCTGTAAAATGGAATAACTGAAGCTAACGTAAGTGGCATTTTGTCTAGAAGGGCAAAACTTTCAGAACAAGTATTCTTACAACAATAATTTTAACACTTATCAGCAAGCCAGGCCCTCCTTGCTGCAAGGTCTGCCATTTGTTGTGGTATGAAGCTCTTGCATAACACTAGCGAGTCATAGGAGGGGCCTGGAAATCTAGCACACATATTGGTGATCTGCTAGACCAACCGCCAGCACATTGATGAAGTGAAAATATGTCTTATTGTTTTACTCTAGCTCCCCCATCATGAGGTGGCACCAATGCAATGTGATTTCCATTTAGGTACCAGCAACATGTGGTGTGCATCCCAAACCACAGAACTAGGCCTTGAAATTGTTGAGTACAGCATTATCTGCTGGAAATTGCTCCTTCCACAGCGCAGCGCCATCTGGTAGCAGCTGCTGCAGTCTACTCCAGCTGCAGTGGCGCCACTGACCCAGAGGTCAGAAGTTCGAGGCCCTCCTCCACCCGCAGGCTCCTGCCTGCGCCTCATCCCTGGTGGTCTAGTGGCAGAGCATCACTGCTCTGCTGCTTGACTGCCCTCCTGTCCCTCTTCTCGCTGTTCTGTCCCTCTTTCTGTTTTTAATTTCCTTTTTTCTGCCTCTGCCTTTATTTATACTCCTGCTTCCTCTGGCTTTTTTGCTTTTGGCTTTTCCGCCTGTTTTTTCAGTTTTTGATGCCCTCTCCCTTGTTGCCGCTGCGATCCCCGCAGCCCCTCCACCCTTCCAAGTGTCCTTTTTCCCACTCCCGCGTTTCCAGGCTCCCAGCTGTCCAGCCCCCCCGCAGCAGTACTTAATTGCAGCCGCAGCGCTGATATGCCAAAGGCAAGCCCGTCTGCCCCCGTCAGTGCCTGGACCGCGCCCAGCACCAGGGACCCTGCCTCTCAGACCCCCCACCACTACGACACCAGGACCCTCCTCACCCTCAACCTGGGACAACACGCCACCTGCCACCTAGTATCACCGAAAAGACTCTTTTAGACCATTCGCCTGCCGTAACTGCAACTGCACCTTCAGCCATGCCATCACGCCAGCCCCTCTTGCCGCCCAGCCAACCGACAGCACACCAGTCCACCTTACCTGCATCCTCCTCAATGTGCGGTCCCTCCACAAACACGCCACGGAAATCTGGGACCTCCTCAATGCCACCGCTCCTGACATCGCTTTCCTCACAGAAACCTGGATCAACCCCTGCTCCGGACTGGATTCGCCATCTCCATCCACAACGGCTACATGATCACCCACAAAGACCGCCCTGACCGCCTGGAAGGAGGCATCGCCACCGTCCACAAAAGCACGCTCTGACTGACCATGCACTCTAACGACCCTACGACAAACATGGAACACCTTAACTTCCAGATCCGGACTAACCCCAACAACAGCCATCACGGCACCCTCGTCTACAGGCTCGCCAGCCCCCGACCCCCCTTCACCGACTCCATTGTAGACCTCATCGCACCCCAGGCTCTCGCATCCACGGACTACATCATACTTGGAGACCTCAACTTCCACCTGGACAGCCAAAGCAACCTGAACACCGCCTCCCTCCTGGAGAACCTCGGCAACATCGGACTCAAGCAGCTAGTCACTGCATGACCCACACAGCCGGACACACGTTCAACCCCGTCTTCTCCGCCAGCGGAAACATCGGCTACAGCCACACCACCGAACTTTCCTGGACCGACCATCACTGTGTACACCTCGCCTTCAACACGCCCACCTCACACCACCATCACCCCCCCAGGCCGCAGCTGGATCAAAGCCACCGAAGAACTGCTTGTCAACTCCCTCAGCACAACCACTCTGCCAACACCCTCAGATGCCAACACCACAGCACGCAACCTCCACCAATGAATCTCCAACTGTGCCGACACCCTGGCGACCCTCAAGAGAAGACCAGGCAAACAACGATCCAAGGCGGCCAGCTGGTTCACCCCAAACCCTCCACAAGTCCAGACATACCTGGAGACATCTCGAGAAGAAATGGAGGAGCAACAATACTCCGGAAACTCACGCAACCTTCAAGTCCGTCGTCAACACACACCACCTCCTCCTCAAAACCACTAAGAAAACGGCCATCCAAAACAGAATCAACACCAACGCGCACAACAGCAAAGAACTCTTCACCATCATCAAGGAGTTCGCCAGGCCCAACAGGGAGACCTCAGACGCTCCCCCTCCCAAGACCTCTGCAACAAACTTGGCACGTTTAACACCACAAGATCAGAAAGATCTATGACAGCTTCGACACCCTAGACCCAGCCACTGCACTCGCCACCATTGCAGACAACCAAGCCGCCCCTCAACAGACGGTGCTCTACTGGACCCCACTCACCACAGAGGTCACGCTCAAGACCATGAAGAGCATCCACTCAGGTGCCCGACGGACCCATGCCCATAGCATATCTTCCACAGAGCAGCCACCGCCCCCCAGTTCCGCTGCACCATCAACTGCTCCATCAAAACTGCCACTTTCCCCTGATGACGGGAAACACGCCAAATCAACCCCCTGCTGAAGTAGCAATTCTCAGACCCGACAGATCTCAAGAACTTCAGACCGATCTCCCACCTCCCCTTCCCAGCTAAGGTCATAGAGAAGGCCATCAACACCTAACTCTCTGATTTCATCGAAGTGAACAACATCCTGGACACCCCCCCATCCGGCTTCCGAAGCAACCACAGCACAGACATAGCACACCTTGCCGCCACAGACAACATCTACTCCCTCCTCGACCGGGGAGAGACAGCAGCCCTCATCCTATTAGACCTCTCGGCTGCCTTAGACACCGTAACCCTAATCACCAGACTCCACAACGCCGGAATCCGCGACAGGGCTCTTGACTGGATCCACTCCTACCTCACTCACCGGACCCAGCGCGTCAGACTACCACTATTCCTCTCAGACCACACAGAGATCAGCTGTGGAGTCCCCCAGGGCTCCTCCCTGAGCCCCACCCTCTTCAACGTCTACATAGCTTCCCTCTCAGCCATCGCCAGAAGCCACAGACTCAACATCGTCTCCTACGCGACGACACCCAGCTGATTCTCTCCCTCTCCAATGAGACCTCAACCACCAGTACCAGCTTCCACAGTGGAATGAAGGCCGTTGCGACATGGATGAAAGACAGCTGCCTCAAGCTTACCTCGGACAACACTGAAGACCCCATCCTGGAACCCACCGCATCAGCCTGGAACAACTTCTGGTGGCCGTCCGCCCTGGGTGCTCTCCCCACCCCAACGGACCATGCACACAACTTTGGCATCATACTGGACTCTTCACTTACAATGGACCACCAAATCAACACCGTTTCCTCAGCCTGCTTCCACAAGCTCCGCCTGCTCCAAAAGACTTTCAGATGGATCCCCACAGAATCCTAAAGGATGGTCACCAACTCACCAGCAGACTCGACATCGGCAACACACTCTATGCCAGCATCATCTAGAAACATCTCAATAAACTATAACACGTCCAAAACGCCAACGTCAGACTGGTTCTCGACATCCCCTGCTGCAGCCACATCATGCAACACCTCCGACAACTCCACTGGCTTCCAGTCAACAAGAGAGTCGCTTTTATGCTCCTCACTCACGCCTACAAAGCCCTACACAATGAAGGACCAGCGTACCTGAACCACCGCCTCACATTCCACTTTCCCCCCAGACAGCTCCGATCCTCCCAACTCACGCTCGCCTCCGTCCACAAGACCAGAACCGGAGGAAGATCATTCTCCTACCTCGCCGCCAAGACATGGAACTCCCTGCCCCTGACCCAATTCAGGAAGGAACTCAAGACCTGGCTCTTCGATTGATCCTCCACCCAGTCTGACCAGCAGTCCCCCCCACCCCCACCCCCAGCACCTTGAGACCCTCACGGGTGAGTTATCGTGCTTTACAAGCCCTGATTGATTGATTGATTGAAATTGAATGTAGTCATTCATACATCTGAGCATAACATCGAAGACTTGGGTAAGAACAGCTGAAAATGTTGACTGTGACATCCCACTGGAGTCACTTAATGTCTACTGGAAAGATGTAGTAGCACAGAAATGTAACACTGCCATAATCTTCTCAATTGGGGGAGGGCAAAAGGAATTCTTACACTTACAAGACTTCCGATTGAAATCGCACTACTAAGGTAGCAATCGTGTCACGCTTATTGTTGTAACTTTACTGCATGGTTTCCAGAACAGATGTGGTTTCACTATATTGACATTGATTTACCTTTTTCCCTGGGCTGGTGGATGGACATATCTGGAAGATATGAGTGCAATATGTCAATATTGTATGTTTACACGCCTTGGACATACATTAATATCTAATGATTTTAGGCCATGTAAACTGTAATAAATATGTTCAATGTTCACATTTTAAATTAAAAAAGGTATTTTTATCTTATTTTTGTCCGAGAAATACATGAACAGGTATTGCCAATAGCGCTATTTTCTCAAATCAACAACATTACCAACATTTAAATGAATAATCTTCTGTCCAAAAAATAATTTTAAAAAAATCCTATAATTTTTCCTATTTATGGACAATATTTGTAATTTATGTGTAAATGCTATCTTTTATTGTTTTAATTTGTATTCATTATTGTTTGGTTAAAAGTTCATCATGTTCAACATACATTACACCGCAGACAGTGTATATTTGTATTTTGACCTGTAGATGTTGTAATTGTTGTTGACAGGAACATAGTCACACATGAGAATGCTTGCATGGAAAATGCACTAATGGTGTGTCATATTGTAAAGCATGCCCATTGTTGACAACGCAGCTTTATGGTGGCAGACAAAACATGAAGGACGCCTGACTTATCTGTCATGAATAACGGACTACTAAGTGCAGCTTGAATCGACCTTTTCCGGCATCCACCATCCTGTATTGATTAAAATGGTCCATGATTGATGAAATCCATTGTATTTCTGCCAGGTCTAACAACTCCATGTAAGTGTCCATTGATGTAGTTTCCATCAAATTGCTGTACATGTTGTTAAGCACCATTTTGGCACTTGTCTACTAACCTTCTAGTGCAGCAAACCTCCTCACCTGTTGCTGCTCATTTTCTGATGCTGGAAACCACCATGGCTAAAGGTGCCGGAAATAGGGACCTCAACTTTACTCCAGAAAAATTGGATATACTTGCAGACGCTGCCCTGACTGACTACAGCTAGCTGTATGGGCCAACAGAGAGTCAGGTAAGCTCCAGACATGAAATGCACTAACATTAATATGTAGTATTTTTTTAAGGATTGTGAGTGACTACACAAATTCCAAGTATTGTTTTAATAGTCCCATCAGCCATAATTCTACTTTGGCTTAAACCTAATAAGTTGAAATTTGGCACACAAACATAAGGCATTATTAAACCACATTTGACGTTGTCCTTGTGTGTATAAACTATCAATAGTTTGACTTGATGTAGGAAACATAGGACACTGGGCAACAGCCCAACTTTTAATAGTAGAAGCCAATACAGAAACGAATATCTAATTTTGTTCATGTATTGGCTGTGGAACGGTAAACAGAAATAGAAACCAAATTGGACAATATGATTACATTTGAGCGATGACCGCGGATCCAATGGTACTATACCATAAAAGACTAATCGTCACACCATGTCTGAATAGTGACCGCACTAAAGACAAAATATAATGTGTACCCATGTGTTATATCCTGGCTTTGTTGTCATGCATGCAATCTCTTGCTCTGCCAGTGGAATGTTCATCCAATGATGCGTTACAGAATGTTGGGAGCCAGAGATGTCAGTTGAGAAGGGCTGAGCACCATCCTGGCTGCTCCTGGTGGGGTCTTGCATTGGATTTAACTGGATGGCTTGTGACTTACTACTAATAAACATCTAAAGATCCTCTACACGTCTGGACTCAGTTACTACAAGTTTTTGGCGACGATCTTCTAAAGAACCTACTACTTCCACCTTTTCAAACTTCAATTAATATTCTACTACAGACTCAACAGTAACTGATGCTGTTTCTACTTTCAACTGGCACCCTTGACCCCACCAGTGACCTCCCATCGGTCGCCCTCAACGCAAAGTGCCAGTGCCACTCTACACAGCACAGTCTGTTCAACTTAAAGAGCTGTTCATCTTCTAAGGCTGTCTACTCTCCTGAGTACATCTCTAAGTTTCAAACCATGCCTACTTCTTGTGGTGCTGAGCCTTCAGTGAGGGTAAGCCTATGTCTGCACACTGCCTGGTGAAGAAGTGTGTGTGCTCGGGTATGTGCCAGTCCCTACTGTTTCTGCCGGGAGAGTGGAGATTGTGTACCATTGTACCGTGCACCAGCCATTGATCTGAATGACTCTTTCACTTCGCCCTCATTTGGATGCCTGCACACCGTTCTGTTCTTCTGCCGAGTTTCGCCTTGGGAGTTCTGCCACTGAATTATTTCTGCCAAAGACTTTGCTTGCTGTCTGCCTTTGTTTTGCCTGCCTGCCTGCTACCTTGTTGTCAGCTTATCTTGCTGACAAGTACCCAGAGCCTGCGGTCCTGCTCGCTACCTGCTTTTGATTTCCCATATTGAGTGAGTTCCCACTGCTCCTGCTTCTGGCCATACCCATTGCCAGTTTAAAAGTGCCTGTCCTCCTGCCCTGGAAGAGGTGTCCGTGTCCTTCTCCTTACAAGATGTGTCCCTGTCGTCCTGCCTATACCACTACACTTGCAGAGTGTTTACCTGCCCCCTGTGGCAAGAGCCTCTGTTTACATCGGACAGCATTACTCCGTGGAATTGGCCCATGTCCGTTTGTGCAACTTGGGAGTTGGTGTGGCTTTGCCTCTTTGACTGGTGGAGGCCAGGACAAGTTTGGCCATTTTTCCGTGTTTTTTTTAACAGTTTGGTCACTGCCTGTCCATGCTACTTGGCAGTTCAACCGTTTTTTTTCCTCCATTTAAAAAAACAAACAAACACACAGCGCGTGTGTCCCTTCATGCGCGAGCCTTACCTTTTGAAAGTGGCCTCACGCGCGTTTCCTCCTGCTCTTCTCCGAGTCTCCGTGACGCTTCCTTCGCGTCAACACTGCTGCCTGTCATCTTTCACTGCATGGTGATGCCGGGAGCCATCCTGCGTGGCGTCACCGTGCGTGCCGCCATCTTGGTATTGGCGTCTTTGTTCATGGACTTTCCCCGCTTTGCCAAGCACGTTGTCTAGTTTCAATAAAGTTTTTTTCTATCAGCGGCAACATCGCAGCGTGAGGATCAGTGAAATCGGCTTTTCAGCTTTCATGATTAATCTCCTGAGCACCAGTTTATGCAGGTACTTTACATTGCTTTCACTTTGCCCACGTCTTAATCCCTCTGCTCAGTTGGCGTATGGCTATGCTCGTGAAGCATCGATGACTCTTTTGAAGGTGCTAATGAGATGGCTATGCTCGTGAAGCATCGATGACTCTTTTGAAGGTGCTCCTGGTCACAGTTCTTGACGCTGGTGCGGCAGTGTCCATGTTGTTCTGCAATTGCGTGTCCATGCGCAGATATGGTCAACTGTTTCCTTTATTTGTCAAAGTGCGAAATTCTACAGAGGATTTTTGTTCATTTTGCACCTTTGAAAGGTTTCTTTCGCCTCCTTTCCTTACACGTGTGAGACTTTCTTTGTCATGGTGGCAAGTCAGTCCAAGGAGCAATTCGGGTGAGGGGTTCGCTCACCGGCGTGTCTCTTTGTTTCACACATTTCTATTGTTTATGGAGTGGTTTACACAACGTTCTCCCTTACATGAGGGATGGCCATGGGTTTAGGTACATGTCCTTTTTCAAAAAAACGTTACACGTTCTACACAGGGGTGGACCCTTGCACGGGGTATGTTTTACAAGTTAATGTTGCAGGGGTATCCCTGCGTGCTTAAGACGCCTTGCGCCGCACAAGTTTTTGTACCTCAACCTGAGGTGTCTCGCAGGGGTTTTAATCCCGTCATTACAGTGCACAACATTCTTTTTATCTCTCAAGAGATGTCTCACATGGGTTACAGTCCCATCTTCTACGGTGCACATCATTTTTGCCTCTAAACGGGGTGTCACATGGGTTACAGTCCCATCTGTTCTGTGCACAGGAAATGACCTCGGTATTTCCTTCATTACAGTGCACATCTATTTTATGTTTTACCCTTCTTAGGGTGTGTCGTTTGGGTTTTTTAGTCCCTTCACAACAGTGTACAATATTTCGACGTGGTGTGTTTAATGGGCTTGGTCTCATTCAGTTTAGTGCACAGTGTGCACCCGTTCACCACATATTTTTTTTTCAATATTACCTTCATACAAGGTATTTGGTCTGAATACCAATTGTTGATTTTCTCATGTTTAATGTGTTTTGTTTACAGCTTTCAATTGGTGTTCAACGTCATCATTTATTATATTGAGATTTTTATTTATGGGAAGTATGAGTGATTTATTTTATTGGCTCACTATTTCCTGTTACTGTCCAGTTTTACTTTTGATATCTCTTATTGGTGTCATCTGTGGATTCTGGTTTCTTTTTCTTCTCTGTTTTTCTCTTACTGTTGTGTTCTTTCGTTCATTGAGGTTTTCTTCTCCCACTATTTTATAGTGTCTGATATGACTGGTCTCTTTTTATACATGCCTGGCCAGCTAGTGTATCTTGAGGTAGTTATTGGTGTTTTCTCTTTTCGTTCTGTCGTTGTGGTAGAAGAGAGGATGGCTTCCTCACCTTTTGTCTTTCTTATGGCATTCTCACCTTTTGTCTTTCTTCTCTGTTTTCCTCACTTATATTTTCGCATCTTCTTTTGGTTGTTCTGTTATCTCATTGGTTTGCGGTGTTTCTGATTTACTCTTTGTCTTTCCTCTATCTTACTTTTTGTTCTCTTTTCTTTCTTCATTGTTTAATATGGAAGGAAAGGGGATATGTTATATCCTGGCTTTGTTGTCATGCATGCAATCTCTTGCTCTGCCAGTGGAATGTTCATCCAATGATGCGTTACAGAATGTTGGGAGCCAGAAATGTCAGTTGAGAAGGGCTGAGCACCATCCTGGCTGCTCCTGGTGGGGTCTTGCATTGGATTTAACTGGATGGCTTGTGACTTACTACTAATAAACATCTAAAGATCCTCTGCACGTCTGGACTCAGTTACTACACCATGCAATCCAATAAGGCCATGCTATGATCACATATAGGCCAATATCTGTGACTTGAAGTTGTACTATACCAATAAATTATAATTGCACACAAAACGGAACCTGTGACAGTAACAGAATATAAATGTTAATCCTTGCAATTTTAAGTTGATATTGGTCTGCACTGTGCAATTGATGCTCATCATTTGATATATTTACTTGTTATTCAATGAAAATAATTAAAAAGAATCTGTCACTAGGGAAAGAAAATGTTAAATCATTGTAAAACGTCAGCTCCCAAAATGCTGCATAATAGGCTGAGATGGGAGTGGTATATACACATGTGGAGTAATAGTGTTTACCAACCGTGAGCAAGGCCCTGTGAGGCCAAAACACGTAGGTGAGGCAGACCAGCTCTGACCGAATAAACTAATCAAAGAAAGTATTCCTGGGTGTGGCGTAACTTTGTTTGAAATATATATAAACATATATATATGTATATATATATATATATATATATATATATATATATATATATATATATATATATATATATATATAGAAAGAAAAGGTTGCCCCTAGGTGGGACGCACTCGCAGAGGGCCAATCAGGATCAAGGGAGGTCCTGTAGTGAGCCACCACCTCAGCCAATCCTGACGCGTTTCGGGCCAACGCCCTTTTTCAAAGGTAAGCTGCTTCAAAAATGAATACAAAGAGTCTTCCAGTATTTTTCCTTTTTACTCATTAGTTAGACGCAAGTGAGTTTTTCGCATAGCATCCTGCAACTGGAAGTTCTTACTTATAGCCCATGTGGGCTGTGTTCATTTCGAAGACAAATTCACTACATGACAGGCTCACCACCAGATAACTCCCTCAGTGCACACAAACTCCTGCTGCTCCGAGTCCCGCAGCCTCCACAGGCTGCAGCGGATCCGCGCTAATACCGCGGCGGTGTCGTCCCGCGACCGGGCTGGCCACATTTTATGGAAAGAAAAGGTTGCCCCTAGGTGGGACGCACTCGCAGAGGGACAATAAGGATCAAGGGAGGTCCTGTAGTGAGCCACCACCTCAGCCAATCCTGACGCGTTTCGGGCCAACGCCCTTTTTCAAAGGTAAGCTGCTTCAAAAATGAATACAAAGAGTCTTCCAGTATTTTTCCTTTTTACTCATTAGTTAGACTCAAGTGATATTTTCGCATAGCATCCTGCAACTGGAAGTTCTTACTTATAGCCCATGTGGGCTGTGTTCATTTCGAAGACAAATTCACTACATGACAGGCTCACCACCAGATAACTCCCTCAGTGCACACAAACTCCTGCTGCTCCGAGTCCCGCAGCCTCCACAGGCTGCAGCGGATCCGCGCTAATAACGCGGCGGTGTCGTCCCGCGACCGGGCTGGCCGCATTTTATGGAAAGAAAAGGTTGCCCCTAGGTGGGACGCACTCGCAGAGGGCCAATCAGGATCAAGGGAGGTCCTGTAGTGAGCCACCACCTCAGCCAATCCTGACGCGTTTCGGGCCAACGCCCTTTTTCAAAGGTAAGCTGCTTCAAAAATGAAAACAAAGAGTCTTCCAGTATTTTTCCTTTTTACTCATTAGTTAGACTCAAGTGAGTTTTTCGCATAGCATCCTGCAACTGGAAGTTCTTACTTATAGCCCATGTGGGCTGTGTTCATTTCGAAGACAAATTCACTACATGACAGGCTCACCACCAGATAACTCCCTCAGTGCACACAAACTCCTGCAGCTCCGAGTCCCGCAGCCTCCACAGGCTGCAGCGGATCCGCGCTAATAACGCGGCGGTGTCGTCCCGCGACCGGGCTGGCCGCATTTTATGGAAAGAAAAGGTTGCCCCTAGGTGGGACGCACTCGCAGAGGGCCAATCAGGATCAAGGGAGGTCCTGTAGTGAGCCACCACCTCAGCCAATCCTGACGCGTTTCGGGCCAACGCCCTTTTTCAAAGGTAAGCTGCTTCAAAAATGAATACAAAGAGTCTTCCAGTATTTTTCCTTTTTACTCATTAGTTAGACTAAAGTGAGTTTTTCGCATAGCATCCTGCAACTGGAAGTTCTTACTTATAGCCCATGTGGGCTGTGTTCATTTCAAAGACAAATTCACTACATGACAGGCTCACCACCAGATAACTCCCTCAGTGCACACAAACTCCTGCTGCTCCGAGTCCCGCAGCCTCCACAGGCTGCAGCGGATCCGCGCTAATAACGCGGCGGTGTCGTCCCGCGACCTGGCTGGCCGCATTTTATGGAAAGAAAAGGTTGCCCCTAGGTGGGACGCACTCGCAGAGGGCCAATCAGGATCAAGGGAGGTCCTGTAGTGAGCCACCACCCCAGCCAATCCTGACGCGTTTCGGGCCAACGCCCTTTTTCAAAGGTAAGCTGCTTCAAAAATGAATACAAAGAGTCTTCCAGTATTTTTCCTTTTTACTCATTAGTAAGACTCAAGTGAGTTTTTCGCATAGCATCCTGCAACTGGAAGTTCTTACTTATAGCCCATGTGGGCTGTGTTCATTTCGAAGACAAATTCACTACATGACAGGCTCACCACCAGATAACTCCCTCAGTGCACACAAACTCCTGCTGCTCCGTCCCGCAGCCTCCACAGGCTGCAGCGGATCCGCGCTAATACCGCGGCGGTGTCGTCCCGCGACCGGGCTGGCCACATTTTATGGAAAGAAAAGGTTGCCCCTAGGTGGGACGCACTCGCAGAGGGCCAATCAGGATCAAGGGAGGTCCTGTAGTGAGCCACCACCTCAGCCAATCCTGACGCGTTTCGGGCCAACGCCCTTTTTCAAAGGTAAGCTGCTTCAAAAATGAATACAAAGAGTCTTCCAGTATTTTTCCTTTTTACTCATTAGTTAGACTCAAGTGATATTTTCGCATAGCATCCTGCAACTGGAAGTTCTTACTTTTAGCCCATGTGGGCTGTGTTCATTTTGAAGACAAATTCACTACATGACAGGCTCACCACCAGATAACTCCCTCAGTGCACACAAACTCCTGCTGCTCCGAGTCCCGCAGCCTCCACAGGCTGCAGCGGATCCGCGCTAATAACGCGGCGGTGTCGTCCCGCGACCGGGCTGGCCGCATTTTATGGAAAGAAAAGGTTGCCCCTAGGTGGGACGCACTCGCAGAGGGCCAATCAGGATCAAGGGAGGTCCTGTAGTGAGCCACCACCTCAGCCAATCCTGACGCGTTTCGGGCCAACGCCCTTTTTCAAAGGTAAGCTGCTTCAAAAATGAATACAAAGAGTCTTCCAGTATTTTTCCTTTTTACTCATTAGTTAGACTCAAGTGAGTTTTTCGCATAGCATCCTGCAACTGGAAGTTCTTACTTATAGCCCATGTGGGCTGTGTTCATTTCGAAGACAAATTCACTACATGACAGGCTCACCACCAGATAACTCCCTCAGTGCACACAAACTCCTGCAGCTCCGAGTCCCGCAGCCTCCACAGGCTGCAGCGGATCCGCGCTAATAACGCGGCGGTGTCGTCCCGCGACCGGGCTGGCCGCATTTTATGGAAAGAAAAGGTGGCCCCTAGGTGGGACGCACTCGCAGAGGGCCAATCAGGATCAAGGGAGGTCCTGTAGTGAGCCACCACCTCAGCCAATCCTGACGCGTTTCGGGCCAACGCCCTTTTTCAAAGGTAAGCTGCTTCAAAAATGAATACAAAGAGTCTTCCAGTATTTTTCCTTTTTACTCATTAGTTAGACTCAAGTGAGTTTTTCGCATAGCATCCTGCAACTGGAAGTTCTTACTTATAGCCCATGTGGGCTGTGTTCATTTCGAAGACAAATTCACTACATGACAGGCTCACCACCAGATAACTCCTTCAGTGCACACAAACTCCTGCTGCTCCGAGTCCCGCAGCCTCCACAGGCTGCAGCGGATCCGCGCTAATAACGCGGCGGTGTCGTCCCGCGACCGGGCTGGCCGCATTTTATGGAAAGAAAAGGTTGCCCCTAGGTGGGACGCACTCGCAGAGGGCCAATCAGGATCAAGGGAGGTCCTGTAGTGAGCCACCACCTCAGCCAATCCTGACGCGTTTCGGGCCAACGCCCTTTTTCAAAGGTAAGCTGCTTCAAAAATGAATACAAAGAGTCTTCCAGTATTTTTCCTTTTTACTCATTAGTTAGACTCAAGTGAGTTTTTCACATAGCATCCTGCAACTGGAAGTTCTTACTTATAGCCCATGTGGGCTGTGTTCATTTCGAAGACAAATTCACTACATGACAGGCTCACCACCAGATAACTCCCTCAGTGCACACAAACTCCTGCTGCTCTGAGTCCCGCAGCCTCCACAGGCTGCAGCGGATCCGCGCTAATAACGCGGCGGTGTCGTCCCGCGGCCGAGCTGGCCGCATTTTATGGAAAGAAAAGGTTGCCCCTAGGTGGGACGCACTCGCAGAGGGCCAATCAGGATCAAGGGAGGTCCTGTAGTGAGCCACCACCTCAGCCAATCCTGACGCGTTTCGGGCCAACGCCCTTTTTCAAAGGTAAGCTGCTTCAAAAATGAATACAAAGAGTCTTCCAGTAATTTACCTTTTTACTCATTAGTTAGACTCAAGTGATATTTTCGCATAGCATCCTGCAACTGGAAGTTCTTACTTATAGCCCATGTGGGCTGTGTTCATTTCGAAGACAAATTCACTACATGACAGGCTCACCACCAGATAACTCCCTCAGTGCACACAAACTCCTGCTGCTCCGAGTCCCGCAGCCTCCACAGGCTGCAGCGGATCCGCGCTAATAACGCGGCGGTGTCGTCCCGCGACCGGGCTGGCCGCATTTTATGGAAAGAAAAGGTTGCCCCTAGGTGGGACGCACTCGCAGAGGGCCAATCAGGATCAAGGGAGGTCCTGTAGTGAGCCACCACCTCAGCCAATCCTGACGCGTTTCGGGCCAACGCCCTTTTTCAAAGGTAAGCTGCTTCAAAAATGAATACAAAGAGTCTTCCAGTATTTTTCCTTTTTACTCATTAGTTAGACTCAAGTGAGTTTTTCGCATAGCATCCTGCAACTGGAAGTTCTTACTTATAGCCCATGTGGGCTGTGTTCATTTCGAAGACAAATTCACTACATGACAGGCTCACCACCAGATAACTCCCTCAGTGCACACAAACTCCTGCTGCTCCGAGTCCCGCAGCCTCCACAGGCTGCAGCGGATCCGCGCTAATAACGCGGCGGTGTCGTCCCGCGACCGGGCTGGCCACATTTTATGGAAAGAAAAGGTTGCCCCTAGGTGGGACGCACTCGCAGAGGGCCAATCAGGATCAAGGGAGGTCCTGTAGTGAGCCACCACCTCAGCCAATCCTGACGCGTTTCGGGCCAACGCCCTTTTTCAAAGGTAAGCTGCTTCAAAAATGAATACAAAGAGTCTTCCAGTATTTTTCCTTTTTACTCATTAGTTAGACTCAAGTGAGTTTTTCGCATAGCATCCTGCAACTAGAAGTTCTTATAGCCCATGTGGGCTGTGTTCATTTCGAAGACAAATTCACTACATGACAGGCTCACCACCAGATAACTCCCTCAGTGCACACAAACTCCTGCTGCTCCGAGTCCCGCAGCCTCCACAGGCTGCAGCGGATCCGCGCTAATAACGCGGCGGTGTCGTCCCGCGACCGGGCTGGCCGCATTTTATGGAAAGAAAAGGTTGCCCCTAGGTGGGACGCACTCGCAGAGGGCCAATCAGGATCAAGGGAGGTCCTGTAGTGAGCCACCACCTCAGCCAATCCTGACGCGTTTCGGGCCAACGCCCTTTTTCAAAGGTAAGCTGCTTCAAAAATGAATACAAAGAGTCTTCCAGTATTTTTCCTTTATACTCATTAGTTAGACTCAAGTGAGTTTTTCGCATAGCATCCTGCAACTGGAAGTTCTTACTTATAGCCCATGTGGGCTGTGTTCATTTCGAAGACAAATTCACTACATGACAGGCTCACCACCAGATAACTCCCTCAGTGCACACAAACTCCTGCTGCTCCGAGTCCCGCAGCCTCCACAGGCTGCAGCGGATCCGCGCTAACAACGCGACGGTGTCGTCCCGCGACCGGGCTGGCCGCATTTTATGGAAAGAAAAGGTTGCCCCTAGGTGGGACGCACTCGCAGAGGGCCAATCAGGATCAAGGGAGGTCCTGTAGTGAGCCACCACCTCAGCCAATCCTGACGCGTTTCGGGCCAACGCCCTTTTTCAAAGGTAAGCTGCTTCAAAAATGAATACAAAGAGTCTTCCAGTATTTTTCCTTTTTACTCATTAGTTAGACTCAAGTGAGTTTTTCGCATAGCATCCTGCAACTGGAAGTTCTTACTTATAGCCCATGTGGGCTGTGTTCATTTCGAAGACAAATTCACTACATGACAGGCTCACCACCAGATAACTCCCTCAGTGCACACAAACTCCTGCTGCTCCGAGTCCCGCAGCCTCCACAGGCTGCAGCGGATCCGCGCTAATAACGCGGCGGTGTCGTCCCGCGACCTGGCTGGCCGCATTTTATGGAAAGAAAAGGTTGCCCCTAGGTGGGACGCACTCGCAGAGGGCCAATCAGGATCAAGGGAGGTCCTGTAGTGAGCCACCACCTCAGCCAATCCTGACGCGTTTCGGGCCAACGCCCTTTTTCAAAGGTAAGCTGCTTCAAAAATGAATACAAAGAGTCTTCCAGTATTTTTCCTTTTTACTCATTAGTTAGACTCAAGTGAGTTGTTCGCATAGCATCCTGCAACTGGAAGTTCTTACTTATAGCCCATGTGGGCTGTGTTCATTTCGAAGACAAATTCACTACATGACAGGCTCACCACCAGATAACTCCCTCAGTGCACACAAACTCCTGCAGCTCCGAGTCCCGCAGCCTCCACAGGATGCAGCGGATCCGCGCTAATAACGCGGCGGTGTCGTCCCGCGACCGGGCTGGCCGCATTTTATGGAAAGAAAAGGTTGCCCCTAGGTGGGACGCACTCGCAGAGGGCCAATCAGGATCAAGGGAGGTCCTGTAGTGAGCCACCACCTCAGCCAATCCTGACGCGTTTCGGGCCAACGCCCTTTTTCAAAGGTAAGCTGCTTCAAAAATGAATACAAAGAGTCTTCCAGTATTTTTCCTTTTACTCATTAGTTAGACTCAAGTGAGTTTTTCGCATAGCATCCTGCAACTGGAAGTTCTTACTTATAGCCCATGTGGGCTGTGTTCATTTCGAAGACAAATTCACTACATGACAAGCTCACCACCAGATAACTCCCTCAGTGCACACAAACTCCTGCTGCTCCGAGTCCCGCAGCCTCCACAGGCTGCAGCGGATCCGCGCTAATAACGCGGCGGTGTCGTCCCGCGACCGGGCTGGCCGCATTTTATGGAAAGAAAAGGTTGCCCCTAGGTGGGACGCACTCGCAGAGGGCCAATCAGGATCAAGGGAGGTCCTGTAGTGAGCTACCACCTCAGCCAATCCTGACGCGTTTCGGGCCAACGCCCTTTTTCAAAGGTAAGCTGCTTCAAAAATGAATACAAAGAGTCTTCCAGTATTTTTCCTTTTTACTCATTAGTTAGACTCAAGTGAGTTTTTCGCATAGCATCCTGCAACTGGAAGTTCTTACTTATAGCCCATGTGGGCTGTGTTCATTTCGAAGACAAATTCACTACATGACAGGCTCACCACCAGATAACTCCCTCAGTGCACACAAACTCCTGCTGCTCCGAGTCCCGCAGCCTCCACAGGCTGCAGCGGATCCGTGCTAATAACGCGGCGGTGTCGTCCCGTGACCGGGCTGGCCGCATTTTATGAAAAGAAAAGGTTGCCCCTAGGTGGGATGCACTCGCAGAGGGCCAATCAGGATCAAGGGAGGTCCTGTAGTGAGCCACCACCTCAGCCAATCCTGACGCGTTTCGGCCAACGCCCTTTTTCAAAGGTAAGCTGCTTCAAAAATGAATACAAAGAGTCTTCCAGTATTTTTCCTTTTTACTCATTAGTTAGACTCAAGTGAGTTTTTCGCATAGCATCCTGCAACTGGAAGTTCTTACTTATAGCCCATGTGGGCTGTGTTCATTTCGAAGACAAATTCACTACATGACAGGCTCACCACCAGATAACTCCCTCAGTGCACACAAACTCCTGCTGCTCCGAGTCCCGCAGCCTCCACAGGCTGCAGCGGATCCGCGCTAATAACGCGGCGGTGTCGTCCCGCGACCGGGCTGGCCGCATTTTATGGAAAGAAAAGGTTGCCCCTAGGTGGGACGCACTCGCAGAGGGCCAATCAGGATCAAGGGAGGTCCTGTAGTGAGCCACCACCTCAGCCAATCCTGACGCGTTTCGGGCCAACGCCCTTTTTCAAAGGTAAGCTGCTTCAAAAATGAATACAAAGAGTCTTCCAGTATTTTTCCTTTATACTCATTAGTTAGACTCAAGTGAGTTTTTCGCATAGCATCCTGCAACTGGAAGTTCTTACTTATAGCCCATGTGGGCTGTGTTCATTTCGAAGACAAATTCACTACATGACAGGCTCACCACCAGATAACTCCCTCAGTGCACACAAACTCCTGCTGCTCCGAGTCCCGCAGCCTCCACAGGCTGCAGCGGATCCGCGCTAATAACGCGACGGTGTCGTCCCGCGACCGGGCTGGCCGCATTTTATGGAAAGAAAAGGTTGCCCCTAGGTGGGACGCACTCGCAGAGGGCCAATCAGGATCAAGGGAGGTCCTGTAGTGAGCCACCACCTCAGCCAATCCTGACGCGTTTCGGCCAACGCCCTTTTTCAAAGGTAAGCTGCTTCAAAAATGAATACAAAGAGTCTTCCAGTATTTTTCCTTTTTACTCATTAGTTAGACTCAAGTGAGTTTTTCGCATAGCATCCTGCAACTGGAAGTTCTTACTTATAGCCCATGTGGGCTGTGTTCATTTCGAAGACAAATTCACTACATGACAGGCTCACCACCAGATAACTCCCTCAGTGCACACAAACTCCTGCTGCTCCGAGTCCCGCAGCCTCCACAGGCTGCAGCGGATCCGCGCTAATAACGCGGCGGTGTCGTCCCGCGACCGGGCTGGCCGCATTTTATGGAAAGAAAAGGTTGCCCCTAGGTGGGACGCACTCGCAGAGGGCCAATCAGGATCAAGGGAGGTCCTGTAGTGAGCCACCACCTCAGCCAATCCTGACGCGTTTCGGGCCAACGCCCTTTTTCAAAGGTAAGCTGCTTCAAAAATGAATACAAAGAGTCTTCCAGTATTTTTCCTTTTTACTCATTAGTTAGACTCAAGTGAGTTTTTCGCATAGCATCCTGCAACTGGAAGTTCTTACTTATAGCCCATGTGGGCTGTGTTCATTTCGAAGACAAATTCACTACATGACAGGCTCACCACCAGATAACTCCCTCAGTGCACACAAACTCCTGCAGCTCCGAGTCCCGCAGCCTCCACAGGATGCAGCGGATCCGCGCTAATAACGCGGCGGTGTCGTCCCGCGACCGGGCTGGCCGCATTTTATGGAAAGAAAAGGTTGCCCCTAGGTGGGACGCACTCGCAGAGGGCCAATCAGGATCAAGGGAGGTCCTGTAGTGAGCCACCACCTCAGCCAATCCTGACGCGTTTCGGGCCAACGCCCTTTTTCAAAGGTAAGCTGCTTCAAAAATGAATACAAAGAGTCTTCCAGTATTTTTCCTTTTTACTCATTAGTTAGACTCAAGTGAGTTTTTCGCATAGCATCCTGCAACTGGAAGTTCTTACTTATAGCCCATGTGGGCTGTGTTCATTTCGAAGACAAATTCACTACATGACAAGCTCACCACCAGATAACTCCCTCAGTGCACACAAACTCCTGCTGCTCCGAGTCCCGCAGCCTCCACAGGCTGCAGCGGATCCGCGCTAATAACGCGGCGGTGTCGTCCCGCGACCGGGCTGGCCGCATTTTATGGAAAGAAAAGGTTGCCCCTAGGTGGGACGCACTCGCAGAGGGCCAATCAGGATCAAGGGAGGTCCTGTAGTGAGCCACCACCTCAGCCAATCCTGACGCGTTTCGGGCCAACGCCCTTTTTCAAAGGTAAGCTGCTTCAAAAATGAATACAAAGAGTCTTCCAGTATTTTTCCTTTTTACTCATTAGTTAGACTCAAGTGAGTTTTTCGCATAGCATCCTGCAACTGGAAGTTCTTACTTATAGCCCATGTGGGCTGTGTTCATTTCGAAGACAAATTCACTACATGACAGGCTCACCACCAGATAACTCCCTCAGTGCACACAAACTCCTGCTGCTCCGAGTCCCGCAGCCTCCACAGGCTGCAGCGGATCCGCGCTAATAACGCGGCGGTGTCGTCCCGCGACCTGGCTGGCCGCATTTTATGGAAAGAAAAGGTTGCCCCTAGGTGGGACGCACTCGCAGAGGGCCAATCAGGATCAAGGGAGGTCCTGTAGTGAGCCACCACCTCAGCCAATCCTGACGCGTTTCGGGCCAACGCCCTTTTTCAAAGGTAAGCTGCTTCAAAAATGAATACAAAGAGTCTTCCAGTATTTTTCCTTTTTACTCATTAGTTAGACTCAAGTGAGTTGTTCGCATAGCATCCTGCAACTGGAAGTTCTTACTTATAGCCCATGTGGGCTGTGTTCATTTCGAAGACAAATTCACTACATGACAGGCTCACCACCAGATAACTCCCTCAGTGCACACAAACTCCTGCAGCTCCGAGTCCCGCAGCCTCCACAGGATGCAGCGGATCCGCGCTAATAACGCGGCGGTGTCGTCCCGCGACCGGGCTGGCCGCATTTTATGGAAAGAAAAGGTTGCCCCTAGGTGGGACGCACTCGCAGAGGGCCAATCAGGATCAAGGGAGGTCCTGTAGTGAGCCACCACCTCAGCCAATCCTGACGCGTTTCGGGCCAACGCCCTTTTTCAAAGGTAAGCTGCTTCAAAAATGAATACAAAGAGTCTTCCAGTATTTTTCCTTTTTACTCATTAGTTAGACTCAAGTGAGTTTTTCGCATAGCATCCTGCAACTGGAAGTTCTTACTTATAGCCCATGTGGGCTGTGTTCATTTCGAAGACAAATTCACTACATGACAAGCTCACCACCAGATAACTCCCTCAGTGCACACAAACTCCTGCTGCTCCGAGTCCCGCAGCCTCCACAGGCTGCAGCGGATCCGCGCTAATAACGCGGCGGTGTCGTCCCGCGACCGGGCTGGCCGCATTTTATGGAAAGAAAAGGTTGCCCCTAGGTGGGACGCACTCGCAGAGGGCCAATCAGGATCAAGGGAGGTCCTGTAGTGAGCTACCACCTCAGCCAATCCTGACGCGTTTCGGGCCAACGCCCTTTTTCAAAGGTAAGCTGCTTCAAAAATGAATACAAAGAGTCTTCCAGTATTTTTCCTTTTTACTCATTAGTTAGACTCAAGTGAGTTTTTCGCATAGCATCCTGCAACTGGAAGTTCTTACTTATAGCCCATGTGGGCTGTGTTCATTTCGAAGACAAATTCACTACATGACAGGCTCACCACCAGATAACTCCCTCAGTGCACACAAACTCCTGCTGCTCCGAGTCCCGCAGCCTCCACAGGCTGCAGCGGATCCGTGCTAATAACGCGGCGGTGTCGTCCCGTGACCGGGCTGGCCGCATTTTATGAAAAGAAAAGGTTGCCCCTAGGTGGGATGCACTCGCAGAGGGCCAATCAGGATCAAGGGAGGTCCTGTAGTGAGCCACCACCTCAGCCAATCCTGACGCGTTTCGGGCCAACGCCCTTTTTCAAAGGTAAGCTGCTTCAAAAATGAATACAAAGAGTCTTCCAGTATTTTTCCTTTTTACTCATTAGTTAGACTCAAGTGAGTTTTTCGCATAGCATCCTGCAACTGGAAGTTCTTACTTATAGCCCATGTGGGCTGTGTTCATTTCGAAGACAAATTCACTACATGACAGGCTCACCACCAGATAACTCCCTCAGTGCACACAAACTCCTGCTGCTCCGAGTCCCGCAGCCTCCACAGGCTGCAGCGGATCCGCGCTAATAACGCGGCGGTGTCGTCCCGCGACCGGGCTGGCCGCATTTTATGGAAAGAAAAGGTTGCCCCTAGGTGGGACGCACTCGCAGAGGGCCAATCAGGATCAAGGGAGGTCCTGTAGTGAGCCACCACCTCAGCCAATCCTGACGCGTTTCGGGCCAACGCCCTTTTTCAAAGGTAAGCTGCTTCAAAAATGAATACAAAGAGTCTTCCAGTATTTTTCCTTTATACTCATTAGTTAGACTCAAGTGAGTTTTTCGCATAGCATCCTGCAACTGGACGTTCTTACTTATAGCCCATGTGGGCTGTGTTCATTTCGAAGACAAATTCACTACATGACAGGCTCACCACCAGATAACTCCCTCAGTGCACACAAACTCCTGCTGCTCCGAGTCCCGCAGCCTCCACAGGCTGCAGCGGATCCGCGCTAATAACGCGACGGTGTCGTCCCGCGACCGGGCTGGCCGCATTTATGGAAAGAAAAGGTTGCCCCTAGGTGGGACGCACTCGCAGAGGGCCAATCAGGATCAAGGGAGGTCCTGTAGTGAGCCACCACCTCAGCCAATCCTGACGCGTTTCGGGCCAACGCCCTTTTTCAAAGGTAAGCTGCTTCAAAAATGAATACAAAGAGTCTTCCAGTATTTTTCCTTTTTACTCATTAGTTAGACTCAAGTGAGTTTTTCGCATAGCATCCTGCAACTGGAAGTTCTTACTTATAGCCCATGTGGGCTGTGTTCATTTCGAAGACAAATTCACTACATGACAGGCTCACCACCAGATAACTCCCTCAGTGCACACAAACTCCTGCTGCTCCGAGTCCCGCAGCCTCCACAGGCTGCAGCGGATCCGCGCTAATAACGCGGCGGTGTCGTCCCGCGACCGGGCTGGCCGCATTTTATGGAAAGAAAAGGTTGCCCCTAGGTGGGACGCACTCGCAGAGGGCCAATCAGGATCAAGGGAGGTCCTGTAGTGAGCCACCACCTCAGCCAATCCTGACGCGTTTCGGGCCAACGCCCTTTTTCAAAGGTAAGCTGCTTCAAAAATGAATACAAAGAGTCTTCCAGTATTTTTCCTTTTTACTCATTAGTTAGACTCAAGTGAGTTTTTCGCATAGCATCCTGCAACTGGAAGTTCTTACTTATAGCCCATGTGGGCTGTGTTCATTTCGAAGACAAATTCACTACATGACAGGCTCACCACCAGATAACTCCCTCAGTGCACACAAACTCCTGCTGCTCCGAGTCCCGCAGCCTCCACAGGCTGCAGCGGATCCGCGCTAATAACGCGGCGGTGTCGTCCCGCGACCGGGCTGGCCGCATTTTATGGAAAGAAAAGGTTGCCCCTAGGTGGGACGCACTCGCAGAGGGCCAATCAGGATCAAGGGAGGTCCTGTAGTGAGCTACCACCTCAGCCAATCCTGACGCGTTTCGGGCCAACGCCCTTTTTCAAAGGTAAGCTGCTTCAAAAATGAATACAAAGAGTCTTCCAGTATTTTTCCTTTATACTCATTAGTTAGACTCAAGTGAGTTTTTCGCATAGCATCCTGCAACTGGAAGTTCTTACTTATAGCCCATGTGGGCTGTGCTCATTTCGAAGACAAATTCACTACATGACAGGCTCACCACCAGATAACTCCCTCAGTGCACACAAACTCCTGCTGCTCCGAGTCCCGCAGCCTCCACAGGCTGCAGCGGATCCGCGCTAATAACGCGACGGTGTCGTCCCGCGACCGGGCTGGCCGCATTTTATGGAAAGAAAAGGTTGCCCCTAGGTGGGACGCACTCGCAGAGGGCCAATCAGGATCAAGGGAGGTCCTGTAGTGAGCCACCACCTCAGCCAATCCTGACGCGTTTCGGGCCAACGCCCTTTTTCAAAGGTAAGCTGCTTCAAAAATGAATACAAAGAGTCTTCCAGTATTTTTCCTTTTTACTCATTAGTTAGACTCAAGTGAGTTTTTCGCATAGCATCCTGCAACTGGAAGTTCTTACTTATAGCCCATGTGGGCTGTGTTCATTTCGAAGACAAATTCACTACATGACAGGCTCACCACCAGATAACTCCCTCAGTGCACACAAACTCCTGCTGCTCCGAGTCCCGCAGCCTCCACAGGCTGCAGCGGATCCGCGCTAATAACGCGGCGGTGTCGTCCCGCGACCGGGCTGGCCGCATTTATGGAAAGAAAAGGTTGCCCCTAGGTGGGACGCACTCGCAGAGGGCCAATCAGGATCAAGGGAGGTCCTGTAGTGAGCCACCACCTCAGCCAATCCTGACGCGTTTCGGGCCAACGCCCTTTTTCAAAGGTAAGCTGCTTCAAAAATGAATACAAAGAGTCTTCCAGTATTTTTCCTTTTTACTCATTAGTTAGACTCAAGTGAGTTTTTCGCATAGCATCCTGCAACTGGAAGTTCTTACTTATAGCCCATGTGGGCTGTGTTCATTTCGAAGACAAATTCAGTACATGACAGGCTCACCACCAGATAACTCCCTCAGTGCACACAAACTCCTGCAGCTCCGAGTCCCGCAGCCTCCACAGGATGCAGCGGATCCGCGCTAATAACGCGGCGGTGTCGTCCCGCGACCGGGCTGGCCGCATTTTATGGAAAGAAAAGGTTGCCCCTAGGTGGGACGCACTCGCAGAGGGCCAATCAGGATCAAGGGAGGTCCTGTAGTGAGCCACCACCTCAGCCAATCCTGACGCGTTTCGGGCCAACGCCCTTTTTCAAAGGTAAGCTGCTTCAAAAATGAATACAAAGAGTCTTCCAGTATTTTTCCTTTTTACTCATTAGTTAGACTCAAGTGAGTTTTTCGCATAGCATCCTGCAACTGGAAGTTCTTACTTATAGCCCATGTGGGCTGTGTTCATTTCGAAGACAAATTCACTACATGACAAGCTCACCACCAGATAACTCCCTCAGTGCACACAAACTCCTGCTGCTCCGAGTCCCGCAGCCTCCACAGGCTGCAGCAGATCCGCGCTAATAACGCGGCGGTGTCGTCCCGCGACCGGGCTGGCCGCATTTTATGGAAAGAAAAGGTTGCCCCTAGGTGGGACGCACTCGCAGAGGGCCAATCAGGATCAAGGGAGGTCCTGTAGTGAGCTACCACCTCAGCCAATCCTGACGCGTTTCGGGCCAACGCCCTTTTTCAAAGGTAAGCTGCTTCAAAAATGAATACAAAGAGTCTTCCAGTATTTTTCCTTTTTACTCATTAGTTAGACTCAAGTGAGTTTTTCGCATAGCATCCTGCAACTGGAAGTTCTTACTTATAGCCCATGTGGGCTGTGTTCATTTCGAAGACAAATTCACTACATGACAGGCTCACCACCAGATAACTCCCTCAGTGCACACAAACTCCTGCTGCTCCGAGTCCCGCAGCCTCCACAGGCTGCAGCGGATCCGTGCTAATAACGCGGCGGTGTCGTCCCGTGACCGGGCTGGCCGCATTTTATGAAAAGAAAAGGTTGCCCCTAGGTGGGATGCACTCGCAGAGGGCCAATCAGGATCAAGGGAGGTCCTGTAGTGAGCCACCACCTCAGCCAATCCTGACGCGTTTCGGGCCAACGCCCTTTTCAAAGGTAAGCTGCTTCAAAAATGAATACAAAGAGTCTTCCAGTATTTTTCCTTTTTACTCATTAGTTAGACTCAAGTGAGTTTTTCGCATAGCATCCTGCAACTGGAAGTTCTTACTTATAGCCCATGTGGGCTGTGTTCATTTCGAAGACAAATTCACTACATGACAGGCTCACCACCAGATAACACCAAAAACGTGAAATCTAAATCAAAGCAAAAAAGTACCCAGCAATATTTTCAACTAATGGACAAACTAAAAAATAATGCATCAGTCGTGATCAATAACTCCGACAAGGGAGGCGATATTGTCCTATGGGATAAGACAAAATATAAGATGGAAGCATTCAGACACATCAATGACATGGAGTGTTATGAACTTTCCAATGCGGCCTACGTTAGAAAGATCAGTAAGGAATACAAAGACGACCTTAACATCTGGAAAAGGGAAGGGCTTATCACGAAAGATGAACTTAGTTTTCTATACAAAGAATTTCCTATTCTGCCCACTTTTTATCTAATTCCCAAAATCCACAAAGAAATGGACCCTGTTCCAGGACGTCCTATCATATCAGCAAAAGATAGTATTTTTGAGAACACATCCAGATATGTGGATCATTTTTTGCAAGAACATGTTGTCAATTTACCTTCGTATTTAAGGGACTCCAAGGATTTTTTGGTTAAATTAAATGCTCTACAGTGGTCCAGTGAATATATGCTTTTGACTCTTGACATTACTGCCCTATATACGAGCATAAGACACAGTGATGGTTTAAATGCAGTTAATTATTTTTTGAAGAGACGATGCATTTCCATGTACAAACACAATATTATGTTATTGAAAATGATACACTGGTGTTTACACAACAATTTGTTTATGTTTGACGACAAAATTTACAGGCAGAAACAGGGAGTGGCCATGGGGGCATGCTTCTCCCCTAGCTATGCGTGCTTGCACGTAGGCTGGTGGGAGGAGCATGTCCTCAAGGCGAACCACAGAGCATTATTTGATGAACACGTTATTCAAATGTGGAGATATATTGATGACGTGTTCATTATATGGAAAGGAACATCTTCTCAGGCAGAAAGGTTTGTGGAGGCAATTAATTGCAACAATTTAAACTTGAAATTTACCGCACACATTGATCCTACTACAGCTAACTTTCTAGATATCTCTGTGTATATACAAAACGGAGTCATAGAGACATGTTTGTATAGAAAACCAACGGCTGGTAATGTTTTATTGCACGCCACCAGCTTTCATCCCCAACATACCATCTCCACCCTTCCATATGGGGAATTTTTGCGTATCCGCAGAGCATGTAGCACCAGTGAGACATTAGCAGTAGCTCAAGAAGCAGCCAGAACTAGGTTTCTGGAGAGAGGATACAATGCCAAGAAACTCGATATAGCCCTTAAAAAGGCCAACAATAAGGACAGACAGTCACTACTGCAAACGAGATCAGGAACAACTGCTAATACTATCTTGTTTCCAGACAACTCAGAAGATACAGAGAGCCTGGGTAATTCGAGGAAGGGCACCTGTAGATTTATATCAACTTACAGCAGGCAAGCCAATGCCATAAAAAGTATTATTAATTCACAGTGGCCTATAGTTCTCACGGATGCGACGCTCCTGCAGATACTACCTAACAAGCCTAACTTTACATATCGCAAAGCACATTCAATGCGCAGCGATCTAGTGAAAACTAGCCCTGAAGTGGAGACGAAAAGTAGGTGGCTTTCCCCCAAGAAAGGTTTCTTCAAATGCAGCACATGTCGTGCATGCAAATTTGGGGTGAACACGAAAACTTATTCCACCATCTTTTCAGACGTTCCTGTTAATCTCAAGGGACATTACACTTGTCGCACAGATTACGCTGTATATATTTCTACAGTGCATCTGTGGACTTCGCTATGTAGGGAGTACGAAGCTGCAGGTTTATGTGCGAATCCTGCAGCATCTACGTGCGACAGTCAATTCTGACCCCTCATATCCAGTCGCCCGACATATAAAGTTGGAACACGGTAACAACTTAAATGTGCTCCAATACTATGTCATAGACAGTGTTTCTGTGAACAAACGAGGGGGCAACCGTGAGAAACTACTGAGACAATTAGAGACCAAATACATAGTAGAGCTGGACACTAAGGCCCCGAGGGGATTGAACATTTGTGAAGATTTACATTATTATCTTTAGTATACATCCAGCCTCTACACAGTAGTCTCCCATCTTCCCATTTGTAAATTAGGATCGAGTTTGATGTAGATTTTGATTCTAGTGGGGATGATTCTCTGGGTCCAGTGCATTTCAGTACTGTTCTGGGTTTAGAAGGTTATATTCTATATTCTATACAGTGTAGTCTCCATTTGAGCAGTCTCTTCCTTTGTTCGCCAATCTGTTTATATATAGTCCGTTGCATACAGTCAGTTGTATATATTTTGACCTTAGAATGAATCTGTTTGCATCCTTCTCTCTATAGGTTTTCTTTTTCAACTTTATTCATTGCACTTTTTGCACTTTTCTAGCGATTTTTTGCACATGTGTACAGTCTATTGAATTTTGTGGGTAGTATTTAAGAGGATATGAATGAATTTAAAATGTTTTTTATTGCACCTTAGATTAACTAATATCTATTTAACAATTTAGATTCATTGATTAAAATTAGATATGGGTTTTTGTTTATCAGTATGTGTACAATGAAATGAATTTTACATATAACGATGGCAAGTCCTTTATATCATGAAGCCGTAATTCTAACTTCATTTTGGTCCATTGTGTTAATTGTTTCGTAGGATCTTGATGCATTTGTGTATTCATGAACATATAAGTTAAGTCACTATTTTACGATATACGAGGAGTATGATTTAATTACTTAAATATCTCCACATTGCCAATTAGGACCGGATATTTATGTAAGGGATTAAAATAGTAACAGTATTTTATTTGGACTTTGCTTAAAACAGAACGAAATTTCATATTGATCATCATTACATCTTTCGTTTTTATGTGTATATTTCACCTGTAAATAAGATGTCTATATTTCTATTTAGTTTTATATTTATATTTATTTATTGCAAATCAGTATGATTTGTTAGTCTAGGTGCTATCTAGCGCTTGTAGGCACTGTTTATTTTGTAGAGTATTCTCTCTATGTCTATGCAGGTAGTAGGCACCAAGTCACATGGTCAATCAATCACTGTATATATACGTCACTGTCTTGCGACGCATTTATGTGATCAAGGCCACTCTGTTGGCCGAAACGCGTCATGTTCGAGTTTTGCACTTGTATGGAACAATGAATATGCTACTGCGGCCGGCAGTATCAGCATAAGAAGCAGTTGTCCGTCTCTCTTTTCGGAATGCACCTTTGAGTGGTAATTGGATATATATATATATATACCAATTACGTATACCGCCTGACGTTTGTCGCTCTCAGCATGATGGGTGCCGCAGTTCACGAAGGCGGTTCCGTGAAATACCTCGCAAACAGTTGTCACAGGACACAAAGGACTGCGCACTCCGGCTCATAGTTGATTATATGATTTTTAATTCATGCTTCTCAGAGACTAAAAACTAACAAATGTATTTCAGCCTTCTGGCCTTCGTCAATGTCAGTCAACAATCGTATTTTTTCACCTTATAACAAAAAAGAAAATGATTGGTTGATAATTCATCATGAAAATAATAAAAGGACTTGTACAAGGGTGATATCTTATGCATTAACGTGTCGGCCATTTTGAAACATACCTATAGAATATTACAGGTATGACATACATCCCTAATCAATGGAAATTAAACTGATGTACAAGATATATTCAGAGCGTCACTGATATGGCGACTTGAATGGGCTCCAAATTCATCCTATTGATAATAATTCAACATCATATGGATATTAGACCCAATTACATCATTGTGCAATCTAAGCATTGGTATGAGTCAATACAAAAAATTGCGCCCTATATGGGCCTCTTTGACCAACAGCTGACACTCACATCAATCAAATAGATTTATGCTTACAGTCCCCATTGTGATGATGAACCGATTCATTGGACTTATGAAATAACACATTTAACAAAGACACATATGTGTGACAGAAAGACCTACGAACAAATTACGCCCTTGATGGGCAAATAGTCCATTGCAATTACATCATTGCACCATCTTAGATGTTGATGTGAGTCAATATCAGAAACAATGGGAGAGAAAGGGAAGGAGGGGGTGCATCCATATCCCCTGTGTAATATATGTTAAACAATTCTGGACGAACCCTGTCGATGTGTGGCACCATCACTGGTAGGCAGTGTTTGGAACCCACTAGGTTTGTTAAAAGACCCCTCACACACCAACCTAGTTGGTGTCATGCTTCATCATTGGGGTCCCAACCGGGTGGCCGAATGCCCCCCGGTTGTGCTACGACGCCTGATTACAGCGGAGCTGGTGTGGTGCAGAGATGTGTTGTGATGTGAATTAAAAATATTCTCAAAGATATTTTTAATTCACATCACAACACATCTCTGCACCACACCAGGCCACCCGGTTGGGACCCCAATGATGAAGCATGACACCAACTAGGTTGGTGTGTGAGGGGTCTTTTAACAAACCTAGTGGGTTCCAAACACTGCCTACCAGTGATGGTGCCAAACATCGACAGGGTTCGTCCAGAATTGTTTAACAGATGTGAGTCAATACACAAAATTATGCCCTGTATGGGCCTTTTTCCAACAATTGTATCAATCGCTGACTCTTTTGGAATTGACACTCAAATCGATTGAGTAAATTTGTCCTTACAGTCCCCATTGTAATGATGAGCAACTTGATTGGCCTTACAAAATAACACACTTAACAAAAACACATATGTGTAAAAGAAAGACCTATGAAATATATATATATATATCCACTAAACATCACTAACAATGTCTACGTTTTTAATGCTATTTCCTAGCTATAACATCCTTGTAACCTGTGTGTGTGAGTGAGTGTGTGAGTGTGTGGTGGGTCTGTCAGTGCATGTGACTGGCTGTGTGTGTATGTGAGTGGGTGTGTGAGTGGCTGTGTGGGTCTGTGAGTGGGTGTGTAAGTGGCTGTATGGGTGTATGTGGGTGTGTGAGTGCCTGTGTCCGTCTGTGAGCGGGTTGTGTGCATGGTTCTCTGGAACTCTGAGTAGATGTGTAACTGTATGGGTGTGTGGGTAGGTGTGTGAGTGGGTGTATTATTTTAATTGGGAACTGGATCTGCGGATATGTCATGGATTCACACAGGGCAGTGTGTGAGTGTCTGTATGGGTGTGTGAGTGGGTGTGTGAGTGCCTATGTGGGTCTGTGAGTAGGTGTGTGAGTGGTGCTCTGGGTCTGTGAGTGGATGTATCAGGGACTGTCGGGTTGTGTGAGAGGGTGTGTGAGTGACTGTATGGATGTGTGAGTGGATGTATGGATGTGTGAGTGAATGTATGGGTGTGTGAGTGTGTGGTGGGTCTGCCAGTGCATGTGTGACTGGCTGTGTGTGTATGTGAGTGAGTGTGTGAGTGGCTGTGTTGGTCTGTGAGTGTGTGTGCTAGTGGCTGTATGGGTGTGTATGTGGGTGTGTGAGTGCCTGAGTGAGTGCCTGTGTGGGTCTGTGAGCGGGTATGTGAATGGTTCTCTAGAACTCTGAGTGGATGTGTGAGTAACTGTATGGGTGTATTTTTTAATTGGAAACTGGAACTACGGATATGTCATGGATTCACACAGGGCAGTGTGTGAGTGTCTGTATGGGTGTGTGAGTGGGACTGTGAGCACCTATGT
Source organism: Calotriton arnoldi (assembly GCA_963921515.1). Classification (NCBI taxonomy): domain Eukaryota; kingdom Metazoa; phylum Chordata; class Amphibia; order Caudata; family Salamandridae; genus Calotriton; species Calotriton arnoldi. The sequence goes on along the minus strand of CAWUFW010000021.1, from coordinate 6,732,100 downwards.
GGGTCTGTGAGTAGGTGTGTGAGTGGTACTCCGGGTCTGTGAGTGGATGTATCAGGGACTATCGGGTTGTGTGAGAGGGTGTGTGAGTGACTCTATGGGTGTGTGAGTGGATATATGGATGCGTGAGTGGATGTATGGATGTGTGAGTGGGTGTGTGAGTGGTTGTGTGGGGGCGTGAGAGTGGGTGTATTTTTTTATAATTGGGATCTGGATCCACGGGTCTGTCACAGATTCACATAGGGTAGAGTGTGAGTGTCTGTATGGGTGTGTGAATGTGTGAGTGGGTATATGAGTCTCTGTGTGGGTCTGTATGTGTGTGTGTGGGTAGTTCTCTGGATCTCTGAGTGGTTGTGTCAGTGACTGTATGGGTGTGTGAGTGACTATATGGGTGTGTGAGTGGGTGTATGGATGTGTGAGTGGGTGTATGGATGTGTGAGTGGGTGTGTGAGTGGGGGTGTGGGAGAGTGTGTGAGTGGGTCTGTGAGTGGGTGTATTTTTTTTAATTGGGGTCTGAATCCGTGGATCCATTGCGGATTCACACGGGGGCTGCGCTAAGCACCCTGGTGGATCTGTGGATCCTTGCGTGCACAAAACAACATTCATGGGCATTTGCTTAACCAAGAGGTGTCCCTCCCAGACCCCTCCATAAGTCCCATGGGGTCAGGATACCTCTATCCTGACCCCTTATATCCTATTTAGATTTTATTTCGCCACCCCCGGGAACCATGTCTCTATTCTCAGAATGGTAGCCGCAACTTTTCTCTCAGGTTGCGACTAACCAGTCACAGTATTGCTGTTGGCGCATGGATCCGCATATTCACCGCAGTGGATCCGCGTCTATAGATATACATAAATCTTTTCCTTTAATAACTCCAAAACCACTGTACAGATTTAACAAAAAGTACTCTTTCTGGACCAAAATCTAGCTTTCTGCCAAATTTGGTGTGGTTCCATTCAGCGGTTCAGGCTGGAGTTGTGCCTAAACTCCCTAAGGGAAATTGTATGGGAAAAACGTATTTTGAGACCCCCATTTTTACTCAGCCCCTGCTTGACTAATCACCTCAAAACTTTCCGGACAGCAGCTGAAATGAGTGGCAAATAGTTTTGAAAATTTCATAAAGATTTGTCAAACAGCGCCCAAGTTATTAGCAAATCAAAAATGCATTTCCTATGGAAACTAGGTCCTAACTATAACTACCTACTGGTTACTGACAGTAATATATATATATATATATATATATATATATATATATATATATATATATATATATATATATATATATATGTTCCCAAAAGCCTCCGCGCTTTAGAAGTGCACTCCACAAGGAAATGTTCATCTGAACCTTTATTTCAGGAAGCGGTTAAACCAGCCCAAACAATTAATATCCCTTATGCGTTTCGGTGCCACCTGCACCTTAATCATAGGGTTAGGCAAGTTGGAACACCGGCATTGGATTACCACGTATTTATCCCTTTCAGGCATGTGTCCTCCAGTGAACAGCATGCCGGGAGCGGTAGTCCCGATTCTTCCCCTCAGGTGAGGTCCGTTTTTCCAACAGTAATTCATCTGCCAATTTTGAAATATTTGTGATCATAGCCCTCCAGTGGGCCTCAGGTCCGTAAAACCGCTTCCCCAAATTCGAGATTTCCTCGTGCTGGAACAGGCTATGACAGTGCACAGCCACACAGACCTTCCTGCGGTAAAATCAGCGGTGCAACCTCTCACGGCTGGAGCTGCCGTGTACAACATGTTCCCAAAAGCCTCCGCGCTTTAGAAGTGCACTCCACAAGGAAATGTTCATCTGAACCTTTATTTCAGGAAGCGGTTAAACCAGCCCAAACAATTAATATCCGTGAGAGGTTGCACCGCTGATTTTACCGGAGGAAGGTCTGTGTGGCTGTGCATTGTCATAGCCTGTTCCAGCATGAGGAAATCTCGAATTTGGGGAAGCGGTTTTACGGACCTGAGGCCCACTGGAGGGCTATGATCACAAATATTTCAAAATTGGCAGATGAATTACTGTTGGAAAAACGGACCTCACCTGAGGGGAAGAATCGGGACTACCGCTCCCGGCATGCTGTTCACTGGAGGACACATGCCTGAAAGGGATAAATACGTGGTAATCCAATGCCGGTGTTCCAACTTGCCTAACCCTATGATTAAGGTGCAGGTGGCACTGAAACGCGTAAGGGATATTAATTGTTTGGGCTGGTTAAACCGCTTCCTGAAATAAAGGTTCAGATGAAAATTTCCTTGTGGAGTGCACTTCTAAAGCGCGGAGGCTTTTGGGAACATGTTGTACACGGCAGCTCCAGCCGTGAGAGGTTGCACCGCTGATTTTACCGGAGGAAGGTCTGTGTGGCTGTGCATTGTCATAGCCTGTTCCAGCACGAGGAAATCTCGAATTTGGGGAAGCGGTTTTACGGACCTGAGGCCCACTGGAGTGCTATGATCACAAATATTTCAAAATTGGCAGATGAATTACTGTTGGAAAAAACGGACCTCACCTGAGGGGAAGAATCGGGACTACCGCTCCCGGCATGCTGTTCACTGGAGGACACATGCCTGAAAGGGATAAATACGTGGTAATCCAATGCCGGTGTTCCAACTTGCCTAACCCTATGATTAAGGTGCAGGTGGCACCGAAACGCGTAAGGGATATTAATTGTTTGGGCTGGTTAAACCGCTTCCTGAAATAAAGGTTCAGATGAACATTTCCTTGTGGAGTGCACTTCTAAAGCGCGGAGGCTTTTGGGAACATGTTGTACACGGCAGCTCCAGCCGTGAGAGGTTGCACCGCTGATTTTACCGGAGGAAGGTCTGTGTGGCTGTGCATTGTCATAGCCTGTTCCAGCACGAGGAAATCTCGAATTTGGGGAAGCGGTTTTACGGACCTGAGGCCCACTGGAGGGCTATGATCACAAATATTTCAAAATTGGCAGATGAATTACTGTTGGAAAAAACGGACCTCACCTGAGGGGAAGAATCGGGACTACCGCTCCCGGCATGCTGTTCACTGGAGGACACATGCCTGAAAGGGATAAATACGTGGTAATCCAATGCCGGTGTTCCAACTGCCTAACCCTATGATTAAGGTGCAGGTGGCACCGAAACGCGTAAGGGATATTAATTGTTTGGGCTGGTTAAACCGCTTCCTGAAATAAAGGTTCAGATGAACATTTCCTTGTGGAGTGCACTTCTAAAGCGCGGAGGCTTTTGGGAACATATATATATATATATATATATATATATATATATATATATATATATATATATATATATATATATATATATATATATATATATATATATATATATAATACAAAAAGAGTTGGCTCTAGGTGGGATGCACTCCCAGGTGGAAATTACGCCAAAGCAAGGGCACACGCCATGAACAAAGTCCTTTTCTGGTTTACCTGCCAGACGCGTTTCGGGCCAAGGCCTCTTCAGTGGCAGACCATGTGACATGCCGGCATGCGGCAACCACCAGTAAATCCCCATAATAATAACGCTCAGGTGAACCACCTGAAGCAATGCTTCCTGGGACTGGTGGTTTAGTAAAACCCAAGTGGGTCGCCGCCGGCACTCACATTAAAAAATGTCTTTAAAAGGATTGCCGATGTTCGCGCCGGCACTCCTGCATATAACAGGCACCTCCTGTTCCACAGTTAGCTGCCCCAATAAAGCAGCCGCGGATCCGCAAGTGTTTCGCGGTGGTGCAATCCCGCGACCAGGCAGGCCGCTGTACAAAATACAAAAAGAGTTGCCTCTAGGTGGGATGCACTCCCAGGTGGAAATTACGCCAAAGCAAGGGCACACGCCATGAACAAAGTCCTTTTCTGGTTTACCTGCCAGACGCGTTTCGGACCAACGCCCTCTTCAGTGGCAGACCATGTGACGTGCCGGCATGCGGCAACCACCAGTAAATCCCCATAATAATAACGCTCAGGTGAACCACCTGAAGCAATGCTTCCTGGGACTGGTGGTTTTGTAAAACCCAAGTGGGTCGCCGCCGGCACTCACATTCAAAAATGTCTTTAAATGGATTGCCGATGTTCGCGCCGGCACCCCTGCATATAACAGGCACCTCCTGTTCCACAGTTAGCTACCCCAATAAAGCAGCCACGGACCCGCAAGTGTTTCGTGGTGGTGCAATCCCGCGACCAGGCAGGCCGCTGTACAAAATACAAAAAGAGTTGCCTCTAGGTGGGATGCACTCCCAGGTGGAAATTACACCAAAGCAAGGGCACACGCCATGAACAAAGTCCTTTTCTGGTTTACCTGCCAGACGCGTTTCGGGCCAACGCCCTCTTCAGTGGCAGACCATGTGACGTGCCGGCATGCGGCAACCACCAGTAAATCCCCATAATAATAACGCTCAGGTGAACCACCTGAAGCAATGCTTCCTGGGACTGGTGGTTTAGTAAAACCCAAGTGGGTCGCCGCCGGCACTCACATTCAAAAATGTCTTTAAAGGGATTGCCGATGTTCGCGCCGGCACCCCTGCATATAACAGGCACCTCCTGTTCCACAGTTAGCTGCCCCAATAAAGCAGCCGCGGACCCGCAAGTGTTTCGCGGTGGTGCAGTCCCGCGACCAGGCAGGCCGCTGTACAAAATACAAAAAGAGTTGCCTCTAGGTGGGATGCACTCCCAGGTGGAAATTACGCCAAAGCAAGGGCACACGCCATGAACAAAGTCCTTTTCTGGTTTACCTGCCAGACGCGTTTCGGGCCAACGCCCTCTTCAGTGGCAGACCATGTGACGTGCCGGCATGCGGCAACCACCAGTAAATCCCCATAATAATAACGCTCAGGTGAACCACCTGAAGCAATGCTTCCTGGGACTGGTGGTTTAGTAAAACCCAAGTGGGTCGCCGCTGGCACTCACATTAAAAAATGTCTTTAAAAGGATTGCCGATGTTCGCGCCGGCACCCCTGCATATAACAGGCACCTCCTGTTCCACAGTTAGCTGCCCCAATAAAGCAGCCGCGGACCCGCAAGTGTTTCGCGGTGGTGCAATCCCGCGACCAGGCAGGCCGCTGTACAAAATACAAAAAGAGTTGCCTCTAGGTGGGATGCACTCCCAGGTGGGCAACCTAGAGGCAACTCTTTTTGTATATATATATATATATATATATATACAACACTCCTCTCTTCCATACGAAGAAATTACTCAGACGCCCGTGTATGCTTCAACATGGCCAATTTAATGACAATGGCAATCCGATGCATTTCGGCTTTACGCCTTGCTCACGGCAATAAGATTTACAAATATATCTAGCAGAAGGGATGCAGCAGCTTAATGATACTAATTGCTACTGCGTCTCTAACACCAATGAAATTATGACATCTAACAAAACATTTGGCGAAATGCTATTTGATTGGAGGGAGAGGGGCTTACTGGAATGGGATGAGTACAATTTTTTAAAATGTGCCCATCCCAAGACCCCTGTTTTATACCTCCTGCCCAAGTTGCATAAAGACGCCCAGAAGCCTCCCGGTAGGCCGATTGTTTCATCGATTGGCTCTTTGTTGGAGAATACCTCTAGATTTATTGACCATTACCTCAGACCGTATGTAATGGGATTACCGGCCTATTTGCGCGACACTACACATTTTTTGACCATAATTGATGGCATCTATTGGGAAGACGAGTACACTTTAGTAACTATGGATGTAAACAGCTTGTACACTAGTATTAAACATGAAACAGGTTTACAAGCTGTTAGACACTTCTTAAAGACGCGTTCTATTTCACTTCTCTTCCATTCTGAAATGATTTTAGATATGATTTATTTTTGTCTAACAAATAATTTTTTCATCTTTGATAAGACCATCTACAAGCAGTCACAGGGCACAGCTATGGGTACCTGCTTTGCCCCCAGCTATGCGAATTTGGTCATGGGCTGGTGGGAGGAGCAGGTGGCCGCACAGCTGGAGGAATTCGAAAGTTGTGTTGTCCTGTGGCTGCGTTTTATAGATGATATATTTTTCATTTGGAATGGGAGTGAGGAATCGGCCAGGAGTTTTGTACAAAAACTAAATAAGAATTGTTATAACTTAACATTTACAGAGCATATTAGTAAAACAGAGATAGAATTTTTAGATGTGCAGGTAAATGTAAAGAAAAACACTCTAGAAACTAAGTTGTTTCGCAAAAAGACGTCAGGCAACAGCCTGTTACAGGCAAGAAGTGCTCATCCTCCAAATCTTGTGTACAGTATTCCTTATGGAGAATTACTACGCGCAAAGCGAAATTGTAGCACTGATTCTGATTTTAACATTGAGAAAGAAGTTATGTGCAAACGGTTTGTAGAAAGAGGATACAGTCAGAAGGTGATTGACCAAGCAATTGAGAGAGTAGAATTGGTCACAAGAGTAGAGCTGTTACATCCAGTAAAACTAGAAGAAAAATCTGAAACAACTAGATTTATAACAACTTATTCCCATCAGGCGCAAGATGTGAAGAAAATATTGAAGAAGCACTGGCATGTATTGATGACAGACGATGATTTATGCAAGCATTTGAATTGTAACCCACAGATAACTTTTAAAAAGAGTAGATCATTGAGGGACGAGTTAAGTGTGAATTTGATCACTAGAGATATAACTTCCAGTACTGGGGATAGATCAGGTTATCGCTGTTGTAAAAAGTGCAAAGCGTGCAGCAATAGTTCTGATTGCTCTGAGTTTCAGATTCCTAACTCTAAACGGCAATTTGTTATTCAAAAGGCTTTGAATTGCAATACCTCCCACTGTGTATATGCTCTAATTTGCCCATGTTACAAAATGTATATAGGTAGCACAATCCATCGTGCCAAGAAACGTGTGTTAGAGCATTTACGGGCCATCAGACACAATGATAAGCATTACCCGGTGGCGCGCCATTTTTTGATTGCCATTTTCAAAATGAGAAACTATTGAAAATGATGGTAATTGATGCTGTAAATATTGATGTCAGGGGTGGAAATCGAGAGTTAACATTGAGGAAGCTTGAATCAAAGTACATTATTGATTTTGAAACTCTCATGCCAAAGGGATTAAATTCTAGTGAAGAATTGGCGATCCACTTGAGTATTTAAATTATTTTGAAATTATTTTGAATTTATGAATCTTTCCAGATGGTTTTTAATGGTAATAGTTTTTGTTTTTGACATTTTTACACAGGTGCAGGCACTTTTTCACTTTTGCTCTTTTGAGTATATATTGAGGAGCCATCTACTTTCGATATTCAGAGGATTGCAGGCATAATACATGGATTTTATTGTGAATAACCCTAATTAGGTAGAATTGTTTTATTTCAACATTTGATTCCATCTGAGAGGGATGAAATGACTCAGGAGGGTATTAAGATATGCCGTAGAAATGTAATCAGGCACACATGGATAGAATGTATAGATGTTGAATAGGTACTAGAATTGGTTTTTATCAGGTTTTAAACCATGTACCGTATTGTAAATTTTGTATTCACAAGAAAAGTTGTATTTAATAATATTAACCAATCCATTGTGTCACAGATTGATTACAATTGCCCACTAGGGCGAGACTTTAGTGATGTGTATTGGACAATTAAATATTCAATGGTTCAATGCTAAATATGGATAAATTCATGTATTGATGCAATTATAGTATATCATTGAATTATAACATTATCGTTGCGATCGATTACATGCTGCTTGATAAAGTTTTGTATATGATCATGTTAAGATGGCTGACACATTTTCACTGTTAAACCACAGAGGGATGGGTGAGTCCTTTTTCAATTTTTATACATCTATTTAAAAATGGAATAATGCTTTGTAAATCTTATTGCCGTGAGCAAGGCGTAAAGCCGAAACGCGTCGGATTGCCATTGTCATTAAATTGGCCATGTTGAAGCATACACGGGCGTCTGAGTAATTTCTTCGTATGGAAGAGAGGAGTGTTGGATTTGTGGGTTACCCGGTAACCTTAACTTGGACCGCCCACTGAGACAGCCTTGCAACGACCGGGACTGGTGTTTATATATATATATATATATATATATATATATATATATATATATATATATATATATATATATATATATATATATATATATATATAATGTATATGTAGGTATGTGTGTGTGTATATATATATATATATATGTGTGTGTGTGTGTTTAGAACATTGTTTATAATTTAGAACTGTTTCATCAAGAGGTTGTGCTTAATGCATTGCTCTACCATTAACCATTAAGAATTGGTTAAAATATGAACTTTTAAATGTTGAATCAAAAACATTAATCTCCAAGATACGTTGTGATAGAACCAAAGTATAATATTGTTGAGTACATGCAGACCCACCTTTTGGCATGGGGAAGCTGTGCTGTCAATCTGGCCAACAGCTATAACATTGATGTAAAATTAGCATCCATGAAGTCACAAAGAATTTCATGTTTTAAGGTGAATGTTGTTTTAATGACATATATATGTTTTAGGATATGGCACTTTCAGAGCCAAGGGATGTCTTGGGTGTAGAAGTTAACTTTCAAATTTTGAAGTTTATGGTGAAAGTGCCTTGTAACAAATCACACTTAAACAATTACAATACATTTAATCATTTGTGGACTGTGTATTCACAAAAATGTTGAAATGAGATAACTTCCACATAGAACATAACAGTCTAGAGTTACTTTAGCCAGAATACCTTCTCTATCATAATGTGACATAAAGGTCATACTTAGAAAGATACGTGCTATAATTGAAAAGGCTCTAGTACAATGGTGTATTGCCCATCCATCCTTTTGTCATAAACTAACTTGGATGTAAAATTCCACAAATGTGCATGAACATGGGAAATATATGCCATCACACAACACTGTGTCATGGTCAAATGAAAACTTTAATACACTTTTCTAAATAATAAGCTCCAAATTTTGCATAGTTTGTAATTTGGTTAACATTTTATTGAATCAAGAGGAAACGGTTATCACATGCACCATATAAAATGCAACATTGCACTTGATGTACTTAGAAGAAAGTGGATGCTATTTTTGCCACTGTAGGGATGCATTAACACTTCGAACTAACCTCATTCAACAAAAATGTATGTTCGTATAAACATATAAAAATAAGTATATTTGCTCTCTATTATGCTTTAAGTAAACATGATAGTTAATGTTTTATTGTTTTGTTTTTCTGCTCTTACTCTCTGTAGGCCAGCCGTCACTTCAAGAAGATCTAACAGCCCATTGCCAGGCACGTTTTGCAGCAGGAGGACTTTAAAGTGCTGCAGTAGGTACTGCAGGGAAGTGTTGGAGCACCATCAGCGCTTGGTGCACTTCATCGTCCTTTCAAAACTGCAAAGGTCCTCCCACGACAGTCAATGGCCCCCATGATACTGTGCAATATGGCATGGCCTAGCCTGACCTGAATGGGGAACTGAAGGCCAGGGAGCAACAACAACTATGCATGTTGTTCTTAACTAATCTTGCAATAGTTCAGGTTGTAATATAACATCACAAATCTAATGTCCTCATCTAAAGCTTGTTGCAGAGTTTTGCAGAAGGTTTACTCCATCACAATCGCCCACTCCCACTTTAGAAGTGTCATAGAATACAATGCACTAACAAAAAGACTGATGTGACATCAGGCATGGTGATGCAGGAGATACTCATTCACCAACCTAAATCAGAACATTAAAGGTTTTGCATAGTTGCATAAAATATGTTAGCCTTTGCCACATATTTCGTTTTGCTGCACACCTATTCCATCACAAATGTTACATATACATTTACATATGCACCTTATAACAGGTTACATTAATTATAAGGCACTTTTAAATGTAATTAGGCAGACAGGATAGATGTCACATATGTGACATAGAAACATAAGCTTCCAAATTAAAATGCTGCACAGTGACAGTACTTTAGCTGTAACTTTGCTGAAGTCATAATTATTACTGAAGGATTCTGCCAGCTAAAAAATAAATGAAAAAAACGTGGCCTTTCAGCAAGTGGCTACTGAGAATCATACTCCTATAGTGCACAAAAACATGCAAGAGACTGTTTGGATGTAGATTAAACATGATGTCTTGCTAGATTTCTGAGTGACTGTATAATATGTGACTTGGATTATTTTTCATGTCCATAGCTTCAGCCTGTAATTTGTATAAGACATCCAGATACAGGCCAAGTGTATTTACACACAATTCATAAACAACTATTTATTTAATTGAGAATTGTTCTACGTTGTCATTGAAGTGTGAGATCAGATATGTAGAACAGTAAATGTTGCCCATGATCTATGAGTATACAGCATATGCATAAACTTGGTGTCAACACAATGTAATAACCAAAAAACAAAAGGTTTGCCTGAGTTTAAATCTGACAGATAGGATACCCATGGAAAAAGACAGGAAAAATCATGTAGCATTTTCAATCAGTATAATGTAATGTGTTGTGCAAAAAGTAAGGGCCAGCTTTATAGTTTGGTGAATGGGTTTTTACTCCGTCACAAATTGTGAGGGATATGCTGTGTGCCCTATTACATTATATTATGTGCAACTTGTAACATGGCAGACAGGAATGTGTAATGTTTGTCATGGAATTAACCAGTCTGCCAAATTCAATATCCAGGCCCTTAGTCAGATGTGTGAATTTGGCCTTTATTAGATTTTGGCAAACACATTACTCTGTAACAAATCTGATACAAATCCTGTCTGCCTTATTACAACTGTTGGATAGTATCATACACTTGTAATAAGGCAGACACAATATCCTTGACATTTGTGAAGGAGCATGCAGTATTCCCAAATCACAATCAGGCCATTTTTAATGTCACTTTTTATGCCCTTTATTAAGATTAGTATGGCAAAAGGTTTTCCGTTTGGTCCTTTTTTTATGTATGTACTTTTTGTTCTTGACATATGTAGTATGTGACTGATGTGTGCATATGCGTGCTTTCAACTTCCTCTGGAATTAGCGAGGGTAACGTTGGCCAGGCTTTGGGGAAGGACAAAAGGTGGAGCCCCCAACACTGATGGACCAAGTGGCACTGAGAGTGAAGGGGCTGGCTAGGAGGCCACAATTATATTTGACCCTGATGCCTCTGACTTAGGCAAGCCCTTTGTGGCCGCTGATAAACCTACATAGGATGTACCATCAGTTCCTGTGTCCGCCACCACCACTACAACCATCAGTATCCTCACTTCACCCACAGAAATGAGGCAACACCCAGATCGGAAATGGGATGGGGTCTCTTTTACCCTGGATACCTCTTCCCTTGCCCGCTTCCCACCAGCACTGGTGTAAAAGGAGGCCCGGAAGTTCTAAAAAAACCTCTCTGTGGGACAGATCTGTGAGAAATATAGCATTGGTGCATGTCCAGGTTGTCAATCATCATTGCGCTCAAGTAATAGAAATCCTGAATGGTGTGTGCTCTGCCCTGTCTGCTTTACAGAGAGGTTTTCTGTCTGTCAGCTGACACACCTGCCGCTGACTCCTTCTCCACCAGCACCATTCAATATCCTGCCCCCATCCAAAGCCATGACCTCATTCGATTACCTGCCCTCCTTCCAAGCCCTAGCCCCGTTCTACTTCCTACCCCAATTTCACTTTGGACACCATTCCTCTACCTCCTTCCTCCATTGAACCTGTCCTAACCATACTTAAAGCCAATAAAATGTCCCATACCCACAAACAAACCCATACCCCCAATCCCCACCATTCCCATTGCCCTCCCTTTCCAAAACCACCTGGCCCTACACCCCTAAAAAATTCTGAAAGCCTCACCCCATCCCGACAAGTAGGTTCCTGAAATCAATTTGGCTCAGGATGGTGGCGAGCCCCCTGTGGAGAACATTGCTACATATGGTGGGATGGAAGACCCGTGCCGGGCATTGTTGTAAATATTGACTGTGATAGGACGCTATTTGTTTCAAACCCACCTGTACTTTGATATTTTTAATCACTTTTTTGTAAATATATGTTAAAATACCCAGAGGAGGAAGATTTTGTTTGTGACATTTTCATTTAATGATTATAGAAATATAATTAACAAAACATTTAGTTTGTTGGGTCTGTGAAGACATATTGTGTTTTAAGAATTTTAAAAAAGTGCATATTCCAATATGTTAGATATGTTAACCGTTTAATTCCTTTTCCAGGTTTTACTAATTTTCTTATGCTGTATTTTGGAAGATGTAGTTCATGCATTTTGGGGAATGTAGTTCAGTCCCTTTCCCATGTGTTTTAAAAGAAGTGTTAGTGTTGTTGTGAAGGCCCAGTTGTAAGTCACGTTTTGAGTTCAAGTGTGTGTGTGAGACCACATTTCACACTAATATGTTTAGAAATAAATGTAGGAATAGCGTAAGATATTGTGGTTTACATTTAGTCCATGCTATAGATTATGCATGCCTGCACTGAGGTTAAGCATAAGAGGGCAATGTCTGGCATGTGAGTGTGATAACATATCAGTGGCTGGGTAGTGGAAATCCGTACTTGGGGTAGATAAGAATTGTGGAGTTTGTGGTAAGTGGGTAAAGTGAGATGAAGTTTAGACTCTCAATAGATTTGTGTTTTGTGATAAACACTATTTAGCAAAATGGGATCTGCCCATTTAGTACACCCGGAAATTTTGCTTTTTTGATCACACTGTTTTTAACTTTTTACTGTGGGTGAGGCTCACTATTTGTGTCTCACCCATGGTATTCACATGGCAAAGGGACTAGCATGTTTACTGCCAGTGTTCGCTTTTTAAGATAAAGCCGCTGAGACACAACTAGGATAAGGGGCAATTGACTCGTTATATGTGAACACATGTGCACACTCATGTACCCACGTGTATGGGCTGTGTGTGTGAGACTACCATCGTGCACAGCACAATAACTGCGCACAGGAAGCCTGTCGCAGAAGTGAACTGTGATTTTAGGGTTCATGACCCATTAAGGGTCAAATGTAATTTCATAATGTAATCTAAGGTATTTTTAATCTGCCTTATGTAGATATTTGTAAATTAATGATTAGTATTTCGAAGTGTGTGTGTAATAAATGTTCTTTTCCTTTTCTAAAGTAAAAGCACTGACTAGACAATTATTTATTGAGCGTTATTACTGCATGCCAGTGAATGGTGATTACTAGCCCACACCACCTCCCCTGAGAAGGCCTTGGTCTGCTCTGCTTCGCTACGCTGGGACAGTCAAGCGCTACAATGGGTGAAATTAAGGGGGACATTTTGGACCTATTACTGTCACAGGCCTCACATTCTGCACAATTAATAACTCAATTTCCCACATACTCCAAATGTAAAATAGTATTAGCATATCATTATATTTAAAACATCTAGAATAGCTACATAATAGAGGAGTGTTACAATTATATTTTAGTGTGAGCATGTACATTTGTAAAAACGTGTATTCATTTACTGACTTGAGGTGTAGGGATGTAGTAAAATGTGAGTATTTAATATGGATGTATAGTGTGAGACATGTGGCCGCACAGGGAGACTGGGTAACTTGCAGTTAGATATAGTGTTCATAAATTTACATTTAGTTGTATTGCTACTTAACATTGTTCATTTAAAAATGCTTTAAAAAAATAGTACTTAACTTTTTATTTTGTTGTGAATTGTACTGTTGTTCGTCCAGCACTACCAGATAGAGGCCCAGGCCTTTGAATACCAGTGACAAGTTTGAGTAGCTTTTGTGGGTGTCTCTAGGCTGAGTTTGGCTATTTGTGCTCTTTTTCCCCCAACACAGGTGTGGAGGAAGAACTACAATGTTTCTGTCAAATTCCGAGTTTCTGAAATTATACTAAAAAAGGACGGAGGGAGTAGTGGCTTTCCTGCGCTCCATCTGTTGTGTTTGGAATATTACGGTGGCGTCGGCAGATGATTGACAGACTTTCGTCTGTCAACCTGTCATACTCTACATCAAACGGACAGGCCACCATGGCAACGGACAGGTAAACAGGTACACATGTTATAACTTTGCTCTATTACAGTACTCTGCTGCCTGTTGGTTAGGTTCATGCTAAACAAATACCATATATATAAATACCTTCATTCATAAGTTTATTTTGAAAAGAACCCCTGCAAAGCTCTGTCCTCAGTGGAGAACAGGGCCGGACTGGCCGTAGTGGGCACCAGGCGTTTTCCCGGTGGGCTGGAAGGGTGGGGGCCAGCTTTGGAGCCGTGGGGGCCAGTTTTGCAGCAGTGCTGCAATATCGGTCCCCTGTAACAAAAGCGCCAGAAGTGCTTCACACTAGTGTAAATCCACCCACCCCCTGAGGAGCCGGTGCTTCTCACTAGAAACCCCCAAGTGGGCCAGTCCAACTGAGCTGGGCTGGTTTGTGTTCCCAGTCTGGTCCTGGTGGAGAGAGAGGAATGGTGAAGGGAGGGGCATTTGTGGGACTAGTCCCAAGTTCACAACAGAGTGCATTGGTTATCCTAGAACTATTGATCTGTGTGAGGACCGAGAGCCTATGGGCCTTTTAGCCTCTTCAAAATGAGTGACAAAAATCACCATTCGTAGGAGGAGTGTTCTCTATCCTTCACTGCGCTCTATCATACAATAAACCAAGTACTACATTTTCTGCAGAAGCAACGCTGCTATGCAGCCCCATGTCAGGTGTGACACTCAACGTTCAACAGCACTTTGCATACTGGGATTTAAAGTTTATTTTATACAATTGCAGGTATGGGTTAAAAATTATAACATGCAAAGTGATGTTTAATCAAAAGTGACTACTGATTGGAGATGTTCCACATGGCATAGACCCTCTTCAAAACAATGTGCGAAAGTGTGAAAAGATCAAACTGTTTCTCTTCCAATTTCATGAGGTGGTCCAAAAACGTTATCTTGTTCCTGAAGATGCACATTTATTACTTCTGCAGGCGTGGGGATAAATATCTTCAAAACTTAAATTAAGTGTAGGCTCAAGTTCCCACAAAGTAGTGAAAAAAAGATGAAATATTTCAACCTAAAGTCAGTATGGAACCCTCAATTACTCTTGGGATAGTTTAATGAACTATTTCAATTGTAACATCGTGAATAACTCAGCACTACTCAATTGAAATGAAAATTGATTGACAAGCTCTTGATAACCATTACAACTTAGAAAATTGGCTTGTTCAATAAAACCCAAGAAATATTTTATGAACTTTTAAAATATTTGCTGTGTTTGCTTAAAACTCCACCTGTTGGTCTAAAACCTTTTCTTTTTGTAGAAAAAAGTCTGATAATTCAGCTTTTGCAAAACTCAAATCTTACTTTGAAGTATACAATCATCTATGTTGAGATAATGGGCATAAGTATTGCAGAAACATCCATAACAAATTAAAACTTGTCCAAGGTAGTACAACTGTGAACCCATGCACACGATGAAATCATAAACATAAAATATAATGTAAAATACAACAGATCGTCTTCTTCAGTGTTTGGTATCACTTTATTTTCTTAGTTCTCAGGGATGGCGTTGTTAAGCATCCCAGTCTCTCAATCCTAGCCAACACGTGTTTCGTCGCTCACAGGGATGAACCCATGACTTCTTCAGGGCTATTCCGTCGATATTTGAATCCCTTGGTTCCGGTGATAATTCCAACCCGGAAGCGAAGGCTTAGAATCCAATGTGTTCTTAAATATCGCAATCATACACGTCGCTAAAAACGAGCATTGTAGTATCCTGATGCTTCTAAGTATAGTGGAGCTAGCAATGTGCCCCGACCCGGCACGATTTTTGTTTGGGATATCTTTCTTCCAACTCACGGTACGTTGGCTAGGATTGAGAGACTGGAATGCTTAACAACACCATCTCTGAGAAAAAGAAAATAAAGTGATTCCAAACACAGAAGAAGACGATCTGTTGTATTTTACATTATATTTCAGCGTGTGCATGGGTTTATAGTTGTAATTTGTTTGTGGTCATTTGACCATGTTTTAGGAATTGAGGATTGCTTATTGTTATTGCACTGTTGACTCGACTACACCCTAAATCTGCTCTGTATTCCCCCGAAGCTTTAGGACAGCACTTGCGCCGCCCGCACTATCGCTTTAAAAAAAGTTTCACTTTGGATTTTAAACTGTGATTGTTTTAAACTCAATTTCAAAGTGAATTGACTGAGTTAACTAGCACTTATTAGAAATGGTTCGAATTTAATACAAGTAAAGCAATTTGAATAAGAGGGCGGGAGGGCACGAAACCACAACTAAGCCTCAGCGCAACTGGAAGCTACCAGAAGCAGCGCTGGAGGAGGGGTTGCATTCTAGTTGTGAGAACACAGGGGACTACAAAAACGGGGCCGCAGTGTGGCCGCGCAGTGAACGTGTGCAGCGGGCGTGCCGAAGGCGCGCCAAAGGCAAGCCCGTCTGCGCCTGTCCGCGCCCAAATGGGACCAGGGGCCTGGAACCCTGCACCTTTCATTCAAAAACCAAATATTTGTCACCAATATCCTAGAGAAATGCTTCTGAAATTAGCCAAAGCCCAGGTAGATAATTTAGAACCCTGTGTGAAAACACCCCCCGGGGATACGGAGGGACCTTTCTCATGCCTCCACTGTAAATGGAGCTGACAATTAACATCTGAACAGCACACTAGGAATGACATCAGCCCGGATGGCCTTCAGCTGACCTGCATTTATTTTAACTCCAGATCAATGCCCAAACATTGCCTTGAGATCTGGGACATCTTAGCAGATGTAAAACCTGACCTAGCTTTTATTTTAGAAACCTGGTTGGATGATAACAACTCCCCTGACATTGCTACCGCCCTACCGGGAGGTTATAAACTACTAAAATGTGACAGGAAGGGACGAAAGGGAGGGGGTATAGCTGTCTGTTATGATCTGTACTTGGTATGCCCCGCCACCCCTCCCTCCCCTCCACTTGGTATATGCCGATCTGTAGTGAGATGAACATTCCACAGCTGACTCCAGCTGACTGGAACCTGTGATGGTGAAAAGAACGAATAAAGAAGACTCTTTACTTGATTACGCCTCGTTCACTTCCTTGTAACACTGGCGATGAACAACCGTGTGGGGATGGTTTACCATCACCCCCAATACGTAATCCAGTGACAGCTGTTACTTACAACCCTGATACGGACAATCAGTGAGTACTACTCTTACCTTACATTCATGCAGCAGGATGAGGATAGTCGAATAAAGTTTGCGGGCTGAATTTCAGAGTCACAGTGCTGCTGGACTCGTCACTGAAGAGGCGCTGTGTGGGAATGTTGCTGCCACTAGCGAAGAGTAGCTGTATCAAAATTACTGACCGAATTTCAGAGTCGAAGTGCAAGACTCGTCTCAGAGGAGGTGCTTTTGAGTTGAGCATTGGTGCCGATTGCTGTGAGTGAGGATCCCGGTCTATTACGAGTCTGCAGCAGTTTAAGGGACTCATTTCACGTTTTGAAGGGAAGTGTGGCTCCAGGCAGGTTTCGTTTGGCGGTTGTTGTCCGCGGAGAATGATTATCGATGCTTTGGCCGCCGTCGAGGAGGAGAGAGCACCGCCGTTGGGGAGCATTCTCTGAGGGAAAGTCAGGAAACGGCTGCGGTGTGTGTGGAAGCAAGTCTTTTCTCTAGTGACATTCCCTGCAGGACGTGATTAGACTTGCGGTCGGCCGCTGCTTTGAGCGCTCCGCTGTTGGGGGCATTCACTGAGGCACGGCTGTCGGGTGCCATAGCCTGTCTTCCCTTGACGCGCCTTTGCCGTGCTAGCATCGCGGCGGGAGGCGGGCCGGCCTCCGCACCTCAGCACGCATCAGAGTGAACGCTGACCGTCGCTGACAAGGAAACTGTCACCGCCTGGAGCGTTGCCTCCTCACACGATCGGCAGGCTCCGGTGCTCCTTCCTCATCTGCTCTGTTGTCTTCCGGCTGCCGCCGTGTAAGCTTCCTGAGGCGGGACAGCGCTGGGACGGCCCCGGTAGGCGTTCCTGGGTGAGGAGGCGGGCGATCTTAACCCCTGCCTCTCATTGTTTCTTTTACTCTTCACGCCTGTTCCAGCCTTCCACACGCTGACAGGCACAGCTGATGCTACATTTTAATCCTTCTTGAATAGTTGTGAGCCTCATTACAGGATACATCATGCAAACATTCTCCACACGCCTGTCTCCGCCTTATACATGCTGACAGGCACAGCTGACACTGCAATTTGTCCGGCTCCTCAAATCCAGCCTCAGACAGCAGCTTTGCAGCCTGCCTCATGCTGACAGGCACAGCTTCGCCAGAAGAGTTCCCTGCGGAGTCCACATCTCAGCACTGCCTCCACCGCACGCTGACGGGCACAGCCTGTGCTTGCATACCAACGCTGTGTGGGAGCCAGTCTCCGCAGTGGTCAATCCAGTGTCATGTTGTTTGTATCACATTGTCCTCCCACTTGCGTAGTACTGGCAAAGCATAGTTAAATATGGCCATTACAAAGATGTCCCAACCACCCCCTTTCCTCAATGAAGTGGGAGAGCCCCTTTTACCATGGAAACAATGGTTTGGACTGTTGGAGTCATACCTAATCGCAATTGGTGGGGAGAAATTCTCATCCCTGCGTAAATTACATACCCTACTTCATAACTTAGGGATCGAAGGACGCAAAACCTACGATAACATTTTGGCTTCTGCAGAAGCGGACGAAGATAGCGACGATGATGACAATGTGTACTTAGTCGCAGTTAACAGACTAGAAAAGCATTTTGGTAAAACTATTAATGTTGTACTAGAAAGGCACAAGTTCTTTTCGAGAGTACAGGGCAAGAATGAAAAAGTTAAAACTTACATTGCGGCTTTGAAGGGTTTGGCAAATACATGTGAGTTTGAAGCCTTACAAGATGCCCTCATTAGAGATCAGTTGGTCAGCTGCACCAACAACGCTAAAATACAGGAGAGGCTCTTGGTCGCCAACTCAGATCTTAAACAGGCCATAGAGATAGCAGTTGGAATTGAGCATACTGCAGATTGCATGGTAGCAATTAAGGAGGATGGGGACAAACATGCAGAGGTTAATGCTATAAGTAAACAGGAAGTCAGCAAAGAGAGCAAGAGCAAGGTACCCAATGTTATTCCCGCGGGCACCAAGCTTAAATGTTACAGATGTGGGAGCCCCAGTCATTTGGCTAACTATGTAGGGTGGCAAGCCAGATCAGTCACGTGTCATAAATGTGGAAGAAGGGGTCACTTGGCCAGGGTCTGTAGAGATCAACGTTCCAAAGCCGTACTTTCCATTGAACAAGAACCTCCCCAAGAAACTAAACATGTATTTCAATTGCAAAGCTCTGATAAAACTACTGATTTCCCTTCTTGTACTATCACTTTGGATAAGAGAGAGGTTACAGTCTTTGCACATTCTTGCTCACCCTATACTTTGGTGGAAGCTGAGATGTTCACAAAACTGTTCCCCTCGTGGCAACAAAACATGCAGCCCCCCGACATTCATCCAGGTGGTTATAATGGTGACCCCATACCCTTGATAGGTATGACTACCATGAACATAGGATTTAAAGGGAGGAGTACTGTTGGCAAAATTTACATCACGCAGAAGGGTTCCAACTTGTTGCGGTGGAAACACCAAAGAGAACTTGGTATCAAGCTAGACCCAAATAGTCCCGACCAGGTTCTCTTAGTGGATCCGTCATTAGGGGGCACAGAGGTTTGTAATGATTTCCCCAAAGTCTTCACTGATAAGTTAGGGCTACTTAAAAACTACCAACACTCCATCAAGCTTAAAACCAATGCTCGTCCAGTGGCTCACAAAGTCAGGCCGATACCACACATGATGCAAACACCCCTACAAGCTGAGATAGACAGACTTTTGTCACAAGGCGTTATTGAGCTCATAGAAAGCTCACAATGGTTGGCCCCCATCGTTCTTACCACCAAGGCGTCCAGCAAGGAGATCAGATTATGTGTTGACGTGAGGGATTTAAATGAGAACATCTCGGTGGACAGGCATCCCTTGCCCCGGATACATGAGGTTCTTACCCTAATCAAAGGTGTGAGTTGTTTCAGTGTGCTAGACCTCTCATCCGCCTACCACCAGGTAGAGCTGCACCCTGACTCCCGCCACTTAACCTCGTTCATAACTCCCCTTGGGGCGTTCCAGTACATTCGCATGCCCTTTGGTTTGGCTTCAGCAGCCGCTGCCTTCCAGAGGATCATGCAACATGTGCTTAAGGATCTCCCATGCACCCTATGCTTTCAGGACGATATCCTCATTTATGGGAAGGATTTGGAAGAGCATAATACCGTTCTGAGGAGGGTGTTGGCCAAACTTGAGGTAGCAGGCCTGACCTTGAAGAAGGACAAGTGTCGCATAGGGGTGGGATCCGTAGAATACCTAGGTCACACTATTTCTCAAGATGGAATTAAGCCAAAGGTTGACCTGGTTGATGCCATTCAGAATACTGCAGCCCCAACGTGTGTTGAAGACCTAAAATCATTCTTGGGTTTATCCGAGTATTATGCTAAGTTTGTCCGTAACTATGCTAGTATTGTGGAGCCATTGAGAGTGTTACTCAAAGCGAGAACTCCTTTTGTATGGAACGAAGATTGTCAGGCAGCATTCATCACAGTGAAGGAGAGCATTGCTTCCGCCCCATCGTTGGGCAGGTTTGATCCCACCAAAACCACTGTTCTATGCACTGACACGAGTAATAAGGGTTTGGGTGCCAGTCTTACCCAGGTTGTCAACGGCAATGAGCAGGTGGTTGCCTTTGCTTCCCGCGCCCTTAAAGGAGCGGAAGCTAATTACTCTGTGGTGGAGAAAGAGGCACTCGCTTGTGCCTGGGCCATTAAACACTTCCGTTTCTTTTTATGGGGTATTCCCTTCACTGTGAAGACTGATCACAAGCCTCTCATGTATGCATTCACCACAAAAGGGTCAGCGAAAACCACACCGAGGATCGCAAGATGGATCCTGGGACTGGAGGGGTACAATTTCACTGTCAAATACATGCCAGGTACAAAAAATGTGGTAGCTGATTTTCTATCTCGCTCACCGTCTGAGGGTGATGATTGTGCAACTTTGGTTGAATCAGATGAAGTGATACTTAAACTGACTTGCCTTAACAAAGAGGAATGGGACGAGTGCTTACACACAGATGAGGAAATGAAAGCACTTAAAAATCTCATAGTCAATGGTTGGCCTAGTGAGAAAAAGGATGTCGCCACACCATTGAGTAGCTACTGGGATGTGAAACTGGAGTTAAGCATTCAAGCGGGAACGGTTTGTAGGGGAGAAAAAATCGTTCCACCTGTAAAATTGAGACAAAAAATTGTGGACCTAGCCCATATTGGTCACTTAGGGCATAGCCTTACAAAAAATAAAATCAGACTGGACTACTGGTGGCCGGGGATGGATGTTATGGCTGAGCATACAGTAAAGGACTGCCTAGAGTGTAGCCGCTCTGACAAAATACATCAAGCACAGAAACCCCCTCTGTCTCCAGTGGTGGTGCCAGATCGTACATGGTCCAAACTAGCCCTCGACATCATTGGTCCCCTCAACCTCAAAACCTTAAATGAACGTTTCATACTGGTTATGGTGGACTATCATACTCGCTGGGTGGTTTACAAGTGTGTGCACCAGATAAACACAAAGGTACTCATCAGCTTTCTGAGGGACGCATTCTTCGATGAAGGTATCCCAGACACCCTGATAACGGGGTACAATTTACATCGGAAAACATGACAGACTTCCTATCCGAAATGGGCATTACTCATCACAAAACGGCTCTATATTGTCCCCGTGCCAACGGGTTGGTGGAACGCATGAACCGTTTAGTGAAAGAGTGTCTTCAGCGAGCAGAGATCTTAGGAGTCTCCACAAAAGATGCCTTGCAAGATACCTTTTGGGCCTATCGCTCAACCCCTTTTAGCTCCTTGAAGGGTAGAGTCCCCAAAACAAGACTCTCACCTGCTTGGAGAAGACAGAACACCTGTGTAGTAAATCGTGACAAGATTAACAAAAGAGTAAGCGATCATTAATCCAGGTACAAAGACAGGTATGACGCAACAAAACATGTTAAATCTCGTACATTCAGAGAAGGTGATTGGGTTCGCATAGACCTTCCAAAACCTCGGAGAAGGGAAGCTACAAGATTTTCAGAACCCATAAAGGTAACTAAAGTGAGCAGAAATGTAGTTCAACTTGCCAATGGGCAAACTTGGAGCATGGACAGAATTGTCCCTCATAGGCAAGGAATGGTTCCCCATGATGATGCCCAAGGGGACGAGAGGGACAGTGTTGCCCCTAGGAGATCCCAAAGAACCAGGTCCACGCCTAAGTGGACAAAAGACTATTGCACTACATAAGTGTTATATATCCTGTGTTCTATTGTTACTGTATCCACTGTGTTTTCCTTTTCAGGATGTTCTCCACGCTTGGGTAATTCGTGGTCTCCCACTTTTTGCGAGTTGAACAGTTACCTCTTCGCATTCCCTGGCTCACCCCTTCCCTTCCCTTCCTTCCCTTTCCTTTCCTTCCCTATGTAAGGAGATGTGTTATGATCTGTACTTGGCATGCCCCGCCACCCCTCCCTCCCCTCCACTTGGTATATGCCGATCTGTAGTGAGATGAACATTCCACAGCTGACTTCAGCTGACTGGAACCTGTGATGGTGAAAGGAACGAAAAATGAAGACTCTTTACTTGATTACGCCTCGTTCACTTCCTTGTAACACTGTACTATTTCGAGAATGCTTTAGCTGCGTTCCTGAATCAGTGGCCCAACTGGGTGAACACGAGATCTTGGCTTTCTCAGTGTCCAGGGGTGAGCAAAATCTACTCGGAGGAGCAGTGATCTATAATCCTCCTGGATACAAGCCAGAGTTTAGCACCAAATTGTTGTCCCAATTGTTCCCTGCCTGCCTAAAACATAAACATTCTCTAGCTATTGGTGACTTCAACGTTCACTTCGAAAATTCCATGGACCCAATGGGGAAACACTTAGAAAGTGACATGCAGATACTGCAATTAAAACAATGGACCAACCCATACGGCTGGGCATACATTGGACCTTCTTTTTTCTACCATCGAGGATACCAACGTCTCAGAGGTCACACATCTGTCATGGACTGACCACTCCCTAATCTCCTTTTCCCTTAACCTGCCAATTAAGCTAACCAAGGCGCCCACACAAACAACAACGGCAAAAAGACCATGGAACCTTATTACCCCTGAGCTGTTTGCGTCCCATTTTTTGGCTTCCGACCTAAACATTGTGGAAACACTCTCTGCCCAGGCTGAGGCTGAATGCTTGCAGAATGAAATTACTAATGCACTGGACCTGTGAGCCCCTAGAGTAGTAAATAAATCTAAAAGGAAAACACCATCTGAGAAATGGTATTCATTAGAGTTAAAATTACAAAAAAGGAGATGTAAATCCCTAGAACACAAGTGGAGACTATCCAAAGAAAATAATGATAGACTGCTCTACAAAGAGGATTTAAAAATCTATCATAATGCCCTCAAAAGTGCAAAAAACTCTATTATGCAAACCGAATTGAAGATAATTGTAACTCTTCTAAAGAATTATATATAATAGTGAAGGAACTCTGCAAACCAGCTAGTATGACCCACACTATGACCCCTTCTGTTGACAATTGCGAGATAATCAACAACTTCTTCACCGATAAAGTCACTAAAATATACTCCTCCTTCAATAGCCAATTCACTGCCAATATATCAGATAGGGAGACATCAGCGCCACACCCCAAAGCACAGGCTTATTTAAGCAACCTGGCCCCTTTTTCAGAAGAAGAAGTCACAAAAGCTATGATGGAGGTTAAAGCAGGATCTCCACTTGGCCCCTGCCCTCACTTTATTTTCTCAAAACTTGCCTCAGTCCTAAGCCCGCATGCCACTCGCATCTTCAATAAATCCCTGGACTCAGCAACCTTTCCCGGACATATGGAAAGAAACTATAGTATTCCCATTATTAAAAAAAGCTGGTCTAGAAATTTACAACCCTGCTAGCTACCGACCAATCTCTCAATTACCTTACCTGTCCAAGGTGTTGGAGAAACTGGTGAACAAGCAATTGGTAAACTTCTTGGAAACTAATGAATTGCTAGACCCCTCCCAGACCGGCTTTATAGCTAACAACAACACAGAAGCCACTCTACTTGCAGTATCAGATAACATCAGAACCTTGGTAGACCAAGGGAAAGCCGCCGCACTGATCCTTTTGGACCTTACAGCGGTTTTCGATACTGTTTCCCATGACCACCTGCTACATATTCTGTACGAAAAAAGAATATATTCAAAAGCCCTTCAGTGGTTCACCTCTTTTCTATCTAATAGAACACAAAAAATCCAAATGGGTCACCACTCTTCCAGCTCACGAACTATCAAGTACGGAGTGACACAGGGGGTCTCCTTGAGCCCCACTCTCTTTAACTCCTATGTCTCCTCCCTGGCGGAGATCAGCAGGAAATGGGGCTTCAATATCTGCTCCTACGCCGATGATACTCAGCTGCTAATTGCCTTTGAAGAAAGGCATGAAAATACCAAACACAACCTAATCAACTGTCTCACAGAAACAGCAACCTGGATGACGGAACACAGCCTGAAACTAAATGCTGAAACGTCCGAGATCCTGCTTTTTGGTGGAGCACACTTAATCTAGGACAACACCTGGTGGCCCCAGGCGCTGGGGGCCGCCCCAGAACCCAAGCAAGTGGCAAAAAACTTGGGCATTCTCATCGACAATGCTCTAACAATGCAAGACCAAGTCCGATCGCTATGTGGAAAGAGCTTCGCTCTGATGAAACTATTGCGCAGACTTTTTTCATGGATTCCCTTAAACTGTAGAAAATCCATTACTCAGTCACTACTTTCTAGCAGACTAGATTATGGGAACGCGCTCTATGTGGGCATGTCTGACTATCTTTTCTCCCGATTACAGGTGGTCCAGAATGCTGCTGCTAGACTGGTCTGCAACAAGAGCAAGTAGAGTTCAGCATCCGAAAGTCTGAAAGAACTACACTGGATGCCCATTCGCCAAAGGGCTAAGTTCAAGCTCCTGTGCTATGCTCACAGAGCACTACATAACAAGCATTGGAAATGCAATAGGTCTCGCATTTTTTTAAGTTAGAGCTATTGGCATTGTAAATGGCAATGTCTGTTACCTACTAAGGGAGGATGGAGGGAGCAGTTGGTGTCGGAGTGCCAAAATGCTCTGTTGGAGAGTGACTGGCCAAAAGTAAACTAAACAAGCAGCGACTTTTAAAAAACCAAGTTTGAGCCATTAGCATTATAAATGACAATGCCTTTAATCTATGTTTTGGTTTTTAAAACATAAATAAAAGGCATTGTCATTTACATTGCCAATAGCTTAAACTCTCTCAAATGCGAGACCTATTGCATTCCAAATGCTTGAAGGCATCGATGAGTTGTCCCTTCTGTCTCCCATGGCCCCTGAAGAGCTCCCCGTTTGCTACGAGTGAAATAAACAAGCCGGTGGTCACAACTGCACACGAGAGACCGTCCTGCAGTAAGAGAAACTCATTAAAGAAAATAGTGCTTACACACTGAAGAAGACGTACCGTGTAACAACCGAAGTAAAAGGGCCAGTCCTCATGGGAGGTACAAATGAAAACAAGGCGGTACTAAGGAGGGATAAACAAGCCTAATAACGAATCAGAAGCCAGCATTTACGAAGGACAATGACACAAGCCAATGACAAATATGGGCGGAGAGTGGGAGGGGCTTCAAGTACATACTCCAATACAGCATGGCTCTCAGAGCAGCGCATGTCTTGCCCAGGCTCGACGTAAAAATACATCACCTCCGACTCGGTTAATTAACCAGAGAGAAGCTCTGCTGTGCCCCTTTCCCTGCCCCAACCCACCAATCACCAATCTGCAGACAAGCCAACAGTGGCTTGTCCTCATGAGTTCCTGTTTGGGGCCTAGTCACGGATCCCCCTGAACCTTACAAGTATACGTATAGGGGAAGGACCAAACTGATTTTGCACCCCTACCCCCCGTGTCCCACCTTACCACAAGAGAAAGCTACGTAGTCAGAATACTTGTAAGTAAAACATGAAATTTGTCAAGCTGTGGTTACCCCAATAATCGGGATCTAATTTTGCTCAATAAAGATTATGCACAGGGCGTAGTCATTGATCACACTCAATAGACACTGGTAAAGCGCCCCATTATTGTATCTTGATCTCGGCCTACAGTACTTTTCTTGGCTGAATCACCCCTAGTCATTCCCTGTCAAGACTCCCAAAACCTCACCCATGATCCTCCATCACTTTTTCCAACACTGATTTCGAAGAGGGTACAACAGTGCATGCACTGTGAATACACGCTAAATTGCAAAGGGTGCACCTTTGAAAAGTGCTGTGTACTCATTTGATCATGTAAACACAACTCAAGCAGGCGCAGACTTTCCCAGTCGTGTCAGTGTCAGTGTACACAGCCATTTTCAAATTTACATTTAAAGAAAAGCACATGTTTTCAGATGTAGCATTGAATCACAGGATGTTCAGCGTCGTTGCCGAGACTCGAACCCAGTTCCCCAGATTGGAGGGCGACCGCCATAGCCGTTAGGCCAACTCCTCTCCCCTCTAATCTGTGTACACTTCTC
The DNA here is from genome assembly GCA_963921515.1 of Calotriton arnoldi. NCBI lineage: Eukaryota > Metazoa > Chordata > Amphibia > Caudata > Salamandridae > Calotriton > Calotriton arnoldi. The sequence continues at coordinate 6,705,552 of CAWUFW010000021.1, read as the reverse complement.
ACGCCACCTTCCCCTTTTGCATATTCTTTCCCTCTCATTCACCTATACACCCTCTCCTCACCTGTAAACACATCATTTTCTTTTCCATTGGTGCTGACAATATTTCAACATCTGTGTATGCCTGCTTCACACATTTTCCCATAGAGTACGCTCTAGATTTGGCATGTTTGTGACTGTCCCTCTGTGCACTCTTCTGAGAAGCCAAGGATTGGATAAGCATATATCCTGAGCACCTTGTAACTCACTGACAGGAACGGTGGGAAACCCACACTGCCTTGAGTCTCAACACCAGAGCTTTCAATCAGGCCATGGCATGAACACCCACCCCAAAACTGAACTCACCCAAACATCTGGATCCGACTCAGTTTACTGTATGCAGAATACAAGAGACCTATGTTGCATGAAAAAAAAAACTATGCAAACAACGTCTGGAAAAAGCAAATCCCCCTAGGGAATGACTAACGACAAAGTAAAACATTTATAATGTAACCAGTGACTGATTGGCTTACATGGATTACCAGAAACCTCATATTTTTGCTTGTGCGGCAAACATAAGGCTTGTTAGGAACCCGTTTCAAAGTCCTGGCAGGACCCGCCCAACGTAAAGCTGGGGGTCGACACCGCATTACTTTCTTGCGCATTTCAGCTACCGCGCAGTTCTCACTTTTCCATATTAAGTGCAAGTGCTGCCTGCCGAGCGTGCAGGGTGTGTTCGTTTGTGTTCACCAATAACACGGAGTCCATCCAGTGAGGGCGTACCCCCCTCCATCTCATTCGTTTTTTTTCCCCAAACATTTGTCGTCGCCCCTTCCTAAAAACACACAGAGAAACACTTCCCCACCTGACCCTTGCATTGCAGCCTACCTCAAACTACGAGGAAGCTGAACAGTCAGTGAATTCACCGCTCTGGAATGTAGAAGTGTGGTTTGCATATGCACCACAGAGGAGCGGGGGGAGGGAGCGAGGCAGCAAAAGCGAGACGAACTCACGCTGCTGCGCGTTCTGGCCACCGTCGGGAATGGGCGCGGCAAAGGCGGGCCATGCGCCCGCCTTTGACCAATCGCGTGCCGTTTAAAAAAAAAAAACGCACGCTCCAGCCAATGTGGGCTTCCGAAAACAAAACCACACGCACGAGCGTATGGGTCGTTTTCAGAAGCCCTTTCTAAAGGTCTCGCGCTGCGCGAGCAGGGCTGCGCACTGCAACGCTAGGCACGAGACCTAAAAAGGGCCCTCGAATCCTAAGAGATAAAATTGGATTTTATATGCCCACACGAAATCTGAGATCCCGCCATCAGGCCATGGCCAAGACTAAACGGATCAAAAAGGTTGGAGCCGGAGGGCGGTCTTTTTCCAATTTGGCAGCCGTCCATTGGAATGAGCTACCCTTAGATCTTCGCCTAACAGACGTATATTTGTCCTTTAGGAAGAAATTGAAAACTTGGCTGTTCCCTAAATCATAAGCAAAAAACGCACTGCCATTTTGACTGAAATCTCAGGCCCTAAACTGTCAGTATAATCTCCACTGCCATACCGGAATTACGCTGTCCTAACGCCGTGATGTCCCTTGGGATGAATGTTGCGCTTAATAAATACAAATACAAATACAAATACAAATTGAGTGGTCTTTCCCTGCCCCAGTGCACCGCACCTGACTTCATTCGGCCTTAGACAATGTATGCGGATTTCCTTGAGCACCACTCACCTATAACCCACCACCTAACGTACAGTAAACTTGGCCAAGATAGAACTATGGCTGCTCTGTTGTTACAGGTATTCACAAGCCCACTTTTGCATCCTTTAAAGTCTGAAAAATCTCTGATGACAGATTAAATTCCAGCATAGAAAAATTCAACTACATCACTCTGATCTACCATTGGAAGCCAAAATTAAATTCTAGCTTGCCTGCATGATATTCAAGGTCATACACATGTACAAAAAACAGCCTACCTGTCTGCTTCCCTAAAAATCTGTGGAGGAAGTAAACATCTGAGAAGCAGAGAGGTTGTCAGACTCTAATATTAGAAGGTCGGATCACACCGGTGTACACCCTAATCTTTGTCAGGTGCAACCTCATATCTTTGGAATTCCTTACCTATAACCCTCTGAAGACAAGTTGTACCTTCTACAATTCCTCGAAAAATGAAAAACCTATTTGTTTAGCTCCTATCTTGATCGGTAGCCCCTATTCTGTATTTCTCTTCCTCTGCTTAACACTTCATAACCTGTCCTCTACTTCCCCTCTCTCCTGTTCTCACTTTCCTGCCTCATCCTCCTTCCCTTCTCTCCACCACTCTTCTACTGCCTTTGCTCTGATTATGTTTCCCCCTAATCTTGTTTTTGTAATCTTTCCCTCTATTTCAAATCCTTCTCCTGCAAATTCACCTGTCCGCGTCCATCTGTTTCCCTTCACTAATTACTCTGTCCATTTTGGTATCTTAGTATACCAGGGTCCGCATTACACATGCAGCACATTTTCCTTCATTGCACCGGTGGCCCCTTTAAAAAGGTGAGCCAGGCGCAATGAAGGAAAATGCACTGCATTATAGGGAATGCGCTTTCCCCAGGGCAGCCGCGAACTCGTGCTGCCCTGGGGCGGCGCATTCACGTGAAATACGGAGCGGCTGCTTTACAGCCGCTCCGTGTTTCACTGTGCAGGCTGCAACCCTCCTGCACTTTTAAAGGGGATGTCTGGGGGGGTCCATGGGACCACCTTTCCCCCACCAGAGGGCTGCTTTCAGAGGGTGCACTGACAGTGCGCTAGCTTTTAGGTGGCACACTGTCAGTGCGCCTCCTGAGGGCTTCTTTGCTTTTGCACCCTCGTCAAAAATACGGGTCGGCGGCAGAGGCAAAAGGATTCCCTCACTTGCATGGGGCACGCCCCCATGCAAATGAGGGAACGCCCCCTTGAAGATAGCGCTGGCGCTTTATGTGCACCAGCGCTATTAGTATTACAGAAGGGGCTGCACAAGCCTCTGCCCGTTGCGCCCCCGGGGCACTTTATGTAATACGACCCCAGGTTGGTATTTTTCAAGTCTACGTCAGATGATGACTTTACCGTAGTTCTTAATTTAATATTCTCTATTCTCCTTAAGTAGATCCTGACATTGTTTAACTTGCAAAGAACACTGATAAGTGGTTTGCATTAAGTAGTGCTATATAAAATTGTGAAAATAAATAAATAAAAGCAGATCAGGGACTATGTTAAAATGATTGGGGTCTATCCCAATAATTTCATTTATTTGTGTTAACCGATATCCATGAATGGCATAATAGGAAGTGTTTGAAATGGGGTTTCTGGTTGGCTAAGGTATACACCCTGGTCAGGCAGAACCTGCCACTCTAGTCTGGGTAAGCTACATACGCAAAGAAGATAACCTGTGCTCACGCTCTGGTAGCTTGGCGCAGAGCAGGTAGATTTATCAACAGAGGCAATATGTAAAGTACTTGTGCAACACACTCACACAGTAACACAATGAATGCACCACAAAAAGACTCCACACAGGTTTATACAAATAGGTATTTGTATTATAGACAAAAACAAGACTGAAACAATAAAAATCACATCTGTACTTTTGTAGGCATTTCAAAATATCACATTAAATTCGTGATTTCCTCCCAGTATCACCTTAACTCAAGTTCTTAGATCAGTCAGGTAAACACTGTGCCAAAGGCCTGTGCGATCAAATAGGGACTGATAGGAGCTACTCCCTCATCGTACATGTGGAAAACAATGCTCAAAGTGTCACTCAGTGAGCGTTCCAAAACAGGTCTCTTGGGATCGGGGGAACTCACTAGAGATGAACTGCTTGTAAACGTGTGGGTCGACGGCTGGGAACTCAGGGTTCCGTTTCTCATAAAAGAATACCTCAGGTGGGCCGTATGGGGCTGTCCTCGTTCATGGGGGGCAGTCTCGGAAGTCGGGCGGCCAGGGAAGAGGCTGTGAGGCTGCGATCTTCTCTCCTCCTCAAGCTCTGCCGCTCGGGGTTGTAGTGGAAGGTCGGTGCTGCCTCCAGCTTCCTCCGTCATGGCACTACACGTCACCCAGGCAACACGTCGTCAGGGAATGTGGCTGCCCTTCCAAATCACAGCCCACGGTGCCGCTGTGGAAAACTCTAAACCAAAACGTTGACGGAGAGGAGGGGCACGGGGCTTCAGCAAGTTGCCGGATGCAACGCTAGGCCTCTCCTGGCAGAGTGCTTCCTTCGTGGAGCAGAGAGCACTGGTTTGTTGTAGTTTGAACTGCCAGACTCGAGTCGCACTGTGGCAACGATGTAGTGGAGTCTTTGATGGCCCTGAGACTCCAAAACAAGGGGGCAAGCCAACAAGCCCTTGGAGAACACTTGCAGGCACAGCAAAAAGGTAGCAGGCAGCAGGCTAGCAGACGAAAGCAGGTCGCAGAGTGGCAGTCCCTCCCGCAGCACCGTTATCATCAAGCAGCAGGGCAACACAGCAAAGCAGTTAGAAAAGTGTCCGTCCCTTCTGGCAGCACTACAGTCCTTCTGGCACTGTGGAGATCCAGAGCCAGCAGCATCTGGTTACAAGTCCCACGCAGAGTATGATTTGAAGGGGTCAGAGCTCCAGTACTTATACCCAACAGTACCTTTGATGTAGAGGGTGACTTCAAAGGAACTCTCTGAAGCACACAAGGATCTCTTTCAACCCAGTTATGTCTGTCAGGCTAACCCTGGGGGGGGAATTCAGTGCTTTGTGTGAGGACAGGACACAGTCTATTCAGATGTTAGTGTGACCCAACTCTCCCCCTTCCTGCCCAGGAAGGCTATCAGAATGCAGATGACTTCCTCTGTCATGCCCAGCCCTTTCTGTGTTTTGGGCTGTCTAGAGGGAATGCATAAAGGGCACCTGCCACACAGATGTTTAGTGGAGACAGGCTGCAAACCACACAGAGTTATAAGCACAGCGAAATGTCCACTTTCTAAATGTGGCATTTTGAAAACAGCAATTTTAAATCCAACAATGCCAGCAAGGAGGATTTGTCATTACCATTCCAAACATATGAAACATAAAAAAGCTACTCCTCTCTGATCAGGAACTACAGCTTAAAGGTGTATTAAGAAATTACCAATGCTGGTCTACGAGAGGGGTAGGCCTCACAGTAGATAAAAAGTGAAATAGGCCGTTTGTCATTACCAGGACATGCAAAACATAAACGTACATGTAGTACCTTTAACTTACATAACACCCTGCCCTTATGGCGGCATAGGGCCGACCTTAGGGGTCACTTATATGTAATAAAAGAGGAGATTAAGGCTTGGCAAGTCGTTTTAAATGATCAAGTCAAAGTGCCAGTCAACTGCACACACAGGCACTGCAGTGGCAGGCCTGAGACAGGTTTGAAAGGCTACTTCTGGGGGTGGCACAATCAGTGCTGCAAGCCTCCTAGTAGCATTTAATTTACAGGCCCTGGGTATATGATATACCACTTTACAAAGGACTTACAAGTGAATCAAAGATGCCAAACAGGTGTAAACCAATTATACCATGTTTAGAAGACAAGGCACATGCACTTTTGCACTGGTCAGCAGTGGTAAAGTGGCAAGAGTCGTAAAGCTAAGAAAAAGAAGGTCAGAATAAGAGGAGGAGGAAGGCAAAACTTTTGGGGTGACCCTTCAAAGAGGGCCATTCTCCAACAGAAACATCTAAAAACGTTTATGCGCTCCATTAATTCCCTACATGCTGACACTGTCACTGGAACAGGCAACACAGAACTGGCTATCAAACTAACTGAGGCTGGGGTGGAGCTGTTGTCTGACAAACTGACTAGTGTGGAGCAGAATGGGCTAAAAATACAGGAGTAGGTTAACTATCTTGAATGGTTTTTGGCTGTGACTGAGGCTTCCACTGTGGATTCAGCAAAGTTTCAGCAGTGTGCGGTGAGCACTATTGTGCATCTGGAAGCGCAGGTTGAGAGCCTTGAAAATATACACAAAGGTTTCTATATTCAATTGGTGGGGCTCCAGCCCCCATGCCTGAATTGAGTAAAGAATATGTTTAGGGAGCTGCACCTAAGCAAATTGATAAGTTATTGCTGGCAAGGTATTACTGGTTATAGCTTTGATACTACAAACTAGAGGTCCGGCTTGAGGCGGCACTGTGATGCTGTTTCTGGAATTATCTGGTGTCAAGGATAGGATACTGAGAGTGATGTCAAAGGAGAGAGTCCTTATGTATGCTGAGAGTCGTGTTCTTCCAGTCATGGTTCGGAGCCCTGGAACCCTACATAAAAAGAGGTCCTTGATGGACGTCAAAAGAGAACTGCAGACCAGAAAAATCCAGGTGTGTCAAGCGTCCCACAAAGCTTTAAGGTTATTCATCAAGGTAAGACTCATATGTTTACGTAGGTGGAATCAGACAGGTGTCGCAGGTAGAGATTCTGGGCCCGATTCACAGAACTAACTTAAGACAAAATCCTAAACTTACTACCATTTTGGTATTCACAGAAGGCACTTACTCATTTTGGTATTCACAGAAGGCACTTACTCATTTTGGTATTCACAGAAGGCACTTACTCATCAATGAGTAAGTGCCTTCTGTGAATACCAAAATGAGTAAGTTACTCAAAATTAAGTGCCTTCTGTGAATACCAAAATGAGTAAGTGCCTTCTGTGAATACCAAAATGAGTAAGTGCCTTCTGTGAATACCAAAATGAGTAAGTGCCTTCTGTGAATACCAAAATGAGTAAGTGCCTTCTGTGAATACCCAAATGAGTAAGTGCCTTCTGTGAATACCAAAATGAGTAAGTGCCTTCTGTGAATACCAAAATGGTAGTAAGTTTAGGATTTTGTCTTAAGTTAGTTCTGTGAATCGGGCCCAAAGAGTGGGAGGGCATAAACCCTTCCAATATCACTTTTTTGTTGTGAAAAGGGATGTAATGCTGAATTGCCTCTGTTGTGTGCATGCCAGAAACCAACAGGAGTATGAAAGGGTGAAAAACAGGGTTTGGCAGATGGAAATTCTAGATAGAACAGCCCTGCTCCTTTGAGTGCTATACTGGCTTACTTTTAAATGTCTCTCAGCAGTCATGCATTAACTGTAATTGTAGCCACTGAAAAATCTACTCACCTTGATGATACACATATCAATATGGAGTTTAATAGAACATCAATATATACTTACTTTAACGTTATGATGGTAGTCGCTATTCTGCAGTCGATATTCTAGCAGGAGAATATTTTTGACCACGATCTTGTATACATGTAGGCCATAGGCCACCGGTAAGGTAAAGAGATTCATGAAAATTCTTAATTATGCACGAGGGAGGGCTGGACAAATAAATGTGTATTAGTTCCCGACAAACAATCAGACCACATCTCATTCTTACGATAAGTGCCCTCCAGCATCAGTCCTAGATGGATGATCTGTCATCTCTGACATCCTTATCCATGCATCCTCGAAACCAGATCCCACATGATTAACTTGAGGCACAGTATAATGCTGAAAAGCTAACTAGTTTATTAGTGAGAAAAGTAAAGCAATACTGTTATATTCTTATACAGTTCATGTTGCTTTAATTTTGGAATGTTTAAGTGGAAGTTCTGAGGGTGGAATGTAAAGAGAGAGCTGTGAGAAGGAAGTTGAGAGGTCGCACCTTGGGGTCCGGTCGTTACTTTGCTACTTGTTCCTTGTTTCAATAAACCCTCCCTATTTTCTACTACACCGGAATGATTTCTTTACTGGCGACGAGAGACTACCCACAGGACACCATCTGCACTGTATCTCTGTGATAGAGAATTTTATTGAAATGTAAAATTGATACAGTTAAAGAGACTTGTGCAATGACTACGTGCAATTCATTATGAACTGACAAGACATAAAAATGTGCAAAGTTCAGACTACCAGCATTCTTTAAGGAATCGAAATCGTAAGTTACATGAATTACGCTTCACAGTAATAATATCGGATAGTCTCAGAATCCTTCCGTATTTCTACCGATTGTAAGTGCTCATACTGGCACTGACGAGCATTTTTTAGCTGACAAGTAGGAACGTGTAATATTTTGGAATACTGGATACGGCATTCATAATGCGAAATGTTCAGAACGTTTTTTACATTAAGTTATCTGCAGCCGTGGTTTGTCTAAAATCGTACATTAACTGAATATTTCTGTTATCGCTAACGACACGGTTAAAAGACGCGCTGCATTGCATTCGCACGAGTCCTGTGTGTTCTTCAGCATCACTTAGCACAGAGGTGTCACCATGTGGCTCTGTTTTCACCAAAGCGGTAGCTGCAACCAAGTACTGTGGCCCATGTGTGTGCGCACGCACTTGAAACTATTAACGCGCAGCTATAGTCATGTCTTGAGTTATATCTTTAAGCACAACCACATTCTGGTTTCATGGCACAAGCATATTTTACCTTCTGATTATTTTACTCTCTTGAATCCTTGTTTTTCTCCACATCAGCACAGAAAGTCTTTGGTTGAACTTAGGAAACAGAAAAAGGACTCACCAAGAAGAACAGAAACAAACATAGGATAAGAATATATTTACGGTTTCTGCAACACAGGACATCCCAGTGACAGCAGTGACTCATTTTTTGTGTTCATTTTCTGTGTTACTCCATTATTTACCATGGATTCTGAAACAGCACCACCAATGTCCCAACAACATTCTGGACAGCCGGTCCTGTTGTGGGAAGATTAGAAGGATGCTTTGGGAGACATATCTTGAAGCAATTGGGGGATATGTTTGGTCCAAAATGGAAATTGGCTTTGCTTAAGCATAATTTAGGGATAGAAGGTAGTAAATCTTAAAGAGTTTACCACTTTCAGAAATGCAGGACAATAATGTTGATATGATGTTGGAAGAGTATGATGTATATGAAAAAGCCGTTAAGGCACTAGATGAACATCATAGTACGAAACTGAATGTTGTGGTTGAATGACATACATTTTTTTTTCAGAAGTCAATTCTCAGGAGAAACTATAGAGCAATATGTAGGTTTTTTACATGTTTTAGTTGCAACATGCAAATTTAGAGATTTGCATGATGAGATTATAAGAGATCAATTGGTTAACCGCACCAGTCATCTCAAAATTCAAGAAAAGTTGCTAAGTGTGAGTGACCCGACACTAGACAAAGCTATTATAATTGCAAAAGAATTTGAAAACATGTCTTATTTACAGGTGTTGAATTTTGAAAAACACAAAACTACATCATAGGTGGATTGTTGTGATGTTAGGTGCAAGAAGTAAATGTGGTAACAAGTAACAAAAATTCGTATACGCAAAGAACGTTAGATGAATCTGATGAAAAAAATAGAACCCAATGCTTTAGATGTTGACGCTTTAGGCATATAGCTACATCCAATACTTGTCTCGCTTTAAAAGTCAAATGTTACTATTGTAAACGATCAGGACATTTCTTAAGAGTGTGCAAAGCTAATCTTAGTAAACAAAAAAAGGAGCCTAGCAAGAGAACAACTACAGTTTAGATAATTGATGAAGATTTATCTGATGATATTGAGATTTTAATTGTGAGTGAACTGGGTTTAGAAAAGCATAACATGGAGAGTAGCATAATACAAAGCCAAATATTGATGTGGATGAAAAAAGTGTAAGGTGAACATAGCTGGAGTATGTGTGAACATGTGGGGAGATTCCTGTTTGCCATATACTTTAATAGATAAGAACACATACCTTCAGATACCTGGAGTTGAATTAGAGAACACAGACGTGACTCCAGTTGGTTATTGTGGAACTAGACTACCAATTTTGGGATGTTTTGTGTCATCTATAAGTTTCAAGGGTAAAGTAGCTATGAGGAAAATATACGTGGTAAAAAAGGGAACATTGCTTTTATGTTGGAAAGAACAAAAGAAGTTAGGAATCATGCTTAATTCCAATCACCCTGAATACATGATGGTCATGAATATATCTGAAATGGAGAAATGGATTTCCTGATGTGTTTCAAGATAAACATGGTAAATTAAAAGGATTTTCATATCTGATTATTCTTAAGGAAGTTTCCCTACCTAAAGTTCACATAGTAAGGGGAGTTTCCATTATCGATGAGAGAAGCATTGGCAGCCAAGCTGGCCAAATTATGTTCTGAAAAAATCATCGAACCAATAGAGTCATCAGAGTGGCTTAGTCCAATTGTTTTAGCTCTGAAACAAAATGAAAAATGTTGTATGTGTGTCAATCTACACAATCCAAATACTGCATTTGTGTAGACTGACACCTATTGCTCAATATAAACCACATGTTGAGCACTATGGAAGAGGGCAAGTATTTTTCTACACTAGATCTGTCTAAGGCATACCTTCAGATTGCTTTACATCCAAACAGCAGACATTTAACATTATTCCTAACACCGCCGGGGGCAATGCCTTTCGGTGTAGCTTCTGCATCTGAGATTTTCAAAGAGTGATGCAGAAATTATTAGTGGAGATAAATCGATTCCAAGATGACATCTTGATTTATGGGAAAGATAAAATAGATCATGACAGCATTTTGAGACAAGTTTTGGAAACATTGCATGATGCTGGCTTGACTACTGGATTAGGGAAGTGTAAATTTGCTGTCCCTGAAGTAGTGTATCTAGGTTATATCTTCAGTGTAGACAGTATTAAACTAAAGCTAAAACTTCTGGAAGCCATTGAATGTGCACCCAGTCCTGAGAACAAAGAATAACTTAAATCATTTCTTGGTTTGATTGAGTATTATGCAGAATTTCTCAACCATTTTGCTGATATAACCAGACCCATTTGATTACTTCTGAAGAAAGGGGAAAAATATATTTTGTCTGATAAATGTGAGAAATCTTTTATTGCCATCAAAGAATGTATTGTCAAAGCTCTGATTTCAAAGTTCTATAAACCAAGGTATAAAACCATTCTGATTCCCAACGCAAGTGCATATGTACTGGGTGTAATATTACTACAACTACATCAAGAAAAGGAAAGGAAAGGAAAGCATCATAGCATTTGTGGTAAGAACCTTACGGGGAACGGCTCCCCGATTCCCCATGCTATTCCGGCAGTGACTAGGACGGTCCTCCTTGCATGGCGTTCCGCGCTACGCTACACCCCCTGAGATGCTAAGCTCGTGCTTCAGACACCTTTGTGGAATGGCACTTAGATGAGGGAATGTGGCGGAGTTGGGAGGGTTCGTGAAATGGGATCTTATAGGCATTACGCAAATCGTAGATGTTTGGTCAGGGGGTCCTTTCAGGACTTACAGGGTCTATACTCCCTTAACTCCACTCAGTTTTACAAATACCTACAGCTCCAACACGCCATTAACCATCATGTTCCTGCGGGTATTACCCTTCCTGAGTTCAGTCCACTAGAGGCCAAACTTCTTATGGGGGACCTGGGGAGGGGGAAGTGTCCCAGATTTACCATTCTCTTACTAACAATTCCCCTACCACATTAGATCACCTGCGGACACGCTGGAAGCGATGGCTGGGTCCCCTGAAAGACGAAGACTGGCGGGATGTCCTTATGGCTCCCTGAGTGATCACTATCTCAGCCAGATTGTGACTGATCCAAATTTATTATCTCCACTACGCCTATCTCACTCCAACCAGACTGCACCGGGCGGGATACCTCCAGATTCCAAGTTGCCCGCGGTGTGCGGAAACACCTGCGGACTTTTACCATATGAGCTGGTCCCGCACTGCTCTAACGAAATACTGGGCGAATGTAGTGGGTGAACTGACTGCGGGCCTGGAATGGGAGGTCCCACTCACTCCCCTGGTCCTTCCCCGGTGAGTTCTGGAAGGCTTGGAATGCTCTTGAGCCAACAGAGCATTTCTGGGTATCGCCACCATGGTGGCCAAGCGTGACATAGCGGCCTAGTGGAGAGACCCTTCCCCCTCACCGTGACACGCTGGCGCAGAGGGGTGGATTGGTGCGTCATGCAGGAAAAAGCCTGTTTATGAGGTGAGGAGATGTCCGGCTAAATACGAACGAGTATGGGGCAAATGGCTGGGCCTACTGGACTAAAGGAAGTATGGACGTATTTGTTCCTACTATTTCTGTGATTCTGATCTACAATCCGTTAGACTGTAATGCGAATGTGGCTATTAGCTGACTATCAAATACTATGTATGAAATGTACTGTATGCTGTTGTTCTGCGAAGTGTTGTGCCACTGTTTGAAAACTTAATAAAGTTGATTATCCCAAAAAAAAAAAAGAACCTTACGGGGAGCTGAAGACAGTTACTCAGTGATTAAGAAAGAGGCATTGGCTTGTTGGTGGGGGGTCCGGTATTTCAGGACATATTTATGGGAGCAAGATTTGAGTTAAGGACAGATCACAAGCAACTGGTGAATGCTTTTGCAATGAAAGTAGGAGGAAAGGCCACTCCTTGTATGGCAAAATGATTATTCGAACTTCAAGAGTACTCGTTTGGAATGAAATAAGTTCCTGGTGTGAGAAATGTTAAGCCAGATTCCCTTTCATGTTTCCAATAAGGTCAACAGAGAATGGAAGAAAATGAGAAAGAAGACTGGATGGTGGCCATAGTAGGGATGCTGGTCGGAGGAGCTATCAGTGAAGATGAGTGGAATGTTGCTTTGAGTGTCGATGAAGGGCTGATGAAGATAAGAGACAATTTAACAAGCATTTGGAAAAAAGAATGGACAAGTGATAAACTGCTTGATAAGTGCAAGTGGGTGTGGTCAGTATTTTCAATACTTAACAGCATCATATACAGAAGTGATGGACAGAGTCCATACGTGAAAGGCTTATGAAACTATTGCATGAAGGACATGGGGGAATGTCAGCTATAAAGCGTACGGCATGCATGCATTTTTGGTGTCCTAGTATGGATAGAGACATAGAGAGATTTGCAAGGAACTGTAACAATTGTGTGAACAGTGTAAAGTAATATGTGGTTAGGGAATCGCCTATAGTACCAATTGTGTATCCGGATAGGGCATGGAAAAACTAGGCATGGACATCTGTGGTCCATTTGGTCATTGAGAGTTGAGGGATAAGTTTCCCAAAGTAATGGTTGACTGTTTTTACAAGTGGCCAGAAGTCTGCATAGTAAATGAGGTGAAAGCTGATAATTTCATTGTGTTTTTGTAGAGCTGTGTTTGTGAAGGAAGGTATGTCACGGATATTGGTACATAGTTTGTTTTGCAGAAAATTTCTAATTTCTTCAGATTACATGATATCCAACAACATAAAAATGCACTATATCATTCAAGGGAGGATGGATTGGTTGAAAGATTTAACAGAGTGTTGAGAGACTGTTTGCAATTAGCCAATAAAAGTGCTTGGATTGGAAAGAACACTTAAGAAGCATGTTGTGGAATTACAGGTCTACACCCCATTCAGTTATGGGTGGATCACCTTTTATGCTCAGGTGGAAAGAAAACCTCCAAATGTGTCTTGTCCCTGGTGGATAAAAAATACAGCAGGAATTTAATGAGAAGTGCACATCGATTTAAAGAGGGAGACCATGTGCACATCAGGTTGGGTACATTGGTGAGGAAAGGCGAATTCAAATTTTCCAATGTCAAAAGGATAAGTAAGATATTTGGTAACACTATAGTGTTAGAAGGCAATGAGAAGTGGAACATAAGGAGAATGGTTTCTTCTTTTAAAAGAAAGGAGCACAATAAGGATGACAAAAGTGAAAATAGCTCTGACATCAAGCACGTGCGCAAGGAAAACAGTAGAGTTCAATCTGACAGCGAAAGGATGAGCCCCAAATGGATGAAGGACTGTGTTAAGTAATTTATATATATATATATATATTACCTACTGGCGGGCGCCAGTAGGTAGTTATAGTTAGGACCTAGTTTCCATAGGAAAAGCGTTTTTTGTTTTCCGAATAACTTTGGCGCCGGTTGACGAATCTTTGCGAAATTTTCAAAACTAGTGATCAGCTCCGGTCAGCCCCTGTCTTGAAAGTTTCAGGGTGATTCGCTAAGCGGGGGCCGAGAAAAAAGGGGGGTCCCAAAACGTGTTTTCCCCATGTATTTTTCCATAGGAAAATTTAGACAAAGCTACAGCCCAAACTGCTGAACAGAATTACACCAAATTTGGCAAAAAGGTAGGTCTTGGTTCAGAAAGAGTACTTTTTTTGTTAAATGGTGTAAATCCGTTCAGTAGTTGCTGAGAAATTAGAAAAAGAAAAAATATCGATATCTGGGGCAGCGGTGGGTTCGCGAACCCTCCCGAGCACGAGCTTCACTGTGAATGGCTGCCAACACTCCAAACCAGGAAGTGTTGGCAGCCATCTTGTGACTCGGTAGAACCGAGTCACAAGAAAAGAGTGAAACACAGTGAAAAAACAAGAAAAGGGGGCAGGGTACAGACCCCCTGACCCCCTAGGCCTGCTGAGGGGGTCCCACAGGGACCCCCAGGGCCAAAGAAAGCATTTAAAACAATTTAAAAAATCGGCCGAATTCGCGCTGGGTGCGCGAATCCGGACGAAAAAACGAATGTCAGTGATGTCATCAGTGATGTCACTGACCATGTCATGAATGATGTAATATGTGATGTCATCAGCAGTGCATTGCGGGGGCGCGAGTTATAGTTAGCTGAACTAACTATAACGGCGGAATTTCTCTGGTTTTGTACGAGTGAAATGTCCAACTAACTATAACGTCAATGAAACCTATGGTTTTTTCAGTGAATTTCTAAGGTTTTTTAAATGCTAATTTCTAAGTATAACGTGCCTGAAACCTATGGTTTTTTCAGTGAATATACATATATATATATAAATATATATATCTATCTATCTATCTATCTATATATTCACTGAAAAAACCATAGGTTTCAGGCACGTTATAGTTAGAAATTAGCATTTAAAAAACCTTACAAATTCACTGAAAAAACCATAGGTTTTAGGGACAGTTATAGTTAGTTGGACATTGCACTCGTACAAAACCCGTGAAATTCCCCCGTTATAGTTAGTTCAGGTAACTATACCTCGCGCCCCCGCAATGCACTGCTGATGACATCACATATTACATCACTCATGACATGGTCAGTGACATCACTGATGACATCACTGATGACATCTCAAATGACATCACTCATGACATCATGCAGTGACTGTGTGTTTCTATAAAGTTTATATATGTTTAATATATATGCCAAGGTGTATTGAATAATGAGTGGGTGTATAAGTGTGTGGATGGATGATTTAGTAGGTGCGTGACTGACTCTATAAGTGAGTGATTAAACGTATCTTACTAAATGCATGGGTTAGTGACTAAACTGTGTGAATGTCTTTATCTGTCTGTCTGTTGGTGTGTAAGTGGCTGCATGGGTTTGTAAATAGCTACATGAGTGTCTATATGAGTTATTGATTGGTTGTTTGAGTATCTGTATGGGTGCCTGATTGTTTGTGTGGGTGGGGTGTGTGTGACTGTGCATAGATGTGTGAGTGGGTGATTCACTTGGTGCATGGTTTCAAGAGTGCATCTGTGATGGACTGTATGGGTGGGTGAGTGTGTGTATGGGTATGTTAGTGAGTGAATGTATGTCCCAGTGGTACATGTGTGAGTAACTACATATGTGAAAGGCAGTATATATGTGTGTTGGAGTATATAAATAGCTATAAGCGAGAGTGTGTGATTGTGAGAGTGACTGTATGGATGAGTGTGTGCTTGTATCAGAGATTGTATAAGAGCGTAAGAATGTGCTAGTATTTGTATGAGTAAGTGAGCTGGTGTGTGTATAACTGTATAGGTGAGTAAATGGGTGTGTGCTTAATTTTTGCATGACTGACTAGGTGTGTGAGTACCTCTATGGATGAGTGGCGGTGTGTGAGTGTTTATATAGGTGTATGAGTGCATATAATAGTCCTGTACTGAGTGACTATAAGTATGAGTGACTGTACGAGTGAGTGAGTAGATGTGTGTGTGTAGACCTAAGAATCAGTGAGTGTGTATATAGTAATTGGTGTTGGAGTGTCTATGGTTTTGACAATGGCAGTCTGTAATTTACAGTGGGTGTATCAAAAGTTATATTAGGGTGTGAGAAGATGCATCAAATTATCACATGGATGATGTCATCAGTGATGCCATCAGTGATGTCATTTGAGATGTCATCAGTGATGTCATCAGTGATGTCACTGACCATGTCATGAGTGATGTAATATGTGACGTCATCAGCAGTGCATTGCGGGGCGCGAGTTATAGTTACCTGAACTAACTATAACGGGGGAATTTCACGGGTTTTGTACGAGTGCAATGTCCAACTAACTATAACTGTCCCTAAAACCTATGGTTTTTTCAGTGAATTTGTAAGGTTTTTTAAATGCTAATTTCTAACTATAACGTGCCTGAAACCTATGGTTTTTTCAGTGAATTTCAAAGGTTTTTAAATGCTAATTCCTAACTATAACATGTCTGAAACCTATGGTTTTTTTCAGTGAATTTCAAAGGTTTTGTAAATGACAATTTTTAAATGTATTAATTGTTATATTTATTATTTTGATACTGATTTACTACATTTTTTTAAACTATTTATTTTTAGATATTTTATTTTTTAAATACATTGTAATTACATTATACATTACATTACAAAATATACTTTCTCAGAATGAATTACTTTAGTTTAAATACTTTGCAAATAGGCAATAGACTTTTAAGTACAGTAGTTACAGTTGTTGCAATGGGCAACACAATTTCAAACACAATGCAACATTGAGCTCAATGTGAATTTCTAGTTAAATGCAATTAGTTACTTTATGGATTACTTTTCTAACCACAGGACTGGATCCTAGATTCAGTCCTGGGACATCTCTTGTAAACAGTTGAGTAAAAGCGTTTTGGTTACAGTAGTGATATTTAAGGAATATTATTGTATTTTAAAAGTTGACCCTTAGAAATTTTTTCACATAGAATCACCAATGTTATCCTATGGGAGGAAATTCACTTAGCAGGTAAGTAGTGTTATCGCTACTTTTTCTTACTCAGTGGTGGATCCTGGATCTAGCACTGGTGCATCTCCTGTAAACAGTTGAAAGAATGCGTTTAAGTCATACAGGCGATTTTTAAGGAATATTTGTAGTTTGTGAAAATCGACACTTTGAAACTTTTCTGCTGAAAACCAGACAATGGATTCCTATGGAAGGAAATACAAGTTACTGGTAAATACGGTTAGAATTACTTTTCAGGGTCAGTGCTGGGCTAAAAGATGCAGCACTGGGTTCTCTCCTGATAACAGGTGAGTAAATCGGAATTCGTAGTTCGGCTGATTTTAGAGGAATATTATAAAGTTCCAAAACTCCACACTTAGAAGAATTTCCAAGTGAAACTAGTCAATGTTAGCCTATGGAAGGAAATTCAAGTTACTGGTAAGTACGGTTAAAATTACTTTTCAGGATCAGTACTGGGCTCAAAGATGCAGCACTGAGGTGTCTCCTGATAACAGGTGAGTAAATCGGAATTCGTAGTTCGGCTTATTTTAGAGGAATATTTGTATGTTACAAAAATCGACACTTAGAAACTTTTTCAGCAAAAAGCAGGCAATGATATCCTATGGAAGGAAATTCAAGTTACTGGTAAGTACGGTTAAAATTACTTTTCAGGATCAGTACTGGGCTGAAAGATGCAGCACTGAGGTCTCTCCTGATAACAGGTGAGTAAATCGGAATTCGTATTTTGGCTGATTTTAGAGGAATATTTGCACAATGGTGAAGGAAGGGGTGGGGCCTGAGGTGACATGTCTGCAAACACGCCCTGTGGCGCGTTTTAAGTTGGAGAATTAATTCCTCCTCAATCCCGAGGGTCCCTAGGGGCCAACTAGCCCACCAGATACCTCCAGTATGCGCCAGAGAGCTGCATTGCAGAGAGGTGTTCAGAGGCCACGCCCCTTTTTACAACACTCTGCAACGCAGCTCCGTGGCGCTTACTGGAGGTACCTGGTGGGCTAGTTGGCCCCCAGGGACCCTCAGGATTGAAGGGGATTTAATTCCCCATCTTAAAACGTGCCACGGGGCCTGTTTGCACACATGTCACCTCAGGCCCCGCCCCCTCCCTTCACCACTGTGCAAACGCACCCCGTGGCGCGTTTTAAGTCGGGGGATTAACACCCCTTGAATCCTGAGGGTCCCTGGGGTGCAACTAGCCCACCAGCTACCTCCATTAAGCGCCACAGAGCTGCGTTGCAGAGAGGTGTAAAAAGGGGCGTGGCCTCAGAACACCTCTCTGCAACGCAGCCCCCTGGCGCATACTGGAGGTTCCTGGTGGGCTAGTTGGCCCCCAGGGACCCCCAGTATTCAAGGGGAATTCGTTCCCCCTCTGCAAACGCGCCAGGGGACGCGTTTGCAGAGTGCTGAGAAGGAGGGGGCGTGGCCTCCGGCGCGATGCCGGATTTTTTTGGGGTATTTTTTTTTTAAAAGGGGGCTGTGTGGCCCCCCTTCTTTGTAATTATTTTGGGCCCTGGGGACCCCATCCCCCAGGGCCTGACCCCCATTTTTTTTTTTTTTTTAAAAGGTACGGGAAGGGGACCACGTGGGCCCCCCTCCCGTGGCCAATTTTGACCAGGGGACCCCATCCCCCGGGTCATTGCCACCTTATTTTTTTTTCAATTTTCATGGAGGGGGCTGTGTGGCCCCCCTCCTCAGGCCTCCTTTTGCCCCGGGGACCCCATCCCCCGGGGCAAGCCTTTATTTTTTTTATTTTTTGGGGGGGTGAGGGGGGCCGCGTGGCCCCCCTCCCAGGCCACTACTTGCCCCGGGGACCCCATCCCCCGGGGCTGGCCCTGTCCGTTGGGGACTGTGGGGGGGTCCCCAATCCCCCCACGGTCCCGCCGGCTCCCCGCGTCCCTGGGAGCCGGCATTGCTTTTTCACATGGGGAGCTGCTAAGATGCAGCTCCCCGTGTGGAAAAGCAATCATCTTTGGTTTTTGGAAGAGAGAGCAGGTTTCCTGCTCTCTCTTCCAAAAACCAAAGCAGTTTGCTATGGCAGGACGGGAGCCGCGAGGCTCCCGTCCTGCCATAGCAAACTACAGTGTCCCGGGGGTAGGCACCCCGGGACACTGCAGGAGCCGGCCCTGGGGGGTGGCGGTCCCCAGGGCCATCACAGGCTCCAGGAGGGGGGCCGCGCGGCCCCCCTCCCTTGAATTGCACAGCCCCGGGGAGGTGGTGGTCCCCGGGGCTTCGGGGGTCCAAAACGGACCCCCATTTTAAATTTGTTAGTGCCCCGGGGAGGTGGCGGTCCCCGGGGTGTGTGGGGGGACTGGAGCCCCCCCCACACAGGTCATAAAAATTAAAAAAAAGAAGCCCCGGGGGGTGGCGGTCCCCGGGGCTGCGAGCCCTCCCGCACCATTTTTTATTTAAAGCCCCGGGGGGTGGCGGTCCCCAGGGCTTGGGGGGCCTTAGAGGCCCCCCCATAAAAGGTAAACCTACCCCCGCATGCCCCCGGGACTTGGGCCACCCGGGAGCAAATTAGCATCGAAGCACGAAAGACCGCGCTTCGATTTATTTTTTTATCGGTGGGATCCACGCATCCCGCCGATTTTTTTAAAAAAAAAATGCTTTTTTCTGCCCAGGGGGTCTTGTGGGACCCCCTGAGCAGACCTAGGGGGTCAGGGTGTTTCTACCCTGCCCCCTTTTTGCGCTTTGCGCACTTGTTTCTGTCCCTCGGTTCTACCGAGGGACAAAATAGCTGCCAACACTTCCTGATTTGGAGTGTTGACAGCCACTTCACAGCCAATTAGCATGCAGCTCGTGATCGGGAGGGTACGCGGACCCTACTCGGCCATAGATATATATGTGACTTTACTTTTGATTTTCTCAGGAACTTCTGAACGGATGTACACCATTTAAGCAAAAGGCACAACACTGAACCAAGGGCTACCTCTTTGCCAAATTTGGTGTAATTCCGTTCAGCAGTTCGGGCTGTAGCTGCGACTAAAGGTTCCTATGGAAAAATGAATGGGGAAAACGCGTTTTGGGACCCCCCTTTTTTCTCGGCCCCCGCTTGACGAATCACCCCGAGACTTTCAGGATAGGAGCGGACCGGAGCGCCCCAACAAGTTGGAAACTTTCGCGAAGATTCGTCAACGTTATTTTAAATAGAATGTTGCGGATTTCCTATGGAAAATAGGTCCTAACTATAACTATCTACTGGCGACCGCCAGTAGATAATATATATATATATATATATTATCTACTGGCGGTCGCCAGTAGATAGTTATAGTTAGGACCTATTTTCCATAGGAAATCTGCAACATTCTATTTGAAATAACGTTGGCGCCGGTTGACGAATCTTCGCGAAATTTTCAAAACTCGTGGGGCGCTCCGGTCCGCTCCTGTCCTGAAAGTCTCGGGGTGATTCGTCAAGTGGGAGCCGGGAAAAAAGGGGGGTCCCAAAACGTGCTTTCCCCATGCAATTTTCCATAGGAACCTTTCATCGCAGCTACAGCCCGAACTGCTGAACAGAATTACACCACATTTGGCAAAAAGGTAGCCTTTGGTTCAGAGTCGTGCCTTTTGGTTAAATGGTGTAAATCCGTTCAGTAGTTCCTGAGAAATTTGAAAAAGAAAACACATATATATCTGGGCGGAGCCTAACCACACATGTCATCGTGAGATCTGATTGGCTGTCAGCACTTCATCCTGGAATTGCTGGCAGCCATCTTGGGACCAATATAAATGATAGTACCCCATTGAAATGCATTGTAGTGAATCGAAGATTTTGAGGGTTACCAAAAGGAGAACTATAAAGGGTGACAACAGACTTTAGTTACATTAGAATTCATTTGTTGATGGTACCATACTAATTTTAGGAATTGTGGTGTGTTCTAAGGTGATTTTACCCTGTGAAAAACCTTCTGCTGGGATATCATGAATCATGATTGAGAGAAAACTATTTTCACATGCTTGTCCCATACAGTTTTGGAAGGTGCTCCAGAAGCTAAAATGAGAGCATATTTTCTGTAAATTCACATTATCTTTCTCAGTCATGTGAGAATGAAGTCTGACATTCTCAGTAAAACATGTACATCCAACAAGGGCAGAGACTGTCAGTTGATTCCTTTGTGTTCTACTGCAGCTTCCCAGAGTGTTCTAAAGAACAACTAGAGTGCTAACAGCCTTACTTATGACAAAAGTATGGCACACCTGAAGCCATCTTGATTGGAATAAACTGGTAACTCTTAAAACATTTAATTTAAAAAGGAACAAAATGAGGGGGTTCATTTTGTCATAGAAATTATGGTTAGTGCTATAGAAAGAAAAATTAGGACATGTTTAAGTGAGATCCCAAATATCTTCCTGTTATATTTCAACAGGAGCAGCCTGTCAGTTTATGCCTTTGTGTTCTACTGCAGCTTCCCAGAGTGTTCTAAAGAACAACTAGAGTGCTAACAGCCTTACTTATGACAAAAGTATGGCACACCTGAAGCCATCTTGATTGGAATAAACTGGTAACACTTAAAACATTTAATTTAAAAAGGAACAAAATGATGGGGTTCATTTTGTCATAGAAATTATGGTTAGTGCTGTAGAAAGAAAAATTAGGACATGTTTCAAGTGTGATCTCAAATATCTTCCTGTTATATTTCAACAGGAGCAGCCTGTCAGTTGATGCCTTTGTGTTCTACTGCAGCTTCCCAGAGTGTTCTAAAGAACAACTAGAGCGCTAACAGTCTTACTTATGACAAAATTATGGCACACCTGAAGCCATCTTGATTGGAATAAACTGGTAACTCTTAAAACATTTAATTTAAAAAGGAACAAAATGAGGGGGTTCATTTTGTCATAGAAATTATGGTTAGTGCTGTAGAAAGAAAAATTAGGACATGTTTTAAGTGAGATCTCAAATATCTTCCTGTTATATTTCAACAGGAGCACCCTGTCAGTTGATGCCTTTGTGTTCTACTGCAGCTTCCCAGAGTGTTCTAAAGAACAACTAGAGTGCTAACAGTCTTACTTATGACAAAAGTATGGCACACCTGAAGCCATCTTGATTGGAATAAACTGGTAACACTTAAAACATTTAATTTAAAAAGGAACAAAATGAGGGGGTTCATTTTGCCATAGAAATTATGGTTAGTGCTGCAGAAAGAAAATTTAGGGCATGTTTTAAGTGAGATCTCAAATCCTCTTCTATTTCATTAGAAAATTCTGACATGCAGACTGAAACAATCACTTTCAATACCAGCAGTAGACTTCCAGTTAACTCCCTGGTGAGCAGTAGCTTTACTACAGTGATCTCATGAACAACTAGAGTGCTAACATTCTGAATTTATGGCAAATGTGTGACACATCTGAATGCCTTCTTGATGGAATCAAAGTAAAAAACTGAAAGCATTTCCTACTGAGGAGACTGCAGTAAATGACGAAATTAGGAAACTTCATAACAAATAAGTCTCCCAAGATGGCCACCAGAGAAAAAAGAGCCCAAATGTAGCGCAAATATCACCCAGATGTAGCCCACATATAGCCCAATGACAGAAGTGTGCAAAACACTTTTTATTTTTAGTTTTTCTGCAGTTTTATATAGTGCAAACTGGTCAGGTATTGGAGCGTTACATCTTACTTGGACCCCTAATTGCATATTTTGCACGAAGTACATGAGATTGATCTTGCGAAACATTGAACTTTACGATTCTGTTAACCTGAAGTTGCTCTGAACCGGGCTTTGTAACACCCGTTTTTACCTACTGGTTTTAATTAATTCTCACTGTATTGTATTAGGAAAG